>CM057350.1:394771196-396021196 GCA_030015575.1 Agapanthus africanus | reverse complement strand
CTTCATTCCCTACCTTTCAGCACCAGCCTATGGTTTGGAATAAGACTATCCAATAAGCGTAATAGGTGTATTCTCCTAAACCAAGGAGCTCCCACAACCTGAGAGAAGGTGATAATAAAAGACAACTGAATAAACTAATTCTATTTCTCCTGAACCTGGATTCATCCTCGAAGAAGTCCCTTCGAGTTCGTATATAACCATACGATGGATCTATCAAATGGAAGTGGATGTCCGTAGTAATACGGGGTGTTATGAGAAATACAAAGGGTAAAAGTAGGAGCGACAATGACTTCTACAACAATAGACAATCCAAAAGCCAGTATTTTAAGAAGGTTCGGTCAACTTGGTCACTGAGTCATAGTCTAGGGTCGGTCAAAGGTCGCTGCTAAAGAGAGAGAGAAAAGAAACACTCTGCGTGCACTCTAACCTAGATCAGAATGGTTATCACTTTATCTAATCAGGAAACCTCCCACTGTAATCTCAAATTCTCCTCCAAAACTGAAAAAAGAATTAGTCGGGATCTCCCGAAGAGTAAACTAACTCATCAGTGAGAATCGGGATCCAACTATCATCGCATGATAACTTGATAGAAGCCACTCAAGTTATCACACTCCAGAAGGTATGCGCATACTTGGCAAGTTTCAGTTTCTTTAGAAACTCTCGATGTTATTTTTGCCTCATGCTCTTATGACCTTGACTTTGGCCAACAAATCATAAGTCACATGTCAAGTTCTACCCATCATTATCCAGGTTAATTTAAACCCACCCGCACATGCCCTTGACTTTGGCCAACAAGGCAGAACGACTGTCCCAAAAAAACACATCTATCTATGCTACAGATCAATATTCAGTAACTACCAAACACTATGCCTTAACTTTGGCCAACAAGCATAGCTTGAATACGGCTGGTTTTTGGCAAAAAACCTTTAACGTAATGAACTTGATTTCGTTGAAGGAACCTGATAGCTTTTTATAAAATATAGTAACGAAAACCTTTGCTAAAGAGGTCACTCCCGGTGAAGGGATCTCGGCTCTTTCCTCGTGGAATGAGGTGCAAGATATTCCAACTGAATACCGCGATGCAAAGCAATTTGTAATCGACTATATTGAAGTTATTACCCTGGCGCAAACTTCTGCCCAAGGGGTCACTCCCGGTGAAGGGATCTCGGCCCTTGCCTCTTCGAATGAGGTGCGGGATATTCTAAACAGAATATCACTATGCAAAACAAAAGGAAACGTCTTTGTAATAACACTTTTTTAAAATTGGTTCCAACAACATCAAATATAGGTTTTTTTTATCCTTGCATTGATAAGAATCAATGCAGTCCCATCAATCAATTACACCAGAAAAGAACGAAAATAAAATGTACGTACATGCCATCTGCATTCGTCACTGGGTCCCGTCATCACCCGTTAGGTTACTTAACTAACGACAGAGCGGGGGCTGGACTAGCGCGGGTGTAAAACATATACAACATTTAATAGTATATATACCAATATACAATAATCGCTCCAGGCGTGATAATATGCAACATTACAGAAAAGTAATAAGCATCACAGAACAATACAGATAATCTGGGATCCCCGGGTTTCACAGAGCCGCTGCTGAAACCTGACGTTCCCCTGGTCGTGTGGATAGCCTGTGCAATGAAACCTAGACCCCTACGGGTGCGGCAAGTTACCCGCCAAAACCTGAAGCGAGGTAGTGTAGGGTTCCTAGGCACTCTAGTGAGGTCTCACAAGGCATCAACCATGCCAATTTCAAAAAAATCTAGGTCCCGAGAAACCCGACTATGGATCGTTGGCTAGAAAACTAGGCGAAAATGAAATCTAGTTAACAACTTAACAAAAAGGAAACGGAAATACAACCTTTGTAGATCCGGTGCTCCACCTCCATAGCTCCGCAACGAAGTCCCCTCGCTGTCTGAATGAATTCCCGGGCTCTAGCGTCGGCTTCGTCGGAGAAAGGCGAGCTAGTTCGTCGATGTCCATGCCGAAGATGATCTACGTCGAAGCATCGCAAGATCAAGCTCCAACTTCACCAAGCTTTGAAAACTTGTGAAGTAAACACCCTATACAACTTGGCAAGAGGTGGAGGATGAAGAAATAGGAAGTGGGTAGACTTTAGTTTTGGATTTCTCACTAGTTTTCATCACTTGCCATTGGAGTAGCAAGCTTTCTCTTTTGTTCCAGAAGATGAAGAAGAAGAAGAAGATATGATAAGCTATTTTAAAAAAGAAAATAAAAAGAATACTTATCATAACTTCAACCATGGTTTAGTGTAGAGATTTAACCAAGGTTCAGAAGAGTGGTTAGGGTTAAAGAAGAGACAAGAATGGTAGACTTTACAAAGCTTCAAGAAGCTTCAAAGAAAAGACAAACTAAGCCACCATTTCTTTTTCTCTTTATCTTTTCCAAAACAATAATAAATGGATAAATAAATAAGAGAAAAGAAACCATAACCATTCACTAAACATGGTTTAATCTTTACACAAACCCAAAAGAGCAAGTATCATCAAATATGATACAATCTTGTGCACAAAAGTATATCACATATACAATGTGTACAAACCAAGTGAGTAAATCCATTTAAAGTGAACCAATACTTGTTAATGCAAAGTAATATATCAAATATATAATTATACATTAAATCATTAAATCAATACTTGATTCAATGATCCGGTTATATCGCATATAACCGGCTAGTATCCAATGTATCGGCTTATCGAATCAACCCTTGATTCGATAACTAGGTTATATCGCATACAACCTTTCGATACATTCATCGCGAGAATGGAATACGGTATCACATACACGCATTATTCTCGGTCCCGCACATATCTCATATGCGCTCCTATTTCGTTTCGCTTGAGCCAGGAAACCTCTGTGTAGGACTCTAAAGACTCGTCAATACGCCGGCAGCAGGTGATGATCATATCAAGCACCCACAAGCCGCAAGCGGTCTGCTAAACGTAACGGCCACCCGGGTATTGAGCGATCAGAAGATCGACGAGCAAGCCCGCTCATACTCCTGTGAATCCAACCAGTAACACTACCGCACAGTCCGGTCTGATCGTCTGATATGTCGCATATCTCGCCTAGGGGTGGTAAACGTCAGACCCCAATAGCTCGATAAGTCGTTTCGATATGAGGTCTATAACAATTCGAGAAACTACTGGTAACACTTACCAGTAAATCTCAGCAACCCTGGCCAGGGATTTCCTGTTATAGCCAATCGAACACAGCGCAACATCAACCCCCTATACCGGGAGAGACGAATCCCCTCCTATCGCTCATTGCCTCCATGTGATTCGGGACTTTACCCAAAAACCACAGTTTTGCACGCCCTCTTGGACGTGGTAAGATGGAAATCAAAGCACAGTGGGAACCACACAAGACTCTATGACGATCTCGGGTCAACAGACTACTCTGTACGAGTGTCACCAGAGAACTGCCATCTGACGTGAGGTATAATACCATCTGGGAGTTCTCGGCGAGTCCGTCCAGTGTACCCAGTCTCTACTAAGCACCCGTATATCATCTCTGATGTCAAACACCAATGGATATGGGATCATCCATCGCCCATCTGTATGGGTCGAGAAGGTACACGCTAGTCTACTCTGGTATATCGATGCCCTGTCTCAATACACCCACGACTAGGGACTTTGAAGGATGTACTTATAGACTACCATGTCCCCACTAGTATGATCTGCATCATAGTCCAGGTAGTCAAGTACACATCCTAAGGGCTTTACCAACATGTAACAGAGAGACAATCAGTGTACACGTTAAGGTAAAGAGCAACCAGATAGCATACTATCATGTCGAGCAAGAAAGTCCTCCCTATATACGTCCTAGCATCCACTACAATATACATCATATGTACAGTAATGGCCTCTAGGGCATACATATAACTAACAATCTCCCACTTGCACTAGGGCCATCTGTAGCAGTGGTTGTAGTATCTCATACTCAACCATCCTATAAAAGTCTCTCTCTGGGAAAAGGCCTTTGTGAGTGGATCCGCCGTGTTGTCCTCTGAGTCTATTCTCCTAACCTCGATCATCCTGGAGATCAACCATCTCCATGATGAAGTGACACTGCCTTAGAATATGTCTGGATCACTGATGGGACGGGTGTTCCTTGGCATAAGCCACAACTCCATTGTCACACAATGGAAGGAACTAAGTTCATCTGATGAACTAATATACACCCAGACAACCTCTTTGGTAGCATCTTAAGTAGCGATGTATCCAGCCTTTATCGTCTAGTATGTCACGGTATCTAGCTTGGAACTCTTCCAATATACCGTCCTTTTACTTAGGGTAAAGACAATGCCTGTGACTGACATTCAGTCGCCTTTATCTCCCTGGAACACTTCCAGTGATTCTCCCCAGGATCGATTGATACCATCTCACTACAACTAGTGAGAATCCTAACATCCAATTAAATCTATCTCATAGATCCAAAATCCAGGATTTAGTAGGTATCACTTTGATCCTATATGGAGAATCCTAGTGATAAGCGGAGATTGACCGAGCGTAGCATAAGAAACTCTTTTCTTATCAAGAGTATGTCATCCACGTACTCTACGAGGATCACTACCATACTCCCTACTACCTTTTTGTTTATACAAGGTTCATCTACCATTTTGATGATGTCAAACTCTTTGACTAATTCATCAAAACAGATGTTCCAACTCCGCGATGCCTGCTTTAATCCGATAAAGCATCTTGTACACGTTTCCGCTGCTCCCACTGTCTACGAAGCCCTCTGGCTGTGTACTTATAGACGCACTCTTCTAAAACATCATTTAGAAAAGCAGTCATGACACCCAACCACCGGATATCGTAGTCATGGTATGTAGCCGTGACAAGTAGGATCTGGATGGACTTAAGCATAGCTACTTGAAAAGGTTTTATCATTATCCACACCTGGTCAATGATGCAAACTTTTAACTAGTCTAGCTTTGAAAGTCTCAACTTTTCCATCTACACCAAGTAATCTTCTCAAGATATACTTGCTCCTGATGGGGATTTAACCCTTCAGATATAGCAACCGAAGTCCAGACGATGTTTGAAACCCGATCGAACCGAAAACCCAACCCGGAAAATGCTCTCTGTCCTTTTTTCTAAAATCTGGGATTTTTCGAAAATAAAAATATGCAGAAAAATCAGCAGGCTTTTATATGAATTACTGTGAAATTCGAGAACGTGATTCCAGCAATACGCGGCGGAACCGCGGCACAAGCTTGGCTTGTGCGGCGGTTCCGCGGTCTCCTTGTCACATCAGTACTTGAAGCTTGCACAGTAATTCGTATTTTTCTGTGTTGGTTTTCCTGGGATATTTTAAATCTGACTACAGAGTTGAATTTTCTGGGTTTGGTTTTCGGTTCGTTCGGACTTCAAATTCCGTCTAGACTTCGCCTAAGGCTCTAGCTAGGCTCTGATACCACTGTAGGGTTCCTAGGCACTCTAGTGAGGTCTCACAAGGCATCAACCATGCCAATTTCAAAAAAATCTAGGTCCCGAGAAACCCGACTACGGATCGTTGGCTAGAAAACTAGGCGAAAATGAAATCTAGTTAACAACTTAACAAAAAGGAAACGGAAATACAACCTTTGTAGATCCGGTGCTCCACCTCCATAGCTCCGCAACGAAGTCCCCTCGCTGTCCGAATGAATTCACGGGCTCTAGCGTCGGCTTCGTCGGAGAAATGGCGAGCTAGGTCGTCGATGTCCATGCCGAAGATGATCTACGTCGAAGCATCGCAAGATCAAGCTCCAACTTCACCAAGCTTTGAAAACTTGTGAAGTAAACATCCTATACAACTTGGCAAGAGGTGGAGGATGAAGAAATAGGAAGTGGGTAGACTTTAGTTTTGGATTTCTCACTAGTTTTCATCACTTGCCATTGGAGTAGCAAGCTTTCTCTTTTGTTGAAGAAGATGAAGAAGAAGAAGAAGATATGATAAGTTATTTTAAAAAAGAAAATAAAAAGAATACTTATCATAACTTCAACCATGGTTTAGTGTAGAGATTTAACCAAGGTTTAGAAGAGTGGTTAGGGTTAAAGAAGAGACAAGAATGGTAGACTTTACAAAGCTTCAAGAAGCTTCAAAGAAAAGACAAACTAAGCCACCATTTCTTTTTCTCTTTATCTTTTCCAAAACAATAATAAATGGATAAATAAATAAGAGAAAAGAAACCATAACCATTCACTAAACATGGTTTAATCTTTACACAAACCCAAAAGAGCAAGTATCATCAAATATGATACAATCTTGTGCACAAAAGTATATCACATATACAATGTGTAGAAACCAAGTGAGTAAATCCATTTAAAGTGAACCAATACTTGTTAATGCAAAGTAATATATCAAATATATAATTATACATTAAATCATTAAATCAACACTTGATTCAATGATCCGGTTATATCGCATATAACCGGCTAGTATCCAATGTATCGGCTTATCGAATCAACCCTTGATTCGATAACTAGGTTATATCGCATACAACCTTTCGATACATTCATCGCGAGAATGGAATACGGTATCACATACACGCATTATTCTCGGTCCCGCACATATCTCATATGCGCTCCTATTTCGTTTCGCTTGAGCCAGGAAACCTCTGTGTAGGACTCTAAAGACTCGTCAATACGCCGGCAGCAGGTGATGATCATATCAAGCACCCACAAACCGCAAGCGGTCTGCTAAACGTAACGGCCACCCGGGTATTAAGCGATCAGAAGATCGACGAGCAAGCCCCCTCATACTCCTGTGAATCCAACCAGTAACACTACCGCACAGTCCGGTCTGATCGTCTGATATGTCGCATATCTCGCCTAGGGGTGGTAAACGTCAGACCCCAATAGCTCGATAAGTCGTGTCGATATGAGGTCTATAACAATTCGAGAAACTACTGGTAACACTTACCAGTAAATCTCAGCAACCCTGGCCAGGGATTTCCTGTTATAGCCAATCGAACACAGCGCAACATCAACCCCCTATACCGGGAGAGACGAATCCCCTCCTATCGCTCATTGCCTCCATGTGATTCGGGACTTTACCCAAAAACCACAGTTTTGCACGCCCTCTTGGACGTGGTAAGATGGAAATCAAAGCACAGTGGGAACCACACAAGACTCTATGACGATCTTGTTAGTTGTATGTGTGCCCTAGAGGCCAGTATTGTACAGATGATGTATATTATATTGGATGCTTGGACATATATAGAGATGACTTTCTTGCTCGACATGATAGTATGCTATCTGGTTGCTCTTTATCTTAACATGTACACTAGTCTCTTTATACTGTCTTATAGTTACATGTTGGTAAAGCCCTTAGGATTTGTACTTGACTACCTGGACTATGATGCAGATCATACTAGTGGGGACATGGTAGTCCATAAGTACATCCTTCAAGGTCCCTAGTCGTGGGTGTATCGAGACGGGGCATCGATATACCAGAGTAGACTAGCGTATACGCTTCTCGACCCATGTGATGGGCGATGGATGTTCCCATATCCATTGGTGTTTGACATCAGAGATGGTATACGGGTGCTCAGTGGAGACTGAGTACACTGGACGGACTCGCCGAGAACTCCCAGATGGTATTATACCTCACGTCAGATGGCAGTTCTCAGGTGACACTTGTACAGGTTAGTCTGTAGACCCGAGATCGTCATAGAGTCTTGTGTGATTCCCACTGTGCTTTGATCTCCACCTTACCACGTCCATGAGGGCGTGCAAAACGGTGGTCTTTAGGTACAGTCCCGAGTCACATGGAGGCAATGAGCGATAGGAGGGGTTTCGTCTCTCCCGGTATTGGGGGTAGATGTTGCGCAGTGCTCGATTGGCCGTAACAGGGAAGTCCCTGGCCAGGGCTGATCAGAGATTTGCTGGTAAGTGTTACCGGTAGTTTCTCGACCCGTTACGAGCCTCACATCGGCACGACTTATCGGGTTATTGGGGTCTGACGTTTACCACCCCTAGACTTGATATGCGACATATCAGACGAAGAGACCGGACTGTACGGTAAGTGTTACTGGTCGGATTCACAGGAGTGTGAGCGGGCTAGCTCGTCGATCTTCTGATCGCTCAATACCCGGGTGGCCGTTACGTTTAGCAGACCGCTTGCGGCTTGTGGGTGCTTGATATGATCATCATCTGCTACCGGCGTATTGACGAGTCTTTAGAGTCCTACACAGAGGTTTCCTAGCTCAAGCGAAACGAAATAGGAGTGCATATGAGATATGTGCGGCACCGAGAATAATGCGTGTATGTGATACCGTATTTGATTCTCGCGATTAATGTTTCGATTGGTTGTATGAGATATGACCTAGTTATCGAATCATTGATTCGATAAATCGATGCATTGAATACTAGTCGGTTATGTGCGACATGACCGGATCATTGAATCAAGTGTTGATTTAATGATTTAATGTATAATTATATATTTGATATATTACTTTGCATCAACTAGTATTGGTTCACTTTAAACGGATTTTTCTCACTTGATTTACACATTGTATATGTGATATACTTTTGTGCACATATAAGTATCATGTTTGATGATACTTGATCATATGGTTAAGTGTATGGAATTAAACCATAGTTAACTTGAGATTAGGGTTTTAATTATGCATTTATTCATTTAATTGTTTATTCAGTTATTTGGATAAAGCTTAAGTGGAGAATGGTGGCATTTCTTGTTTTATGTTGAAGCTTCAAGAAGCCTTGACTTTATGCAACCATTCTTGTCCACTAGCTTAACCCTAACTCTCAAAATAACCATGGTTGATTCTCTACACTTAACCTTAGTTAGTATTATGATAAGTATAGATTTTTCTTTCGATTTTAAAATAACTTATCATAATTCTAGCTCTTCTTCTTCTTCATCTTCAAAAGAAAAACTTAGATGCCATCAATGGCAACTTGAGTTCTAGTGAGAGAATTCCAAATCTAAAGTCAACCCATCTCCTATTTCTTCACCCTCTACCTCTTGCCAAGTTGTTTTGGGTGTTCTCTTCACAAGTTTCACAACTTTGTGAAGTCGGAGCTTGAACTAGTGCAACCTCGACGTAGATCGTCTTTGACACGAAGCCGACGAACTATTCCGCTCACTTTTCCAATGAAGCCGACGAATGAGTCGAGGATTCATGATGGACAGCGAGGGCATGACCACGTGGAGCTAAGGAGGTGGAAATCCGGATCTACAAAGGTTGTAGTTTCCGACCTTTAGTTGATTTGCTAACTAGTTTAGTTTTTCGCCTAGAATTCTAGTCTGAGATCCGTGTTAGGGTTTCTCGGCACCATAATTTTTGTAAAATGGCATGTTCGATGTCTTGTGAGACCTCTATAGGGTGCCTAGGAACCTTTCATTGGTATCAGAGCCTAGCTAGAGCCTTAGGCGAAGTCTAGACGCGATTTGAAGCCCGAACGAACCCGAAACCCTAAACTTATCTTGCTCTCTGGACTTTTTCCAAAAAGTGGGATTTTTCAATATTAAAAATATGCAGAAAAATAAGCAGGAAATTATAAGGTTTACTGTGAAATTCGTGGGTGTAATTCCACTATTCAAGCGCGGATCCGCGGCATGATCATGGCTCATGCGGCGGATCCGTGGTCGTACGGCCTGATTATTGAATGGATTTTACACAGTAATCCTTAATTTCCACTGGTGATTTTCCTGGGTGTTTTTAATAATTATTCAAGAGTTGAATTTTCTGGGGTTGCTTTGGGGATTCGGTGTTTCGATCGGGGTATCAAATTTCGTCTTTGTGTTTTTCCAGATAACTGTAGAATATGTTAAAATGTTTGACCGGATACAAATACCCAACTTTTCCCCTGCCGGAAAAATTCCAAGTGTTGGATTTTTCTGTGGTTAAAAGACGTTCGAAGTAGTGCAAGTAACGCGATGGTCCCTCTAGAAGACAACAAACCTTAACTCGATTATGTGACCGTCTTGAACTGCCCTTTGAACCTTCGGGTTTGGGGCAGTACGGCATGCCACATGTGAGGCGTTAGCTTGACCCTTCTACGGCTGGACCGTTGGTACTGAGGCATGAAGTGAATGTTTTTGAACCTATTTCATGTGTTGATCGGTGTCGGGAAAACTTGGGTGTTCGAATGTTCGATCGGAAAGTTTAATATATTCTATTTATCCGGAATTGGATACAATAATTGGAATTCACAAACAGTTATGAGATAACTGGATGAATGTTATAAATCTAGCAGTTTAGTCCCATACGATATTGAAAAGAGTTTTCGATAATGAGACTAAAATGCGGGGTTTGTAACTGTTAGGCATGTGATGTCTAAAAAGGTTGCGGATTCCAACTGTTGTAGTTTTACACTTTCTTTTCTGTGACCGTAAGTGTAGTATGTTCATATCGCCGGTTTCGTTGCTATACGTCAACGATAATTGGGGTATGCATACTTACTTACGTTGATGACATGTGATGTTATGTGTTGCTGGATATGTTATATTGGATCGTCGTATTTGAATAGCCGGGGGTTTTTTTATGTGAGATGAGTGTTTTTCATTTTCATTCATGTAAAAACTTGTATGTAATATTCTTTTATTTGGGGCACTTCCAGGTAGCGGAAGATGTCACCTTTTGTATATTATTTACTTTTCCGCATTAGGATAGACCAAAAGAGGGGAGCACAAGTAACCGGGTTCTGGGGTCCAGTGGGAGACCAACTCGAGGAGTCGAGTCCGGGTCTCCTAACCCTAGAATTGGCAGGGTTGCTTGCCGCTCTCGTAGGGGTCTAGGGGTGTGGGATTGGCTATTCATCACGACCGTGGAATCCGTGTTTTATACTGGCTCGTATTGAAAACACGGACGTCCTAGTATATCCAATATTTCATATGTTTATTCTGCTGCGATATCTGTGTTGTGATTCTGTGATGGATATAGTATATAGTATATATGATATATTATATAGACGTTACTTATGTTTTACACCCGCGCTAGCCCTGCCCTGCTCTGTCGTTAGTTACCTAACCTAACGGTGCACGAGGGGACATCGAGGCGAATGCGGATGGCATAAGTGTACGTCATATCTATCTGTGATGTTTAGGTATTTAAATGATGGGACTTCATTAATGTGATTAACGAAAGATAAGAAACCTATGATGTTGTGGAATCGAATTTTAAAATAAAACTGGTAGCTACAGTTCATGCTTTGCATAGCGGTATATGTGATATGCCCTGCACCTTATTCGATGAGGAAAGGACCGAGATCCCTTCACCGGGAGTAACTCCTTTAGCAATAACTGGCAGATGCTACACACTCGGTTTGTTTTTGACTGCTTCTATAGTTTCTGCTTTGCACAGTGATATATATGATATATCCCGCACCTCATTCGACGAGGAAAGGGCCGACGATCCCTTCACCGGGAGTGACCCCTTTAGCAAAACTAGAAAAGCCTCAAAATCACTCCATTTCAAAACTTTATTTGATTCTACAACGATATCAAGTTCATTACGCTCATGGTTTTTATGAAAAACCTGCGTAGGCCTCCGTCATTTCAGATAAGTCCTGTTTAGTATTCGTGCTCCGTTTGTTGACCTTGTCAAGGCGCAGTGTGCGGTAGCTAACCAGTATTTATCTGCTTATGCATATGATGCAGATTGAGTTAGGGTAGTCGTACGGCCTTGTTGACCTTGTCAAGGGTCGTGCGGGTGGGTTTGATTCAATCAAGAAATGACGGGTTGAACTTGACTTGCGGTCTATGGTTTGTTGACCTTGTCAAGGTCATAGATCGTTCGGGGCAAAATATTATCGGGAATTTCAAGTGTTGAAATTTGCAATGAGATTGCATACCTTCTATGAGATAGTTGGATCCCGATACCCGCTGCGAGTAAGAGTTACTCCTGGGAGAGTTTTACACACTACAATTAGCCGATCAAGTAGGTGTCTAGAAAGGTGTCAACGGGGTTACGCCTCTGGGAAAACGAGGTTTACAGTAATTAGGTTCGTGCGAAAGCACGGGGGACCTCCTTCAAAGTACCGACACTGGCCTGGCTGAAAGATTGGCGAACTTGTAGTGTGTAATTAATCCCGGCTAGTCTTTCCTTTTAGGGTTTGGAGGAAGATTTGATAAAAAGCAGTGGGAGCCATCCTGATTAGATAAGATAATAACCAATCTGATCTTGCACGAGCATACGCTAAAGTGTTTTCTTCTCTCTCTCTCCAGGTAGCGACCATTTCATGCCTTAATAAAGATAATAATATGGATGTATTGACCGAACCCGCATGTTATACTGTGCTGGGGAACGTTGGTTCCGTTCTTTCTTATAAGAGTTATAGGAATGAACAGGATATAGGGGAATGCCAGGATTCCCATGCCACCCGAATGAAGAAAGTACATGTTGATGCATTTTCTTCGGGTGTGTTCGTTACTGAGAACTGTTTCTCCATTTGCTCTACGTCCTGGGTATTGGATACCGGGTCGGGATCCCATATATGTAATCAGTTACATGGGCTAACGAAAGGTAGAGAACTTGGAGAAGGTGATAAAGACATAAGAGTAGGAAATGGTGCAATTGTTGCAGCCAAGACTGTCGGGGAATATCACCTTGTATTACCAACTGGTAATACATTGGTTCTGAACGAATGCTATTACATGCTGAACCTGATATGCAACATTATATCGGTTTCTTTATTAAGTAAATAGGGATATAATTTTGTATTACAGGACAATGTTATGAACATTTTCCGTAACCAAAAGTTGGTTGGATCAGGCACGTTATGCAATAGCATTTATGTTCTAAATCAATCAACAGTTCTGAGCATAACAAACGCACACAAGAGGAAAAGTTCTGAACTCAACGAATCCTTCTTGTGGCATTGTAGACTGGGCCACATCAATGCGACACGACTAGCTAAGTTGCATAAAGATGGATATTTAAATCCGTTTGAATTTTCATCTTATGACACTTGCCAGTCATGTCTCAAGGGCAAGATGACCAAAACTCCGTTTACGGGACACGGAGAAAGAGTTACCGAACTCTTGGGACTGATACATAGTGATGTATGCGGTCCCATGTCTACACATGCCAGGGATGGTTCTTCGTACTTCATTACATTCACTGACGATCTCTCTAGATTCGGATATGTGTTCCTGATGAAACACAAATCAGAAGCTTTTGAGAAATTTAGAGAATATAAACAAGAAGTCGAGAACCAAACCGGAAAAAGTATTAAAATCCTTCGATCTGATCGAGGAGGTGAATACTTGAGCAATGAATTCCTGGACTTCCTAAAAGAGAATAGGATTCTCTCTCAGCTGACTCCTCCATATACACCACAGCACAACGGTGTATCAGAACGGAGGAACCGCACCCTATTAGATATGGTGCGCTCTATGATGAGCACAGCTGAGTTACCTATTTCCTTTTGGGGATATGCGCTGGAGACAGCAGCATACCTATTGAATCAAGTTCCATCTAAATCTGTACCTACCACACCATATGAGATATGGAGTGGGAAGAGACCATATTTTAAACGAGTTAAAATATGGGGTTGTCCAGCTTATGTCAAAAGACAAAATCCGAACAAGCTCGAGGCACGGTCAGTTCTTTGCAAGTTTGTGGGATATCCAAAGAACTCATATGGGTATTTTTTCTACCACAGTGAGGAACAAAAAGTGTTTGTTGCTCAACATGCCACCTTTTTAGAAAAGGAATTTCTTGAAAAAGAAATTAGTGGCAAAGTGGTAGAGCTGGAAGAGGTTCCAGATACACAAACTCAAACTGAAGATTTAGTGGAACAAGAGGATTCAGTAGCTCCCAATGAACCCCAGCCTCTCCGCCGATCTAGTAGGGTTCCTCGCCAACCTGAGAGATACTACGGTTTTCTCATGGATGGTGGGAGCGAGGATTGCATCATGGAGGATGATGACCCAACTAGCTTCGAGCAGGCCATCACGAGTAGGGACTCAGTGAAATGGCTGGATGCAATGCGGTCCGAGATGGAATCCATGTACACCAACAAAGTATGGACTTTGGAAGTTTCTCCTGAAGGGGTAAAACCCATTGGGAGCAAGTGGATCTTCAAGAAGAAACTTGGTGTAGATGGGAAAGTGGATACTTTCAAAGCTAGACTTGTAGCAAAGGGTTTTCGTCAAAGACCAGGTGTGGACTATGACGAGACCTTTTCTCCAGTGGCTATGCTTAAATCCATCCGAATCATGCTTGCCATTGCTGCCTTTCATGACTACGAAATCTGGCAAATGGATATTAAGACCGCCTTTCTAAATGGTGATTTTGAAGAGTGCGTGTACATGACTCAGCCAGAGGGCTTCGTAGACAGTGGGAGCAGCGGGAAGGTGTGCAAGCTGCTTAAATCCATTTATGGATTAAAGCAAGCATCGCGGAGTTGGAACATCTGCTTTGACGTCGTTATCAAAGAGTTTGATTTCGTCAAAAATCCAGATGAACCTTGTATCTACAAGAAGGTGGCAGAGAGTAAGGTTGTCTTCCTCGTATTGTACGTGGACGACATACTCTTGATAGGAAATGATATTCCTATGCTGCAATCGGTCAAGCTCTGCTTATCACAAAGATTCTCAATGAAAGATCTTGGTGATGCCTCCTGCATATTGGGAATTAGGATCTATAGAGATAGATCCAAACGGATTTTGGGATTGTCCCAATCCAGGTACATTGACACCATACTAAAGAGGTTTAGTATGGAAGAGTCCAAGCGTGGGAACTTGCCCACGATCTCTGGAGTCACTCTCTCCAAAGAGATGTCTCCCAAGACTGATTTGGAGAGAGCTCGCATGCAAGGGATACCCTATGCTTCGGCAGTAGGCTCTATCATGTATGCGATGCTATGTACCAGACCCGATGTAGCATACTCACTAAGTATAGTGAGCAGGTATCAAGCTGATCCTGGAGAGAGTCACTGGACAGCTGTGAAGAGCATTCTCAAGTACTTACGAAGGACTAGAGATATGTTCTTGGTGTATGGTAACGGAGAACTCCAAGTGGAGTCCTTTACCGATTCCAGCTTCCAGAGTGATAAGGACGACTCTAAGTCGCAGTCGGGTTTTGTCTTTACCCTTTACGGAGGGGCGGTTAGCTGGAAGAGTTCCAAGCAGGAAACCGTGGCAGACTCGACGAAGGAGGCTGAATACATCGCTGCCAATGATGCTGCTAAAGAAGCTGTCTGGATCAAGAAGTTCATTACTGAACTTGGTGTGGTTCCATCCATTGAGCATCCAATACCTTTGTATTGCGATAACAATGGAGCAGTGGCTTTGGCCAAGGAACCCAGGACCCATCAGCGATCCAGGCATATTCTGAGGCGGTATCACCTGATCCGGGAGATAGTTGATCGCCGGGAGATCGAGGTCAGGAGGGTTGACACAAAGGACAACACTGCGGATCCACTCACGAAGGCCATTCCCCAGATACAGTTTGAGAGACTCTTCGGGATGCTCGGTATGCGATACTACAGTAGCTGGCCCTAGTGCAAGTGGGAGATTGTTAGTTGTATGTGTGCCCTAGAGGCCAGTATTGTACAGATGATGTATATTATATTGGATGCTTGGACATATATAGAGATGACTTTCTTGCTCGACATGATAGTATGCTATCTGGTTGCTCTTTATCTTAACATGTACACTAGTCTCTTTATACTGTCTTATAGTTACATGTTGGTAAAGCCCTTAGGATTTGTACTTGACTACCTGGACTATGATGCAGATCATACTAGTGGGGACATGGTAGTCCATAAGTACATCCTTCAAGGTCCCTAGTCGTGTGTGTATCGAGACGGGGCATCGATATACCAGAGTAGACTAGCGTATACGCTTCTCGACCCATGTGATGGGCGATGGATGATCCCATATCCATTGGTGTTTGATATCAGAGATGGTATACGGGTGCTCAGTGGAGACTGAGTACACTGGACGGACTCACCGAGAACTCCCAGATGGTATTATACCTCACGTCAGATGGCAGTTCTCAGGTGACACTTGTACAGGTTAGTCTGTAGACCCGAGATCGTCATAGAGTCTTGTGTGATTCCCACTGTGCTTTGATCTCCACCTTACCACGTCCATGAGGGCGTGCAAAACGGTGGTCTTTAGGTACAGTCCCGAGTCACATGGAGGCAATGAGCGATAGGAGGGGTTTCGTCTCTCCCGGTATTGGGGGTAGATGTTGCGCAGTGCTCGATTGGCCGTAACAGGGAAGTCCCTGGCCAGGGCTGATCAGAGATTTGCTGGTAAGTGTTACCAGTAGTTTCTCGACCCGTTACGAGCCTCACATCGGCACGACTTATCGGGTTATTGGGGCCTGACGTTTACCACCCCTAGACTTGATATGCGACATATCAGACGAAGAGACCGGACTGTACGGTAAGTGTTACTGGTCGGATTCGCAGGAGTGTGAGCGGGCTAGCTCGTCGATCTTCTGATCGCTCAGTACCCGGGTGGCCGTTACGTTTAGCAGACCGCTTGCGGCTTGTGGGTGCTTGATATGATCATCATCTGCTACCGGCGTATTGACGAGTCTTTAGAGTCCTACACAGAGGTTTCCTAGCTCAAGCGAAACGAAATAGGAGTGCATATGAGATATGTGAGGGACCGAGAATAATGCGTGTATGTGATACCGTATTTGATTCTCGCGATTAATGTTTCGATTGGTTGTATGAGATATGACCTAGTTATCGAATCATTGATTCGATAAATCGATGCATTGAATACTAGTCGGTTATGTGCGACATGACCGGATCATTGAATCAAGTGTTGATTTAATGATTTAATGTATAATTATATATTTGATATATTACTTTGCATCAACTAGTATTGGTTCACTTTAAACGGATTTTTCTCACTTGATTTACACATTGTATATGTGATATACTTTTGTGCACATATAAGTATCATGTTTGATGATACTTGATCATATGGTTAAGTGTATGGAATTAAACCATAGTTAACTTGAGATTAGGGTTTTAATTATGCATTTATTCATTTAATTGTTTATTCATTTATTTGGATAAAGCTTAAGTGGAGAATGGTGGCATTTCTTGTTTTATGTTGAAGCTTCAAGAAGCCTTGACTTTATGCAACCATTCTTGTCCACTAGCTTAACCCTAACTCTCAAAATAACCATGGTTGATTCTCTACACTTAACCTTAGTTAGTATTATGATAAGTATAGATTTTTCTTTTGATTTTAAAATAACTTATCATAATTCTAGCTCTTCTTCTTCTTCATCTTCAAAAGAAAAACTTAGATGCCATCAATGGCAACTTGAGTTCTAGTGAGAGAATTCCAAATCTAAAGTGAACCCATCTCCTATTTCTTCACCCTCTACCTCTTGCCAAGTTGTTTTGGGTGTTCTCTTCACATGTTTCACAACTTTGTGAAGTCGGAGCTTGAACTAGTGCAACCTCGACGTAGATCGTCTTTGACACGAAGCCGACGAACTATTCCGCTCACTTTTCCGATGAAGCCGACGAATGAGTCGAGGATTCATGATGGACAGCGAGGGCATGACCACGTGGAGCTAAGGAGGTGGAAATCCGGATCTA
Organism: Agapanthus africanus; assembly: GCA_030015575.1. Classification (NCBI taxonomy): domain Eukaryota; kingdom Viridiplantae; phylum Streptophyta; class Magnoliopsida; order Asparagales; family Amaryllidaceae; genus Agapanthus; species Agapanthus africanus. Next base: position 396,003,632 of record CM057350.1, on the reverse strand, counting down.
CAAAGGTTGTAGTTTCCGACCTTTAGTTAATTTGCTAACTAGTTTAGTTTTTCGCCTAGAATTCTAGTCTAAGATCCGTGTTAGGGTTTCTCGGCACCATAATTTTTGTAAAATGGCATGTTCGATGTCTTGTGAGACCTCTATAGGGTGCCTCGGAACCTTTCAGATCTCGGGTCAACAGACTACTCTGTACCAGTGTCACCAGAGAACTGCCATCTGACGTGAGGTATAATACCATCTGGGAGTTCTCGGCGAGTCCGTCCAGTATACCCAGTCTCTACTGAGCACCCGTATATCATCTCTGATGTCAAACACCAATGGATATGGGATCATCCATCACCCATCTGTATGGGTCGAGAAGGTACACGCTAGTCTACTCTGGTATATCGATGCCCTGTCTCGATACACCCACGACTAGGGACTTTGAAGGATGTACTTATAGACTACCATGTCCCCACTAGTATGATCTGCATCATAGTCCAGGTAGTCAAGTACACATCCTAAGGGCTTTACCAACATGTAACAGAGAGACAATCAGTATACACGTTAAGGTAAAGAGCAACCAGATAGCATACTATCATGTCGAGCAAGAAAGTCCTCCCTATATACGTCCTAGCATCCACTACAATATACATCATATGTACAGTAATGGCCTCTAGGGCATACATATAACTAGCAGGTAGTCCCCACAACATAGTGAATGGAACACCCGGCACTTCACGGAATCCGGTAAATTGAGCACTCCTCCTTGGGTCAACCTGTACCCCCTACGAGTGCGGCGAATAGTTTGCCAATTCTAGAGTGAGGACCCTCTGCCTCTCAAAGCCATGATATACGGACCCGTTGCCCTCCAGAACCCGGCAATCCGTGCACTTCTTCGTGGGATAAACCTAGAACAGAAATAAAAATATGTACAACAGATACATCGACCTCAACCCGGTCGTTCCCCAAAAGAATATTATACAACAGGCAGTGACGGCAATCCACATAATGGACGCTCGCCCCGCAATATCAAATGTACAAATAAATCCAAACAGCACTATCATTGCACCCTGCTATCCACCATGACATATCCGCAACAACACAGCACAACACAGAACATCAACGCGAATGTCACGTTCGCAAACCCGTCTAAAAGAACTATAGCAATCAGACACGGTTTACCGATCAAATGACATTCCCGGTCGGAGATATAATGTAAATACTGCATACTAACAAATTTAAAATTTCGATCGACAAAATTTCCCGAAGTGGGCCCCACGTACATCTGCTGTACAGTAATAAAAACTGGGCCCAAAAGAACTGTACCAAAAACCACAATTTCCCAAGGAAAGCCTACTGGAGAATTTTGATGCAGTGTTCCCACAGTCCTACCGCGGTTCCGTGGTCAAACCCTAGGTTTGACCGTGGATCCGCGGCGGTCACGTGGGTTCACGTGCTCAAAATTTCCCAGTTTGCTTAAAAAACCTGCTTTGTTTTCTGTGATATGTAAAATTATTTTAAGACACTGTTTAAAATCGACAGAAACTTTAACCCTGAAATTTGCGGTTTTCGAAAATCCGTTCGATCGATATTTTAAACGCGTTAGCATAAGTTAGTATAGCTTAATGGTGAGGCTCTGATACCACTGTAAGTCCACGGTAGCGCCCCGGCCATCTAACAGACGCCAAATGCGGAACAAAAACTTTTTACAACTTCCGCTATCGCGTACTATAACCCGGATCTGCCATTAAAGCTAAACTAACAAACTACAAAGTGGGTAGAATTGTTATACTAAACGATCCGAGTCCTTCGGTCTTCAACCATCATCCCAAGCTTTGTTGCGGCTGCTTCGATCTCCTCGATCTCCATTCTTCTCGTCTAGGTGGCACCACGTCGACGGATCTTTAAATGGGCTCCCGCCTCTGAACCGAGGCAACTCGGTCGTCAAGTTTGCTAAAAGAGACGACCAAGATGATGTAGAGAATGAGTGGAACACTTTGTCTCGCTTCGTCCAAAGCCATGGACGAACGGTTAATGAAGTTGCCTTATGGATCGGGTGAAATGAGAAATGAGGCTATCTAATTTCCATGAATCCAAACTATCATAATCTTTTTTCTAGCAACCATGAACCTCCACTAAAAGAATGGCCGGCCAAATATATAGAAAGAGGGAGGTGAGTGTAGGAGAGGGAAAGGTGACCACAAGATTAAAGAAGAGATGAGTCATCTAAATACCTAGTATGAACTCATTTAATGCAAACCAATGATAATAAACCTAGTCATCACAACATTAAATGAACACTTAATGCATCAATGACTCACAAGCTTAGTCATCATCCTAGTCACCTTCTAGAAGCATCCACACTCATCTCAAGAAAAGATAAATCCGTATTTAACCAAATGTTAAATACGGCCGATAGAAAACTGGAAACTGGCAACTGGCAACTTCCAAAAGCGATCCCGAAACGGATTTCAGGATAACCCCGTATCAGTATAAACATACCCGCATTTGTATTACGACCGAATACAAATGCAACTGAGACAAAGATATTATATCAACACAGCATAATACACGGATCCGGCTTAAACCAAAGCCGACCAGTATTATCTGCCCGAAATATGACACGTGCGTAATTGCACGTGCATTTTCCGAACCCTGCCATAAATCCATACGGCCTCTACAACGTTTCGCCCGAACTTGGGAAAGTGTCTGTGGGGAACTCTAATGACTCATTAACACACTGGCACTGGGTATAACCACTAGCACGTCAGAGGTACTGGCTGTACGTAACGGTTGCCTATGTATTGATTGGAAGGGAAGCTGACGAGCGAACTCATACATAAACCTTACTGAGCCTAACAGGACAATATACATACAGTCCGGTCCGTTCGTCTATGAGTATCGCATATCGGCCTAGGGGCTGGTAACGTCAGACCCCTAATAGCAGTATGAGTCGTGTTAGAGAGTGGCCCAGAATACCCTGAGATACTACTGGAGTATCTACCAGTAAATCTCCTGCCTCGGCCGAGGGCTTTGTGTAATGGCTCTCCTAGACACAGCGTGATCTCACCCCCAATACCGGAAGAGACGAATCCCCTGCCGATCCGCTCACTTGCCTCCATGTGGTTCGGGACTGTACCCAAAAAAGACCTGTTTGCACGACTCCTTTGGGCCGTGGTAGGGTAGAAATCAAAGCGCAGTGGGAACTCACACGAGACAAATGACGACCTCAGGTCGATGAACTAACCTATACACATGTCACCAGGGAACTGCTATCTGACGATATGTACAATACCAACTAGCATGTTCCTGGCGAGTCCTGTCCGGTATACTCATAACCTAATGAGCACCTGTATACATCTTAGGTGAACCTACTGACACCAATGGCTTGTGAGACCGGCCATCGCCCCTCGTCGGGGTCTCGACTGTATACACTAGTCTACTCTAGAGTATCGATGCCCTGTCTCGAAACTCCCACGACTAGGGACTCTTTAAGGATGTGCTTATAGACCCCAGCTCCCACGTATATGATCGCCATCATACTGCCGGTAGTCAAGCAAGAATCCTATGGGCTTTATCATCATGCAATAGTGAACTAAAGCAAGTATACGATGATAAAGACAAACCAGATAGCATACTATCATCACGAGCAAGACTGTTATATCGGTATAGGTCCTGCCTCAATCATTGCAATCAAGTACCTGCGATCCAATAATTGACTTTGAGGGTACTATCTCCAACACTATGAATGAAGCCCTCAAGCTGATCCATATAAATTGTTAGTGTATATGCCCTAGAGGCCATTACTGTATCATACTAGTATGTATATTACTTCATGGAAGCTTGGGATATTCACAGTTGTATATACAATCTTGCTCGAAATGGTAGTATGCTACTTGGTTTGTCTCTACTTCAATATGTGCATGTGTTTCTTTTAGCATATCGCTTATATACATATTAGTAGAGCCCTTAGGATCTTTGCATGATTACCGGTGTTGTGATGGCGCTCACACTCGTGGGGGCTGGGTAATCCACAAGCACATCCTTATACAGGTCCCTAGTCGTTGGACTATCAAGACAGGGTATCGATACTCCGGAGTAGACTAGCGTATGCGCTTATCATCCCAGCGTGGGAGACGGTCTGTCCCACAGCCGTCAGTACGTCGTACTTGAGATAGTATGCGGGTGCTCGTTAGGTTACGAGTACACTGGACATGACTCGTCGGGAACTGTTGGTTGGTATTATACCTATCGTCAGTTATTAGTTCCCAGGTGACATGAGTACAGCTTAGCCCGCTGACTTGACACTGTCACTTCGTCTCGAGTGTGTTCCCACTGCACTTTGATTACTACCCTACCACGGCTCAAAGGAGTCGTGCAAACAGGTAGTAGTTGGGTGCAGTCCCGAAGCACTTGGAGGCGGTGACGGTTAGACAGGATTTTTCTCTCCCGGTATTGGGGGTTGACATCACGCTGTGTCCAGGAGAGCCATTACACAAGTAGTCCCTGGCCAGGGCAAGCGAGATATACTGGTAGGTTTCCAGTGTTATCTCAAGGTGTTCTGGGCTACACTCCGACACGACTTGTACCGCTATTAGGGGACTGACGTTCACCGCCCTCCTAGGCCCGCCATGCGATGTATCAGACGAACAGACCGGACTGTACGGAGACTGTCACATACAGGCTCAGTAGGAGTTCAGATGGGGTCACCTCGTCAGTCTTCTTATCGGCATCTACCTGGGGACCGTTACGTATAGCTAGTGCCGCTTGCGGTCTGTGGTTAAACCCACTGCCAGCATAGTGTCGAGTCTTTAGAGTCCCACACAGAGAGTTATTCACCTTTAGGCAAAATGAGTAGAGGTCGCATGGTTTTCCGACAGGGTTCGTTCACATCCGCGCACTTGTGCACGTTTGCTGTCCGGACAGCTTATACTAGCGGGCTTTGGTTTAAGCCAGATCCTAGTATATGATTCGGAATTGGTTTTATCTTATTGTATTCGTGTTCCTCGGATCACGAATACGGGTGCGTATGCACAGTTGATTGAGGCGGAGGAAGAGGTTTTTCATTAGGGTTTTGGAACGGGTGTGTATGCACAGTTGACAGTCGTCTTTTTTCCAAACCCTAATGATATTGTGATTTATCAATTAATAATATTAATTAAGTGAAATTGTGTCATGGTTGGGCTTGTTGACTTGTTGACCAAGGTTGACTAGTTGACTAGGTTTGAAACATTGACCATCATGACTACTTTTTTAGATGCTCTTTGATCTTTGCAAAATCATTTATTGTGATATGATAATGGTCTCTTCAAACTAACCATCACCTTTTCATTTTTGATTAATATTATTATTTGAAAAATCACATATATTTTGTTATGGTTGTAAAAACCATTTCATTCTATCATATGCTTTCTCTCTCTTGCTCTTCCTCTTCCTTAAGCTCTCCCCTCTCATGTGTTGAGAAACACTTGAGCTTGAGTTAAACCTCTCTAAAGTAATCTCTACTCTCATCTAAGGTTCTAGGATTGGCACTTCTAGCACCTTAGTTACTTCTAGCTTGAAGTTGAAGCCAAAGGTTGCGGCTCTCGGGTGGATCCTTCTTCGACTAGAGAAGGCGACAAGGTGATCTCTTTCTTCCACTCCAAGGAGCAAGGAGAGAAGGACATAAAGCCCAAGGTATAACCTTTCTTCCATGTAGCTAATTCTAGTTAGCTTTTAGTTAGTTTTTGTTTAGCAAAGATCCTCCTTAAGCTATTCTATGTTGCCTAGTTCGATAAAAATCCGATTTTTATTCCATTTTCTGCCTCCCCGCAAGAACCGGGATGGGCAATGTGGACTTACAGTGGTATCAGAGCCTAACTAAACATAAACTAGCTAGTTAGTAAAGTGTATAGAAGTTCGATCGGAAAAAATCGCAAAACTAAAAATACAAAACCCTAAGTTTCTGTTGAAATTTTTTCTGCTCAAAAAATAAAAAAATCATACTTCAAAAATCGGCTCAGGGTTTTGTGAAGAAGCACACCAAAAACGGTCAAGTGAACAGTTCAAAGCGCGGCGGTTCCGCGGCAAAAGCATGCCTATTGCCGCGGAACCGCGGCCGTTTCGACTCTGTTCTGGACCGGGTTTTGTGCAGTATTCTTCTGGTAAGGTTTTGGGATTTTTAAGATGGTTTATTTGTGCCCAGATTTTCCAGAAAAGAAATTTGTATTTGGGGGCCTATAAATCCGTATTTTTTGATCGAACTTCAATATACTTTGACTAATGGGTTATATCTTTGATGTTTATATGTATTGAACGTCTGCTAATCGCTATACGTCGATTAGTGGGGGTTATACATATCTGTGATCTGTGTTTGTTGATGGTATGTGTATATAAATGCGTTGAATTGTCGCGGGTGAATAGCCGGAGGTTTTGTGAGACGAGTTTTTCTTTTCTTTCAATTCATGTAACATGTAAATTGATGTAATATTATTTGTATGGCCGCACAACCGGGTCGGGGTTGTAGCCGTCATTGTATAATTCCTTTTACTGTTTTTGCTCCTAGGATAGACCCATGGAGGGGGTGCACAAACTACCGGGTATCTCGAAGTGCCAAGTGGCCTACTCACGGTGTTGAGGGAGGTTGCTTCGCTTCGGTTACTTGGCGGGTAGTTTGCCGCACCCGTAGGGGTCTTGGGTGGGGTATTGGCTATTCACCGCGACCGTGTAATCCGCTTTTCGTTGCAGGCTCGAACGGATTGCGGATTCCTAGTATATCCAATGTATTCATCTGTGATCTTAATGTCTATCATTGCTATATATCTATATACTATAACGATTTAGGCGTTGCTTATGTTTTACAGCCGCGCTAGCCCAGCCCCCGCTCTGTCGTTAGTTAAGTAACTTAACGGGTGATGACGGGGCCCCGTGGCGAATGCGAATGGCATAAGCGTACGTCATATTTTGGTTGTTTTCTGCAATGGTAGGATTAAATGATGGGACGCATTACAAGAACTAATGCAAGAAAATAAACCAAGTAAAAGTCGATTGGAACACTTTGAAAACCACTCGGTTCTTTTCAAAACTAAACTTTTAAACGCGGAGCTTGAACCACTCCTTTTAAAAGCTATCTCGTTCCATCGATTATATCAAGTTCACTACGTTCACGGTTTCGCCAAAACCATTCGTAGCCCTCCGTCATTCCACATGAATGGTCAAAAAGTATTCAAGCTATGTATTTTGGCCAAAGTCAAGGCATAGTGATTGGTAGCTATTGGGTATTCATATGCAGCATAGATAGATGCGTTGGTTTGGGACAGTCGTGCTGCCATTTTAGCCAAAGTCAATGGTAGGTACGGGTGGGTCAAAATTAACCAGGAGAATGACGGGTAGAACTTGACATGTGACTTATGATATTTTGGCCAAAGTCAAGGTCATAAGAGCATGGGGAAAAAATCCACATCGGGAGTTTCATTAGTACTGAAACTTGCTAGCGCTGCATACCATTTGGAGTGTGATGATTCTGGTAGGATTCCTTCGGTTTTATCACGCGATGATATTTGGATCCCGATCCTACTGTGAGTATATGCTACTCCTCGGGAAAACTCTCACTTAACGATCAATGCTATAAACCTAGTAGGTGTCTAGAAAGGTGTTGGCGGGGCTACGCCCACAGGGAAAAGAGGTTACTTAATTAAGGAACTTCGTGAAAGCGTTGGAAAACCTCCTTCGAAGTACCGACACTGGCTTGGCTGAACGGTTAAGCAAGTATTGTACGGTGAGATTGATCCCGACTAATTCTTTCTTTATGGTTTGAGAAGGGATTCGAGAGACAGTGGGAACCATCCTGTTTAGACAAACTAAAAACCACTCTAAACTTGCAGGAGCATCATGCTAAAGTGTTTCTTTTCTCTCTCCTAATTGCAGCAACCATTCAACATGACCGGAATTAAGTTATTACTAGATAAAAACATACTGAAAGGGCCAAACTATAAAGATTGGCTCAGGAATGTCAAGATGGCAATCACTTACGACAAGTTGGGGTATGTCTTTACCACCAAAGCTCCCCCTGTCCCAGGTCCCACCTCCAGCATCGCGGATAAAGAAATCCGTAAGACATGGGAGATTGATTGCGCGAAGGCCAAATGCCTCGTGCTTGCCTCGATCGACAACGAACATCAGAGGAGGCATGAGAATATGGACCTAGAGTCCATATTTCTCCATACAAAAGAACTGTATGGAGAGCAGTCTCATATCGCAAGATACGAAGTGTCGAAGAAGCTATTTTCGGCAAAATTGGCCATCGGATCATCGGTAGCGGAACACGTGCTTAAGATGATTGGCTACATAGAGGAGCTCGCGGACCTTGGGACCATGTTGGAGAATGTACTCTACACTGATTTGATTCTCCAGTCCCTTCCTTCCACTTACGCCCAGTTTATCCTTAACTTCAACATGCAAGGAAAGGAGGTTGAACTTTCCGAACTACTGAACAAGTTGAGGAGTGCTGAGGGCACCCTACAGAAAGGTAGGAAGACATCCACTTTGTTTGTAGGAGGATCTTCCTCTTCCAGGTCCAAGGCGAAAGCCAAGGGAAAGAAGAAGAAAACCCCCGCCAAACCAAGGGGCGGTGTCAGTAAAGTGGATACGAAGGGAAATGGAAAAGCAACAAAGGTAGCGGAAAAGCTGGTGGGGAAGGAAGAATGCTTCTACTGTCACAAAAGTGGACACTGGAAACAGGATTGCAAGGCTTGGAAGGCCAGAACCCAGGATCTGAAGCGAGTTGCGGCTTCAGCTTCAGGTGTGTATGTTATTGAAAACTGTCTATCAATAAACTCTACATCCTGGATATTGGATACCGGATCAGGATCTCATATCTGTAATTCTTTGCAGGCGTTAAGAAAGTGTAGAGTTTTGAAGGCAGGTGACATGACCCTCAGAGTTGCAAACGGAGCTAGCATGGATGCTGAGGCCGTGGGGGACTATCACCTGGGATTGTCAGATGGACACTTTTTGGTTTTGCGTAGTTGTTATTTTGTACCAAATGCAACCTGTAATATCATTTATGTATCTTTATTATCTAAAGAAGGTTATGAATTTGCATTTGTAAGTAATGTAGTGAACATTCACCTTAATCAAGTTCTGATTGGGTCAGGTACATTAAACAACGGTATATACGTATTAAACCAACCACAGATTTTCAATGTCCAGAATACACACAAAAGAAAGACTCCAGAAATCAATAAAACTTTCTTATGCAACTTGTCAATCCTATGGCATTGTAGACTGGGTCACATCAATGAGAGAAGGTTGACTAAGTTACATACAGAAGGATATTTAGATCCGTTCGAATATCAATCATATGCAACTTGTCAATCCTGTCTCAAAGGAAAGATGACAAAGACTCCGTTCACTGGACACGGAGTAAGAGCGAGCGAGCTCTTAGGACTCGTACACAGCGACGTGTGCGGTACAATGTCTACGCATGCACGAAGTGGTTATTCTTACTTAATTACTTTTACGGATGACTTTTCAAGGTACGGATATGTCTTCTTAATGAAACATAAATCCGAGGCCTTTGAAAAATTCCAGGAATATAAGAATGAAGTAGAAGAACAAACAGGCAAAAGTATCAAGGCACTGAGATCTAATCGAGATGGTGAATACTTAAGTGCCGAATTCCTGGGTTACTTAAAAGAGAATGGAATTCTCTCTCAGCTTACTCCTCCATACACTCCGCAACATAACGGTGTATCGGAGAGACGGAACCGAACCCTATTGGATATGGTACGGTCCATGATGAGTAACGCTGAGTTGCCGCGATCGTTCTGGGGATATGCGCTAGAATCAGCTGCATACCTTTTGAACCGAGTTCCAACTAAGACTGTGCCTACTACACCATATCAGATATGGTGTGGGAAGAGACCCTATCTTAATCACATTAAGACATGGGGATATCCAGCTTTTGTCAAAAAGAAGCATGCGGACAGGCTCGAGGCACGCTCAGTACAGTGCAAGTTTGTGGGATATCCAAAGAACTCCAAGGGATATTTCTTCTATTGCGAAGAGGAACAAAAGGTTTTTGTTTCTCGCCATGCACACTTTCTAGAACACCAGTTCATAGAAAAAGAAATAAGTGGGAGCGCAATAGAACTGGAAGAAATTCCAGAACCACGAGCTATTACTTAAAGCTTAGTAGAACCAGAGGGTTCGAAAGATCAGGACATTCCCACGCCACTCCGCAGGAGTAGTAGGCAGTCTCATCCGCCCGAGAGATACTACGGTTTTCTCATAGACGGGGATAGAGAGGATTGCATCATAGATTGTGATGAGCCTACTAGCTTCCAGCAAGTCATTCAGAGCGTCGACTCGGTAAAATGGCTGGATGCAATGCGGAACGAAATGGAGTCCATGTACACCAACAAAGTATGGACGTTGGACATTGCTCCAGATGGGGTAAAACCCATAGGATGCAAGTGAATCTTCAAAAGGAAGATTGGTGTAGATGGACAGGTTGAGACCTATAAAGCTAGACTGGTTGCAAAGGGTTTCCGTCAGAGACCTGGTTTAGACTATGATGAAACCTTTTCTATAGTAGCTATGCTGAAATCCATTCGGATCCTTCTTGTCATTGCTGCCTTCCACGATTATGAGATTTGGCAGATGGACGTAAAGACCGCTTTTCTAAATGGACATTTAGAGGAGTGTGTCTATATGGACCAGCCAGAGGGTTTCATTCAGAGTGGGAGCAGCGGAAAGGTGTGCAAGTTGCTTAAGTCCATTTATAGACTAAAGCAGGCATCGCGGAGTTGGAACATCTGTTTTGATGAGACGGTCAAGGAATTTCGCTTTATAAAAAATCCAGATGAACCATGCATCTATTGTAGATTTGTAGCGAGAACTGTAGTATTCCTCGTTTTATACGTGGATGACATTCTCTTAATAGGAAATGACATTCCTATGCTACAATCTGTCAAGGGGTTCTTGTCACATAGGTTCTCCGTGAAAGACCTAGGTGATGCCTCATACATTCTGGGGATCCGGATCTACCGTGACAGATCCAAGAGGATTTTAGGACTCTCACAGTCCAGGTACATCGACACCATACTGAAAAGATTCAGTATGGAAGATTCCAAGCGCGGTAATCTACCGGCTTGTCATGGGATCACCCTCTCCAAAGAGATATCTCCCAAGACTGGACTGATTTGGAGAGGGATCGCATGTCTATTATACCCTACGCTTCTGCGGTAAGCTCTATAATGTATGCGATGTTGTGTACCAGACCAGATGTGGCTTATGCACTGAGCGTGGTAAGCAGGTATCAATCAAACCCTGGGGAGAAACATTTGATAGCAGTAAAGAACATTCTCAAATACCTGAGAAGGACCAAGGAGATGTTCTTGGTGTATGGCGGAAAAGACCTCCAGATTGAGGCCTTTGCTGACTCCAGCTTCCAGAGTGACAAGGATGATTCCAAGTCCATATCGGGTTTTGTCTTTACCCTCAATGGAGGGGCGGTGTGTTGGAAGAGCTCCAAACAGGAAACCGTTGCTGACTCGACTATGGAAGCGGAATACATCGCTGCATCTGATGCCGCAAAAGAAGCCGTCTGGATGAGGAAGTTCTTGAAAGAACTTCAGGTGGTTCCGTCCATTGTTGATCCAATACCTCTGTATTGCGACAACAACAGGGCTATAGCTTTAGCGAAGGAACCCAGGTCCCATCAGAAATCCAGACCCATCTTAAGGCAGTATCACCTGATCAGGGAGATCGTGGATCGCCAGGAGATCGAGGTTCGGAGGGTTGCTTCAGAAGATAACACTGCAGATCCATTCACGAAGGCCTTACCCCAGACTCAGTTCGAGCGGCTGATCGAGATGATAGGTCTTCGATACGCCAGTACATGGCCCTTGTGCAAGTGGAAGATTGTTAGTGTATATGCCCTAGAGGCCATTACTGTATCATACTAGTATGTATATTACTTCATGGAAGCTTGGGATATTCACAGTTGTATATACAATTTTGCTCGAAATGGTAGTATGCTACTTGGTTTGTCTCTACTTCAATATATGCATGTGTTTCTTTTAGCATATCGCTTATATACATATTAGTAGAGCCCTTAGGATCTTTGCATGATTACCAGCATTGTGATGGCGCTCACACTCGTGGGGGCTGGGTAATCCATAAGCACATCCTTATACAGGTCCCTAGTCGTTGGACTATCGAGATAGGGCATCGATACTCCGGAGTAGACTAGCGTATGCGCTTCTCATCCCAGCGTGGGAGACGGTCTGTCCCATAGCCGTCAGTACGTCGTACTTGAGATAGTATGCGGGTGCTCATTAGGTTACGAGTACACTGGACAGGACTCGTCGGGAACTGTTGGTTGGTATTATACCTATCGTCAGTTATCAGTTCCCAGGTGACATGAGTACAGCTTAGTCCGCTGACTTGACACTGTCACTTCGCCTCGAGTGTGTTCCCACTGCACTTTGATTTGTTAGTTGTATGTATGCCCTAGAGGCCAGTATTGTACAGATGATGTATATTATATTGGATGCTTGGACATATATAGAGATGACTTTCTTGCTCGATATGATAGTATGGTATCTGGTTACTCTTTATCTTAACATGTACACTTGTCTCTTTAAACTGTCTTATAGTTACATGTTGATAAAGCCCTTAGGATGTGTACTTGACTACCTGGACTATGATGCAGATCATACTAGTAGGGACATGGTAGTCCATAAGTACATCCTTCAAGGTCCCTAGTCGTGGGTGTATCGAGACAGGGCATCGATATACCAGTGTAGACTAGCGTATACGCTTCTCGACACATGAGATGGGCGATGGATGATCCCATATCCATTGGTGTTTGACATCGGAGATGGTATACGGGTGCTCAGTGGAGACTGGGTACACTGGACGGACTCGCCGAGAACTCCCAGATGGTATTATACCTCACGTCAGATGGCAGTTCTCAGGTGACACTTGTACAGGTTAGTCTATAGACCCGAGATCGTCATAGAGTCTTGTGTGATTCCCACTGTGCTTTGATCTCCACCTTACCACGTCCATGAGGGCGTGCAAAACGGTGGTCTTTGGGTACAGTCCCGAGTCACATGGAGGCAATGAGCGATAGGAGGGGTTTCGTCTCTCCCGGTATTGGGGGTTGATGTTGCGCTGCGCTCGATTGGCCGTAACAGGGAAGTCCCTGGCCAGGGCTGATCAGAGATTTGCTGGTAAGTGTTACCAGTAGTTTCTCGACCCGTTATGAGCCTCACATCGGCACGACTTATCGGTTATTGGGGTCTGACGTTTACCACCCCTAGACTTGTTATGCGACATATCAGACGAACAGACCGGACTGTACGGTAAGTGTTACTGGTTGGATTCACAGGAGTGTGAGCGGGCTAGCTCGTCGATCTTCTGATCGCTCAATACCCGGATGGCCGTTACGTTTGGCAGACCGCTTGCGGCTTGTGGATGCTTGATATGATCATCATCTGCTACCGGCGTATTGACGAGTCTTTAGAGTCCTACACAGAGGTTTCCTGGCTCAAGCGAAACGAAATAAGAGCGCATATGAGATATGTGCAGGACCGAGAATAATGCGTGTATGTGATACCGTATTCCATTCTCGCGATGGATGTATTGGTTGGTTATATTCGATATAACCTAGATATCGAATCAAGGATTGATTCGATAAGACGATACATATGATACTAGTCGGTTATATGCGATATGACCGGATCGTTAAATCAAGTGTTGATTTAATGATTTAATGTATAATTATATATTTGATATATTACTTTGCATTAACTAGTATTGGTTCACTTTAAATGGATTTTCTCACTTGATGTGCAAGTTGTATATATGATATACTTTTGTACACATGTTTGTATCATGTTTGATGATACTTGCTCTTTTGGTTAAGTGTAAAGAATTAAACCATGGTTAAGTGTTGATTAAGGTTTTGCAAATTCATTTATTTATTTATTTATTTATTTGAATTGGATTAAGATAAGAATGGTGGCTTTATTTGTTTTATGTTGAAGCTTCATGAAGCTTTGACCTTAGTGACCATTCTTGTCTTCATGCTTAACCCTAACTCATCCAAGTAACCATGGTCCATTCTCTACACTCAACTAAGGTTAGATTATGATAAGTATTGATTTCTTTTTCATTTTAAAATAACACTTATCATATTCTTTCTTCTTCTTCATCTTCATCTTCAAGAAAGAAACCTTGATGCCATCAATGGCAACTTGAGTTCTAAAGTGAGAAATCAAATTCTAAAGTGAACCCACCTCCTATTTCTTCACCCTCTACCTCTTGCCAAGTTGTTTTGGGTGTTTTCTTCATATGTTTCACAACTTGGTGAAGTTGGAGCTTGAACTTGTGCAACCTCGATGTAGATCATCTTCGGCACGAAGCCGACGACCTATTCCGCTCATTTCTCCGATGAAGCCGACGCGAGAGTCCGAGATTCGAGATGGACAGCGAGGGGACGACTACGTGGAGCTAAGGAAGTGGAGAACCAGATCTACAAAGGTTGTAGTCTCTCTCCTTTAGTTAAAGTGTTAACCAGTTTACTGTTTTCGCCTAAATTTCTAGTCGACGATCCGTATTAGGGTTTGTCGGCACCCATAAAATTTTAAATTGGCATGGTTGATGCCTTGTGAGACCTCTATAGTGTGCCTAGGAACCCTTCAGTGGTATCAGAGCCTAGCTAGAGCCTTAGGCGAAGTCCAGACGACGTTTGAAGTCCGATCGAACCAAAACCCTAACCCGAAAACGGCTCTCTGTACATTTTTTAAAAACTGGGTTTTTTCCAAATTAAAAATATGCAGAAAACTCAGCAAGAAATTCTAAGAATTACGGCACAAAATTTAAGTCATGAACAGTGCAAACTGCGGCGGAACCGCGGCATAAGCCTTCTTAGGCGGCGGTTCCGCGGCAGGATGATGACGTCAGCACTCCTTCTTTGCGCAGTAATTAATTATTTCAGAAGCTGAGTTTTATGGGTATTTTTAATATTTATTCCAGAGTTTTATTTTCTGGGGTGTTTTGGAGCTTTGATGTTTCGACCGGATTATCAAATTTCGTCTTTGTGTATTTCCGGATGACTTTAGAATATGTTAAAAAGTTCAACCGGATATAAATACCCAACTTTTTCCCTGTCGGGAAATTTCCAAGTGTTGGATTTTTCCGTAGTTTAACGACGTTCTAAGTAGTGCAAGTAACGCGATGGACCCTCTAGAAGACATCAAACCTTAACTCGATTATGTGACCGTCTTGAACTGCCCTTTGAACCTTCGGGTTTGGGGCAGTACGGCGTGCCACATGTGAGGCATTGGCTTGACCCTTCTACGGCTGGACCGTTGGTACTGAGGCACGAACTGAATGTTGTTAGACTTATTTCATGTGTTGAGCTGTATCGGGAAAACTTGGGTATTCGACTGTTCGATCGGAAAGTTTAACATTTTCTGTTTATCTGGAATGTGATACAATAATTGGAACTCACAAACAGTTATGAGATAACTGAATGAATGTTATAAATCTAGCAGTTTAGTCCCACATGATATCGAAAAGAGTTTTCGATAATGAGACTAAAATGCGGGGTTTATAACAGTTAGGCATGTGATGTCTAAGTATTTCATTTGATTAGGCATGCGATGTCTAAAGAGGTTGCGGATTCCAACTGTTGTAGTTTTACACTTTCTTTTCTGTGACCGTAAGTGTAATATGTGATATCGCCGGTTTCGTTGCTATATGTCAACGACAATTGGGATGGACATACTTACTTACGTTGATGACATGTGATGTTATGTGTTGCTGGATATGTTATATTGGATCGTCATGTTTGAATAGCCGGGGGTTTTTATGTGAGATGAGTGTTTTTCATTTTCATTCATGTAAAAAACTTGTATGTAATATTCTTTTATTGGGGCACTTCCAGGTTGAGGAAGTCGTCACCTTTTGTATATTATTTACTTTTCCGCATTAGGATAGACCCAAGAAGGGGAGCACAAGTAACCGGGTTCTGGGGTGCAGTGGGAGACCAACTCGAGGAGTCGAGTCCGGGTCTCCTAACCCCAGAATTGGAAGGGTTGCTTGCCGCTCTCATAGGGGTCTAGGGGTGTGGGATTGGCTATTCATCACGACCGTGGAATCCGTGTTTTATACTGGCTCGTATTGAAAACACGGACGTCCCAGTATATCCAATGTTTCATATGTTTCTTCTGCTGCGATATCTGTGATGTGATCATGTGATGTTCTGTGATGGATACAGTATATAGTATATATGATATATTATATAGACGTTACTTATGTTTTACACCCGTACTAGCCCTGCCCTGCTCTGTCGTTAGTTACCTAACCTAACGGTGCACGAGGGGACATCGAGGCGAATGCGGATGGCATAAGTGTACGTCGTATTTATCTGTGATGTTTAGGTATTTAAATGATGGGACTTCATTAATGTGATTAATGAAAGAAAAGAAACCTAAGATGTTGTAGAATCAAATTTTAAACAAAACAGGTAGCTACAGTTCTTGCTTTGCATAGCGGTATATATGATATACCCTGCACCTTATTCGATGAGGAAAGGACCGAGGTCCCTTCACCGGGAGTGACTCCTTTAGCAATAACTGGCAGATGCTACACACTCGGTTTGCTTTTGATTGTTTTTGAGTTTTGCTTTGCACAGTGATATATATGATATATCCCGCACCTCATTCGACGAGGAAAGGGCCGACGATTCCTTCACCGGGAGTGACCCCTTTAGCAAAACTAGAAAAGCCTCAAAATCACTCCATTTCAAAACTTCATTTGATTCTACAACGATATCAAGTTCATTACGCTCATGGTTTTTTCTGAAAGAACCCGCGTAGCCCTCCGTCATTTCAGATAGATATTATTTAGTATTCGTGCTATGTTTGTTGACTTAGTCAAGGCATAGTGTATGGTAGCTAAATTATGTTTATCTGTAACAACATGAGATGTGATTGGATTAGAGCATTCGCACGGCCTTGTTGACTCAGTCAAGGGTCGTACGGGTGGGTTTAATTCAATCGGGAAATGTACGGGTTGAACTTGACTTGCGATTTATGGTTTGTTGACTTAGTCAAGGTCATAGATCGCTAGGGGCAAAAGCTTTATCGGGAATTTCAAGTGTTGAAATTTGCAATGAGATTGCATACCTTCTATGAGATAGTTGGATCTCGATACCCACTGCGAGTAAGAGTTACTCCTGGGAGAGTTTTGCACACTACAATTAGCCGATTAAGTAGGTGTCTAGAAAGGTGTCAACGGGGTTACGCCTCTGGGAAAACGAGGTTTACATTAATTAGGTTCGTGCGAAAGCACGGGGGACCTCCCTCAAAGTACCGACACTGGCCTGGCTGAAAGATCGACGAAGTTGTAGGGTGTAATTAATCCCGGCTAGTCTTTCCTTTTAGGGTTTGAAGGAAGATTTGATAAAAATCAGTGGGAGCCATCCTGATTAGATAAGATAATAACCAATCTGATCTTGCAAGAGCATACGCTAAAGTGTTTTCTTCTCTCTCTCTCCAGGTAGCGACCATTTCATGCCTTAATCAAGATAATAATATGGATGTATTGACCGAACCCGCATGTTATACTGTGCAGGGGAACGTTGGACCCGTTCTATCTTATAAATGTTATAAGACTGAACAGGAAACAGGAGAATATCTAGATTCTCACGCCGCCCAAACGGAGAACGTGCATGATGATGCACCTTCTTCGGGTGTGTTTGTTATTGAGAACTGTTTCTCAGTTCACCCTACGTCCTGGGTATTCGATACCGGATCAGGATCACATATATGTAAGCAGTTACATGGGCTACGAAAAAGTAGAGAACTGGAAAAAGGTGATCATTCTGTTCAAGTGGGGAATGGGGCAAATGTTGCAGCCAAAGCAGTTGGCATATATCACCTGGTATTACCAAATGGTGATACACTAGTCCTGAATGAGTGCTATTATATACCAAACATGATGTGCAACATTATATCAGTTTCTTTATTAAGTAAAGAAGGGTATAATTTTGTAGTAAAGGATAATGTTATGAACATATTCCTAGATCAAAAGTTGATTGCATCAGGCTCGCTATATAATGGCATATTCATTCTCAATCAAAATACAGTCTTCAATATGCAAAACACACACAAGAGGAAAAGCTCAGAAATGAACGAATCCTTTTTGTGGCACTGTAGACTTGGCCATATCAATGAGACACGACTAGCTAAGTTGCATAAGAATGGATATTTGAATTCATTCGAATTATCTTCTTATGACACTTGCCATTCATGTCTCAAAGGAAAAATGACCAAAACTCCGTTTACGGGACACGGAGAAAGAGTTACAGAACTCTTGGGACTGGTGCATAGTGATGTATGCGGTCCTATGTCTACACACGCCAGAAATGGTTCTTCCTACTTCATTACATTCACTGACGATCTCTCTAGATACGGGCATGTGTTCCTGTTGAAACACAAGTCTGAAGCTTTTGAGAAATTCAAAGAATATAAGCACGAGGTAGAGAACCAAACGGGCAAAAGTATTAAGATTCTTCGATCTGATCGAGGAGGTGAATACTTAAGCAGTGAATTCCTGGATTATCTAAAAGAGAATGGGATTCTCTCTCAGCTTACTCCTCCTTATACACCATAGCACAACGGTGTATCGGAACGCAGGAATTGCACCCTATTAGATATGGTGCGTTCAATGATGAGCAATGCTGAGTTACCTATTTCCTTTTGGGGATATGCGCTTGAGACAGCCATATACCTATTGAATCTGGTTCCGTCTAAATCTGTACCTACCACACCATATGAGATATGGAGTGGGAAGAGACCATATTTTAAACGAATTAAGATATGGGGTTGTCCGGCCTATGTCAAAAAGCAAAATCCGGACAAACTCGAGGCACGATCAGTCCTTTGCAAGTTTGTGGGATATCCTAAGAATTCTCAAGGATATTTTTTCTACCAAGCTGAGGAACAAAGAGTGTTTGTTGCTCAACATGCCACCTTTTTGGAAAGGGAATTTCTTGCAAAAGAAATTAATGGCAAAGAGGTAGAACTGGAAGAGGTTCCAGCACCACAACTGCAACTAATGATTTAGTAGAACCAGAGGATTCAGTGGTGCCCGACGTACCCCAGCCTCTCCGCCGATCTAGTAGGGTTTCTCGACCACCTGAGAGATACTATGGTTTTCTCATTGATGGTGGCAGTGAGGATTGCATCATGGAGGATGATGACCCAACTAGCTTTGAGCAGGCCATCACGAGTGGGGACTCAGTGAAATGGCTGGATGCTATGAGGTCCAAGATGGATTCCATGTACACCAACAATGTATGGACTTTGGAAGTTGCTCCTGAAGGGGTAAAATCCATTGGGAGCAAGTGGATCTTCAAGAAAAAACTTGGTGTAAATGGAAAAGTGGAGACTTTCAAAGCTAGACTTGTAGCAAAAGGTTTTCGTCAAAGACCAGGTGTGGATTATGACGAAACCTTTTCTCCAGTGGCTATGCTTAAATCCATCCGAATCATGCTTGCCATCGCTGCATATCATGACTACGAAATCTGGCAAATGGATGTTAAGACCGCCTTTCTAAATGGTGATTTAGAAGAGTGCGTGTACATGACTCAGCCAGAGGGCTTCGTAGACAGTGGGAGCAGCGGAAAGGTGTGCAAGCTGCTTAAATCCATTTATGGATTAAAGAAAGCATCGCGGAGTTGGAACATCTGCTTTGACGTCGTTATCAAAGAGTTTGATTTCGTCAAAAACCCAGATGAACCTTGTATTTACAAGAAGGTGGCAGAGAGTAAGGTTGTCTTCCTCGTATTATACGTGGACGACATACTCTTGATAGGAAATGATATTCCTATGCTGCAATCGGTTAAGCTCTTCTTATCACAAAGATTCTCAATGAAAGATCTTGGTGATGCCTCCTGCATATTGGGAATTAGGATCTATAGAGATAGATCCAAACGGATTTTGGGATTGTCCTAATCCAGGTACATTGACACCATACTAAAGAGGTTTAGTATGGAAGAATCCAAACGTGGGAACTTAGCCACGATCTCTGGAGTCACCCTCTCCAAAGAGATGTCTCCCAGGACTGATTTGGAGAG
Source organism: Agapanthus africanus (assembly GCA_030015575.1). Taxonomy (NCBI): domain Eukaryota; kingdom Viridiplantae; phylum Streptophyta; class Magnoliopsida; order Asparagales; family Amaryllidaceae; genus Agapanthus; species Agapanthus africanus. The sequence goes on along the minus strand of CM057350.1, from coordinate 395,983,513 downwards.
AGCTCGCATGCAAGGGATACCCTATGCTTCGGCTGTAGGCTCTATCATGTACGCGATGCTATGTACCAGACCCGATGTTGCATACTCACTAAATGTAGTGAGCAGGTATCAAGCTGATCCTGGAGAGAGTCACTGGACGGCTGTGAAGAGCATTCTCAAGTACTTACGAAGGACTAAAGAGATGCTCTTGGTGTATGGTAACGGAGAACTCCAAGTGGAGTCCTTTACCGATTCGAGCTTCCAGAGTGATAAGGACGACTCTAAGTCGCAGTCGGGCTTTGTCTTCACCCTTTACGGAGGGGCGGTTAGCTGGAAGAGTTCCAAGCAGGAAACCGTGGCAGACTCGACGATGGAGGCTGAATACATCGCTGCCAACGATGCTGCTAAAGAGGCTGTCTGGATCAAGAAGTTCATTACTGAACTTGGAGTGGTTCCATCCATTGAGCATCCAATACCTTTGTATTGTGATAACAATGGAGCGGTGGCTTTGGCCAAGGAACCCAGGTCCCATCAGCGATCCAGGCATATTCTGAGGCGGTATCACCTGATCCGGGAGATAGTTGATCGCCGGGAGATCGAGGTCAGGAGGGTTGACACGAAGGACAACACGGCGGATCCACTCACGAAGGCCATTCCCCAGATACAGTTTGAGAGACTCTTCGGGATGCTCGGTATGCGATACTACAGCAGCTGGCCCTAGTGCAAGTGGGAGATTGTTAGTTGTATGTATGCCCTAGAGGCCAGTATTGTACAGATGATGTATATTATATTGGATGCTTGGACATATATAGAGATGACTTTCTTGCTCGATATGATAGTATGCTATCTGGTTACTCTTTATCTTAACATGTACACTTGTCTCTTTAAACTGTCTTATAGTTACATATTGATAAAGCCCTTAGGATGTGTACTTGACTACCTGGACTATGATGTAGATCATAATAGTGGGGACATGGTAGTCCATAAGTACATCCTTCAAGGTCCCTAGTCGTGGGTGTATCGAGACAGGGCATCGATATACCAGTGTAGACTAGCGTATACGCTTCTCGACACATGAGATGGGCGATGGATGATCCCATATCCATTGGTGTTTGACATCGGAGATTGTATACGGGTGCTCAGTGGAGACTGGGTACACTGGACGGACTCGCCGAGAACTCCCAGATGGTATTATACCTCACGTCAGATGGCAGTTCTCAGGTGACACTTGTACAGGTTAGTCTGTAGACCCGAGATCGTCATAGAGTCTTGTGTGATTCCCACTGTGCTTTGATCTCCACCTTACCACGTCCATGAGGGCGTGCAAAACGGTGGTCTTTGGGTACAGTCCCGAGTCACATGGAGGCAATGAGCGATAGGAGGGGTTTCGTCCCTCCCGGTATTGGGGGTTGATGTTGCGCTGTGCTCGATTGGCCGTAACAGGGAAGTCCCTGGCCAGGGCTGATCAGAGATTTGCTGGTAAGTGTTACCGGTAGTTTCTCGACCCGTTATGAGCCTCACATCGGCACGACTTATCGGTTATTAGGGTCTGACGTTTACCACCCCTAGACTTGTTATCCGACATATCAGACGAACAGACCGGACTGTACGGTAAGTGTTACTGGTTGGATTCACAGGAGTGTGAGCGGGCTAGCTCGTTGATCTTCTGATCGCTCAATACCCGGATGGCCGTTACGTTTGGCAGACCGCTTGCGGCTTGTGGATGCTTGATATGATCATCATCTGCTACCGGCGTATTGACGAGTCTTTAGAGTCCTACACAGAGGTTTCCTGGCTCAAGCGAAACGAAATAGGAGCGCATATGAGATATGTGCAGGACCGAGAATAATGCGTGTATGTGATACCGTATTCCATTCTCGCGATGGATGTATTGGTTGGTTATATTCGATATAACCTAGATATCGAATCAAGGATTGATTCGATAAGACGATACATATGATATTAGTCGGTTATATGCGATATGACCGGATCGTTAAATCAAGTGTTGATTTAATGATTTAATGTATAATTATATATTTGATATATTACTTTGCATTAACTAGTATTGGTTCACTTTAAATGGATTTTCTCACTTGATGTGCAAGTTATATATGTGATATACTTTTGTACACATGTTTGTATCATGTTTGATGATACTTGCTCTTTTGGTTAAGTTTTAAGAATTAAACCATGGTTAAGTGTTGATTAGGGTTTTGCAAATTCATTTATTTATTTATTTATTTATTTGAAATGGATTAAGATAAGAATGGTGGCTTTATTTGTTTTATGTTGAAGCTTCATGAAGCTTTGACCTTAGTGACCATTCTTGTCTTCATGCTTAACCCTAACTCATCCAAGTAACCATGGTCCATTCTCTACACTCAAATAAGGTTAGATTATGATAAGTATTGATTTCTTTTTCATTTTAAAATAACACTTATCATATTCTTTCTTCTTCTTCATCTTCATCTTCAAGAAAGAAACCTTGATGCCATCAATGGCAACTTGAGTTCTAAAGTGAGAAATCAAATTCTAAAGTGAACCCACCTCCTATTTCTTCACCCTCTACCTCTTTCCAAGTTGTTTGGGGTGTTTTCTTCACAAGTTTCACAACTTGGTGAAGTTGGAGCTTGAACTTGTGCAACCTCGACGTAGATCATCTTCGGCACGAAGCCGACGACCTATTCCGCTCATTTCTCCGATGAAGCCGACGCGAGAGTCCGAGATTCGAGATGGACAGCGAGGGGACGACTACGTGGAGCTAAGGAAGTGGAGAACCGGATCTACAAAGGTTGTAGTCTCTCTCCTTTAGTTAAAGTGTTAACTAGTTTACTGTTTTCGCCTAAATTTCTAGTCGACGATCGGTATTAGGGTTTCTCGGCACCCATAAAATTTTAAATTGGCATGGTTGATGCCTTGTGAGACCTCTATAGTATGCCTAGGAACCCTTCATGATTACTATCCTACCACGGCTCAAAGGAGTCATGCAAACAGGTAGTAGTTGGGTGCAGTCCCGAAGCACTTGGAGGCAGTGACGGTTAGACAGGTTTCGTCTCTCCCGGTATTGGGGGTTGACATCGCGCTGTATCCAGGAGAGCCATTACACCAGTAGTCCCTGGCCAAGGCAAGCGAGATATACTGGTAGGTTTCCAGTGTTATCTCAGGGTGTTCTGGGCTACACTCCGATACGACTTGTACCGCTATTAGGGGACTGACGTTCACCGCCCCCTAGGCCCGCCATGCGATGTATCAGACGAACAAACCGGACTATACGGAGACTGTCATATACAGGCTCAGTAGGAGTTCAGATGGGGTCACCTCGTCAGTCATCTTATCGGCATCTACCTGGGGACCGTTACGTACAGCTAGTGCCACTTGCGGTCTGTGGTTAAACCCACTGCCAGCGTAGTGTTGAATATTTAGAGTCCCACACAGAGAGTTATTCGCCATTAGGCAAAATGAGTAGAGGTCGCATTGTTTTGCGACAGGGTTCGTTCACATCTGCGCACTTGTGCACGTTTGCTGTCTGGACAGCTTATACTAGCGGGCTTTGGTTTAAGCCAGATCCTAGTATATGATTTGGGATTGGTTTTATCTCATTATATTCGTGTTCCTCGGATCACGAATACGGGTGCATATGCACAGTTGATTGAGGTGGAGGAAGAGGTTTTTCATTAGGGTTTTGGAACGTGGGTGTATGCACAGTTGACAGTCGTCTTTTTTCCAAACCCTAATGATATTGTGATTTATCAATTAATAATATTAATTAAGTGAAATTGTGTCATGGTTGGGCTTGTTGACTTGTTGACCAAGGTTGACTAGTTGACTAGGTTTGAAACATTGACCGTCATCATTACTTTTTTAGATGCTCTTTGATCTTTGCAAAATCATTTATTGTGATATTGTAATGGTCTCTTCAAACTAACCATCACCTTTTCATTTTTGATTAATATTATTATTTGAAAAATCACATATATTTTGTTATGGTTGTAAAAACCATTTCATTCTATCATATGCTTTCTCTCTCTTGCTCTTCCTCTTCCTCAAGCTCTCCCCTCTCATGTGTTGAGAAACACTTGAGCTTGAGTTAAACCTCTCTAAAGTAATCTCTACTCTCATATAAGGTTCTAGGATTGGCACTTCTAGCACCTTAGTTACTTCTAGCTTGAAGTTGAAGCCAAAGGTTGCGGCTCTCGGGTGGATCCTTCTTCGACTAGAGAAGGCGACAAGGTGATCTCTTTCTTCCACTCCAAGGAGTAAGGAGAGAAGGACATAAAGCCCAAGGTATAACCTTTCTTCCATGTAGCTAATTCTAGTTAGCTTTTAGTTAGTTTTTGTTTAGTAAAGATCCTCCTTAAGCTAGTCCATGTTGCCTAGTTCGATAAATATCCGATTTTTATTCCGTTTTCCGCCTCCCCGCAAGCACCGGGGTGGGCAACGTGGACTTACATAAACACATTCTTCTAAATCTCCATTTAGAAATGCAGTTTTAACGTCCATCTGCCAGATTTCTTAGTCGTAGAGAGCAGCAATAGCAACTAGGATCCGAATGGGTTGAAGCATGGGTGCCGGAAAGAAAGTCTCATCATAGTCCAGTCCTAGTCTTTAACGAAAGCCTTTCGCTTCCAACGTTGCCTTATAGGTCTCCACCTCCCCATCTACACTGATCTTTCATTTAAAGATCCATTTGCACCCTACGGATTTTACTCTAGAAGGTACAAGCTCCAATGTCCATACTTTGTTGGTGTGCATAGACTCCATCTCGGATCTCATGGCATCCAGCCATTTCACAGAGTCACTACTCGTGATAGCCTGCTGAAAAATGGTAGGGTCATCATCATCCATGATGCAATCTTCTCTATCAATATCAACGAGAAAACCGTAGTATCTCTTCGGTGGGCGAGAAGTCCTACCAGATCTACGGACTGGTAGAGATTCATAAGATTCTGTTGCAAAATCAGGTTCAACCAAGTCGTTATTTGTAACTTGTGTCTCTAGAACCTCTTCTAGATCTACCACATTGCCATCAGTATCATTTGGAAAAAATCTCATTTTCTAATAATGTGGCATACTGAGAAACAAACACCTTTTGTTCCTCCCTGTGGTAGAAAAGATATCCAAACGAATGTTTTGGATATCCCACAAATATACATTTGACCGATCGTGTCTCGAGTTTGTTTGGATTCTGCTTTTTGACAAAAGCCGGACAACCCCAAATCTTAACTCGTTTAAGAGATGATCTCTTCCCATACCATATCTCATATGGAGTGGTAGACACAGTCTTGGTTGGAACTTTGTTCAACAGGAAAGCTGCAGTCTCCAATGCATGCCCCTAAAAGGAGAGAGGTAACTTAGTATCACTCATCATGGATAACACCATATCCAATAGGGTGCGATTCCGCCCCTCTGACACACCATTGTGCTATGGTGTGTAAGGGGGAGTAAGCTGAGAGAGAATCCCATTCTCTTTTAGAAAGTTCGAAAACTCTGTACTAAGATACTCTCCACTTCGATCTGATCGAAGTGTTTTGATTCTCATTCATGTTTGTTTTTCTACTTCAAGTTTGTACTCCATGAATTTCTCGAAAGCTTCAGACTTCTGTTCTAACAAAAACACATGACCGAATCTTGAGAAATAATCAGTAAATGTTACGAAGTAAGAAAAACCGCCTCTCGCTTGTCTAGACATTGGCCCACATACATCATTATGTATTGTAAGTCGATGTACAACACCCCACATCATGCGGAGAGGCGGAAAAGTGAAAAACGATCTTGTTCTTTGCATGAACATTGACTAACCGAGAATCTTTGCTAAACTATAACTAAGAAGAATCATAGAAGTTAAAAACTACTATGAAAAGTGATTATACCTAATGAACCTTGTCCTTCGTCTTTTCGTTCTCCACCTCCTCCTCGGCCTTCTCCAAGTAGTAGACGATCCACCCGAGAGCTTTACTTCAAGCTTCACCTCAAACTAGAGGTAACTAGGTTTCTTAAAGTGCTAATCCAAGTAACTTAGGTGATATAGAGTTGGATTATGGATTAAGTAGTCTAATCTAATTCTTGGTCTCAACACATGAGAGGGGAGGATTAGGGTTTGAAGAGAGAGAGCTTGAGGAGAGAGAAAGTGAGCAAGAGAATGAGATGAGATAATGATCTATCATAATATATATCAAGCATTATCATTTATCCAATAAAAGAAAATAAAAGATTAATAATCATGCTTCATAAATACAAAAGGGTGATTCATCTCCATGAGTCATTAAGCATTTATGATGCATTAAAGACATAGATGAATCACACAAATGACTCACTAATCTCATTTAATGCATATGCCACCTTAACCCTCAAGTCACCAACCTTTTAGAAGCTTCTCGCGTAATTACGAGAACGCCCCTCCTATCCGTGAAAAACACGGAAAAACTTTAGACTGTATAAATCCAATATCCCGATACTAGAATCTGGCTTAAACCAAAACCGGCTAGTAAAAACTGTCCGGAAGTCGTAGGTGCGTAAACACACGTATGCATCCGAACCATTATCGTAAAACCATACGACCTCTATATCGTTTCTCCTGAAGCAGGGAAACTCTCTGTGTGGGACTCTAGAGACTCGACTACTACGCCGGCAGTGGGTTTAACCACAGACCGCAAGCGGCACTAGTTATACGTAATGGTCTCCAGGTAGATGTCGATAAGAAGGCCGATGAGGAAACCCATCCGAACTCCTACTGAGCCTGATGTGACAATCTCCGTACAGTCCGGTCTGTTCGTCCTAGACTATCACATTCGGGCCTTGGGGGTGGCAAGCGTCAGTCCTCTAATAGCGGTATAAGTCGTGTCGGAGTGAAGCCCATTACACCCTGAGAAACTACTGGAACCTACCAGTAAATCTCGCTTGCCCTGGACAGGGACTTTGCGTAATAGCTCTCTGACACAGCGCGATATCAACCCCCAATACCGGGAGAGACGAATCATGTCTAACCGCCACTGCCTCCAAGTGCTCGGGATTGCACCCAACTGCTACCTGTTTGCACGACTCCTTTGAGCCGTGGTAGGGTAGCAATCTAAGAACAGTGGGACACACTCAAGGCGAAGTAGCAGTGTCAAGTCTGCGGACTATGATGTACTCATGTCACCTGGGAACTGTTAACTGACGACTGGTATAAAACCAACCTACAGTTCCCTGTGAGTCCTGTCCGGTGTACCCGTAACCTAACGAGCACCTGCATACTATCTCCAGTACGACGTATTGACGGCTGTGGGACAGACCATCTTCCCAACTGGGATGAGAAGCGTACACACTAGTCTACTCTAGAGTATCGATGCCCTGTCTCGATAATCCTACGACTAGGGACCTGAATAAGGATGTGCTTGTAGACTACCCAGCCCCCACTAGTGTGACTGCCATCACAACGCTGGTAGTCAAGAAAAGATCCTAAGAGCTCTATCAATACGTATGCTCACATATTAAGATAGAAAAACCAAGTAGCATACTACCTTGTTTAGCAAGACTGTTATATATACATGTGAATATCCCAAGCTTCCATTAAGTAATATACAAACTAGTATGATACAATAATGGCCCCTAGGGCATATACACTAACAAACTCCCACTTGCACTAGGGCCATGTACTGGCGTATCGAAGACCGATGATCTCGAGTAGCCTCTCGAACTGAATCTGAGGTAGGGCTTTCGTGAATGGATCAGCAATGTTCTCTTCAGTAGCAACTCTCCGAACCTCGATCTCCCGATGATCAATGATCTCCCTGATCAGGTGATACCGCCTTAAGATGTGTCTGGACTTCTGATGGGACCTTGGTTCCTTCGCTAAAGCTATAGCTTCGTTGTTGTCGCAATACAGAGGTATTGGATCAACAATGGTAGGAACCACCTGAAGTTCTGTTAGGAACTTCTTCATCCAGACCGCTTCTTTTGTGGCATCGCAAGCAGCAATATACTCCGCTTCCATCGTCGAGTCAGCAACGGTGTCCTGCTTGGAACTCTTCCAATACACCGCCCCTCCATTGAAGGTAAAGACGTAACCTGACATGGACTTGGAATCGTCCTTATCGCTCTGGAAGCCGGAATCAGCAAAGGCCTCTAACTTGAGGTTTTTTCCGCCGTAAACCAAGAACATCTCCTTAGTCCTCCTCAGGTACTTGAGAATGTTCTTTACTGCTATCCAGTGCTTCTCCCCTGGGCCTGACTGATACCGGCTTACCACGCTCAGTGCGTAAGCTATATCTGGTCTGGTGCACAACATCGCATACATTATAGAGCCTACCGCAGAAGCGTAGGGTATAATAGACATGCGTTCCCTTTCCAAATCAGTCTTGGGAGACATCTCTTTGGATAGGATGATTCCATGACAAGCCGGTAGATTACTGCGCTTAGAATCTTCCATACTGAATCTTTTCAGTACAGTGTCGATATACCTGGACTGCGAAAGTCCCAACATCCTCTTGGATCTATCACGATAGATCCGGATCCCCAGAATGTAAGAGACATCACCCAGGTCTTTCATGGAGAATCTGTGTGACAAGAATCGTTTGACAGATTGTAGCATAGGAATGTCATTTCGTATCAATAGAATGTCATCCACGTACAAGGCGAGGAATACGACACTTCTGGCTACAACTTTACTATATATACATGGTTTATCTAGATTTTTGATAAAGTCATATTTTTTGACTGTTTCATCAAAACAGATGTTCCAACTCCGCGATGCTTGCTTTAGTCCATAAATGGACTTAAGCAACTTGCATACTCTATCGCTGCTCCCACCCTGATTGAAACCCTTTGGCTGATCCATATAGACGCACTCTTCTAAATTACCATTCAGAAAAGTCGTCTTTACGTCCATCTGCCAGATTTTATAATCATGGAAGGCAATAATAGCAAGAAGGACCCGAATGGATTTGAGCATAACCGCTGGAGAAAAAGTTTCGTCATAGTCTAAACCAGGTCTTTGACGAAAACCCTTTGCAACAAGTCTAGCCTTATAGGTTTCCACCTTTCCATCTACACCAATCTTTTTCTTGAAGATCCATTTGCATCCTATGGGTTTTACCCTATCTGGAGCAAAGTCCAAAGTCCATACATTGTTGGTGTACATGGACTCCATTTCGGTCCGCATTGCATCTACCCATCGTACCGAGTCACCGCTCTGGATGGCCTGCTGGAAGCTAGCAGGTTCATCATCATCAATGATGCAATCCTCTCTATCCCCATCTATGAGAAAACCGTAGTATCCATCAGGCGGATGAGACGGCCTACTACTCCTGTGGAGGGGTACGGGTATGTCATGTTCTTCTTAAACTACTTATTCTACCAAACTTTCAGTAGTAGTTTGTGGTTCTGGAATTTCTTCCAGTTCTATTTCGCTCCCACTTGTTTCCATTTCTAAAAACTGATGTTCTAGAAAATGGGCATTACGAGAAACAAAAACCTTTTGTTCCTCTGCGTAATAGAATAGATATCCCCTGGAGTTCTTTGGATATCCCACAAACTTACATTTTACTGATCGTGCCTCGAGCTTGTCCACATGCTGCTTTTTAACAAAAGCTGGACATCCCCATATCTTTACATACTGAAGATGGGGTTTCTTCCCACTCCACACCTGATATGGCATGGTAGGCATAGTCTTGGTAGGAACCATGTTCAAAAGATATGCCGCTGATTCTAGCGCATAACCCCAGAAAGATCGCGGTAACTCAGCATTCCTCATCATGGATCGTACCATATCCAATAGGGTTCGATTCCGTCTCTCCGATACACCGTTATGCTATGGAGTGTTTGGAGGAGTAAGCCGAGAGAGAATTCCTTTCTCTTTTAGGTAACCTAGGAACTCGGCACTTAAGTATTCACCACCTCGATCAGATTTAGTGTCTTGATACTTTTGCCGGTTTGGTTTTCTACTTCATTCTTATACTCCTGGAATTTTTCAAAAGCCTCGGATTTATGTTTCATCAGATAAATGAATCCGTACCTTGAGTAATCATCCGTAAAAGTAATGAAATAGGAAAAACCACCTCTTGCATGTGTAGACATTGGACCATATACATCGCTGTGTATGAGTCCTAAGAGCTCGCTCGCACTTACTCCATGTCCAGTAAATGGAGTCTTTTTCATCTTTCCTTTGAGACAAGATTGACAAGTGGCATAAGTTTGATATTCGAACGAGTCCAAATATCCTTCTCTATGTAACTTAGTCAACCTTCTCTCATTGATGTGACCCAGTCTACAATGCCATAAGAAAGGTTTATTTAAATCTGAAGACTTTCTTTTTAGTGTGTTATGGACATTGAAAATCTGGAGTTGGTTTATGACATATATACCGTTATTTAGTATACCGGACCCAATAAAACCATGATTAAGGTGGATGTTAACAACATCACATATAAACGTGAAATCATAACCTTTATTTGATAACAAGGAAACTGATATGATATTACATGTTAAGCTAGGTACATAAAAACAGTTATGTAAAACAAAAATGTGTCTACTCGTCAATCCCAGGTGATAATCCCCGACGGACACAGCTCCCACGCTGGCTCCGTTAGCAACCTTTAAGGTCATATCACCTTCCTTCAGTACTCTACGGTTTCTCAGTGCCTGCAATGAATTACATATATGAGATCCTGATCCGGTATCCAATACCCAGAAAGTAGTGTTGATTGACAAACAATTCTCAATTACAAACACACCTGAAGTCGAAGCCACAGCTTGCTTCGGTCCCTGGTTCTTGGCGTTCCACGTCTTGCAATCTTTCTTCCAGTGCCCTTTCCTGTGACAATGGAAGCACTCATCCTAGGCCACTACCGGCACTGCAATCTTTTTCTTTCCCTTCGTTCCCACCTTATTAACACCTCCTCTAGGTCTGGTGGCGGCCTTCTTCTTCCTTCCTTTGGCCCTAGCCTTGGACCCGGAAGAAGAAGCACAACTAACAAACATAGCGGGTGTTTCCCTTGCCTTCTGCAAGGTGCCCTCTGCACTCCTCAACATGTTAAGGAGTTCCGGAAGTTCAACTTCTTTTCTTTGAATGTTGAAGTTCAGAATAAGCTGGGTGTAGGTTGGAGGAAGGGACTGGAGAATAAGGCCTGTATAGAGCTCATTATCCAAAGTCGTCCCAAGGTCTGCGAGCTCTTCAATATAGCCTATCATCTTTAGGACATTTTCTCCTACCGATGATCCGACGGCCAACCTCACTCGAAACAAGTTCTTTGAGGTCTCGTATCTTGCTATACGAGATTGCTCCCCATACAGATCTTTTGTATGGAGAAATATAGATTCAAGATCCATATCCTCGTGCCTCCTCTGATGTTCATTGTTCATTGAGGCAAGCACGATGCACTTGGCCTTCGCGTAATCTATCTCCCAGGTTTTGTGGATTTCCTTATCCGCATTACTGGATTTGGGACCAGGGACAGCAGGTGCCTTAGCGGTGAGGACGTACCCCAATTTGTCATAGGTCAAAGCCATGTTGACATTCCGCAGCCAATCTTTATAGTTTGGCCCTGTCAGTATATTTTTCTCTAAAAGTAACTTAAGACTAGTCATTTTCAGGGTCGCTGCAATTAGGAGAGAGAGAAGAAAACTCTTTAGCATGATACTCTTGCAAGTTTAGAGTGGTTTTTAGTTTATCTAAACTGGATGGCTCCCACTGTTTCTCGAATCCTTCCTCAAACCATAAAAGAAGAATTAGCCAGGACTATTCTCACCGTACAATACTTGCTTAACCGTTCAGCCAGGCTAGTGTCGATACTTCGAGGGAGGTTTTCCAACGCTTTCGCGAAGTTCCTTAATTAAAGAACCTCTTTTCTCTGGGGGGCGTAGCCCCGCTGACACCTTTCTTGACACCTATTTGGTTTATAGCATTGATCGTTAAGTGACGAATATCCTGATAAGTAGCATATACTCATAGTAGGATCGGGATCCAAATATCATCGTCTGATAATGCTGAAGGAATCCTACCAACATTCATCAAACTCCAAATGGTATGCATATCTTTGCAAATTTCAGTTTCTTTAGAAATTCCCGATATAAATTTTTGCCCCATGCTCTTATGACCTTGGCGTTAGGTCAAAATGTCATAAGTCACATGTCAAGTTCTACCCATCATTTTCTTGTTAATTTGAACCCATCCGTACATATCCTTGACGTTCGGCCAAAATGATAATACGACTGTCCCAAACTAACTCATCTGTCTATGCAACAAATGAATACCCAGCAGCTACCAAACACTATCCCTTGGCGTTAGGTCAAAATACATAGCTTGAATACTATTGAATACCCAAATAAAATGACGGAGGGCTACGAATGGTTTTGGCGAAACCGTGAACGTAGTGAACTTGATATGACCGAAGGAACCTCATAGATTTTTAAAAGGAGTGGTTAAAGCTCCACAATTTTAAAAAATATCATCTGTTTTAAAATAATCGAGTGGTTTCTTTTAAATTGTTCTAACGATTCATCTTTTGGTTTATTTTCTTTGCATTATAAATAATGCGTTCCATCATTAACCTATCATTGCAAAAAACAACGAAAATACAACGTCCTCTTATGCCATCCGCATTCGCCACTGGGTCCCGTCATCACCCGTTAGGTTACTTAACTAACGGCAGAACGGGGGCTGGGCTAGCGCGGGTGTAAAACATAAGTGACGTCTAAATAGCTATCATATATAGATATTGTACATTCGTCAGACGCAATAATAGGCATTCCAGATCTCATATGAACTTTATTGGATTTGCAAGCAATCCGCGTTTGTTTAGAGCCTGCAACAAAAGACGGATTACACAGTTGTGATGAATAGCCATTACCCCACCCTAGACCCCTACGGGTACGACAAACTACCCGTCAAATACCCGAAATGAAGCGGTCTCCCTCAACAAAGTGAGCAGGCCACTAAACACTTCAAAATACCCAGTAGTTTGTGCACCCCACCTTGGGTCTATCCTAGGAGCAAAAACAGTAAAATGAAATAATACAACGGTGGCTACAACCACAACATGGATGCGCCCTGCAAAATAATATTACAACATATTACAATTACATTGAATGAATGAATATAACAACCCATCTCAAAACCCCGGCTAATCATCACAGCAGCCCAATACAGTTCACAATCACAAACAGTAAAAACCATTACAGAAATGTGCAACCCCCTGCCAACCGACATACTAGCAGTTAGGGAAGGTTTACGAACACATTATACAAACACAGATATAATCATATTAGCAAACATCGCAAGATTTCGATCGTACGAACACATTAGATTCTACTCCAATACTTCTCTGTGCACCTGAGAATTGAGTAGAAAAATAAACATCCCGGAAAACACACAAATATCACAGAAGAGTTACTGGTGGAAAATGGGTTGAATCGGCCCCAACTCGGCCGCGGATCCGCGGCGGATCGGTGGGATCGGCCGCGGTTCCGCGGCTTTAGGGCCGATCCAGGAATCCATTTTTCACTAGTGTTCTCACAATTCTCTGTAGGTTATACTGCAGCAACCTGAAAAATTTTTAGATCCTGTTTTAAATTCGACAGAAACTTGTGATATCGATGTGTTTTCCGGTTCGTTTTGCGTTCGAAATTCATACGACTTTGCTAATGAGTTAATTATTGTTTAGCGAGGCTCTGATACCACTGTAAGTCGATATACAACACCCCACGTCATGCGGGGAGGCGGAAAATCGAAAAACGATCTTGTTCTTTGCATGAACATCGACTAACTGAGAATCTTTGCTAAACTACAACTAACAAAAATCATAGAAGTTAACAACTACTATGAAAAGTGATTATACCTAATGAACCGTGTCCTTCGTCTTTTCGTTCTCCACCTCCTCCTCGGCCTTCTCCAAGTAGTAGACGATCCACCCGAGAGCTTTACTTCAAGCTTCACCTCAAACTAGAGGTAACTAGGTTTCTTAAAGTGCTAATCCAAATAACCTAGGTGATATAGAGTTGGATTATGGATTAAGTAGTCTAATCTAATCCTTGGTCTCAACACATGAGAGGGGAGGATTAGGGTTTGAAGAGAGAGAGCTTGAGGAGAGAGAAAGTGAGCAAGAGAATGAGATGAGATAATGATCTATCATAATATATATCAAGCATTATCATTTATCCCATAAAAGAAAATAAAGGATCAATAATCATGCTTCATAAATACAAAAGGGTGATTCATCTCCATGAGTCATTAAGCATTTATGATGCATTAATGACATGGATGAATCACTCAAATGACTCACTAATCTCATTTAATGCATATGCCACCTTGACCCACAAGTCACCAACTTTCTAGAAGGTTCTCGCGAAATTACGAGAACGCCCCTCCTATCCGTGAATACACAGAAAAACTTTAGTGTAACAATCCTAATTTTCTTATACACTTTTTCCTATACAAATTTTTTTCAAAATATTTTTAAAATCCACAAAGGGGTATTTTAGCCTGAGCACAAGATTTAGGTAATTATTTTTGTTTTTAATTACAAGCTATAAGAATGAAATAACTCCATTTTTAGTGTACAAGAAATTACTTTAAATTTAATGTATACTAGGAGTATTTATTCTTGCTGCTATCAGTTTAAGTAATTAAAAACCACAATAATTACAAGAAGGAGCTTGTAGCTCATTGGTAATACCTTGCACTGCTGAACCAAGCCACCGGAGTTCGTGCCCCACATTATTTTTGTATTTATTTTGTTTTAAATTTTTTTGGAAGCCAACGGTAAAAAGGCTATAACTCCCAAAATATGTACTGGACAACAAAAAGTAAATATACCAAATTGTACCCCCAGAAAATCCCCGGCCACTGGAAGCCTGACTCGGCCCAACTCGGCGCCGCCGGCCGGCGAATCGGCCGACTCGGTCAAGCGCCGCCGGCCGGACTTGGCAGGACGGCCGAGTCACCAACTGAGAAAAGTTGGCTCTTGACTTGGTCAACCATCTTGCACACTTATTATACCTGGATCGGTTTTAATTTGGCCAATAAATCGCTTTTACTCCTAGGTTTAATGATTTTTAATGATTTTTATATATTTTTTTAATTAGAACCCTAACCCTAGCCTAGCCCTATATAAACATCCCTACCCTCTACCATTTTACCCTACAACTCTAAGTCCACTCGTCCAAATTCTCAAGAGAACTCGGTACGTTAGAAAAAGAGCGAGAAGCGAAGCGCTGCCGAAACCGACGACGGATTCCGGCGATCGTAGTAGAACCTTCGCGACGTTTTCGACGCACTGACAATCACCACCTCCCTTAGCCTCCTTAGTTTGTCCAAAACTGTAAGTCCCATCTCTTCTATCTCTCTTTTCTTTTAATAGAAAATACGACTTTTTGGAACCCGACGGAAATCGGAACAAACCGATTTCCGATTTGTTTTTCCTACAAATTCCACTTGTCACCTAATACATAATACCCAAACCTATCTATGATGACTATTAATCACCTAGAAACCAATTTAAATAAAGTTTCTCACATGAAATGATAGCTTTCTTGTAAAACCGTATTCTCTTCATAAAAATACCATGAAGTTTATTTTTCTTCGTTTAATCAATTCCCTCACTCCTAAATATGTTTATCTTGATAAATAAACTTGTAGAAATCAATTTGAATGAATTTTCACACATGAAATGAAAATGTTTTCAAATACCGTATTCTTGCGCTTTAATACCTTCAAGTTTAATATATCATGTTTAACCTCTAAACTTCATTAAAACTTAAAATAAGTCACGAGGTAATGACCTACCTCTACACACACACAAATATAACCCTAATTGATAAACATCAAAATATAGAATACGAAAATATAGGACTTTTCACTAAAATGGCATATTCTTTATAAACCTTTTCTAAAAGTTTTAAGTTGTACACAATTCTAAATAAAATCTTTTAAAATAAAAGCATGATATGTCATGGACATCGATCGATTATCTAAACTGTCTTGTGGTGTCTAGGCAAGTTTGTCACGGTTGGTGGTTTTTAATTAGGCCCACGACTGTGGTTCCTTCCCACTTACCTGGCACTTACCTGGCCGCAATTGACGGTGAAGAGGCGATTTGAGGCTTCTAATGACTTGTCGTTTAGACCTTAGAAATAGGCTAGTTGGCTTAGGAAAACCCTAGAAAATAAAATATGGAAATCAGTACCCTTTTACAAATAAATACCTTTTATTTATAAAACCGTTTTCCTAAATGAATAGTATTTGTTAAACCTAAGCAAAGCGCCGCTATAACCAACTTTTGGGGAACCCGTTAGGGATAGTACGGTTTATCGTGCACCCGCGGGCTAGTAGTGCGAGATTCAGACCTCCGCAAGGAGCATTCGGTCTCGAAAGGTTTAAAATACAGCATTTAAGAATAATGTGATTTTGGAAAATAAAATATTTATTTAAAATTATTCTTGTATTAATATATATTTAAATACCATTTAGACACCTATTTTATTATAATATAAAGTTTCCACATTTTCCTAAAAATCACAAGATTAAAATTTACATTAAAATACCATGAGGTTCAAATAAATCAATTAATAGTTTTGTTAGGATATATTCACTAGAATAACACAAATAAAATTCACGCTCATTATAACTATAAAGACGAAAATTAAAAACTGTGGTGTATTTTGAAAAACTATACAATAGTACTTTTTACATAAAACCCCCTCAAGTTTTATAATTTACAATAAGGCCCCTAACAAATATCGAACTTCAACTTACCTTTTTTTAGTCTGACTCGGGTTAAAGTCTGACTATTTCTGACTTGAATATGATTCAAGTCAATCTATATTCTTTTATATTCCAACTCAACATGAATACATGAACCCCAGAAACAAGTTAACAATCTATTCATTTTGACTGAATCAAACCATGGATATTCATCCATTATACTGATATTCCATTTACCTGATTATACAGTTACAACATGTTTACTGATATCATGGTTTTGGTCACTCACCCAATTTACACAATATAATACCACGTTACTGTTAAAACACTACGGGGTTTAAGGGGTAGATTGGTACGGAAGGTGTTAAAGGTGGCACGAGATGGTAAGATTAAGACACCTAACCTGAATCCAATTGCCGTTGTTCTGGGTTGTATAACGGAGCCTTGTACTTCCATTTGCCCTGGTCTCTAGCATACTGAGACCCCTCTCGTATACACTGGCATCCTTCTGTACCAAGCTACAAACAACAGCTTTAACTCAATATTCCATAATATTCAACAATATAATACTTTAGAAAATACTTTTACACTGTCTTCCTAATTCTTCTTTATCTTGGGACTTACCGAGCGGCCTGTTCGCTGACGACATTCTATTTCTTTCTTCTTTGAATGTCGTCAGGTGCGTTGGATCAAGCTGAGATTGAGCCCACCGGTGAAGACTTGGAGCAGTTTAACGAAGGCCCCGAGCTCTAGATATCGTACCTTGTTCTTTCCAGTATTTTCATTTACTGTTATGCCACTGTTTAGGCATCGCTTTTCATTTCAGTTGTATTTTCTTTTCATGCATTGTACAAAGAGTGTTATTAATAAAAGTTGTTGTTTCTACATCATTTGTCTCTTGTGATTTACTTTATATTGCTTAGTTATGGTTAGCGTATGTACTTCTGAGTATATACGTAGCGGGCCTCGTCGCGTCCACTTCGCCGTACACTGGGAAGCAGGGCGTGACAGGTTTTGTTGGTGGCCCATGCAGGTCAGAGCTGTATGAATCCTTATCATGCAGTTCTGGTCTGCGTGAACAACCTAAGCAATATAACACAAGAACCAGCAACTAAAACATTCTTTACAATTCATGTTCTTTGAATCTTGCAAATCTCTATTCCTTGAATCTTATCAGTTCATGTATTTGAATCTGTCCTAATCCAAATTTTCCTTCAGGATTATGGATTCCCCGAACAACACCAGCACCAACGTTAACAACACCCCTTCAGCACTACCTCTTACACCCGCTGTTCCTGCACCACCCACTGAGCAAACGATGCTATTCGAGACGATCCGTAGCCTTCTCGAGGGACAGCAACAACTTTTGAACCGTCCTGAGACCGATGCACCGGGAGTAAAGCAATTCAGGGCTTTGCACCCAAAGCAGTTCTCTGGTAAAGGAAGCCCTCTTGAAGTGGAAGAATAGGCACAAAGCATCGAAGACGATCTGGCAGCAGCTCAAGTGCCAGACAACGCTTGGGTTCGTGTAGCGAAGCTACAGCTCACAGATAATGCTCGCAATTGGTGGAAGGCGGAAGAAACCCGTCTGGTACAGACGATTGAATGGAAGACATTTCGCGAGAAGTTCGACGCGAAATATTTCCCTGTGACTGCCAGGTTCGCCATAGAGCAGCAGTTTATTCATCTACAGCAAGGATCAATGTGGGACAAATCGGTAGATGAATACGACGCTGAATTCACCATGTTGAGCCGATTCGCGGCACACTTGATACCGACGGACGACATCAGAGCCCGTCGCTTTCAACAAGGTTTGGACACCGAGATTAAGGCTGCTCTAGCCACAGGAAAGTTCTTGACTCACGAGGAAGCTCTAGAAGCTGCCCGCAGTTATGAGGCAGTAATAAAAGAGAGGGGCAGACCTCAGTCTGCAGGAGTCAAGCGCCCTGCCAACCAGATGGCAGGTGGAGCCTCTTCCAGGCCATTGTTTGAACCCAGGAGGACTGAAGAAATTTGCCATTACTGCCATAGAAAGGGACATTTGTAGAAGGACTGTAGGCGCGCAAAAGGCCTGTGTCTAATTTGTGGCGCATCCCACCACGGAATTGGGAACTGTCCTTACAACAGCAACTCATCTCACACACACACCAACCAACCGCAGCGGCCAACCATTCAGGCTCCTGCAACTCGTTCTGCACTACCTGCTCCACCACCTGCACAGCCTACTCACCAATTCCAACAGGCAATGAAGGACATGCCTAGAGGGCAGAGAAATAGGTCTCAAAGGCAGAATGTGCCTCCAGCTAGAAGGAATATACCACGGCGACAGACCTTCACATTAGAAGCCGTAGAAGCCGAGACTGTAGGTCAAGCTAACACCGGTAAGCCCTTTTCACCATCGTATCACTTTTATTCGCCAAATTTTTTTGCACTGTTACACTTTCCTTTTACAAATTTCGAGGACGAATTTATAAGGAGGGTAGAATGTAACAACCCTAATTTTCTTATACACTTTTTCCTATACAAATTTTTTTCAAAATATTTTTAAAATCCACAAAGGCGTATTTTAGCCTGAGCACAAGATTTAGGTAATTATTTTTGATTTTAATTACAAGCAACAAGAATGAAATAACTCCATTTTTATTGTACAAGAAATTACTTTAAATTTAATGTATACTAGGAGTATTTATTCTTGCTGCTATCAGTTTAAGTAATTAAAAACCACAATAATTACAAGAAGGAGCTTGTAGCTCATTGGTAATACCTTGCACTGTTGAACCAAGCCACCAGACTTCAAATCCCATGCCCCACATTATTTTTGTATTTATTTTTTTTAATTTTTTTTGGAAGTCAACGGTAAAAAGGCCATAACTCCCAAAATATGTACTGGACAACAAAAAGTAAATATACCAAATTGTACCCCCAGAAAATTCCCGGCCACTGGAAGCCTGACTCGGCCCGACTCGGCGCCGCCGGCCGGCGAATCGGCCGACTCGGTCCGGCGCCGCCGGCCGGACTTGGCCGGACGGTCGAGTCACCAAGTAAGAAAAGTTGGCTCTTGACTTGGTCAACCCTCTTGCACACTTATTATACCTAGATCGGTTTTAATTTGGCCAATAAATCCCTTTTACTCTTAGGTTTAATGATTTTTAAATATTTTTTTTAATTAAAACCCTAACCCTAGCCTAGCCCTATATAAACACCCCTACCCTCTACCATTTTACCCTAAAACTCTAAGTCCACTCTCCTAAATTCTCAAGAGAACTCGGTAAGTTAGAAAAAGAGCGAGAAGCGAAGCACTGCCGAAACCGACGATGGATTCCGGCGATCGTAGTAGAACCTTCGCGACGTTTTCGACGCACCGACAATCACCACCACCCTTAGCCTCCTTAGTTTGTCCAAAACCGTAAGTCCCATCTCTTCTAGCTCTCTTTTCTTTCAATAGAAAATACGACTTTTTGGACCCCGACGGAAATCGGAACAAACCGATTTCCGATTCGTTTTTCTACAAATTCCACTTGTCACCTAATACATAATACCTAAACCTATCTATGATGACTATTAATCACCTAGAAACCAATTTAAATAAAGTTTCTCACATGAAATGATAGTTTTCTTGTAAAACCGTATTCTCTTCATAAAAATACCATGAAGTTTATTTTTTTCGTTTAATCAATTCCCTCACTCCTAAATATGTTTATCTTGATAAATAAACTTGTAGAAATCAATTTGAATGAATTTTCACACATGAAATGATAACGTTTTCAAATACCGTATTCTTGCGCTTTAATACCTTCAAGTTTAATATATCATGTTTAACCTCTAAACTTCATTAAAACTTAAAATAAGTCACGAGGTAATGACCTACCTCTACACACACACAAATATAACCTTAATTGATAAACATCAAAATGTAGAATACGAAAATATAGGACTTTTCACTAAAATACCATATTCGTTATAAACCTTTTCTAAAAGCTTTAAGTTGTACACAATTCTAAATAAAATCTTTTAAAATAAAAGCACGATATGTCATGGATATCGATCGTTTATCTAAACTGTCTTGTGGTGTCTAGGCAAGTGTGTCTAGGCTAGTGGTTTTTAATTAGGCCCACGACTGTGGTTCCTTCCTACTTACCTGGCACTTACCTGGCCGCAATTGACGGTGAAGAGGCGATTTGAGGCTTCTAATGACTTGTCGTTTAGACCTTAGAAATAGGCTAGTTGGCTTAGGAAAACCCTAGAAAATAAAATACGGAAATCAGTACCCTTTTACAAATAAATACCTTTTATTTATAAAACCGTTTTCCTAAATGAATAGTATTTGTTAAATCTAAGCAAAGCGCCGCTACAACCCACTTTTGGGGAACCCGTTAGGGATAGTACGGTTTATCGTGCACCCGCGGGCTAGTAGTGCGAGATTCAGACCTCCGCAAGGAGCATTCGGTCTCGAAAGGTTTAAAATACAGCATTTAAGAATAATGTGATTTTGGAAAATAAAATAGTTATTTAAAATTATTCTTGTATTAATATATATTTAAATACCATTTAGACACCTATTTTATTATAATATAAAGTTTCCACATTTTCCTAAAAATTACAAGATTAAAATTTACATTAAAATACCATGAGGTTCAAAAAAATCAATTAATATTTTTATTAGGATATATTCACTAGAATAACACAAATAAAATTCACACTCATTATAACTATAAAGACGAAAATTAAATACTGAGGTGTATTTTGAAAAACTATACAATAGTACTTTTTACATAAAACCCCCTCAAGTTTTATAATTTACAATAAGGCCCCTAACAAATATCGAACTTCAACTTACCTTCTTTTAGTCTGACTCGGGTTAGAGTCTGACTATTTCTGACTTGAATATGATTCAAGTCAATCTATATTCTTTTATATTCCAACTCAACATGAATACATGAACCCCAGAAACCAGTTAACAATCTATTCATTTTGACTGAATCAAACCATGGATATTCATCCATTATCCTGATATTCCATTTACCTGATTATACAGTTACAACATATTTACTGATATCATGGTTTTGGTCAGTCACCCAATTTACACAATATAATACCACGTTACTGTTAAAACACTACGGGGTTTAAGGGGTAGATTGGTACGGAAGGTGTTAAAGGTGGCACGAGACGGTAAGATTAAGACACCTAACCTGAATCCAATTGCCGTTATTCCGGGTTGTATAACGGAGCCTTGTACTTCCATTTGCCCTGGTCTCTAGCATACTGAGACCTCTCTCGTATACACTGGCATCCTTCTATACCAAGCTACAAACAACAGCGTTAACTCAATATTCCATAATATTCAACAATATAATACTTTAGAAAATACTTTTACACTGTCTTCCTAATTCTTCTTTATCTTGGGACTTACCGAGCGGCCTGTTCGCTGACGACATTCTATTTCTTTCTTCTTTGAATGTCGTCAGGTGCGTTGGATCAAGCTGAGATTGAGCCCACCGGTGAAGACTTGGAGCAGTTTAACGAAGACCCCGAGCTCTAGATATCGTACCTTGTTCTTTCCAGTATTTTCATTTACTGTTATGCCACTGTTTAGGCATCGCTTTTCATTTCAGTTGTATTTTCTTTTCATGCATTGTACGAAGAGTGTTATTAATAAAAGTTGCTGTTATTTCTACATCATTTGTCTCTTATGATTTACTTTATATTGCTTAGTTACGCTTAGCGTATGTACTTCTGAGTATATACGTAGCGGGCCTCGTCGCGTCCACTTCGCCGTACACTGGGAAGCGGGGCATGACATTTAGACTGTATAAATCCAATATCCCGATAGTAGAATCTGGCTTAAACCAAAGCCGGCTAGTAAAAACTGTCCGAAAGTCGTACGTGCGTAAACACACGTATGCGTCCGAACCCTTGTCGTAAAACCATACGACCTCTATATCGTTTCGCCTGAAGCAGGGAAACTCTCTGTGTGGGATTCTAGAGACTCGACTACTACGCTGGCAGTGGGTTTAACCACAGACCGCAAGCGGCACTAGCTATACGTAACGGTCCCCAGGTAGATGTCGATAAGAAGGCCGATGAGGAAACCCATCCGAACTCCTACTGAGTCTGATGTGACAATCTCCGTACAGTCCGGTCTGTTCGTCTAAGACTATCGCATATCGGGCCTAGGGGGCGGCAAGCGTCAGTCCCCTAATAGCGGTATAAGTCGTGTCGGAGTGAAGCCTATTACACCCTGAGAAACTACTGGAACCTACCAGTAAATCTCGCTTGCCCTGGCCAGGGACTTTGTGTAATGGCTCTCTGACACAGCGCGATATCAACCCCCAATACCGGGAGAGACGAATCTTGTCTAACCTCCACTGCCTTCAAGTGCTCGGGACTGCACCCAACTACTACCTGTGTGCACGACTCCTTTGAGCCGTGGTAGGGTAGCAATCTAAGAACAGTGGGACACACTCGAGGTGAAGTAGCAGTGTCAAGTCTGCGGACTATGCTGTACTCATGTCACCTGGGAACTGTTAACTGACGACTGGTATAAAACCAACCTACAGTTCCTTATGAGTCCTGTCCGGTGTACCCGTAACCTAACGAGCACCTGCATACTACCACCAGTACGACGTACTGACGGCTGTAGGACATACCATTTCCCCAACTGGGATGAGAAGCGTACACACTAGTCTACTCCGGGGTATCGATGCCCTGTCTCGATAATCCTACGACTAGGGACCTGAATAAGGATGTGCTTGTAGACTATCCAGCCCCCACTAGTGTGACTGCCATCACAACACTGGTAGTCAAGCAAGATCCTAAGAGCTCTAACAATACGTATACTCACATATTAAGATAGAAAAACCAAGTAGCATACTACCATGTTTAGCAAGATTGTTATATACATATGAATATCCCAAGCTTTCATTAGGTAATATACAAACTAGTATGATACAATAATGGCCCTTAGGGCATATAAACTAACATGTATGAGGCCTAAGAGCTCTGTAGCTCTTTCTCCGTGTCCAGTAAACGGAGTTTTAGTCATTTTCCCTTTGATACAAGACTGAAAAGTCACATAAGATTTATACTCAAATGGATTTAAATATCCATCTTTATGAAGCTTGTTTAGTTTTGTTTCATTAATATGACCAAGTCTACAATGCCAAAGAAAAGCTTCATATAGATCTGAAAATTTTCTTTTATTTGTGTGTTGTATATTGAAAACTGTGTGTTGATTAAGGACGTATATCCCGTTATTAAGAGTACCACAACCAATCAACTCTTGATTCAGTTTAAAGTTCATAAAATTGTACTGCAATACAAAATGATATCCTTCATTGTCTAAAAAAGAAACGGATATTATATTACAAAGTATGCTTGGTACAAAATAACATGGGTTCAAAACCAATATACAACCCAACGGCAATCCTAGGTGATATTCTCCCACTGAAACTGCATGTACATTGGAACCATTTAAAACTCAAAGAGTATGATCACCGGTCTTCAAAACACTGCTATTTCTAAACCCCTACACAGAATTGCAGATATGAGAACCCGATCCGGTATCCAATACCCAGGAAGCATAGTTAATAGAGAAACAGTTTTCAGTTACAAACACACCTGAAGCAGAAGCATCACCATGCTTCTTTTTCTTGAGTTCAGGGTATTCCGTACAGTTCCTCTTCCAGTGCCCCGTCTTCTTGCAATGAAAACATTCTCTTTTCCACGACTCCGTAGCTTTGGATTTGCCTTTCCCCTTCGCCTTCTTGATTTCACCTCTCGGTTTGGTGGATTTCTTCTTATTCTTTACCTTGGCCTTCGCTTTTAAGACGGAAGAGGAAGATTTTCCAACAAGCAGAGAGGGAGACTTCGCCTTAAGCGTGCTCTCCGCACTTCTCAACATATTGAGAAGTTCGGGTAGTGAATTCTCCATGTTATGCATGTTGAAGTTCACTATGAATGGAGCAAAGGCGGAGGGAAGAGACTGTAGAACAATATCAGCATACTGTTCGTTATCCATTGTCCATCCGAGGTCCTCAAGCTTTTCTATATGAGCTATAATCTTCAAAACGTGATCGCCTACTGCTATGCCAGGAGCCATCCGCATCTGAAACGGCTTTCGAGATGCTTCGTATCTTAGGGTCCGAGATTGCTCCCCATATAACTCTTTTACATGGAGAAAGATGGATTGAACATCCATCTGCTCATGCTGCTTCTGATGTGTATTGTCCATCGATGCAAGCACGGGGCATTTGGCAGTAGCACAATCAATATCCCATGTTTTGCGGATCTCCTTATCCGCAACAAAAGATTCAGGGCCTGGGGTAGGTGGGGCTGAGGCAGTGAGGACATATGATACTTTATCATATGTGGGAGCAATGTTAATGTTACTCAGCCAGTCTTTATAGTTCGGTCTGGTCAGTTTGTTTTTATCTAGTAGAAGCTTAAGGCCTATCATTGGTATCTGCCATTAAGAGAGAGAAAGAATAAACTCAGCGAAAGCTCTTGCAAAGATCAGATTGGTTATTATCTTATGTAATCGATGTCTCCCACTGCTTTTATCCAATTTTCCTTAAAACCATTAGAAAGATAATGAGCCGGGATTAATTACATTCCACAATATCGCTAACCGTTCAGCCAGGCCAGTGCCGATACATTGAGGATGGTTCCCACATATATGATCGCCATCATACTGCAGGTAGTCAAGCACGAATCCTAAGGGCTCTATCAACATGTAATAGTGATCTGTAATATCACCTACAGTATGTACACGACAATAAAGACATACCAGATAGTATACTATCATCTCGAGTAAGACTGTTCTACCGGTATAGGTCCTCCCTCAATCATTGCAATCGCATGCCTGTGATCCAATAATTGACTTGAGGGCACTATAGCCAACAGTCTCCCACTTGCACTTAAGACTAATTATTGCTGTGCTGCATATTCACAGCCTGTGTGATACCGAACACCCAATACTAATCAGTTTTACAAAGCTCGTTTGTAAAACTATTGCGTTCGAGAAATAGCTTCAGTGAGTGGATCCGCTCTAATGTTTCTTTCTATGTCTCTCTTTATCAAAAGTTCGCGGAGAAAGCCATCTCCCAAAATGAGCAATACCTGTCTTAGAATATGTCTGGATATATGATGGGACCCAGTTCACAAATGAACTCCAAATCCAGCAAACTTCTTAGACCGTATCGTCTACTGAATTTAATCAGTATCCTGCGCCATGCCTCCCTCAATATCCTCTTGGACCACCTGTCCAAACTACTGCCCCTCAAAAGAGGGGAAAATATAACTCCGACAATCACTTAGTCATCCAGGTCACCTTGGAAGCATGGAATGATAACCGTCTCCCGAAGGAAGCTGTTGTTTCCAAATCCCTAGAACATCCACTTATGTTCATAAACTGCTTCCGAACGTTTCTCCATGATTGGATTAATATATAAACTTATTGCAGCTAGTGCAAAAACAACATCTGGTGTGATACTTATCATCTCATGATTGACTCAATTGCCTAAGCAAGTGATATGCCAATCATGCACATCCCTCTCCTCTTTAGTCTATAAGACACCTTTAGAGAGGGTGACTCCATCACCTGCAGGTACACCACCATGCGAGGAGTCGTTCATTCTCAAACACCTTTAGAATACTGTCTAAGTACCCAGATAAAGAAACTACCCAAATCTAGATCTAAAACCATAGATGTAGTAACCAGAATGCCTGATATAATATCCATATCCTATGTGGATAGACCACTGTGTGACAACCACAGTATAACATATCGTAGTATAGGTATTCCACTTCCTACAAAGTGCATGTCATCCAAATACCAGGACATTACACTCTACTACATTCTTAACAGATCCATCTCCTATTCTGATGAAGTCAAAGCCTATGATTGTTACATCAAAAATAGATGATCTTTCTCAGCTATATCTGCATTAGTCTATAAATAGACACAAACTACTTGTCCAAAAGCTTCCGATGCTCCCACTGACTACAACAACCCTCTTGCAGAGTCATATACACGTGCACTTCAAAAACTAATTTAGAACGACGCTATACTCATCCTCCTGCAGGGTCTCATACTGTAGAACAGAAATAATAACAAGTCTGGGTAAACAAGAACCTCCATGTCACCGTCTTTGAGGATACCGAAGCACCTCTCGGGTTCCTTAGGTTACCCACCATATCTGCGGAGTGGCTATTGGAATGTTAAACCCGATTGAATTTTTAGGTTCTATTAAATTTTCAGTAATCTTTTGTGGTTCTGGAATCACTTCCAGTTCTACCATACTCCCACTACTGTTTTCTAAAAAAGTCGATTTTACTAAAACTGCGGTGAGTCAAGACCAATATCACTATTGATCTTCCAGATGGTTGAAAGTTAACGCTCGTCATTGCCCGGGATAACCCACAAACTGCCATTAAAGAAACATGCCTTGAGTTATCCAGAATCTGCTTTTAAGCATAAGCCGGACAACTCCATATACCTTAACATCGTTACGATATGAACCATTCTATATACAATATAGAAACAGAGTCACTGATTTAATTGGAACCAGATTCAAATCATACAGCTGTCTCTAGTGCATGTCAACTAAATGGAAGGAGGCCGATCAACATTACTCAACTAGGAGTGCATCCAGATATGAGTAACCTGAAAGAGAAACAAGTTCTCAAAACCATTACTATCAACGGAATACCAAACACAAGTATCTACATCTTCGATCACCTTAAAGAATCATGATACTTGCAATACATGGTTCTCTACTTTATTCTTGTACCTATAACTTCTCAAAACATGGACCATGTATTTCTACGAAATACTTGTCTAAGACTAGAGATGCCACAAGTAAACAGAATATAGTACGAGCACCAACCCTTTTGTCCTAATGGACACTGGACAACATACAATACTTTGAATAAATCCCCTGAGTTGAATAACTCAAACCCTGTGCATCGTAAGTTGAAAACTGTACTATGGTTAAGAAGAATTACACCGCTGTTTAATACTCCTTACCCAATCATCAACTGATTTAGGTAAATGTCATGGACATAATTTCAAAAAGTTATATCTCACTTTATAAAGTAAACGTACAGATATATCAGTTTGAAATTGGTGCAGAACAACGGATATTCAAAACCAAATATCTGCAATCAGGAAAAACCCTAGGTGATTTCCTCAAATATCACCAATTACAACGAATTCCAATATAATGAGGATATAATCATCTAATTCCCAATAACTTACTCCAACTCATCATCTGTAAAACCATACAGATGTAAGAATCAAACCTGGTAAATACATACACTGGAACATGGATCTAATTGGGAAATCAGTTTTCAATTAACAACACATAGTGAAACTGAAACATGAAAATGTTTTGAAGGGGTAGCCGAGTATTCCTAGTAATGCCTCTTCCATTATACCGATTCGTGAATGTAACCGTATACTTCCTTGCCACCTTTCCAAACCCCTTTATTTGTGTTTACTCATTACCTTCTGTACACCTTCCTTAGGCTAATTGGTTTTCTTCCTTCCCCACCTTTCAGCACCTGCCTATGGTTTGGAAGAAGACTATCCAATAAGCATAATAGGTGTACACTCTCCTAATCCTATGAGCCCTCGCAACATGAGAGAAGGTAAAGATAAAAGGCAACAGAATAATCCTTATTCTATTTCTCCTGAACCAGAATCCATTCTCGAACTAGAACAAGTTCCTTCAAGTTCTTATGTAACTATAAGATGGATTATCCAATATATGTGGATCTTCGTAGTGATACAGGGTGTTCTGGAGAAATTCAATGGTGAAGTAGGAGTGATGATGATATACGCGGTTTCGTCTTGAATGATAACAGTCGCAATTTACTCTGCCCTCTTTCTAATCCATTTAGTTTTCTTTACTTAATACCTTCTCTAAACCACACTTAGGCTATTGGTTTTCTTCCTTTCCCACCTTTCGGCACCTGCCTATGCTTTGGAAGAAGACTATCCAATAAGCGCAATAGGTGTACCCTCTCCTAATCCTAGGAGCCCTCATAACCTGAGAGAAGGTAAAAGGAAAAGACAACTGAATAGTCATATTCAATTTCTCCAGAACCGAAAACCATTCTATAATATGAAACAACTCTCTTCGAGTTTGTATGTAACTATACAATGGTCATATCCAATAAATGTGGATCTTCGTAGTGATACAGAATGTTCCGTAGGAAAGCAAAGGGTAAAAGTAGGTGTGGCAATGAAGCATGCAACTCTGACAATCCAAAAGCCAATGTATTTTAAGAAGGTTCAGTTAACTTGGTTTATGAGTTCTAGTCTAGGGTCGGGCCATGGTCGCTTCCAAAGAGAGAGAGAAAAGAAACACCCAGCGTGCACTCTAACCTATATAAGAATGGTTAATCATTTTATCTAATCTTGATGTCTCCCATTGTATCCTCAAATTCTCCTCCAAACCAGAAAGAAGAATTAGTCCGGATCATCTAAAATCACCCGAAGAGTAAATTAACTCATCAGTGGGAATCAGGATCCAACTATCATCGCATGATAACTTGATGGAATCCACTCAAGTTAACATACTCCAGAAGGTATGCGCATGCCTGGAAAGTTTCCTGTATGTTTGAAACTCCCGATGTAATTTTTACCCTATGCTCTTATGACTTTGACGAAGGTCAACAAATCATATGTCACATGTTAAGTTCTACCCGTCATTGTCCAGGTTAATTTGAACCCACCCATACTCGCCCTTGACGAATGTTAATAAGGCTGTACGACTATTCCAAACCAACGCATCTATCTATGCAATAGAAAGGTAACAAACAGCTACCATACACTATGCCTTGACGAAGGTCAACAAACATAGCATAAATACTAAGTGCAACCCATCTGAAATGATGGAGGGCTACGAATGGTTTTTAGCGAAAAACCTTTAACATAATGAACTTGATATCGTTGAAGGTGTAGGGTTTCCTTAGCACCATACCTAGGGTTTGGAAGCATCACACATGCCACTATAAAATTTTTAGGAGGTGCTAAGCAAACTAACCATGAATCGGACTAGAAATTTAGGGTAACAAGTAACTAATATCACATACTAGTTATAGTCTAACACTAAGTGGAGAAAAATACTGTTGGAGATAGTGCCCTCAGAGTCAATTATTAGGTCACAGGTACGTGATTGCAATGATTGATGGAGGACCTATCCCGGTAGGACAGTCTTACTCGAGATGATAGTATGCTATCTGGTTTACCTTTATCAGCGTGTACTGCTTCAGGTGACCTTACAGGTCTCTATTACACGTTGGTAGAGCCCCTAGGATTCTTGCTTGATCACCAGCAGTATGAGGGCGATCATATAAATGGGAGCTGGGGGTCTATAAGCACATCCTTAAATGGTCCCTAGTCGTGTGAGTTTCGAGACAGGGCATCGATACTCCAGAGTAGACTAGTGTATACAGTCGAGACCCCGACGAGGGGCGGTGGCCGGTCTCACAAGCCACTGGTGTCAGTTGGATCACCTAAGATGTATACAGGTGCTCATTGGGTTATGAGTACACCGGACAGGACTCGCCGGGAACATGCCAGTTGGTCATATACCAGACGTCAGATGGCAGTTCCCTGGTGACATGTGTACAGGTTAGTTCATCGACCTGAGGATCGTCATTTGTCTTGTGTGAGTTCCCACTGGACTTTGATTACTACCCTACCACGGCTCAAAGGAGTCGTGCAAACAGGTTTTAGTTGGGTACAGTCCCGAGCCACATGGAGGCAGTGAGCGTATCTTCAGGGGTTCGTCTCTCCCGGTATTGGGGGTGAGGTCGTGCTGTGTCTAGGAGAGCCATTACACGAAGCCCTCGGCCGAGGCAAGGAGATTTACTGGTAGGTATTCCAGTAGTATCTCAGGGTGTTCTGGGCTACACTCCGACACGACTTGTACCGCTTTTGGGGGTCTGACTTTTACCAACCCCCTAGGCCCGCCATGCGATGCTCATAGACGAACGGACCGGACTGTACGGATATTGTCACTGACAGGCTCAGTAGGGTTGTCAGGCTGAGTTCGCTCACAGACGTCCCTTTTAGTCAATACCTGGTAGCCCGTTACGTATTGGCTTATACCTCTGACGTGCTAGTGGTTAAATCCACAACCAAGGTGTTGACGAGTCTTTAGAGTCCCCCACATTCAGTTACTCAGCTTTCGGGCGAAAGGTTGTAGAGGCCGTATGGAGATATGGCAAGGTCCGATCAGATACGTGCGGTATTGCACGGATCAGGATCGGACAGTTTGTACTACAGGCCGTATGGATATATGGCAGGGTTCGATCAGATACGTGCGGTATTGCACGGATCAGGATCGAATGGATAATACTTGCCGGCTTTGGTATAAGCCGGATCCTAGTATAGTACAGTGTAGATTTTGTCTCATTGCATTTGTATTTCGGTCGAAATACAGATGCGGGTGTGTATGCACAGTATCGGGGTTTTCCTGTAATTTATTACGGGACCAGTTTTATGGAGTTTCCAGTTTGCTTTCCGTTTCGGCCAATTTCCTTTGTATCGTTCATTGGCCGAAGATTGGTGGAGGAGGGGTTATTTGCATTGTTGCAAATAAGTATTTGGAAGGGGGTCCTTTGCATATTATTTGTATCATGATGGTTTTCATGATGAGCACCATCACTTGACTTCTTCTTCTCATGATGGCTTGACTTTTTGAAGCCATCATGCATGAGATGATGGTTGCCTTGGAGTGTTGGATTTGTTGTGATCATTCCCTTTTGCATGATAGCCTTCTCTCTCTCTCCTTTGTATTATTGGGATGGTTCTCTCATTTTTTTATGGCTCTCTTTTTTTTCTCATCCTCTCCAAGAAGCTTGGCCGGCCACTTGATAGATGGGCTGTCCAAATTTTTGGATGGGGTTTGGTTGTTCATTTCATGCACCAAAAATCTCCAAGCTCCTCCACATACTTGTTGTTTTCATCCCTCCACCAAAAGGCAATTCCGATAACCCCAAATGAGACACAAGCCTCTACATTATATTCTACAGTAAATCTTGGGCACGTCGAGTAGCCGGCTTCGTGCCCGAGTTGCCTCGGCATTGAGGTGGGAGCCCGTAAACGATGTAGGCGATGTGGTGCACTTCCGGCGACGAGGAGGAGACGGGACATTCCGCAGGAGATCGGGACGACGACGAGAAGAGCGGAGGACTCGGATCTGTCGGTATACTTCTCTTCCCTATCTTGTAGTTAGCTAGGACTAATTAATGGTTCGATCCGGGTATTAGTGCGCGGCGGTTTGCCAGTTCAAGAAAAATTAAAGTTTATCACCGCTTCCGCATTTGGCCGTCGGATTGACGGCCGGGGCGCCGCCGTGCACTTACAGTGGTATCAGAGCCTTGCCATTAACTTAGTCTAGCTTGGTTTAATGTGTTTTGCATTTCCGATCGACAAAAATCCCAAAACCGCATTTTTTGCTTGCATCAGTTTTCTGTTGAAAATTTTTGGTCTCGAAAATTTTTTCAGGTTGTAAAACATTGATGTACTGGATATTATAAGAGCTCTGTAAAAATTCGATGAAGTGATTCCACTGTGGGAGCGCGGAACCGCCGCAAATACCCCCTTATCACCGCGGTTCCGCCGCGCACTGTGGAGATCCCTGCACCAAATTTCTACAGTGTCTTTGTGGGCTTAAAATAGGGGTTTTGGAATAATAACATTGGGCCCAGAATTCCCTGATCTGCTACAGTAATGCTTGGGGGCCCACTTGTTAAAATTTGATTGATCGGATATTTTAAACACATTATCTCACAGTATTTACATTATATCTACGACCGTGAATGTCACTCGATCGGTAAATCCGGTCTAACTGCTATAGCCCGGTTAGACGGATTTGCGAACGTGACTTTCACGTTGATGTTCTGTTTTTGCTGTGATGTTGCGGATCGGTCGTGGGGGATAGCCTGGATGCAATGCTAGTACAGTTGTGGTTGTATTATGTACATTTGATATTGCGGGGCGAGCGTCCGACATGTGGACTGCCGTCACTGCCTGTTTGTATTATTATTTTGGGGCACGACCAGGTTGCGGTCGATGTACCCGGTGTATGTATATTTTACTTTCTGTACTAGGATTGCCCCGTGGTGGGGTGCACGGATAGCCGGGTTCTAGAGGGCAACAAGCCCGCATCTCATGGCATTGAGACGGAGGGGGCTTCACTCTAGGATTGGCGGGCTATTCGCCGTACTCGTAGGGGGTACAGGTTGACCCAGGAGGGGTGCCCAAGTTACCGGATTCCATGAAGTGCTGGGTGGTCCATTCACGGAGCTGAAGGGGGCTGCCTCGCTTCAGGTTTTGGCGGGTAACTTGCCGCGCCCGTAAGGGTCTAGGATTTCATTGCACAGGCTATCCACACGACCAGGGGAACGTCGGGTTTCAGCGGCTCTGTGAAACCCGGGGATCCCAGATATCTGTATTGTTTCTGTGATGCTGTACATTTCTGTGATGTTGCTTTTTATCACGCCTTGAGCGAATATAATATATTGGTATATATATTAGTAGATGTTGTATATGTTTTGCATCCGCGCTAGTCCAGTCCCCGCTCTGTCGTTAGTTAGCTAACCTAATGGGTAATGACGGGACCCAGTGGCGAATGCGGATGGCATATACGTACATCAGTATATTTTCGTTCTTTGTGGTGTGATCAATTGATGGGACTGCGTTGATTCGGATCAATGCAAGTTAAAAACAAGCCTAATCTGATGTTGTTGGAACACTTTTCAAAAAGCTGTTATTGCAAAGACGTTCACTTTTGTTTTGCACAGTGATATTCGGTTATGAATATCCAGCACCTCAGTCGACGAGGCAAGGGCCGAGATCCGTTCACCGGGAGTGACCCCTTGGACAATAAGTTTGCGTCAGGGCATTAACTTCACTATAGCCGACTACTTTTGCTTTGCATCGTGGTATTCATTTGGAATATCCTGCACCCCATTTTACGGGGAAAGAGCCGAGATCCCTTCACCGGGAGTGACCTCTTTAGCAACGGTTTTTCGTCACTATATTTTCTAAAAAGCTATCCGTTCCTTCAACGATATCAAGTTCATTACGTTAAAGGTTTTCGCCAGAAACCATTCGTAGCCCTCCGTCGTTTCATATGGGTGGTCAATAGTATTCAAGCTGTGTATGTTGGCTAAAGTCAAGGCACAGTGATTGGTAGCTATTGGGGTATTCATATGCAGCATAGATAGATGCGTTGGTTTGGGACAGTCGTACTGCCATTTTGGCCAAAGTCAAGGGTATGTACGGGTGGATTCAAATTAACCTGGGGAATGACGGGTAGAACTTGACATGTGACTTATGATATGTTGGCCAAAGTCAAGGTCATAAGAGCATGGGGCAGAAATCACATCGGGAGTTTCAAAAGAACTGAAACTTGCCAGATATGCGCATACCATCTGGAGTATGATGATGTGAGCGGATTCCGTCACGTTATCATGTGATGATAGTTGGATCCCGATTCCCACTGATGAGTTAGTATACTCCTCGGGTGATCCCGACTAATTCTTCTTTCAGGTTTGGAGGAGAATTTGAGGTACAGTGGGAGGTTTCCAGATTAGATAAATTGGTAACCATTCTGATCTAGGTTAGAGTGCACGCTGAGTGTTTCTTTTCTCTCTCTCTTCGGCAGCGACCATTGACCCGACCCTAAGACTATGACTCAGTGACCAAGTTGACCGAACCTTCTTGACACCGGCTTTTGGATTGTCAGAGTTGCAGACCTCATTGCCACTCCCACTTTTACCCTTTTCTCCAGGACACCCCGTATTACTACGAACGTCCACTTCCATTGGACAAAACCATCGTATGGTTAGATACGAACTCGAAGGAATTTATTCGAGGATGGTTTCAGGTTCTGGAGAATACGTATAGGATTATTCAGTTGTCTTTTCCTTTTACCTTCTCTCAGGTTGCGAGTACTCCTTGGTTTAGGAGACAGTACACCTATTACGCAAATTGGATAGTCTTCTTTCAAACCTTAGGCTGGTGCCGACAGGTAGGGAATGAAGAAAACCAATTAGCCTAACGATGGTGTACAGAAGGTATTAAGTAAAGACAAAGCAAGGGATTAGTAAAAGGGCAAAGTAAATTGCGACTGCTATTCACGACCAAACCAAATATTTCGTTACCACTCCCACATCACCTTTGTATTTCTCCAGGACACTCCGTATCACTACGAAGATCCACAGTTTATTTGGATACTCCATCGTATGGTTATATACGAACTCGAATGGAACTTGTTCCAGTTCGGGGATGGATTCTGGTCCAGGAGAAATAGGAATAAGGTTTATTCAGTTGTCTTTTATCTTCACCCTCTCTCATTGCGAGTGTTCCTAGGATTGGGACAGTACACCCATTATGCTTATTGGATAGTCTTCTCCCAAACCATAGGCTGGTGCCGAACGGTAGGGAAGGAAGAAAACCATTTGGCCTGAGGGGTGTGCAGAAGGTAATGACTAAAGACATATGAAGGGATTTGGAGAGGTGGCAAAGAATTATACGGTTACAGTCGTGGATCTGGAAGAGGCATTACTAGGAATACCCAAATACCCCATCGAAACATTTTGATGTTTCAGTTTCACCGTGTACTGTTAAAGGAAAACTGATTTCCCAATTAGTCCTTACTCCAGGGTATGTATTTACCAGGTATGATTCTCACATCTGTATGGTTTTACAGATGATGAGTGGGAGTAAGTTATTGGGAATTAGGTGATCATCCTCATTATATCGGGATTCGTTGTAATCGGTGATATTTGAGGAAGTCACCTGGACTGTTTGCCGATCGGCAAATATTTGGTTTTGAATATCCGCTTTTATGCACCAATTTCAAATTGATATATCTGTACGTCTATTTTCATATAGTGAGATATACCTTTCTGAAATTATGTCTATGACATTTACCTATATCAGTGGATGGTTAGGTAAGGAGCATTAAACAGCGGTGTAATTCTTCTTAACCATAAGTACAGTTTTCAACCTACGACACACAGTGAATGAGTTATCAGACTCAAGGGACTTATACAGAGTATTGTATGTTGTCCAGGGTCCATCAGGACAGAGGGGTTGGTCCTCGTACTATATTCGGTTTACTTATGACTTCTCTAGTTTTTAGACAGGTGTTTCGTGGAAACACATGGTCCGAATTTTGAGAAGTTATAGGTATTTGAATAGAGTAGAGAACCAGGTATAGCAAGTATCGGGATTCTTCAAAGAGATCGAAGATGTAGATACTTGTGTATGGTATTCAGTTGATAGTGATGATTAAGAGAAATTGCTTCTCTTTCAGGTTACTCATAATTGGAAGCATTCCTAAGTTGAGTAACGCTGATCGGCCTTCTTCCATTTAGGGAACATGCACTGGGGACAGCTGCATGATTTGAATCTGGTTCGTTAAATCAGTGCCTCTGTTTCTATATTGGATATAGAACAGTTCATATCTTAACGATGTTAAGGTACGGGGAGTTTTCCGGTTTATGATTAAAACCAGACACTGGACAACTCAAGGCATGTTTCTGTAATGGCTGTTTGTGGGTTGACCCAGGCTATGACGAGGGTTGACTTTCTACCATCTGGATGAACAATAGCAATATTGTTCTAGACTCGCCACAGTTTTATTAAAAATGGATTTTTTCAGAAAAACAGTAGTGGGAGTATGGTAGAACTGGAAGTGATTCCAGAACCACAAACGATTACTGAAGATTAGATAAGGAACCTAGAGATTCAATCTGAATTGACATTCCATTGGCCACTCCGCAGATAAGGTGGGTAACTTTGGGCACCCGAGAGGTACTACGGTAGCCTCAAGGACGGTGATAGGGAAGTTCTTGTTTACCCACAATTACCATTGCTGTTGTTCCAGGCTGCGAGACCCGGCGGGAGGATGAGTATAGCGTCGTTCTAAACTAGTTTTAGAAGTGGACGTCTATATGACTCTGCCAGAGGGTTGTCGTAGTCAGTGGGAGCAGCGGAAGCATTGGTGGACAGGTAGCTTATGTCTATTTATAGACTAAAGCAGATGTAGCGGAGATAGATCATCTATTTCTGACGTGACAGTCATGGGTTTGACTTCATCAGAATAAGGGATGGATCTGTTGAGAAGGTAGTAGGGTGTGATATCCTGGTATTTGGATGACATACACAGAGTAGGAAAAGAAACTCCTATACTACAGTCGGTTATACTTTGGTCGTCACACAGTGGTTTCTCCACAAAGGAAATGGATTTTATATCAGACATACTGGTTACTAGATTTATGGTTTTAGATCTAGATTTGGGTGGTTTCCCAATCGGGGTACTTAGACAGCATTCTAAGAGTATTTAGAATGGACGACCCCTGGCACGGTAGTGTACCTGCAGGTAATGGAGTCACCCTCTCCAAAGGTGTCTTACAGACTAAAGGGGAGAGGGACGTGCATGATTGGCAGATCACTTGCTCAGGCAATTGAGTTAATCGTGAGATGTCAAGTACCACACCAGATGTTGTTCTTGCACTAGATGCGATAAGTTGACATTAATCCAATCCTGGAGAAACAGTCGGAAGCAGTTCTAGAACACAAGTGGATGTTCTAGGGATATGATAACGACAGCCTCATTCCGGAGACAGTTATCATTCCAGGCTTCCAAGGTGACCTGGACAACAAGGAGGTTGTCAGAGTTATAGTTTTTCCTTCTGATGAGGGGCAGTATTTTGGACAGGTGGTCCAAGGCAATACTGAGGGAGGCATGGCGCAGGATACTGATTAAGTTCAGTTGACGATACAGTCTAAGAAGTTTGGATTTGGAGTTCATTTATGATTTGGAGTTCATTTATGAGCTAGGTCCCATCAGACATCCAGACATTCTAAGACAGGTATTGCTCATTTCGGGAGATGGCTTTCTCCGCGAACTTGAGATATAGAGAGACATAGAAAGAAACAACAAAGCGGATCCACTCACTAAGGCTATTCCTCGAACGCAATAGTTTCGCAAACGAGCTTTGTGAGACTGACTAGCAGAGGAGTTGGGTGTTCGGTATCACACGGGCTGTGAGTATGCGACATCGCAATAATTAGCCTTGAGTGCAAGTGGGAGATTGTTGGAGATAGTGCCCTCAGAGTCAATTATTAGGTCACAGGTACGTGATTGCAATGATTGATGGAGGACCTATCCCGGTAGGACAGTCTTACTCGAGATGATAGTATGCTATCTGGTTTACCTATATCAGCGTGTACTGCTTCAGGTGACCTTACAGGTCGCTATTACACGTTGGTAGAGCCCCTAGGATTCTTGCTTGACCACCAGCAGTATGAGGGCGATCATATAAATGGGAGCTGGGGGTCTATAAGCACATCCTTAAATGGTCCCTAGTCGTGTGAGTTTCGAGACAGGGCATCGATACTCCAGAGTAGACTAGTGTATACAGTCGAGACCCCGACGAGGGGCGGTGGCCGGTCTCACAAGCCACTGGTGTCAGTTGGATCACCTAAGATGTATACAGGTGCTCATTGGGTTATGAGTACACCGGACAGGACTCGCCGGGAACATGCCAGTTGGTCATATACCAGACGTCAGATGGCAGTTCCCTGGTGACATGTGTACAGGTTAGTTCATCGACCTGGGGATCGTCATTTGTCTTGTGTGAGTTCCCACTGTACTTTGATTACTACCCTACCACGGCTCAAAGGAGTCGTGCAAACAGGTTTTAGTTGGGTACAGTCCCGAGCCACATAGAGGTAGTGAGCGTATCTTCAGGGGTTCGTCTCTCCCGGTATTGGGGGTGAGGTCGTGTTGTGTCTAGGAGAGCCATTACACGAAGCCCTCGGCCGAGGCAAGGAGATTTACTGGTAGGTATTCCAGTAGTATCTCAGGGTGTTCTGGGCTACACTCCGACATGACTTGTACCGCTTTTGGGGGTCTGACTTTTACCAACTCCCTAGGCCCGCCATGCGATGCTCATAGACGAACGGACCGGACTGTACGGATATTGTCACTGACAGGCTCAGTAGGGTTGTCAGGCTGAGTTCGCTCACAGACGTCCCTTTTAGTCAATACCTGGTAGCCCGTTACGTATTGGCTTATACCTCTGACGTGCTAGTGGTTAAATCCACAACCAAGGTGTTGACGAGTCTTTAGAGTCCCCCACATTCAGTTACTCAGCTTTCGGGCGAAAGGTTGTAGAGGCCGTATGGAGATATGGCAAGGTCCGATCAGATACGTGCGGTATTGCACGGATCAGGATCGGACAGTTTGTACTACAGGCCGTATGGATATATGGCAGGGTTCGATTAGATACGTGCGGTATTGCACGGATCTGTAGGGTTCCTAGGCACTCTAGTAAGGTCTCACAAGGCATCGAACATGCCAATTTAAAAAAAATGGTGCCGAGAAACCCTAGACTACGGATCTTAGACTAGATATTTAGGCGAAATGATAATCTAGTTAACACTTAACTACTTGGATATGGAAA
This sequence comes from Agapanthus africanus, assembly GCA_030015575.1. NCBI lineage: Eukaryota > Viridiplantae > Streptophyta > Magnoliopsida > Asparagales > Amaryllidaceae > Agapanthus > Agapanthus africanus. Next base: position 395,944,362 of record CM057350.1, on the reverse strand, counting down.
TTACAACCTTTGTAGATCCGGATATCCACCTCCACGGCTCCGCAACGAAGTCTCCTTGCTGTCCATGTCGAACCCCGGGCTCTAGCGTCGGCTTCATCGGAGAATCGGGTGAGCTAGGTCGCCGGCTTCGTGTCAAAGACGATCTACGTCGAGGCATCGCAAGTTCAAGCTCCGACTTCACAAAGTGATGAAACTTGTGAAGAAAACACACTCTACAACTTGGCTAGAGGTAGAGGATGAAGAAATAGGAGGTGGGTTCTCTTTAGAATTGGATTTCTCACTCTCAAGCTCAAGTTGCCATTGATGGACCTTGAGCTTTTCTTGAAGAAGAAGATGAAGATGAAGAAAGAAATATGATAAGTCTCTTTTAATAATGAAAAATAAAATTGATACTTATCATAATCTAACATGGGTTAAGTGTAGAGAGCAAACCATGGTAAGTGGGAATAGTTAGGGTTTAGCATAAAGACAAAATGGTCTTTGAGTCAAACCTTCATGAAGCTTCATTAAGCTTCATGACAAAAGAAAACCATTTTGTTTTTATAAAACAATTTAAATAAAAAGGAATGGATAAATAAATGTGTGATAAAATCAAAACCCTAATTATCCTCTTAACCATGGGTTTATTCTTTACACTTAACCAAATAAACATGCATCATCTAATATGATACAAACAAGTATACAAAAGTATATCACATATACATCATGCACATCAAGTGAGAAAATCCATTTAAAGTGAACCCATATTAGTTAATGTAAAGTAATATATCAAATATATAATTATACATTAAATCATTAAATCAACACTTGATTTAACGACTCGGTCATATCGCATATAACCGACTAATATCAATAGTAACAACTTATCGAATCAACACTTGATCCGATAACCCGGCTATAATGCATATAACCGATCAATGCTACAAATTGCGAGAATCCAATACAGTATCACATACTGGTATTATTCTCGGTCCCGCACATATCTCATATGCGCTCCTATTTCGTTTTGCTTGAGCCAGGAAACCTCTGTGTAGGACTCTAAAGACTCGTCAATACCCCGGTAGCAGATGATGATCATATCAAGCATCCACAAGCCGCAAGCGGTCTGCTAAACGTAACGGCCACCCGGGTATTGAGCGATCAGAAGACAGACGAGCTAGCCCGCTCACACTCCTGCGAATCCGACCAGTAACACTTACCATACAGTCCGGTCTCTTCGTCTGATATGTCGCATATCAAGTCTAGGGGTGGTATACGTCAGACCCCAATAACCGATAAGTCGTGCCGATGTGAGGCTCATAACGGGTCGAGAAACTACTGGTAACACTTACCAGCAAATCTCTGATCAGCCCTGGCCAGGGACTTCCCTGTTACGGCCAATCGAGCACAGCGCAACATCAACCCCCAATACCGGGAGAGACGAAACCCCTCCTATCGCTCATTGCCTCCATGTGACTCGGGACTGTACCCAAAGACCACCGTTTTGCACGCCCTCATGGACGTGGTAAGGTGGAGATCAAAGCACAGTGGGAATCACACAAGACTCTATGACGATCTCGGGTCTACAGACTAACCTGTACAAGTGTCACCTGAGAACTGCCATCTGACGTGAGGTATAATACCATCTGGGAGTTCTCGGCGAGTCCGTCCAGTGTACCCAGTCTCCACTGAGCACCCGTATACCATCTCTGATGTCAAACACCAATGGATATGGGATCATCCATCGCCCATCTCATGGGTCGAGAAGCGTATACGCTAGTCTACTCTGGTATATCGATGCCCCGTCTCGATACACCCACGACTAGGGACCTTGAAGGATGTACTTATGGACTACCATGTCCCCACTAGTATGATCTGCATCATAGTCCAGGTAGTCAAGTACAAATCCTAAGGGCTTTACCAACATGTAACTATAAGACAGTATAAAGAGACTAGTGTACATGTTAAGATAAAGAGTAACCAGATAGCATACTATCATATCGAGCAAGAAAGTCATCTCTATATATGTCCAAGCATCCAATATAATATACATCATCTGTACAATACTGGCCTCTAGGGCATACATACAACTAACAATCTCCCACTTGCACTAGGGCCAGCTGCTGTAGTATCTCATACCGAGCATCCCGAAGAGTCTCTCAAACTGTGTCTGAGAAATGGCCTTCGTGAGTGGTGTAAGTGCACGGCGGCGCCCCGGCCGTCAACCCGACGGCCAAATGCGGAAGCGGTGATAAACTTAAATTTTGCGGACTTAGCAAACCGGCACCACCACGCACTATAACCCGGATCGTAACCATTAACAAGTCTAAGCTAACTAGAAGATGGGTTAGAGAAATATACCGACTGATCCGAGTCCTCCGGTCTTCATCTCCACTCCGATCTCCTCGCGGGATCTCCGTCCGTCTCCTCCTCGTCGGAAAGGGCACCACGAAGCCGGGTACTTTTACGGGCTCCCACCTCAATACCGAGGCAACTCGGGCGCGAAGTTGGCTAGCCGACGCGCCCAAGATTTGCTGTAGAATATAGTGTAGAGTTGTGTCTCTTTGGGGTTTATATGGTTGCCATTGATGGAGGAATGAAGATATAAGAATTTTCCTTGGATTCAAGCTTGCTGGAAAAATGAAGTGAAGCTTGCAATGAGCTCGGCCAAGAGAAATCCTCTCTGGAAAAACCTCTTGGAATAGTGCACCAATTAAACCATCAGCCACCATATATAAAATAATGCATGCTCTCTTTTAATCAACAAATCCAGTGCACTCATTTATAAGCACTAAAATAAATCCACACTCACAAAATGAAGGGGGGGCCCACGAAAAAGCTTGAAGGAAATTTTCCACACAATTAAACCTCTCTCTCTCTCCTCACAGCAAGTGGCCGGCCCCCATTAAAACCAAGTGGGGAAAAAGAAAAAAATAATGATCAAAAATCACTTCCATTTCCTACTCAAATCCTTTCACCTCTCCATCACCATAAATGCAAGGAATGGACAAAGAAAGGAATATCATGATTATGAAGCCACACTCATGCAAAGAAACCCCTCACAAAATGTTAATTGCAAACTTGCAATTAACACCCTCCAATGAAAAGTCCGACCGGGAAGGAAAAAGAGAAAACCGGCCGGAACAGAATGCAAACTGGCAACTCCAGAAAAACCGATCCCGTAATAAATTACAGGTAAACCCCGCTACTGCAAATACATGCCCGCATTTGTATTCCCACTGAACACAAATGCAAAGAGACAAAACTACACTATCAAATACTAGGATCCGGCTTAAGCCAAAGCCGGCTAGTAAAAACCGTCCGATCACGATCCGTGCAATACCGCACGTATCTGATCGAACCCTGCCATATCTCCATACGGCCTCTACAGCGTTTCGCCCGAAATCTTGAGTAACTGAAAGTGTGGTGGACTCTAAAGACTCGTCAATACTATGGCTGTGGATTTAACCACTAGCACGTCAGAGGTATAAGCCAATACGTGACGGGCCACCAGCTATTGACCAAAAGGGACGTCGATGAGCGAACTCATCCTGACAACCCTACTGAGCCTGTCAGTGACAATATCCGTACAGTCCGGTCCGTTCGTCTATGAGTATCGCATGGCGGGCCTAGGGGGTTGGTAAAAGTCAGACTCCCAAAAGCGGTACAAGTCGTGTTGGAGTGTAGCCCAGAACACCCTGAGATACTACTGGAATACCTACCAGTAAATCTCCTTGCCTTGGCCAAGGACTTTGTGTAATGGCTCTCCTAGACACAGCACGACCTCACCCCCAATACCGGGAGAGACGAACCCCTGAAGATACGCTCACTGCCTCCATGTGGCTCGGGACTGTACCCAACTAAAACCTGTTTGCACGACTCCTTTGAGCCGTGGTAGGGTAGTAATCAAAGTACAGTGGGAACTCACACGAGACAAATGACGATCCCCAGGTCGATGAACTAACCTGCACACATGTCACCAGGGAACTGCCATCTGACGTCTGGTATATGACCAACTAGCATGTTCCCGGCGAGTCCTGTCCGGTGTACTCATAACCCAATGAGCACCTGTATACATCTTAGGTGATCCAACTGACACCAGTGGCTTGTGAGACCGGCCACCGCCCCTCGTCGGGGTCTCGACTGTATACACTAGTCTACTAATGGAGTATCGATGCCCAGTCTCGAAACTCCCACGACTAGGGACCTTTTAAGGATAAGCTTATAGACTACCAGCTCCCACTTATATGATCGCCCTCATACTGCCGGTAGTCAAGCAAGAATCCTAGGGGCTCTATCAACGTGCAATAGCGACATGTCAGGTCACCTAAAGCAGTGCACGATGATAAAGGTAAACCAGATAGCATACTATCATCTCGAGTAAGACTGTCCTACTGGGACAGGTCCTCCCCTCAATCATTGCAATCACGTGCCTGTGATCCAATAATTGACTCTGAGGGCACTATCTCCAACAATCTCCCACTTGCACTCAAGGCTAATTATTGCGATGTCGCATACTCACAGCCCGTGTAATACCGAACACCCAACTCCTCTACTAGTCAATCTCACAAAGCTCGTTTGCGAAACTATTGCGTTTGAGGAATAGCCTCAGTGAGTGGATCCGCCTAGATGTTTCTATCTATGTCTCTCTATATCTCAAGTTCGCGGAGAAACCCATCTCCCGAAATGAGCAATACCTGTCTTAGAATGTGTCTGGATGTCTGATGGGACATAGCTCATAAATGAACTCCAAATCCAAACTTCTTAGACTGTATCGTCAACTGAACTTAATCAGTATCCTGCGCCATGCCACCCTCAGTATTGCCTTGGATCACCTGTCCAAAATACTGCCCCTCGTCAGAGGGAAAACTATAGCTCTGACAACCTTCTTGTCGTCCATGTCACCTTGGAAGCCTGGAATGATAACTGTCTCCCGAATAAGGCTGTCGTTATCATATCCCTAGAACATCCACTTATGTTCTAAAACTGCTTCCTACCGTTTCTCCAAGATTGAATTAATGTCAACTTATTGCATCTAGTGCAAGAACAACATCTGGTGTGGTACTTGACATCTCACGATTGACTCAATTGCCTGAGCAAGTGATCTGCCAATCATGCACGTCCCTCTCCCCTTTAGTCTGTAAGACACCTTTGGAGAGGGTGACTCCATTACCTGCAGGTACACTACCGTGCCAGGAGTCGTCCATTCTAAATACCCTTAGAATGCTGTCTAAGTACCCTGATTGGGAAACCACCCAAATCTAGATCTAAAACCATAGATCTAGTAACCAGTATGTCAGACATAAAGCCCAAGTCCTTTGTGGAGAAACTACTGTGTGACGACCAAAGTATAACCGATTGTAGTATAGGAGTTTCTTTTCCTACTTTGTGTATGTCATCCAAATACCAGGATATCACACCCTACTACCTTCTCAACAGATCCATCTCCTATTCTGATGAAGTCAAACCCATGACTGTCACGTTAGAAATAGATGATCAATCTCCGCTACATCTGCTTTAGTCTATAAATAGACATAAGCTACTTGTCCACCAATGCTTCCGCTGCTCCCACTGACTACGACAACCCTCTGGCAGAGTCATATACACGTACACTTCTGAAGCGAGTTCAGAACGACGCTATACTCATCCTCCCGCCGGGTCTCGCAGCCTGGAACAACAGCAATGGTAATTATGGGTAAACAAGAACTTCCCTGTCACCGTCCTTGAGGCTACCGGAGTACCTCTCAGGTGCCTGAAGTTACCCACCTTATCTGCGGAGTGGCCAATGGAATGTCAAATCAGATTGAATCTTTAGGTTCCTTATCAAATCTTCAGTAATCGTTTGCGGTTCTGGAATCACTTCCAGTTCTACCATACTCCCACTACTGTTTTTGAAAAAATCCATTTTTAATAAAACTGTGGCGAGTCTAGAACAATATTTCTATTGATCTGCCAGATGGTAGAAAGTCAACCCTCGTCATAGCCTGGGTCAACCCACAAACAGCCATTACAGAAACGTGCCTTGAGTTGTCCAGTGTCTGGTTTTAATCATAAACCGGACAACTCCCCGTACCTTAACATCGTTAAGATATGAACTGTTCTATATCCAATATAGAAACAGAGGCACTGATTTAATTGAACCAGATTCAAATCATGCAGCTATCCCCAGTGCATGTCAACTAAATGGAAGGAGGCCGATCAGCGTTACTCAACTTAGGAATACTTCCAATTATGAGTAACCTGAAAGAGAAGCAATTTCTCTAAATCATTACTATCAACTGAACACCATACACAAGTATCTACATCTTCGATCACTTTGAAGAATCCCGATACTTGTGACACCTGGTTCTCCACTCTATTCAAATACCAATAACTTCTCCAAATTCGGACCCTGTGTTTCCACGAAACACTTGTCTAAAAACTAGAGAAGTCATAAGTAAACTGAATGTAGTACGAGGACCAACCCCTCTGTCCTGATGGACCCTGGACAACATACAATACTCTGTATAAGTCCCTTGAGTCTGATAACTCATTCACTGTGTGTCGTAGGTCGAAAACTGTACTTATGGTTAAGAAGAATTACACCGCTGTTTAATACTCCTTACCCAACCATCCACTGATATAGGTAAATGTCGTAGACATAATTTCAGAAAGGTATATCTCACTCTATGAAAATAGACGTACAGATATATCAATTTGAAATTGGTGCATAACAGCGGATATCCAAAACCAAATATTTGCCGACCGGCAAACAGCCCAGGTGATTTCCTCAAATATCACCGATTACAACGAATCCCGATATAATGAGGATGATCACCCAATTCCCAATAACTTACTCCCACTCATCATCTGTAAAACCATACAGATGTGAGTATCAAACCTGGTAAATACATACCCTGGAGTAAGTATCTAATCGGGAAATCAGTTTTCTTTTAACATTACACAGTGAGACTGAAACATTGAAATGTTTCGATGGGATATCCTGGTATTCCTAGTAATGCCTCTTCCATTATCCAGATTCACAACTATAACCGTGTGTTTCTTTGCCACATCTCCAAATCCCTTTATATGTCTTTAGTCATTACCTTCTGCACACCCCTTTAGGCCAATTGGTTTTCTTCCTTCCCTACCGTTCGGCACCAGCCTATGGTTTGGAAGAAGACTATCCAAAAAGCATAAAGGGTGTACTGTCCTAATCCTAGGAGCACTCGCAACGCGAGAGAAGGTGAAGATAAAAGACACCTGAATGTACTTTATTCCTATTTCTCCTGAACCAGGATCCATCCCCGAACTGGAACAAGTTCCTTTCGAGTTCGTATATAACCATACGATGGATTATCCAATAAAATGGGATCTTCGTAGTGATACGGAGTGTCCTGGAGAAATACAAAGGTGATTTAGGATTGGCGAAGAAATACTTGGTTTGGTCGTGAATAGCAGTCGCAACTTACTTTGCCCTCTTACTAATCCCTTGCTTTGTCTTAACTTAATACCTTCTGTACACCGTTTAGGCTAACTGGTTTTCTTCATTCCCTACCGGTCGGCACCAGCCTATGGTTTGGAAGAAGACTATCCAATTTGCGTAATAGGTGTACTGCTCCTAAACCAAGGAGTACTCGCAACCTGAGAGAAGGTGAAAAGAAAAGACAACTGAATAATCCTATTCGTTTTCTCCAGAACCGGAAACCATCCTCGAATTCCTTCGAGTTCGTATCTAACCATACGATGGTTTTGTCCAATGGAAGTGGACGTTCGTAGCAATACGGGGTGTCCCGGAGAAAAGGGTAAAAGTAGGAGTGGCAATGAGGTCTGCAACTCTGACAATCCAAAAGCCAGTGTTAAGTAGGTTCGGTCAACTAGGTCACTGAGTCATAGTCTTAGGGTCGGGTCAATGGTCGCTGCCAGAGAGAGAGAGAAAAGAAACACTCAGCGTGCACTCTAACCTAGATCAGAATGGTTACCAATTTATCTAATCTGGAAACCTCCCACTGTACCTCAAATTCTCCTCCAAACCTGAAAGAAGAATTAGTCGGGGTCACCCGAGGAGTAAACCAACTCATCAGTGGGAATCGGGATCCAACTATCATTGCATGATAACGTGACGGAATCCACTCACGGTGTCACACTCCAGAAGGTATGCGCATATCTGGCAAGTTTCAGTACTTTTGAAACTCCCGATGTGGATTTTTGCCCCATGCTCTTATGACCTTGACTAAGGCCAACAAATCATAAGTCACATGTCAAGTTCGACCCGTCATTGTCCAGGTTGATTTGAACCCACCCGTACAAGCCCTTGACTAAGGCCAACAAAGCTATACGACTGTCCCAAACCAACGCATCTATCTATGCAGCATATGAATACCCAATAGCTACCAAACACTGTGCCTTGACTAAGGCCAACAAACACAGCTTGAATACTATTGACTACCCATATGAAACGACGGAGGGCTACGAATGGTTTCTGGCGAAAACCTTTAACGTAGTGAACTTGATATCGTTGAAGGAACGGATAGCTTTTTAGAAAATATAGTGACGAAAACCATTGCTAAAGAGGTCACTCCCGGTGAAGGGATCTCGGCTCTTTCCCCGTAGAATGGGGTGCAGGATATTCCAACTGAATACCACGGTGCAAAGCAAAAGTAATCGGCTATAGTGAAGTCAATGCCCTGACGCAAACTTCTGTCCAAGGGGTCACTCCTGGTGAAGGGATCTCGGCCCTTGCCTCGTCGACTGAGGAGCAGGATATTCCAAATGAATACCACGATGCAAAACAAAAGTGAACGTCCTTGCAATAACAGCTTTTTGAAAAGTGTTCCAACAACATCAGAATAGGTTTGTTTATCTTGCATTGATCCGAATCAACGCAGTCCCATCAATTAATCACACCACAAAGAACGAAAATATACTGACGTACGTATATGCCATCCGCATTCGCCACTGGGTCCCGTCATCACCCGTTAGGTTAGCTTACTAACGACAGAGCGGGGACTGGACTAGCGCGGATGAAAAACATATACAACATCTACTAATATATATACCAATATATTATATTTCGCTCAAGGCGTGAAAAGAAATTCAACATCACAGAAATGTACAGCATCACAGAACAATACAGATATCTGGGATCCCCGGGTTTCACAGAGCCACTACTGAAACCCGACGTTCCCCTGGTCGTGTGGATAGCCTGTGCAATGAAATCCTAGACCCCTATGGGCGCGGCAAGTCACCCACCAAAACCTGAAGCGAGGCAGCCCCCTTCAGCTCCGTGAATGGACCACCCAGCACTTCACGGAATCCGGCAACTTGGGCACCCCTCCTGGGTCAACCTGTACCCCCTACGAGTGCGGCGAATAGCCTGCCAATCCTAGAGTGAAGCCCCCTCTGTCTCAATGCCATGAGATGCGGGCTTGTTGCCCTCCAGAACCCGGCTATCCGTGCACCCCACCGCAGGGTAATCCTAGTACAGAAAGTAAAATATACATACACCGGGTACATCGACCGCAACCAGGTCGTGCCCCAAAAGAATAATACAAACTGGCAGTAACGGCAGTCCACATGTCGGACGCTCGCCCCGCAATATCAAATGTACATAATACAACAGAACAGTACTAGCATTGCATCCAGGCTATCCCCCACGACCGATCCGCAACATCACAGCAAAAACAGAACATCAACGTGAAAGTCACGTTCGCAAATCCGTCTAACCGGGCTATAGCAGTTAGACCGGATTTACCGATCGAGTGACATTCACGGTCGCAGATATAATGTAAATACTGTGAAAAATGTGTTTAAAATTTTCCGATTGATCAAACTTAACAAGTGGGCCCCCAAACCAATACTGCAGCACTCACAGAAAAACTGGGCCCAATTTTAATATTCCAAAACCCATATTTTAAGCCCACAAGCCCACTGAAAAAAATTGATGAAGTGAAGTCTTATTCCTGCGGCGGAAGCGCGGCCAATGAGGGGCTTAGTCCGCCCTTCCGCGGTCGTACGGAATCATCACTTCACCAAAATTTTGCAGTATTCTTAGAACTCTCTGCACATCACTCTGAGACAACCTGAAAAAATTTTGGACTCAAAAAAAATTCGACAGAAACTGATGTGCATGAAAAATGCGGTTTCGGGATTTTGTTCGATCGGAAACGAAAAACACATTACACAAAGCTAGACGAAGTTAATGGCGAGGCTCTGATACCACTGTAAGTGCACGGCGGCGCCCCGGCCGTCAACCCGACGGCCAAATGCGGAAGCGGTGATAAACTTAAATTTTGCGGACTTAGCAAACCGGCACCACCGCGCACTATAACCCGGATCGTAACCATTAACAAGTCTAAGCTAACTAGAAGATGGGTTAGAGAAATATACCGACTGATCCGAGTCCTCCGGTCTTCATCTCCACTCCGATCTCCTCGCGGGATCTCCGTCCGTCTCCTCCTCGTCGGAAAGGGCACCACGAAGCCGGGTACTTTTACGGGCTCCCACCTCAATACCGAGGCAACTCGGGCGCGAAGTTGGCTAGCCGACGCGCCCAAGATTTGCTGTAGAATATAGTGTAGAGTTGTGTCTCTTTGGGGTTTATATGGTTGCCATTGATGGAGGAATGAAGATATAAGAATTTTCCTTGGATTCAAGCTTGCTGGAAAAATGAAGTGAAGCTTGCAATGAGCTCGGCCAAGAGAAATCCTCTCTGGAAAAACCTCTTGGAATAGTGCACCAATTAAACCATCAGCCACCATATATAAAATAATGCATGCTCTCTTTTAATCAACAAATCCAGTGCACTCATTTATAAGCACTAAAATAAATCCACACTCACAAAATGAAGGGGGGGCCCACGAAAAAGCTTGAAGGAAATTTTCCACACAATTAAACCTCTCTCTCTCTCCTCACAGCAAGTGGCCGGCCCCCATTAAAACCAAGTGGGGAAAAAGAAAAAAATAATGATCAAAAATCACTTCCATTTCCTACTCAAATCCTTTCACCTCTCCATCACCATAAATGCAAGGAATGGACAAAGAAAGGAATATCATGATTATGAAGCCACACTCATGCAAAGAAACCCCTCACAAAATGTTAATTGCAAACTTGCAATTAACACCCTCCAATGAAAAGTCCGACCGGGAAGGAAAAAGAGAAAACCGGCCGGAACAGAATGCAAACTGGCAACTCCAGAAAAACCGATCCCGTAATAAATTAAAGGTAAACCCCGCTACTGCAAATACATGCCCGCATTTGTATTCCCACTGAACACAAATGCAAAGAGACAAAACTACACTATCAAATACTAGGATCCGGCTTAAGCCAAAGCCGGCTAGTAAAAACCGTCCGATCACGATCCGTGCAATACCGCACGTATCTGATCGAACCCTGCCATATCTCCATACGGCCTCTACAGCATTTCGCCCGAAAGCTTGAGTAACTGAAAGTGTGGTGGACTCTAAAGACTCGTCAATACTATGGCTGTGGATTTAACCACTAGCACGTCAGAGGTATAAGCCAATACGTGACGGGCCACCAGCTATTGACCAAAAGGGACGTCGATGAGCGAACTCATCCTGACAACCCTACTGAGCCTGTCAGTGACAATATCCGTACAGTCCGGTCCGTTCGTCTATGAGTATCGCATGGCGGGCCTAGGGGGTTGGTAAAAGTCAGACCCCCAAAAGCGGTACAAGTCGTGTCGGAGTGTAGCCCAGAACACCCTGAGATACTACTGGAATACCTACCAGTAAATCTCCTTGCCTTGGCCAAGGACTTTGTGTAATGGCTCTCCTAGACACAGCACGACCTCACCTCCAATACCGGGAGAGACGAACCCCTGAAGATACGCTCACTGCCTCCATGTGGCTCGGGACTGTACCCAACTAAAACCTGTTTGCACGACTCCTTTGAGCCGTGGTAGGGTAGTAATCAAAGTACAGTGGGAACTCACACGAGACAAATGACGATCCCCAGGTCGATGAACTAACCTGCACACATGTCACCAGGGAACTGCCATCTGACGTCTGGTATATGACCAACTAGCATGTTCCCGGCGAGTCCTGTCCGGTGTACTCATAACCCAATGAGCACCTGTATACATCTTAGGTGATCCAACTGACACCAGTGGCTTGTGAGACCGGCCACCGCCCCTCGTCGGGGTCTCGACTGTATACACTAGTCTACTAATGGAGTATCGATGCCCAGTCTCGAAACTCCCACGACTAGGGACCTTTTAAGGATAAGCTTATAGACTACCAGCTCCCACTTATATGATCGCCCTCATACTGCCGGTAGTCAAGCAAGAATCCTAGGGGCTCTATCAACGTGCAATAGCGACATGTCAGGTCACCTAAAGCAGTGCACGATGATAAAGGTAAACCAGATAGCATACTATCATCTCGAGTAAGACTGTCCTACTGGGACAGGTCCTCCCCTCAATCATTGCAATCACGTGCCTGTGATCCAATAATTGACTCTGAGGGCACTATCTCCAACAAGTGGATCCTCCGTGTTGTTCTTCGTGTCAACTCTCCTGACCTCGATCTCCCGGCGATCAACTATCTCCCGGATCAGGTGATACCGCCTCAGAATATGCCTGGATCGCTGATGGGACCTGGGTTCCTTGGCCAAAGCCACCGCTCCATTGTTATCGCAATACAAAGGTATTGGACGCTCAATGGATGGAACCACTCCAAGTTCAGTAATGAACTTCTTGATCCAGACTGCCTCTTTGGCACCATCGTTGGCAGCGATGTATTCAGCCTCCATCGTCGAGTCTGCCACGGTTTCCTGCTTGGAACTCTTCCAGCTAACCGCCCCTCCGTAAAGGGTAAAGACAAAGCCCGACTGCGACTTAGAGTCGTCCTTATCACTCTGGAAGCTCGAATCGGTAAAGGACTCCACTTGGAGCTCTCCGTTACCATACACCAAGAACATATCTCTAGTCCTTCGCAAGTACTTGAGAATGCTCTTCACAGCTGTCCAGTGACTCTCTCCAGGATCAGCTTGATACCTGCTCACTATACTTAGTAAGTATGCTACATCAGGTCTGGTACATAGCATCGCATACATGATAGAGCCTACTGCCGAAGCATAGGGTATCCCTTGCATGCGAGCTCTCTCCAAATCAGTCTTGGGAGACATCTCTTTGGAGAGAGTGACTCCAGAGATCGTGGGCAAGTTCCCACGCTTGGACTCTTCCATACTAAACCTCTTTAGTATGGTGTCAATGTACCTGGATTGGGACAATCCCAAAATCCTTTTGGATCTATCTCTATAGATCCTAATTCCCAATATGCAGGAGGCATCACCAAGATCTTTCAGTGAGAATCTTTGTGATAAGAAGAGCTTGACCGATTGCAGCATAGGAATATCATTTCCTATCAAGAGTATGTCGTCTACGTACAATACGAGGAAGACAACTTACTCTCTGCCACCTTCTTGTAGATACAAGGTTCATCTGGATTTTTGACGAAATCAAACTCTTTGATAACGACGTCAAAGCAGATGTTCCAACTCCGCGATGCTTGCTTTAATCCTTAAATGGATTTAAGCAGCTTGCACACCTTCCCGCTGCTCCCACTGTCTACGAAGCCCTCTGGCTGAGTCATGTACACGCACTCTTCTAAATCACCGTTTAGAAAGGCGGTCTTAACATCCATTTGCCAGATTTCGTAATCATGATATGCAGCGATGGCAAGCATGATCCGGATGGATTTAAGCATAGCCACTGGAGAAAAGGTCTCGTCATAGTCCACACCTGGTCTTTGACGAAAACCCTTTGCTATAAGTCTAGCTTTGAAAGTCTCCACTTTCCCATCTACACCAAGTTTCTTCTTGAAGATCCACTTGCTCCCAATGGGTTTTACCCCTTCAGGAGCAACGTCCAAAGTCCATACTTTGTTGGTGTACATGGATTCCATCTCGGACCGCATAGCATCCAGCCATTTCACTGAGTCTCCACTCGTGATGGCCTGCTCGAAGCTAGTTGGGTCATCATCCTCCATGATGCAATCCTCGCTCCCACCGTCCATGAGAAAACCGTAGTATCTCTCAGGCTGGCGAGGAACCCTACTAGATCGGCGGAGAGGCTGAGGTTCATTGGGAGCTACTGAATCTTTCGGTTCCACTAAATCTTCAGTTACTGTTTGTGTATCTGGAACCTCTTCCAGCTCTACCACTTTGCCACTAATTTCTTTTTCAAGAAATTCCTTTTCTAAAAAGGTGGCATATTGAGAAACAAACACTTTTTGTTCTTCAGCATGGTAGAAAAAATATCCTTGGGAATTCTTAGGATATCCCACAAACATGCAAACAACTGACCGTGCCTCGAGTTTGTCTGGATTTTGCCTTTTGACATAGGCCAGACAACCCCATATTTTAACTCGTTTAAAATATGGTCTCTTCCCACTCCATATCTCATATGGTGTGGTAGGTACAGATTTAGATGGAACTTGATTCAATAGGTATGCTGCTGTCTCCAGCGCATATCCCCAGAAGGAAATAGGTAACTCAGCTGTGCTCATCATAGAGCGCACCATATCTAATAGGGTGCGATTTCTCCGCTCCGATACGCCGTTGTGCTGTGGTGTATATGGAGGAGTCAGCTGAGAGAGAATCCCATTCTCTTTTAAGAAGTCCAGGAATTAATTGCTCAAGTATTCACCTCCTCGATCAGATCGAAGGATTTTAATACTTTTTCCGGTTTGGTTCTCAACTTCTTGTTTATATTCCCTAAATTTCTCAAAAGCTTCTGATTTGTGTTTCATCAGGAACACATACCCGAACCTAGAGAGATCGTCAGTGAATGTAATGAAGTATGAAGAACCATCCCTGGCATGTGTAGACATGGGACCGCATACATCACTATGAATAAGTCCCAAGAGTTCGGTAACTCTTTCTCCGTGTCCCGTAAACGGAGTTTTGGTCATCTTGCCTTTGAGACATGACTGGCAAGTGTCATAAGATGAAAATTCGAATGGTTTCAAATACCCATCCTTATGCAACTTAGCCAGTCGTGTCGTATTGATGTGACCCAGTCTACAATGCCACAAGAAGGATTCGTTGAGTTCAGAACTCTTCCTCTTGTGTGTGTTTGTTATGCTCAGAACTGTTGATTGATTTAGAACATAAATGCCATTGCACAACGTGCCTGATCCAACCAACTTTTGGTCACGGAAAATGTTCATAACATTGTCCTGTAATACAAAATCATATCCCTCTTTACTTAATAAAGAAACCGATATAATGTTGCATATCAGGTTCGGCATGTAATAGCATTCGTTCAGAACCAATGTATTACCAGTTGGTAATACAAGGTGATATTCCCCGACAGTCTTAGCTGCAACAATTGCATCATTTCCAACTCTAATGTCTTTATCACCTTCTCCAAGTTCTCTACCTTTCCTTAGCCCATGTAACTGATTACATATATGGGATCCTGACCCGGTATCCAATACCCAGGACGTAGAGCAAATAGAGAAACAGTTCTCAGTAACGAACACACCCGAAGAAAATGCATCAACATGTACTTTCTTCATTCGGGTGGCATGGGAATCCTGGTATTCCCCTATATCCTGTTCATTCCTATAACTCTTATAAGAAAGAACGGAACCAACGTTCCCCAGCACAGTATAACATGCGGGTTCGGTCAATACATCCATATTATTATCTTTATTAAGGCATGAAATGGTCGCTACCTGGAGAGAGAGAGAAGAAAACACTTTAGCGTGAGCTCGTGCAAGATTAGATTGGTTATTATCTTATCTAATCAGGATGGCTCCCACTGCTTTTTATCAAATCTTCCTTCAAACCCTAAAAGGAAAGACTAGCCGGGATTAATTACACACTACAAGTTCGCCAATTTTTCAGCCAGGCCAGTGTCGGTACTTTGAGGGAGGTCCCCCGTGCTTTCGCACGAACCTAATTACTGTAAACCTCGTTTTCCCAGAGGCGTAACCCCGTTGACACCTTTCTAGACACCTACTTGATCGGCTAATTGTAATGTGTAAAACTCTCCCAGGAGTAACTCTTACTCGCAGTGGGTATCGGGATCCAACTATCTCATAGAAGGTATGCAATCTCATTGCAAATTTCAACACTTGAAATTCCCGATAATCTTTTGCCCCTAGCAGCTATATGACCTTAACATAGTCAACAAATCATAAGTGCTAGTCAAGTTCAACCCGTCATTTCTCGATTGAATTAAACCCACCCGCACGATCCTTAACATAGTCAACAAAGTCGCACGACTACCCTAGTCCAATCGCATCATATGCTTTATACAGATAAGCACTAATTAGCTACCGCACACTACGCCTTAACATAGTCAACAAACGTAGCACGAATACTAACCAGTACTTATCTGAAATGACGGAGGGCTACGACAGGTTTTTCTGAAAACCTATTGCGTAATGAACTTGATATCGTTGTAGAATCAAATGAAGTTTTAAAATGGAGTGATTTTGAGGCTTTTCTAGTTTTGCTAAAGGGGTCACTCCCGGTGAAGGGATCGTCGGCCCTTTCCTCGTCGAATGAGGTGCGGGATATATCATATATATCACTGTGCAAAGCAAAAACTCCTAAAAGCAATCAAAGCCAAACCGAGTGTGTAGCATCTGCCAGTTATTGCTAAAGGAGTCACTCCCGGTGAAGGGATCTCGGTCCTTTCCTCATCGAATAAGGTGCAGGGTATATCATATATACCGCTATGCAAAGCAAGAACTGTAGCTACCTGTTTTGTTTGAAATCTGATTCTACAACATCTTAGGTTTCTTTTGTTTCATTAATCACATTAATGAAGTCCCATCATTTAAATACCTAAACATCACAGATAGATATGACGTACACTTATGCCATCCGCATTCGCCTCGATGTCCCCTCGTGCACCGTTAGGTTAGGTAACTAACGACAGAGCAGGGCAGGGCTAGCGCGGGTGTAAAACATAAGTAACGTCTATATAATATATCATATATACTATATACTATATCCATCACAGAGTCACAACACATATATCGCAGCAGAATCAACATATGAAATATTGGATATACTAGGACGTTCGTGTTTTCAATACGAGCCAGTATAAAACACGGATTCCATGGTCGTGATGAATAGCCAATCCCACACCCCTAGACCCCTACGAGAGCGGCAAGCAACCCTGCCAATTCTAGGGTTAGGAGACCCAGACTCGACTCCTCGAGTTGGTCTCCCACTGGACCCCAGAACCCGGTTACTTGTGCTCCCCTTCTTGGGTCTGTCCTAATGCGGAAAAGTAAATAATATACAAAGGGTGACAACTTCCGCTACCTGGAAGTGCCCCAGATAAAAGAATATTACATACAAGTTTTTACATGAATGAAAATGAAAAACACTCATCTCACATAAAAACCCCCGGCTATTCAAACACGACGATCCAATATAACATATCCAGCAACACATAACATCACATGTCATCAACGTAAGTAAGTATGCATACCCCAATTGTCGTTGACGTATAGCAACGAAACCGGCGATATGAACATACTACACTTACGGTCACAGAAAAGAAAGTGTAAAACTACAACAATTGGAATCCGCAACTGCTTTAGACATCACATGCCTAATCAAATGAAATATTTAGACATCACATGCCTAATTATTATAAATCCCGCATTTTAGTCTCATTATCGAAAACTCTTTTCAATATCAAATGAAACTAAACCGCTAGATTTATATCATTCATTCAGTTATCACATAACTGTTTGTGAATTCCAATTATTGTATCCCATTCCAGATAAATAGAATATATTAAACTTTCCGATCGAACATTCGAACACCCAAGTTTTCCCGAAACCATCCATAAATGAAATAGGTTCAAAGACATTCGTTTCATGCCTCAGTACCAACGGTCCAGCCGTAGAAGGGTCAAGCCAACGCCTCACATGTGGCACGCCGTACTGCCCCAAACCCGAAGGTTCAAAGAGCAGTTCAAGACGGTCACATAATCGAGTTAAGGTTTGTTGTCTTCTAGAGGGACCATCGCGTTACTTGCACTACTCAGAACGTCCTTAAACCACACAATAATCCAACACTTGGATATTTTAGGCAGGGGAAAGATTGGGTATTTATATCCGGTCGAACTTTTTAACATATTCAAAAAAATATCCGGAAAACACTTAGACAAAGTTCGATAATCCGATCGAATCGTTGATTCCCTACACAACCCCAGAATACTCAACTCTGCAGTAAAATTAAAATTCCCAGAAAACTCAGAACAATTAATCAGGTATTACTGTGCAAAGAAATGGGGCTGACGTCATCAATGAGCCGCGGAACCGCCGCAGAAGCCATGCTTCTGCCGCGGTTCCGCCGCCGTTTGTACTGTTCACAGGAAACGATTTGCACAGTAATTCTTAGATTTTATTGCTGATTTTTTTAGGCAATTTTAATTGACAAAAAACCACAAATTTTAAAAATTTCCAGAGAACTATTTCGGGGTTGGGTTTTCGGTTCGTCCGGGTTTCAAACTCTGTCTAGACTTCGCCTAAGGCTCTAGCTAGGCTCTGATACCACTGTAGGGTTCCTAGGCACTCTAGTAAGGTCTCACAAGGCATCGAACATGCCAATTTAAAAAAAATGGTGCCGAGAAACCCTAGACTACGGATCTTAGACTAGATATTTAGGCGAAATGATAATCTAGTTAACACTTAACTACTTGGATATGGAAATTACAACCTTCGTAGATCCGGATATCCACCTCCACGGCTCCGCAACGAAGTCTCCTTGCTGTCCATGTCGAACCCCGGGCTCTAGCGTCGGCTTCATCGGAGAATCGGGTGAGCTAGGTCGCCGGCTTCGTGTCAAAGACGATCTACGTCGAGGCATCGCAAGTTCAAGCTCCGACTTCACAAAGAGATGAAACTTGTGAAGAAAACACACTCTACAACTTGGCTAGAGGTAGAGGATGAAGAAATAGGAGGTGGGTTCTCTTTAGAATTGGATTTCTCACTCTCAAGCTCAAGTTGCCATTGATGGACCTTGAGCTTTTCTTGAAGAAGAAGATGAAGATGAAGAAAGAAATATGATAAGTCTCTTTTAATAATGAAAAATAAAATTGATACTTATCATAATCTAACATGGGTTAAGTGTAGAGAGCAAACCATGGTAAGTGGGAATAGTTAGGGTTTAGCATAAAGACAAAATGGTCTTTGAGTCAAACCTTCATGAAGCTTCATTAAGCTTCATGACAAAAGAAAACCATTTTGTTTTTATAAAACAATTTAAATAAAAAGGAATGGATAAATAAATGTGTGATAAAATCAAAACCCTAATTATCCTCTTAACCATGGGTTTATTCTTTACACTTAACCAAATAAACATGCATCATCTAATATGATACAAACAAGTGTACAAAAGTATATCACATATACATCATGCACATCAAGTGAGAAAATCTATTTAAAGTGAACCCATATTAGTTAATGTAAAGTAATATATCAAATATATAATTATACATTAAATCATTAAATCAACACTTGATTTAACGACTCGGTCATATCGCATATAACCGACTAATATCAATAGTAACAACTTATCGAATCAACACTTGATCCGATAACCCGGCTATAATGCATATAACCGATCAATGCTACAAATCGCGAGAATCCAATACAGTATCACATACTGGTATTATTCTCGGTCCCGCACATATCTCATATGCGCTCCTATTTCGTTTTGCTTGAGCCAGGAAACCTCTGTGTAGGACTCTAAAGACTCGTCAATACGCCGGTAGCAGATGATGATCATATCAAGCATCCACAAGCCGCAAGCGGTCTGCTAAACGTAACGGCCACCCGGGTATTGAGCGATCAGAAGATCGACGAGCTAGCCCGCTCACACTCCTGCGAATCCGACCAGTAACACTTACCATACAGTCCGGTCTCTTCGTCTGATATGTCGCATATCAAGTCTAGGGGTGGTATACGTCAGACCCCA
Source organism: Agapanthus africanus (assembly GCA_030015575.1). Lineage (NCBI taxonomy): Eukaryota > Viridiplantae > Streptophyta > Magnoliopsida > Asparagales > Amaryllidaceae > Agapanthus > Agapanthus africanus. The sequence continues at coordinate 395,924,427 of CM057350.1, read as the reverse complement.
ATAACCGATAAGTCGTGCCGATGTGAGGCTCATAACGGGTCGAGAAACTACTGGTAACACTTACCAGCAAATCTCTGATCAGCCCTGGCCAGGGACTTCCCTGTTACGGCCAATCGAGTACAGCGCAACATCAACCCCCAATACCGGGAGAGACGAAACCCCTCCTATCGCTCATTGCCTCCATGTGACTCGGGACTGTACCCAAAGACCACCGTTTTGCACGCCCTCATGGACGTGGTAAGGTGGAGATCAAAGCACAGTAGGAATCACACAAGACTCTATGACGATCTCGGGTCTACAGACTAACCTGTACAAGTGTCGCCTGAGAACTGCCATCTGACGTGAGGTATAATACCATATGGGAGTTCTCGGCAAGTCCGTCCAGTGTACCCAGTCTCCACTGAGCACCCGTATACCATCTCTGATGTCAAACACCAATGGATATGGGATCATCCATCGCCCATCTCATGGGTCGAGAAGCGTATACGCTAGTCTACTCTGGTATATCGATGCCCTGTCTCGATACACCCACGACTAGGGACCTTGAAGGATGTACTTATGGACTACCATGTCCCCACTAGTATGATCTGCATCATAGTCCAGGTAGTCAAGTACAAATCCTAAGGGCTTTACCAACATGTAACTATAAGACAGTATAAAGAGACTAGTGTACATGTTAAGATAAAGAGTAACCAGATAGCATACTATCATATCGAGCAAGAAAGTCATCTCTATATATGTCCAAGCATCCAATATAATATACATCATCTGTACAATACTGGCCTCTAAGGCATACATACAACTAACAGGATCAGGATCGAACGGATAATACTAGCCGGCTTTGGTATAAGCCGGATCCTAGTATAGTACAGTGTAGATTTTGTCTCATTGCATTTGTATTTCGGTCGAAATACAGATACGGGTGTGTATGCACAGTATCGGGGTTTTCCTGTAATTTATTACGGGACCAGTTTTATGGAGTTGCCAGTTTGCTTTCCGTTTCGTCCAATTTCCTTTGTATCGTTCATTGGCCGAAGATTGGTGGAGGAGGGGTTATTTGCATTGTTGCAAATAAGTATTTGGAAGGGGGTCCTTTGCATATTATTTGTATCATGATGGTTTTCATGATGAGCACCATCACTTGACTTCTTCTTCTCATGATGGCTTGACTTTTTGAAGCCATCATGCATGAGATGATGGTTGCCTTGGAGTGTTGGATTTGTTGTGATCATTCCCTTTTGCATGATAGCCTTCTCTCTCTCTCCTTTGTATTATTGGGATGGTTCTCTCATTTTTTTATGGCTCTCTTTTTTTTCTCATCCTCTCCAAGAAGCTTGGCCGGCCACTTGATAGATGGGCTGTCCAAATTTTTGGATGGGGTTTGGTTGTTCATTTCATGCACCAAAAATCTCCAAGCTCCTCCACATACTTCTTGTTTTCATCCCTCCACCAAAAGGCAATTTTGATAACCCCAAATGAGACACAAGCCTCTACATTATATTCTACAGTAAATCTTGGGCACGTCGAGTAGCCGGCTTCGTGCCCGAGTTGCCTCGGCATTGAGGTGGGAGCCCGTAAACGATGTAGGCGATGTGGTGCACTTCCGGCGACGAGGAGGAGACGGGACATTCCGCAGGAGATCGGGACGATGACGAGAAGACCGGAGGACTCGGATCTGTCGGTATACTTCTCTTCCCTATCTTGTAGTTAGCTAGGACTAATTAATGGTTCGATCCGGGTATTAGTGCGCGGCGGTTTGCCAGTTCAAGAAAAATTAAAGTTTATCACCGCTTCCGCATTTGGCCGTCGGATTGACGGCCGGGGCGCCGCCGTGCACTTACAAATACAACCATTGTAGACTTCCCTCCTTGACTCCTTGGATCTCCTAGAGTTTGAACTGGCTCGCTTGAATCCTTCCAAGTCTACGACGATCCACCCGAAGTCCCTTTGCTCAAGCTCCAAGTTTCACTTGATCAAGGATGAAGATGAAGCAAACACTCTACACTAGTGGGCTAGACTAAAGTAGAATGGTGACATGTGTTTTGTTCTCACTTAAAACCGTTCCTTTCTTTTTACTTCACTCACTTTTAAAACCCTAGAGAGCTTGAAGGAGGAAGAAGAGGGACATGGCTAAATCTAGAACTCTTTTAAGATAATTCTCAAAAATCAAAAATCCCATAGAAATAAATATCAAAGATATATTTATGTCATGCCAAACTATGGTTAAAAATTATCTAGATATTTTGATGTTTGGTTAATGAACAAATGAAAATCAAACCATGGTTTAAAGTTAGGTCAAAAGAGAGAAGAGTGTAGAAACCTAGTCATGATTTAATTTCCATTTTCTTTTTACCCAATATCAAAATATACATATATATGAACCATATGAGTCTTGCATTGCCATCTCCCATGTATCAACAACCATGACACACATGTATGCATGTATGTATGCATTCACATCAACATATGCACATACAACCATTCATGCATACATACATATAAAGAAAAGGTTTTATTTAAATGAGCTAAAAGTCAATATTAAACCAATACTTGATTTAAAAACCCGGTCATATCACATACGACCCGACCAATAGAAAAAGGCCCGATTAAAATACGGTATCATATACAAGCGTTAAATCGAGCTCCCGCACATATCTCATATGCACACCACATCGTTTCGCCTGACCTTGGAAACTCCTGTATTGGACTCTGAGACTCGTCAATACGCCGGCAGTAGGTGATGATCATATCAGACACCCACAAGCCGCAAGGGGTTAGCTAAACGTAACGGCCACCCGGGTATTGAGCGATCAGAAGAAAAACAAGCGAACATGTCAAAACTCCCGTCAAGCCAACCGGTAACATTTACCGTACAGTCCGATCTCATCTTCAGATATGCTACATATCGAGTCTAGGGATGGTATCGTCAACCCCAATAACTCAATAAGTCATGCCAGTGTATGGCTCATAACAGATCGAGAAACTACTGATAATATTTATCAATAAATCTCAGCAGCCCTGGCCAGGGACCTCCTGTTATAGCTAATCGAGCATAGCGCAATATCAACCCCCAATACCGGGAGAGACGAAACCGCTCCTATCGCTCATTGCCTCCATGCATCTTGGGACTGTTCACAAAATCCCCATGTTTGCACGACTCAATAGAGCCGTGGTAGGGAGGAGATCAAAGTACAGTAGGAGGATACACAAGACTCTATGAGGATCTTGGGTCTACAGACTAACCTGTACCAGTGTCACCTGAGAACTGCTATCCGACGATAGATATAATACCACATAGGAGTTCTCCGCGAGTCCGTTCAGTGTACCCTGCTTCCACTGAGCACCCGTATACAATCTTTAGTGTCACTACACCAGATGGATATGGGATCATCCATCGCCCATCATATGGGACAAGAATGTTATACGCTATTCTACTCTGGAATATCGATGCCCCGTCTCGATACACCTATAACTAGAAACAATTCAAGAATATGCTTATAAACTACACATGTCCCACCAGTATGATCCGCATCATAGTCCCAGTAGTCAAGCAAATATCCTAAGGGCTTAATCCACATGTACCAAATGAGTAAGATGCATGATCAAATGAACATGTCAAGATAAAGTAAACTAGATAGCGTACTATCATGTCGAGCAAGAATGTCCTCTGAATATATATATATATACACATACTGATACATCCGCTATAATATAATGGCCTCTAGGGCATACATATATCCAACAATCTCCAACTTGCACTAAGGCCAATTATTGGCATATCTCATACCCAACATCTCAAAACTCGTTCATGCGACGACTGAGGGAGGGCCTTGGTGATTGGATCAGCAGTGTTATTCTTTGTATCTACTGTAAGGTTAGTATAGCACCCAATGAAGTGTTTTGAAGCATCACATGACCCAAAGTTATAATTTTTAAGGTGCTAAACTAACATGCAAAGGGATCGATCCTAGAAAATTAGGGTTATGAAACTTTAAGCTAGTAAAGTTAAGGGTTTGAAGGCTACAACCTTTGTAGCTCCCCTTCGCTGGACTCCTTGGTCTCTAAGGTGTTGAACAAAGGTCCTTTTGATGTCCCCTTGTGTCCACGACGATCCACCACGGAGATATCCGTCCAAGCTCGCAACTTCGACAAACCGAAAAGAACACTCTAAACAAAGCGGCTAAGCTTGTGTAGAATGATGTTGTGGTTAGGTTTCTCACTTCAAAAACCTATCTTTGAATGGTATTTGATCACTAGAAAGAACTAGAGAGCAAAAGAGCAAGAGGAAGAAGATGGTGGCAACTTTTTGACAAGAGGTAAAAGATTAACTCTAGTGAAGAAAATGAAATATATCAATATATATTTTATTCCTTCATGCTATGAACCATGGTTAAAGTGATGGAGACATTATTTAACTTTGGTTTGGAATGATAAAGAGAAGGATAACCTTAGGTTAGTGGTAGTTGAGCATGGTTAGGTCAAAGGAAGAATGTAGAAGCATGAAAGATTATCCTTTCCTTTTTCATTTTCTTTTAAATCCAAAATTAAATAATAATCCATTATATAATCCATGGTGTGAGTCTTATATTGCCACCATTTCCATATGCTAACAACCATGATGGATGAGTGTATGTATGTGTGCATGTATGCACATCTACATGTGCATGAAACTAGCATGAAAGAAAGAAAGAAAAGCACACATGCATGCACACATCCATCATCCAAGAAAAGGTTTTAAGTGAGAAAACTAATGGTTAAATGATAAATCAACACTTGATTTATCAATCCGGTCATATCTCATATGACCCCACCAAAAGTAGTTCACCCGATCAATGTTCGGTATCACATACGCACATTTCAATCGGGTGCATGCGCATATCGCATACGCGCACCACAACGTTTCGCCTGGAATGGGTAACTCCTTTGTGGGACTCTAAGACTCGTCAATACGCCGGCAGAGGGTGATGATCATATCAGGTACCCTCAAGCCGCAAGCGGTCAGCTAAACGTAACGGCCACCCGGGTATTGAGCGATCAGAAGACAACAAGCGAACCTGCTACAACTCCCGTCGAGCCATCCGGCAACACTACCGTATAGTCCGGTCTCTTCGTCAGATATGCTGCATATCGAGCCTAGGGATGGTCACGTCGACCCTAATAACTCAATAAGTCGTGTCGGTGAATGGTCTATAACAGATCGAGAAACTACTGATAACACTTATCAGCAAATCTCAGCAGCCCTGGCCAGGGACTTGCTGTTATAACCAGTCGAGCACAGCACAGCATCAACTCCCAATACCGGGAGAGACGAAACCCCTCCTATCGCTCATCGTCTTCGTGTGTCTCGGGACTGTACCCAACGGCCACCTGTTTGCACGACTCAGTAGAGCCGTGGTAGGGTGGCAATCAAAGTACAGTGGGAAAACACACAAGGCTCTATGACGATCTCGGGTCTACAGACTAACCTGTACCAGTGTCACCTGAGAACTGCTATCCGACGATAGATATAATTCCATATAGGAGTTCTCGGTGAGTCCGTCCAGTGTACCCAGTCACCACTGAGCACCCGTATATGATCTTGATGTCAAACATCGATGAATGTGGGAACATTCATCGCCCATCGTATGGGTCTAGTATCATATACGCTAGTCTACTCTGGTATATCAATGCCCTGTCTCGATATACCTACGACTAGGGACATTCCAGGATATGCTTATAGACTACATATGTCCCACTAGTATGATCTCCATCATAATCAGAGTAGTCAAGCCGATATCCTCAGGGCTTTATCAGCATGTATGAATGAATAGAAGCATGATCAAATGAACATGTCAGATAAAGAAGAACCAGATAGCATACTATCATGTCGAGCAAGAATGCAAACTCAATATATATACATGTATAGATACATCCACTATCACATAATGGCCTCTAGGGCATACATATATCCAACAATCTCCCACTTGCACTAAGGCCAGTTATTGGCGTGTCTCATACCCAACATCTCAAAAAGTCGCACATGCTGCGGCTGAGGGAGGGCCTTGGTGAATGGATCCGCGGCGTTGTTCTTTGTGTCTACTCTCTTAATCTCGATCTCGCGGCGATCTACAATCTCCCGGATCAAATGAAAGCGCCTCAGGATGTGTCTGGACCGTTGATGGGATTTGGGCTCCTTGGCTAACGCCATCGCCCCATTATTGTCACAATACAAAGGTATTGGATCAATAATGGTTGGAACTACTCCTAGCTCCGAGACGAACTTCTTCATGTTGGAGATAGTGCCCTCAGAGTCAATTATTGGATCACAGGAACGTGATTGCAATGATTGAGGGAGGACCTATCCCGGTAGGACAGTCTTACTCGAGATGATAGTATGCTATCTGGTTCATCTTTATCATCGTGTACTGCTTTAGGTGACCTGACATGTCGCTATTACACGTTGATAGAGCCCCTAGGATTCTTGCTTGACTACCAGCAGTATGATGGCGATCATATACGTGGGAGCTGGTAGTCTATAAGCACATCCTTAAAAGGTCCCTAGTCATAGGAGTTTCGAGACAGGGCATCGATACTCCATTAGTAGACTAGTGTATACAGTCGAGACCCCGACGAGGGGCGGTGGCTGGTCTCACAAGCCACTGGTGTCAGTTAGTTCACCTAAGATGTATACAGGTGCTCATTGGGTTATGAGTACACCGGACAGGACTCGCCGGGAACCTGCTAGTTGGTCTTATACCAGATGTCAGATAGCAGTTCCCTGGTGACATGTGTACAGGTTAGTTCATCAACCTGAGATCGTCATTTGTCTCGTGTGAGTTCCCACTGTGCTTTGATTACTACCCTACCACGGCTCAAAGGAGTCGTGCAAACAGGTTTTAGTTGGGTACAGTCCCGAGCCACATGGAGGCAGTGAGCGGATCTGCAGGGGTTCGTCTCTCCCGGTATTGGGGGTGAGGTCGCGCTGTGTCTAGGAGAGCCATTACACAAAGCCCTCGGCCGAGGCAGGAGATTTACTGGTAGGTATTCCAGTAGTATCTCAGGGTGTTCTGGGCTACGCTCCGACACGACTTGTACCGCTTTTGGGGGTCTGACTTTTACCAACCCCCTAGGCCCGCCATGCGATACTCATAGACGAACGGACCGGACTGTACGGATATTGTCACTGACAGGCTCAGTAGGGTGTCAGGATGAGTTCGCTCATCGACGTCCCTTTTGGTCAATAGCTGGTGGCCCGTCATGTATTGGCTTATACCTCTGACGTGCTAGTGGTTAAATCCACAGCCATAGTATTGACGAGTCTTTAGAGTCCACCACACTTTCAGTTACTCAGCTTTCGGGCGAAACGCTGTAGAGACCGTATGGAGATATGGCAGGGTCCGATCAGATACGTGCGGTATTGCACGGATCAGGATCGGACGGTTTGTACTAGTGGCCGTATGGATATATGGCAGGGTTCGATCAGATACGTGCGGTATTGCACGGATCAGGATCGAACGGATATTACTAGCCGGCTTTGGTTTAAGCCGGATCCTAGTATAGTACAGTGTAGATTTTGTCTCATTGCATTTGTATCCGGTCGGAATACAGATGCGGGTGTGTATGCACAGTATCGGGGTTTTCCTGTAATTTATTACGGGACCAGTTTTCTGGAGTTGCCAGTTTGCATTCCGTTCCGGCCGGTTTTCCTTTGTTCTTTCCCGGCCGGACTTTTCCGATGGAGGGTGTTATTTGCAAGTTTGCAAATAACACATTGTGGAGGGTTTTCTTGCAAATGTATTTATTATGAAAGCATCTTTTGATACCATTCTCATCACTTGCTTTTTGTTGATTAGATGTGATTTGGAGTTGATTTGATTTGGTTATGATTATGTTTGGTTGTGGTTACCCTCCACCTTTTTCCTACACTCACCTTCCTTCTAAGGTTATGGATTCATATTCTTTTCCTCCACCATTTTTCTCATATGAGATGGTTGAACATTTTTTGAGAGAAAAGAAGATGAGAGCTTCATTTTGAGAGAGTAGCATTCTTGATCTCTTTTCATGTTAAGAAAAATGCAAGCACCATTTTTCTTACCTTGTTTCCTCCATCTTCTTCAAATGGCAACAAACCCAAATGAGACATAGCTTCAACCCTACACATTCTACAGCAAATCTTGGACGCGTCGGCTAGCCTACTTCGCGCCCGAGTTGCCTCGGTATTGAGGTGGGAGCCCGTAAAAGATACAGGCGATGTGGTGCCCTTCCGGCGAGGGGGCGACGACCGGACTTTCCGCGGGAGATCGGGACGATGACGAGAAGACCGGAGGACTCGGATCACTCGGTATACTTCTTTTCTGATCTCTTGTTTGCTAGTATAGGTTAATGGTTAACGATCCGGGTTTTATTGTCCGCGGTAGCGCCAGTTTCCAAGTAAGGAAAATTTTTGATTCCGCATTTTGGCCTCGGTAAGACGGCTGGGGCGCTGCCGTGGCGCAACATGGTATCAGAGCCACGCCATTAACCTTGTCTAGTTTGTTCTAATGTGTTTTGCATTTCCGATCGACCAAAATTCCAAAATCTACATTTTTGTTAGCATCAGTTTCTGTTGAAATTTTTTGGTCTCCAAAAAGTTTTCAGGTTGTCTCAGAATGATGTGCAGGGAGTTCTAAGAACACTGGGAAAATTCGACAACATAATCCCTCAGTAAGAGCGCGGATCCGCGGCCATTAACCTTTCTCAGGCCGCGGATCCGCCGCAGTAATGAGGGATCATGTCGTCGTTTTTCGGCAGTGGGCTTGTGGGCTAAAAATAGGGGTTTTGGAATATTAAAATTGGGCCCAGAATTTCTGTGAGTGCTACAGTATTGCTTGGGGGCCCACTTGTTATTTTTTGATCGATTGGACATTTTAAACACATTATTTCACAGTATTTACATTATATCTGCGACCGTGAATGTCACTCGATCGGTAAATCCGGTCTAACTGCTATAGCCCGGTTAGACGGATTTGCGAACGTGACTTTTCACGTTGATGTTCTATGTTTATGCTGTGTTGTTGCGGATCGGTCGCGGGGATAGCCTGGTTGCAATGCTAGTACAGTTTTGTTTTTATGTACATTTTATATTGCGGGGCGAGCGTCCGACATGTGGACTGCCGTCACTGCCTGTTTGTATTATTCTTTTGGGGCACGACCTGGTTGCGGTCGATGTACCCGGTGTATGTATATTTTACTTTCTGTACTAGGGTTACCCCGCGGAGGGGTGCACGGATAGCCGGGTTCTAGAGGGCAACGGGCCCGCATCTCAGGGCATTGAGACGGAGGGGGCTTCAGTCTGGAATTGGCGGGCTATTCGCCGCACTCATAGGGGGTACAGGTTGACCCAGGAGGGGTGCCCAAGTTACCGGATTCCGTGAAGTGCTGGGTGGTCCATTCACGGTGCTGAAGGGGGCTGCCTCGCTTCAGGTTTTGGCGGGTGACTTGCCGCGCCTGTAGGGGTCTAGGATTTCATTGCACAGGCTATCCACACGACCAGGGGAACGTCGGGTTTCAGCAGCGGCTCTGTGAAACCCGGGGCTTCCAGATATCTGTATTGTTCTGTGATGCTGTACATTTCTGTGATGTTGCATTTTATTCACGTCTTGAGCGAAATACTATATATTGGTATATATATTAGTAGATGTTGTATATGTTTTTCATCCGCGCTAGTCCAGTCCCCGCTCTGCCGTTAGTTAGATAACCTAACGGGTGATGACGGGACCCAGTGGCGAATGCGGATGGCATATACGTACGTCAGTATATTTTCGTTCTTTGTGGTGTGATCAATTGGTGGGACTGCGTTGATTCGGATCAATGCAAGATAAAAAAACCTAATCTGATGTTGTTGGAACATTTTTCAAAAAGCTGTTATTGCAAGGACGTTCACTTTTGTTTTGCATCGTGGTATTCATTTCGAATATCCTGCTCCTCAGTCGACGAGGCAAGGGCCGAGATCCCTTCACCGGGAGTGACCCCTTGGACAGAAGTTTGCGTCAGGGCATTAACTTCACTATAGCCGATTACTTTTGCTTTGCATCGTGGTATTCAGTTGGAATATCATGCACCTCATTCTACGGGGAAAGAGCCGAGATCCTTTCACCGGGAGTGACCTCTTTAGTAAAGGTTTTCGTCACTATATTTTTATAAAAAGTTATCCAGTTCCTTCAACGATATCAAGTTCATTACGTTAAAGGTTTTTCGCCAAAAACCAGTCGTAGCCCTCCGTCATTTCAGATCAGTATTGCTTAGTATTCGCGCTGCGTTTGTCGTTGCTATTCGCCGAGGCGTAGTGTGCGGTAGCTTTGTTGTGCTATTCTGTCGCATGGATATGTGGATTGGTTAGGACAGTCATACGACTTTGTTGATTATTCGTCAAGGGTCGTGCGGGTGGGTTTAACGCAATCAAGATAATGACGGGCTGAACTTGACTAGGACCTTTTGATTTGTTGATTATTCGTCAAGGTCACTTGGGTCCTAGGGGTAAAAAATCACATCGGGAGTTTCAAAAGAACTGAAACTTGCCAGACATGCGCATACCTTCTGGAGTGTGGTGACTTGAGTGGATTCTGTCAAGTTATCATGCGATGATAGTTGGATCCCGATTCCCACTGATGAGTTGGTTTACTCCTCGGGTGATCCCGACTAATTCTTCTTTCAGGTTTGGAGGAGAATTTGACGGTACAGTGGGAGGTTTCCTGATTAGAAAAAGTGATAACCATTCTGATCTAGGATAGAGTGCACGCTGAGTGTTTCTTTTCTCTCTCTCTTTGGCAGCGACCATTGACCCGACCCTAAGACTATGACTCAGTGACCAAGTTGACCGAACCTTCTTAATACAGGCTTTTGGATTGTCAGAGTTGCAGACCTCATTGCCACTCCTACTTTTACCCTTTTCTCCAGGACACCCCGTATTACTACGAACGTCTACTTCCATTGGACAAAACCATCGTATGGTTATATACGAACTCGAAGGACTTCGAGGATGGTTTCTGGTTCTGGAGAAAACGGATAGGATTATTCAGTTGTCTTTTCCTTTTACCTTCTCTCAGGTTGCGAGTACTCCTTGGTTTAGGAGATAGTACACCTATTACGCAAATTGGATAGTCTTCTTCCAAACCTTAGGCTGGTGCCGACCGGTAGGGAATGAAGAAAACCAATTAGCATAACGATGGTGTGCAGAAGGTATTAAGTTAAGACAAAGCAAGGGATTAGTAAGAGGGCAAAGTAAATTGCGACTGCTATTCACGACCAAACCGAGTATATCTTCGCCAAACCTAAATCACCTTTGTATTTCTCCAGCACACTCCGTATCACTACGAAGATCCACAGTTTATTTGGATACTCCATCGTATGGTTATATACGAACTCGAAAGGAACTTGTTCCAGTTCGGGGATGGATTCTGGTCCAGGAGAAATAGGAATAAGGTTTATTCGGTTGTCTTTTATCTTCACCTTCTCTCGCATTGCGAGTGCTCCTAGGATTAGGACAGTACACCCATTATGCTTATTAGATAGTCTTCTTCCAAACCATAGGCTGGTGCCGAACGGTAGGGAAGGAAGAAAACCATTTGGCCTAAGGGGGTGTGCAGACGGTAATGACTAAAGACATATAAAGGGATTTGGACAGATGGCAAAGAGATATACGGTTACAGTTGTGAATCTGGATAATGGTAGAGGCATTACTAGGAATACCAGGATACCCTATCGAAACATTTCAATGTTTCAGTTCAACTGTGTACTGTTAAAAGAAAAACTGATTTCCCGATAAGATACTTACTCCAGGGTATGTATTTACCAGGTATGATTCTCACATCTGTATGGTTTTACAGATGATGAGTGGGAATAAGTTATTGGGAATTAGGTGACCATCCTCATTATATCGGGATTCGTTGTAATTGGTGATATTTGAGGAAGCCACCTGGGTTGTTTGCCGGTCGGCAAAATATTTGGTTTTGAATATCCGTTGTTATGCACCAATTTCAAATTGATATATCTGTACGTCTATTTTCATAGAGTGAGATATACCTTTTGATATTATGTCGATGACATTTACCTATATCAGTGGATGGTTAGGTAAGGAGCATTAAACAGCGGTGTAATTCTTCCTAACCATAAGTACAGTTTTCAACCTACGACACACAGTGAAAGAGTTCTTAGACTCGGCGGACTTATACAGAGTATTGTATGTTGTCCAGTGTCCATTAGGACAGAGGGGTTGGTCCTCATACTATATTCTGTTTACTTTTAACTTCTCTAGTTCTTAGACATGTGTTTCGTAGAAACACAGGGTCTAAGTTTTGAGGAGTTATAGGTATTTGAATAGAGTAGAGAACCAGGTGTAGCAAGTATCGGGATTCTTCAAGGTGATCGAAGATGTAGATACTTGTGTATGGTATTCAGTTGATAGTAATGATAAAGAGAAATTGCTTCTCTTTCAGGTTACTCATAATTGGAAGCATTCCTAAGTTGAGTAACGCTGATCGGCCTCCTTCCATTTAGTTGACATGCACTGGAGATAGCTGCATGATTTGAATCTGGTTCATTTAAATCAGTGCCTCTGGTTCTATATTGGATATAGAACAGTTCATATCTTAACGATGTTAAGGTACGGGGAGTTGTCCGGCTTATGATTAAAACCAGACACTGGACAACTCAAGGCACGTTTCTGTAATGGCTGTTTGTGGGTTGACCCAGGCTATGAGGAGGGTTGACTTTCTACCATCTGGGAGATCAATAGAAATATTGTTCTAGACTCGCCACAGTTTTATTAAAAATGGATCTTTCAAAAAACAGTAGTGGGAGTATGGTAGAACTGGAAGTGATTCCAGAACCGCAAACGATTACTGAAGATTTGATAAGGAACCTAAAGATTCAATCTGATTTGACATTCCATTGGCCACTCCGCAGATAAGGTGGGTAACTTCAGGCACCCGAGAGGTACTCCGGTAGCCTCAAGGATGGTGACAAGAAAGTTCTTGTTTACCCACACTTGCCATTGTTGTTGTTCCAGGCTGCGAGACCCGGCAGGAGGATGAGTATAGCGTCGTTCTAAACTAGCTTTAGAAGTGCACGTCTATATGACTCTGCCAGAGGGTTGTCGTAGTCAGTGGGAGCAGCGGAAGCATTGGTGGACATCAGGCTTATGTCTAAAGCAGATATAGCGGAGATAGATCATCTATTTCTGATGTGACAGTCATAGGTTTGACTTCATCAGAATAGGGGATAGATCTGTTAAGAAGGTAGTAGGGTGTGATGTCCTGGTATTTGGATAACATACACAGAGTAGGAAGTGATATTCCTATACTACGATCGGTTATACTTTGGTTGTCACACAGTGGTTTCTCCACACAGGACTTGGATATTATATCAGACATACTGGTTACTAGATCTATGGTTTTAGATCTAGATTTGGGTGGTTTCCCAATCAGGGTATTTTGACAACATTCTAAGAGTATTTAGAATGGACGACTCCTGGCACGGTAGTGTACCTGCAGGTAATGGAGTCACCCTCTCTAAAGGTGTCTTATAGACTAAAGTAGAGAGGGATGTGCATGATTGGCAGATCACTTGCTTAGGCAATTGAGTCAATCATGAGATGTCAAGTACCACACCAGATGTTGTTCTTGCACTAGATGCAATAAGTTGATATTGATCCAATCCTGGAGGAACAGTCGGAAGCAGTTTTAGAACATAAGTGAATGTTCTAGGGATATGATAACGGCTGCCTCCTTTAGGAGACGGTTATCACTCCAGGCTTCCAAGGTGACATGGACGACAAGGAGGTTGTCAGAGTTATAGTTCTCCCTCTGACGAGGGACAGTATTTTGGACAGGTGGTCCAAGGCAATACTGAGGGAGGCATGGCGCAGGATACTGATTAAGTTCAGTTGATGATACAGTCTAAGAAGTTTGATTTGGAGTTCATTTATGAGCTAGGTCCCATCAGATATCCAGACATATTCCAAGACAGGTATTGCTCATTTCGGGAGATGGCTTTCTCTGCGAACTTGAGATATAGAGAGACATAGAAAGAAACTTCACAGCGGATCCACTCACTGAGGCTATTCCTCGAACACAATAGTTTCGCAAACGAGCTTTGTGAGACTGACTAGTAGAGGAGTTGGGTGTTCGGTATCACACGGGCTGTGAGTATACGACATCGCAATAATTAGCCTTGAGTGCAAGTGGGAGATTGTTGGAGATAGTGCCCTCAGAGTCAATTATTGGATCACAGGCATGTGATTGCAATGATTGAGGGAGGACCTATCCCGGTAGGACAGTCTTACTCGAGATGATAGTATGCTATCTGGTTCATCTTTATCATCGTGTACTGCTTTAGGTGACCTGACATGTCGCTATTACACGTTGATAGAGCCCCTAGGATTCTTGCTTGACTACCAGCAGTATGATGGCGATCATATACGTGGGAGCTGGTAGTCTATAAGCACATCCTTAAAAGGTCCCTAGTCGTAGAAGTTTCGAGACAGGGCATCGATACTCCATTAGTAGACTAGTGTATACAGTCGAGACCCCGACGAGGGGCGGTGGCCGGTCTCACAAGCCATTGGTGTCAGTTAGTTCACCTAAGATGTATACAGGTGCTCATTGGGTTATGAGTACACCGGACAGGACTCGCCGGGAACCTGCTAGTTGGTCTTATACCAGATGTCAGATAGCAGTTCCCTGGTGACATGTGTACAGGTTAGTTCATCGACCTGAGATCGTCATTTGTCTCGTGTGAGTTCCCACTGTGCTTTGATTACTACCCTACCATGGCTCAAAGGAGTCGTGCAAACAGGTTTTAGTTGGGTACAGTCCCAAGCCACATGGAGGCAGTGAGCGGATCTGCAGGGGTTCGTCTCTCCCGGTATTGGGGGTGAGGTCGCGCTGTGTCTAAGAGAGCCATTACACAAAGCCCTCGGCCGAGGCAGGAGATTTACTGGTAGGTATTCCAGTAGTATCTCAGGGTGTTCTGGGCTACGCTCCGACACGACTTGTACCGCTTTTGGGGGTCTGACTTTTACCAACCCCCTAGGCCCGCCATGCGATACTCATAGACGAACGGACCGGACTGTACGGATATTGTCACTGACAGGCTCAGTAGGGTGTCAGGATGAGTTCGCTCATCGACGTCCCTTTTGGTCAATAGCTGGTGGCCCGTCACGTATTGGCTTATACCTCTGACGTGCTAGTGGTTAAATCCACAGCCATAGTATTGACGAGTCTTTAGAGTCCACCACACTTTCAGTTACTCAGCTTTCGGGCGAAACGCTGTAGAGGCCGTATGGAGATATGGCAGGGTCCGATCAGATACGTGCGGTATTGCACAGATCAGGATCGGACGGTTTGTACTAGTGGCCGTATGGATATATGGCAGGGTTCGATCAGATACGTGCGGTATTGCACGGATCAGGATCGAACGGATATTACTAGCCGGCTTTGGTTTAAGCCGGATCCTAGTATAGTACAGTGTAGATTTTGTCTCATTGCATTTGTATCCGATCGGAATACAGATGCGGGTGTGTATGCACAGTATCGGGGTTTTCCTGTAATTTATTACGGGACCAGTTTTCTGGAGTTGCCAGTTTGCATTCCGTTCCGGCCGGTTTTCCTTTGTTCTTTCCCGGCCGGACTTTTCCGATGGAGGGTGTTATTTACAAGTTTGCAAATAACACATTGTGGAGGGTTTTCTTGCAAATGTATTTATTATGAAAGCATCTTTTGATACCATTCTCATCACTTGCTTTTTGTTGATTAGATGTGATTTGGAGTTGATTTGATTTGGTTATGATGATGTTTGGTTGTGGTTACCCTCCACCTTTTTCCTACACTCACATTCCTTCTAAGGTTATGGATTCATATTCTTTTCCTCCACCATTTTTCTCATATGAGATGGTTGAACATTTTTTGAGAGAAAAGAAGATGAGAGCTTCATTTTGAGAGAGTAGCATTCTTGATCTCTTTTCATGTTAAGAAAAATGCAAGCACCATTTTTCTTATCTTGTTTCCTCCATCATCTTCAAATGGCAACAAACCCAAATGAGACATAGCTTCAACCCTACACATTCTACAGCAAATCTTGGACGCGTCGGCTAGCCTACTTCGCGCCCGAGTTGCCTCGGTATTGAGGTGGGAGCCCATAAAAGATACAGGCGATGTGGTGCCCTTCCGGCGAGGAGGCGACGACCGGACTTTCCACGGGAGATCGGGACGATGACGAGAAGACCGGAGGACTCGGATCACTCGGTATACTTCTTTTCCCATCTCTTGTTTGCTAGTATAGGTTAATGGTTAACGATCCGGGTTTTATTGTCCGCGGTAGCGCCAGTTTCCAAGTAAGGAAAATTTTTGATTCCGCATTTTGGCCTCGGTAAGACGGCCGGGGCGCTGCCGGGGCGCAACACTTCATCCAGACGGCTTCCTTGGCGGCATCATTTGCAGCAATGTACTCAGCCTCCATCGTAGAGTCTGCAACGGTATCCTGTTTGGAACTCTTCCAACTTACCGCCCCTCCATTGAGGGTAAATACAAACCCTGAGATAGATTTGCTGTCATCCTTATCGCTCTGGAAGCTCGAATCGGTAAAGGCCTCCATTTGGAGATCTGTATTACCATACACCAAGAACAATTCTTTAGTCCTTCGTAAGTACTTAAGAATGTTCTTCACGGCTGTCCAGTGGTTCTCCCCTGGGTTGGATTGATACCTGCTTACAACACTAAGTGCATAAGCTACATCTGGGCGTGTACATAACATCGCATACATTATAGATCCTACTGCCGAAGCATAAGGTATAATGCTCATGCGAGCTCTCTCTTCATCGGTCTTTGGACAAGAATCCTTGGAGAGAGTGACTCCATGGCAAGCGGGTAAGGCACCCCGCTTGGAGTCTTCCATACTAAACCTCTTTAGGATGGTGTTGATGTACCTGGTTTGGGACAATCCCAATAACTTTTTGGATCTATCCCTATAGATCCTTATGCCCAGGATGTATGTGGCATCACCCAGGTCCTTCATGGAGAACCTCAGTGATAAGAATGATTTGACCGACTGTAGCATAGGAATATCATTTCCTATCAGAAGAATATCATCCACGTACAATACGAGGAATGTAACAGCTCTTCCTACAGCCTTCTTATAAACACAAGGTTCATCTGGATTTTTGATGAAATCAAACTCTTTGATAACATCATCGAAACAGATGTTCCAACTCCGAGATGCCTGCTTCAACCCATGTATGGATTTAAGCAATCTACATGCTTTCTCGCTGGTCCCACTGTCAATGAAGCCCTCTGGCTGATCCATATAAACGCATTCTTCTAAATTTCCATTTAGAAATGTTGTTTTAACGTCCATCTGCCAGATTTCATAGTCGTAGTGAGCAGCAATAGCAAGTAGGATCCGAATGGATTTAAGCATGGCTACAGGCGAAAAAGTTTCGTCATAGTCCAAACCTGGTCTTTGACGAAAACCTTTCGCCACAAGTCTTGCCTTATAGGTCTCTACCTGCCCATCCACACCAATCTTTCTTTTAAAGATCCATTTGCACCCTACAGGTTTTACCCCAGGGGGTACAACGTCCAAAGTCCATACTTTGTTGGTGTACATAGACTCCATTTCGGATCTCATGGCATCCAGCCACTTCACAGAGTCACCACTCGTGATAGCCTGCTGAAAACTGGTAGGATCATCATCATCCATGATGCAATCTTCTCCGTTACCATCAATGAGGAAACCGTAGTACCTCTCCGGTAGGCGAGAAGTCCTACCAGACCTACGGAGTGGCCGAGGTTCTTCAGTTTCTGTTGCAACAGCCGGTTCAACCAAATCGTCATTTGTAGTTTGTGTCTCCAGAACTCTTCTAGATCTACCACCTTGCCATCATCTTTATTTGTAAAAAACTCTTTTTCCAAGAATGTGGCATACTGAGAAACAAACACCTTTTGTTCCTCTTTGTGGTAGAACAGATATCCATAAGAATTCTTTGGATATCCCACAAAGTTACACATGACTGACCGTGTCTCGAGTTTGTCCGGATTCTGTTTTTTAACATAGGCCGGGCAACCCCAAATCTTAATTCTCTTAAGAGATGGTCTCTTCCCATTCCATATCTCATATGGCGTGGTAGACACGGCTTTGGTCAGAACCCTGTTTAGCAGAAACGCTGCAGTCTCCAATGCATGTCCCCAAAACGAGACGGGTAACTCAGCGTCACTCATCATGGACCGGACCATATCTAATAGGGTCCTATTCCTTCGTTCTGACACACCGTTGTGCTGTGGTGTGTAAGGAGGAGTGAGCTGAGAGAGAATCCCATTCTCTTTTAGGAAGTTTGCAAATTCTGTACTGAGATACTCTCCACCTCGATCTGATCGAAGCATCTTAATACTCAAGCCGGTTTGTTTTTCTACTTCTTGTTTATATTCAACGAATTTCTCGAAAGCGTCGGACTTGTGCTTTAATAAAAATACATGACCGAATCTTGAGAAATCGTCGGTGAATGTAATGAAGTATGAAAAACCGCCTCTAGCCTGTGTAGACATTGGCCCACATACATCACTATGTATGAGGCCAAGGAGCTGAGTAGCTCTTTCTCCGTGTCCGGTAAACGGAGTTTTGGTCATTTTACCCTTGATACAAGACTGGCAAGTCGCATAAGATTTATATTCAAAAGAGTTTAAATATCCATCTTTGTGTAACCTGTTTTGTCTTGTTTCGTTAATATGACCAAGTCTACAATGCCAAAGAAAAGCTTCATTTAATTCTGAAAGTTTTCTTTTATTAGTGTGTTGTATACTGAAAACTGTGTGTTGATTTAGGACATATATTCCGTTATTAAGCGTACCATACCCAACCAACATTTGATTTAGGTGAATGTTCATAACATTGTTCTGCAACACAAAATTATATCCTTCATTGTCCAACAAAGAAACGGATATTATATTACATAGCATACTTGGTACAAAATAACATGGATTCAAAATCAAAATACATCCAGATGGCAACCCCAAGTGATACTCTCCCACTGCGACTGTATGTACATTGGAACCATTTCCAACGCGGAGAGTATGGTCACCTGTCTTCAAAACCTTGCTATTTCTCAGCCCCTGCATAGAATTGCAAATGTGAGAACCTGAACCGGTATCCAATACCCAGGAAGCAGAGTTTATAGAAAAACAGTTTTCAGTCACAAACGCACCTGAAGTAGAAGCATCACCATGCTTCTTCTTGAGACTTAGGTACTCCGTGCAATTGCGCTTCCAATGTCCTGTCTTGTGGCAATGAAAACACTCGCCTTTCCCCGGGTCTCCAGCCGTGGACTTTCCCTTTCCCTTCACCTTTTTGACTCCGCCCTTAGGATTAGTTGGTTTCTTCTTTTTCTTTCCCTTGGCCTTAGCTTTTGGGCGAGAAGAAGAAGACTGTCCAATGGTCATAACGGGAGTCTTTGCTGACTTCATAGTGCTCTCTGCACTCCTTAACATATTAAGGAGTTCAGGGAGGTCCTTCTCCATTCCATGCATGTTGAAGTTCACTATGAACTGAGCAAAGGTGGAGGGGAGGGACTGCAGAATAATATCTATATATTGTTCATTGTCCATTGTCCATCCAAGGTCCTCAAGCTCTTCTATAAGAGCTATCATCTTCAACACATGGTCTCCTACTGGTGTGCCAGGGGCCATTCGCATCTGAAACAGTTTCTTTGATGCTTCGTATCGTAATACGCGGGATTGCTTCCCATACAACTCCTTTGTATGGAGCAGTATCCCGTGAATGTCCATGTCCTCGTGCTGCTTTTGATGTGTGTTATCCATCGATGCAAGTGCGAGGCATGTGGCCGTGGCACAGTCAGCGTCCCATGTCTTGCGGACTTCAATGTCCGCAATTGAGGATTTTGGACCTGGGACGGGCGGGGCTGAAGCCGTGAGGACATATGATACTTTATCATAAGTCAAGGCGATCTTCATATTCCTTAGCCAGTCTTTATAGTTGGTCCCATTCAGTTTGTTTTTATCTAGTAGAAGCTTAAGTCCAGTCATTGGTATCTGCCATTAAGAGAGAGAAAAGAATACACTCAGCGAAAGCTCTTGCATAGATTAGATTGGTTTATTATCTTGTCTAATCGATGTTTCCTACTGCTTTTTATCAAGTTTTTCTTTCAAACCTTAAAAAGAAAAACTAGCCAGGATTAATTACAGTCTACAACTTCGCTAACCGTTCAGCCAGTCCAGTGTCGGTACTTTGAGAGAGGTTCCCCGTGCTTTCGCACGGACCTAATTAGAGTAAACCTCGTTTTCCCAGAGGCGGAGCCCCGTTAACACCTTTCTAGACACCTAATGAGTTAGCTAATTGTAAACTGTAAAACTCTCCTAGGAGCAACTATTGCCCACAGTGGGATCGGGATCCAACCATCATATGGAAGGTATGCAATCTCATTGCAAATTTCAACACTTGAAATTCCCGATGTAATTTTTACCCCTAGTACTTATGACCTTAACTATAGTCAACAAATCATAAGTACCAGTCAAGTTCTACCCGTCATTTCTTGATCAATTAGACCCACCCATATGACCCTTAACTATGGTCAACAAAGTCGTATGAATGTCCTAATTAATCTGCATCATATGCAGTGTAGGAAGACATCACTTAGCTACAGTACACTACGCCTTAACTAAAGTCAACAAACGTAGCACGAATACTAAGTACTCTACTTCCTAAAATGACGGAGGGTTGCGAATGATTTTTAAGAAAATCTTTAACGCTTTGAACTTGATATCGTTGTAGAATCAAACAGTTTTCAAAAGGAGTGGCTTAAGCTCCGCAGTTTTGAAATGTAGCTTTTTCACAAATAGCCGAGTAGTTTTTAAATCCGATTCTACAACATCATTTTAGGTTTATTTTCTTTACATTAATCACATTAATGTAATCCCATCATTTAAGTCCTAAAGCCAATCACAGAAAAGAAACGAAAATAACACGTACGCTTATGCCATCCGCATTCGCCGCAATGTTCCGTTATGCACCGTTAGGTTACTTAACTAACGGCATACCGGGACGGGACTAGCGCGGGTGTAAAACATAAGCAACGTCTACTATATATCATATATATAATATGTCATTCGTCTCAGATATCACAGAACACAGGCAGCAGAAACATAGATATAACGTGGGATATCCTAGGACGTCCGTATTTAGTATTTAGCCAGAATAGAAAATACGGATTCCACAGTCGCGATGAATAGACAAGCCTACACCCTGGACCCCTACGAGAGCGGCAAGTGACCCTACCAATCCTGGAGTTTAGGAGACCCGGTCTCGACTCCTCGAGACGGCCTCCCACTGAACCCCAGAACCCGGTCACCTGTGCTCCCCTCCTTGGGTCCATCATAATGCGGAAAAGTAAATAATATACAACACTGGTGACACAACCGCAACCTGGAAGTGCCCCAAATAAAAGAATATTACATTACATTTGAATTTACATTAATGAAAATATAAAACTCTCATCTCACAAAAACCCCCGGCTATTCGATCGCGACAATCCTACACATCATATCTCAGCAACACATAATATCACATATCATCAACGTAAGTAAGTATGCATACCCCAATTGTCGTTGATGTATAGCAACGAAACCGGCGATATCTAACATACTACACTTACGGTCACAGAAAAGAAAGTGTAAAACTACAATTTTTGGAATCCAGATTCTCTTTAGACATCATAAATGCGAAATATCACATATTTCGTATTTCATGCCTAAACTATATGAATTCCACATATTGTATCACATTCCAGACAAACAGACAGTATTAAAGTTTTCGAACGAACAATCAAGCACCTAAGATTCACTAAAGCTCAACACTTGAGCAGGGTTCAAAAAATCCGGAGTGTGACACAGTAGTGGCGGTCCAGCCGTAGAAGGGTCAAGCCAACGCCTCACATGTGGCACGCCGTACTGCCCCAAACCCTAGGGTTCAAAGGGCAGTTCGAGACGGTCACATAATCGAGTTAAGGTTTGTTGTCTTCTAGAGGGACCACCGCAAAAAGACTTGCACGTATCTCTAAACTATTTAAACCCCATGAATAGTGAGTAAATGATACTCGTTCAAACACTTCAATACTTTCTAATTTACCCGGAAAAGCTATGAAATGAAAATCCCGATCGAAATGACGAGTCCAAAAATATCTCCAGAATTTTTCAAAACTGAATACAGTTTAAAAATACCCAAAAAATTATACATGCAGAACCAAAAATTACAGAAGAAAAATTATCCACTAATTCATATATAAGGCCGCGGAACCGCGGCCTAAGCAAGCTTAGGCCGCGTTTCCGCGGCAAGAAACACTGTTCATTGGATAAATTTTCTGCCGTAATCCTTATTTTTCCCTGCTTTATTTTTTACATATTTTTAATTCTGCAAAATGTCAAAATTTAGAAAATTTCCTGAGAGCATCCCATAATATCGTATTTTTTTCCGATCGGGGTTTTCACTTCGTAAAAACGTCGCCTAATGTTCTAGGTCGGCTCTGATACCAATGTAAGGTTAGTATAGCACCCTATGAAGTGTTTTGAAGCATCACATGACCCAAAGTTATAATTTTTAAGGTGCTAAACTAACATGCAAAGGGATCGATCCTAGAAAATTAGGGTTATGAAACTTTAAGCTAGTAAAGTTAAGGGTTTGAAGGCTCCAACCTTTGTAGCTCCCCTTCGCTGGACTCCTTGGTCTCTAAGGTGTTGAACGAAGGTCCTTTTGATGTCCCCTTGTGTCCACGACGATCCACCACGGAGATATCCGTCCAAGCTCGCAACTTCGACAAACCGAAGAGAACACTCTAAACAAAGCGGCTAAGCTTGTGTAGAATGATGTTGTGGTTAGGTTTCTCACTTCAAAAACCTATCTTTGAATGGTATTTGATCACTAGAAAGAACTAGAGAGCAAAAGAGCAAGAGGAAGAAGATGGTGGCAACTTTTTGACAAGAGGTAAAAGATTAACTCTAGTGAAGAAAATGAAATATATCAATATATATTTTATTCCTTCATGCTATGAACCATGGTTAAAGTGATGGAGACATTATTTAACTTTGGTTTGGAATGATAAAGAGAAGGATAACCTTAGGTTAGTGGTAGTTGAGCATGGTTAGGTCAAAGGAAGAATGTAGAAGCATGAAAGATTATCCTTTCCTTTTTCATTTTCTTTTAAATCCAAAATTAAATAATAATCCATTATATAATCCATGGTGTGAGTCTTATATTGCCACCATTTCCATATGCTAACAACCATGATGGATGAGTGTATGTATGTGTGCATGTATGCACATCTACATGTGCATGAAACTAGCATGAAAGAAAGAAAGAAAAGCACACATGCATGCACACATCCATCATCCAAGAAAAGGTTTTAAGTGAGAAAACTAATGGTTAAATGATAAATCAACACTTGATTTATCAATCCGGTCATATCTCATATGACCCCACCAAAAGTAGTTCACCCGATCAATGTTCGGTATCACATACGCACATTTCAATCGGGTGCATGCGCATATCGCATACGCGCACCACAACGTTTCGCCTGGAATGGGTAACTCCTTTGTGGGACTCTAAGACTCGTCAATACGCCGGCAGAGGGTGATGATCATATCAGGTACCCTCAAGCCGCAAGCGGTCAGCTAAACGTAACGGCCACCCGGGTATTGAGCGATCAGAAGACAACAAGCGAACCTGCTACAACTCCCGTCGAGCCATCCGGCAACACTACCGTATAGTCCGGTCTCTTCGTCAGATATGCTGCATATCGAGCCTAGGGATGGTCACGTCGACCCCAATAACTCAATAAGTCGTGTCGGTGAATGGTCTATAACAGATCGAGAAACTACTGATAACACTTATCAGCAAATCTCAGCAGCCCTGGCCAGGGACTTGCTGTTATAACCAGTCGAGCACAGCACAGCATCAACTCCCAATACCGGGAGAGACGAAACCCCTCCTATCGCTCATCGTCTTTGTGTGTCTCGGGATTGTACCCAACGGCCACCTGTTTGCACGACTCAGTAGAGCCGTGGTAGGGTGGCAATCAAAGTACAGTGGGAGAACACACAAGGCTCTATGACGATCTCGGGTCTACAGACTAACCTGTACCAGTGTCACCTGAGAACTGCTATCCGACGATAGATATAATTCCATATAGGAGTTCTCGGTGAGTCCGTCCAGTGTACCCAGTCATCACTGAGCACCCGTATATGATCTTGATGTCAAACATCGATGAATGTGGGAACATTCATCGCCCATCGTATGGGTCTAGTATCATATACGCTAGTCTACTCTGGTATATCAATGCCCTGTCTCGAATTACCTACGACTAGGGACGTTCCAGGATATGCTTATAGACTACAGATGTCCCACTAGTATGATCTCCATCATAATCAGAGTAGTCAAGCCGATATCCTCAGGGCTTTATCAGCATGTATGAATGAATAGAAGCATGATCAAATCAACATGTCAGATAAAGAAGAACCAGATAGCATACTATCATGTCGAGCAAGAATGCAAACTGAATATATATACATGTATAGATACATCCACTATCACATAATGGCCTCTAGGGCATACATATATCCAACATCTACTCTCCTAATCTCGATCTCGTGGCGATCAACTATTTCCCGGATCAAATGATATCGCCTCAGGATATGTCTAGACCTCTGATGGGACCTGGACTCTTTTGCCAATGCCACAGCCCCATTATTATCACAATACAATGGTGTTGGATCAATAATGGTTGGAACTACTCCTAGCTCCGAGATGAAATTCCTCATCCAGACGGCTTCCTTGGCAGCATCATTTGCAGCAATGTACTCAGCTTCCATCGTAGAGTCTGCAACGGTATCCTGTTTGGAACTCTTCCAACTCACCGCCCCTCCGTTGAGGGTAATGGAAACCCTGAGATAGACTTGCTGTCATCCTTATCACTCTGGAACCTCGAATCGATAAAGGCCTCCATTTGGAGATCCCCGTTACCATACACCAAGAACAATTCTTTAGTCCTTCGTAAGTACTTAAGAATGTTCTTCACAGCAGTCCAATGATTCTCCACTGGGTTTGATTGATACCTGCTTACTAAACCCGGTGCATAAGCTACATCAGGGCATGTACACAACATCGCATAAATTATTGATCCTACAGCTGAAGCGTAGGGAATAATGCTCATGCGAGCTCTCTCTTCATCAGACTTTAGGCAAAAGTCCTTGTAGAGAGTGACTCCATGGCAAGCGGGTAAGACACCCCGCTTAGAGTCTTCCATACTAAACCTCTTTAGGATGGTGTTGATGTACCTGGTTTGGGACAATCCCAATAACCGTTTAGATCTATCCCTATAGACCCTTATGCCCAATTTGTAAGTGGCATCACCCAGGTCCTTCATGGAGAACCTTTGTGATAAGATTAATTTGACCGACTGTAGTATAGCAATGTCATTTCTAATTAAAAGAATGTTATCCACGTACAATACGAGGAATGCGCTCCCTACAGTCTTCTTATAAACACATGGTTTGTCTGGATTTTTGACGAAATCAAACTCTTTGATAACATCATAACAGATGTTCTAACTCCGTGATGCCTGCTTTAATCTATAAATGGATTTAAGCAACTTATATGCTTTCCCGCTGCTCCCACTATCAATGAAGCACTCTGGCTGATCCATATAAACGCATTCTTCTAAATCACCATTTAGAAATACAGTTTTAATGTCCATCTACCATATTTCATAGTCGTAGTGAGCAGCAATAGCAAGTAGGATCCGAATGGATTTAAGCATGGCTACCGGAAAGAAAGTCTCGTCATAGTCCAATACTGGTCTTTGACGAAAGCCTTTCGCTACCAACCTTGCCTTATAGGTCTCCACCTTCCCATCTACACCGATCTTTCTTTTAAAGATCCATTTGCACCCTACGGGTTTTACCCCAGAGGGTACAACCTTCAAAGTCCATACTTTGTTGGTGTACATAGACTCTATCTCGGATCTCATGACATCCAGCCACTTCACAGAGTCACCACTCGTGATAACCTACCGAAAACTAGTAGGGACATCATCATCCATGATGCAATCTTCTCTATCAACAGCAATGAGAAAACCGTAGTATTTCTCCGGTGGGCGATAATTCCTACCAGATCTATGGAGTGGCTGAGGTTCATAAGATTCTGTTGCAACATCAGGTTCAACCAAGTCGTCATTTATAACTTGTGTCTCTAGAATCTCTTCTAGATCTACCACATTGTCATCAGTATCATTTGGGAAAATCCGATTTTCTAAAAATGCAGCATACAGAGAAACAAAAACATTTTGTTCCTCCATGTGGTAGAAAAGATATCCAAACGAATGTTTTCGATATCCCACAAATATACATTTGACCGATCGTGTCTCGAGTTTGTCTGGATTCTACTTTTTGACAAAAGCCGGACAACCCCAAATCTTAACTCGTTTAAGAGATGGTCTCTTCCCATACCAAAGCTCATATGGAGTGGTAGACACGGTCTCGGTTGGAATTTTGTTCAACAGAAAAGCTGCGGTCTCCAATGCATGCCCCCAAAAGAAAAGAGGTAACTCAGTATCACTCATCATGGATCACACCATATCCAATAGGGTGCGATTCCGCCGCTCTGACACACCGTTGTGCTGTGGTGTGTAAGGGGAGTGAGCTAAGAGAGAATCCCATTCTCTTTTAGAAAGTTCGAAAACTCCGTACTAAGATACTCTCCACCTCGATCTGATCGAAGTATTTCGATGCTCATTCCTTTTTGTTTTTCTACTTCAAGTTTGTACTCCATGAATTTCTCGAAAGCTTCAGACTTATGTTTTAACAAAAACACATGACCGAATCTTGAGAAATCATCAGTAAAATTTATGAAGTAAGAAAAATCGCCTCTCGCATGTGTAGACATTGGCCCATATACGTCACTATGTATGAGGCCTAAGAGCTCTGTAGCTCTTTTTCCGTGTCCAGTAAACGGAGTTTTGGTCATTTTCCATTTGGTACAAGACTGACAAGTCGCATAAGATTTATACTTAAAAGGATTTAAATGTCCATCTTTATGAAGCTTGTTTAGTATTGTTTCATTAATATAACCAAGTCTAAAATGCCAAAGAAAATCTTCATTTATATCTCAAAATTTTCATTTATTTGTGTGTTGTATGTTGAAAACTGTGTGTTGATTTAGGACGTATATCCCGTTATTAAGAGTACCACAACCAATCAACTCTTGATTCAGTTTAATGTTCATAACATTGTGCTGCAATACAAAATGATATACTTCATTGTCTAACAAAGAAACGGATATTGTATTGCAAAGCATGCTTGGTACAAAATAACATGGGTTCAAAACCAATATACAACCAGACGACAACCCTAGGTGATACTCTCCCACTGAAACTGCATGTACATTGGAACCATTTCCAATTCGGAGAGTATGATCACCGGTCTTCAAAACTCTGCTATTTCTCAACCCCTGCATAGAATGGCAGATATGAGAACCCGATCCGGTATCCAATACCCAGGAAGCAGAGTTAATAGAGAAACAATTTTCAGTTACAAACATACCTGAAGCAGAAGCATTACCACGCTTCTTTTTCTGGAGTTCAGGGTATTCCGTACAGTTCTGCTTCCAGTGCCCCATCTTCTTGCAATAAAAACATTCTCCTTTTCCCGACTCCGCAGCTTTGGATTTGTTTTTCCCCTTCGCCTTCTTGATTCCACGTCTCGGTTTGGTGGATTTCTTCTTATTCTTTCCCTTGGTCTTGGCTTTTGGGACGGAAGAGGAAGATTGTCCAACAAGCAGAGAGGGAGACTTCGCCTTAAGCATGCTCTCCGCACTTCTCAACATATTGAGAAGTTCGGGTAGTGACTTCTCCATGTTATGCATGTTGAAGTTTACTATGAATGGAGCAAAGGCGGAGGGATGAGAATATAGAACAATATCAGTATACTGTTCATTATCCATTGTCCATCTGAGGTCCTCAAGCTCTTCTATAAGAGCTATCATCTTCAAAACGTGATCACCTACTGGTGTGCCAGGAGCCATCTGCATCTGAAACAGCTTTCGAGATGCTTCGTATCTCAGCATCCGAGATTGCTCCCCATATAACTCTTTTACATGGAGAAAGATGGATTGAACATCCATCTGCTCGTGCTGCTTTTGATGTGTATTGTCCATCGATGCAAGCACGAGGCATTTAGCAGTAGCATAGTCAATATCCCACGTTTTGCGGATCTCCTTATCCGCAACAGAAGATGGAGTTGCCAGGTGGGGCTAAGGCAGTGAGGACATATAATTCTTTATCATATGTGAGAGCAATGTTAATGTTCCTCAGCCAGTCTTTATAGTTCGGTCCGGTCAGCTTGTTTTTATCTAGTAGAAGCTTAAGGCCTGTCATTTGTATCTTCCATTATGAGAGAGAAAAGAATACACTCAGCGAAAGCTCTTGCAAAGATCAGATTGGTTATTATCTTATCTAATCGATGTCTCCCACTGCTATTATCAAATTTTCCTTAAAACCTTTAGAAAAAAAATGAGCCGGGATTAATTACATTCTACAACTTCGCTAACCGTTTAGCCAGGCCAGTGCCGGTACTTTGAGGGAGGTTCCCTGTGCTTTCGCAAGGACCTAATTAGAATAAATCTCGTTTTCCCAGAGGCATAGCCCCGTTGACACTTTTCTAGACACTAATGGGTCAGCTAAGTATAATGTGCAAAACTCTCCCGGGAGCAACTCTTGCTCACAGTGGGATCGGGATCCTACTATCACATAGAAGGTATGCAATCTCATTACAAATTTCAACTCTTGAAACTCCCAATATGGTTTTTACCCCTAGCACTCATGACCTTAACAATAGTCAACATATCATAAGTACTAGTCAAGTTCTTCCCGTCATTTCATGATTAACTAGGCCTACCCATATGACCCTTAACTATAGTCAACATAATCATATGAATGTACTAACTAATCGCATCATATGTAGTTTAGGAAGACATCACTTAGCTACCGTACACTGCGCCTTAACTATAGTCAAAATACGCAGCACGAATACTAAGTACTTTACTTCCCAAAATGACGGAGGGCTGTGAATAGTTTTTAAGAAAACTTTTAACGTTTTAAACTTGATATCGTTGCAGAATCAAATGGGTTTAAAAGGAGTGGCTTAAGCTTCGCACTTTGAAAACTTGTTTTTTCATAAAAAGCCGAGTAGGTTTTAAATCCGATTCTTCAACATCTTTTAGGTTCATTTTTCTTTACATTAATATCATTAATGTAGTCCTATCATTTAAACCCTTAAGCCATCACAGAAAAGAAACGAAAATAGAACGTACGCTTATGCTATTCACATTCGCCACAGTGTCCCGTTATGCACCGTTAGGTTACTTAACTAACGTCATAGCGGGGCAGGACTAGTGTGGATGTAAAACATAAGCAACGTTTATTATATATCATATATATAATACCATTCGTCTCAGCATATAAAGTGATCACATCACAGAATATCAACAGCAGAAGCACATATGAAAATATAAGATATCTAGGAGGTCCGTATTTTGTATTTAGCCAACAATAGAAAATACGAATTCCACGGTCGTGATGAATAGCCAAGCCTACACCCCTAGACCCCTACGAGAGCGGCAAGTGACCCTACCAATTCTAGAGTTTAGGAGACCCGTTCTCGACTCCTCGAGATGGCCTCCCACTGAACCCTGGAAACCGGTCACTTGTGCTCCCCTCCTTAGGTCTATCCTAACGCGGAAAAGTAAATAATATACAACAATGGTGACATCATCCTCAACCCGAAAGTGCCCCAAATAAAAGAATATTACATACAATCAATTTTGAAATGAATGAAAATAAAAACTCTCATCTCACATAAAAACCCGGCTATTCAATCACGACGATCCTGCACATCATATCTCAGCAACACAACATCATATGTCATCAACGTAAGTAAGTATGCGTACACCGATTGTCGTTGATGTATAGCAACGAAACTGGCGATACACCACATACTACACTTACGGTCGCAGAATAGAATGTCAATCTACAATATTTGGAATCGTCACTATCCTTAGACATCATAAATTCGGAATATCTCATATTCTGGATTTCAAGCTTAGCACTGCAAATCTTTCATTTGGGTCGCAATGATGAAAAACTCCTTTTCAAAAGAAACCGGGTAATTCAACAAGATTCCTGATTCCATCCGTGACCGAAATGATAGATTTACAAGTAATATTTAATTTTCACAAAACCAATAAGTGTAGATTCCAATTATTGTATTACATTCAAATAAACCAGGCGATGTTAAACCATTTGATCGATAGATCAATTGCCCAAAAAATCCACAAAGAAGCTCAACACCTGAGCAGTATTAAAATTACCCAGAAGCATGCCACAATACCTATGGACCAACCGTAGAAGGGCCGACCCGAGCCTCACAAATGGCGCCGCAGAACCGCCGCCAAAGGCATGCTTATGCCGCGGTTCCGTGATCATTTGATCGAGTTAGGGTATCGTTCTTCTAGAGGGTCCATAGAATTACCTGCATGATTTTCTGAATATTTATAATGTAAAAAATTCCAATATTTTGAAAAATTTCCAGTGAACAATTTTCGGGGTAATCGATGTTCGTTCGAAGTTTTTTAAGGCCATCTAGGTTACTCTAAAACTCTAACTTGGCTCTGATACCAATGTAGGCTTTCCTTAGCACTATGCCTAGGATTTGGAAGCATCACACATGCCACTATAAAATTTTTAGGAGGTGCTAAGCAAACTAACCATGAATTGGACTAGAAATTTAGGGTAACAAGTAACAAATATCACATACAAGTTATAGTCTAACACTAAGTGGGGAAAAATACAATCTTTGTAGAATTCCCACCTTAACTCCTTGGATCTCCTAGAGTTAGAACCGGCTCGTTTAAATCTTTCCAAGTCCACGACAATCCACCCGAAGCCCCTTTGCTCAAGCTCCAAACTTCACTTGATCAAGAATGAAGATGAAGCAAACACTCTACACTAGTTGGCTAGACTAAAGTAGAATGGTGATATGGGTTGTGTTCTTACTTAAAAACCTTTTCTTTTTTTTTACTTCACTCACTTTTAAAACCCTAGAGAGCTTGAAGGAGGAAGAAGAGGGAGATGGTTAAAGCTAGAACTCTTTTAAGATAATTTTCAGTAATAAAAAATCCTATAGAAATAAATATCAAAGATATATTTATGTCATGCTAAACTATGGTTATAAAATATCTAGATATTTTGATGTTTGGTTAAAGACCAAATGAAAATCAAACCATGGTTTAAATTTAGGTCAAAAGAGAGAAGAGTGTAGAAACCTAGTCATGATTTAATTTCCATTTTCTTTTTACCCAATATCAAAATATACATATATATATGAACCATGTGAGACTTGCATGGCCATCTCCCATGTATCAACAACCATGATACCCATGTATGCATGTATGCGTGCATTCACATCAACATATGCACATACACCCATTCATGCAAACATACATATAAAGAAAAGGTTTTATTTAAATGAGCTAAAAGTCAATATTAAACCAACACTTGATTTAATAACCCGGTCATATCACATACGACCCGACCAACAGAAAAACGCCCGATTAAAATACGGTATTATATACACGCATTAAATCGAGCTCCCACGCATATCTTATATGCACACCACATTGTTTCTCTTGAGCTAGGAAACTCTTGTGTGGGACTCTAAGACTCGTCAATACACCGGCAATAGGTGATGATCACATCAAACATGCACAAGCCGCAAGCGGTCTGCTAAACATAACGGCCACCCGGGTATTGAGCGATCACAAGAAAAACAGGCGAACATGACAAAACACCCGTCGAGCCAACCGGTAACACTTACCGTACAGTCCGGTCACTTCGTCAGATATGCTAAATATCGAGTCTATGGATGGTATAGTCGACCCCAATAACTCAATAAGTCATGCCGGTGTTTGGCTCTTAACAGATCGATAAACTACTGATAACATTTATCAGTAAATCTCAGCAGCCCTGGTCAGGGACTTCCAGTTATAACCAATTAAGCATAGCGCAACATCAACCCCAAATACCGGGAGACACAAAACACCTCCTATCGCTCATTGCCTCCATGCGCCTCGGGACTGTATCCAAAATCCACCTGTTTACACGACTCAGTAGAGCCATGGTAAGGAGGAGACCAAAGTACAGTGGGAGGACACACAAGACTCTATGAAGATCTCGGGTCTACATACTAACCTGTACCAGTGTCACTTGAGAACTGCTATCCGACGATAGATATAATACCACATAGGAGTTCTCGGTGAGTCTGTTCAGTATACCTAGTTTCTACTGAGCACCCGTATATAATCTTTTGTGTCACTACACCAGATGGATATGGGATCATCCGTCGTCCATCATATGGGACAAGAATGGTATACGCTAGTCTACTCTAGAATATCGATGCCCCGTCTCGATACACCCACGACTAGGAACAGTTCAAGGATATGCTTATAAACTACACATGTCCCACTTGTATGATTCGCATCATAGTCCCAGTAGTCAAGAAAATATCCTAAGGGCTTTATCAACATGTACCAAATGAGTAGGATGCATGATCAAATGAACATGTCAAGATAAAGTAAACCAGATAGCATACTATCTTGTCGAGCAAGAATGTCCTCTGAATACACACACACACATACCGATATATCCGCTATCATATAATGGCCTTTAGGGCATACATATATACAACAGAAGGAACCAGATAGCTTTACAAATATATAGTGGCGAAAACTTTTGCTAAAGAGGTCACTCCCGGTGAAGGGATCTCGGCTCTTTCCTCTTGGAATGAGGTGCAGGATATTCCCAACTGAATACCATGATGGAAAGCAAAAAAGTAATCGACTATAGTGAAATTATTACCCTGACGCAAACTTCTGCCCAAGAGCTCACTCCCATTGAAGGGATCTAGGCTCTTGCCTCGTTGAATGAGGTGCTGGATATTCATAACCGAATACCGCTGTGCAAAACAAAAGAAAACGTCATTGTAATAACAGCTTTTAAAAATTGTTCCAACAACATCGAATATGTCTGTTTTCCTTGCATTGATCTGAATCAACGCGGTCCCATCAATTAATCACAATAGAAAAGAACGAAAATATGATGTACGTATATGCCATCCGAATTCGCCACTGGGCCCCGTCATCACCTGTTAGGTTACTTAACTAACGACAGAGCGAGGGCTGGACTAGCGCGGTTGCAAAACATATACAACATCTACTAGTATATTTATAACAATATATAATAATCGTTCCAGGCATGATAAATGAAACATCACAGATAAGCGATAAACATCACATAACAATACTGATAATCTGGGAGCCTCAGGTTTCCTTTGAGCCGCAAGTGAAACTCGACGTTCCCCTGGTCGTGTGGATAGCCTGTGCAATGAAAACCTAGAATCCTACGAGCACGGCAAGTAACCCGCCATAACCAGAAGTGAGGCAACCCCCTTCATCAAAATGAATGGGCCACCCGGCACTTCATGGAATCCGATAACTTGAGCACCCCTCCTTGGGTCAACCTGTACCCTCTACGAGTGTGGCGAATAGCCCGCCAAGTCTAGAGTGAGGCGCCCCCGTCTCAACTTCATGAGATCCAGGCCCATTGCCCTCCGTCTCAACTTCATGAGATCCCGGCCAACGGTGCACTCCATCGCGGGGTAATCCTAGTACAGAAAAGAAAAATATGTACAATGGTGACATCGACCTCAACCCGGTCATGCTCCAAACAAATAATATACAAACAGGCTGTAACGGCATTGCACATGTCGGACGCTCGCCCTGCGATATCAAATGTACAAATGAAACTAAACTGTACTAACATTTCACCCAAGCTATCCACCACGATGATCCAGCCACAACACAGCGCAACACAGAATATCAACTTGAATGTCACGTTCGCTATCCCGTCTAAAAAACATATAGCAATCAGACAAGTTATACCGCTCTAATGACATTCACGGTCGCACATAGTAATTCATGTACTGTAAAACTTTAAACTGTGTGAGAAATATCGACTTCAAAATGTAACGTTTTGAAAATCGTTTTGGTGAAATATCTGAAAATCGGTAAAATAAGGGGGGTTTCTGTAAAAAGTCAAAATACAAATATCTTTATTTTAAAATTAAATATAATTATTCTAGCTACGTAATTGCTAGTATTTGTTGTTTATTGAGCCACTGGTGAAATTTCAAAATTTCTGAAAAAAAATTCCGAAAATAATTATTTTAATATTATTTTAAGCCGTCACTAATACATTAAATTAGGTAAAATTACAAACTAGAATGAGTTGAAAAACATTTTTTGCATCATAACACATTAAACAAAATTTTAGCATATGGTTTTTGAATTGAAATGGTGTTGTTAACCAGTGTTAGAAAATATCGAAGAAAAAGGCTTTTTTTGGTGAAATTAGTGCAAATAGAGTGGGGTACAACTTTTATCTTTTCCCAAACAAAACCCACACTCTCGTTTACTCCCTCACACCATTTTGGCCGACCTTGGCAGCCCCCCCCCCCCTTCTCTCACTTGATTCTTCAAGGGGCTTCTAGAATTTAGGTTTTATGGTAAAATAAAAAGAAAATGAATAAAACTTGAAAAGACATAAAGAAGGAAATTAATGAAAGAAGTTTCTACACTTGGCTACACAATTTTCCTTCTCGCCCTCTCCTCAAGTTGTGGCCGGCCTTCACCATGGCAGCCCCTCCAATTCTCCACCTCCTTTTCACTTCAAATTTTCATCAAAATCCATGAAAAATCAATACAAATTATCATAAATTCATCATTCAACCTTACCCAATTTTCTTTGCTTCTATTTAGCTTGGAATTTGAAAGCAAGAGATCCATCTTGGAGGTCATTAAGCATGTGTAATCTCAAATTTTAGTGGTATAATTCTAAACCCATGTCTAATTTGTTGCTATTTACTTCAACCTAATCAAATTAAGAGTTTAATTATGGTATTAATTCAAGATTTAATTTCAAGAAATTGGGTTATGATCTAATTAGGGTTTTCATTCTTTTATCTAAAATTTTAGTTTAACATACTAGGAAATGTTAAACCTAATTTAGTAGCAAAATTTGCTAGTTATTGCATTTAAATTGTTTAATTAGGTTATTTTTGTAAACTAGATTTTTACAAAACATGTAAATAAGTTAGATAAAAATTAGAATTAGGTTTTTTTTATTAGATTGTGAAATTAGTGTGTAGATTAACATGTTAATAAGGGTGAAACATAAACTAGTTGCAATTTTTAGCTTCCACCTAAAAAAAAAATTGTCACAATATTGCTATGTTTTTAAACTAGGTTTTGAAAATTCATTTCAAATGTGGGATTAAAAATAAAGTTAGGGCTTTAGAACATCCTTAAGGTTTCAAGGTGTGGTTTAACGATTTAATTTATGCAAAATCAAGTTTGGATGTGAAATGGTGAAGTTTTGCTTTAAAATACCGAAATCGGGCATGTTTACAAACTAGAATTTCAATTTAATACAAATTAGGTTGTTAAAAATATAGTAATGGTTTATATAATCTAGTTATGCTATTTAATGAGTATTATGACCATTAGTTTCATTTAAACATCATGTTTTGAAGCAAAAAGGTAAATTGACGTTTTCTAGGTTTTTACGAAATCGGACGATTTGATCAATTTTATGTTTTCGATGATTTAAACAAAATTTTATATTATAAGTAATGGGTTTTGAAACTACGGGCTGTTTATTGTTTTTTTTATCTCGATCAATCGGCGTTTGTACGCCGATATCGAGCGAAATTTGGTTCTTTTGCGTGAATGGGACATAGGTTTTAACCTATGCGCGTTCCGTGAGTCGTTTTGATTTTTGTCCGTGATTCAGTTTACGATACTATATATGTTTACTTATAGGTACCCCTCACGTGGACTGCGGACGATGAAGAAGAGGATAACGACACCGTCTTCGGCAGACAAGGACCAGGTGAGTAGATGTATATCACGGGGGAAGTCGGGTGGATGGCGTTTAGCACCCCCGCAAACGTAGAATAGGAATAGTACTTATTGTCATTAGGAAGTCAGACGTGACCTTAGATTCTTGGTGAATAGGACCCTAGTAATTACTTTAGGTTGGACTAGACAGATTTAGAAGGACCTTACCAAATGATGAATATCTTGAAGGAGATTCGTAGATTTCAGGTAGATACACACACACGCACACACAGAAACTCGACGTGGTGTATACGTGTATGTGTATGTATATAGGACTAGGTGTAGGTATATATATACACAGCATGTATATGTGATAAAAGAATATGATATGATACAGGGGGATGAAACAATATAACTGGGCTTGATGCCGTGATTCTTGGCTATACAGTCGTATTATAATGTTAGCGGATCATTAGAAATGAGATAAGGAATAGGTGTACGTAAATAATAATGGGTGGTGATGATATTGAGGTATATAGGACTCTAAAATAGAACCCGGACTGTAACCTGTGCCTGAAATCACGATATGATATAGGTGTGACTTGATTACGATATGATATAAGTGTGACTTAATCACAATATGATATATGTGACATGATATTTCTGAGGATAAATTGACTATGTATATTTATGCTGGCAATGATATATGATTGATGTATGCGAGTACAGTACAGTACCTTGATCATGACATTATTTGATGATGATATTATACGAATGATGAGACACGTAGGTGATACTTGACCCGTACCCCGATATTGGGATGCTGTACGATGGATTTTACCGTACAAGGCATAGATGTGATGATTGATACGCACTCTTGATTCGAGGAAGCCGTACTACGTACGTGACACTATTGAGGCTGGATCGCCGACTATTAGAGATATGGACTCAGACCTTAGGTGGACTCTTATTTCTTATCGACTAGTTTCTTAGGTTTAGATCCTTAGGAGGTTAGATGGACACTAGTTTAGGTTCGAGTCATATAGTTATAGATATTCTTGTATATCACAAATGAGTGGTTAATACACATCCGTCTTTACATTCAGACCGTAATCATCATGTTGCATGTTCATAGATATGTTTCTATAATCAGTATAAAACTCTGCCTGTTAGGACACCAGCACCATTACCGATGATGCGCATATTCCACGCAGACTTATTTGCCGGCTCACACACATCATCATCGGTAATCGCTATGTCACGTACACTTTAGAACATATTATCTTTTATTGATAGAATCAGCTAACAGCTAGATCGATATCATATTGTGATTACTTTCAGGTGTTAATTTAGACATAGCATTTATTATTTAGATATTTCATGCATTCACATTTTCATGTTATCATACAGTATTGTGGGGCTTATGCCGACATTTATCATTTACTTACTCATGATTTTGGGATTTTGGATTTTTATGAGATTTCTGGATTTTGGGGAAAACCGCAAGAATATATAAAAACTTCTCTCTCTCTTCCTCTCTTTTTAAAATATAAGTTGCGGTTTTCTCGTGATGTATGTGTCGTCCACCATGAGATTTCATGTTTTCTGTTGGATTTCGAGACCCGATTCAAGGAGTGGATGAACCGTCTCGGGTACATGGTGGGCCCGGTATGGTACCCCGGGACAAGAAGATCGAGTTGTAGACGATGAGCCTGGCAGGGGAGGACTACCTACCGGTGATGTCTGGCGCGGCAGATATCCGGAGGATACCGACCGTTGTCATGAGATTTGATGATATGGGCCGATCCGGACTGACGGAGCCCGAGATATTGAGACTATGAGATATTGAGATTATGAGGTATTGAGACTTAAG
This sequence comes from Agapanthus africanus, assembly GCA_030015575.1. NCBI lineage: Eukaryota > Viridiplantae > Streptophyta > Magnoliopsida > Asparagales > Amaryllidaceae > Agapanthus > Agapanthus africanus. The sequence goes on along the minus strand of CM057350.1, from coordinate 395,886,539 downwards.
ATTTACATGTTTTGTGTCAATGCTTGACACGGATTTCCATGGATTTCATCGTTGATATTTCAGATTTCTATACAAATTTTACCATGATAAAAGCTAAAGATTTCTTATACAGATATATCCAGATTTCAGGATTGGTTATTTTACATTCATGGTGCATGCATACTCTTTCACATGACATATTACTATTTGAGGCACTGACATGAGCACGAAGCATTTGCACTTACACGTAGTTTATTACCCTGCCATTACTAGACGACTGGTGATATAGTAGTGTATTATTATGACCTAGGATAGCGTCGTGCATTCGATTCTTTTTGCAAATATCTTCTACTCATGAGTTGGCAACTCACCCCCGTTGTGCCAAATTTTATTACAGGTTCGATGTACAGGTTTCCCTGGCGGCTTGCTGGCACATCATTTCATTCAGGGTGATTTGCACGGTAGGTTGGTTCACTTGTATCTGGACCGCCGTTGTACTTTTTATTATTTTATTTGTATCTAGTAAGCTCCATCAACCAAACTTGTATTACTTGATAAGTTGTAAGGACCAGTTATTTATTTAGACCTTAGAGTCGCGCATGTTTTATTGTGGTTTGGTGGATTTGTTTTCTTTTGAGCTTTGAGCCTCGACCTTTGGCGTTGTATATTATTGTGCTTTAGTGTCGTTGTTTCCGCCTGTTGGCGTAGAGCTAGCTCCCGCTTAGGGATGCCTTTTTGTTATTTCATATGTATTATACTTGTTTGTACCCGTTTGGGGCCAGTTTTTACAGAAGAGACTCTGCCGAAATTTTTGAGAAAATTGGATGTTGCTTTAAAACTTACTTTCTACATGTTTTCCTTTACTTCTTCTTTTTATGGTTTAGATTTTTGGTCTTCGGCTTACTTAGGTTACGTTGCGCCTCTAGATGCTTTGTAATCTAAGTGCCGGTCACGTTCCGTACTTTCGGGTCATGACAAGGTTGGTATCAGAGCGCTAGGTTTAACCTTTGTATATGTCTAGGGTGACCCTTGGTTGATGGAGTAGGCGACTTAGGTAGAGTGACGTACCGTGGGTATGATCCGCGGCATACTTAAGATACGCTACTCTTCTTAAGTAGCCTTAGGATGTACATTTCTTTGCACCGCATTTCATTCGTTCCTTTGATTTATCTTCATCGATATCGGATGGTGGTTTCTGTCACCACGGGCGTACTGGCAGAGGGACCTGCGGCTCGAATGAGATAACCATTAGGGTATCGTTTATTCTTGAGGATTGAAGCATTATTTAGCGTGCGGACGAAGAGTATTCACATGCCGTCCAGACGAAATTAAAGGATTCGAACGATTGTCAGAAACCCATTTTCCCAAGTTTAAGGTATTCGGAAGAACATGCAGGTATTTCTATGGACCCTCAAGAAGAATGAAACCCTAACTCGACATGATGACCACGAGAATGCCCTTGAACCTTATGGTTTACGGCAGTTCCGCGGTGCCATTAGTGAGGCTTGGGTTTGCCCTTCTACGGCTGGTCCACAGATACTGGGGTATGTACTGGATATTTTTAAACTGTACTTGAGTGTTGAGCTCTCGGGGAATTATGGGATTTTGATGAATCGATCGAAAAGTTTAATGTAGTCCGGATATCAGGTGAAGGGATAGATTACGTGGGAGACTCTAGATACGAGTATTGTCATTGGTAGCGCAGTCAGCACAGCTACGAAGAGACGAGTTTGAAGCAGTCGACATCAGAGGAAAGAGACGTACATTGATGATAGTGTTTACGATTGTGATTTGGTGATTTGAATTTCATATTTCCGTTGGTTGGATTTTGGTATTTTGAGGATTTTGTTCTACGATTGGTATTTCTTATGTGTACATTCATTATATTCTATGCGTGTTTCGTATATCGGTTGTATTGATGTTGTTTTGTATATACCCAGTACACTCGATTTGGCTTTATACATTTTGAGATTTTGATTTGATTTCGTGCATATGGGTTACACATGATTTTGACATATACTTCGACCTAGTTTTTATGCATCTTCGTACTGTGATTTCGATTTTGATATTCGGTGTATGTTTTCGTGCACCATGTGCACCTGATTGAGATTCTTGTGCACACTTGGCACACTTGATGCGATTTTGTGCACACCAGATGCACTAAATCGGGGTTTTGTGCAGATTAGATGCACCTGATATTAGAGTCGTGCACGCCCGTTGCACTTGACAGATGTTTTTGGTGCACACCTGTTACACTCAGTTTGTTTTTGTGTGTATTCGTGGCATCTGTATTTGGTTTCGATTTCAGTGCGCACCGGACGCACATTATATTTTTATGATGTGATTGGGATTGATTTCAGTTTGAGCAGTATGTTTTTATAATCATTACTATTTAATTCAGTAACCAGGTGGGACGTGTATGTTAAATAAAAGATATATATGTATAGTTACTTTTTTTAAAATAAACGTCCGCTACATATGCCGTGACACGTGCATCACACAACGATTTTCAAAAGGGGGTTCTTGCATGCTTCTTTATCTAGATGTTTGGACGATTTTACTACGATACGCACTATATATAATTTATAGTTTTGATGTATATTATGTTGGTTTTCGTATTGGGTTTTGATATTTTATTTTCGCCATAACTCCGATGATTGCGTTATGCTTGACGGAGTTGATTTTAGTTATGTATTGATGATTTCGGAGCCCCGACGATTTGAGTGTTTTGACTGAATGTTTTAGTAATTGGGGGGAGTTTTAATTTAAATTCGGGGACCGAATTTCTTTAAGGGGGGAAGATTGTAATGTTTTGAAAATCGTTTTGGTGAAATTTCGGAAAATTGGTATAATAAGGGGTTTTTCTGTAAAAAGTCAAAATACAAATATCATTATTTTAAAATTAAATATACTTATTCTAGCTACGTAATTGCTAGTATTTGGTGTTTATTGAGCCACTGGTGAAATTTCAAAATTTCTGAAAAAAAATTCCGAAATTAATTATTTTAATATTATTTTAAGCCATCACTAATACATTTAATTAGGGAAAATTACAAACTGGAATGAGTTGAAACAAATTTTGTGCATCATAACACATTAAAAAAAAATTTATCATGTGGTTTTTGAATTGAAATGGTTTTGTTAACCGGTGTTAGAAAATATCGAAGAAAATGGCTTTTTTACGGTGAAATTAATGCAAATAGAGTGGGATACAACTTTTATCTTTTCCCAAACAAAACCCACACTCTCTTTTACTCCCTCACACCATTTTGGCTGGCCTTGGCAGCCCCCCCCCCCCTCTCACTTTATTCTTCAAGGGGATTCTAGAATTTAGGTTTTATAGTAAAATAAAAAGAAAATGAATAAAACTTGAAAAGACATAAAGAAGGAAATTAATGAAGGAAGTTTCTACACTTGGCTACACAATTTTCCTTCTCTCCCTCTCCTCAAGTTGTGGCCGGCCCTCACCATGGCAGCCCCTCCAATTCTCCACCTCCTTTTCACTTCAAATTTTCATCAAAATCCATGAAAAATCAATACAAATTATCATAAATTCATCATTCAACCTTATCCAATTTTCTTTGCTTCTATTTAGCTTGGAATTTGAAAGCAAGAGGTCCATCTTGGAGGTCATGAAGCATGTGTAATCTCAAATTTTAGTGGTATAATTCTAAACCCATGTCTAATTTGTTGCTATTTACTTCAACCTAATCAAATTAAGAGTTTAATTATGGTATTAATTCAAGATTTAATTTCAAGAAATTGGGTTATGATCTAATTAGGGTTTTCATTCTTTTATCTAAAATTTTAGTTTAACATACTAGGAAATGTTAAACCTAATTTAGTAGCAAAATTTGCTAGTTATTGCATTTAAATTGTTTAATTAGGTTATTTTTGTAAACTAGATTTTTACAAAACATGTAAATAAGTTAGATAAAAATTAGATTTAGGTTTTTTTTTATTAGATTGTGGAATTAGTGTGTGGATTAACATGTTAATGTGCGTGAAACATAAACTAGTTGCAATTTCTAGCTTCCACCTAGAAAAAAAATTGTCACAATATTGCTATGTTATTAAACTAGGTTTTGAAAATTCATTTTAAATGTGGGATTAAAAATAAAGTTATGGTTTTAGAACATCCTTAAGGTTTCAAGGAGTGGTTTAACGATTTAAGTTATGCAAAATCAAGTTTGGAAGTGAAATGGTGAAGTTTAGCTTAAAAATACCGAAATCGGGCATGTTTACAAACTAGAATTTCAATTTAATACAAATCAGGGTGTTAAAAATATAGTAATAGTTTATATAATCTAGTTATGCTATTTAATGAGTATTATGACCATTAGTTTCATTTAAACATCAAGTTTTGAAGTAAAATGCTAAATTGACGTTTTCTAGGTTTTTACGAAATCGGACGATTTGATCAATTTTAAGTTTTCAATGATTTAAACCAAGTTTTATATTATAAGTAATGGGTTTTGAAACTATAGGTTGTTTATTTTTTTTATCTCGATCAATCGGCGTTTGTACGCCTATATCGAGCGATATTTGGTTCTTTTGCGTGAACGGGACATAGGTTTTAACCTATGCGCGTTCCGTGCGTCATTTTGATATTTGTCCATGATTCAGTTTATGATACTATATATGTTTGCGTATAGGTACCCCTCACGTGGACTGCGGACGATGAAGAATAGGATGGCGACACCGTCTTCGGCAGACAAGGACCAGGTGAGTAGATGTATATCTACAGGGGAAGTCGGGTGGATGGCGTTTAGCACCCCCGCAAACGTAGAATAGGAATAGTACTTATTGTCATTAGGAAGCCAGACGTGACCTTAGATTCTTGGTGAGTAGGACCCTAGTAATGACCTTAGGTTGGACTGGACTGAATTAGAAGGACCTTACCAGATGATGAATATCTTGAAGGAGATTCGTAGGTTTCAGGTAGATACACACACACGCACACACAGAAACTCGACGTGGTGTATACGTGTATGTGTATGTATATAGGACTAGGTGTAGGTATATATATACACAACATGTATATGCGATACAAGGATGTGATATTATACAGGGGTATGAAACAATATAACTGGGCTTGATGCCATGATTCTTGGCTATACAGTCGTATTATAATGTTAGCGGATCATTAGAAATGAGATAAGGAATAGGTGTACATAAATAATAATGGGTGGTGATGATATTGAAATACATGAGACTCTAAAATAGAACCCGGACTATAACATATGCCTGAAATCACGATATGATATAGGTGTGACATGATTACGATATGATATAAGTGTGACTTAATCACAATATGATATATGTGACATGATATTTCTGAGGATAAATTGACAATGTATATTTATGCTGGCAATGATATATGATTGATGTATGCGAGTACAGTACAGTACCTTGTTCATGACATTATTTGATGATGATATTATACGAATGATGAGACACGTAGGTGATACTTGACCCGTATCCCGATATTGGGATGTCGTACGATGGATTTTACCGTACAAGGCATAGATGTGATGATTGATACGCACTCTTAATTTGAGGAAGCCGTACTACCTACGTGATGTTTTTGAGGCTGGATCGCCGACTATTAGAGATATGGACTCAGACCTTAGGTGGACTCTTATTTCTTATCGACTAGTTTCTTAGGTTTAGTTCCTTAGGAGGTTAGATGGACACTAGTTTAGGCTCGAGTCATATAGTTGTAGTTATTCTTGTATATCACAAATGAGTGGTTAATACACATCCGTCTTTATATTCAGTCCGTAATCATCATGTTGCGTGTTCATACATATGTTTCTATAATCAGTATAAAACTCTGCCTGTTAGGACACCAGCACCATTACCGATGATGCACATATTCCACGCACACTTATTTGCCGGCTCACACACATCATCATCGGTAATCGCTATGTCACGTACACTTTAGAACATATTAACTTTTATTGTTAGAATCAGCTAACAGCTAGATCGATATAATATTGTGATTACTTTCAGGTGTTAATTTAGACATGGCATTTATTATTTAGACATTTCATACATTCACATTTTCATGTTATCATGCAGTATTGTAAGGCTTATGCCGACATTTATTATTTACTTACTCATGATTTTGGGATTTTTGATATTTATGAGATTTCTGGATTTTGGGGAAAACCGCAAGAATATATAAAAATTTCTCTCTCTCCTTCTCTCTTTTTAAAATATAAGTTGCGGTTTTCTCATGATGTATGTGTCGTCCACCATGAGATTTCATGTTTTCTGTTGGATTTCGAGACCCGATTCGAGGAGTGGATGAACCGTCTCGGGTACATGGTGGGCCCGGTATGGTACCCCGGGGCAAGAAGATTGAGTTATAGACGATGAGCCTGGCAGGGGAGGACTACCTACCGGTGATGTCTGGCGCGGCAGATATCCGGAGGATACCGACCGTTGTCGTGAGATTTGATGATATGGGCCGATCCGGACTGACGGAGCCCGAGATATTAAGACTATGAGATATTGAGATTATGAGGTATTGAGACTTGAGATTTACATGTGTTGTGTCGATGCTTGACACGGATTTCTATGGATTTCATCGTTGATATTTCAGATTTCTATACAAATTTTACCATGATAAAAGCTAAAGATTTCTTATACAGATATATCCAGATTTCAGGATTGGTTATTTTACATTCATGGTGCATGCATACTCATTCACATGACATATTACTATTTGAGGCACTGACATGAGCACGAAGCATTTGCACTTACACGTAGTTTATTACCCTGCCATTATTAGATGACTGGTGATATAGTAGTGTATTATTATGACCTACGATAGCGTCGTGCATTCGATTTCTTTTCGCAGATATCTTCTACTCACGAGTTAGTAACTCACCCCCGTTACAGGTTCGATGTACAGATTTCCGTGGCAGCTTGCTGGCACATCATTTCATTCAGGGTGATTTGCATGGTAGGTTGGTTCACTTGTATCTGGACCGCCGTTGTACTTTTTATTATTTTATTTGTTTCTAGTAAGCTCCATCAACCAAACTTGCATTACTTGATAAGTTGTAAGGACCAGTTATTTATTTCGACCTTTGAGTCGCGCATGTTTTATTGTGGTCTGGTGGATTTGTTTTCTTTTGTGCTTTGAGCCTCGCCCTTTGGCGTTGTATATTATTGTGCTTTAGTGTGGTTGTTTCCGCCTGTTGGCGTAGGGCTAGCTCCCGCTTGGGGATGCCTTTTTGTTATTTCATATGTATTATACTTGTTTGTACCCGTTTGGGGCCAGTTTTTACAAAGGAGACTCTGCCGAAATTTTTGAGAAAATTGGATGTTTCTTTCAAACTTGCTTTCTACATGTTTTCCTTTACTTCTTCTTCTTTTTATGGTTTAGATTTCTGGGCTTCGGCTTACTTAGGTTACGTTGCGCCTCTAGACGCTTCGTAATCTAAGTGTCGGTCACGTTCCGTACTTTCGGGTCGTGACTCAAAAACACCCCGAATGGCCCCTAAACCAAAAGATAAATCTATATCCAAACTGGGCTAAACTAGCAATACCACTGAACCAATATTCTAGAGACTAGAACACACCCAAAATTCCAAACCCAAAGAACCATACCAGACCGGCCAGGCCGGATATTTTCCAAATGTGGCCGGCTCAAAACAGTTGGATTGGGCTTGTATTTGGGGAGTGTTCTAGTGGTCATATAGGCAGTCTTCTGCAGTTACTTAAATATTTTTAGAGGACTAAATAAAATTCGACAGAAAGTAGAATACATTGGGTATTGTTTCAAAGTTGTTTCGGTTTTGATACTTTAACAACGTCTAAATCGACTAGTATGCGGTTAATGTGTTGTCTCTGATACCATATTGGGTTATGCCAGTGCCCCGGCCATCAATCCGTGGCCAAATGCGGAACAAAAACTTTTAAAAAACCGGAGCTAACGGAACCTGATTCCACGGATCAACCATTAACCCTAAATTAGTTATAAATAAAGGAGTTTAGAGCGGTTTATACCGAATGATCCGTGTCCTTCGGTCTTCAACCTCTGTCTCAAGCTCCTCGTAGCATCCTCGATCATGTTTGATCTCCGGTCTCCCCCCATAGAAGACGATCTACCTCGAGAGTTTGTAATACGGGCTCTGACCTCAAAACCGAAGCAACTCGAGTATCTAGTTTGCTAGCCTAGATAGCCAAGATGAAGTAGAGAGTGCGTGTGATTAGATTGTCTCAATACACCCTAGGTTTCTCAATACATGAGATATATAGTGTAACGTTTTAAAAATCATTTAGGTGAAATTTCCAATAATCGGTAAAATAACTGGTGTTTTCCGTAAAAACTAAGATATAATTATTTTTCAACATAGACTTAAATATACCTATTCTAACTATGTAATTGCTAGTATTTGGTATTGAATTGGTCACTTATAAATTGCGGGTTTAATTAAATATTTTTCTTAATTATTTATTTTAAATATTATTTTTAAGCTTTCACTTATACATTTAATTAGTGCTAATTACAAATTAGAATGAGTTAATACAAATTGTGCACCATGACACAACTAAAACACATGTTGTAGCATGCTCACTTTAAAAAATTTGTTTTCAAGTTTGTTCTAGACAATTCTGTAAGTCCACGGTAGCGCCCCGGCCGTCTAACAGACGCCAAATGCGGAACAAAAACTTTTACAACTGGCTCTATCGTGTACTATCACCCGGATCTGCCATTAAAGCTAAACTAACAAATTATAAAGTGGGTAGAAATGTTATACCGAACGATCTGAGTCTTCGGTCTTCAACCATCATCCCACGCTTTGTTGCGGCTGCTCCGATCTCCTCGGTCTCCTGTCTTCTCTTCCAGGTGGCACCACGTCGATAGATCTTTAAAAGGGCTCCCGCCTCTGAACCGAGGCAACTCGGCCATCAAGTTTGCTAAAAGAGATGACCAAGATGATGTAGAGAATGAGTAGAACACTTTATCTCACTTCGTCCAAAACCATGGACGAACGGTTAATGAAGTTACCTTTTGGATCGGGTGAAATGAGAAATGAGGCTATCTAATTTTCATGAATCCAAAACTATAATCTTTTCCAAATCAACAACCATTCTCACTTGCAAGAGGGGGCCGACCACTACTTGAAGAGGTGGGGGGTGAGTGTAGGAAAGGGGAAGGTGGCCACAACCATAAATGAATGAGTGATTCATCTAAACACCTTGCAACATCATTTAATGAAAAACATGAATCATCTAACCTAGTCATCAAAACATTAAATGAACAATTAATGCAACCATGAGTCACTAATCCGAGTCACCATCTAGAAGCTTCTAGAAACTTCCACACACTCATGACTCACCTCAAGAAAAGATAAATCCATCTTTAACCGAATGTTAAAGACGGGTGATAGAAAACCGGAAACTGGCAACTTCAAAAAGCGATCCCGAAACGAATTTCAGGATAACCCCGTAACAGTATAAACATACCCGCATTTGTATTACGACTGAATAAAAATGCAACTGAGACAAAGATATTATATCTACACGGTATAATACTCGGATCCGGCTTAAACCAAAGCCTACCAGTATTATCTGTCCAAAATATGACACGTGTGTAAACGCACGTGCATTTTCCGAACCCTGCCATAAAACCATACGGCCTCTACAACGTTTCGTCCGAACTTGGGAAACTGTCTATGGGGGACTCTAATGACTCATCAACACACTGGCACTGTGTATAACCACTAGCACGTCAGAGGTACTAGCTGTACGTAATGTTTGCCTATGTATTGATAGGAAGGGAAGCTGACGAGCGAACTCATCCATAAACCCTACTGAGCCTGACAGTGACAATATCTGTACAGTCCGGTCCGTTCGTCTAAAGAGTATCGCATATTGTGTCTAGGGGGTTGGATAAAGTCAGACCCCTAATAACGCGATAATTCATGTCGGTATGAAGCCCATCACCTCCTGTGAAACTACTGATCCAAATCAGTAATTCTCCACTACCTCGGCCAAGGATTTCTAGTGATGGCCATGTTAGTGTATATGCCCTAGAGGCCATTACTGTATCATACTAGTATGTATATTACTTAATGGAAGCTTGGGATATTCACCTTGTATTGACAATCTTGCTCAATATAGTAGTATGCTACTTGGTTTGTTTCTGCTTTAATGTGTACATGTGTTTATTTTAGCATATCACCTATACACATTAGTGGAGCCCTTAGGATCTTTGCTTGATTACCGGCGTTGTGATGGCAGTCACACTCGTGGGGGCTGGGTAATCTATAAGCACATCCTTATGCAGGTCCCTAGTCGCAGGACTATCATGACAGGGCATCGATACTCCGGAGTAGACTAGCGTATGCGCTTCTCATCCCAGTGTGGGAGACGGTCTGTCCCACAGCCGTCAGTACGTCGTACTTGAGATAGTATGCGGGTGCTCGTTGGGTTACGAGTACACTGGACAGGACCCGTCGGGAACTGTTGGTTGGTATTATACCTATCGTCAGTTATCAGTTCCCAGGTGACATGAGTACAGCTTAGTCCGCTGACTTGACACTGTCACTTCGTCTCGAGTGTGTTCCCACTGTACTTAGATTACTACCCTACCACGGCTCAAAGGAGTCATGCAAACAGGTAGTAGTTGGGTGCAGTCCCGAAGCACTTGGAGGCAGTGACGGTTAGAAAGGATTTGTCTCTCCCGGTATTGGGGGTTGACATCGCGCTGTGTCTAGGAGAGCCATTACACGAGTAGTCCCTGGCCAGGGCAAGCGAGATATACTTGTAGGTTTCCGGTGTTATCTCAGGGTGTTCTGAGCTTCACTCCGACACGACTTGTACCGCTATTAGGGGACTGATGTTCACCGCCCCTAGGCCCGCCATGCGATGTATCAGATGAACAGACCGGACTGTATGGAGATTGTCACATTCAGACTCAGTAGGAGTTCAGATGGGTTTCACCTCTTCAGTCTTCTTGTCGGCATCTACCTGGGGACCGTTACGCACAGCTAGTGCCGCTTGTGGTCTGTGGTTAAACCCACTGCCAGCGTAGTGTCGAGTCTTTAGAGTCCCACACAGAAAGCTATTCGTTTTTAGGCAAAAGAGTAGAGGTCGCATGGTTTTGCGACAGGTCGCATGGTTTTGCGACAAGGTTCGGTCACATCCGTGCACATGTGCACGTTTGGTGTCCGGACAGTAAACACTAGCGGGCTTTGGTTTAAGCCAGATCCTAGTGTACATTTTGGGATTGGTTTTATCTCGTTTGTATTCGTGTTCCTCGGAACGCGGATGCGGGTGTGTATGCACAGTTGACAGAGAGACAGAGGCAGAGGATTCTCATTGGGGTTGTTGACTGTTGACTGTTCACTGTTGATCACTGACTTTTGCTTAACCCTAATGAGAATAAGAAATATGATTAACAATAATATTAATTAAGTATTATAGTGACATGGTTGTTGAGGGGTTGACTTTGTTGACTTGTTGACTTTGTTGACCGGTTGACTAGGTTGGACTAGTTGACCTTCATCATGACAATGGCTATCATTCCATGGCAAAGACTTTTGCTTGCTTGTTTATTCATGCAAAATGAGTGCATGAAATGATATAGCCATTTTGACTTAAACCATCACACAATACTTGATTACTATTTTTTTTATGATGGCTTTGGATTATGAAAGGTTGGATGGCAAAAGAGTTACTCATTCTCTCATTTCATTTCTCTCTCTTGCCATCACTTGCTCAAGCTCTCCCTCTTCCTCTTGCTCTCTCTAGCTCAAGGCAAACCATTCTCATGTGTTGAGACTCATTGCCTTAAAGACAAAAAGACACCAAAACAATCCTCTACTCATTCTAGTTCACAAGGCCTAGCAAGCCAAGTGTTCTAGTTTCTTCAAAGTTCGAAGAAGAAGCCAAAGGTAGAAGCTTTTAGGTGGATCCATTTTCGGCGAAAGGAGACGACGAGGTGAGGCCGATCCGTATACCGGGAAGAGTTGAAGACGAAGGAGTTCAAGAAAGGTATAGCCCCCTAACCGAGTAGGTAAAACTCTAGTTAGGTTGTTAGTTAGTTGTTTAACAAAGATCCGTATTTTGATTCCATGTTACCACCCGATTGAAAATCGTTTTTCACCACTTCCGCAACCCCGTAAGTACCGGGGAAGGGTAGCATGGACTTACAGGGGTATCAGAGCCTAGTTAAACACTATCTAACATGTTAGCAAAGTAACTAGAAGTTCGATCAAAGAAAAAGTCGCGAAACGAACCCGGAAAATCAAGTTTCTGCCGAATTTTTTTTCTGTCTAAAAAATGATAAATCTTATCTTAAAAATCGGCTCAGGCTTTTTGTTGAACACCCAAGAAATTTGGTCCATCGAATCGATCAAAGCGCCGCGGAAACGCGGCGGGAGCATGCTCCCGCCGCGGTTCCGCGGCCGAGTTGACTCGTTCGAGGAAAAGGTTTCTTGCAGTGTTTTTCTGGGGTTGTTTTGGGATTTTTACAATATGTCTTTTCTGCCCAGATTTTCCAGAAAGAAAAATTAGATTTTGGAGCTTGAAAATCCGTATTTTGATCGAACTTCTAAAAGACTTAAGCTGACGGGTATATATCTGTGATGTGTTATATGTATTGAACGTCCGCTAATCGCTATACGTCGATTAGTGGGGGTTATACATATCTGCGATCTGTAATGTTGATGGTATGTGTATATGAATTCATTGGATGTCGCGGATGAATAGCCAGGGGTTGTGAGATGAGAGTTTTTCCTTTTATCTTTCAATTCATGTAATATGTAAATTGATGTAATATTATTTTTGGCCGCACAACCGGGTCGGGGTTATAGCCGTCATTGTATAATTTCTTTTTACTGTTTTTGCTCCTAGGATAGACCCAAGGTGGGGTGCACAAACCACCGGGTATCTCGAAGTGCCGAGTGGCCTACTCACGTCGTTGAGGGAGGTTGCTCCACTTCGGATATTTGGCGGGTAGTTTGCCGCACCCGTAGGGGTTTAGGGTGGGGTATTGGCTATTCATCGCGACCTTGTAATCTGCTTTTCGTTACAGGCTCATACGAATTGCGGATTCCTAGTATATCCAATGTGTTCATCTGTGATCTGAAATGGCTATCATTGCAATATATCTATATATGATATTATTTAGGCGTTGTTTATGTTTTGCAGCCGCGCTAGCCCAGCCCCCGCTCTGTCGTTAGTTAAGTAACCTAACGGGTAATGACGGGGCCCCGTGGCGAATGCGAATGGCATAAGCGTACGTCATATTTTGGTTGTTTTCTGCAATGGTAGGATTAAATGATGGGACGCATTAAAAGAACTAATGCAAGAAAAATAAACCAAGTAAAAGTCGTTGGAACACTTTCAAAACCACTCGGTTTCTTTTCAAAATAACTTTTAAACGCGGAGCTTAAGCCACTCCTTTTAAAAGCTATCTCGTTCCATCGATTATATCAAGTTCACTACGTTCACGGTTTCGCCAAAACCATTCGTAGCCCTCCGTCGTTTCACATGGATGGTCAATAGTATTCAAGCTATGTATGTTGGCCAAAGTCAAGGCATAGTGATTTGTAGCTATTGGGTATTCATGTACATCATAGATAGATGTGTTGGTTTGGGGCAGTCATTCTACAATTTTGGCCAAAGTCAAGGGTATGTGCGGATGGGCTCAAATTAACCTGGAGAATGACGGGTAGAACTTGACATGTGACTTATGATATTTTGGCCAAAGTCAAGGTCAAAAGAGCATGGGGAAAAAATCCACATCGGGAGTTTCAAAAGAACTGAAACTTGCTAGTGTTGCATACCATTTGGAGTATGATGATTCTGGTCGGATTCCTTCAGTTTCGTCACGCAATGATATTTGGATCCCGATCCTACTGTGAGTATATGCTACTGCTCGGGAAATTTCTCACTTAATGATCAATGCTATAAACCAAGTAGGTGTCTAGAAAGGTGTTAGCGGGGCTACGCCCCCAGGGAAAAGAGATTCTTAAATTAAGGAACTTCGCGAAAGCGTTGGAAAACCTCCCTCGAAGTACCGACACCAGCCTGGCCGAACGGTTAAGCAAGTATTGTACGGTGAGATTGATCCTGACTAATTCTTCCTTTTTGGTTTGAGGAGGGATTCGAGAGACAGTGGGAGCTATCCTGTTTAGACAAATTAAAAACCACTCAAAACTTGCAAGAGCATCATGCTAAAGTGTTTCTTCTCTCTCTCTCCTAATTGCAGCGACCAATCATCATGACCGGACTTAAGTTATTACTAGACAAAAACATACTGACAGGGCCAAACTACAAAGATTGGCTCAGGAATATCAAAATGGCAATCACTTATGACAAGTTGGGGTATCTCCTTACCACCAAAGCTCCCCCTGTCCCAGGTCCCACCTCCAACGTCGCGGATAAGGAAATCCGTAAGACTTGGGAGATCGATTGCGCGAAGGCCAAGTGCCTCATGCTTGCCTCTATGAACAACGAACATCAGAGGAGGCACGAGAATATGGACCTCGAATCCATATTTCTCCATACAAAAGAACTGTATGGAGAGCAATCTCGTATCGCAAGATACGAAGTGTCGAAGAAGCTATTTTCGGCAAGGTTGGCCATCGGATCATCGGTAACGGAACACGTGCTTAAGATGATTGGCTTCATTGAGAAGCTCGCGGACCTTAGGACCACATTGGAGAATGAGCTCTATACGGACTTGATTCTTCAGTCCCTTCCTTCCACTTACGCCCAGTTCATCCTGAATTTCAACTTGCAAGAAAAGGAAGTTGAACTTTCAGAGCTCCTCAACATGCTGAGGATTGCAGAGGGCATCCTACAGAATGGTAGGGAAACAACCACTTTGTTTGTAGGAGGATCTTCCTCTTCTAGGTCCAAGGCGAAAGCCAAGGGAAAGAAGAAGAAAGCCCCCACCAAACCAAGGGGCGGTGTTAGTAAAGTGGATACGAAGGGAAAGACAAAAGCAACAAAGGTAGCGGGAAAGCTTGTGGATAAAGAAGAATGCTTTTACTGTCACAAGAGTGGACACTGGAAGAAAGATTGCAGGGCTTGGAAAGGAAGAACACAGGATCTGAAGCTTGTTGCGGCTTCAACTTCAGGTGTGTATGTTATTGAAAACTGTCTATCAATAAACACTACTTCCTGGGTATTGGATACCGGATCAGGATCTCATATCTGTAATTCTTTGCAGGCGTTGACAATCCGTAGGTTTTTGAAGGCAGGTGACATGACCCTCAAAGTTGCAAACGGAGCTAGCATGGATGCTAAGGCCGTGGGGGACTATCACCTGGGAATGTCAGATGGACATGTTTTGGTTTTACGTAATTGCTTTTTTGTACCCAACGCAACTTGTAATATCATTTCTGTATCTTTGACTTCTAAAGAAGATTATGAATTTGCGTTTGTAAGTAATGTTATAAACATTCACCTTAATCAAGTTCTGATTGGGTCAGGTACATTAAGCAATGGTATATACGTACTAAACCAACCACAGATTTTCAATGTCCAGAATACACACAAAAGAAAGTCTCCGGAAATAAATCATACTTTCTTATGGCATTGTAGACTGGGTCACATCAATGAGAGAATGTTGACGAAGTTACATACAGAAGGATATTTGAATCCGTTCGAATATCAATCGTATGCCACTTATCAATCCTGTCTCAAAGGAAAGATGACAAAGACTCCATTCACTGGACAAGGAGTAAGAGCGAGCGAGCTCTTAGGACTCGTACACAGCGACGTGTGCGGTCCAATGTCTACACATGCGCGAAGCGGTTATTCTTACTTCATTATTTTTACGGATGACTTTTCAAGGTACGGTTATTTCTTCTTAATGAAACATAAATCCGAAGCCTTTGGAAAATTCCAGGAATATAAGAATGAAGTAGAAAATAAACCGGCAAAAGTATCAAGACACTAAGATCGGATCGAGGTGGTGAATACTTGAGTGCCGAGTTCCTGGAGTACTTAAAAGAGAATGGAATTCTCTCTCAGCTTACTCCTCCATACACTCTGCAACATAACGGTGTATCAGAGTGTCACGACCCAAAATATTAGCTCGCGACCAGCACTTAAATCACGCGACGTCTATAGGCGTAACGTAATTTAAGTAAGCTGAAACACAGAAATCTAAACTTTTTTAAGAAATAAAGATACAATAAACCATGTTTTGTCTTTTGAAAATTTGGGCAGCACCTCCCTTGTAAAAACCAACCCCGAAAACGGTTACAACACAGAATAATAATAAAGCATCCCAAACGGGAGAAAATCACGCCCAACGGCGGAAACAACCACCACAAGTATAAATAACAAGTATACGACGCCCAACGGCGAAGATCCACATAAGGAAAAGTAAAGCAAGGCGTCAACCCAAAAAGCGAACATAAAACCCATCGCTCAAGTCTCGCAACTACAAGTCTTCTAAGTCCGCAACATATACAATTTGCTAGTTTCTGATTGATGGAGTGACTAGATACAATATGAATATCAAATACAAGAGGGGCACGATCCAATATGTACCACCTACCACAAGCAAGTCACCCGAAAACAGCTGTGTGCCACCGATACCGCAACTGATCCAAGCGGTCTACCTGCAAGAACTGTGGCACAACGGGGGTGAGTTGCCAACTCGTGAATAGAAAAACATCAACAGGTAGAAATCGAAATAAACAACTATTCCTAGGTCAACTATATCATAAAGGTAATACTATGATATCTACGGTGACCAAATCTGTATATGTGCCAACACAAGATAAATGCCTAACAGCAAGTGTATATCATCCAACAATGAATCAATGCATGTATGCAGGTGGATCTCTTTCATAATAAAATCAATGCATGTATGCAGTGGATCTCATCCACGTGTCAACCACTGACACAACAACTCCTGCATGTAAATATCATAAAAGCATATGGAAGTAAATATGAGGATATCAAGAATGTGTGTCCATCAATGACACATCAAATCATGGAAACCTGGGTGTCTATCACCGACATCCGAAACATCATGAATACCCGTGTCTAGCATCGACATGTAAATCCTCATAACTCAGGCGCCATCACCACGACTGGCCCTGATATCATGTCCGTACATCACTCCGGTCGGTATCCCCACGATAACCGCCGAGTCCAAATACTATCACCGGTAGGTAGTGGTCCCTTTGTCAGGCTTATCGTCTACACCACGATATCACCTCTCGTCCCGGGGTACCATACCGGGTCCACCATGTACCCGCAGACGGTGCATCCCGCTCCTCGAATCGGGTATCACAAGCCAAATCTCAGAACCGAGAAATCACATGGTGGACGTACTGAAATATCATATCAAGAGAAACCGGGTTTTCAAACAATATATAGTTTTCTTGAAATACCCCCACGGTTCTCAAATCCATAAATCACATGAAATACATATCTCAATGCGTAAATCCATGAAAACTGATATATGCAACATAAAACAACAATATGAGCATATAAAGGGAAAACCGCTCTTTCAAATGAATCCAGCTTTTAAAAATATATCTTGCGGTTTCCAAATCCACCGAAATCAAGTGCAGTATATATGAAGTGTACATGTAATTGTAGCAAGATTTAAGTATCTACATGTAAGCAGGTATGTATGATGCATCTCATAAGCATAATAAGCAATGTATCAATATCACATGTCAATATGTAGGCATGATGTGCATGTAGCTGTAGCAGAGTATGTGGGTGTACATGTCAGTATATCATAGCATGATATAGCAATTCTACTGTGTAAGTGACATAGCAATTATCGATGAAGAAGTGTGTGAGCCGGCAATCTGTGTATGTGTAACATACGCATCATCAATAATGGTGTAGGTGTATTAGCACAGGTATAAGAAATGCAATGAGAATATCATGAATGCAGCATAATGCATATAATGAATCAAATGCTATGGGGTATACATATCAACAAGACCGAGTCGGTGAATCTATCAATTGGCATCCAGCCTCACAACATCACGTACGGTACAATCCATCGTACGACATCCTCTAATCAAGGGTATGGATAAATCAACAGGTAAAAGTCATCGTGTACGGTAATCTAACGTACAGCGGCATTAACGAATAGGGATTCTATCAACCTATACAATATCGGGGTACGGATCTAAGTCTCGTTCGTCATATCACCCATTATGCAATCATTATCCATATAAATATATATACCTATCCCTCATGTCACATCGATGTTAAACTCGTATCAGGTGACCTACAAAGGTATCAACAATCACATATCGACTCGACATGTCACACTAAGTCATCATATCACATCGTATACCCGTTCATTTCACTAATATGTCGCATCACATTAAATGAACATCACACCTGTTCTCTTTTAATTCATACCTATCATGATTTACTTATCATTTCGTATTCTCCGAAATCAATAGTTTCACAAATGTCCATCTCTATCATATTATCTTTTGCAAGTCCTAAGGTCATATCAGTCGCCTATCATTTATCAGGTTATAATAAACAAACGATCTTTCAATCCAATATTTGCGGGGGTGCTATACGCCATCCATCCGACTTCCCCGGTAGATATAAATCTACTCACCTGCTAAACTCCTCGCTTAGCCGTAGTCGATGCGCTACGTCGTCTCGGAATCCACGCGAAGGTACCGATCGATCCGTGTCCTTCGGTCTTTGCTCTCGGTCCTTAGCATGTTACGGCTGTCTCGACAACGTTCGCCCTCCGGTCAAGCTCGTCAAAAAAAGTCGCACATCGAAAATACTTGTCTCAAGGCATCCAAGAATTTCGGTGGAGGTAAATTGAAGTTGTGTTGGTGTAGCATGTAAGCACATGAAGAAATTTGCATATCAAGATGAATGGGGCTCGGCCATAAGCAAGGTTTTATTTTATTTTATTTTTTGTTCTCTATGGAAATGAAATCAAGTAGTGTGAAGAATGAAGTCTGAAGAAGTCTGAAGAATGGAGTGTGAAGAGTAATGAAGTGTGAAGAATGAAGGATTGATTCAACACAAGAATAAAACCATCACCATTTAAGAGGGGCCCACGAAATGAACTTGCTGGGAAAACCCCAGCCTCACACCTCACATATCAACAAAACTCTTCATCCAAACATTAATATCCTACCAAAAAAAATCAACACAAAATATCTTAACTTGGACAAAAACACATAAAGCAAGAATAAATATCCTTACTACCCCACTCCATGCCCACCATTCTCACAGCCCCCTCCCCATACGAAAATGGGCAGCCCAATATAAAATAAAAGTCCACAAAATGCATCCAACATAAATTAATGCATACACCAAAATGCATGCAACGTTAACAACTCACATTCAACATAGAAAAATAAAATCACATATCAACAAGTGGGGTCGGCCATTTCTACAGGAAGTGTTCACTGGAAATAAATAGAGGGGGGTGACCATATAGGAAATATCCATATAAAAGATCTTAAGCTTTTCCAAAAGCATTTAAGGTAAACCATGAGTCACAAAACACCTAGCTTCTTTCTAGAAGCAAACATGACTCACCCAAATGATTCATCTCCAAAACAAAACCCACACCCTCACTTGATGAATTCGGCCATGGTAGAATGATGAAGAAAAAATGTGGTCAAAAATGATACACTCACATGAAGTAATAATTAACACATTAAAATAATATTTTAATTAGGAAAAATATTTATGTGAACCAAAACTTCCCATTGCCCCCCAAAGCTCGCGCATTAGTTTTATTTTTGCTAAAATATGTGCTGGCAAGTTTATACGGAAATTTGATCAAAATCGGTTAAAACGGAAAATACCGACTATTTTACCCTAAAACGGAAAAATTCGTATAACGATTTCAGAAACGTTACAATTTTTCCCCCTTAAGGAAATTCGGTCCCCGAATTTAAACTTAAATTTAAACCCCTAAATGCTAAAACATTGCAATAAACGGCTAAATCAACGGGGCTCCGAAATAACGGAAGAAACAGAAAACCACAGCGCACCCTGTGCGCCGGAAAAATGAGTACGAAACTCAAAACCGATCTTCGTCAAGCGTCACGCAAATCAACGGACTTGCACGCATAACATCAGAGTCACAAAGGAGATACAAATCTCAAATCCACTTCCGAAATACCATATGCACTAATCAAATACCATAATACATATATAGTACGCATCCTGTTTGAGCAAAAAAAATCTCCAAAAACCGAATAAATCATATGCATAATCTTTTCTGAATTGCCACGTAATGCGTAACTCACGGCACAAGTGGCGGACGCTCATTGTTAAAGTAATAATATACTAGCATATATGTTTTGCCAAAATATGCTTTCCGCCCTTTTTAAAATATCCCAAAAGGTTTTCTTTTGCAAATGTCCGTGTCACTCGCAGACACGTAAGAAATAGCGAGACTATAGCTCCTTTTTAAATCTCCTGGTAAACTTTTTATGCATGCAAAAGTACACAGGTACCGTCCTCGGATCAGTCCTGTTAAGGTACTACAAAGTATAGGGCCTCATCATGAAAACAAAGTGCTCAAAAGCAAAATCAGCCTCATAAGGCGTATTCAACAATCGCGTACGTCTGGTGCGCACGGAAATCAAACCCAAATACAAGTGCCAATATGCACGAAAGCAAATCTAAGTGCAACTGGTGTGCACGAAAGCATCTGTCCAGTGCAACAGGTGTGCACGACAACATCTAGTGCATCTATAGTGCACGAAAATCTCAACCAGTGCAACTGTCATGCACGAACGAAAATCCCAAATCGAGTGCATCCGGTGTGCACAAATCATATCTCATATCATGCGTTCAACATACGCGAAAATCCAACTCAAGTGCATCCATCATGCAAAAATACAATCTGAATCAGGTGCATCCCATATGCACGAATAAAAATCTAAATCAAGCGCCTAATATGCGCAAAATCCGACCCATGCGCGTCAGGTCCGTAATAAGCATCAAGTGCAGTAGCATGCATGAAAATGAACATCAAGTATGCACGCGCATGAAAACACAAATCCGGTAAAATGAATGCCTAAAGGCATGAATCGAGTGCAACCAATGCACGAAATACCAATCCTGTGCATCAAGTGCACGAAATATCAAATTCTATGCATCCGTGCACGAAATATCATCTATAACTCAAATGCGTATGAAAACCAAACGAGCGTACCAAGGTGTATAAAAAAATCATAAAAGTGTACAACTGCGTGCACAAAACACGTATCAATGCACTGCAAGCACATATGAGCTATACCGAGTGCAAAAATCAAATCGAGTGCGTACCACACGCACATATCAAATCAACAGTATGAAATCCACGAAATCATAAACATGTGCAGCCAAGGTACAAAATCAAAATCAAGCGCAATTAGAAATACACAAATCACGAACCAATACAACAGTGTGTAAAACGTATATCCAGTGCAACAACTATGCACAAAATATAAATACCCAGTAGGTGCAGCCATGGTGTACTAAATATCATGAAACTCAAATCCAAGCGATATAAGCATGATACTCGGATCACAACGCAAATCGCAACAAATGACATTGAGGTACACCTCCTATAATGTCGAAGAAAAAGTCGGTGCGCCCAAACTGGCAGAGCAAGAACATCCGCTCGCCTCCTGCCCACGGTCTGGCGTCCTCTATATCTGGGTCCTCAGAATACACGTAACACATCTGATCCTCGGTGCAAATCTTATTGCAGCAGTGTCATGGAAGGAACCGGCTCAGGGCCTCTTCCGATCTCGCCTACGCCGAACTATACGGAGGCTGGTACTTTTATATAATCTTTCTCATTCTCTGGACATCAGCGTTCTCAGCACAACTTTTACTCGGAAACTGGCCGTATCTCAACGCCTCTATACACATATCCGATCTCTAATATCAACGGGGAGTAATAATAGCTCGTTAATGTCTCGCACGAACCTCTTGCTCCATTCGTCTTCATTATCGTCCACGTGACGTCGTATCATGCTATCTGCGTACCGCAAATGTTCTCGGCTATAGTCAATCCAGAGTCTCTCACACGGACTCGAACTATGAACACGGTATCTTCATCACTCTATCGAAAAAATCTAGCCAAACACGTCCTAGAAAACCCGTCCCAACAATCGGAGGAATCTCAATATTCGTCCGTTCTCAATCAACTCACAACACACCTGGGTGAGGTCCTCTATCCGAAGCTGGTCATGTTGCTGATCTCCTATCACAGGATATCCGGACGGCGTTAAACTTTTCGATCGAGTCATCAAAAGTCCCAAAATTTTCCGAGAGCTCAACACCTGAGCATGGTTTAATGATATTCGGTATATGCCACAGTACCTATGGACCGACCGTAGAAGGGCAGACCCAAGCCTCACTGATAGCACCGCTAAACTACCGCAAACCCTTAGGTTCAAAAGCGGTTTCATGGTCATCACGTCGAGTTAGGGTTTCATTCTTCTAGAGGGTCCACCGAATCACTTGCATGTCCTTCCGAATACTTTAAACTTGAAAAAATGGGTTTTCTGACATTCGTTTGAACCTTTCAACTCCTCCCAGAAGACATGTGAACACCCTTCGTCCGCATGCTAAACAATGCCCCTAATCCTTAGGGATAGACGGTACATCAACGGTCATCCCTGGGTCGGTCTACTCTAGACCTGAGTAAGACTCTCTACACTGGCAATCTTCAACTCAACTGGGTCTGTATCGGCACATCAATTACGACGAATCACTTTTGTTAGTTATATGTATGCCCTAGAGGCCATTACTGTACATAGGATGTATATTGTAGTGGATGCTGGGACGTATATAGGGAGGACTTTCTTGCTCGACATGATAGTATGCTATCTGGTTGAACTTTACCTTAACGTGTATACTGATTGTCTCTCTGTTACATGTTGGTAAAGCCCTTAGGATGTGTGCTTGACTACCTGGACTATGATGCGGATCATACTAGTGGGGACATGGTAGTCCATAAGTACATCCTTCAAAGTCCCTAGTCGTGGGTGTATCGAGACAGGGCATCGATATACCAGAGTAGACTAGCGTGTACCTTCTCGACCCATACAGATGGGCGATGGATGATCCCATATCCATTGGTGTTTGACATCGGAGATGATATACGGGTGCTCAGTAGAGACTGGGTACACTGGACGGACTCGCCGAGAACTCCCAGATGGTATTATACCTCACGTCAGATGGCAGTTCTCTGGTGACACTGGTACAGAGTAGTCTGTTTACCCGAGATCGTCATAGAGTCTTGTGTGGTTCCCACTGTGCTTTGATTTCCATCTTACCACGTCCAAGAGGGCATGCAAAACGGTGGTTTTTGGGTACAGTCCCGAGTCACATGGAGGCAATGAGCGATAGGAGGGGATTCGTCTCTCCCGGTATAGGGGGTTGATGTTGCGCTGTGTTCGATTGGCTATAACAGGAAATCCCTGGCCAGGGTTGCTGAGATTTACTGGTAAGTGTTACCAGTAGTTTCTCGAACAGTTATAGACCTCATATCGACACGACTTATCGAGCTATTGGGGTCTGACGTTTACCACCCCTAGGCGAGATATGCGACAGATCAGACGATCAGACCGGACTGTACGGTAGTGTTACTGGTTGGATTCACTGGAGTGTGAGCGGGCTTGCTCGTCGATCTTCAGATCGCTCAATACCCGGGTGGCCGTTATGTTTAGCAGATCGCTTGCGGCTTGTGGATGTTTGATATGATCATCATCCGCTGCCGGCGTATTGACGAGTCTTTAGAGTCCTACACAGAGGTTTCCTGGCTCAAGCGAAACGAAATAGGAGCGCATATGAGATATGTGCGGGACCGAGAATAATGCGTGTATGTGATACCGTATTTCATTCTCGCGATGTGACATTGATCGGTTATATGCGATATAGCCGGGTTATCGGATCAAGTGTTGATTCGATAAGTTGTTACTGAAGATACCAGTCGGTTATGTGCGACATGACCAGATCATTGAATCAAGTGTTGATTTAGTGATTTAATGCATAATTATATATTTGATATATTACTTTGCATTAACTAGTATCGGTTCACTTTGAATGGATTTTCTCACTCGGGTGTGCGCATTGCATATGCGATATGATTTTTGTGCACTTGATTGTATCATGTTTGATGATACATATCTTTTTTGTTAAGTGTAATGAATTAAACCTAGGTTAAGTAAATGATTGGGGTTTTCTTTTATTCATTCATTTATCTTTTCTTTTGCATTTAAAAGATAAATGAGAAAAGGAAAAGAAGTGAAAAATGGTGGCTAGTTTTGTTTTCATCATGAAGCTTCATGAAGCTTTCATTAAGTCACCATTTTTGTCTCATCTCCTTAACCCTAACCATTCTTTAACCTTGGTCAATTCTCTACACTTAACTTGGGTTATGTTATGATAAGAATGGATTATTCTTTTCTTTTTTTAATAATTCTTATCATATCATTTTCTTCTTCTTCTTCCATCAACTCAAGAAGAAAAACCTAGACTACATCAATGGTGGATTGATGATATGAGTGAGAAATCCAAATCTAAAGTCTACCCACTTCCTATTTCTTCATCCTCTACCTCTTGCCAAGTAGTAGAGTGTGTTTCCTTCACAAGTTTCTTGACTTGGTGAAGTGAGAGCTTGATTTAGCGATGCCTCGACGTAGATCATCTTCGGCATGGACATCGACGACCTAGCTCGCTTTTTCTCCGACGAAGCCGACTCTAGAGCCCGGATTCCTTTTGGACAGCGGAGACGACTTCGTTGCGGAGCTATGGAGGTGGAGCACCGGATCTACAAAGGTTGTATTTCCGATATCCCATTAGTTAAGTTGTTAACTAGATTGTTTATTCGTCTAGATTTCTAGCAAACGATCCGTAGTCGGGTCTCTCGGCACCTAGAAATTTTGAAATTGGCATGTTCGATGCCTTGCGAGACCTCACTAGTGTGCCTAGGGACCCTACAGTGGTATCAGAGCCTAGCTAGAGCCTTAGGCGAAGTCTAGACGGATTTTGAACTCCGAACGAACCCGAAATCCTAACACACCCATGCTCTCTGTCCAATTTTCAAAAACAGGGATTTTTCAGTATTAAAAATATGCAGAAATATCAGCAGGTTATTTTAAGAGTAACTGTGAAATACGAGTGCGTAATTCCATTAAACTGCCACGGTTCCGCGGCACGAGCATGGCTCGTGCGGCGGATCCGCGGCCGTACGGACTCATTCTTCAGTCAATGTTACACAGTAACTCCTAATTGATATTGCTTGTTTTCCTGGGTATTTTTAAATATTATTCAAGAGTTGAATTTTTCTGGGTTGTTTTGGGATTTCATGGACTAGATCGGATTATCAAATTTTGTCTGTGTGGCTTTCCGGATAAATTTTAGAATATGTTAAAAAGTTCGACCGGATATAAATACCCAATTTTTCCCCTGTCGGGAAATTTCCAAGTGTTGGATTTTTCCGAAATTTAACGACGTTCTAAGTAGTGCAAGTAACTCGATGGACCTTCTAGAAGACAACAAACCTTAACTCGATTATGTGACCGTCTTGAACTGCCCTTTGAACCTTTGGGTTTGGGGCAGTACGGCGTGCCACATGTGAGGCGTTGGCTTGACCCTTCTATGGCTGGACCGTTGGTACTGAGGCACGAACTGAATGTTGTTAGACTTATTTCATGTGTTGGATTGTATCGGGAAAACTTGGGTGTTCGATTGTTCGATCGGAAAGTATGACATTTTCTATTTATCCGGAATGGGATACAATAATTGGAATTCATAATAAGTTATGTGATAACTGAATGAATGTTATAAACGTAGCAGTTTAGTCTCACTTGATCGGTTGCTACGGAATTTTGATGTGATCAAAAGTCCGTCACAATCACGTAGCGTACGCGGATACTCGCCGGGTAAACTTAATAGACAGCCTCGCTCCATAGCCCCGACCAATTGACTGTAGGAGAACCCCGTCGCCGAAAGCATCCGTTCGGGTGCTCGCGGTAGCGGTGTTCCGCCTTGGTGCACTTGGTCGACGGCGTCGGGGGTGCGGCCGCCTACTGAAGTTTGCGACGAGCATTCGATCAGGATGTCGGGAATCTTGTTGAATTGCCCGACTTGATATTGAAAAGTGTTTTCGATTTTGAGACTAAAATGCGGGGTTTATAATTGTTAGACATGCGATGTCTAAGTAATTCATTTGGTCAGGCATGCGATGTCTGAGGTGGTTGCGGATTCCAACTCTTGTAGTTTTACACTTTCTTTTCTGTGACCGTAAGTGTAATATGTGATATCGCCGGTTTCGTTGCTATATGTCAACGACAATTGGGATACGCATGTTTACTTACGTTGATGACATGTGATGTTATGTGTTGCTGGATATGTTGTATTGGATCGTCGTGTTTGAATAGCCGGGGTTTTTTTATGTGAGATGAGTGTTTTTCATTTTCATTCATGTAAAAACTTGTATGTAATATTCTTTTATTGGGGCGCTTCCAGGTTGCGGAAGTTGTCACCCTTTGTATATTATTTACTTTTCTGCACTAGGATAGACCCAAGGAGGGGAGCACAAGTAACCGGGTTCTGGAGTCCAGTGGGAGACCAACTCGAGGAGTCGAGTCCGGGTCTCCTAACTCTAGAATTGGTAGGGTTGCTTGCCGCTCTCGTAGGGGTCTAGGGGTGTGGGTTTGACTATTCATCACGATCGTGGAATCCGTGTTTTATACTGGCTCGTATTGAAAACACGGACGTCCTAGTATATCCAATATTTCATATGTTTCTTCTGCTGCGATATCTGTGATGTGATCATGTGATGTTCTTTGATTGATACAGTATATAGTATATATGATATATTATATAGACGTTACTTATGTTTTACACCCGCGCTAGCCCTGCCCCGCTCTGCCGTTAGTTACCTAACCTAACGGTGCACGAGGGGACATCGAGGCGAATGCGGATGGCATAAGTGTACGTCGTATTTATCTGTGATGTTTAGGTACTTAAATGATGGGACTTCATTAATGTGATTAATGAAATAAAAGAAACCTAAGATGTTGTAGAATCGAATTTCAAAAATAAAACAGGTAGCTACAGTTCTTGCTTTGCACAGCGGTATATGTGATATATCCTGCACCTTATTCGATGAGGAAAGGACCGAGATCCCTTCACCGGGAGTGACTCCTTTAGCAATAACTGGCAGATGCTACACACTCGGTTTGTCTTTTGATTGCTTTTAAGTGTTTTGCTTTGCACAGCGGTATATGTGATATATCCTGCACCTTATTCGACGAGGAAAGGACCGACGATCCCTTCACCGGGAGTGACTCCTTTAGCAAAACTAGAAAAGCCTCAAAAGCACTCCATTTTAAAATCATTTGATTCTACAGCGATATCAAGTTCATTACGCAATAGGTTTTCAGAAAAACCTGTCGTAGCCCTCCGTCATTTCAGATACGTACTAGTTAGTATTCGTGCTGCGGTTGTTTGGCCTCCGTCAAGGCGTAGTGTACGGTAGCTAACTAGTGCTTATTTGCTAGCATATGATGCGATTGGATTAGGGTATTCGTACGGCGTTGTTTGGCCTCCGTCAAGGGTCGTGCGGGTGGGTTTAATTCAATCAGGAAATGACGGGTTGAACTTGACTAGCGGACTATGGGTTGTTTGGCCTCCGTCAAGGTCATAGCGAGCTAGGGGCAAAAATATTATCGGTAATTTCAAGTGTTGAAATTTGCAATGAGATTGCATACCTTCTATGAGATAGTTGGATCCCGATACCCGCTGCGAGTAAGAGTTACTCCGGGAGAGTTTTATACATTACAATTAGCCGATCAAGTAGGTGTCTAGAAAGGTGTTAACGAGGTTACGCCTCTGGGAAAACGAGGTTTACATTAATTAGGTTCGTGCGAAAGCACGGGGGACCTCCCTCAAAGTACCGACACTGGCCTGGCTGAAAGATTGGCGAACTTGTAGTGTGTAATTAATCCCGGCTAGTCTTTCCTTTTAGGGTTTGAAGGAAGATTTGATAAAAAGCAGTGGGAGCCATCCTGATTAGATAAAATAATAACCAATCTATTCTTGCAAGAGCGCACGCTGAGTGTTTTCTTCTCTCTCTCTCCAGGTAGCGACCATATCACGCCTTAATCAAGATAATAATACGGAATATTGACCGAACCCGCTTGTTATACTGAGCTGGGGAACGTTGGTCCCGCTCCAACTTATAATTGTTATAAGACAGAGCAGGAAATTGGGGAATACCAGATTTCCCGTGCCGCCCAAACGAAGAGAGTGCATGCTGATGCATCATCTTCGGGTGTGTTCTTTATACAGAACTGTTTCTCTATTCTTTACGTCCTGGGTATGTGATACCGGATCAGGATCCCGGATATGTAATCTGTTACATAGGGCTACAGAAAGGTAGAGAACTGAGAACGGGTGATAAGTTTCATGAGGCAGAAAACGGGGCAAGTGTTGCAGCCAAGTCTGTTGGTCACTGTCACCCTGTATTACCAATACATTGATTCTGAACGAATGTTATTAGATACCGAACCTGATATACAAAATCGTATCAGTCTCTTTATTAGTAAAGAAATGATAAAATTTTGTATCGTTGGATAATGTTTTGAACATTTCCTATATCAAAAGTTGATCGGTTCAGGCACGTTATCTAAAAGCATTGATGTTCTAAATCAAACTACAGTTCTTAGTATACAGAACACACACAAGAGGAAGAGTTCAGAAATGAACAAATCCTTCTTGAGGTATTGTAGACTAGGTCATATCAATGTGACCCGACTAGCTAAGTTCCACATAGATGCATATTTAAAACAGTTTGAATCTACATCTTATGAAACTTGCCAGTCATGTCACAAAGATAAGATGACCATAGCTCCGTTTACTGGAAACAGAGAAAGAGTTAGTGAACTCTTGGGATGATACATGTTGATGTATGTAGGTCCCCAGTCTACACATGCCAAGACCGGTTCTTTGTACTTCATTACATTCTCTGATAATCTCTCGAGATTCAGACATATGTTCCTGTTGAAACACAAGTCCGAACCTTTTGAGATATTCACAGAATATAAGTTAGAAGTAGAGAACCAATACGGGTATAAGTATTATGTCCTATGATGAGATCAAGGAGGAGAATACTTGTGCACGGAAATCCTGGATTATACTAAAGGAGAATGAGATTCTCTCTCAGCATTACTCCTCTGTATACACCATAGAACGATGGTATATCAGGGTGGAGCAATCACACCCTATATGATAAGGTGTGCTCTATGATGAGTACTACTGAGTTACCTTTTTCCTTTTTGGGAGTTATGCACTTGAGAAGCTGCATACCTATTGAATAGGGTTCCAATCAAATCAATTGCCTACCATTTCATATGTGATATGGAAAGGGAAGAGCCCATATCTTAAGATAGTTAAGATTTGGGGTTGTCCGGCCTATGTCTAAAAGCAAAATCCGGACAAGCTGGAGGCAAGGTCAATCATGTAGAACTGGAAATGTTCCAGCTATACAAAACTGCAGCTGAAGATTTGACAGAACCAAAGGATTCAATAGTTACCAACGAACCTCGGCCTCTCCGCCGATCTAGTAGGGTTCCTCACCCACCTGAGAGATACTTCGGTTTCTCTATGACAGTGGGAGCGAGGATTGCATCATGAGATGATGACCCAACTAGTTTCGAGCTGGCCATCAGGAGTGAGACTCTGTAAGAATGGCTGGATGTTTAGCGATCTGAGATGGAATCCTTATACACCAACAAAGTATGGACTTTGGTTGCTATATCTGAAGGGTTAAATCCCCATCAGGAGCAAGTATATCTTGAGAAGATTACTTGGTGTACATGGAAAAGTTGAGACTTTCAAAACTAGACTTGTTAAAGGTTTGCATCATTGACCAGGTGTGGATCATGATGAAACTTTTTCTAGAGAACTATGCTTAAGTCCATCCAGATCCTACTTGCCACGGCTACATACTATGACTACGATATCTGGTGGTTGGGTGTCTTGACTGATTTTCTAAATGATGATTTAGAAGAGTGTGTCTATAAGTACACAGCCAGAGGGCTTCGTAGACAGTGGGAGCAGCGGAAACGTGTGCAAGATGCTTTATAGGATAAAGCAGGCATCGCGGAGTTGGAATATCTGTTTTGATGAAGTAGCCAAAGAGTTTGACATCATCAAAATGGTAGATGAACCTTGTATATACAAAAAGGTATTAGGGAGTATGGTGATGATCCTCGTAGAGTACGTGGATGACATACTCTTGATAGGGAAGAAGTTTCCTATGCTACGCTCGATCAATCTCCGCTTATCACAATGATTTTCCATATAGGATCAAAGTGATACCTACTAAATCCTGGATTTTGGATCTATGAGATAGATCTAATTGGATGTTAGGAATACTCACTAGCTGTAGTGAGATGGTATCAATCGACCCTGGGGAGAATCACTGGAATGGTTCCAGGGTGATAAAGACGACTGAATGTCAGTCACAGGCATTTTCTTTACCCTCAGTAAAGGGACGGTATGTTGGAAGAGTTCCAAGCTAGATACCGTGACATACTAGACGATAAAGGCACGATACATCGCTACTTAAGTTGCTACCAAAGAGGCTGTTTGGGTGTATATAGGTTCATGAGATGAACTATGTTCATCCCATTGTGTGACAATGGAGTTGTGGCTTATGCCAAGGAACGCAGGTCCCATCAGTGATCCAGACATATTCTAAGGCAGTATCACTTGATCATGGAGATGGTTGATCTCCAGGGTGATCGAGGTTTGGAGAGTAGACTCAGAGGACAACACAGCGGATCCACTCACAAAGGCCTGTTCCCAGAGAGAGACTTTTATGGGATGGTTGAGTATGAGATACTGCAACCACTGCCATCAGATTGCCCTAGTGCAAGTGGGAGATTGTTAGTTATATGTATGCCCTAGAGGCCATTACTGTACATAGGATGTATATTGTAGTGGATGCTGGGACGTATATAGGGAGGATTTTCTTGCTCGACATGATAGTATGCTATCTGGTTGAACTTTACCTTAACGTGTATACTGATTGTCTCTCTGTTACATGTTGGTAAAGCCCTTAGGATGTGTGCTTGACTACCTGGACTATGATGCGGATCATACTAGTGGGGACATGGTAGTCCATAAGTACATCCTTCAAAGTCCCTAGTCGTGGGTGTATCGAGACGGGGCATCGATATACCGGAGTAGACTAGCGTGTACCTTCTCGACCCATACAGATGGGCGATGGATGATCCCATATCCATTGGTGTTTGACATCGGAGATGATATACGGGTGCTCAGTAGAGACTGGGTACACTGGACGGACTCGCCGAGAACTCCCAGATGGTATTATACCTCACGTCAGATGGCAGTTCTCTGGTGACACTGGTACAGAGTAGTCTGTTGACCCGAGATCGTCATAGAGTCTTGTGTGGTTCCCACTGTGCTTTGATTTCCATCTTACCACGTCCAAGAGGGCGTGCAAAACGGTGGTTTTTGGGTACAGTCCCGAGTCATATGGAGGCAATGAGCGATAGGAGGGGATTCGTCTCTCCCGGTATAGGGTGTTGATGTTGCGCTGTGTTCTATTGGCTATAACAGGAAATCCCTGGACAGGGTTGCTGAGATTTACTGGTAAGTGTTACCAGTAGTTTCTCGAACAGTTATAGACCTCATATCGACACGACTTATTGAGCTATTGGTGTCTGACGTTTACCACCCCTAGGCGAGATATGCGACAGATCAGACGATCAGACCGGACTGTACGGTAGTGTTACTGGTTGGATTCACTGGAGTGTGAGCGGGCTTGCTCGTCGATCTTCAGATCGCTCAATACCCGGGTGGCCGTTATGTTTAGCAGACCGCTTGCGGCTTGTGGATGTTTGATATGATCATCATCCGCTGCCGGCGTATTGACGAGTCTTTAGAGTCCTACACAGAGGTTTCCTGGCTCAAGCGAAACGAAATAGGAGCGCATATGAGATATGTGCGGGATCGAGAATGATGCGTGTATGTGATACCGTATTTCATTCTCGCGATGTGACATTGATCGGTTATATGCGATATAGCCGGGTTATCGGATCAAGTGTTGATTCGATAAGTTGTTACTGAAGATACCAGTCGGTTATGTGCGACATGACCGGATCATTGAATCAAGTGTTGATTTAGTGATTTAATGCATAATTATATATTTGATATATTACTTTGCATTAACTAGTATCGGTTCACTTTGAATGGATTTTCTCACTCGGGTGTGCGCATTGCATATGCGATATGATTTTTGTGCACTTGATTGTATCATGTTTGATGATACATATCTTTTTTGTTAAGTGTAATGAATTAAACCTAGGTTAAGTAAATGATTGGGGTTTTCTTTTATTCATTCATTTATCTTTTCTTTTGCATTTAAAAGATAAATGAGAAAAGGAAAAGAAGTGAAAAATGGTGGCTAGTTTTGTTTTCATCATGAAGCTTCATGAAGCTTTCATTAAGTCACCATTTTTGTCTCATCTCCTTAACCCTAACCATTCTTTAACCTTGGTCAATTCTCTACACTTAACTTGGGTTATGTTATGATAAGAATGGATTATTCTTTTCTTTTTTTAATAATTCTTATCATATCATTTTCTTCTTCTTCTTCCTTCAACTCAAGAAGAAAAACCTAGACTACATCAATGGTGGATTGATGATATGAGTGAGAAATCCAAATCTAAAGTCTACCCACTTCCTATTTCTTCATCCTCTACCTCTTGCCAAGTAGTAGAGTGTGTTTCCTTCACAAGTTTCTTGAGTTGGTGAAGTGAGAGCTTGATTTAGCGATGCCTCGACGTAGATCATCTTCGGCATGGACATCGACGACCTAGCTCGCTTTTTCTCCGACGAAGCCGACTCTAGAGCCCGGATTCCTTTTGGACAGCGGAGACGACTTCGTTGCGGAGCTATGGAGGTGGAGCACCGGATCTACAAAGGTTGTATTTCCGATATCCCATTAGTTAAGTTGTTAACTAGATTGTTTATTCGTCTAGATTTCTAGCAAACGATCCGTAGTCGGGTCTCTCGGCACCTAGAAATTTTGAAATTGGCATGTTCGATGCCTTGCGAGACCTCACTAGTGTGCCTAGGGACCCTACAACTTTCGTCTCTCAACTCGAGATAGACTAGTTATCACCTGTTGCATCTCTGCCTGGATGCTCCAGCGATCACAGCTCGTAATCTCTGTAAGTGACATCACATCAATCTTAGCAACAGCTGGGTCATCTGTCTGCACGGTCGAGACATCAAAATCTCTGAGGTATCCTGTACATCAACATTCCTCTCACACGAGGGGTCACAACAATACAACACTACATCGATACGTTCCCATGTCACCAGAAACACGATGGTCAGTCCTCATCCACGACGAGCTCACTCTGACCGCAACCCCAGCAGCAGCTTAATCTGCGCTCAAACACTGGTGACAGGAACCTCAAACAAGTATCGACGAAAAGATCAAAGGGATGAAAAAGTCAACAGATCCCAAAATGGATACATGATCATAAGGAGGAGCCAAATCACTGAGAGTATGATCATGGAAGCGAATAAAATCAAGTATCTCAATGGATGTATAATCAAAGGAACGAAGAGAATCACAAGTCTCAAGATATGTACATCCTAAGGTCACTTAAGTGGAGTATCGTATCGTAAATATGCCGCGGAACATACGTACGGTACGTCACTCTACTCAAGCTACCTACTCCATCAATCAGGGTCAGCCTATGAAACGAAAGCTCGGGTCTAACACCCCCTTGTTCAAGTCTAAGTTCCGTAAGGTCAAGCCTAGCTTCCAAAAATACATATACCCTAGACCCCACATAGTCAAATCTAGACTCGAACTAAGGTTAAACCTAGCGCTTTGATACCAACTTCGTCACGACCCAAAATATTAGCTCGCGACCAGCACTTAAATCACGCGACGTCTACAGGCGTAACGTAATTTAAGTAAGCTGAAACCCAGAAATCTAAACCTTTTTAAGAAATAAAGATACAATAAACCATGTTTTGTCTTTTGAAAATTTGGGCAGCACCTCCCTTGTAAAAACTAACCCCGAAAACGGTTACAACACAGAATAATAATAAAGCATCCCAAACGGGAGAAAATCACGCCCAACGGCGGAAACAACCACCACAAGTATAAATAACAAGTATACGACGCCCAACGGCGAAGATCCACATAAGGAAAAGTAAAGCAAGACGTCAACCCAAAAAGCGAACATAAAACCCATCGCTCAAGTCTCGCAACTACAAGTCTTCTAAGTCTGCAACATATACAATTTGCTAGTTTCTGATTGATGGAGTGACTAGATACAATATGAATATCAAATACAAGAGGGGCACGATCCAATATGTACCACCTACCACAAGCAAGTCACCCGAAAACAGCTGTGTGCCACCGATACCGCAACTGATCCAAGCGGTCTACCTGCAAGAACTGTGGCATAACGGGGGTGAGTTGCCAACTCGTGAATAGAAAAACATCAACAGGTAGAAATCGAAATAAACAACTATTCCTAGGTCAACTATATCATAAAGGTAATACTATGATATCTAGGGTGACCAAATCTGTATATGTGCCAACACAAGATAAATGCCTAACAGCAAGTGTATATCATCCAACAATAAATCAATGCATGTATGCAGGTGGATCTTTTTCATAATAAAATCAATGCATGTATTCAGTGGATCTCATCCACGTGTCAACCACTGACACAACAACTCCTGCATATAAATATCATAAAAGCATATGGAAGTAAATATGAGGATATCAAGAATGTGTGTCCATCAATGACACATCAAATCATGGAAACCTGGGTGTCTATCACCGACATCCGAAACATCATGAATACCCGTGTCTAGCATCGACATGTAAATCCTCATAACTCAGGCGCCGTCACCACGACTGGCCCTGATATCATGTCCGTACATCACTCCGGTCGGTATCCCCACGATAACCGCCGAGTCCAAATACTATCACCGGTAGGTAGTGGTCCCTCTGTCAGGCTTATCGTCTACGCCACGATATCACCTCTCGCCCCGGGGTACCATACCGGGTCCACCATGTACCCGCAGACGGTGCGTCCCGCTCCTCGAATCGGGTATCACAAGCCAAATCTCAGAACCGAGAAATCACATGGTGGACGTACTGAAATATCATATCAAGAGAAACCGGGTTTTCAAACAATACATAGTTTTCTTGAAATACCCCCACGGTTCTCAAATCCATAAATCACATGAAATACATATCTCAATGCGTAAATCCATGAAAACTGATATATGCAACATAAAACAACAATATGAGCATATAAAGGGAAAACCGCTCTTTCAAATGAATCTAGCTTTTAAAAATATATTTTGCGGTTCCCAAATCCTCCGAAATCAAGTGCAGTATATATGAAGTGTACATGTAATTGTAGCAAGATTTAAGTATCTACATGTAAGCAGGTATGTATGATGCATCTCATAAGCATAATAAGCAATGTCTCAATATCACATGTCAATATGTAGGCATGATGTGCATGTAGCTGTAGCAGAGTATGTGGGTGTACATGTCAGTATATCATAGCATGATATAGCAATTCTACTGTGTAAGTGACATAGCAATTATCGATGAAGAAGTGTGTGAGCCGGCAATCTGTGTATGTGTAACATACGCATCATCAATAATGGTGTAGGTGTATTAGCACAGGTATAAGAAATGCAATGAGAATATCATGAATGCAGCATAATGCATATAATGAATCAAATGCTATGGGGTATACATATCAACAAGGCCGAGTCGGTGAATCTATCAATTGGCATCCAGCCTCACAACATCACGTACGGTACAATCCATCGTACGACATCCTCTAATCAAGGGTATGGATAAATCAACAGGTAAAAGTCATCGTGTACGGTAATCTAACGTACAGCGGCATTAACGAATAGGGATTCTATCAACCTATACAATATCGGGGTACGGATCTAAGTCTCGTACGTCATATCACCCATTATGCAATCATTATCCATATAAATATATATACCTATCCCTCATGTCACATCGTTGTCAAACTCGTATCAGGGGACCTACAAAGGTATCAACAATCACATATCGACTCGACATATCACACTAAGTCATCATATCACATCGTATACCCGTTCATTTCACTAATATGTCGCATCACATTAAATGAACATCACACCTGTTCTCTTTTAATTCATACCTATCATGATTTACTTATCATTTCGTATTCTCCTAAATCAATAGTTTCACAAATGTCCATCTTTATCATATTATCTTTTGCAAGTCCTAAGGTCATATCAGTCGCCTATCATTTATCAGGTTATAATAAACAAACGATCTTTCAATCCAATATTTGCGGGGGTGCTATACGCCATCCACCCGACTTCCCCGGTAGATATAAATCTACTCACCTGCTAAACTCCTCGCTTACCCGTAGTCGATGCGCTACGTCGTCTCGGAATCCACGCGAAGGTACCGATCGATCCGTGTCCTTCGGTCTTTGCTCTCGGTCCTTAGCATGTTACGGCTGTCTCGACAATGTTCGCCCTCCGGTCAAGCTCGTAAAAAAATGTCGCACATCGAAAATACTTTTCTCAAGGCATCCAAGAATTTCGGTGGAGGTAAATTGAAGTTGTGTTGGTGTAGCATGTAAGCACATGAAGAAATTTGCATATCAAGAAGAATGGGGCTCGGCCATAAGCAAGGTTTTATTTTATTTTATTTTTTGTTCTCTATGGAAATGAAATCAAGTAGTGTGAAGAATGAAGTCTGAAGAAGTGTGAAGAATGGAGTGTGAAGAGTAATGAAGTGTGAAGCATGAAGGATTGATTCAACACAAGAATAAAACCATCACCATTTAAGAGGGGCCCACGAAATGAACTTGCTGGGAAAACCCCAGCCTCACACCTCACATATCAACAAAACTCTTCATCCAAACATTAATATCCTACCAAAAAAATCAACACAAAATATCTTAACTTGGACAAAAACACATAAAGCAAGAATAAATATCCTTACTACCCCACTCCATGCCCACCATTCTCACAGCCCCCTCCCCATACGAAAATGGGCAGCCCAATATAAAATAAAAGTCCACAAAATGCATCCAACATAAATTAATGCATACACCAAAATGCATGCAACGTTAACGACTCACATTCAACATAGAAAAATAAAATCACATATCAACAAGTGGGGTCGGCCACTTCTACAGGAAGTGTTCACTGGAAATAAATAGAGGGGGGAGACCATATAGGAAATATCCATATAAAAGATCTTAAGCTTTTCCAAAAGCATTTAAGGTAAACCATGAGTCACAAAACACCTAGCTTCTTTCTAGAAGCAAACATGACTCACCCAAATGATTCATCTCCAAAACAAAACCCACACCCTCACTTGATGAATTCGGCCATGGTAGAATGATGAAGAAAAAATGTGGTCAAAAATGATACACTCACATGAAGTAATAATTAACACATTAAAATAATATTTTAATTAGGAAAAATATTTATGTGAACCAAAACTTCCCATTGCCCCTCAAAGCTCGCGCACTAGTTTTATTTTTGCTAAAATATGTGCTGGCAAGTTTATATGGAAATTTGATCAAAATCGGTTAAAACGGAAAATACCGACTATTTTACCCTAAAATGGAAAAATTCGTATAACGATTTCAGAAACGTTACACGGAGAGACGGAACCGAACCCTATTGGATATGGTACGGTCCATGATGAGTAACGCTGAGTTACCGCGATCATTCTGGGGATATGCACTAGAATCAGCTGCATACCTTTTGAACCGAGTTCCAACTAAGACTGTGCCTACTACACCATATCAGATGTGGTGTAGGAAGAGACCCTATCTTAATCACGTTAAGATATGGGGAAGTCCATCTTTTGTCAAAAAGCAGCATGCGGACAAGCTCGATGCACGCTCAGTATAGTGCATGTTTGTGGGATATCCAAAGAACTCCAAGGGATATTTCTTCTATTGCGAAGAGGAACAAAAGGTTTTTGTTTCTCGGCATGCCCACTTCTTAGAAACTCAGTTTTTGGAGAATCAGATAAGTGGGAGCGCAATAGAACTGGAAGAAATTGCAGAACCACGAGCTATTACTGAAAGCTTAGTAGAACCAGAGGGTTCGAATGATCATGACATTCCTGCGCCGCTCCGCAGGAGTAGTAGGCAGTCTCATCCGCCCGAGAGATATTACGGTTTTCTCATAGACGGGGATAGAGAGGATTGCATCATTGATTATGATGAGCCGACAAGCTTCCAGCAGGCCATTCAGAGCGTTGACTCGGTAAAATGGCTGGATGCAATGCGGACCGAAATGGAGTCCATGTACACCAACAAAGTATGGACGTTGGACGTTGCTCCAGATGGGGTAAAACCCGTAGGATGCAAGTGGATCTTCAAAAGGAAGATTGGTGTAGATGGACAGGTTGAGATCTATAAACCTAGACTGGTTGCAAAGGGTTTTCGTCAAAGACCTGGTTTGGACTATGACGAGA
This sequence comes from Agapanthus africanus, assembly GCA_030015575.1. Taxonomy (NCBI): domain Eukaryota; kingdom Viridiplantae; phylum Streptophyta; class Magnoliopsida; order Asparagales; family Amaryllidaceae; genus Agapanthus; species Agapanthus africanus. The sequence goes on along the minus strand of CM057350.1, from coordinate 395,848,003 downwards.
CCTTTTCTCCAGTAGCTATGCTGAAATCCATTCGGATCCTTCTTGCCATTGCTGCCTTCTACGATTATGAGATTTGGCAGATGGACGTAAAGACTGCTTTTCTAAATGGAAATTTAGAGGAGTGTGTTTATATGGACCAGCCAGAGGGTTTCATTCAGAGTGGGAGCAGCGGAAAGGTGTGCAAGTTGCTTAAGTTCATCTACGGCCTAAAGCAGGCATCACGTAGTTGGAACATCTGTTTTGATGAGACGGTCAAGGAATTTGGCTTTATCAAATATCCAGATGAACCATGCATCTATAGTAGATTTGTAGCGAGAACTGTAGTATTCCTCATTTTATACGTGGATGACATTCTCTGAATAGGAAATGACATTCCTATGCTACAATCTGTCAAAGGGTTCTTGTAACACAGGTTCTCCATGAAAGACCTGGGTGATGCCTCATACATTCTGGGGATCCAGATCTATCGTGACAGATCCAAGAGGATACCGGGACTCTCACAGTCCAGGTACATCGACACCATACTGAAAAGTTTCAGTATGGAAGATTCCAAGCGCGGTAATTTACCGGCTTGTCACGGGATCACCCTCTCCAAAGAGATGTCTCCCAAGACTGATTTGGAAAGGGATCGCATGTCTATTATACCCTACGCTTCTACGGTAGGCTCTATAATGTATGCGATGTTGTGTACTAGACCAGATGTAGCTTATGCACTGAGTGTGGTAAGCCGGTATCAGTCAAACCCTGGGGAGAAACACTGGATAGCAGTAAAGAACATTCTTATGTACCTGAAATGGACTAAGGAGATGTTCTTGGTGTATGGCGGAAAAGACCTCCAGATCGAGGCCTTTACTGACTCCAGCTTCCAGAGTGACAAGGATGATTCTAAGTCCATGTCGGGTTATGTCTTTACCTTCAATGGAGGGGCGGTGTGTTGGAAGAGTTCTAAACAGGAAACCGTTGCTGACTCGACGATGGAAGCGGAATATATCACTGCTGCAGATGCCGCAAAAGAAGCTGTCTGGATAAGGAAGTTCTTAACTGAACTTCTGGCATCCATTGTTGATCCAATACCTCTGTATTGTGACAACAGCGGGGCTATAGCTTTAGCGAAGGAACCCAGGTCCCATCAGAGATCCAGACACATCTTGAGGCGGTATCACCTGATCAGGGAGATCGTGGGTCGCCAGGAGATCGAGGTTCGGAGAGTTTCTATGAAAGATAACACTGCTGATCCACTCACGAAGGCCTTACTCCAGACTCAGTTCGAGCGGCTGATCGAGATGATAGGTCTTTGATACGCCAGTACATGGCCTTAGTGCAAGGGGGAGATTGTTAGTGTATATGCCCTAGAGGCCATTACTGTATCATACTAGTATGTATATTACCTAATGGAAGCTTGGGATATTCACCTTATATTGACAATCTTGCTCAATATAGTAGTATGCTACTTGGTTTGTTTCTGCTTTAATGTGTACATGTGTTTATTTTAGCATATCACTTATAAACATTGGTGGAGCCCTTAGGATCTTTGCTTGATTACCGGCGTTGTGTTGGCAGTCACACTCGTGGGGGCTGGGTAATCTATAAGCACATCATTATGCAGGTCTCTAGTCGCAGGACTATCGAGACAGGGCATCGATACTCTGGAGTAGACTAGCGTATGCGCTTCTCATCCCAGTGTGGGAGACGGTCTGTCCCACAGCCGTCAGTACGTCGTACTTGAGATAGTATGTGGGTGCTTGTTGGGTTACGAGTACACTGGACAGGATTCGTCGGGAATTGTTGGTTGGTATTATACCTATCGTCAGTTATCAGTTCCCAGGTGACATGAGTACAGCTTAGTCCGCTGACTTGACACTGTCATTTCGCCTCGAGTGTGTTCCCACTGTACTTAAATTACTACCCTACCACGGCTCAAAGGAGTCGTGCAAACAGGTAGTAGTTGGGTGCAGTCCCGAAGCACTTGGAGGCAGTGACGGTTAGAAAGGATTCGTCTCTCCCGGTATTGGGGGTTGACATCGCACTGTGTCTAGGAGAGCCATTACACGAGTAGTCCCTGGCCAGGGCAAGCGAGATATACTGGTAGGTTTCCAGTGTTATCTCAGGGTGTTCTGGGCTTTACTCCGACACGACTTGTACCGCTATTAGGGGACTGACGTTCACCGCCCCCTAGGCCCGCCATGCGATTTATCAGACGAACAGACCGGACTGTATGGAGATTGTCACATTCAGACTCAGTAGGAGTTCAGATGGGTTTCACCTCGTCAGTCTTCTTGTCGGCATCTACCTGGGGACCGTTACGCACAGCTAGTGCCGCTTGTGGTCTGTGGTTAAACCCACTGCCAGCGTAGTGTCGAGTCTTTAGAGTCCCACACAGAAAGCTATTCGCCTTTAGGCAAAAGAGTAGAGGTCGCATGGTTTTGCGACAGGGTTCGGTCACATCCGTGCACTTGTGCACGTTTGGTGTCCGGACAGTAAACACTAGCGGGCTTTCATTTAAGCCAGATCCTAGTGTACGTTTTGGGATTGGTTTTATCTTGTTTGTATGCGTGTTTCTCGGAACGCGGATGCTGGTGTGTATGCACAGTTGACAGAGAGACAGAGAAAGAGGATTCTCATTGGGGTTGTTGACTGTTGACTGTTCACTATTGACCATTGACTTTTGCTTAACCCTAATGAGAATAAGAAATATGATTAACAATAATATTAATTAAGTATTATAGTGACATGGTTGTTGAGGGGTTGACTTTGTTGACTTGTTGACTTTGTTGACCGGTTGACTAGGTTGGACTAGTTGACCATCATCATGACAATGGCTATCATTCCATGGCAAAGACTTTTGCTTGCTTGTTTATTTATGCAAAATGAGTGCATGAAATGATATAGCCATTTTGACTTAAACCATCACACAATACTTGTTTACTATTTTTGTTATGATGGCTTTGGATTATGAGAGGTTGGATGGCAAAAGAGTTACTCATTCTCTCATTTCATTTCTCTCTCTTGCCATCACTTGCTCAAGCTCTCCCTCTTCCTCTTGCTCTCTCTAGCTCAAGGCAAACCATTCTCATGTGTTGAGACTCATTGCCTTAGAGATAAAAAGACACCAAAACAATCCTCTACTCATTCTAGTTCACAAGGCCTAGCAAGCCAAGTGTTCTAGTTTCTTCAAAGTTAGAAGAAGAAGCCAAAGGTAGAAGCTTTCAGGTGGATCCATTTTCAGCGCAAGGAGACGACGAGGTGAGGCCGATCCGTACACCGGGAAGAGTTGAAGACGAAGGAGTTCAAGAAAGGTATAGCCCCCGAACCGAGTACGTAAAACTCTAGTTAGGTTGTTAGTTAGTTGTTTAACAAAGATCCGTATTTTGAGTCCATGTTACCACCCTATTGAAAATCGTTTTTCACCACTTCCGCAACCCCGTAAGTATCGAGGAAGGGTAGCATGGACTTACAGGCCACCCGTGCACTGTGCGACATCAACCCCCAATACCGGGAGAGGCGAATCCCTGACGATCCGCTCACTGCCTCCAAGTGGCTCGGGAATGTACCCAAAAAATACCTGTTTGCACATCTCCTTTGAGCGTGGTAGGGTAGAAATCAAAGCACAGTGGGAACTCACACGAGACAAATGACGATCTCAGGTCGACAAACTAACCTGTACACATGTCACCTAGGAACTGCTATCTGACGATATGTATAATACCAACTAGCAAGTTCCCGGCGAGTCCTGTCCGGTGTACTCATAACCTAATGAGCACCTGTATACATCTTAGGTGAACCAACTGACACCAATGGCTTGTGAGACCTGCCACCTCCCCTCGTCGGGGTCTCAACTTTATACACTAGTCTACTATGGAGTATCGATGCCCTGTCTCGAAACTCCCATGACTAGGGACACCTTTTAAGGATGTGCTTATAGACTACCCAGCTCTCACGTATATGATCGCCATCATACTGTTGGTAGTCAAGCAAGATCCTTAGGGCTCTATCAACGTGTAACAGTGATCAGTCACCTGAACCTGTACACGACTGATAAAGGCAAACCAGATAGCATACTATCATTACGAGTAAGACTGTGCTACCGGCATTGGTCCTCCTCAATCATTGCAATCACGTGCCTGCGATCCAATAATTGACTTAGAGGGCACTATATCCAACAATCTCCCACTTGCACTTAAGGCTAATTATTGCGATGTCGTATACTCGCAGCCCGTGTGACACCGAACATCCAACTACTCTACTAATCAGTTTCACAAAGCCCGTTTGTAAAACAATTGTGTACGAGAAATAGCCTTAGTGAGTGGATCCGCCCTGATGTTTCTTTCTATATCTCTCTTAATCTCAAGTTCGCGGAGAAAGCCATCTCCCGAATCGAGTAATACTTGTCTTAGAATATGTCTGGATATCTGATGGGACCTAGTTCATATATGAACTCCAAATCCAAACTTCTTAGACTGTAGTGATCACTGAACCTAATCAGTATCTAGCACCATGCCTCCCACAGTATCCTCTTAGACCACCTGTCCATAATACTGTCTCTCGTCAGAGGGAAAACTATAACTCTGACAATCATTCTGTCATCCATGTAACCTTTGAAGCCTGGAATCATAACCGTCTCCCTAAGGAGGCTGCCGTCATCAAATCCGTAGAACATACACTTATGTTCTAAAACTGCTTCTTTATGTTTCTTCAGGATTGTATTAATATAAACTTATCGCATCTAGCGTAAAAACAACATCTCGTGTGGTACTTGACATCTCACGATTGACCTAATTTCCTAAGCAAGTGATCCGCCAATCATGCACATCCCTCTCCCCTTTAGTCTATATGACACCTTTAGAGAGGGTGACTCCATTACCTGCAGGTACACCACCATGTCAGGAGTCATCTATTCTAAAATACCATTAGAATACTGTCAAAGTACCCAAATTGGGAAACTACCCAATTCTAGGTCTAAAACCATAGATCTAGTAACCAGAATGTCTGATATTATATCCATATCCTGTGTGAAGAAACAACTTTGTGATGATCATAATATAACCGATTGTAGTATACGAATTTTACTTCCTACTCTGTGTATGTCATCCAAATACCAGGACATCACATCCTACTATATTTTTAACAGATCCATCCCCTATTCTGATGAAGTCAAACCCATGACTGTTCACATCAAAAAATAGATGATCTTATCTCCGCTATATTTGCTCAAGCCTATAAATAGACATAAGCTACTTGCCCACTATGCTTCCGCTGCTCCCACTGACTACGACAACCCTCTGGCAGAATAATATATATACGTACACTTCTAAAACTAGTTTAGAACGACGCTATACTTATCATCTTGCCGGGTCTTATAGTCTGGAACAACAGTAGTGCCATGTCTGGGTAAACAAGAACCTCCCTGTCACCTTCCTTGAGGCAACTGGAGTACCTCTCAGGTGTCTGAGGTTACCCACCATGTCTGCGGAGTGGCTATTGGAATGTCAAACCTGATTGAATATATAGGTCCTATTAAATTTTCCGTAATCGTTTATGGTTCTGGAATCACTTCCAGTTCTACCATACTCCCACTACTGTTTTCTGAAAAAATCCATTTTACTAAAACTGTGGCGAGTCAAGAACAATATCACTATTGATCTTCCAGATAGTAGAAAGTCAACCCTCATCAAAGCCAGGGTCAACCCACAAACTGCCATTACAGAAACGTGCCTTGAGTTATCCAGTGTCTGGTTTTAAGCATAAGCTGGACAACTCCCCTTACCTTAACCTGGACAACTCCCCTTACCTTAACATCTTTAAGATATGAAGGATTCTATATCCAATATAGAAACATTGGCACTTATTTAATTGGAACCAGATTCAAATCATGCAGCTGTCTCCAGTGCATATCTTCTTAATGAAGAGAGGCTAGTCAGCATTACTCAACTTAGGAACACATCCAATTATGAGTAACCTGCAAGAGAAACAAGTTTCTCAAAAAACCGTTTACGTTCAACTGAATACCAATCACAAGAATCTACATCTTCGATTTCTTTGAAGAGTCCTGATACTTGCGACATCCGGTTCTCAACTTTATTCTTATACCCACAACTTCTCAAAACTTAGACATTGTATTTCTACGAAACACTTGTCTAAAAACTTAGAGAAGTCACAAGTAAATAGAACATAGTACGATGACCTACCCGTTGTTAGTGTATATGCCCTAGAGGCCATTACAGTATCATACTAGTTTGTATATTACTTAATGGAAGCTTGGGATATTCACAGTTGTATATACAATCTTGCTCGAAATGGTAGTATGCTACTTGGTTTGTCTCTGCTTTAATATGTGCATGTGTTTCTTTTAGCATATTGCTAGTATACATATTAGTAGAGACCTTAGGATCTTTGCTTGATTACCAGCGTTGTGATGGCGCTCGCACTCGTGGGAGCTGGGTAATCTATAAGCACATCCTTATACAGGTCCCTGGTTGTTGGACTATCGAGACAGAGCATCGATACTACGGAGTAGACTAGCGTATGCGCTTCTCATCCCAGTGTGGGAGACGGTCTGTCCCACAGCCGTTAGTACGTCGTACTTAGGATAGTATGCGGGTGCTCGTTAGGTTATGAGTACACTGGACAGGACTCGTCGGGAACTGTTGGTTGGTAATATACCTATCGTCAGTTATCAGTTCCCAGGTGACATGAGTACAGCTTAGTCCGCTGACTTGACACTGTCACTTCGCCTCGAGTGTGTTCCCACTGCACTTTGATTACTACCCTACCACGGCTCAAAGGAGTCATGCAAACAGGTAGTTTTTGGGTGCAGTCCCGAAGCACTTGGAGGCAGTGACGGTTAGACAGGATTCGTCTCTCCCGGTATTGGGGGTTGACATCGCGCTGTGTCCAGGAGAGCCATTACACGAGTAGTCCCTGGCCAGGGCAAGCGAGATATACTGGTAGGTTTCCAGTGTTATCTCAGGGTGTTCTGGGCTACACTCCGACACGACTTGTACCGCTATTAGGGGACTGACGTTCACCGCCCCCCTAGGCCCGCCATGCGATGTATCAGACGAACAGACCGGACTGTACGGAAACTGTCACATACAGGCTCAGTAGGAGTGCAGATGGGGTTCACCTCGTCAGTCTTCTTATCGACATCTACCTGGGGACCGTTACGTACAGCTAGTGCCGCTTTCGGTCTGTGGTTAAACCCACTGCCAGCGTAGTGTCGAGCCTTTAGAGTCCCACACAGAGAGCTATTCGCCTTTAGGCAAAATGAGTAGAGGTCGCATGGTTTTGCGACAGGGTTCGTTCGCATCCTCGCACTTGTGCACGTTTGCTGTCCGGACAGTTTATACTAGCGGGCTTTGGTTTAAGCCGGATCCTAGTATATGATTTGAGATTGGTTTTTCTCAGAGTATTCGTGTTCCTCGGATCACGAATGCGGGTGCGTATGCACAGTTGCTTGAGATTGAAGGAGATGATCTTGTTTAGGGTTAATGGCTATTGTCATTTTATTAACCCTATTGCTTTTGTGTGTATTATAGTTAATTGATAATTAGCTTAATAATTGTGCATGGTTGTTGTTGTTGACCATTTGACTTCATTGACTTGTTGACCTTGTTGACAACTTGACCATAATCATTTCATTTGGAAGATGCTCTTTGATCCTTGCAATTTGCATTAATATTGAAATGATAATGGTCATGTCTTGATTAAACCATGACAATTTTCTAGCTAATTATTGAATTAAAATAATGCACACATATTAGTGAGAATGGCTCACTAATAATTCATTCTCTCATATCATTTCTCTCTCTTGCTCATCCTCTCCCTCAAGCTCTCTCCCTCTCATGTGTTGAGAAACAAAAAGCTTGAGAAAAACCCTCACTTGATCTTCTCTACTCTCTTCTAGGGTTCAAGTCTTAGCATTTCTTGCACTCTAGTTACTCCTAGCTTGGAGTTGAAGCTAAAGGTCGAGGCTTTCGGGTGGATCCTTCTTTGACGGGAGAAGACAAGCAAGGTGACCTCTTTCTACCATTCCAAGGAGCAAGGAGAGAAGGACTTTGAGCTCAAGGTATAACCTTTCCATCACTTAGCTAGTTACTAGTTAGGGTTAGCTTGTTTTTGTTTAGTAAAGATCCTTAAAGCTTGGTCCATGTTGCCTATAGTTGATAAAAATCCAATTTTTATTATGTTTTCCGCCTCCCCGTAAGCACCGGGGTAGGCAACGTGGACTTACAGTGGTATCAGAGCCTAACTAAACATAAACTAGCTAAGTAGTTAAGTGTAACGAAGTTTCGAAACCGGAAAATCGAAAAACCAAACTCGCAAAACCCTAAGTTTCTGTTAATTTTTTTTCTGGTCAAAATAAAATTTGTTATACACCAAAAATTATCTCAGGGTTTTGTTAAGAACACCACCAAAAACGAGACAGAGAGTCGACCAAATGGCCGCGGATCCGCGGCAATAGGAAGCTATTTTGCCGCGCATCCGCGGCCGTCTTGTCTCCTCTCTGCCTCGATTTTGGTGCAGTGTGTTTCTGTGTTGGTTTTGTGATTTTTAGGATATGTTATATGTGCACAGATTTTCCAGAACTAAAATTTACTTTTGGGGGCCTATAAATCCGTATTTTTTCGGAACTTCACTACACTTTAACTATATCGGTTATATCTGTGATGCTTGTATGTATTGAACGTCGACTAATCTCTATAAGTCGATTAGTCGGGGTTATACATCTCTGTGATCTGTGATTGTTATTGGTTTGTGGATATGAATGGATTGGATTGTCGCGGGTGAATAGCCGGGGTGGATGTGAGATGAGTGTTATTTTTCTTTCATTCATTTGTAACATGTAAATTGATGTAATAATATTATTTGTATGGCCGCACAACCGGGTCGGGGTTGTAGCCGTCATTGTATAATTCTTTTTACTGTTTTTGCTCCTAGGATAGACCCATGGAGGGGGTGCACAAACTACCGGGTATCTCGAAGTGCCGAGTGGCCTACTCACGGTGGTGAGGGAGGTTGCTTCGCTTCGGGTGCTTGGCGGGTAGTTTGCCGCACCCGTAGGGGTCTTGGGTGGGGTATTGGCTATTCACCGCGACCGTGTAATCCGCTTTACGTTGCAGGCTCGAACGCATTGCGGATTCCTAGTATATCCAATGTATTCATCTGTGATCTGTAATGTCTATCATTGCTATATATTTATATATAATAACTATTTAGGCGTTGCTTATGTTTTACAGCCGCGCTAGCCCAGCCCCCGCTCTGTCGTTAGTTAAGTAACCTAACGGGTGATGACGGGGCCCCGTGGCGAATGCGAATGGTATAAGCGTACGTCATATTTTGGTTGTTTTCTGCAATGGTAGGATTAAATGATGGGACGCATTAAAAGAACTAATGCAAGAAATAAACCAAGTAAAAGTCGATTGGAACACTTTGAAAACCACTCGGTTCTTTTCAAAACGAAACTTTTAAACGCGGAGCTTGAACCACTCCTTTTAAAAGCTATCTCGTTCCGTCGATTATATCAAGTTCACTACGTTCACGGTTTCGCCAAAACCATCCGTAGCCCTCCATCATTTCGGTTAAATATTCGGTAGTATTCAAGCTATGTATTTTGACCTCACGCCAAGGCATAGTGATTGGTAGCTGCTGGGTATTTATCCGTTGCATAGATAGAATGCGTTGATTTGAGACAGTCGTACTGCCGTTTTGGCCTACGTCAAGGGTAGGTACGGGTGGGTTCAAATTAACCAGGATAATGATGGGAAGAACTTGACATGTGACTTATGACATTTTGACCTCACGCCAAGGTCATAAGAGCATGGGGCAAAAATCCACATCGGGAGTTTCATAAGTACTGAAACTTGCTAGCGTTGCATACCATTTGGAGTGTGATAATTCTGGTAGGATTCCTTCGGTTTTATCACGCGATGATATCTGGATCCCGATCCTACTGTGAGTATATGCTACTCCTCGGGAAAACTCTCACTTAACGATCAATGCTATAAACCTAGTAGGTGCCTAGAAAGGTGTTAGCGGGGCTACGCCCACAGGGAAAAGAGGTTACTTAATTAAGGAACTTCGCGAAAGCATTGGAAAACCTCCCTCGAAGTACCGACACTGGCCTGGCTGAACGGTTAAGCAAGTATTGTACGGTGAGAATGATCCCGACTAATCCTTTTCTTTATGGTTTGAGAAGGGATTCGAGAAACAGTGGGAGCCATCCAGTTTAGACAAACTAAAAACCACTCTAAACATGCAAGAGCATCATGCTAAAGTGTTTCTTTTCTCTCTCCTAATTGCAGCGACCATTCAACATGACCGGACTTAAGTTACTATTAGATAAAAATATATTGACAGGGCCAAACTACAAAGATTGGCTCAGGAATGTCAAGATGGCTATCACTTATGACAAGCTGGGGTATATACTTACCACCAAAGCTCCCCCTGTCCCAGGTCCCACCTCCAGCATCGCGGATGTAGAAATCCGTAAGACATGGGAGATAGATTGCGCGAGGGCCAGATGCCTCGTACTAGCCTCGATGGACAACGACCATCAGAGGAGGCACGAGAATATGGACCTAGAGTCCATATTTCTCCATACAAAAGAACTGTATGGAGAGCAGTCTCGTATCGCTAGATACGAAGTGTCGAAGAAGCTTTTTTCGGCAAGGTTGGCCGTCGGATCATCGGTAGCGGACCACGTGCTTAAGATGATCGGCTACATAGAGGAGCTCGCGGACCTTGGGACCACGTTGGAGAATGAACTCTATACTGATTTGATTCTCCAGTCCCTTCCTTCCACTTACGCCCAGTTCATTCTTAACTTCAACATGCAAGGAAAGGTGGTTGAACTTGCCGAACTTCTGAACATGTTGAGGACTGCTGAGGGCACCGTACAGAAGGGTAGGGAGACATCCACTTTGTTTGTAGGAGGATCTTCCTCTTCTAGGTCCAGGGAGAAAGCCAAGGGCAAGAAGAAGAAAGCCCCCGCCAAACCAAGATGCAGTGTCGGTAAAGTGGATACGAAGGGAAAGGGTAAAGCAACAAAGGTAGCGGGGAAGCTGGTGGGGAAGGAAGAATGCTTCTATTGTCACAAAAGTGGTCACTGGAAACAAGATTGCAAGGCTTGGAAAGCCAGAACACAGGATTTGAAGCGAGTTGCAGCTTCAGCTTCAGGTGTGTATGTTATTGAAAACTGTCTATCAATAAACTCTACATCCTGGGTATTGGATACCGGATCAGGATCTCATATCTGTAATTCTTTGCAGGCATTGAGAAAGCGTAGAGTTTTGAAGGCAGGTGACATGACCCTCAGAGTTGCGAACGGTGCTAGCATGGATGCTGAGGCCGTGGGGGACTATCACCTGGGATTATCAGATGGACACTTTTTGGTTTTGCGTAGTTGTTATTATGTACCAAATGCAACCTGTAATATCATTTCTGTATCTTTATTATCTAAAGAAGGTTATGAATTTGCATTTGTAAGTAATGTAGTGAACATTCACCTTAATCAAGTTTTGATTGGGTCAGGTACATTGAACAATGGTATATACGTTTTAAACCAACCACAGGTTTTCAATATCCAGAATACACACAAAAGAAAGTCTCCAGAAATTAATAAAACTTTCTTATGGCATTGTAGACTGGGTCACATCAATGAGAGAAGATTGACTAAGTTACATACTGAAGGATATTTAGATCCGTTTGAATATCAATCGTATGTAACTTGTCAATCCTGTCTCAAAGGAAAGATGACAAAGGCTCCGTTTTCTGGACACGGAGAAAGAGCGAGCGAGCTCTTGGGACTCGTACACAGCGACGTGTGCGGTCCAATGTCTACACATGCGCGAAACGGTTTTTCTTACTTCATTACTTTTACGGATGATTTCTCAAGATTCGGACATGTCTTCTTAATGAAGCATAAATCCGAAGCTTTTGATAAGTTCCAGGAATATAAGAATGAAGTAGAAAAAAAAACAGGCAAAAGTATCATGATCCTAAGATCGGATCGAGGAGGAGAATACTTAAGTGCCGAATTCCTGAATTACTTAAAAGAGAATGGAATTCTCTCTCAGCTTACTCCTCCATACACTCCGCAACATAACGGTGTATCGGAGAGACGGAACCGAACCCTATTGGATATGGTACGGTCCATGATGAGTAACGCTGAGTTACCGCGATCGTTCTGGGGATATGCGCTAGAAACAGCTGCATATCTTTTGAACCGTGTTCCCACTAAGACTGTGCCTACCACACCATATGAGTTATGGAGTGGGAAGAAACCCTATCTTCAATACTTGAAGATTTGGGGATGTCCAGCTTATGTCAAAAAGCAGCATACGGACAAGCTCGAGGCACGCTCAGTACTGTGCAAGTTTGTGGGATACCCAAAGAACTCCAGGGGGTATCTTTTCTATTACGCAGAGGAACAAAAAGTCCTTGTTTCTCGTAATGCCCATTTTCTGGAACATCAGTTTTTAGAAAAAGAAATAAGTGGGAGCGCAATAGAACTGGAAGAAATTCCAGAACCACAAACTATTACTGAAAGCTTAGTGGAACCAGAAGGTTCAAAAGAACAGGATATTCCCATGGCACTCCACAGGAGTAGTAGGCAGTCTCATCCGCCCGAGAGGTACTACGGTTTTCTCATTGACGGGGATAGAGAGGACTGCATCATAGATTGTGATGAGCCTACTAGCTTCCAGCAAGCCATTCAGAGCGTCGACTCGGTAAAATGGCTGGATGCAATGCGGACCGAGATGGAGTCCATGTACACCAACAAAGTATGGACGTTGGACATTGCTCCAGACGGGGTAAAACCCGTAGGATGCAAGTGGATCTTCAAAAGGAAGATTGGTGTAGATGGGCAGGTTGAGACCTATAAAGCTAGACTGGTAGCAAAGGGTTTTCGTCAGCGACCTGGTTTGGACTATGACGAAACCTTTTCTCCAGTAGCTATGCTGAAATCCATTCGGATCCTTCTTGCCATTGCTGCTTTCCACGATTATGAGATTTGGCAGATGGACGTAAAGACAGCTTTTCTAAATGGTCATTTAGAGGAGTGTGTCTATATGGACCAGCCAGAGGGTTTCATTCAGGGTGGGAGCAGCGGAAAGGTGTGCAAGTTGCTCAAGTCCATTTATGGACTCAAGCAGGCATCGCGGAGTTGGAACATCTGTTTTGATGAGACGGTCAAAGAATTTGGCTTTATCAAAAATCCAGATGAACCATGCATCTATTGTAGATTTGTAGCGGGAACTGTAGTATTCCTCGTTTTATACATGGATGACATTCTCTTAATAGGAAATGACATTCCTATGCTACAATCTGTCAAGGGGTTCTTGTCACACAGGTTCTCCATGAAAGACCTGGGTGATGCCTCATACATTCTGGGTATCCGGATCTACCGTGACAGATCCAAGAGGATATTAGGACTCTCACAGTCCAGGTACATCGACACCATACTGAAGAGATTCGGTATGGAAGATTCCAAGCGCGGTAATCTACCGGCTTGTCACGGGATCACCCTCTCCAAAGAGATGTCTCCCAAGACTGATTTGGAGAGGGATCGCATGTCTATTATACCCTACGCTTCTGCGGTAGGCTCTATAATGTATGCGATGTTGTGTACCAGACCGGATGTGGCTTATGCACTGAGTGCGGTAAGCAGGTATCAGTCAAACCCTGGGGAGAAACATTGGATAGTAGTAAAGAACATTCTCAAGTACCTGAGAAGGACTAAGGAGATGTTCTTGGTGTATGGCGGAAAAGACCTGCAGATTGAGGCCTTTGCTGACTCCAGCTTCCAGAGTGACAAGGATGATTCCAAGTCCATGTCGGGTTTTGTCTTTACCCTCAATGGAGGGGCGGTGTGTTGGAAGAGCTCCAAACAGGAAACCGTTGCTGACTCGACTATGGAAGCGGAATACATCGCTGCATCTGATGCCGCAAAAGAAGCTGTCTGGATGAGGAAGTTCTTGAAAGAACTTCAGGTGGTTCCGTCCATTGTTGACCCAATACCTCTGTATTGCGACAACAACGGGGCTATAGCTTTAGCGAAGGAACCCAGGTCCCATCAGAAATCCAGACACATCTTAAGGCGGTATCACCTGATCAGGGAGATCGTGGATCGCCAGGAGATCGAGGTCCGGAGAGTTGCATCAGAGGATAACACAGCAGATCCATTCACCAAGGCCTTGCCCCAGACTCAGTTCGAGCGGCTGATCGAGATGATAGGTCTTCGATACGCCAGTACATGGCCTTATTGCAAGTGGGAGATTGTTAGTGTATATGCCCTAGAGGCCATTACTGTATCATACTAGTTTGTATATTACTTAATGGAAGCTTTGGATATTCACAGTTGTATATACAATCTTGCTCGAAATGGTAGTATGCTACTTGGTTTGTCTCTGCTTTAATATGTGCATGTGTTTCTTTTAGCATATTGCTGGTATACATATTAGTAGAGCCCTTAGGATCTTTGCTTGATTACCAGCGTTGTGATGGCGCTCGCACTCGTGGGAGCTGGGTAATCTATAAGCACATCCTTATACAGGTCCCTGGTCGTTGGACTATCGAGACAGGGCATCGATACTCCGGAGTAGACTAGCGTATGCGCTTCTCATCCGAGTGTGGGAGACGGTCTGTCCCACAGCCGTTAGTACGTCGTACTTGGGATAGTATGCGGGTGCTCGTTAGGTTACGTGTACACTGGACAGGACTCGTCGGGAACTGTTGGTTGGTAATATACCTATCGTCAGTTATCAGTTCCCAGGTGACATGAGTACAGCTTAGTCCGCTGACTTGACACTGTCACTTCGCCTCGAGTGTGTTCCCACTGCACTTTGATTACTACCCTACCACGGCTCAAAGGAGTCGTGCAAACAGGTAGTTTTTGGGTGCAGTCCCGAAGCACTTGGAGGCAGTGACGGTTAGACAGGATTCGTCTCTCCCGGTATTGGGGGTTGACATCGCGCTGTGTCCAGGAGAGCCATTACACGAGTAGTCCCTGGCCAGGGCAAGCGAGATATACTGGTAGGTTTCCAGTGTTATCTCAGGGTGTTCTGGGCTACACTCCGACACGACTTGTACCGCTATTAGGGGACTGACGTTCACCGCCCCCCTAGGCCCGCCATGCGATGTATCAGACGAACAGACCGGACTGTACGGAGACTGTCACATACTGGCTCAGTAGGAGTGCAGATGGGGTTCACCTCGTCAGTCTTCTTATCGACATCTACCTGGGGACCGTTACGTACAGCTAGTGCCGCTTGCGGTCTGTGGTTAAACCCACTGCCAGCGTAGTGTCGAGTCTTTAGAGTCCCACACAGAGAGCTATTCGCCTTTAGGCAAAATGAGTAGAGGTCGCATGGTTTTGCGACAGGGTTCGTTCGCATCCTCACACTTGTGCACGTTTGCTCTCCGGACAGTTTATACTAGCGGGCTTTGGTTTAAGCCGGATCCTAGTATATGATTTAAGATTGGTTTTTATTAGAGTATTCGTGTTCCTCGGATCACGAATGCGGGTGCGTATGCACAGTTGCTTGAGATTGAGGGAGAGGACCTTGTTTAGGGTTAATGGCTATTGTCATTTTATTAACCCTATTGCTTTTGTGTGTATTATAGTTAATTGATAATTAGCTTAATAATTGTGCATGGTTGTTGTTGTTGACCATTTGACTTCATTGACTTGTTGACCTTGTTGACAACTTGACCATAATCATTTCATTTGGAAGATGCTCTTTGATCCTTGCAATTTGCATTAATATTGAAATGATAATGGTCATGTCTTGATTAAACCATGACAATTTTCTAGCTAATTATTGAATTAAAATAATGCACACATATTAGTGAGAATGGCTCACTAATAATTCATTCTCTCATATCATTTCTCTCTCTTGCTCATCCTCTCCCTCAAGCTCTCTCCCTCTCATGTGTTGAGAAACAAAAAGCTTGAGAAAAACCCTCACTTGATCTTCTGTACTCTCTTCTAGGGTTCAAGTCTTAGCATTTCTTGCACTCTAGTTACTCCTAGCTTGGAGTTGAAGCTAAAGGTCGAGGCTTTCGGGTGGATCCTTCTTTGACGGGAGAAGAGAAGCAAGGTGACCTCTTTCTACCATTCCAAGGAGCAAGGAGAGAAGGACTTTGAGCTCAAGGTATAACATTTCCATCACTTAGCTAGTTACTAGTTAGGGTTAGCTTGTTTTTGTTTAGCAAAGATCCTTAAAGCTTGGTCCATGTTGCCTATAGTTGATAAAAATCCAATTTTTATTATGTTTTCCGCCTCCCCGTAAGCACCGGGGTGGGCAACGTGGACTTACACCCCTTTGTCCTGACGGACACTGGATAACATACAATACCCTGTATAAGTTCGCTGAGTTGAATAACTCTTAACCTGTGCGTCGTAGGTTGAAAACTGTACCCAGGAGATTTCCTTAAATATCACCAATTACAACGAATTTTGATATAATGAGGATGATCACCTAATTCCCAATAACTTACTCCCACTCATCATCTGAAATACCATACAGATGTGAGAATGTAACCTGGTAAATACATACCCTGGAGAAAGTATCTAATCGGGAAATCAATTTTCCATTAACAATGCACTAATGCATAAAAATGTTTCGTAGGGGTACCCTGGTATTCCTAATAATGCCTCTTCCATAATCCAATTCATGACTTTAACCGTATATTTCCTTACCATCTCTCCAAATCCCTTATTTGTCTTTATTCATTACCTTCTGTACACCATCGTTAGGCTAAGTGGTTTTCTTACTTCCCTACCGTTCACCAGCCTATGGTTTGGAAGAAGACTATCCAGTAAGCATAATAGGTGTACCCTCCTTAACCTAGGAGTACTCGCAACTTGAGAGAAGGTGATGATAAAAGACAACTGAATAATACCTTATTCTATTTCTCCCGAACTGGGAAAAAAGCAAAGGTGAAATAGGAGTGGCGATGAAGTACGTGGTTTGGTCGTGAATGATAACAGTCAAAATTTACTTTGCCCTCTCTTTCTAATCTCTTTATGTTGTCTTTAGTTATTACCTTCTGTACACCCTACTTAGGCTAATTGGTTTTCTTCATTTCCTACCTTTCGGCACCTGCCTATGGTTTGGAATAAGACTATCCAATAAGCGTAATAGGTGTACTCTCCTAAACCAAGAAGCCTTCGTAACCTGAGAGAAGGTGATAACAAAAGACAACTGAATAAACCAATTCTATTTCTCCTGAACCTGGGTCCATCCTCGAAGAAGTCCCTTCGAGTTCGTATATAACCATACGATGGATCTATCCAATGGAAGTGGATGTCCATAGTAATACGGGGTGTTCTGAGAAATACAAAGGGTAAAAGAAGGAGCGGCAATGACTTATGCAACTTTAGACAATCCAAAAGCCAGTATTTTAAGAAGGTTCAGTCAACTTGGTCACTGAGTCATAGTCTACGGTCGGTCAAAGGTCGCTGCTATAGAGAGAGAGAAAAGAAACACTCTGCGTGCACTCTAACCTAGATCAGAATGGTTATCACTTTATCTAATCAAGAAACCTCCCACCGTATCGTCAAATTCTATTCCAAACCTGAAAGAAGAATCAAGCGGGATCACCCCGAAGAGTAAACCAACTCATCAGTGGGAATCGGGATCCAACAATCATCGCATGATAACATGACGGAATCCACTCACGTTATCACACTCCGGAAGGTATGGGCATGTTAGTTATATGTATGCCCTAGAGGCCATTACTGTACATAGGATGTATATTGTAGTGGATGCTGGGACATATATAGGGAGGACTTTCTTGCTCGACATGATAGTATGCTATCTGGTTACTCTTTACCTTAACGTGTATACAGATTGTCTCTCTGTTACATGTTGGTAAGCCCTTAGGATGTGTACTTGACTACCTGGACTATGATGCGGATCATACTAGTGGGGACATGGTAGTCCATAAGTACATCCTTCAAAGTCTCTAGTCGTGGGTGTATCGAGACGGGGCATCGATATACCATAGTAGACTAGCGTATACCTTCTCGTCCCATACAGATGGGCGATGGATGATTCCATATCCATTGGTGTTTGACATCAGAGATGATATACGGGTGCTCTGTGGAGACTGGGTACACTGGACGGACTCGCCGAGAACTCCCAGATGGTATTATACCTTACGTCAGATGGCAGTTCTCTGGTGACACTGGTACAGGTTAGACTGTAGACCCGAGATCGTCATAGAGTCTTGTGTGATTCCCACTGTGCTTTGATTTCCACATTACCACTTCCAAGAGGGCATGCAAAACGGTTGTTTTTGGGTACAGTCCCGAATCACATGGAAGTAATGAGCGATAGGAGGTGATTCGTCTCTCCCGGTATAGGGAGTTGATGTTGCGCTGTGTTCGATTGGCTATAACCGGAAATCCCTGGCCAGGGTTGCTGAAATTTACTAGTAAGTGTTACCAGTAGTTTCTCGAACTGTTATAGACCTCATATCGACACGACTTATCAAGCTACTGGGGTTTGACGTTTACCACCCCTAGGCGAGATATGCGACATATCAGACGAACAGACCGGACTGTACGGTATGTGTTACCGGTTGGATTCACAGGAGTGTGATCGGGCTTGCTCGTTGATCTTCTGACCGCTCAATACCCGGGTGGCCGTTACGTTTAGCAGACCTCTTGCGGCTTGTGGGTGTTTGATATGATCATCACCTACTGCCGGCGTATTGACGAGTCTTTAGAGTTTTACACAGAGGTTTCCTGGCTCAAGCGAAACGAAATATGAGCGCATATGAGATATGTGCGGGACCGAGAATTATACCAGTATGTGATACTGTATTCTATTCTCGTGATGAATGTATCGATTGGTTGTATGCGATATAACCTAGTTATCGAATCGAGGATTGATTCGATAAGTCGATACATTGGATATTAGTCGGTCATATGCGATATGACCGGATCGTTAAATCAAGTGTTGATTTAATGATTTAATGTATAATTATATATTTGATATATTACTTTACATTAACTAGTATTGGTTCACTTAAGATTATTTTCTCACTTGATTGTGCACATTGTATATGTGATATATTTTTGTGCACAAGATTGTATCATGTTTGATGATGCATGCAAACTTGGGTTAGTGTTTGCTTTAAACCATGTTTAGTTAATGGTTAGGGCTTAGTGTTTTATTTTATTTATTTATTTTATGAAAATATAATGAAATGGTGGCTTTCTTTTCTTTCTTTGCTTGAAGCTTCTTGAAGCTTCAATGCATCTTTGAATAAGTCTTCCATTTTGTTTTACCCTTAACCTAACCATTTAACTAAACCCTAGTTTATTCTCTACACTAAACCATGGTTGCATTATGATAACTCTTGACTTGATTTTTCTTTTTCAATTTAATTGATATTCTTTTCTTCTTCTTCTTCTTCATGAGAAAGAAAAGAAAAGCTTGCTTCAAAAATGTCAAGTGATGATTCCAAGTGTGAAATCCAAATCCAAAGTGAACCCACTTCCTATTTCTTCATCCTCTACCACTTGCCAAGTAGTATAGGGTGTTTTCTTCACAAGTTTCATGACTTGGTGAAGTTGGAGCTTGATCTTGAGTTGTCTCGACATAGATCATCTTCGGCATCGAAGTCGACGACCTAGCCCGCCCATTTCTCCGATGAAGCCGACGCTAGAACCTGGTATCCGATGATCGCAGCGAGGGGACACCATCACGGAGCAATGGAGGTGGAGGACTGGATCTACAAAGGTTGTATTTTCCGTTCACTCATAGTTAAGTTGTTAACTAGTTGCATGTTTCGCCTAATCTCTAGTCAACGATCGCATTAGGGTTTCTCGGTACCAGAAATTTTTGAATTTGGCATGGTTGATGCCTTGTGAGACCTCATTAGTGTGCCTAGGAACCCTACAGTGGTATCAGAGCCTAGCTAGAGCCTTAGGCGATGCGTAGACGATGTTAGAAACCCGATCGAACCCGAAACCCTAATCCGAAACACTTCTCTGTACATTTTTTTAAAAATGTGATTTTTGTGAATTAAAAATATGCAGAAAAATCAGCAGGATTTTTTATGAATTTCTGTGAAGCACGTGCGCCTGACTCAACCAAAGCATGGCGGAACCGCGGCACAAGCATGGCTTGTGCGGCGGTTCCACGGCCATATAGTCACTTCAGCATTTGAAATTTGCACAGTAATTCCTATATTTTAGTGCTGTATTTTCTGGGAATTTGTAACTTCTACTTAAGAGTTGAGTTTTCTGGGTTGTTTTGGGGATTCGATAATTCGATCGGTTTATTTAACTTCGTCTATGTGTTTTTCCGGATAACTTTTGAATATGTTAAAAAGCTCGACCGGATATGAATACCCACTTTTTCCCCTGCCGGGAAATTTCCAATTGTTGGATTTTTCCGTGGTTTAATAACGTTCTAAGTAGTGCAAGTAACGCGATGGTTCCTCTAGAAGACAATAAACCTTAACTCGATTATGTGACCGTCTTGAACTGCCCTTTGAACCTTAGGGTTTGGGGCAGTACGTCGTGCCACATGTGAGGCGTTGGCTTGACCCTTCTACGGCTGGACCGTTGGTACCGAGGCATGAACTGGATGTTTTTAAACCTATTTCATGTGTTGATTTGTTTTGGGAAAACTTGGGTGTTTGAATGTTCGATCGGAAAGTTTAACATTTCCTATTTATCTGGAATGTGATACAATACTTGGAATCCACAAGTAGTTATGAGATAACTGATATGAATGTTATAAGAATAGCACTTTAGTCTCACTTGATCGGTTGCCACGGAATTTTGATGTGATCAAAAGTCCATCGCAATCACGTAGCGTACGCAAATATTCGCCGGTAAACTTAATAGACAGTCACGCCCCATAGCCCCGACCAAGTGACTGTAGGAGAACCCCGTCGCCGAAAGCATCCGTTCGGGTGCTCGCGGCAGCGGTGTTCCTCCTTGGTGTACTTCGCCGACGGTATCGGGGGGTGCGGCCGTCTACTAAAGTCTGCGACGAGCATTCGATCAGGATGCCGGGAATCTTGTTGAATTGCCCGACTTGATATTGAAAAGTGTTTTCGATAATGAGACTAAAATGCGGGTTTTATAATTGTTAGGCATGTGATGTCTAAGGAATTCATTTGATTAGGCATGCAATGTCTATGGAAGTTGCGGATTCCAACTGTTGTAGTTTTACACTTTCTTTTCTATGACCGTAAGTGTAATATGTGATATCGTCGGTTTCGTTGCTATATGTCAACGAACATTGGGATGCGCATATTTACTTACGTTGATGACATGTGATGTCATGTGTTGCTGGATATGTTATATTGGATCGTCGTGTTTGAATAGCCGGGTTTTTTTTTATGTGAGATGAGTGTTTTTTATTTTCATTCATGTAAAAACTTGCATGTAATATTCTTTTATTGGGGCACTTCCAGGTTGCGGAAGATGTCACCATTTGTATATTATTTACTTTTCCGCACTAGGATAGACCCAAGGAGGAGGGCATAAGTAACCGGGTTCTGGAGTCTAGTAGGAGACCAATTCGAGGAGTCGAGTACGGGTCTCCTAACTCTAGAATTGGAAGGGTTGCTTGCCGCCCTCGTAGGGGTCTAGGGGTGTGGGTTTGGCTATTCATCGCGACCGTGGAATCCGTGTTTTATACTGGCTCGTATTCAAAACACGGACGTCCTAATATATCCAATATTTCATATATGTTTCTTCTGCTGCGATATCTGTGATGTGATCATGTGATGTTCTGTGATAGATGAAGTATATAGTATATATGATATATTATATAGACGTTACTTATGTTTTACACCCGCGCTAGCCCTGCCCCGCTCTGCCGTTAGTTACCTAACCTAACGGTGCACGAGGGGACATCGAGGCGAATGCGGATGGCATAAGTGTACGTCATATTTATCTGTGATGTTTAGGTGACTTAAATGATGGGAATTCATTAATAAGATTAATGAAAGAAAAAGAAACCTAAGATGTTGTGGAATCGAATTTTCAAAAACAGGTAGCTACAGTTCTTGCTTTGCATCGCGGTGTTCCTTGTAGAACATCCTGCACCTTATTCGATAAGGAAAGGGCCGAGATCCCTTCACCGGCAGTGACCCCTTTAGCAATAACTGGCAGATGCTATAACCCTCGGTTTGTCTTTTGATTGCTTCTATAGTTTTTGCTTTGCACAGCGGTATATATGATATATCCTGCACCTTATTCGATGAGGAAAGGGCCGACGATCCCTTCATCGGGAGTGACCCCTTTAGCAAAACTAGAAAAGCCTCAAAAACACTCCATTTCAAAATTCATTTGATCCTACAACGATATCAAGTTCATTACACAATGGGTTTTCAGAAAAACCTGTCGTAGCCCTCCGTCATTTCAGATAAGTAGTAGTTAGTATTCGTGCTGCGTTTGTTGGCCTTTGTCAAGGCGTAGTGTGCGGTAGCTGACTGGTGCTTATCTGCTTATGCATATGATGCAGATTGAGTTAGGGTTGTTGTGCGACCTTGTTGGCCTTTGTCAAGGGCCGTGCGGGTGGGTTTAATTCAATCAGGAAATGACGGGTTCAACTTGACTAGCAGCCTATGGTTTTTTGGCCTTTGTCAAGGTCATAGGAGGCTAGAGGCAAAATATTATCGGGAATTTCAAGTGTTGAAATTTGCAATGAGATTGCATACCTTCTATGAGATAGTTAGATCCCGATACCCGCTGCGAGTAAGAGTTACTCCTGGGAGAGTTTTACACATTACAATTAGCCGATCAAGTAGGTGTCTAGAAAGGTGTCAACGGGGTTATGCCTCTGGGAAAACGAGCTTTACTGTAATTAGGTACGTGCGAAAGCACGGGGAACCTCCCTCAAAGTACCGACACTGGCCTGGCCGAAAGATTGGCGAACTTGTAGCGTGTAATTAATCCCGGCTAGTCTTTCCTTTTAGGGTTTGAAGGAAGATTTGATAAAAACCAGTGGGAGCTATCCTGATTAGATAAAATAATAACCAATCTGATCGTGCAAGAGCGCACGCTGAGTGTTTTCTTCTCTCTCTCTCCAGGTAGCGACCATGTCACGCCTTAATCAAGATAATAAAACGGATATATGGACCGAACCCGCTTGTTATACTGAGCTGGGGAACGTTGGTCCCGCTCCAACTTATAATTGTTATAAGACAGAGCAGGAAATTAGGGGAATACCAGAATTCCCGTGCCGCCCAAACGAAGAGAGTGCATGCTGATGCATCATCTTCGGGTGTGTTCATTATACAGAACTGTTTCTCAGTATTCTTTACGTCCTGGGTATGTGATACCAAATCAGGATCCCGTATATGTAATTTGTTACATGGGCTACAGATAGGTAAAGAACTGAGATCGGGTGATAAGTTTCATGAGACAGAAAACGGGGCAAGTGTTGCAGCCCAGTCTGTTGGTCACTGTCATCCTGTATTACCAATACATTGATTCTGAACAAATGCTTTTAGATACCGAACCTGATATACAAAATCATATCAGTCTCTTTATTAGTAAAGAAAGGATATAATTTTGTATTGTTGGATAATGTTTTGAACATTTCCTATATCAAAAGTTGATCGGTTCAGGCACGTTATCTAAAAGCATTGATGTTCTAAATCAAACTACAGTTCTTTGTATACGGAACAAACACAAGAGGAAGAGTTCAGAAATGAACGAATCTTTCTTGAGGTATTGTAGACTAGGTCATATCAATGCAACCCGACTAGCCATGTTGCACATAGATGCATATTTAAATCTGTTTGAATTTACATCTTGTGAAAACTTGTCGGTCATGTCATAAAGATAAGATAACCGCAGCTCTGTTTATTGGAAGCAGAGAAAGAGTTAGTGTACTCATGGGATTGATACATATTGATGTATGTAAGGTCCCCTGTCTACACATGCCAAGACAGGCTCTTTATACTTCATTAAATTCTCTGATGATCTTTCAAGATTCAGACCTATGTTCCTGTTGAAACACAAGTCCGAACCTTTTGAGATATTCACAGAATATAAGTTAGAAGTAAAGAACCAAAATACGGGTATAAGTATTATGTCCTATGATGAGATCAGGGAGGAGAATACTTGTGCATGGAATTCCTGAACTATTCTAAAGGAGAATGAGATTCTCTCTCAGCATTACTCCTCCGAATACACCATAGCACAACGTTGTATCGGGGCGGAGCAATCACACCCTATGTGATATGGTGCGCTCTATGATGAGTACTACTGAGTTTCCTATTTCCTTTTGGGAGTTATGCACTTATGAAGTTGCATACCTATTGAATAGGGTTCCGATCAAATCAGTTGCCTACCACTTCATATGTGATATGGAAAGGGAAGAGCCCATATCTTAAGTTAGTTAAGATTTGGGGTTGTCCGGCCTATGTATAAAAGCAAAATCCGGACAACCTCGAGGTAAGGTCTGTTATGTAGAACTGGAAATGTTCCAGCTATACAAACTGCAGCTGATGATTTGGTAGAACCGAAAGATTCAATAGCAACAACGAACCTCAGCCTCTCCGCCGATCTAGTAGGGTTCCTCACCCACCTGAGAGTTACTTCGGTTTCTCTATGACAGTAGGAGCGATGATTGCATCATGAGATGATGACCCAACTAGTTTCGAACTGGCCATCAGGAGTGGGACTCTGTAAGAATGGCTGGATGTTTATCGATCTGAGATGGAATCCTTATACACCAACAAAATATGGACTTTAGTTGCTATATCTGAAGGGTTAAATCCCCATCAGGAGCAAGTATACCTTGAGAAGATTACTTGGTGTAGATGGAAAAGTTGAGATTTTCAAAGCTAGACTTGTTAAAGGTTTTTCGTAATCGACCAGGCATGGATAATGATGAAACCTTTTTCCAGTGGCTCTGCTTAAGTCCATCTAGATCCTACATGCCACAGCTACATACCATGACTATGACATCTGACGGTTGGGTGCCATGACAGCTTTTCTAAATGATGTTTTAGAAGAGTGCGTCTATAAGTACACAGTCAGAGGGCTTCGTAGACAGTGGGACCAGCGGAAACGTGTGCAAGATGTTTTATGTAATAAAGCAGGCATCTCGGAGTTGGAACGTCTGTTTTGATGTGTTAGTCAAAGAGTTTGACATCATCAAAATGGTAGATGAACCTTGTATATAAAAAAAGGTAGTAGGGAGCATAGTGGTGATCCTCGTAGAGTACGTGGATGACACACTCTTGATAAGAAAGGAGTTTCCTATGCCACGCTCGGTCAATCTCCGCTTATCACAATGATTATCCGTAGAGGATCAAAGTGATACCTCCTAAATCCTTGGTTTTGGATCTATGAGATAGATCTAATTGGATGTTAGGATACTCACTAATTGTAGTGAGATGGTATCAGTTGATCCTAGGGAGAATCACTGGAAAGGTTCCAGGGTGATAAGGCCGACTGAATGTCAATCGCAGGCATTGTCTTTACCCTTAGTAAAGGGACGGTATATTGGAAGAGTTCTAAGCAAGATACCGTGGCATACTAGACGATAAAGGCTGGATACATCGCTACTTAAGATGCTACCAAAGAGGCAGTCTGGATGTATATTTGTTCATGAGATGAACTTAGTTCCTCCCATTGTCTCCTCCCATTGTGTGACAATGGAGTTGTGGCTTATGCCAAGAAATGTCCGTCCCATCAGTGAACCAGACATATTCTAAGGCAGTATCACCTGTTCATTGAGATAGTTGATCTCCAAGGTGATCGAGGTTAGGAGAGTAGACTCAGAGGACAACACGGCGGATCCACTCACAAAGGCCTTTTCCTAAAGAGAGACTTTTAAGGGATGGTTGAGTATGAGATACTGCAACCACTGCTACAGATGGCCCTAGTGCAAGTGGGAGATTGTTAGTTATATGTATGCCCTAGAGGCCATTACTGTACATAGGATGTATATTGTAGTGGATGCTGGGACATATATAGAGAGGACTTTCTTGCTCGACATGATAGTATGCTATCTGGTTACTCTTTACCTTAAAGTGTATACAGATTGTCTCTCTGTTACATGTTGGTAAAGCCCTTAGGATATGTACTTGACTACCTGGAATATGATGCGGATCATACTAGTGGGGAAATGGTGGTCCATAAGTATATCCTTCAAGGTCCCTAGTCGTGGGTGTATCGAGACAGGGCATCGATATACCAGAGTAGACTAGCGTATACCTTCTCGACCCATACAGATGGGCGATGGATGATCCCATATCCATTGGTGTTTGAGATCAGAGATGATATACGGGTGCTCAGTGGAGACTGGGTACACTGGACGGACTCGCCGAGAACTCCCAGATGGTATTATACCTTACGTCAGATGGCAGTTCTCTGGTGACACTGGTACAGGTTAGTCTGTAGACACGAGATCGTCATAGAGTCTTGTGTGATTCCCACTGTGCTTTGATTTCCACCTTACCACGTCCACGAGGGCATGCAAAACGGTGGTTTTTAGGTACAGTTCCGAATCACATGGAGGCAATGAGCGATAGGAGGGGATTCGTCTCTCCCGGTATAGGGAGTTGATGTTGCGCTGTGTTCGATTGGCTATAACCGGAAATCCCTGGCCAGGGTTGCTGAGATTTACTGGTAAGTGTTACCAGTAGTTTCTTGAACTGTTATAGACCTCATATCGACACGACTTATCAAGTTACTGGGGTCTGACGTTTACCACCCCTAGGCGAGATATGCGACATATCAGACGAACAGACCGGACTGTACGGTAAGTGTTACTGGTTGGATTCACAGGAGTGTGATCGGGCTTGCTCGTTGATCTTCTGATCGCTCAATACCCGGGTGGCCGTTACGTTTAGCAGACCGCTTGCGGCTTGTGGGTGTTTGATATGATCATCACCTACTGACGGCGTATTGACGAGTCTTTAGAGTCCTACACAGAGGTTTCCTGGCTCAAGCGAAACGAAATAGGAGCGCATATGAGATATGTGCGGGACCGAGAATTATATCGGTATGTGATACTGTATTCTATTCTCGCGATGAATGTATCGATTGGTTGTATGTGATATAACCTAGTTATCGAATCGAGGATTGATTCGATAAGTCGATACATTGGATATTAGTCGGTCATATGCGATATGACCGGATCGTTAAATCAAGTGTTGATTTAATGATTTAATGTATAATTATATATTTGATATATTACTTTACATTAACTAGTATTGGTTCACTTAAGATTATTTTCTCACATGATTGTGCACATTGTATATGTGATATATTTTTGTGCACAAGATTGTATCATGTTTGATGATGCATGCAAACTTGGGTTAGTGTTTGCTTTAAACCAGGTTTAGTTAATGGTTAAGGTTTAGGGTTTTATTTTATTTATTTATTTTATGAAAATATAATGAAATGGTGGCTTTCTTTTCTTTCTTTGCTTGAAACTTCTTGAAGCTTCAAAGCATCTTTGAATAAGTCTTCCATTTTGTTTTACCCTTAACCTAACCATTTAACTAAACCCTAGTTTATTCTATACACTAAACCATGGTTCCATTATGATAACTCTTGACTTGATTTTTCTTTTTCAATATAATTGATATTCTTTTCTTCTTCTTCTTGTTCATGAGAAAGAAAAGAAAAGCTTGCTTAAAAAATGTCAAGTGATGATTCCAAGTGTGAAATCCAAATTCAAAGTGAACTCACTTCCTATTTCTTCATCCTTTACCACTTGCCAAGTAGTATAGGGTGTTTTCTTCACAAGTTTCATGACTTGGTGAAGTTGGAGCTTGATCTTGAGTTGCCTCGACGTATATCATCTTCGGCATCGAAGTCGACGACCTAGCCCGCCCATTTCTCCGATGAAGCCGACGCTAGAGCCCGGGATCCGATGATCGCAGTGAGGGGACATCATCACGGAGCTATGGAGGTGGAGGACCGGATCTACAAAGGTTGTATTTTCCGTTCACTCATAGTTAAGTTGTTAACTAGTTGCATGTTTCGCCTAATCTCTAGTCAACGATTGCATTAGGGTATCTCGGCACCGGAAATTTTTGAATTTGGCTTGGTTAATGCCTTGTGAGACCTCATTAGTGTGCCTAGGAACCCTATAGGGCATACTTGGCAAGTTTCAGTTTCTTTAGAAACTCCCGATATGATTTTTGTCCCATGCTCTTATGACCTTGACTAAGGGCCAACATATCATAAGTCACATGTTAAGTTCTTCCCGTCATTATCCAGGTTGATTTGAACCGACCCGCACATGCCCTTGACTAAGGGCCAAAATAGCAGAACGATTGTCCCAAACTAACTCATCTATCTTTGCAACAAATGAATACCCAGCAGCTACAAAACACTGTGCCTTGACTAAGGGCCAAAATACATAGCTTGAATACTACTGAATACCCAAAAGAAATGACGGAGGGCTACGGATGGTTTTTGGCGAAAAACCTTTAACGTAATGAACTTGATCTCGTTGAAGGAACCTGATAGCTTTTTATAAAAGTATAGTGACGAAAACCTTTTGCTAAAGAGATCATTCCCGGTGAAGGGATCTCGACTCTTTCCTCATGGAATGAGGTGCAGGATGTTCCAACTGAATACCGCGATGCAAAGAAACTTGTAATCGACTATAGTGAAGTTATTACCCTAACGCAAACTTCTGCCCAAGGGGTCTCTCCCGGTGAAGGGATATCTGCCCTCGCCTCGTCGGATGAGGTGCAGGATATTCCGACCGAATATCACTATGCAAAACAAAAGGAAACGTCTTTGTAATAACACTTTTTAAAATTGGTTCCAACAACATCAAAAATAGGTTCGTTTTTCTTGCATTGATAAGAATCAACGCAGTCCCATCAATCAATCACACCAGAAAAGAACGAAAAATAAAATGTACGTATATGCCATCCGCATTCGTCACTGGCTCCCGTCATCACCCGTTAGGTTACTTAACTAATGACAGAGCGGGGAAAGGACTAGTGCGGGTGTAAAACATATACAACAACTAATAGTATATATACCAATATACAATAATCGCTCTAAGCGTGATAATATGCAACATTACAGAAGAGTAATAAGTATCACAGAACAATACAGATAATCTGGGATCCCCGGCTTTCACAGAGCCGCTACTGAAACCCGACGTTCCCCTGGTCGCGTGGATAGCCAGTGCAATAAAACCTAGACCCCTACGAGCGCGGCAAGTTACCCGCCAAAACCTGAAGCGAGGCAACCCCTACAGCATAGTGAATGGACCACCCGGCACTTCACGGAATCCGGTAACTCGAGCACCACTCCTTGGGTCAACCTGTACCCCCTACGAGTGCGGCGAACAGTCTGCCAATTCTTGTAAGTGCACGGAGGCGCCCCGACCGTCAATCCGAGGCCAAAATGCGGAAACGATACTTTTCTTTAACTTTTGAACCGGCACCACTGTGCACTATAAAACCCGGATTGGGCCATTATCCTACTCCTAGCTAAAAAGAGAAGGGGTAGAGAGATATACCGAGCGATCAGTGTCCTTCCGTCTTCTCGTCGTCGTCCCAATCTCCCCGCGGAATCTCCGGTCTTCGCCTCCTCGCCGGAAGGGCACCACATCGCTGGATTCTTTTACGGGATCCCACCTCTGGACCGAGGCAACTCGGGCACGAAATTGGTGAGTCGACATGTCCAGGAAATGCTGTAGATGAAGTGTAGAACACCGGGTCTCATGGGGTTACTAGAAGTTGCTTTTTTAGTGGAGGTGAAGAATCAACTTTGAAATGGAGCTTTTGGGATTTTTGTGGCAAGCAAATGAGAATCAATCCCTTCCCAAAAATTGGACAGCCCTCCCTTACTTGAATGGCCGGCTATGCTCCAAGAGATGAGGAGAATGAATGAGTGAATCAAAAATAATAATGCAAGAGAGAGAAAGGGTGATGATGAGAAGAAATGATCACAAAACAAATCCTACACTCCATCAACCATCATCACTCCAAAAGTCAAGCAATCATGAAGTGAAGAAGTCAAATGATGGTGCAACCATCATAAAGCAACAATATGCAAAGACCACCCTCCACAATGCTAATTTGCACATTTGCAAATAAGCCCTCCTCCACCAATTTTCAGCCAAGGAAAGAAACAAAGGAAAATGGCCAAAATGGAATGCAAACTGGCAACTTCAAAAAACTGATCCCGTAATAAATTACAGGAAAACCACGTGACTGTATATACATACCCGCATTTGTATTCCGACCGAATACAAATGCAATGAGACAAATCTACACAGTACAATACTAGGATCCGGCTTAAACCAAAGCCCGCTAGTATTATCCGTCCGATCATGATCCGTGCAATACTGCACGTACATGATCGAACCCTGTCATATCTCCATACGGCCTCTACAGCGTTTTGCCCGAAACTTGAGAAACGGTATGTGGGGGACTCTAAAGACTTGTCAATCCCTTGGCTGTGGATTTAACCACTAGCACGTCAAAGGTATTAGCCATACGTGACGGGGTACCATGTATTGACCAAAAGGGACGTCGATGAGAGAACTCATCCTGACACCCTACTGAGCCTGTCAGTGACAATATCCATACAGTCCGGTCCGTTCGCAAATGAGCATCGCATGGCGGACCTAGGGGGTTGGTAAAAGTCAGACCCCCAAAAGCAGTACAAGTCATGTCGGAGTGTAGTCCAGAAGACCCTGAGATACTACTGGAATACCTACCAGTAAATCTACTGCCTTGGCCATGGACTTTGTGTAATGGCTCTCCTAGACACAGTGCGACCTCACCCCCAATACCGGGAGAGACGAACCCCTGCAGATCCGCTCACTGCCTCCATGTGGCTCGGGACCGTACCCAACTAAAACCTATTTGCACGTCTCCTTTGTGCGTGGTAGGGTAGTAATCAAAGTACAGTAGGAACTCACACGAGACAAATGACGATCTCAGGTCGATGAACTAACCTGTACACATGTCAGCAGGGAACTGCTATCTGACGTCAGGTATAAGACCAACTAGCAGGTTCCCGGCGAGTCCTGTCCGGTGTACTCATAACCCAATGAGCACCTGTATATATCTTAGGTGAACCAACTGACACCAGTGGCTTGTAAGACCGGCCACCGACCCTCGTCGGGGTCGTGACTGTATACACCAGTCTACTCTGGAGTATCGATGCCCTGTCTCGAAACTCCCATGACTAGGGTCCTTTTAAGGATGTGCTTATAGACCCCAGCTCCCACGTATATGATCGCCATCATACTGCTGGCCGTCAAGCAAGAATCCTAAGGGCTCTATCAATGCGCAATAGTGACCTGTAAGGTCACCTAAAGTAGTACACGATGATAAAGATAAACCAGATAGCATACTATCATCTTGAGTAAGATTGTCCTACTGGGATAGGTCCTGCCTCAATCATTGCAATCACGTGCCTGTGATCCAATAATTGACTCTGAGGGCACTATCTACAACAATCTCCCACTTGCACTCAAGTCTAATTATTGCGATGTCGCATACTCACAGCCCGTGTGATACCAAACACCCAACTCCTCTACTAATCAGTCTTACAAAACCTGTTTGCGAAACTAATGCGTTCGAGGAATAGCCTCAGTGAGTGGATCCGCTCAGATGTTTCTTTCTATATCTCTCTCTTTATCTCAAGTTCACGGAGAAAACCATTTCCCGAAATGAGCAATACCTGTCTGAGAATATGTCTGGATATCTGATGGGACCTAGCTCATAAATGAACTCCAAATCCAAACTTCCTAGACTGTATTGTCAACTGAACTTAATCAGTATCCTGCGTCATGCCTCCCTCAGCATCCTCTTGGACCACCTGTCCAAAATACTGCCCCTCGTCAGAAGGAAAACTATAACTCTGACATCCTCTCTGTCATCCAGGTCACCTTGGAAGCCTGGAATGATAACCGTCTCCCAAAAGATGCTGTCATTATCATATCCCTAGAATATCCACTTATGTTCTAAAACTGCTTCCGACTGTTTCTCCAGGATTGGATCAATATCAACTTATTGCATCTATTGCAAAAACAACATCTGGTGTGGTACTTCACATCTTATGATTGACTCAATTGCCTAAGCAAGTGATCTGCCAATCATGCACATCCCTCTCCCCATTAGTCTGTAACACACCTTTAGAGAGGTGACTCCATCACCTGCAGGTACACCACCATGCCAGGAGTCGTCCATTCCAAAGCACCTCTAGAATGCTGTCTAAGTACCCTGATTAGGAAACCACCCAAATCTTGATCTAAAACCATAGATCCAATAACCAGAATGTTTGATATGAAATCCATTTCCTTTGTGGAGAAACCACTGTGTGACGACCAAAGTATAACCGACCGTAGTAAAGGAATTTCACTTCCTACTCTGTGTATGTCATCCAAATACCAGGACATCACACGCTTCTACCTTCTTAACAGATCCATCCCCTATTCTGATGAAGTCAAATCTATGACTGTCACGTCAGAAATAGATGATCTTTCTCCGATATATCTGCTTTATTCCATAAATAGACATAAGCTACTTGTCCACCATGCTTCCGATGCTCCCACTGACTACGACAACCCTCTGGCAGAGTCATATACACGTGCACTTCTAAAGCTAGTTTAGAACGATGCTATACTCATCCTCCTGCTGGGTCTCACAGTCTGGAACAACAGCAATGGTAAGTCTGGGTAAACAAGAACCTCCCTGTCACCGTCTTTGAGCATACCGAAGTACCTCTCGAGTGCCTGAGGTTACCCACCATATTTGCGGAGTGGCCAATAGAATGTCAAACCAGATTGAATCTTTATGTTCTTATCAAATTTTCAGAAATCGTTTTCGGTTCTGGAATCACTTCCAGTTCTACCATACTCCCACTTCTGTTTTCTGAAAAAAATTCCATTTTACTTAAAACTATGGCGAGTCTAGAACAATATCACTATTGATCTTCCAGATGGTAGAAAGTCAACCCTCGTCATAGCCTGGGTCAACCCACAAACAGCTATTACAGAAACATGCCTTGAGTTATCCAGAGTCTGGTTTTAATCATAAGCCGGACAACTCCACGTACCTTAATAATGTTAAGATATGAACTGTTCTATATCCAATACAGAAAACAGAGGCACCGATTTAATTGAACCAGATTCAAATCATGCAACTATCTCCAGTGCATATCAACTAAATGGAAGGAGGTCGATCAGCGTTACTCAACTTAGGAATGCTTCCAATTATGAGTAACCTGAAGGAGAAGCAAGTTCTCTTAATCATTACTATCAACTGAATACCATACACAAGTATCTACATCTTCGATCACCTTGAAGAATCCCGATACTTGAAATACGTGGTTCTCTACTTTATTCATATACCTATAACTTCTCAAAACTTAGACCCTGTGTTTCTACGAAACACCTGTCTAAAAACTAGAGAAGTCATAAGTAAACCGAATATAGTATGAGAACCAACCCCTCTGTCCTCATGGACGCTGGACAACATACAATACTCTGTATAAGTCCCTTGAGTCTAATAACTCATTCCCTGTGTGTTGTAGGTTGGAAACTGTACCTATGGTTAAGAAGAATTACACCGTTGTTTAATGCTCCTTACCTAACCATCCACTGATATAGGTAAATGTCATGGACATAATTTCAAAAAGGTATATCTCACTCTATAAAAATAGACGTACATATGTATCAATTTGAAATTGGTGCATAACAGCGGATATTCAAAACCAAATATTTGTCGTCTGGCAAACAACCCAGGTGACTTCTTCAAATATCACCAATTACAACGAATTCCGATATAATGAGGACAATCACCCAATTCCCAATAACTTACTCCCACTCATCATCTGTAAAACCATACATATGTGAGAATCATACCTGGTAAATACATAACCTGGAGCAAGGGCTAATTGGGAAATCAGTTTTCTTTTAACAGTACATAGTGAAACTGAAACATTGAAATGTTTCGTAGGGGTATCCAGGTATTCCTAGTAATGCCTCTTCCATTATCCAGATTCACAACTGTAACCTTATATTTCTTTTCCATCTCTCCAAATCCCTTCATATGTCTTTAGTCCTTACCTTCTGTACACCCTCTTAGGCTAAATGGTTTTCTTCCTTCCCTACCGTTCGGCACCAGCCTATGGTTTGGAAGAAGACTATCCAATAAGCGTAATGGGTGTACTTTCCTAATCCTAGGAGCACTCGCAACGCGAGAGAAGGTGAAGATAAAAGACACATGAATAAACTTTATTCCTATTTCTCCTGAACCAGAACCATCCCCGAACTGGAACAAGTTCCTTTCGAGTTCGTATATAACTATACGATGGAGTATCCAATAAACTGTGGATCTTCGTAGTGATACGGAGTGTCCTGGAGAAATACAAAGGTGAAGCGGGAGTGGTAATGAAATACTTAGTTTGGTCGTGAATAGCAGTCGCAATTTACTTTGCCCTCCTTCTAATCCCTTTATTTGTCTTTACATAATACCTTCTGTATACCATCGTTATGCTAATTGGTTTTCTTCATTCCCCACCGTTCGGCACCATCCTAAGGTTTGGAAGAAGACTATACAATTTGCGTAATAGGTGTACTATCTTCTAAACCAAGGAGTACTCGCAACCTGAGAGAAGGTAAAAGGAAAAGACAACTGAATAGTCCTATTCGTTTTCTCCAGAACCGGAAACCATCCTCGAATAAATTCCTTCGAGTTCGTATATAACCATACGATGGTTTTGTTCAATGGAAGTGGACGTTCGTAGTAATACGGGGTGTCCTGGAGAAAAGGGTAAAAGTAGGAGTGGCAATGAGGTTTGCAACTCTGACAATCCAAAAGCCAGTGTTTAAGAAGGTTCGGTCAACTTGGTCACTGAGTCATAGTCTAGGGTCGGGTCATGGTCGCTGCCAAAGAGAGAGAGAAAAGAAACACTCAGCGTGCACTCTAACCTAGATCAGAATGGTTACCAATTTATCTAATCAGGAAACCTCCCACTGTAACGTCAAATTCTTCTCCAAACCTGAAAGAAGAATTAGTCGGGATCACCCGAGGAGTAAACCAACTCATCAGTGGGAATCGGGATCCAACTATCATCGCATGATAACGTGACGGAATCCGCTCACGTTATCACACTCCAGAAGGTATGCGCAAATCTGGCAAGTTTCAGTTTCTTTAGAAACTCCCGATGTGATTTTTTCCCCATGCTCTTATTACCTTGACTAAGGCCAACAAATCATAAGTCACATGTCAAGTTCTACCCGTCATTGTCCAGGTTAAATTGAACCCACCCGTACAAGCCCTTGACTAGGGCCAACAAGGCTATACGACTGTCCCAAACCAACACATCTATCTATGCAGCAGAAAGGTAACAAGCAGCTACCATACACTATGCCTTGACTAAGGCCAACAAACATAGCATGAATACTACGTGCTACCCGTCTGAAATGACGAAGGGCTACGAATGGTTTTTGGCGAAAAACCTTTAACGTAATGAACTTGATATCGTTGGAGGAACTGGATAGCTTTTATAAAAATATAGTGACGAAAATCTTTGCTAAAGAGGTCACTCCCGGTGAAGGGATCTCGACTCTTTCCCCGTAGAATGAGGTGCAAGATATTCCAACTGAATACCACGATGCAAAGAAAAAGTAATCGACTATAGTGAAGTAATTGCCCTGACGCAAACTTCTGTCCAAGGGGTCACTCCCGTTGAAGGGATCTCGGCCCTTGCCTCGTCGACTGAGGTGTTGGATACTCATAACCGAATACCACTGTGCAGAACAAAAGAGAACGTCCTTACAATAACAGCTTTTTGAAAAATGTTCCAACAACATCAGAATAGGTTTGTTTAGCTTGCATTGATCCGAATCAACGCAGTCCCATCAATTGGTCACACCAATAAAGAACGAAAATAATGATGTGCGTATATGCCATCCGCATTCGCCACTGGGTCCCATCATCACCCGTTAGGTTACTTAACTAACGACAGAGCAGGGACTGGACTAGCGCGGATGCAAAACATATACAACATCTACTATTATATATATCAATATATATAATATTCGCTCAAGGCGTGATAAAATGCAACATCACAGAAATGTTATAAGCATCACAGAACAATATAGATATCTGGGATCCCCGGGTTTCATAGAGCCGCTACTGAAACCCGACGTTTTCCTGGTCGTGTGGATAGCCTGTGCAATGAAATCCTAGACCCCTACGGGCGCGGCAAGTTACCCGCCAAAACCTGAAGCGAGGCAGCCCCCTTCAGCAACGTGAATGGACCACCCAGCACTTCACGGAATCCGGTAACTTGGGCACCCCTCCTGGGTCAACCTGTACCCCCTACGAGTGTGGCGAATAGCCCGCCAATTCTAGAGTAAAGCCCCCTCAGTCTCAATGCCATGAGATGCGGGCCCGTTGCCCTCTAGAACCCGGCTATCCGTGCACCCCTCCGCGGGGTAATCCTAGTACAGAAAATAAAATATACATACAACGGGTGCATCGACCTCAGCCCGGTCGTGCCCCAAAAGAATAATATACAAACGGGCTGTGACGACAGTCCACAAGTCGGACGCTCGCCCCGCAATATCAAATGTACATAATAAATCGAACTGTACTACCATTGCATCCAGGCTATCCCCCACGACCAATCCGCAACATCACAGCACAACACAGAACATCAACGTGAATGTCACGTTCGCAAATCCGTCTAAAAGGGCTATAGCAGTTAGACAGGAATTACCGATCAAATGACATTCACGGTTGCGGATATAATGTAAATACTGTGAACTAACATGTTTAAAATTTTCGATCGACTAAATTTTCCCAAGTGGGCCCCAAGCACAACTGTAGCACTGTGAACTAACATGTTTAAAATTTTTGATTGGAAGGGAAGCTGACGAGCGAACTCATCCATAAACCCTACTGAGCCTGACAGTGACAATATCTGTACAGTCTGGTCCGTTCGTCTAAAGAGTATCGCATATCGAGTCTACGGGGTGGATAAAGTCAAACCCCTAATAACACGATAATTCGTGTCGGTATGAAGCTCATCACCTCCTGAGAAACTACTGATCCAAATCAGTAATTCTCCACTACCTCGGCCGAGGATTTCTAGTGATGGCCACCCGTGCACTGTACGACATCAACCCCCAATACCGAGACGATCCGCTCACTGCCTCCATGTGGCTCAGGACTGTACCCAAAAAATACCTGTTTGTACGTCTCCTTTGAGCGGGTAGGGTAGAAATCAAAGCACAGTGGGAACTCACACGAGACAAATGACGATCTCTGGTCGACAAACTAACCTGTACACATGTCACCTGGGAAATGCTATTTGGCGATATGTATAATACCAACTAGCAAGTTCCCAGCGAGTCCTGTCCGGTGTACTCATAACCTAATGAGCACCTGTATACATCTTAGGTGAACCAACTGATACCAATGGCTTGTGAGACCGGCCACGGCCCCTTGTCGGGGTCTCGACTGTATACACTAGTCTACTCTGGAGTATCGATTCCCTGTCTCAAAACTCCCACGACTAGGGACACCTTTTAAGGATGTGCTTATAGATTACCCAACTCTCACGTATATGATCGCCATCATACTGTTGGTAGTCAAGCAAGATCCTAAGGGCTCTATCAACGTGTAACAGTGATCAGTCACCTGAACCTGTACACGACTGATAAAGGCAAACCAGATAGCATACTATCATTACGAGTAAGACTGTGCTACCGGCATAGGTCATCCTCAATCATTGTAATCACATGCCTGCGATCCAATAATTGACTTAGAGGGCACTATATCCAACAAATTCAAGTGAAGCTAGAAAATAAATAAATAAATAAATAATGGGAAATGAAAGATTAGATGTATAATGTGTGTGTGGGGATATGGTCACTTCTCCTTCACACTTACCCTCACATCTCCCCTCATTTGTTGGGACGAATTCCCAACAGGCCCCCCTCTCCATTCAACTTCACTTCTTATCTCTTCAAAGAAAATAAAATAAAAAGAAAATAATAAAGAAAGAAGGCATGGGGGTAATAAATAAGGTATGGGGTATTTTCTTGACTTGGTATTTTCTCACCTCACTCTTTCCTTCTCTCTCCCTAGGCTGGCCGAGCTAAATTCAGCAGCCTCCCTCTCTTTTCTTCATCTCATTCCATGCAAAAAAAACTCCACAAAAACTCACAAAAATCCACAAATTTAAACCCCAAAATCCTAGCTAAAATCATCACAAATTATTTGTTCAATCTAAGCTTGGATCTTGAAGCAAGTGGCATTTTGGGAGGCTATATTGCAAGTTAGATCTACAAATCTTTGAGGTATAAATCTTAACACAATGGTTAAATTGTTAGTTATTACTTCAATCTTACTTAATTAGGTGTTTAAATATCGTTTTAATTTCAAGATTTAGTTTTCAAGAGAAGGGTTTGAGATCAAGTTAGGGTTTTTATCATTTGTTTATGGTTACAATGTGTAGTTTAACATTTTAAGACATGAAAAATCTAATCTAGCTGTTAAGTTGCTAATTGTTATTTTTAAATTGACTTAATTATATAATTTTACAAACTAAGTTTTTAATTAGTGTGTAATTAGATGAAATTAGAATCTAGTTAGTAATTGTGTGGCCTAATTAAGATTTTAAGTGAGCTTTGTGGCCACTAGTTTTGTTAAAACATCAAGATTTGAAATAAAATGGTAAATTGATGCTTACTAGGTTTTTGGGATTAATCGATTTTAATTAAATTTGGGGTTTTGATGATTTATTACCTATTTCCTAAGATATTTAATGTGTTGTGAATGTGCGATTGGGTTCTAGGCTTGGTAGTTGCCACGTATAGCGACCCTAGTTGTGGTTTGTGGCATTGTCGCGAGCGCGTTTTGTGCACCAAGTACGTGCATGTCCAGTTAGTGCGCGTGGTTGACTTGTATCGTTTGTGTATGCGACTATTTACATCTATTCTCTTACTTACTTGTGTGTGTTTCTAAGATTGGGTGCAGAGGCGTCGGATGTGGAGCGGAAAAGGCAAGCCAGAGATCGGATCATATTAGCCGAGGCGTCCCGGTGAGTAGATGTACACATCTACGGGGGGATCGTCTGGATAGCGCGAGGTGCCCGATGGTTTAGGATTACTTATAGTACTTGCATTTTATATGCATAGTTTTCCAGTTATTCATCTCATTGCATCGCACCATCTTATATGTATGTGTGTGTGTGTGTGTGTGTGTGTGTGGTATCATCTCATAGGACACTTGCACCATTACCTTTGGTTCATGCCGCACGTGCACAATTCATGCGAACACACACGCCTTTAGTAATTGCTATGTGACGAACACTATAGAACTTGCTTAAAATCGGTAACTGTGCATTTGCATCATATATGATCAGTAGAGTTATACTTGTATATTCGTTCATTAAATGGATACGTATGATTGTTAGTTATATATACATACCTCATTGCATCATGATTCATGCATAACTTTTGGCCGTACTTCCCATGGTATATACTACCGTATCATAGATTTCCATCATCATCGGTATGTTTATATATTGTGATTCTTCTCGAAGATTTCAGTATTGATGGGATTTCTGGATTTTTTGGAAAACCGCAAGAATTTTATAAACATGTTATTGCTTTAAAAATGCAAGTTGCGGATATGATGTATGTATCATCCACCATGAGTTATCCTGATTTATGTTGGATTTCGAGACCCGATTCGAGAAGTTGGATGAACCGTTTCGGGTACATGGTGGGCCCGGTAAGGTACTCCGGGGTAAGAAGCTCCAGTTGTAGACGATGAGCCGGCAGGGGCAGACTGTTGGAGTTTCTTAGCACATCTACTAGGGTTTCAAGGTGTATCAAGTATACAATTTTAAAAATATAGAGTGCTGTTAGTTATATGTATGCCCTAGAGGCCATTACTATACATAGGATGGATATTGTAGTGGATGCTTGGGCATATATAGGGATGACTTTCTTGCTCGATATGATAGTATGCTATCTGGTTACTCTTTATCTTAACGTGTACACTGATTGTCTCTCTGTTACATGTTGGTAAAGCCCTTAGGATGTGTACTTGATTACCTGGACTATGATGCGGATCATACTATTGGGGACAAGGTAGTCAATAAGTACATCGTTCAAGATCCCTAGTCGTGGATATATCGAGACGGGGCATCGATATACCAGAGTAGACTAGCGTCTAGCTTCTCGACCCATACAGATGGGCGATGGATGATCCCATATCCATTGGTGTTTGACATCAGAGATGATATACGGGTGCTCAGTGAAAACTTGGTACACTGGACGGACTCACCGAGAACTCCCAGATGGTATTATACCTTACGTCAGATGGCAGTTCTCTGGTGACACTGGTACAGGTTAGTC
Organism: Agapanthus africanus; assembly: GCA_030015575.1. Lineage (NCBI taxonomy): Eukaryota > Viridiplantae > Streptophyta > Magnoliopsida > Asparagales > Amaryllidaceae > Agapanthus > Agapanthus africanus. The sequence continues at coordinate 395,807,636 of CM057350.1, read as the reverse complement.
TGTAGACCCGAGATCGTCATAGAGTCTTGTGTGATTCCCACTGTGCTTTGATTTCCATCATACCACGTCCAAGGGGGCGTGCAAAAAGGTGGTTTTTGGGTACAGTCCCGAATCACATGGAGGCAATGAGCGATAGGAGGGGTTTCGTCTCTCCCGGTATAGGGAGTTGATGTTCCGCAGTGCTCGATTGGCTATAACAGGAAGTCCTTGGTCAAGGCAGCCTTAGGGATTTACTGGTAATTTTTACCAGTAGTTTCTCGACCCGTTATGAGCCTTATATCGACACGACTTATCGAGTTATTGGGGTCTGACGTTTACCACCCCTAGACGAGATATGCGACATATCAGACGAACAGACCGGACTGTACGGTAGTGTTATTCGTTGGATTCACTGGAGCGTGAGCAGGCTTGCTCGTTGATCTTCTGATCGCTCAATACCCGGGTGGCCGTTACGTTTAGCAGACCGCTTGTGGCTTTTGGGTGTTTGATAAGATCATCACCTGCTGCCGGCGTATTGACGAGTCTTTAGAGTTCTACACAGGGGTTTTCTGGCTCAAGCGAAACGAAATAGGAGCGCATATGAGATATGTGCGGGACCGAGAATAATACCAGTATGTGATACTGTATTCTATTCTCACGATTTGTATCATCGGTCGGTTATATGCGATATAGCCGGGTTACCGAATCAAGTGTTGATTCGATACATTGATACACATGATATTAGTCGGTTATATGTGATATGACCGGATCGTTAAATCAATTGTTGATTTAATGATTTAATGTATAATTATATATTTGATATATTACTTTACATTAACTAGTATTGGTTCACTTAAGATTGATTTTCTCACTTGATTGTGTACATTGTTTATATGTGATATATGCAAGTGTACATGTTTGTATCATGCTTGATGATACAAACAAGTTGTGTGTATGAGACTTGAACCATATCAAGGTTAGATTAGGGTTTACTATTTTCCTTAACATATAACAAAAGAGAGTGACTTTGGTCAAAGTTATCAAGCTTCATGAAGCTTGATGAACATTGTCAAAGTCAACTCTTTTGTCATTTGTTCAAGATATTAGCTAACCCAACCCTTAACCTTATGCTATGGTTAATTCTCTACATAAGTTAAGCATGAGGGCTTAACTCAACCATGGTGCCATCATTCATTTGGAGAAGTTTCATTTTGGATATTATTCATATGATATTCTTTCTTCTTCTTCATCTTCATCAAGCTTGAAAAAGCTTGCTAGCTCCAATAGCATCATGAGAAAAAGAGTGAGAAATCCAATTCTAAAGTGAACCCACTTCCTATTTCTTCATCCTCTACCACTTGCCATATAGTATAGGGTGTTCTCTTCACAAAGTTTTCGACCGAGTGAAGGAATAGCTTGAGTTTGAGTCTCCCCGACGTAGATCATCTTCGGCCTCGATGTCAATGACCTAGCCCGATCATTTCTCCGATGAAACCATTTCTAGAGTCCGGGATCCGATGATCGCAGTGGAGGGATGTCAACACGGAGCTAAAGAAGTGGTGGACCGGATCTACAAAGGTTGTAATCCATTTCACTTAGTAGCAAAGTTGTTTGCTTGCTTGCTTTTCGCCTTAACATCTAGTTAACGATCTAGTTTAGGGTTTCTCGGCACCGGAAAATTTTTGTTTTGCATGGTTGATGCCTTGTGGAATCTCTTGAGTGTGCCTAGGAACCCTACAGTGGTATCAGAGCCTAGCTAGAGCTTTAGGCGATGTGTTAACGAAGTTAATACTCCGAACGAACCCGATACGTCCAAGTTTACCCCCTCTCTGTACATTTTATCAAAACTGTGTATTTTCTGAATTAAAATTACCTGAAAAATCAAGCAGAGAAAAATAAGAATTATGGTGAAAAACGAGATCCTAATCCTTCCAAACCGCCGTGGAACCGCGGCCGTACCTTGTTTGGGCCGCGGATCCGCGGCCGTACGGAGGGATTGGATCTTTTTCTTGGCACAGTAATTCTTATATTCTGTAGTGCTATTTTACGGGTATTTTTAAGCTGACTCAAGTGTTGAGTTTTCTGGGGGTTTATTTGGTAATCGTCGATTCGATCAGAGAATTTAATTTTGTTATGTTTTCCGGATATTTTTAGAACATGTTAAAAAGTTCGACCGGATATAAATACCCACTTTTTCCCCTGCCGGGAAATTTCCAAGTGTTGGATTTTTCCGTCGTTTAAGAACGTTCTAAGTAGTGCAAGTAACGCGATGGTCCCTCTAGAAGACAACAAACCTTAACTCGATTACGTGACCGTCTTGAACTGCCCTTTGAACCTTCGGGTTTGGGGCAGTACGACGTGCCACATGTGAGGCGTTGGCTTGACCCTTCTACGGCTGGACCGTTGGTACTGTGGCATGAAGTGGATGTTTTTGAACTTATTTCAAGAGTTGAGCTGTTTCGGGAAAACTTGGGTGTTTAAGTGTTCGATCGGAAAGTTTAACATTTTCTATTTATCTGGAATGTGATACAATATTTGGAATTCACAAGTAAGTTATGAGATAACTAATATGAATGTTATAAACATAGCACTTTAGCCTCACTTGATCGGTTGCCACGGAATTTTGATGTGATCAAAAGTCCGTCGCAATCATGTAGCGTACGCGGATACTCGCCGGGTAAACTTAATTGACATCCATACCCCATAGCCCCGACCAAGTGACTATAGGAGATCCCCGTTTCCAAAAGCATCCATTCGGGTGCTCGCGGCAACGGTGTTTCACCTTGGTGCACTTCGTCGACGGTATCGGAGGTGCGGCTGCCTACTAAAGTTTGCGACAAGCATTCGATCAAAATGCCAGGAATCTTGTTGAATTGCCCGACTTGATATTGAAAAGTGTTTTCGATAATGAGACTAAAATGCGGGGTTTATAATTGTTAGGCATGTGATGTCTAAGGAATTCAGATGATTAGGCATGCGATGTCTAAAGAGTTTGCGGATTCCAACTGTTGTAGTCTTACACTTTCTTTTCTGTGACCGTAAGTGTAATATGTGATGTCGCCGGTTTCGTTGCTATATGTCAATGACAATTGGGATACGCATGTTTACTTACGTTGATGACATGTGATGTTATGTGTTGCTGGATATGTTATATTGGATCGTCGCGTTTTGAATAGCCCGGGGGTTTTATGTGAGATGAGAGTTTTTATTTTCATTCATGTAAAATTTATTGTATGTAATATTCTTTTATTGGGGCACTTCCAGGTAGCGGAAGATGTCACCCATTGTATATTATTTACTTTTCCGCACTAGGATAGACCCAAGGAGAAGGGCACAAGTAACCGGGTTCAGGAGTCCAGTGGGAGACCAACTCGAGGAGTCGAGTCCGGGTCTCCTAACTCTAGAATTGGTAGGGTTGCTTGCCGCTCTCGTAGGGGTCTAGGGGTGTGGGTTTGGCTATTCATCACGACCGTGGAATCCGTGTTTTATACAGGTTCGTATTGAAAACACGGACGTCCTCGTATATCCAATATTTCATATGATTCTTCTGCTGCGATATCTGTGATGTGATCATGTGATGTTCTGTGATAGATACTGTATATAGTATATATGATATATTATATATATGTTACTTATGTTTTGCACCCGCGCTAGCCCTGCCCCGCTCTGCTGTTAGTTACCTAACCTAACGGTGCACGAGGGGAGGCAAATGCGGATGGCATAAGTGTACGTCGTATTTATCTGTGATGTTTAGGTGACTTAAATGATGGGACTTCATTAATATGATTAATGAAAGAAAAGAAACCTAAAGATGTTTTGGAATCGAATTTTCAAAGACAGGTAGCTACAGTTCTTGCTTTGCATCGCGGTGTTCCTTGTAGAACATCCTGCACCTTATTCGATAAGGAAATGACCGAGATCCCTTCACCGGGAGTGACTCCTTTAGCAATAACTGGAAGATACTACAACCCTCGGTTTGTCTTTTGATTGCTCCTATAGTTCTTGCTTTGCACAGCGGTATATATGATATATCCTGCACCTTATTCGATGAGGAAGGGGCCGACGATCCCTTCACCGGGAGTGACCCCTTTAGCAAAACTAGAAAAGCCTAAAAAACACTCCATTTCAAAATCATTTGATTCTACAACGATATCAAGTTCATTAGGCAAAAGGTTTTCTTAAAAACCTGTCATAGCCCTCCGTCATTTCAGATAAGTACTGGTTAGTATTCGTGCTGCGTTTGTTGACCTCTGTCAAGGCGTAGTGTGCGGTAGCTGATTAGTGCTTATCTGTATAAGCATATGATGTGATTGATTTAGGGTAGTCGTGCGACCTTGTTGACCTTTGTCAAGGGTCGTGCGGGTGGGTTTACTTCAATCAGGAAATGACGGGTTGAACTTGACTAGCAGCCTATGGTTTGTTGACCTCTGTCAAGGTCATAGGACGCTAGGGGCAAAATATTATCGGGAATTTCAAGTGTTGAAATTTGCAATGAGATTGCATACCTTCTATGAGATAGTTGGATCCCGATACCCACTACGAGTAATTGTTACTCCTGGGAGAGTTTTACACATTACAATTAGCCGATCAAGTAGGTGTCTAGAAAGGTGTTAATGGGGTTACGCCTCTGGGAAAACGAGGTTTACATTAATTAGGACCGTGCGAAAGCACGGAGCACCTCCCTGAAAATACCGACACTGGCCTGGCTGAAAGATTGGTGAACTTGTAGCGTGTAATTAATCCAGGCTAGTCTTTCTTTTTAGGGTTTGAAGGAAGATTTGATAAAAACAGTGGGAGCCATCCTGATTAGATAAAATAATAACCAATCTGATCTTGCAAGAGCGCACGCAGAGTGTTTTTCTTCTCTCTCTCTCCAGGTAGCGACCATATCACGCCTTAATCAAGATAACAAAACGGATATATTAACCGAACCCGCTTGTTATACTGAGCTGGGGAACGTTGGTCCCGCTCCAACTTATAATTGTTATAAGATAGAGCAGGAAATTGGGGAATACCAGATTTCCCGTGCCGCCCAAATGAAGAAAGTACATATGATGCACCTCCTTCGGGTATGTTCATTACCGAGAACTGTTTCTCAGTATCCTTTACGTCCTGGGTATGAGATACCGGATCAGGATCCCGCATATGTAATCTGTTATATGGGCTACAGAAAGGTAGAGAACTGAGAACGGGTGATAAGTTTCATGAGGCAGAAAACGGTGCAAGTGTTGCAGCCAAGTCTTTTGGTCACTGTCACCCTGTATTACCAGAATACATTGATTCTTAACAAATGTTATTAGATACCGAACCTGATATACAAAATCATATCAGTCTCTTTATTTAGATAAAGAAGGATATAATTTTGTATTGTTGGATAATGTTTTGAACATTTCCTATATCAAAAGTTGATCGGTTCAGGCACGTTATCTAAAAGTATTGACGTTCTAAATCAAACTACAGTTCTTAGTATATAGAATACACACAAGAGGAAGAGTTCAGAAATGAACGAATCCTTCTTGAAGTATTGTAGACTAGGTCATATCAATGCGACCGGACTAGCTAAAGTTACATTAAGATGCATATTTAAATCAGTTTGAATTTACATCTTGTGAAACTTGCCAGTTATGTCACAAAGATAAGATGACCATAGCTTTGTTTAATGGAAGCAGAGAAAGAGTTAGTGAACTCTTGGGATGATACATATTGATGTATGTAGGTCCCCTGTCTACACATGCCAAGACCGGTTCTTTGTACTTCATTACATTCTTTGATGATCTCTTTAGATTCAGACATATGTTCCTGTTGAAACACAAGTCCGAATCTTTTGAGATATTCACAGAATATAAGTTAGAAGTAGAGTACTAAAAACGGGTATAAGTATTATGTCCTTTGATGTGATCAAGGAGGAGAATACTTGAGCACAGGATTCCTGGACCATTCTAAGAATGAGATTCTCTCTCGGCATTACTCCTCCGTATACACCACAGCACGATGGTATATCGGGGCGGAGAAAACACACCCTATATGATATGGTGTGCTCTATGATGAGTACTACTGAGTTTCCTATTTCCTTTTAGGAAGTTGTGCACTTATGAAGTTGCATACCTATTGAATAGGGTTCCGATCAAATCAGTTGCCTACTACTTCATATATGATATGGAATGGGAAGAGCCCATCTCTTAAGTTTGTTAAGATTTGGGGTTGTCCGGCCTATGTCTAAAAGCAAAATCCGGACAAGCTCGAGGCAAAGTCAGGACTGTGGAAGTTTGTTGGATATCCCAAGCATATGCAAAGGAATATCTTCTACCAAACCGAGAAACAAAAGTGTTTTATTTCTCAACATGCCACCTTTGTGAAAGAGAATTTCTTGTGAAGAAATTAGTGGTCATGAGGTAGAACTGGAAGGAGTTCCAGCTATAAAAACTGCAGCTGATGATTTGGCAGAACCAAAGGATTCAATAGCAACCAACGAACCCCAGCCTCTCCGCCGATCTAGTGGGGTTTCTTACCCACCTGAGAGATACTTTGGTTTCTCTATGACAGTGGGAGCGAGAATTGCATCATGAGATGATGACCCATCTAGTTTCGAGCTGGCCATCAGGAGTGGGACTCTGTAAGAATGGCTGGATGCTTAGCGATCTGAGATGGAATCCTTATACACCAACAAAGTATGGACTTTGGTTGCTTTATCTGAAGGGTTAAATCCCCATCAGGAGCAAGTATATCTTGAGAAGATTACTTGGTGTACATGGAAAAGTTAAGACTTTCAAATCTAGACTTCTTAAAGGTTTGCATCATTGACCAGGTATGGATTATGATGAAACCTTTTCTAAGGAGCTATGCTTAAGTCCATCCAGATCCTACTTGCTACGGCTACATACCATCACTACGATATCTGGCGGTTGGGTGTCATGACTACTTTTCTAAATAATGATTTAGAAGACAAAGTCTATAAGTACACAGTCAGAGGACTTCGTAGACAGTGGGAGCAGCGGAAACGTGTGCAAGATGTTTTATGTGATAAAGCAGGCATCGCGGAGTTGGAACATCTGTTTTGATGAGTTAGTCAAATAGTTTGACATCATCAAAATGGTAGATGGACCTTGTATATAAAAGAAGGTAGTAGGGAGTATGGTGATGATCCTCGTAGAGTACGTGGATAACATACTCTTGATAGGGAAGGAGTTTCCTATGCTACGCTCGGTCAATCTCCGCTTATCATAAGGATTCTCCATAAAGGATCAATATGATACCTATTAAATCCTGGGTTTTGGATCTATGAGATAGATCTAATTGACTGTTAGGATACTCACTAGTTGTAGTGAGATGGTATCAATCGATCCTAGGGAGAATCACTGGAAAGGTTCCAGAGTGATAAGGATGACTGAATGTCAGTCACAGGCATTGTCTTTACCCTCAGTAAAGGGACGGTATGTTGGAAGAGTTCCAAGCTAGATACCGTGGCATACTAGACGATAAAGGCTGGATACATCGCTACTTAAGATGCTACCAAAGAGGAAGTCTGGGTGTATATTAGTTCATAAGATGAACTTCGTTCCTCCCGTTGTGTGAAAATGGAATTGTGGCTTATGCCTAGGAACGCCCGTCCCATCAGTGATCTAGACATATCCTTAGGCAGTATCAACTGATCGTGGAGATGGTTGATCTCCAGGGGATCGAGGTTAGGAGAGCAGACTCAGAGGACAACACGGCGGATCCACTCACAAAGGCCTTTTCCCAGAGAGAGACTTTTATGGGATGGTTGAGTATGAGATACTACAACCACTGCTATCAGATGGCCCTAGTGCAAGTGGGAGATTGTTAGTTATATGTATGCCCTAGAGGCCATTACTACACATAGGATATATATTGTAGTGGATGCTTGGGCATATATAGGGATGACTTTCTTGCTCGATATGATAGTATGCTATCTGGTTACTCTTTACCTTAACGTGTACACTGATTGTCTCTCTGTTACATGTTGGTAAAGCCCTTAGGATGTGTACTTGATTACCTGGACTATGATGCGGATCATACTATTGGGGACAAGGTAGTCCATAAGTACATCCTTCAAGGTCCCTAGTCGTGGGTATATCGAGACGGGGCATCGATATACCAGAGTAGACTAGCGTGTAGCTTCTCGACCCATACAGATGGGCGATGGATGATCCCATATCCATTGGTGTTTGACATCAGAAATGATATACGGGTGCTCAGTGAAAACTGTGTACACTGGACGGACTCGCCGAGAACTCCCAGATGGTATTATACCTTATGTCAGATGGCAGTTCTCTGGTGACACTGGTACAGGTTATTCTGTAGACCGGAGATCGTCATAGAGTCTTGTGTGATTCCCACCGTGCTTTGATTTCCATTATACCACGTCCAAGAGGGCGTGCAAAAAGGTGGTTTTTGGGTACAGTCCCGAATCACATGGAGGCAATGAGCGATAGGAAGGGTTTCGTCTCTCCCGGTATAGGGAGTTGATGTTGCGCAGTGCTCGATTGGCTATAACAGGAAGTCCTTGGCCAAGGCAGCTTTAGTGATTTACTGGTAAGTGTTACCAGTAGTTTCTCGACCCGTTATGAGCCTCATATCGACACGACTTATCGAGTTATTGGGGTCTGACGTTTTCCACCCCTTAACAAGATATGCGACATATCAGACGAACAGACCGGACTGTACGGTAGTGTTACTCGTTGGATTCACTGGAGCGTGAGCGGGCTTGCTCGTTGATCTTCTGATCGCTCAATACCCGGGTGGCCGTTACGTTTAGCAGACCGCTTGCGGCTTGTGGGTGTTGTTAGTGTATATGCCCTAGAGGTCATTACTGTATCATACTAGCTTGTATATTACTTGATGGAAGCTTGGGATATTCACAGTTGTATATACAATCTTGCTCGAAATGGTAGTATGCTACTTGGTTTGTCTCTGCTTTAATATGTGCATGAGTTTCTTTTAGCATATCGCTGATATACATATTAGTAGAGCCCTTAGGATCTTTGCTTGATTACCAGCGTTGTGATGGCGCTCACACTCGTGGAAGCTGGGTGATCTATAAGCACATCCTTATACAGGTCCCTAGTCGTTGGACTATCGAGACAGGGCATCGATACTCCGGAGTAGACTAGCGTATGCGCTTCTCATCCCAGCGTGGGAGACGGTCTGTCCCATAGCCGTCAGTACATCGTACTTGAGATAGTATGCGGGTGCTCGTTAGGTTACGAGTACTCTAGACAGGACTCGTCGGGAACTGTTGGTTGGTATTATACTTACCGTCAGTTATCAGTTTCCAGGTGACATGAGTACAGCTTAGTCCGCTGACTTGACACTGTCACTTCGCCTCGAGTGTGTTCCCACTGCACTTTGATTGCTACCCTACCACGGCTCAAAGGAGTCGTGCAAACAGGTAGTTTTTGGGTGCAGTCCTGAAGCACTTGGAGGCAGTGACGGTTAGACAGGATTCTTCTCTCTCGGTATTGGGGGTTGACATCGCGCTGTGTCCAGGAGAGCCATTACATAAGTAGTCCCTGGCCAGGGCAAGCGAGATATACTGGTAGGTTTCCAGTGTTATCTCAGGGTGTTCTGGGCTACACTCCGACACGACTTGTACCGCTATTAGGGGACTGACGTTCACCACGCCCTAGGCCCGCCATGCGATGTATCAGACGAACAGACCGGACTGTATGGAGACTGTCACATACAGGCTCAGTAGGAGTTCAGATAGGGTTCACCTCGTCAGTCTTCTTATCGACATCTACCTGGGGACCGTTACGTACAGCTAGTGCCGCTTACGGCCTGTGGTTAAACCCACTGCCAGCGTAGTGTCGAGTCTTTAGAGTCCCACACAGAGAGCCATTCGCCTTTAGGCAAAATAAGTAGAGGTCGCATGGTTTTGCGACAGGGTTCATTCACATCCGCGCACTTGTGCACGTTTGCTGTCCGGACAGCTTATACTAGCGGGCTTTGGTTTAAGCCAGATCCTAGTATAGATTTGGGATTGGTTTTTTCTCATTATATTCGTGTTCCTCGGATCACGAATACGGGTGTGTATGCACAGTTACTTGAGACAGAGGGAGAGGACTTTGATTAGGGTTAATGACTATTGTTATTTTATTAACCCTAATGCTTATGTGTGTATTATGGTTAATTGATATTAGTTTAATATAATTGTGCATGGTTATGGTTGTTGACCATTTGACCTCCTTGACTTGTTGACCTAGGTTGACACTTTGACCATCATCATTTCATTTGGAAGATGCTCTTTGATCCTTGCAATTTGCATTAAAAATGAAATGATAATGGTCATGTCTTGATTAACCATGACAATTATCTAGCTAATTATCTAATTACAATAATTCACACATATATGAGAGAATGCTTCATATTTTCTCTCATTCTATTATTTTCTTTCTCTCTCTTGTTCTTCCTCTCCCTCAAGCTCTCCCCTCTCATGTGTTGAGAAACACTTGAGCTTGAGAAAAACCCCTTCTTGATAATCTCTACTCTCATCTAGGGTTTAAGGATTAGCACTTCTTACACCCTAGTTACTTCTAGCTTGGAGTTGAAGCCAAAGGTTGAGGCTTTCGGGTGGATCTTTCTTCGACGTGAGAAGACGACAAAGGTGACCTCTTTCCACTACTCCAAGGAGCAAGGAGAGAAGGACATAAAGCCCTAGGTATAACCTTTCTAATACTTAGCTAGTTTCTAGTTAGCTTTAGCTTATTTTTGTTTAGCAAAGATCCTTCTCTGTCTAGTCCATGTTGCCTAAGTTAATAAAAATTTGATTTTTATTCCGTTTTCCGCCTCCCCGTAAGTACCGGGGTGGGCAACGTGGACTTACAGTGGTATCAGAGCCTAACTAAACATAAACTAGTTAGGTAGAAAAGTGTATGGAAGTTCGAATCGGAAAAATCGCAAAACCGAGTTTTCAAAACCCAAACTTTCTGTTAAAATTTTTTCTGTTCAAAATGAAATAAATCATACTCCAAAAATTATCTCAGGGTTTTGTGAAGAAAGCCACCAAAAACGATCCAGAGATTCGACCAAAAAGCCGCGGTTCCGCAGCAATAAGAAGCTATTGCAGCGCAACCGCGGTCGTTTTGGCTCGGCTCTGGGTCGAGTTTGGTGAAGTGTTTTTCTGGCTTGGTTTTGGGATTTTTAAGATGGTTTATATGTGCCCAGATTTTCCAGAACAGAAATTTGTTTTTGGGGGCCTGTAAATCCGTATTTTTTTCCCGAACTTCACTACACTTTGACTATAAGGGTTATATCTGTGATGTTTATATGTATTGAACGTCGGCTAATCGCTATATCGATTAGTCGGGGTTATACATATCTGTAATCTGTGTTTGATGATAGTATGTGTATATGAATGCGTTGGATTGTCGTGGGTGAATAGCCTGGGTGGATGTGAGATGAGTGTTTCTTTTTCTTTCATTCATTGTAATATGTAAATTGATGTAATAATATTATTTGTATGGCCACGCAACCGGGTCGGGGTTGTAGCCGTCATTGTATAATTCTTTTTACTGTTTTTGCTCCAAGGATAGACCCATGGAGGGGGTGCACAAACTACCGGGTATCTCAAAGTGCCGAGTGGCCTACTCACGGTGTTGAGGGAGGTTGCTTCGCTTCGGGTACTTGGCGGATAGTTTGCCGCACCCGTAGGGGTCTTGGGTGGGGTATTTGGCTATTCACCGCGACCGTGTAATCCTCTTTTCGTTGCAGGCTCGAACGGATTGCGGATTCCTAGTATATCCAATGTATTCATCTGTGATCTGTAATGTCTATCATTGCTATATATCTATATATGATAACTATTTAGGCGTTGCTTATGTTTTACAGCCGTGCTAGCCCAGTCCCCGCTCTGTCGTTAGTTAAGTAACCTAACGGGTGATGACAGGGCCCCATGGCGAATCCGAATGGCATAAGCGTACGTCATATTTTGGTTGTTTTCTGCAATGGTAGGATTAAATGATGGGACACATTAAAAGAACTAATGCAAGAAAATAAACCAAGTAAAAGTCGATTGGAACACTTTGAAAACCACTCGGTTCTTTTCAAAACTAAACTTTTAAACGCGGAGCTCGAACCACTCTTTTTAAAAGCTATCTCGTTCCATCGATTATATCAAGTTCACCACGTTCACGGTTTCGCCAAAACCATCCGTAGCCCTCCATCATTTCAGTTAAATATTCGGTAGTATTCAAGCTATGTATTTTGACCTCACGCCAAGGCATAGTGATTGGTAGCTGCCGGATATTTATCTGTTGCATAGATAGAATGCGTTGGTTTGAGACAGTCGTACTGCCATTTTGGCCTACATCAAGGGTAAGTACGGGTGGGTTCAAATTAACCGGGATAATGATGGGAAGAACTTGACATGTGACTTATGACATTTTGACCTCACGCCAAGGTCATAAGAGCATGGGGCAAAAATCCACATCGGGAGTTTCATAAGTACTGAAACTTGCTAGCGCTGCATACCATTTGGAGTGTGATGATTCTGGTAGGAATCCTTCGGTTTTATCACGCAATGATATTTGGATCCCGATCCTACTGTGAGTATATGCTACTCCTCGGGAAAACTCTCACTTAACGATCAATGCTATAAACCTAGTAGGTGTCTAGAAAGGTGTTAGCGGGGCTACGCCCACTGGGAAAAGAGGTTACTTAATTAAGGAACTTCACGAAAGCGTTGGAAAACCTCCCTCGAAGTACCGACACTGGCCTGGCTGAACGGTTAAGCAAGTATTGTACGGTGAGATTGATCCTGACTAATCTTTTCTTTACGGTTTGAGAAGGGATTCGAGAGACAGTGGGAGCCATCCAGTTTAGACAAACTAAAAACCACTCTAAACTTGCAAGAGCATCATGCTAAAGTGTTTCTTTTCTCTCTCCTAATTGCAGCAACCATTCAACATGACCGGACTTAAGTTATTACTAGATAAAAACATAATGACAGGGCCAAACTACAAAGATTGGCTCAGGAATGTCAAGATGGCAATCACTTACGACAAGTTAGGGTATGTCCTTACCACCAAAGCTCCCCCTGTCCCAGGTCCCAAAACCAGTGTCGTAGATAGGGAAATCTACAAGACATGGGAAATAGATTGCGCGAAGGCCAGATGCCTCGTACTAGCCTCGATGGACAACGAACATCAGAGGAGGCATGAGAATATGGACCTAGAGTCCATATTTCTTCATATAAAAGAACTGTATGGAGAGCAGTCTCGTATCGCAAAATACGAAGTGTCGAAGAAGTTGTTTTCGGCAAGGTTGGCCGTCGGATCATCGGTAGCGGAACACGTGCTTAAGATGATTGGCTACATAGAGGAGCTCGCGGACCTTGGGACCACGTTGGAGAATGAACTCTATACTGATTTGATTCTCCAGTCCCTTCCTTCCACTTACGCCCAGTTTATTCTTAACTTCAACATGCAAGGAAAGGAGGTTGAACTTTCCGAACTTCTGAACATGTTAAGGAGTGCTGAGGGCACCCTACAGAAAAGTAGGGAGACATCCACTTTGTTTGTAGGAGGATCTTCCTCTTTTAGATCCACGGCGAAAGCCAAGGGTAAGAAGAAAAAGCCCCTGCCAAACCAAGAGGCGGTGTCGGTAAAGTGGATACGAAGGGAAAAGGAAAAGCAACAAAGGTAGCGGGTAAGCTGGTGGGGAAGGAAGAATGCTTCTACTGTCACAAAAGTGGTCACTGGAAACAGGATTGCAAGGCTTGGAAGGCCAGAACACAGGATTTGAAGCGAGTTGCAGCTTCAGCTTCAGGTGTGTATGTTATTGAAAACCGTCTATCAATAAACTCTACATCCTGGGTATTGGATACCGGGTCAGGATCTTATATCTGTAATTCTTTGCAGGCGTTGAGAAAGCGTAGAGTTTTGAAGGCAGGTGACATGACCCTCAGAGTTGCAAACGGTGCTAGCATGGATGCTGAGGCCGTGGGGGACTATCACCTGGGATTGTCGGATGGACATTTTTTGGTTTTGCGTAGTTGTTATTATGTACCAAATGCAACCTGTAATATCATTTCTGTATCTTTATTATCTAAAGAAGGTTATGAATTTGCATTTGTAAGTAATGTAGTGAACATTCACCTTAATCAAGTTTTGATTGGGTCAGGTACATTGAACAACGGTATATACATATTAAACCAACCACAGATTTTCAATGTCCAGAATACACACAAAAGAAAGTCTCCAGAAATCAATAAAACTTTCTTATGGCATTGTAGACTGGGTCACATCAATGAGAGAAGGTTGACTAAGTTACATGCAGAAGGATATTTGGATCCGTTCGAATATCAATCGTATGCAACTTGTCAATCCTGTCTCAAAGGAAAGATGACAAAGACTCCGTTTACTGGACACGGAGTAAGAGCGAGCGAGCTCTTGGGACTCGTACACAGCGACGTGTGCGGTCCAATGTCTACACATGCGCGAAGTGGTCATTCTTACTTCATTACTTTTACGGATGATTTCTCAAGGTTTGGACATGTCTTCTTGATGAAGCATAAATCCGAAGCTTTTGAAAAGTTCCAGGAATATAAGAATGAAGTAGAAAAACAAACAGGCAAAAGTATCAAGGCACTGAGATCTGATCGAGGTGGTGAATACTTGAGTGCCGAGTTCCTGGGTTACTTAAAAGAGAATGGAATTCTCTCTCAGCTTACTCCTCCATACACTCCGCAACATAACGGTGTATCGGAGAGACGGAACCGAACCCTATTGGATATGGTACGGTCCATGATGAGTAACGCTGAGTTGCAGCGATCGTTCTGGGGATATGCGCTAGAAACAGCTGCATACCTTTTGAACCGAGTTCCCACTAAGACTGTGCCTACCACACTATATGAGTTATGGAGTGGGAAGAAACCCTATCTTCAATACTTGAAGATTTGGGGATGTCCAGCTTATGTCAAAAAGCAGCATGCGGACAAACTCGAGGCACGCTCAGTACTGTGCAAGTTTGTGGGATACCCAAAGAACTCCAGGGGGTATCTTTTCTATTACGCAGAGGAACAAAAAGTCCTTGTTTCTCGTAATGCCCATTTTCTGGAACACCAGTTCATAGAAAAAGAAATAAGTGGGAGCGCAATAGAACTGGAAGAAATTCCAGAACCACAAGCTATTACTGAAAGCTTAGTAGAACCAAAGGGTTCGAAAGATCAAGACATTCCCACGCCACTCCGCAGGAGTAGTAGGCAGTCTCATCCGCCCGAGAGATACTACGGTTTTCTCATTGACGGGGATAGAGAGGATTGCATCATAGACTGTGATGAGCCTGCTAGCTTCCAGCAAGCCATTCAGAGCGTCGACTCGGTAAAATGGCTGGATGCAATGCGGACCGAAATGGAGTCTATGTACACCAACAAAGTATGGACGTTGGACATTGCTCCAGATGGGGTAAAACCCGTAGGATGCAAGTGGATCTTCAAAAGGAAGATTGGTGTAGATGGACAGGTCGAGACCTATAAAGCCAGACTGGTAGCAAAGGGTTTTCGTCAGCTACCTGGTTTGGACTATGACGAAACCTTTTCTCCAGTAGCTATGCTGAAATCCATTCGGATCCTTCTTGCCATTGCTGCCTTCCACGATTATGAGATTTGGCAGATGGACGTAAAGACAGCTTTTCTAAATGGACATTTAGAGGAGTGTATCTATATGGACCAGTCAGAGGGTTTCATTCAGAGTGGGAGCAGCGGAAACGTGTGCAAGTTGCTTAAGTCCATTTTTGGACTAAAGCAGGCATCGCGGAGTTGGAACATCTGTTTTGATGAGACAGTCAAGGAATTTGGCTTTATCAAAAATCCAGATGAACCATGCATCTATTGTAGATTTGTATCGAGAACTGTAGTATTCCTCGTTTTATACGTGGATGACATTCTCTTAATAGGAAATGATATTCCTATGCTACAATCTGTCAATGGGTTCTTGTCACATAGGTTCTCCATGAAAGACCTGGGTGATGCCTCATACATTCTGGGTCTCCGGATCTACCGTGATAGATCCAAGAGGATATTAGGACTTTCACAGTCCAGGTACATCGACACCATACTGAAGAGATTCAGTATGGAAGATTCCAAGCGCGGTAATCTACCGGCTTGTCACGGGATCACCCTCTCCAAAGAGATGTCTCCCAAGACTGATTTAGAGAGGGATCGCATGTCTATTATACCCTACGCTTCTGCGGTAGGCTCTATAATGTATGCGATGTTGTGTACCAGACCGGATGTGGCTTATGCACTGAGTGTGGTAAGCAGGTATCAGTTAAACCCTGGGGAGAAACATTGGATAGCAGTAAAGAACATTCTCAAGTACCTGAGAAGGACTAAGGAGATGTTCTTGGTGTACGGCGGAAAAGACCTCCAGATTGAGGCCTTTGCTGACTACAGCTTCCAGAGTGACAAGGATGATTCCAAGTCCATGTCGGGTTTTGTCTTTACCCTCAATGGAGGGGCGGTGTATTAGAAGAGCTCCAAACAGGAAACCGTTGCTGACTCGACTATGGAAGCGGAATACATCGCTGCATCTGATGCCGCAAAAGAAGCTGTCTGGATGAAGAAGTTCTTGATAGAACTTCAGGTGGTTCCGTCCATTGTTGACCCAATACCTCTGTATTGCGACAACAACGGGGCTATAGCTTTAGCGAAGGAACCCAAGTCCCATCAGAAATCCAGACACATCTTAAGACGGTATCACCTGATCAGGGAGATCGTGGATCGCCAGGAGATCGAGGTTAGGAGGGTTGCTTCAGAAGATAACACAGCAGATCCATTCACCAAGGCCTTGCCCCAGACTCAGTTCGAGTGGCTGATCGAGATGATAGGTCTTCGATACGCCAGTACATGGCCTTAGTGCAAGTGGGAGATTGTTAGTGTATATGCCCTAGAGGCCATTACTGTATCATACTAGCTTGTATATTACTTGATGTAAGCTTGGGATATTCACAGTTGTATATACAATCTTGCTCGAAATGGTAGTATGCTACTTGGTTTGTCTCTACTTTAATATGTGCATGTGTTTCTTTTAGCATATCGCTGATATACATATTAGTAGAGCCCTTAGGATCTTTGCTTGATTACCAGCGTTGTGATGGCGCTCACACTAATGGGAGCTGGGTGATCTATAAGCACATCCTTATACATGTCCCTAGTCGTTGGACTATCGAGACAGGGCATTGATACTCCGGAGTAGACTAGCGTATGCGCTTCTCATCCCAGCTTGGGAGACGGTCTGTCCCACAGCCGTCAGTACGTCGTACTTGAGATAGTATGCGGGTGCTCGTTAGGTTACGAGTACACTGGACAGGACTCGTCGGGAACTGTTGGTTGGTATTATACCTATCGTCAGTTATCAGTTCCCAGGTGACATGAGTACAGCTTAGTCCGCTGACTTGACACTGTCACTTCGCCTCGAGTGTATTCCCACTGCACTTTGATTGCTACCCTACCACGGCTCAAAGGAGTCGTGCAAACATGTAGTTTTTGGGTGCAGTCCCGAAGCACTTGGAGGCAGTGACGGTTAGACAGGATTCGTCTTTCCCGGTATTGGGAGTTGACATCGCGCTGTGTCCAGGAGAGCCATTACACGAGTAGTCCCTGGCCAGGGCAAGCGAGATATACTGGTAGGTTTCCAGTGTTATCTCAGGGTGTTCTGGGCTACACTCCGACACGACTTGTACCGCTATTAAAGGACTGACGTTCACCGCCCCCCTAGGCCCGCCATGCGATGTATCAGACGAACAGACCGGACTGTACGGAGACTGTCACATACAGGCTCAGTAGGAGTTCAGATGGGGTTCACCTCGTCAGTCTTCTTATCGACATCTACCTGGGGACCGTTACATACAGCTAGTGCCGCTTGTGGCCTGTGGTTAAACACACTGCCAGCGTAGTGTCGAGTTTTTAGAGTCCCACACAGAGAGCCATTCGCCTTTAGGCAAAATGAGTAGAGGTCGCATGGTTTTGCGACAGGGTTCGTTCACATCCGCGCACTTGTGCACGTTTGCTGTCCGGACAGCTTATACTAGCGGGCTTTGGTTTAAGCCAGATCCTAGTATAGATTTGCGATTGGTTTTTTCTCATTATATTCGTGTTCCTCGGATCACGAATACGGGTGCGTATGCACAGTTACTTGAGACAGAGGGAGAGGACTTTGATTAGGGTTAATGACTATTGTCATTTTATTAACCCTAATGCTTATGTGTGTATTATGATTAATTGATATTAGTTTAATATAATTGTGCATGGTTATGGTTGTTGACCATTTGACTTCCTTGACTTGTTGACTGTTCATCACAGAATACTGCATTTTATACCGCCCATTCTTACGCTCGGTTGTTTATAGGTAGGTGCTTTTAATCCGTGTTTGTTATATATTTGCAGGATACAGGTTCTCGGTTCTAAAACGGTGAAATTCATAGGAAACACGACAAAATCCGGGTACCTGCCAACCACTGATAAACACGGTCTCCGCTCTTCATCCGTATGCTGCCAGATACCAGTTTAGGAAGACAAAATGTCAAATCAATGTCGTTTTCAGGCACAAGGCTCAATGGTAGCACAAGATCCAAGAGATCTATGCGGAGCTCGAGGCAATCATGACAAATGCATCCACAAAAGTCCACCTTTCCTCAACAGAAATTCTGGAAGAAATGTTAAAGTGTTTTCAGAAACTTCATATACCAGACAACAGGGGACAAAGAACCAGGAAAACACCAGAAAACCCATTGCCCAACTCACCAAGATGGCCGCGGAAGCGCGGCCAAATGGGGGTATTGGCCGCTCTTCCGCGGCCATGTGGGGCCCACTCACTGACGTCTTTTGGGGTTGTTTTGGTCTTTTCACATGTGGTCTGCTGGTTGCCCTAGAACTTCAACTCCCTGCCTATAAATACAGCAGAACTGAGCTTAGCCAAGGGTCATTCTTTGTATTCTTTTGTTCCTCTTTCTTTTGTAGTTTTTAGTTCTTTTTCTTCTTCTTCTTCATTCCTCTTCCATGAATTGTAGTGAGAGCTTTTTATGGATGTGAATAAAGATGAGGGTTTTGTATCATTCTCTTGTGCTTCTTCTTCCCCTTTGAGATTTTTGCTTTCTCTTGCTCATTCAACCTCTTCATTGAGCTTGAATGGTTAAGGGTTAGTTATTGATCTCAAAGGTCGTATTTTCTCCCGGGACTAGTTCTTCACTTCACATGCGTTCTCTACCCTTCCCTTGATCTTGCAACCTCTTCATTGAGCTTGCAAGTTTAAGGGTTGGCTATTGAGCACATGCTTGGCTTGGGTTCTACTTCCGTGTTCTTTTCTTGTTCTTTTTATTACTCGCTTTTTATTACTTGTCTTTTTATTACTTGCATTCTATTTCTTGCATTTAAATTCATGCACTTTCATTCTTGTATCTTTTCTTTTCTTTGTTCTTTTATTTTTGTTCTCTTTTGTTTATTTTGTGAATGTTGTAATTATTGTTGTTGTTAAGAATTAATACGGTTTTATAAGTTAACATTTCCTTCTCATTTCCTTTTCCCGTTATTTTCCTTTTGAACTCCGCCCAAACCATACGCAAGCGCTCCGTTAGGCACCGTACCCTGACAAGGTAACGGTGATTCCTAACCACGACCGGTTGCGTTCGGTTTGGCCGGAGGCGAAGGCAAGAGACAAGAACGGAAGGACAAGGGTAAATAAGCCGGATTCCTCGAATACCGCGCTTAAATCCCCTAATCCACATTGTTGCCAATTGCTTAGCTTCAATTGGTCAAGACTCGGCTCAAAGGTTTTTGAGTATGGATTTCTTAGCTTACAATCTCGTATTTTCTTAACAACTTTATACTTGCAGATAAACACATAGGTTAGAATCAAACTCACACAGATTCTTTATTAACTCGTCTAAGACAAGAAGGTAAGATAACACCATCTCCCTGTGGACCGACCCGTGCTCACCGGCTAGCTGCAAAGCGACACCGTCCTGATCGCGGTAAACTTTAATTCTTTCATCCGACACGCCATCGGCGTGCGATCAAATGGCGCCGTTGCCGGGGAGACGGTAGCGTATTTTTTTTCTTGTTATTCGGGTTAATATTCTTTTTATATATAAAAAAAAATATATTCTTTTTTGTTTTTTTGGACAATATTTTTGTGGGCAAGTGTGCAGAATTTTGCGTATTTGCAAACTGCGATAGTGGGGAAGCAAAGTGTACATTCAACGTTAAGGTGTTTACAAAGTACAGTGCCAAAGATCCGGGTAGTTTGACCCGCGCAAGCGAACCATTCAAGCTTACCGGATTTGATTCAACGGGGGTTTCCTAACCCAAAAACTTAACGGTACGTACTTTCCTAACACCTTCTTCTCAAATCCGACGCTTCCAATATACTATTCTTTGCAGGATTCTTTGCAAGTTCGCTAGCAAACGCCAAAATTGACTAACCCGTATTTGTTGCAGCGCCGCGCTTAAAATTAAAAAAAAAAAA
The DNA here is from genome assembly GCA_030015575.1 of Agapanthus africanus. Classification (NCBI taxonomy): domain Eukaryota; kingdom Viridiplantae; phylum Streptophyta; class Magnoliopsida; order Asparagales; family Amaryllidaceae; genus Agapanthus; species Agapanthus africanus. The sequence continues at coordinate 395,787,177 of CM057350.1, read as the reverse complement.
ACGATTGTTTGATTCTTTATAGAATTTTTTTGAATTGCGCATTGCATACATTAATACGGACTTAAGGGCAAGCGAACCCCACAACATACGGTAAAGGATTTCATCACCTTTTCCGTGGCCCACAAATCACGAACTTGCGCATAACGTTTACCCGCAAAAATTTAAAAGGAACTAGACTTTAAGCCTTAAGGACTTCGCGCTCACTAGGAGAAGTTAACTGTATTTAGAAGCTTGCTTAACGGTATATTGTTTACGGGGTGTCTAGGAAAGTGTTAACGGCGAAACCGCCAAAAGAGAAAGGGTTATTTAATTAAGGAACTTCGCGAAAGCGTTGGAAAACCTCCCCTTATCTCTGCACTTACCTGGCCTCGTGATCAGTGTATCTTGAGCCTGTTTCTCGACACAGTTTTACTTCGACAATCAAGTTCTCGAGCAGGTCTAGTTGACCTAGGTGAACCCTAGAACGATTAGGTGTGTGGTATTTTTTGTGTCGTGATTTTTGTCCATATTCTTTTTTTTTGTATATTTCATTCTTTTGCTAACAACTAACTAAAATAAAAAAATAAAAAAAATAAAAAAATCACATTCTTTTTCCCCCTCCTTTTTCTCCACTTTTCTTTCATTCTCTCTTTATATCATGGGTACTCCACCTCGCAAAACTCTTGCCGAACTTTGGTACCCACAACCAGACATAACTTCATACGGTTCTTGTTTTGGTCGAACTTCTAATGACCCCTCCATGCCAAAAATTTCATTGAAAGATCGGATAGACGCGTCTAGGACAAACAACTGGACCCCGCAATCCACTTCGTATCAACCATTTCAAACATTCACCCCTTCGTACGTTGATACACCTTTTGAAAATCCAGTTGTCACCCCTAGACCTATGTCTATTGCTGAACATATTGAACAATCTCGTAGCCGATCTTTCACTCCTTTCACCACTTCGAATTCTCGGGATCAACAATTCCATTCACCTTCTTATCCCAATGTTGATCCCACTCCTGTCCAGCCATTCAATTCCTACCAATCCTACCCTACTTTTGCACCTTCCCTAGACATTGCTTCTACACATCCAATTGGGGGTTTCCAGTATCCAACCAACTTCGCATCTTTTACTGAAACCCCATCACAACCTATGTCTAGCTTAGAACAGTCCTTGGAAGAATTTAGGGTAGCTTCACAACAGACGATGGATTTGAATGCGTCAATGGCCGCCCTCATACAACCTAGTGATCCGGTAGCTAGTTTTCAACTAGCTCCAAATTTTTCAATGTATAATGAGGCGGTAGGACAGGCTGTGAATTTGAGTGGAGAGAGTGAGATATACCCTCTTCCAAATCAAACCTACCCCGTCCAAATTGAATCCCACAACTCCTGTTTTGAATGTCTATCTAGTGTTCCAAACGATTCACCAGTTGAAGATAGAATGATTAATGAGTTGTGCGACTTCGTAGTGTTTGATTTGCCCGATTGTGAAGGGTCCCTTTTGAGTGAAACCATACCCAATCCTCTTGACCTCTACACCTCCACTCTAGAACCCGAATCGATTAATATCCATGCTTTGGTTGAGGTGTCAGAGAATTTTGCTTTTCACTTGATTGAGGATGTTGACGCAGGGAACATTTTAGATGATGAACCCGTAGATTTGGTTGAGTTTGTCTCTTCAAATCATCATCCCGAGTCTTTAACTGTTTTTCCCGAACCCCATATGCGTCTGGACTTTGAAGAAAAGAGCATGGATGTGCTAAATTTTGAGGAGAATTTTGAGGAGATTTTTGAGGATGAAACAGTTCTAGATGTTGAGTCGGATTTTCCAATTCATCATGTTCCTTTCATTGACTGTGTACACCCTCCCGAAACTTTAACCGATACCCTTCCTCAACCACTTCCCTCCATCATGTCCGTCGTTCCGACCTTGCAAGAACCCGTATCACTTACATTTCATATGTCTGGTTTACCAAGTTCGGCGTACCCATGGTTTCTCACGAACCTTGAGGAATTTGACCCAATCTCTCGACGGGTAAATATATTAGCACAATCGCTTTTTACACATCGCTCATCACAAATTGTGCTAATCTATTTACTCCATTTGCACCCTCAAGTTCGTATTCCACTTCTTTTTCCCTTCCGCCATTCTTCTTCCTTTCATATACCGAGACCGTATCCCGCTTCTCTTCGCATACGGTCTCGCGTATTGTTCTTCTCTTTTCTCTACGCCTTCTTCCACCAACCTGTACATTATAGCGATAAAATCTTTGAATGGTTGGTGCTCACTTTTGGCCTGTGTAAGGCCTTGTATAGCTTGATACTGTTCTTTCCCCCCTAATCCTGAACTTCAACGCTTAACAGTGGAAACACTGTTGTACTTAAGTTTGGGGGGGACTCCTTTTTTGTATATATTTTTTGTTTTTCTTTTTGTTTTGTATATAATTTGTTTTTAGGAAGCACCGGCAATTTTGACCCTCTTGGTATAGCCTGACAGTGAGGGCACTGTCAAGTTTAAGTTTGGGGGTGTGCTCGGTAAGCTTTCTTCCTTCGCATTCATATGTATATTTTGCATCTGCATACCATATTCATAAAATCCATAAAAATCTGAAAATTTTCTAAAAATATAAAAACTTTTTTGTCAAGTTAGCTTGTGGAAGAACTCTGATTCAACATTCGACGGTTTTTTGTTTGAAAAGATAGGAATAACTAAATCCTATGTTTAGATTTTGAAAACCTGAAAGATAACTCTCCTTTGAAGTTAACTATAGCTGATATACGTCTTTACATCACACTACACGTGTTGTGAGTCTTGGAAATTAGATGACAAGTCTTTTATGTTTAAAAAACTTTTAAACAGATAAATAATTTTCTGAGGATCAAATAGGTTTGTTCTGAAATAAGTAATATATCAAGAATAGTTTATGAAGTAAGTGAATATGAAGGAATGTTATTGATGCCTTAATTGGAACTAAGTCTGAAAAATAACCCATCTGAAACTTGATTGGAATGATTACACACCGAACCCACTAAACACGTCTTTTATCCAAAAAATAATTGAACTACCGGTTATATCTCCGTTCGTATTGAATCATCTGATTTTCACGTCAAAATGTCTTTTGTTTTTGGACCTAGGTAACTTGAGTAATTAAGTCCGCTGGGGTGTTTCTACACCTAATGCCCTAAAACCAACTGGTTTGGGTGCATTGGCCCAAAGCTCGCTAAGAAGCCTAGAAAGTCCAGTTTTAAAACAAAATCAAGCAAGTGTTCTCTCCGAGTTAAAATTCCTAACGGTTCTTTGTGTGAGAATAATCTTGATAAAAGACAGGCTTTTATAAAAATTTTAACGGAGATATGAAGGTTTTATTCTATGATAAAGACTATTGCACAGTCACAGAGGTGTGTATGAAATGAAAACAAGAATAAGGTGGAGTGAAAAATACGACTTAGTTTCCTGTTAAGGAAGATAGAAATTCTGAAGTTGAAACCTTACTGGAAAACGAAACTTGAAAAATGCTTAACTCTCTATAAAACTTATGTGATCCTTTTAAAATAGTTATCTGGGCTTTATTGTGTGACATAATGACTTTATTCGACCTTTCGGGAACTTAACGACACTATTTGCACTGCACGTAAAGACATATAAAATCTGTAGTTAAATAAGAAGCGAGATGTGAAAAAATAAAGGTTCGATAGTCTAGACTTAGGATAATAGAATTGTTATTTTCTAAAAACTTTAGGGGTTAGAATCTTAGTTATTTTACAAAACAAGCTTGACCGGATTTTGTGGGTAGTATCCGCTGAAAACCCTCAGGAGACAACACTCCTCCTACTAGGGACACCTAGAGGTTTAAACGGCTTGTTGCACACGCTCAGTGCAATCGCGTTCCCTGCGAAAGTGCGGTTATCATTTTATTTTTGTGAATAATTGGTTTTGCTCGGGACGAGCAAAAGTTAAGTTTGGGGGTATTTGTTCATCACAGAATACTGTATTTTATACCGCCCCATTCTTACGCTCGGTTGTTTATAGGTAGGTGCTTTTAATCCGTGTTTGTTATATATTTGCAGGATACAGGTTCTCGGTTCTAAAACGGTGAAATTCATAGGAAACACGACAAAAATGTTCCTGCCAACCACTGATAAACACGGTCTCCGCTCTTCATCCGTATGCTGCCAGATACCAGTTTAGGAAGACAAAATGTCAAATCAATGTCGTTTTCAGGCACAAGGCTCAATGGTAGCACAAGATCCAAGAGATCTACGCGGAGCTCGAGGCAATCATGACAAATGCATCCACAAAAGTCCACCTTTCCTCAACAGAAATTCTGGAAGAAATGTTAAAGTGTTTTCAGAAACTTCATATACCAGACAACAGGGGACAAAGAACCAGGAAAACACCAGAAAACCCACTGCCCAACTCACCAAGATGGCCGCGGAAGCGCGGCCAAATGGGGGTATTGGCCGCTCTTCCGCGGCCATGTGGGGCCCACTCACTGACGTCTTTTGGGGTTGTTTTGGTCTTTTCACATGTGGTATGCTTGTTGCCCTAGAACTTCAACTCCCTGCCTATAAATACAGCAGAACTGAGCTTAGCCAAGGGTCATTCTTTGTATTCTTTTGTTCCTCTTTCTTTTGTAGTTTTTAGTTCTTTTTCTTCTTCTTCTTCATTCCTCTTCCATGAATTGTAGTGAGAGCTTTTTATGGATGTGAATAAAGATGAGGGTTTTGTATCATTCTCTTGTGCTTCTTCTTCCCCTTTGAGAATTTTGCTTTCTCTTGCTCATTCAACCTCTTCATTGAGCTTGAATGGTTAAGGGTTAGTTATTGATCTCAAAGGTCGTATTTTCTCCCGGGACTAGTTCTTCACTTCACATGCGTTCTCTACCCTTCCCTTGATCTTGCAACCTCTTCATTGAGCTTGCAAGTTTAAGGGTTGGCTATTGAGCACATGCTTGGCTTGGGTTCTACTTCCGTGTTCTTTTCTTGTTCTTTTTATTACTCGCTTTTTATTACTTGTCTTTTTATTACTTGCATTCTATTTCTTGCATTTAAATTCATGCACTTTCATTCTTGTATCTTTTCTTTTCTTTGTTCTTTTATTTTTGTTCTCTTTTGTTTATTTTGTGAATGTTGTAATTATTGTTGTTGTTAAGAATTAATACGGTTTTATAAGTTAACATTTCCTTCTCATTTCCTTTTCCCGTTATTTTCCTTTTGAACTCCGCCCAAACCATACGCAAGCGCTCCGTTAGGCACCGTACCCTGACAAGGTAACGGTGATTCCTAACCACGACCGGTTGCGTTCGGTTTGGCCGGAGGCGAAGGCAAGAGACAAGAACGGAAGGACAAGGGTAAATAAGCCGGATTCCTCGAATACCGCGCTTAAATCCCCTAATCCACGTTGTTGCCAATTGCTTAGCTTCAATTGGTCAGGACTCGGCTCAAAGGTTTTTGAGTACGGATTTCTTAGCTTACAATCTCGTATTTTCTTAACAACTTTATACTTGCAGATAAACACATAGGTTAGAATCAAACTCACACAGATTCTTTATTAACTCGTCGAAGACAAGAAGGTAAGATAACACCATCTCCCTGTGGACCGACCCGTGCTCACCGGCTAGCTGCAAAGCGACACCGTCCTGATCGCGGTAAACTTTAATTCTTTCATCCGACACGCCATCGGCGTGCGATCATTGACCTAGGTTGACACTTTGACCATCATCATTTCATTTGGAAGATGCTCTTTGATCCTTGCAATTTGCATTAAAAATGAAATGATAATGGTCATGTCTTGATTAACCATGACAATTATCTAGCTAATTATCTAATTACAATAATTCACACATATATAAGAGAATGCTTTATATTTTCTCTCATTCTATTATTTTCTTTCTCTCTCTTGTTCTTCCTCTCCCTCAAGCTCTCCCCTCTCATGTGTTGAGAAACACTTGAGCTTGAGAAAAACCCCTTCTTGATAATCTCTACTCTCATCTAGGGTTTAAGGATTAGCACTTCTTACACCCTATTTACTTCTAGCTTGGAGTTGAAGCCAAAGGTTGAGGCTTTCGGGTGGATCTTTCTTCGACGTGAGAAGACGACAAAGGTGACCTCTTTCCACTACTCTAAGGAGCAAGGAGAGAAGGACATAAAGCCCTAGGTATAACATTTCTAACACTTAGCTAGTTTCTAGTTAGCTTTAGCTTGTTTTTGTTTAGCAAAGATCCTTCTTTGTCTAGTCCATGTTGCCGAAGTTGATAAAAATTTAATTTTTATTCCGTTTTCCGCCTCCCCGTAAGTACCGGGGTGGGCAACGTGGACTTACAGGTGTTTGATATTATCATCACCTGCTGCCGGCGTATTGACGAGTCTTTATAGTCCTACACAGGGGTTTCCTGGCTCAAGTGAAACGAAATAGGAGCGCATATGAGATATGTGCGGGACCGAGAATAATACCAGTATGTGATACTATATTCTATTCTCACGATTTGTATCATCGGTCGGTTATATGCGATATAGCCGGGTTACCGAATCAAGTGTTGATTCGATACATTGATACACATGATATTAGTCCGTTATATGCGATATGACCAGATCGTTAAATCAAGTGTTGATTTAATGATTTAATGTATAATTATATATTTGATATATTACTTTACATTAACTAGTATTGGTTCACTTAAGATTGATTTTCTCACTTGATTGTGTACATTGTTTATATGTGATATATGCAAGTGTATATGTTTGTATCATGCTTGATGATAAAAACAAGTTGTGTGTATGATACTTGAACTATATCAAGGTTAGATTAGGGTTTACTATTTTCCTTAATATATAACAAAAGAGAGTGACTTTGGTCAAAGTTATCAAGCTTCATGAAGCTTGATGAACATTGACAAAGTCAAATCTTTTGTCATTTGTTCAAGATATTAGCTAACCCAACCCTTAACCTTATGCTATGGTTAATTTTATACATGAGTTAAGCATGAGGGCTTAACTCAACCATGGTGCCATCATTCATTAGGAGAAGTTTCATTTTGGATATTATTCATATGATATTCTTTCTTCTTCTTCATCTTCATCAGGCTTGAAAAAGCTTGCTAGCTCCAATGGCATCATGAGAAAAAGAGTGAGAAATCCAATTCTAAAGTAAATCCACTTCCTATTTCTTCATCCTCTACCACTTGCCATGTAGTATAGGGTGTTCTCTTCATAAAGTTTTCGACCGAGTGAAGGAATAGCTTGAGTTTGAGTCTCCCCGATGTAGATCATCTTCGGCCTCGATGTCAATGACCTAGCCCGATCATTTCTCCGATGAAACCATTTCTAGAGTCCGGGATCCGATGATCGTAGCGGAGGGACGTCAACACGGAGCTAAAGAAGTGGTGGACCGGATCTACAAAGGTGTAACGTCTTGAAAATAATAAAATATGATTTTTGGGAAATTTTATAATTTAATATTATTTTAATGAATATTTTAATATTCTGGTATAATTAAATACAGATAAATGGGGAAAAATTATGGAAAATTCTAAAATAAGGTATTTTAAGGAATTGCCTCGTTTTCTGTGCATGCCCCCATTTCCTCTAGTTTTGACCCTGAGTATGTCTAGTTTTGACTGATTCCATCTAGGGTGAAATCTGGGTTGATTTTCCTATGTTGGTGTATAATTTGGGACTTGTTTTAGCATGGATTTTGGTATTTGGTGATTCATTCCTGTCGGGTGGCGTTTGGACGTCAACGACAAGTGGATTTTGATTGTGTTTACATGCGAGTCGATAGGTTTTTACCTATGCGGGTAGCGTGTGCTATTTTGGTTTCTGATGTGATTTTCATGTGCTTTAGCATTGTGATATACTTGTAGGTACCCCGCGTGATGTTGAGGCAAAGGAGGTGAAGATAGCGACATCGGCTTTGGCACACGAGAAGCAAGGTGAGTAGATTTATATCTACGGGGAGAAGTCGGGTGGATGGCGTATAGCACCCCCGCAGTCCGTGGTGATGTATACGAATACGTATACACACGAATATTTATTATGTGTTGTTTAGGGTTATTGATGGTAATAATGATATTTTGATGATAAGAATATATTGGTTTAGTATAGTGCGAACCCTAGAGTAGTGGTTGCACTCACACATACATTTACACACATACATGCATTCATTCTTTCATTTATTAGAGTGCATATGATGGTGCGTATATCTACACATGGGTATGGGACTATGTGTTTATATACGGGATTGGAGGATGATACGTGGTTTGAGATGATACTTGATGTGAGGCCGTGAGATCGGCGATGTGACATAGTTTGCCTTTGAGGTGCGATATGATAGTTTTAGCGGGCCTTTGGACATGTGCTTTACCCGCATTCATATTTTATAGATGGTGTCGATTTGTACTAGACTTAGAGTAGTACCCCAGATTATGCGATCTGATGATAGTGATACCTGATATGTGATGAGGTACTGTGATATTGACCCCTACCCAGCTATTGGGATGCCGTACGACGATCTACCGTATGAGCCGATATTGATGATAGATCCGCACTCATGACTCGAGGATATCTTATGATATGTTATTGAGGCGGTATCACCGACTATCATATCTATATATATTGACTCAGATTATGTGGTTTCTTACCCCTCCTGTCTAGATTACTTAGTAGACATTAGACTGGACCGAGTCATACCTATTTCAAACTAACGAATCGGGGATATTTTAAAGATAAGCAGAAGGGTTATACGGATATTTTCAAATGATGCATCTTTTCTTAAAACACCGTAGCCCTTACTTTACCAAAAGCCCTAATTCGTCTTATTTCAAAAGGCAAGGTTGCATGACATATCTATTGGGGCAGGTTCTGTACTTTTGCGTTGATCATTCGTTTCCGCATATTCCTGCTATTTGCATTGCATCGCTTGTATTGTTGTGACATTCAGTCATGCTGCTAGGACACCAGCACCATTATCGATGATGTATATGTTCCACGTACACTTGTTGCCGGCTCACACACTCATCATCGATAATTGCCATGTCACTACACTATAGTACTATTGCATTCATGATATGATTCTGGCATGGCATATTGTACACTTATACCTGTACACATATATAGATGATTCTAGCTTGATTGGGGATTTAGGAACCGCAAGATACTCTTTAAAAACAGATTCCTTTTAAAAGAGCGGTCTCCCTCGACATGTGCACATTATTATTCCATGTTGCATGACTTACTGATATGCTTGCATTACTGTTACATGCCGCATACATCATGCTTTGACTGTACGCATTGAGATATGTTGTTTCTTATGATATTTCTGGATTTGGGAACCGAGCGTATTTCAAAAGAGAATATGTCATTTCTTTAAAAATCCGGTTACCCTTGATATGATATTTCAGTGCGTCCACCATGTATTTTCTCGGTGTTGAGAGCGATATGTGTAACCCGAATCGAGGCGTGGAGGAGCCGATTGCGAGTACATGGTGGACCCGGTATGGTTCCCCTCGGCAAGATGATCGATGAGCTTTGCCGATTGAGCCTGGAGGCGGGCGAGTACCTACCGGTGATTGGTTGGACCTGGCGGTTATCCGGAGGATACCGACCAGAGTCGATAGATGTTTTGGGCATACTGCCGGGGCCGAGGGCCGATACCGCAGACAGAGCCCGCGGGCCGATCCGGACTGACGGAGCCCGATATATGAGGATTTACGTGCCGATGCTGGGCACAGTTTTCATGATGTTTTCGGGTGTCGATGCTGGGCACCCTGGTTCCATGATTTTGATGTGTCGCGAGGGACACGGGTGGTTATATCCTCATATTATTTCCCATGCACATGATTCATGATTTTTACATGCATGGTGGTTATTGTCAGTGGGTGACGAGTGGACGGGATCCACGAGTGTGCAGATTTGATTACATTGGTTATACCTCATATTCATGACATGCTATTACCTGAGGCACTAGCACGAGCACTTGGCACTACACTCATGTATAGAGATTACATTGCCAGTTTAGCATGCTTCAGCTTTATTCATATTGAGGTTTATTTATTATCTGATCGTATTGACCTAGGATAGGTCATGCATTCGATCTCTGCTTGTAGATATTTTCTATTCACGAGTTGGCAACTCACCCCCGTTGTGCCCCAGTTCTTGCAGGTTTTTGCCGTACAGATTCCATAGCGGCATTTCTGGCACACTGCTTCCTATGGGTGACTTGCTTGGTTAGGTGGGTTCTTTGTATCAGAACCGCCATTGTTCATGTATTTTTATTGTATCTAGAATTGTCCATCAACCAAAACTTGTAGTTTGTTTCAGACTTAGAAATCAGTGTTGTATTGTTTCGACCTTAGAGTCGCGCTTGTAGTATTGCGGTTTTCTGGCTGTTTTTGAGTTTCTTTTCAGTTTTGATCCTCGCCCCTTGGCGTTGTATATTATTATTGCTTGCGTGGTTGTGACCGTCGATTGACGAAGAGCTAGCTCCCGCTTGGGGATGCCTTTTATCATGTCATATATATTATTCTTGTTGTACCCCGTTCGGGGCCAATTTTTACAAAGGAAACTCTGCCGAAATTTTCAGGAAAGGTTACACATTTTAAAAAATTCATATTCGGCTTAGTTATTTAAAAACTTGATTTTCAAACATGTTTTCTTTACCTCTTAAAACTAATTTTCCCTATTTACTCCTTAAATGGTTTTAGATTGCTGGGCTTTTGGCTTACTTGGATCAGATGGGGTCCTATAGACTTCATATGGTTCAAAGGCCAGTCACGTGCTCTTTCGGGTCGTGACAAAAGGTTGTAATCCCTTTCACTTAGTAGCAAAGTCGTTTGCTTGCTTGCTTCTCGCCTTAACATCTAGTTAACGATCTAGTTTAGGGTTTCTCGGCACCGGAAAATTTTTGTTTGGCATGGTTGATGCCTTGAGGAACCTCTTGAGTGTGCCTAGGAACCCTACAAGTGCTAATGAACTCAAACTTAGAATCGAACTAGAGAATTAGGGTTTTAAATTAAGTAAGAAAGCATAAAGTTAAGTGATTATGGAATACAACCTTTGTAGACCGGTCCATCACTTCAAATACACCGTATAAAAGTCCCTTCGCTCTAAGTGTTAATGTTCCGGACTCTTCGTAGGCTCCACTAGTCGAAATGAACGAGCTTGTTTAATGATCTTCGAAGCCAAAGATGATCTATTTTGAGGAGACTCAACTCAAGATACCTCTTCACTAATCTATGAATAAGTGAAGCAAAAAACCTACACTATATGGCTAATATGATATAGATTGATGAAGTAGGAATTTAGCTCACTTTAGAATATTTTTCCTCTCATTCTTTTTCACCTCAAGAAAATCATGTAAAGAAAAAGAGATGAAGAAGATGAAGCATCTATTGAACCATGGGTGAGAAAATATCTAATATATACTCTTGTAGAGACTTAACTATGACTAGGATAATGTTTAGGTTAAATAATATCTAGAGTAAAACAAAAATGAGTGGAGTTTAGTCAAGGTTGTTGGATATAGTGACCTCAAAGTCAATTATTGGATCGCAGGCACGTGATTGCAATGATTGTGGAGGACCTATACCAGTAGGACAGTCTTACTCAAGATGATAGTATGATATCAGGTTTGCCATTATCAGTCGTGTACAGGTTCAGGTGACTGATCACTGTTACACTTTGATAGAGCCCTTAGGATCTTGCTTTACTACCAACAGTATGATGGCGATCATATACGTAAGAGTTGGGTTGTTTATACGCATATCCTTAATTGTGGTCCCTAGTCGTGGGAGTTTCGAGACAGGGCATCGATACTCCGGAGTAGAGTAGTGTATACAATCGAGACCCCGACGAGGGGCGGTGGCCGGTATCACAAGCCTCTGGTGTCAGTTGGATCACCTAAGATGTATACAGGTGCTCATTGGGTTATGAGTACACCGGACAGGACTCGCCGGGAATCTGCTAGTTGGTATTATACTTATCGTCAGATAGCAGTTCCCTGGTGACATGTGTACAGGTTAGTTCATCGACCTGAGGTCGTCATTTTTCTCATGCGAGTTCCCACTGTGCTTTGATTTCTACCCTACCACGGCTCAAAGGAGTCGTGCAAACAGGTATTTTTTGGGTACAGTCCCGAGCCACAAGGAGGCAAGTGAGCGGATCGGCAGGGGATTCGTCTCTCCCAGTATTGGGGGTGAGATCGTGCTGTGTCTAGGAGAGCCATTACACAAAGCCCACGGCCGTGGCAGGAGATTTACTGGTAGGTACTCAAGTGGTATCTCAGGGTGTTTTTGGGCTACACTCCGACACGACTTATACTGCTTTTGGGGGTCTGACGTTACCAGCCCCCTAGGTAGATATGCGATACTCATAGACGAACGGACCGGACTGTATATACATTGTCACTGTTAGGCTCAGTAGGGTTTCCGGATGGGTTCCCTCATCGGCCTCCCTTGAGGTCAGTACATGTGCAGCCGTTACACACAGCTAATGCCGCTGACGACTTGTGGTTAAACCCACTGCCAGGGTACTGACGAGTCATTAGAGTCCCCCACAGATAGTTTCCCATGTTCGGGCGAAACGTTGTAGAGGCCGTATGTTTTTATGGAAGGGTTCGGAAAATGCACGTGCGTTTACGCACGTGTCATTTTTCGGGCAGATAATACTGGTGGGCTTTTGTTTAAGCCGGATCCGAGTATTATACTGTGTAGATATAATATCTTTGTCTCAGTTGCATTTGTATTCGGTCGTAATACAAATGCGGGTATGTTTATACTATTACGGGGTTGTCCTGAAATGCATTTCAGGGTCGCTTTTGGAAGTTGCCAGTTTCCAGTTTCCGTATTTGACATTCGGTTAAATGCGGATTTATCTTTCCGTCACTCGGATGAGTCATGAGGGTGAGTCTTGCTTCTAGAATCTTCTAGATAGTGAGGTGGCTTAGTGACTCATCATGGTATTAATTGTTGCATTAATGAGTTGATGATGTGTTATTGTGACTCATCCTTTAGCATTAATGTTTTTTTCTTAAACTTAGGATATTTCTTCATGATCTTTTATCCTTAATGTCACCACTTGGTTCCTACACTCACCCCCCTTCTATTTTATGGCCGGCCCCCTTGTGAGAGAGAGAGAGTGAGATTGATTTCATTTGGAAAAAGAATAATGTTTTGGATGTATGGAAATTTCATAGTTCATTTCTCATTCCATTTCATTTCGAGTAGCAACTTCATTAACCGTTCGTCCACGGCTTTGGACGATGTGAGACAAAGTATTCTACTCATTCTCTACATCAATCTTGGTCATCTCTTTTAGCAAACTTGATGACCGAGTTGCCTCGGGTCAGAGGCGGGAGCCCGTTTAAAGATCCGTTGACGTGGTGCCACCTGGACGAGCAGATCGGAGATCGACGAGATCGGAGCAGCCGCAATGGAAGGTGGGATGATGGTTAAAGAATGAAGGACTCGGATCGTTCGGTATAACCTTTCTACCCTCTTTGTAGTTTGTTAGTTTAGCAATAATGGCCGATCCGGGTTATAGTATACGATAGCGCCAGTTAAAAAGTTTTTGTTCCGCATTTGGCGTCTGTTAGACGGCCGGGGCGCTACCGTAGACTTATAATGGTATCAAAGCCTCACCATTTTGCTTTACTAACTTGTGCTAACGCGTTTAAAATATCGATCGGACCGAATATCAAAAACTACAACTTTCCAAGTTCTGAGTTTCTGTCGATTTTAAAAGGGTTCTAAAAATAATTTTACACATCACATAAAATTCAGCAGGCTTTTCTAAGCACATGGTACAAATTTGGTCACGTGACACTACAAGACCGCCGCGGAATCGCGGTCAAACCTAGGGTTTGACCGCGCATCCGCGGCCAATCTGTGGGATCATTGATCCAAATTTGTACAGTTGCTTCTCTTGGGTAAATTGTGGTTTTTGGTACTGTTTCTTTTGGGCCCAGATTTTTTACTGTACAGCAGATGCATGTGGGGCCCACTTCGGGAAATTTATTCGATCGAAATTTAAACATGTTAGTATACAGTACTTACATTATATCTCCGACCGTGAATGTCATTCGAGCGGTAAATTGTGTCTAATTGCTATAGTCCTTTTAGACGGATTTGCGAACTTTGACATTCGTGTTGATGTTCTGTGTTGTGCTGTGATGTTGCGGATTTGTCGTGGTGGATAGCAGTGTGCAATGATAGTGCAGTTTGGATTTATTTGTACATTTGATATTGCGGGGCGAGCGTCCAACATGTGGATTGCCGTCACTGCCTGTTTGTATAATATTCTTTTAGGACACGACCGGGTTGAGGTCGATGTACCCGTTATACATATTTTTCATTTCTGTACTAGGTTTTACCCCGCGACGGAGTGCACGGATAGCCCGGTTCTGGAGGGCAACGGGTCCGCATCTCATGGCTTTGAGATGCAGAGGGGCCTCACTCTAGTATTGGCAGACTATTCGCCGCACTCGTAGGGGGTACAGGTTGACCCAAGGAGGGGTGCTTAAGCTACCGGATTCCGTGAAGTGCAGAGTGGTCCATTCACTTTGCTGTAGGGGCTGCCTCGCATCAGGTTTTGGCGGGTAACTTGCCGCATCCGTAGGGGTCTAGGTTTCATTGCACAGGCTATCCACACGATCAGTGGAACGTCGGGTTTCAGCAGCGGCTCTGTGAAACTCGGGGATCCCAGATTATCTGTATTGTTCTGTGATGCTTATTACTTTTCTGTAATTGTAGCGTTTTGAAAATCGTTTCGGTGAAATTTCGGAAAATCGGTAAAATAAGGGGGTTTTCTGTAAAAAGTCAAAATGAAAATATCTTATTATAAAAATTAAATATACATATTCTAGCTATGTAATTGCTAGTATTTGGTGTTTATTGAGCCACTGGTGAAATTTTAAATTTTCTGAAAAAAAAATTATTTTATTATTATTTTAAGCCGTCACTAATACATTTAATTAGGGAAAATTACAAATTGGATTGAGTTGAAACAAATTTTGTGCATCATAAAATTTTAAATAAAATTTTATCATGTGATTTTTGAAATGAAATCGTTTGCCAAAACGGTTTATAAAATATCGAAGAAAAAGGCTTTTTTCGGTGAAATTAGTGTAAATGGTTGTTTGGGGTATAACATTTATCTTTTTCCCCCACACCCACACCCACACTCACTCACCCCCATCCCCATGTGGCTGAATTTAGCAGCACATCCCCCCCATTTCCCCACTACATTCCACACAAAAAAGAAAAGAAAAGAAAAGAAAAAGGGAAATGAAAGAAAGTCAAAAGGGGGTGTAGACTTTGTCTTTTTCTCCCCATTTTTCTCCACCTCCCTCTCTCTCCTCCCCCACTCCCTTTATGGCCAAAAATTCCCGCACAAACAGCCCTCTTTCTCCCCCCCATTGTTCCATCTCTTTTGCTTCAAAAAATTCATCATATACCCATCAAAAAAATCCCAAAATCTAAATCTAGTTCTTACCCATTTTAGTGTAGCCTTAGATGCATGGATCTTGGTGCAAGGATTTCATTTTGGAGGTCTAGATTTCATGTTTGATCATGGATTTGTGAGGTATAAATTTTTGTGCCCCATGGTTGTTTGTTGATTAGTTGCTTATATGATTTTGTTTATAAGTGTTAAATTGGTTGTTGTGGTTTGTGTGATGAAAATTCAAGAGAAGAACTTGAATGCAAGTTAGGGTTTTGTGAAATTGGTATATGGTTGTGTAATGTGTTTAAGCACTTATGACATGTTAAAACAAGTTAGTAGCTAGTTGTTAATTGTTAGTTTAAAAATTGTGATAATTACACTAATTTGCTATCTAGGTTTTTGGAAATGGTTAAATAATTGGGTTTAAAATTATAATTAGTTTTTTTATGACTTCATTAACATTATTAAGTGTGGTTTAATGTCTTTAGTTCATGAAAATCCTAGCTAAATTGTTGTTTGTGCATTTTTGCTAAAATGGTTGAAATTTGGGTAAAATTGCAAACTAGTTTTTTTGAACGTATATAGTTTGATGAGATTAAATTGTGGTTATAGGTTATATGACTTATTTAAGTTATTTAATAAGTATTATGGCCGCTAGGATTGTTTAAACGTCGAGTTTTGTACTAAAACGGGTAATTTTGCTTGCTAGTTTTTCGGAAAAACGGCTTTTAAAGTGAATTTGGGGTTTTTGTGAGTTTTAACCTATTTTATATTAAAATTAGTGTTCGTGAATGTGCAAATGAGTGTATTTGGGTTTTTCTCGATGGTCTGGCGTTTGTACGCCGACGTCGAGGGTTTTTGGGTTGATTTGTGGAAGCAACCATAGGTTTTGACCTATGTGGGATTCGTGTGTCGTTTTGGTCATGAGTCGGATTTTAATGCGATACGATGCGTTGTGATATGTAGGTACCCCTATGTGGACTTCGAGACGGCAAGCAAGCACGTGGCGACGTCGGCACCGGCGAGCGAGAACCAGGTGAGTAGATTTATATCTACGGGGAGAAGTCGGGTGGATAGCGTATATCACCCCCGCAGTCCGTGGTGGTGTATACGGATGCGTATACACACCAACAATTATTATATGTTATTTGGGATTAATAACGATATTTAGGATGGATATTGGTTTGTTGGATTATTTTAGTGTCGCGAACCCTAGGGTAGTGTTGCACTACATACTTGCATACATTCCTATTTATATGTGCTCATGGGATTCTTTATAGTTATGTGTTCACATGGGTATGGGACTATGTGTTCACATACGGATTTGAGGATGATACTTGGGATTGAGCTGAGTCGATGAGATTTGTTTGTGGTTGTGATATCGGTGATATGGCAGGATTCGTACTTGAGGTACGTCGTGGTGTTATAGCGGATCTTGGGGCGGCGATACGGGTGAATAGTGTTATAAATAAAATGGTCGACATGTGATCGTGATATGAGGCATGATATGCTAGGATATTGATATTAGGCCGTATCGGGCGATGTATACCCCTTGATGATGATATGTGCTGACGATATCGGTTTGTACGAGATTGTCGATCAGTAGTCAGATCATGAGTATATTGAGGATATTAGTATTGTACTAGACATAGGTCAGTACCCTAGACTATGATCTTGGATAAAGAGGATACCAGAGGAATAGTGTGAGGAATATTATATTGACCCGTACCCAGATTTGGGGATGCCGTACGACGGATTTACGTACGAGCTATATCTTGATAATTGATCCGCACTCTTGACTTAGGATGTCTGATTATAGATATGGTATCGGATATGATATTATTGAGGCGGGATCATCGACTAATATATATACAGTTATGCATATGTATCGACTCAGATGTTAGGCGATTTCCTTACCTGTAGTCTAGCTTGTAGCTTAGCCCTTTAGTTTAGTTAGTTGTTAGATTAGATTCGGTTCCTACCTATTTCAAAGCTTACAAATCGTGCGTATTTTAAAAGACAAGTCAAGGGATTCTACGGATATTTCAAAAAAAAATGTATCTTTTCTTAAAAACACCGCAGCCCCTATTTTCAAAACCCCACGATTCGTGTTATTTCAAAAGGCACCATTGTAGGACTTATATTAGGTTAAAGAAGATTAGTTATCGTTGCGTCTAGTATTCATCTCCCGCTCATTATTGTTGTTTGCTCCGCATCACATGCTTATATTATGCTTCATATTCTACTGTTGATATCTTGTGGTTAGGACACCAGCACCATTACCGATGATGCGTATGTACCACGTACACTTACTTGCCGGCTCACACACATCTTCATCGGTAATTGCCATGTCACGTACACCTTAGAAAATATTATTGCTTGACATAGCCTGTTAGCTAATAGTTTAGACATGATATTAGTGTACTTGCCTTATATGTTAGTTTAGACATTGTAGTTATTACCTGCTACTTCATGCATACTATTATTCATTGTTATGCCGCATTCATGGATTCTCATACATATATTCACTTTTTACGTGCTATTGAGGTTTTGGATTCGGATTTCCATGAGATTTTCTGGATTTGGGGAACACCGCAAAACATATACAAACTTCTTCTTTCTCTTTTTAAATAAAAAGCGCGGTTTTTCCCATGATGTATGAGTCGTCCACCATGAGTTTGCTGATGGATTTCGAGACCCGATTCGAGGAGTTGGATGAACCGTTTCGGGTACATGGTGGACCCGGTAAGGTACCCGGGGCAAGAAGCTCGTGGTGATGACGATGAGCCTGGCAGGGGGAGACTACCTACCGGTGATTTTACCCGACGCGTCGGATATCCGGAGGATACCGTCGTGGTCTTGAGATGGATGGTAGGGGCCGGTCTGGACTGACGGTGCCCTAGATATTAAGATTGAGACATTGAGATTTCGAGATATTGAGGTACTGAGATTTGATGATACAGGCCAGTCCGGATAGCCGGAGCCTGAGGTTTTGAGACATTGAGATTTATGTTTTGTGTCCATGCTAGACACTGTTGATGTTGATTTCATTTATGATACCTCATTTTAAAAATACAAAACAAATCTCACTAATTTTTGAAAACAGTTTCTTCATTTACATGTATTCTGTTTTCATGCATTCATACCTCATTCATATGATATATTGCTACCTGAGGCACTGACACGGGCACATGAGATCACACTCGGGTTAGATATTACCCTAGCCATTGTTATAGGCTGCATCTTATTCATATATTTGAGGATATATTATGATCTTTGACCTAGGTTGCGTTATTTATGCGATTTCTGTGCGTAGATGTTTTTCTATTCACGAGTTGGCAACTCACCCCCGTTGTGCCCCAGTTTCTTGCAGGTTTGCCGTACAGGTTTCATTACGGCTTGCGGGCATAGTTTCCTTTGGGTGATTTGCTAGTTGGTGGGTTTACTTGTATCGTACCCCCATTATATAACTTGTATATTATTACTCTGTTGTATCTAGAAGTTCCATCAACCAAACATGTATTTATTTCAGAGATAGAGACCAGTGATGTTATTCTTTCGACCTTAGAGTCGCGCGTTTTATTTCTGTGGTTTTCTTGTGGTTTTGAGTTTTGATCCTCGCTGTTGGCGTTGTATATTATATTGCTTGTGTGGTTGTGACCGTCAATTGACGAAGAGCTAGCTCCCGCTTGGGGATGCCTTTTATTGATTTCGTATACTATTCATGTCACGACCCGCAGGGTACGGAACGTGACTGGCACTTAAGTTTACGAAACGTCTAAAGACGTCCGTAAAATAAGTAAGCCAAAGCCCAGAAAACAAAACCAATTAAGCAAAAGAGTGAAGAAAACCCAATCAATTGAAAGTGAGTTTATCAAATAAGTCATGTAAAACCCTTTTTAAAAACAATACCAATTTTTCCGAAAATTTCGGCAGAGTCTCCTTTGTAAATACTGGCCCCCAAAATGGGTACAACAAAATATATATGAATCCAACAAAATAGGGCATCCCCAAGCGGGAGCTAGCTCTTCGCCACAAGGCGGTCGCAAATCCCATGCAATATAAAACGACAGCATGCAAAATAATCAAAATGAAGCATAAGAAAAACAGCATGTCGACTCAAGTGAGCTCGACCCCAAAATACAGCATAAAAGTCCACAAACCTCACAGTCTCATCTCTAAGTCAATATACAACAATACTGGTAGATACAGTAGATGGAGTGCACTAGATACAAAGAATATACAAGGTGGTACAAAAATAGTAACATAACCCACCTAAGAGCAAAACCTCGAGTCCAGGCAAAGGAGGCAAAAGAACAAGTGCGCCCGCCGCTACTGAACTGACGGAGCGGACCTGCAAAAGACTGTGGCACAACGGGGGTGAGTTGCCAACTCGTGAGTAATAAATAACACCTACAAAGGCTATCGTATGCATGCACACAAGCATCCTAGCATCTAAAATACAGGTATGAATGGGTGCACTAGCAGGTGTGTATACAACATCAGTGTACGAATATGTATGCAACATGAATATCTGAGGTCTCAATAGGTATATATAAGAAACATTTATCTCTTTTTGTTTTTGAAACTCTTTTAGAATGCCAGCATAATACTCAAAGAATCGACGAGAACCGGTGTCCAGCAACGACACCCAAAAGCTGTCTCAAATCTCATAAATGTATCTCTGGCCTCAGCCGTCCGGCTGACCCATCTCAAATATCAATATCTCATCATCTAGCGGCCACGGTCGGTATCCTCTGGATTTCCGCCATCCCAAACAGTCACCGGTAGGTAATCCGTCCCCTGCCAGGCTCAACGTCAACACCACATTCCTCTTGCCCCGGGGTACCTTACCGGGCCCACCATGTACCCGTGCCGGTTCCTCCACTCCTCGACACGGATTTCCAAAACCACAGCAAACTCATGGTGGACGACACTTACATCACTAGAAAACCGCAATTTACATATTTTAAAAATATAATAAGTTTAGAAATTTTGCGGCTTTCCCCCGAAATCCAGCAATATCATAAAATCTCAAGAAATCCTCATAAGTGCATATATCAGTGATAATGAATGCATATGGTATCAATAATCAAGTTGCGATGTGTGATTAATGGATTAAGCATGAACAATTAATATGATGAAGTACATGCACATGAATAGCAATCCTACGGTTTCATTTTAAGGAATTAAAGGCAATAGCACAAGTTTAAGTGTCAATTAGTAAAAGTTTTAAATTTAAAGGTTATCTAGTGTGGTGGCATGGCAATTACCAGGGTGTGCGTGTAAGCATGAATAGTGCTCGTGCTGCATATAAAAACCCTGGCAATGGTGCAGGTGTCCTATAAAATGGTTTCGTATAGGTATGTCAATATAATGCATGGATGCAGCAAATAGTCAAATAAGTATTTCACCCCTAATTACTAACATCACTAAGGATCTTGTAAGTTACTAAAACTATCGGGCGGCTTGCGCCATCCAACGATAGTCCCCCGTAGATGTTACATCTACTCACCGGAATCCCTGGCTAGTTGTGTCCAATCACCGCCTTCCCCTTTCGCGCCGCGTCTAACGTCTCCGCGACCGAACCTGGAATTTACATCAATACCAAACATAAGGTTACATATCAAGAACGACGCAAAATCCCAACGAAACTACTAATGTTCGCTAGCTAGGTACAACGTGCACAAAGTGCGCGGAACACACGCGAAAATCGCAAAAACTGCCAAAAAACGCCGATTTGGTCGCCCGGCAAAACTAAAACCCGATCACTCAAAAATCCGCACCCACACATCCTAAATGTCATAGGATATGATAAAAATATAATCAAGTTATTATAATAATTCATCACATAATTTTATAACAAAACTAGTAAGCACAAACATTCCAAAAATCGGCGCAACATCGCCGTTTTGCGATAAAAAGGACTACAATCTAGCATAATCACCCAAGTCACACCATTAGATAGCTACTACACAAAATTTCAACACATTAATCATGCTTCAAAACCTATATTCCACAATCAAACCCTTTCTTGATTTTTATATATAGCAATTGCAATCAAAATTTCACACTAAAATAACTTAGATTAGCATAATTTGAAGCCACATAAGCAAAGTAACCCTATTGATTAGGTTAGTAAAACACTAGATAGAAAAATAAATTAATTAACCCAATAATGATTTTCTAAACCCTAATTAAAATTTCAAGCCATGAACTTTTAAAACCTAGACTAGAAATTAACACTAATATTTACACTAAAACAACCCAATTAAAGAAATCTAACCAAAAGAATTTAAATGGGTAAGGATTATACCTCTAGATCTAGAGATCTAGCAAGAAATTTTGACTCCAAACATGGTCTCCTAGCATCCAAGACCCATGCAAGAAAGATTAAGAAGAATGGATGAAGGATTTGGTTTGAATTTTGAATAAATTGTGGATTTTTGGAGCAAATTTTGGATGAACTTTGATGGAAGAAGAGTGGAGATTTTTGGGGCTGTTTTTTCTGCTGGAATTCCGCAGTGAGGGAGTGGGGAGAAGTGTGGGGAAGTGGGGAAAAAAAAGTCTAAGTCAACTCTCTTATATTACCATAATACCCTTACCTCAAATAAATATATAAATAACCCTTTATTAAGCCCATTCTCACATAATTTAAAGTCAAAAAGAGGGGAAGAAAATTCTTGGGGTCCTACAACTATGTGAGGCCGACCATGGGGAGTGAGAGTGAGTGTGAGAGATTTTACAAAAAAATTCTATGCAAAAAGACCCCCTACAAGTCAAAAATTGCAAGTTTAAGCTTAAATTCAATAAATTTCGTTTCCTATAATAAAAATTAGTTAAAAATCAAAATAAAATACTAAAAATTTATGTTACAACTAGATTTTAATTAACATAATTTTAAGGATTAAAATTAGCCCGGAAAAATTTGTATTTATCGCTAATTTAATGTATTTTCTTACCGGCTTAAAATAATATTAAAAAAATTGAAAAATAGGGAAAAATTTTTAAACGACCAGAATTTCATAAGTAACTCATTAGCTACTAAAAACAAAAAATTACCTATCCATTTTAGATATAATTAGCCCTAACCTGCAAAATAACGAGAAAGACGGTTTTCGGAAAAATACCGAATTTTCACCGAATTTCAGGAAAACACCAAAACGACTTTTCAAGACGCTACAATTCATGTTGTATCCCGTTTGGGAGCCAGTATTTACAAAGGAGACTCTGCCGAAATTTTCGGGAAATATTGATGTTTTTTTTAAAACCGCATAATTCGGCTTATGCTATTAAAACTACTTGTTTAAATTGGTTTTCCTTCACTCTACTATTTTTCTTGGTTTGCATTTCTGGGTTTTCGGCTTACTTGGATTACGTACGCCTTGAGACGTTTCGTAGTTTAAGTGCAGGTCATATTCCATACTTTCGGGACGTGACAAAGTTGGTATTGAAGGGTTCCTAGGCACTCTTAAGAGGTCTCACAAGGCATCAACCATGCCAATTTCAAATTTTACGGTGCCGAGAAACCCTAGACTAGATCGTTAACTAGAATTTTAGGCGACAAAGTGAAACTAGTTAACTACTTAACTAAAAGAAAGATGCTACAACCTTTGTAGATCCGGTTCTCCACTTCCTTAGCTCCACGTAGACGTCCTCTCGCTGTCCGTCTCGAATCCCGGACTCAAGCATCGGCTTCATCGGAGAAATGGGCGGGCAAGGTCGTCGGCTTCGTGCCGAAGATGATCTACGTCAAGGTTACACAAGATCAAGCTCCAACTTCACCAAGTTGTGAAACTTGTGAAGTAAACACCCTATACTACTTGGCAAGAGATAGAGGATGAAGAAATAGGAGGTGGGTTCACTTTAGAATTGGATTTCTCACTCATTTGCTCAAGTTGCCATTGATGAAGGCAAGGTTTTTCTTGAAGAAGAAGAAGGAGAAGATGAAGAATATGATAAGTCTCTTATTTAAAAAAGAAAATAATATGAATACTTATCATATCCTAACCATAGTCAAGTGTAGAGAGTAAACTAGGGTTAGTTAGAATGGTTAGGGTTAAGGATGAGATAAGAATGGTGGACTTGATCAAAGCTTCAAGAAGCTTCAACATACAAACAAAATAAGCCACCATTCTCTTTTATTTTCCAAAATGAATAAATAAATAAATAAATAAGTAAATAAACAAAGCCCTAACCATTCATATAACCATGGTTTAATCTTTACACAAACCCAAGTGAGCAAGTATCATCAAACATGATACAAACAAGTGCACAAAAATATATCACATATACAATGTGCATCAAGTGAGAAAATCCTTTTAAAATGAACCAATACTAGTTAATGCAAAGTAATATATCAAATATATTATTATACATTAAATCATTAAATCAACACTTGATTTAACGATCCGGTCATATCGCAAATAACCGACTAGTATCCTATGTATCGGCTTATCGAATCAATCCTTGATTCGATATCTAGGTTATATCGCATATAACCAATCGATACATTCATCGCGAGAATGAAATATGGTATCACATACACGCATTATTCTCGCTCCTGCACATATCTCATATGCGCTCCTATTTCGTTTCGCTTGAGCCAGGAAACCACTGCGTAGGACTCTAAAGACTCGCCAATACGCCGGCAGTAGATGATGATCATATCAAGCACCCACAAGCCACAAGCGGTCTGCTAAACGTAACGGCCACCCGGGTATTGAGCGATCAGAAGATCGACGAGCAAGCCCACTCACACTCCTGTGAATCCAACCAGTAACACTTACCGTACAGTCCGGTCTGTTCGTCTGATAAGTCGAATATCAAGTCTAGGGGTGGTAAACGTCAGACCCCAATAACCGATAAGTCATGCCGATATGAGGCTCATAACGGGTCGAGAAACTACTGGTAACACTTACCAGCAAATCTCTGATCAGCCCTGGCCAGGGACATCCGTGTTACGGCCAATCGAGCACAGCGCAACATCAACCCCCAATACCGGGAGAGACGAAACCCCTCCTATCGCTCATTGCCTCCATGTGACTCGGGACTGTGCCCAAAAACCACCGTTTTGCACGCCCTCATGGACGTGGTAAGGTGGAGATCAAAGCACAGTGGGAATCACACAAGACTCTATGACGATCTCGGGTCTACAGACTAACCTGCACAAGTGTCACCTGAGAACTGCCATCTGATGTGAGGTATAATACCATCTGGGAGTTCTCGGCGAGTCCGTCCAGTGTACCCAGTCTCCACTGAGCACCCGTATATCATCTCTGATGTCAAACACCAATGGATATGGGATCATCCATCGCCCATCTCATGGGTCGAGAAGCGTATACGCTAGTCTACTCTGGTATATCGATGCCCCGTCTCGATACACCCACGACTAGGGACCTTGAAGGATGTACCTATGGACTACCATGTCCCCACTAGTATGATCTGCATCATAGTCCAGGTGGTCAAGTACACATCCTAAGGGCTTTACCAACATATAACTATAAGACAGTTTAAAGAGACAAGTGTACATGTTAAGATAAAGAGCAACCAGATAGCATACTATCATATCGAGCAAGAAAGTCATCTCTATATATGTCCAAGCATCCAATATAATATACATCATCTGTACAATACTGGCCTGTAGGGCATACATACAACTAACAATCTCCCACTTGCACTAGGGCCAGCTGCTGTATTATCGCATACCGAGCATCCCGAAGAGTCTCTCAAACTGTATCTGGGGAATGGCCTTCGTGAGTGGATCCGCCGTGTTGTTCTTCGTGTC
The DNA here is from genome assembly GCA_030015575.1 of Agapanthus africanus. Classification (NCBI taxonomy): domain Eukaryota; kingdom Viridiplantae; phylum Streptophyta; class Magnoliopsida; order Asparagales; family Amaryllidaceae; genus Agapanthus; species Agapanthus africanus. Next base: position 395,761,967 of record CM057350.1, on the reverse strand, counting down.
AACTCTCCTGACCTCGATCTCCCGGCGATCAACTATCTCCCGGATCAGGTGATACCGCCTCAGAATATGCCTGGATCGCTGATGGGACCTGGGTTCCTTGGCCAAAGCCACCGCTCCATTGTTATCACAATACAAAGGTATTGGATGCTCAATGGATGGAACCACTCCAAGTTCAGTAATGAACTTCTTGATCCAGACAGCCTCTTTGGCAGCATCGTTGGCAGCGATGTATTCAGCCTCCATCGTCGAGTCTGCCACGGTTTCCTGCTTGCAACTCTTCCAGCTAACCGCCCCTCCGTAAAGGGTAAAGACAAATCCCGACTGCGACTTAGAGTCGTCCTTATCACTCTGAAAGCCGAATCGGTAAAGGACTCCACTTGGAGTTCTCCGTTACCATACACCAAGAACTTTTCTCTAGTCCTTCGCAAGTACTTGAGAATGTTCTTCACAGCTGTCCAGTGACTCTCTCCAGGATCTTCTTGATACCGACTCACTACACTTAGTGAGTATGCAACATCGGGTCTGGTACATAGCATCGCATACATGATAGAGCCTACTGCCGAAGCATAGGGTATCCCTTGCATGCGAGCTCTCTCCAAATCAGTCTTGGGAGACATCTCTTTGGAGAGAGTGAGTCCAGAGATCGTGGGTTGGTTCCCACGCTTGGATTCTTCCATACTAAACCTTTTTAGTATGGTGTCAATGTACCTGGATTGGGACAATCTCAGTATCCGTTTGGATCTATCTCTATAGATCCTAATCCCCAATATGCATGAGGCATCACCTAGATCTTTCATTGAGAATCTTTGTGATAAGAAGAGCTTGACTGATTGCAGCATAGGAATATCATTTCCTATCAAGAGTATGTCGTCCACGTACAATACGAGGAAGACTATCTTACTCTCTGCCACCTTCTTGTAAATACAAGGTTCATCTGGGTTTTTGACGAAATCAAACTCTTTGATAACGACGTCAAAGCAGATGTTCCAACTCCGCGATGCTTGCTTTAATCCATGAATGGATTTAAGCAGCTTGCATACCTTCCCGCTGCTCCCACTGTCTACGAAGCCCTCTGGCTGAGTCATGTACACGCACTATTCTAAATCACCTTTTAGAAAGGCGGTCTTAACATCCATTTGCCAGATTTCGTAGTCATGATATGCAGCGATGGCAAGCATGATCCGGATGAATTTAAGCATAACCACTGGAGAAAAGGTTTCGTCATAGTCCACACCTGGTCTTTGACGAAAACCTTTTGCAACAAGTCTAGCTTTGAAAGTCTCCACTTTCCCATCTACACCAAGTTTTTTCTTGAAGATCCACTTGCTCCCAATAGGTTTTACCCCTTCAGGAGCAACTTCCAAAGTCCATACTTTGTTGGTGTACATGGATTCCATCACGGACCGCATTGCATCCAGCCATTTCACTGAGTCCCTACTCGTGATGGCCTGCTCGAAGCTAGTTGGGTCATTATCCTCCATGATGCAATCCTCGCTTCCACCGTCAATGAGAAAACCGTAGTATCTCTCAGGTGGACGAGATACCCTACTAGATCGGCGGAGAGGCTAGGGTTCGTCGAGTTCTACTGAATCCTCTGGTTCTACCAAGTCTTCTGTTACAGTTTGTGTTGCTGGAACCTCTTCCAGTTCTACCTCAATGCTACTTATCTGTTTCATAAGAAAACTCTTTTCTAAGAAAGTGGCATGTCGAGAAACAAACACTTTTTGTTCCTCGGAGTGGTAGAAGATATACCCTCGCGAATGTTTGGGATATCCAACAAACTTACATAGAACAGACCTTGCCTCGAGCTTGTCCGGATTTTGTGTTTTAACATAGGCCGGACAACCCCATATCTGAATAAAATTAAGACATGGTCTCTTGCCATTCCATATCTCATATGGAGTGGTAGGCACTGATTTGGTTGGAACTCTATTCAATAGGTATGCAGCAGTCTCCAGTGCATATCCCCAGAAGGAAATAGGTAACTCAGCTGCATCATCATAGAGCGCACCATATCTAATAGGGTGCGATTTCTCCGCTCCGATACACCGTTGTGCTGTGGTGTATAAGGAGGAGTAAGCTGAGAGAGAATCCCATTCTCTTTTAGATAATCTCTGAATTCGTTACTTAAGTATTCTCCTCCTCGATCAGATCGAAGGATCTTAATATTTTTGCCCGTTTGGTTCTCTACTTCTTGTTTATATTCTCGAAATTTCTCAAAAGCTTCAGACTTGTGTCTTATCAAGTACACATGTCCGTATCTTGAGAGATCGTCAGTGAATGTAATGAAGTACGAAGAACCATCCCTGGCATGTGTAGACATGGGACCGCATACATCACTATGTATTAGTCCCAAGAGTTCGATAACTCTTTCTCCGTGTCCCGTAAATGGAGTTTTGGTCATCTTGCCTTTGAGACATGACTGGCAAGTGTCATAAGATGAAAATTCAAACGAATTTAAATATCCATCCTTATGCAACTTAGCTAGTCGTGTCGCATTGATGTGACCCAGTCTACAATGCCACAAGAAAGATTCGTCCAGTTCAGAACTCTTCCTCTTGTATGTGTTTTGTAAATTGAGGACTGTATTTTGATTGAGAATGAATATGCCATTATACATCGAGCCTGATGCAATCAACTTTTGATCTAGGAATATGTTCATAACATTATCCTTTACTACAAAATTATATCCTTCTTTACTTAATAAAGAAACTGATATAATATTGCACATCATGTTCGGTATATAATAGCATTCATTTAGAATCAGTGTATCACCGCTTGGTAATACTAGGTGATATTCGCCAACTGCTTTGGCTGCAACATTTGCCCCATTCCCAACTTGAACGGAATGATCACCCCTTCCCAGTTCTCTACCTTTCCGCAGCCCATGTAACATCTTATATATGTGGGATCCTGATCCGGTATCTAATACCCAGGACATAGGGTGAACTGAGAAACAGTTCTCAATGACAAACACACCCGAAGATGATGCATCAACATGCATGTTCTCCGTTTGGGCGGTGTGAGAATCCAGATATTCTCCTGTTTCCTGTTCATTCTTATAACACTTATAAGATAGAACGGGTTCAACGTTCCCCTGCACAGTATAACATGCGGGTTCGGTCAATACATCCATATTATTATCTTTATTAGGGCATGACATGGTCGCTACGTGGGGAGAGAGAGAAGAAAACACTTTAGCGTAAGCTCGTGCAAGATCAGATTGGTTATTATCTTATCTAATCAGGATGGCTCCCACTGGTTTTTATCAAATCTTCCTTCAAACCCTAAAAGGAAAGACCAGCCGGGATTAATTACACACTACAAGTTCGCCAATCTTTCAGCCAGGCCAGTGTCGGTACTTTGAGGGAGGTCCCCCGTGCTTTCGCATGAACCTAATTAATGTAAACCTCGTTTTCCAAGAGGCGTAACCCCGTTGACACCTTTCTAGACACCTACTTGATCGGCTAATTGTAATGTGTAAAACTCTCCCAGGAGTACCTCTAACTCGCAGTGGGTATCAGGATCCAACTATCTCATCGAAGGTATGCAATCTCATTGCAAATTTCAACACTTGAAATTCCCGATAATGCTTTTGCCCCTAGCGTCCTGTGACCTTGACGAAGGCCAAACTACCCACAGGGCGCTAGTCAAGTTCAACCCGTCATTTCTTGATCGAATTAAACCCACCCGTACGACCCTTGACGGAGGCCAAACTACACCGTACGAATACCCTAATCCAATCGCATCATATGCTGGCAGATAAGCACTAGTTAGCTACCATACACTACGCCTTGACGGAGGCCAAACTACCGCAGCATGAATACTAAGTAGTACTTATCTGAAATGACGGAGGGCTACGCAGGTTTTTCTGAAAACCATGAGCGTAATGAACTTGATATCGTTGTAGAATCAAATGAAGTTTTGAAATGGAGTGATTTTGAGGCTTTTCTAGTTTTGCTAAAGAGGTCACTCCCGGTGAAGGGATCGTCGGCCCTTTCCTCGTCGAATGAGGTGCGGGATATATCATATATATCGCTGTGCAAAGCAGAAACTATAGAAGCAATCAAAAACAAACCGAGTGTGTAGCATCTGCCAGTTATTGCTAAAGGAGTCACTCCCGGTGAAGAGATCTCGGTCCTTTCCTCATCGAATAAGGTGCAGGGTATATCATATATACCGCTATGCAAAGCAAGAACTGTAGCTACTTGTTTTGTTTAAAATTTGATTCTACAACATCTTAGGTTTCTTTTCATTCATTAATCACATTAATGAAGTCCCATCATTTAAGTCACCTAAACATCACAGATAAATACGACGTACACTTATGCCATCCGCATTCGCCTCGATGTCCCCTCGTGCACCGTTAGGTTAGGTAACTAACGACAGAGCAGGGCAGGGCTAGCGCGGGTGTAAAACATAAGTAACGTCTATATAATATATCATATATACTATATACTGTATCTATCACAGAACATCACATGATCACATCACAGATATCGCAGCAGAAGAAACATATGAAACATTAGATATACTAGGACGTCCGTGTTTTCAATACGAGCCAGTATAAAACACGGATTCCACGGTCGTGATGAATAGCCAATCCCACACCCTTAGACCCCTACGAGAGCGGCAAGCAACCCTACCAATTCTAGGGTTAGGAGACCCGGACTCGACTCCTCGAGATGGTCTCCCACTGGACCCTAGAACCCGGTTACTTGTGCTCCCCTCCTTGGGTCTATCCTAGTGCAGAAAAGTAAATAATATACAAAGGGTGACAACTTCCGCAACCTAGAAGTGCCCCAATAAAAGAATATTACATACAAGTTTTTACATGAATGAAAATGAAAAAACACTCATCTCACATAAAAACACCCGGCTATTCAAACACGACTATCCAATATAACATATCCAGTAACACATAACATCACATGTCATCAACGTAAGTAAGTATGCATATCCCAATTGTCGTTGACGTATAGCAACGAAACCGGCGACATACTACACTTACGGTCACAGAAAAGAAAGTGAAAAAATACAACAATTGGAATCCGCAACCTCTTTAGACATCACATGCCTAATCAAATGAAATACTTAGACATCGCATGCCTAACAATTATAAACCCCGCATTTTAGTCTAATTATCGAAAACTCTTTTCAATATCAAGTGAGACTAAACTGCTAGATTTATAACATTCATTCAGTTATCTCATAACTGTTTGTGAATTCCAATTATTGTATCGCATTCCGGATAAATAGAGAATATTAAACTTTCCGATCGAACATTCGAACACCCAAGTTTTCCCGAAACCGATCAACACATGAAATAATTTCGAAGACATTCACTTCATGCCTCAGTACCAACGGTCCAGCCGTAGAAGGGTCAAGCCAACGCCTTACATGTGGCACGCCGTACTGCCCCAAACCCGAAGGTTCAAAGGGCAGTTCAAGACGGTCACATAATCGAGTTAAGGTTTGTTGTCTTCTAGAGGGACCATCGCGTTACTTGCACTACTTAGAACGTCATTAAACTACGGAAAAGTCTAACAATTGGAAATTTCCCGGCAGGGGAAAGATTGGGTATTTACATCCGGTCGAACTTTTTAACATATTCTAAAATATCCGGAAAACACATAGACGACGTTTGAAATTTCCGATCGAATCATCGAAGCTCCAATACACCCCAGAAAACTCAACTCTTGAGTGCAAATTAAAAATTCCCAGAAAACTCAGTACCTGGAAAAATGAATTACTGTGCAAAGTTTGGAGTCTAATGCCATCAAGTGACCGCAGAACCGCCGCAGAAGCCAGGCTTCTGCCGCGGTTCCGCCGCGGTTTACAGGTATCAGGAAATAATTTTTGCACCGTAATTCATAGAATTCCCTGCTGAATTTTTTAAGCATTTTTAATTAGGAAAAAACCGGTTTTTGAAAAAAGTCCAGAGAGCAAGAACGATTAGGGTTTCGATGTTCGTCCGGATTTAAAACGTCGTCTAGACTTCGCCTAAGGCTCTAGCTACTCTCTGATACCACTGAAGGGTTCCTAGGCACTCTTAAGAGGACTCACAAGGCATCAACCATGCCAATTTCAAATTTTACGGTGCCGAGAAACCCTAGACTAGATCGTTAACTAGAATTTTAGGCGACAAAGTGAAACTAGTTAACTACTTAACTAAAAGAAAGATGCTACAACCTTTGTAAATCCGGTTCTCCACTTCCTTAGCTCCACGTAGACGTCCTCTCGCTGTCCGTCTCGAATCCCGGGCTCAAGCATCGGCTTCATCGGAGAAATGGGCGGGCAAGGTCGTCGGCTTCGTGCCGAAGATGATCTACGTCGAGGTTACACAAGATCAAGCTCCAACTTCACCAAGTTGTGAAACTTGTGAAGTAAACACCCTATACTACTTGGCAAGAGGTAGAGGATGAAGAAATAGGAGGTGGGTTCACTTTAGAATTGGATTTCTCACTCATTTGCTCAAGTTGCCATTGATGAAGGCAAGGTTTTTCTTGAAGAAGAAGAAGGAGAAGATGAAGAATATGATAAGTCTCTTATTTAAAAAAGAAACTAATATGAATAATTATCATATCCTAACCATAGTCAAGTGTAGAGAGTAAACTAGGGTTAGTTAGAATGGTTAGGGTTAAGGATGAGATAAGAATGGTGGACTTGATCAAAGCTTCAATAAGCTTCAACATACAAACAAAATAAGCCACCATTCTCTTTTATTTTCCAAAATGAATAAATAAATAAATAAATAAGTAAATAAACAAAGCCCTAACCATTCATATAACCATGGTTTAATCTTTACACAAACCCAAGTGAGCAAGTATCATCAAACATGATACAAACAAGTGCACAAAAATATATCACATATACAATGTGCATCAAGTGAGAAAATCCTTTTAAAATGAACCAATACTAGTTAATGCAAAGTAATATATCAAATATATTATTATACATTAAATCATTAAATCAACACTTGATTTAACGATCCGGTCATATCGCATATAACCGACTAGTATCCTATGTATCGGCTTATCGAATCAATCCTTGATTCGATATCTAGGTTATATCGCATATAACCAATCGATACATTCATCGCGAGAATGAAATACGGTATCACATACACGCATTATTCTCGCTCCCGCACATATCTCATATGCGCTCCTATTTCGTTTCGCTTGAGCCAGGAAACCTCTACATAGGACTCTAGAGACTCGCCAATACGCCGGCAGTAGATGATGATCATATCAAGCACCCACAAGACGCAAGCGGTCTGCTAAACGTAAAGGCCACCTGGGTATTGAGCGATCAGAAGATCGACGAGCAAGCCCGCTCACACTCCTGTGAATCCAACCAGTAACACTTACCGTACAGTCCGGTCTGTTCGTCTGATATGTCGCATATCAAGTCTAGGGGTGGTAAACGTCAGACCCCAATAACCGATAAGTCGTGCCGATGTGAGGCTCATAACGGGTCGAGAAACTACTGGTAACACTTACCAGCAAATCTCTGATCAGCCCTGGCCAGGGACTTCCCTGTTACGGCCAATCGAGCACAGCGCAACATCAACCCCCAATACCGGGAGAGACGAAACCCCTCCTATCGCTCATTGCCTCCATGTGACTCGGGACTGTGCCCAAAAACCACCGTTTTGCACGCCCTCATGGACGTGGTAAGGTGGAGATCAAAGCACAGTAGGAATCACACAAGGCTCTATGACGATCTCGGGTCTACAGACTAACCTGCACAAGTGTCACCTGAGAACTGCCATCTGATGTGAGGTATAATACCATCTGGGAGTTCTCGGCGAGTCCGTCCAGTGTACCCAGTCTCCACTGAGCACCCGTATATCATATCTGATGTCAAACACCAATGGATATGGGATCATCCATCGCCCATCCTATGGGTCGAGAAGCGGATACGCTAGTCTACTCTGGTATATCGATGCCCCGTCTCGATACACCCACGACTAGGGACCTTGAAGGATGTACCTATGGACTACCATGTCCCCACTAGTATGATCTGCATCATAGTCCAGGTGGTCAAGTACACATCCTAAGGGCTTTACCAACATGTAACTATAAGACAGTTTAAAGAGACAAGTGTACATGTTAAGATAAAGAGCAACCAGATAGCATACTATCATATCGAGCAAGAAAGTCATCTCTATATATGTCCAAGCATCCAATATAATATACATCATCTGTACAATACTGGCCTCTAGGGCATACATACAACTAACAGGTATCAGAGCGTTAGGTTTTACCTTCGGAGCGTAGGATGACCCTTGGTTGATGGAATAGGTGACTAAAGTAGAGTGACGTACCGTAGGTATGTTCCGCGGCATATTTACGATACGCTACTCCACTTAAGAAGCCTTAGGATGTACATTTCTTTGCTCAGTATTATATTCATTCCGATCTAGCCTCATCAGTACCAGTTATGGTTTTGCTGCCACGATTACGGGCAGGGAGAGCTACGGCTAGAGTTGCGGTCAGCACAAGCTCGTCAAGAACGTGGACTGACCAGCGCATGATTCCGGCGACACACGATTGCAGAGATGTGTCTTTTCATTGTGTCTTCGCGCCACGAGCGTTTGATGGATCGCTGTATGAGATTACTTGGACGTGCCGATCAGCACTAGAGGATTGAGCCACTGACAGAGGCCAGTCAGATTTTGATGACCGTTGGTGTATTGCTTACTCATGATGATTGAGGCACTGTTCAGCGTGCAGACGAGTGAGCCAGTTGTTGCTGCGAGTGACGAGATATCGCCCCATATGTTGGAGCTATTGCGGGACGAGTTGTACTAATAGATGCAAGAAGGTCGCTAGTCACCCGATGATGAATGACTAGGAAAGGTGGTTCGTTCGCCTACCCCGATGCGAGGTCATCAGATAGATTGATTCCAGCTAGAGACGACTTCATGCGGAGACATTGAGAGTCGACAGAGATGATCGAATGTCAGAAACCTATTATTCCAAGTTTAAAGTAGTCGGAAAGACATGCAGGCAATTCTATGGTCCCTCTAGAAGAATGAAACCCTAACTCGACTTAATGACCGTGTGAAAGCCTTGGAACCTTCGGGTTTGCAGCAGTTCTGCGGCGCCATTAGTGAGGCTTGGGTTTGCCCTTCTACGGCTGGACCACCGATGCTGTGGTATGTACTCGATACTATTAAACTGTACCCAAGATGTTGAGCTCTTGGGGGATTATGAGGTTTTGACGACTCGATCGGATGGCTCGACTTAATTTGGATGCTAGGTGGTGAGATGCATTCTTGGGAGACTCCAGATACGAGGATAGTCGTTGGAGCTCAGTCCATGCAGCCACGACGAGACGAGTCCAGAGCAGTCGACATTAGAAAAGTGGAGTAGGAGGTTCATACGAGATCTTGATGAAACGACGTTCCACTCCGCCGACATCAGAGATGCGATTACGCATGCCGAGGCATTGTGCATGGATATACCTTCCAGAAGGAGTCGCGATGAGTATGCAGCCGTTCCCGAACAAGAAACAGATATAGTAAAGGACGATGACTTCCGGACGGTTCGACAGAGACGAAATTTGGGAGAGATCTCGATAGGACCTTTCTGGAATGAATTACGAGAAGACTAGGACCCAGGAGTGGTCATGTTGCGCACACCGGCAGGCCAGAGTTCAGGATCGTCGACAAGATATGCTATGAGTGACCCCGACAGTTGGCCAGAGATTCTTGGAGGATGTTCTTGAGCGGGACTATTCCGCCATACTTGATTTTGGTATTTTGAGCGATATATTCGCATGATTTGGTTTTGATGATTGAGTTTCATGATATCATTTTCATGCGCCATGGTAGCACCTACTGAGTATTTATGATTCCTGCACAGTGTTGCACTTGATATCGTTTTCGTGCCTTGGTTTCTCATGTTTATGATTTTATGGGTTTCATACAGTTGAGTTGATTTTGTGCGCATGTACGCACACGATTTGGTTTTTGCACTCGGTATAGTTCATATATGCTTGCAGTGCAGTGATACGCATTTTGTGCACTTAGATGCACTGGACTTCGATTTCGATTGTGATGTTCGATATTTTTTTTGTGCACCTTGTGCACTTGATTGGATTTTGCGCATGTTCGGTGCTTGATATTGGATTTCATGATTTCGTGCATGATGGATGCACCTGATTTGGGGTTTTTCGCGCATGTTGGGCACATGTTATGAGATACGATTTTGGTGCACACCAGATGCACTAAATCGAGATTCTTCGTGCGTGTCAGACGCACCTGTCCTTGCTTTCAGGCACACACGTTGCCTATGACAGATGTTGTGTGCACAACCGATGCACTTAGATGTTGTTTCTGTGCGCTTGCATGGCACGTATATGGATTTTGATTTCCGTGCGCACCAGACGCACGTAGTATTCATATGCGTATTTTGGGATTGATTTAACCTATAGAGCAGTAAGTTTTTATGATATTTTCTATGTGTTTTCGTACTGGGCAGGACTAGCCAGAGGACAGTACCTGAATATATTTGGCATTCATTTCCTTCAGATATTTACATATATAGATTCGATATTTACATGTATAGTTTCTAGTTATATCATATTGGTTTTGCTTTGGATTTGGCATTGGTGTCTTCCCCATGACTCCGATGATTGCGGGATGCTTGACGGAGTTTTGATTTGAGTTCTATGCTCATTTTTCATGCGCATGCGCTGCGCTACGATTTGTTTTATGTATTTACAATTTCGCAGCCCCGACGACTTGATGGTTTTGGTTTAGACGTTTTAGTATTTGGGGGGAGTTTTACTTTAAATTCGGGGACCGAATTTTTTTTAAGGGGGGAAGATTGTAGCGTTTTGAAAATCGTTTCGGTGAAATTTCGGAAAATCGGTAAAATAAGGGGGTTTTCTGTAAAAAGTCAAAATGCAAATATCTTATTATAAAAATAAATATACATATTCTAGCTATGTAATTGCTAGTATTTGGTGTTTATTGAGCCACTGGTGAAATTTTAAATTTTCTGAAAAAAAATTTATTTTATTATTATTTTAAGCCGTCACTAATACATTTAATTAGGGAAAATTACAAATTGGAATGAGTTGAAACAAATTTTGTGCATCATAAAACTTTAAATAAAATTTTATCATGTGGTTTTTGAAACGAAATTGTTTGCCAAAACGGTTTAGAAAATATCGAAGAAAAAGGCTTTTTTCGGTGAAATTAGTGTAAATGGTTGTTTGGGGTATAACATTTATCTTTTTCCCCCACACCCACACCCACACTCACTCACCCCCATCCCCATGTGGCTGAATTCAGCAGCACATCCCCCCCCATTTCCCCACTTCATTCCACACAAAAAAGAAAAGAAAAGAAAAGAAAAAGGGAAATGAAAGAAAGTCAAAAGGGGGTGTAGACTTTGTCTTTTTCTCCCTATTTTTCTCCACCTCCCTCTCTCTCCTCCCCCACTCCCTTTATGGTCGAAAATTCCTGCACAAACAGCCCTCTTTCTCCCCCCTATTGTTCCATCTCTTTTGCTTCAAAAAATTCATCATATACCCATCAAAAAAATCCCAAAATCTAAATCTAGTTATTACCCATTTTAGTGTAGCCTTAGATGCATGGATCTTGGTGCAAGGATTTCATTTTGGAGGTCTAAATTTCATGTTTGATCATGGATTTGTGAGGTATAAATTTTGTGATAATTACACTAATTTGCTATCTAGGTTTTTGGAAATGGTTAAATAATTGGGTTTAAAATTATAATTAGTTTTTTTATGACTTCATTAACAGTATTAAGTGTGGTTTAATGTCTTTAGTTCATGAAAATCCTAGCCAAATTGTTGTTTGTGCATTTTTGCTAAAATGGTTGAAATTTGGGTAAAATTGCAAACTGGTTTTTTTGAACGTATATAGTTTGATGAGATTAAATTGTGGTTATAGGTTATATGACTTATTTAAGTTATTTAATAAGTATTATAGCTGCTAGAATTGTTTAAACGTCGAGTTTTGTACTAAAACGGGTAATTTTGCTTGCTAGTTTTTCGGAAAAACAGCTTTTAAAGTGAATTTGGGGTTTTTGTGAGTTTTAACCTATTTTATATTAAAATTAGTGTTCGTGAATGTGCAAATGAGTATATTTGGGTTTTTCTCGATGGTCTGGCGTTTGTACGCCGACGTCGAGGGTTTTTGGGTTGATTTGTGGAAGCAACCATAGCTTTTGACCTATGTGGGATTCGTGTGTCGTTTTGGTCATGAGTCGGATTTTAATGCGATACGATGCGTTGTGATATGTAGGTACCCCCATATGGACTTCGAGAAGGCAAGCAAGCGCGTGGCGACGTCGGCACCGGCGAGCGAGGACCAGGTGAGTAGATTTATATCTACGGGGAGAAGTCGGGTGGATGGCGTATAGCACCCCCGCAGTCCGTGGTGGTGTATACGGATGCGTATACACACCAACAATTATTATTTGTTATTTGGGATTAATAACGATGTTTAGGATGGATATTGGTTTGTTGGATTATTTTAGTATCGCGAACCCTAGGGTAGTGTTGCACTACACATACACACATACATACTTACATACATTCCTATTTATATGTGATCATGGGATTCTTTATAGTTATGTGTTCACATGGGTATGGGACTATGTGTTCACATACGGATTTGAGGAAAATACTTGGGATTGAGCTGAGTCGATGAGATTTGTTTGTGGTTGTGATATCGGTGATATGGCAGGATTCGTACTTGAGGTACGTCCTGGTGTTATAGCGGATCTTGGGGCGGCGATACGGGTGAATAGTGTTATAAATAAAATGGTCGACATGTGATCGTGATATGAGGCATGATATGCTAGGATATTGATATTAGGCCGTATCGGGCGATGTATACCCCTTGATGATGATATGTGCAGACGATATCGGTTTATACGAGATTGTCGATCAGTAGTCAGATCATGAGTATATTGAGGATATTAGTATTGTACTAGACATTGGTCAGTACCCTAAACTATGATCTTGGATAAAGAGGATACCAGAGGAATAGTGTGAGGAATATGATATTGACCCGTACCCAGATTTGGGGATGCCGTATGACGGATTTACGTACGAGCTATATCTTGATGATTGATCCGCACTCTTGACTTGGGATGTCTGATTATAGATATCGTATCGGATATGATATTATTGAGGTGGGATCACCGACTAATATATATACAGGTATGTATATGTATCGACTCAGATGTTAGGCGGTTTCCTTACCTGTAGTCTAGCTTGTAGCTTAGCCCTTTAGTTTAGTTAGTTGTTAGATTAGATTCGGTTCCTATCTATTTCAAAGCTTACGAATCATGCGTATTTTAAAAGACAAGTCAAGGGATTCTACGGATATTCAAAAAAAAAACGTATCTTTTCTTAAAAACACCGTAGCCCCTATTTTCAAAACCCCACGATTCGTGTTATTTCAAAAGGCACCATTATAGGACTTATATTAGGTTAAAGCAGATTAGTTATCGTTGTGTCTAGTATTCAGCTCCCGCTCATTATTGTTGTTTGCTTCGCATCACATGCTTATATTATGCTTCATATTCTACTGTTGATATCTTGTGGTTAGGACACCAGCACCATTACCGATGATGCGTATGTACCACGTACAGTTACTTGCCGGCTCACACACATCTTCATCGGTAATTGCCATGTCACGTACACCTTAGAAAATATTATTGCTTGACATAGCCTGTTAGCTAATAGTTTAGACATGATATTAGTGTACTTGCCTTATATGTTAGTTTAGACATTGTAGTTATTACCTGCTACTTCATGCATACTATTATTCATTGTTATGCCGCATTCATGGATTCTCATACATATATTCACTTTTTACGTGCTATTGAGGTTTTGGATTCGGATTTCCATGAGATTTTCTGGATTTGGGGAAAACCGCAAAACATATACAAACTTCTTCTTTCTCTTTTTAAATAAAAAGCGCGGTTTTTCCCATGATGTATGAGTCATCCACCATGAGTTTGCTGATGGATTTCGAGACCCGATTCGAGGAGTTGGATGAACTGTTTTAGGTACATGGTGGACCCGGTAAGGTACCCCGGGGCAAGAAGCTCGTGGTGATGACGATGAGCCTGGCAGGGGGAGACTACCTACCGGTGATTTTACCCGACGCGTCGGATATCCGGAGGATACCGTCGTGGTCTTGAGATGGATGGTAGGGGCCGGTCTGGACTGACGGCGACCTAGATATTGAGATTGAGACATTGAGATTTCGAGATATTGAGGTACTGAGATTTGATGATACAGGCCAGTCCGGATAGCCGGAGCCTGAGGTTTTGAGACATTGAGATTTATGTTTTGTGTCCATGCTAGACACTGTTGATGTTGATTTCATTTATGATACCTCATTTTAAAAATACAAAGGAAATCTCACTAATTTATGAAAACAGTTTCTTCATTTACATGTATTCTGTTTTCATGCATTCATACCTCATTCATATGATATATTGCTACCTGAGGCACTGACACGGGCACATGAGATCACACTCGGGTTAGATATTACCCTAGCCATTGTTATAGGCTGCATGTTATTCATATATTTGAGGATATATTATGATCTTTGACCTAGGTTGCGTTATTTATGCGATTTCTATGCGTAGATCTTTTTCTATTCACGAGTTGGCAACTCACCCCCGTTGTGCCCCAGTTTCTTGCAGGTTTGCCGTACAGGTTTCATTACGGCTTGCGGGCATAGTTTTCTTCGGGTGATTTGCTAGTAGGTGGGTTTACTTGTATTGTACCCCCCATTATATAACTTGTATATTATTACTCTGTTGTATCTAGAAGTTCCATCAACCAAACATGTATTTATTTCAGAGATAGAGACCAGTGATGTTATTCTTTCGACCTTAGAGTCGCGCGTTTTATTTCTGTGCTTTTCTTGTGGTTTTGAGTTTTGATCCTCGCCGTTGGCGTTGTATATTATATTGCTTGTGTGGTTGTGACCGTCAATTGACCAAGAGCTAGCTCCCGCTTGGGGATGCCTTTTATTGATTTCGTATACTATTCATGTTGTATCCCGTTTGGGAGCCAGTATTTACAAAGGAGACTCTTCCGAAATTTTCAGGAAATATTGATGTTTTTTTTAAAACCGCATAATTCGGCTTATGCTATTAAAAATACTTGTTTAAATTGGTTTTCCTTCACTCTACTACTTTTCTTGGTTTGCATTTCTGGGTTTTCGGCTTACTTGGATTACGTACGCCTCGAGACGTTTCGTAGTTTAAGTGCCGGTCATGTTCCATACTTTCGGGTCGTGACAGTAATGTTGCATATTATCACGCCTGGAGTGATTATTGTATATTGGTATATATACTAGTAGATGTTGTAAATGTTTTGCACCAGCGCTAGTTCAGTCCCCGCTCTGTCGTTAGTTAAGTAACCTAACGGGTGATGACGGGACCCAGTGACGAATGCGGATGGCATATACGTACATTTTATTTTCGTTCTTTTCTGGTGTGATTAAATGATGGGACTACGTTGATTCTGATCAATGCAAAGGAAAACAAACCTATTTGGATGTTGTTGGAACAATTTTAAAAAGGTGTTATTACAAAGACGTTTCCTTTTGTTATGCATAGCGGTATTCGGTTGGAATATCCTGCACCTCATTCGACGAGGCAAGGGCCGATATCCCTTCACCGGGAAGGACCCCTTGGGAAGAAGTTTGCGTCAGGGGAATAACTTCACTATAGTCGATTACAAGTTGCTTTGCATCGCGGTATTCAGTTGGAACATCCTGCACCTCATTCCACGAGGAAAGAGCCGAGATCCCTTCACCGGGAATGACCTCTTTAGCAAAGGTTTTTGCCACTATATTTCTATAAAAAGCTATCAGGTTCATTCAGCGATATCAAGTTCACTACGTTAAAGGTTTTTCGCCAAAAACCAGCCGTAGCCCTCCGTCATTTCTTTTGGGAATTCAGTAGTATTCAAGCTATGTATTTTGGCCAACGCCAAAGCATAGTGTTTGGTAGCTGCTGGGTATTCATTTGTTGCAAAGATAGATGAGTTGGTTTGGGACAGTCGTTCTGCTATTTTGGCCAACGTCAAGGGCATGTGCGGGTGGGTTCAAATTGACAAGATAGTGACGGGTAGAACTTGGCATGTGACTTATGACATTTTGACCAATGCCAAGGTCATTAGAGCATGGGGTAAAAATCATATCGGGGGTTTCTAAAGAAACTGTAACTTGCCAAGTATGCGCATACCTTCTGGAGTATGAGTAACGTGAGTGGATTCCGTCACGTTATCATGCGATGAGAGTTGGATCTCGATTCCCACTGATGAGTTGGTTTACTCTTCGGGTGATCCCGATTGATTCTTCTTTCAGGTTTGGAGGAGAATTTGACAGTACAGTGGGAGGTTTCCTGCTTAGATAAAGTGATAACCATTCTGATCTAGTTAGAGTTCACGCAAAGTGTTTCTTTTCTCTCTCTCTCTGGCAGCGACCATTAACCGACTCTAGACTATGACTCAGTGACCAAGTTGACCGAACCTTCTTAAAATACTGGCTTTTGGATTGTCCGAGTTGCATAAGTCATTGCCGCTCCTTCTTCTACCCTTTGAATTTCTCAGAACACCCCGTATTACTACAGACATCCACTTCCATTGGATAGATCCATCGTATGGTTATATACGAACTCGAAGGGACTTCCTCGAGGATGGATCCAGGTTCAGGAGAAATAGAATTGGTTTATTCAGTTGTTTTTTATTATCACCTTCTCTCAGGTTACCAGAGCTCTTTGGTTTAGGAGAGTACACCTATTACGTTTATTGGAGAGTCTTCTTCCAAACCATAGGCAGGTGCCGAAAGGTAGGGAATGAAGAAAACCAATTAGCCTAAGTAGGGTGTGCAGAAGGTAATATGTAAAGACAAAATAAAGGGATTAGAAAGAGGGCAAAATATATTGCGACTGTTATCATTCACGACCAAACCGCGTACTTCATCGCCACTCCTATTTCACCTTTAATAGAATAAGGTATTATTCAGTTGTCTTTTATCATCACCTTCTCTCAAGTTGCGAGTACTTCTTGGTTTAGGAGGGTACACCTATTATGCTTACTGGATAGTCTTCTTCCAAACCATAGGCTGGTGCCGAACGGTAGGGAAGGAAGAAAACCTTTTAGCCTAACGATGGTGTACAGAAGGAAATGAATAAAGACAAATAAAGGGATTTGGAGAGATGGCAAAGAATTATACGGTTACAGTCTTGAATTGGATTATGGAAGAGGCATTACTTTAAATACCAGGATACCCCTACGAAACATTTATGTTTCAGTGCATTGTTAAAGGAAAACTGTTTTCCCGATTAGATGCTTACTCCAGGGTATGTATTTACAAGGTATGATTCTCATATCTGTATGGTTTTACAGATGATGAGTGGGAGTAAGTTATTGGGAATTAGGTAATTATCCTCATTACATCGGAATTCATTGTAATTGGTGATATTTGAGGAAATCGCCTGGGTACAGTTTTCCACCTACAACGTACAGGTTTTGAGTTGTTTAACTCAGCGGACATATACAGAGTATTGTATGTTGTCCAAGTGTCCATTTGGACAAAGGGGTAGGTCCTCGTACTATGTTCTATTTACTTATGACTTCTCTAGGTTTTAGACAAGTGTTTCGTAGAAATACAAGGTTTAAGTTTCGAGAAGTTGTGGGTATAAGAATAAAGTAGAGAACCAGGTGTCACAAGTATCGGGATTCTTCAAAGAGATCGAAGATGTAGATTCTTGTGATTGGTATTCAGATGATAGTAATGGTATTGAGAAACTTGTTTTTCTTTCAGGTTACTCATAATTGGATGGATTCCTAAGTTGAGTAATGCTGATTAGCCTCTCTCCATTAAGTTGATATGCGCTGGAGACAGCTGCAAGATTTGAATCTGGTTTCAATTAAATAAGTGCCAAAGTTTCTATATTGGATATAGAATGGCTCATATCTTAACAATGTTAAGGTACGGGGAGTTGTCCGGCTTATGCTTAAAACCAGACTCTGGATAACTCAGGGCACGTTTCTGCAATGGCTGTTTGTGGGTTGACCAAGGCTATGACGAGGGTTGACTTTCTACCATCTGGAAGATCAATAGTGATATTGTTCTTGACCCGCCACAATTTTAGTAAAATGGATTTTTTCAGAAAACAGTAGTGGGAGTATGGTAGAACTGGAAGTGATTCCAGAACCGCAAACGATTACGGAAAATTTAATAGGACCTAAAGATTCGATCAGGTATGACATTTCATTAGCCACTCCGCAGATATGGTGGGTAACCTCAGACACCCGAGAGGTACTCCGGTAGCCTCAAGGACGGTGATAGGGAGGTTCTTATCTACCCAGACTTGACACTATTGTTGTTTCAGACTATGAGACCCGGCAGGAGGATAAGTATAGCGTCGTTCTAAACTAGTTTTAGAAGTGCACGTATATATTATTCTGCCAGAGGGTTGTTGTGGTCAGTGGGAGCAGCGGAAGCATAGTGGGCAAGAAGCTTATGTCTATAGACTTAAGTAGTTATAGCGGAGATAGATCATCTAGTTTTGATGTGACAATCATAGGTTTAACTTCATCAGAATAGGGGATGGATCTGTTAAGAAGGTAGTAGGGTGTGATGTCATGGTATTTGGATGACATACACAGAGTAGGAAGTAAAATTTCTATACTACGATCGGTTGTACTATGGTCGTCACACAGTTGTTTCTCCAGACAGGATATGGATATAATATCTGACATTCTGGTTTCTAGATCTATTGTTTTAGATCTAGATTTGGGTAGTTTCCCAATGTGGGTACTTTGACAGTATTCTAATAGTATTTAGAACAGATGACTCCTGGCATGGTGGTGTACCTGCAGGTGATGGAGTCACCCTCTCTAAAGGTGTCTTACAGACTAAATGGGTGAGGGATATGCATGATTGGCAGATCACTTGCTTAGGCAATTGAGTCAATCGTGAGATGTCAAGTACCACACCAGATGTTGTTTTTTGCACTAGATGCAATAAGTTTGTATTAATCCAATCCTGGAGAAACAAAAGGAAGCTGTTTTAGAACATAAGTGAATGTTCTACGGATTTGATGACGGCAGCCTCTTTTGGAGACGGTTATCATTCAGGTTTCAAAGGTGATATGGATGACAGAGAGATTGTCAGAGTTATAGTTTTCTCTCTGATGAGGGACAGTATTATGGACAAGTGGTCCAAGAGGATACTGTGGGAGGCATGGTGCTGGATACTGATTAGGTTCAGTGATAGATACAGTCTAAGAAGTTTGGATTTGGAGTTCATTTATGAACTACGTTCCATCAGATATCCCGACATATTCTAAGACAGGTATTACTCAATTCGGGAGATGGCTTTCTCCGCGAATTTGAGATTAAGAGAGACGTAGAAAGAAACATGAGGGCGGATCCACTCACTAAGGCTATTTATCGAACACAATAGTTTTACAAACGGGCTTTGTGAAACTGATTAGTAGAGGAGTTGGATGTTCGGTTTCACACGGGCTGTGAGTAGTCGACATCGCAATAATTAGCCTTAAGTGCAAGTGGGAGATTGTTGGATATAGTGCCCTCAAAGTCAATTATTGGATCGCAGGCATGTGATTGAAATGATTGCGGAGGACCTATACCGGTAGGACAGTCTTACTCGAGATGATAGTATGCTATCTGGTTTGCCTTTATCAGTCGTGTACAGGTTCAGGTTCAGGTGACTGATCACTGTTACATTTTGATAGAGCCCTTAGGATCGTGCTATACTACCAACAGTATGATGATGATCATATACGTGAGAGTTGGGTGGTTTATACGCATATCCTTAATTGTGGTCCCTAGTCGTGGGAGTTTCGACACAGGGCATCGATACTCTGGAGTATACAGTCGAGACCCCGACGAGGGGCGGTGGCCGGTCTCACAAGCCACTGGTATCAGTTGGATCACCTAAGATGTATACAGGTGCTCATTGGGTTATGAGTACACCGGACAGGACTCGCCGGGAATCTGCTAGTTGGTATTAAACTTATCGTCAGATAGCAGTTCCCTGGTGACATGTGTACAGGTTAGTTCATCGACCTGAGGTCGTCATTTGTCTCGTGTGAGTTCCCACTGTGCTTTGATTTCTACCCTACCACGGCTCAAAGGAGTCGTGCAAACAGGTATTTTTTGGGTACAGTCCCAAGCCACATGGAGGCAAGTGAGCGGATCGGCAGGGGATTCGTCTCTCCCAGTATTGGGGGTGAGATCGTGCTGTGTCTAGGAGAGCCATTACACAAAGCCCACGGCCGTGGCAGGAGATTTACTCGTAGGTACTCCAGTAGTATCTCAGGGTGTATTTGGGCTACACTCCGACACGACTTATAATGCTTTTGGGGGTCTGACGTTACCAGCCCCCTAGGTGGATATGCGATACTCATAAACGAACGGAACGGACTGTATATACATTGTCACTGTTAGGCTCAGTAGGGTTTCCGGATGGGTTCGCTCATCGGCCTCCCTTGAGGTCAGTACATGGGCAGCCGTTACGTACAGCTAATGCCGTTGACAGCTTGTGGTTAAACCCAATGACAGGGTACTGATGAGTCATTAGAGTCCCCCACAGATAGTTGCCCAAGTTCGGGCGAAACGTTGTAGAGGCCGTATGTTTTTATGGCAGGGTTCGGAAAATGAACGTGCGTTTACGCACGTGTCATTTTTCGGGCAGATAATACTGGTCGGCTTTTGTTTAAGCCGGATCCGAGTATTATACTGTGTAGATATAATATCTTTGTCTCAGTTGCATTTGTATTCGGTCGTAATACAAATGCGGGTATGTTTATACTATTACGGGTTTGTCCTGAAATTCGTTTCAGGATCGCTTTTGGAAGTTGCCAGTTTCCAGTTTCCGTATTTGACATTCGGTTAAATGCGGATTTATCTTTCCGTCACTCGGGTGAGTCATGAGGGTGAGTCGTGCTTCTAGGAGCTTCTAGATGGTGAGGTGGCTTAGTGACTCATCTTGGTATTAATTGTTGCATTAATGAGTTGATGATGTGTTATTGTGACTCATCCTTTAGCATTAATGTTTCTTGTTAAACTTAGGATAATTCTTCATGATCTTTTATCCTTAATGTCACCACTTGGTTCCTACACTCACCCCTCCTTCTATTTTATGGCCGGCCCCCTTGTGAGAGAGAGAGAGTGAAATTGATTTCATTTGGAAAAAGTATAAAGTTTTGGATGTATGGAAATTTCATAGTTCATTTCTCATTCCATTTCATTTCGAGTGGCAACTTCATTAACCGTTCGTCCACGGCTTTGGAAGAAGTGAGACAAATTATTCTACTCATTCTCTACATCAATCTTGGTCATCTCTTTTAGGAAACTTGATGACCGAGTTGCCTCGAGTCAGAAGCGGGAGCCCGTTTAAAGATCCGTTGACGTGGTGCCACCTGGACGAGCAGATCGGAGATCGGAGCGGCCGCAACGGAACGTGGGATGATGGTTAAAGAATGAAGGACTCAGATCGTTCGGTATAACTTTTCTACCCTCTTTGTAGTTTGTTAGTTTAGCAATAATGGCCGATCCGGGTTATAGTATACGATAGCGCCAGTTAAAAAGTTTTTGTTCCGTATTTGGCGTCTGTTAGACAGCCGGGGCGCTACCGTAGACTTACAAAGGTTTCCACAAGTTACT
Source organism: Agapanthus africanus (assembly GCA_030015575.1). Lineage (NCBI taxonomy): Eukaryota > Viridiplantae > Streptophyta > Magnoliopsida > Asparagales > Amaryllidaceae > Agapanthus > Agapanthus africanus. The sequence continues at coordinate 395,740,250 of CM057350.1, read as the reverse complement.
CCAAACTTCACAACCATGCCAATTTCCATGTCATTTTTCGTTTTCTCTAAATAAATTAATACCCACATTATCTTAGCTAAGGTGTGAGTATCATACACCCAAGTTCCATCTATCATCAAGCATGATACAATTATCAAAATACATTAAATATATATATATATATATCATATATGTATATATAAAATGTAAATGAAGAAAAGAAAATTCTTAAGTGAGCTAATTTATATTAGTTAATATATATTAATATATCTAATATATATATATATATTAAATTATTAAATCAACACTTGATTTAACAATCCGGCTATATCACATATACCCGACTAATATTAAATCATCGAATCAACACTTGATTCAACAATCCGGTTATGTCACATATAACCTATATTGCGAAATAAGAATATATCATATACACGCATCTATCTCAGTCACGCACATATCACATATGCGCCCTACTTCATTTCGCTTGAGCCAGAAAACCTCTGTGTAGGACTCTAAAGACCCGTCAATACGCCGGCAGTAGGTGTTGATCATATCGGTCACCCACAAGCCGCAAGCGGTCTGCTAAACGTAACGGCCACCCGGGTATTGAACGATCAGAAGATCAACAAGCAAGCCTTCTAATGCTCCTGCGAATTCAATAAGTAACACTACAGTACAGTCCGGTCTCTTCGTCTGATATGTCGCATATCGAGTCTAGGGGTGGTAAAAGTCAGACCCTAGTAACTTGATAAGTCACACCGATGTGAGGTCCATAACGGTTCGAGAAACTACTTATAACATTACCAGTAAATCTCTGCAACCCTGGCCAGGGATTTCCTGTTAAGGACAATCGAGCACAACGTAACATCAACCCCCAATACCGGGAGAGACGAAATCCCTCCTATCGCTCATTGCTTCCATGTGATTCGGGACTGTACCCAAAAGCCACCGGTTTGCAAGTTCTCTTGAATGTGGTATGATGGAAATCAAAGCACAGTAGAAATCACACAGGACTCTATAACGATCTTAGGTCTACAGACTAACCTGTACCAGTGTCACCAGAGAACTACTATCTGACGTTAGGTATAATACCATCTAGGAGTTCTCGGCGAGTCCTGTTCGGTGTACCCATTCTTTAATGAGCACCTGTGCACATTCTCTGATGTCAAACACCAATGGTTGTGGGATCAAGCATCGCCCTATACAGGGTCAAGAATCGTACACACTAGTCTACGCTGGAATATCGATGCCCCGTCTAGATACTCCCTCGACTAGGAACAATTAAAGGATGTACTTGTGGACTACCTTAGCCCCACTTGTATGATCTACATTATAGTCCCGGTAGTCAAGTCCACATCCTAAGGGCTTTATCAACATGTAACAGAAAGACAATATAAAGATACATAAGCGTACATATTAAGATAAAGTGCAACCAGATAGCATACTATCATGTCGAGCAAGAAAGTCCTCTCTATATATGTCCAAGCATCCACTATAATATACAATCATGTACAACAATGGCTTCTACGGCATACTTATAACTGATAATCTCCTACTTGCACGAAGGCCAACTGTTGTAGTATCTCATACCCAACATCCCGAAGAGTCTCTCAAACTGTATCTGGGGTATGGCCTTCGTGAGTGGATCCGCTATGTTATTCTTCGTGTCAACTTTCCTGACCTCGACCTCCCGGCGATCAACTATCTCCCGGATCAGGTGATACCTTCAAAAATGTGTCTGGACTTCTGATGGGACCTGGATTCCATGGCCAAAGCCACTGCTCCATTGTTATCACAATACAAAGGTATTAGATGCTCGATGGACGGAACCACTGCAAGTTCAGTTATGAACTTCTTTATCCGACATCCTCCTTGGCGGCATCGTTGGTAGCGATGTATTCAGCCTCCATCGTCGAGTCTGCTCTGGTATCTTGCTTGGAACTCTTCTAACATACCGCCCCTCCATTGAGGGTGAAGACAAAGCCCGAGACCGACTTACTATTGTCCCTATCACTCTGGAAGCTCGAATCGGTAAAGGACTCCACTTGGAGTTCACCGTTACCATACACTAAGAACATTTCTTTAGTCCGTCTCAAGTACTTAAGAATGTTCTTCACAACTGTCCAGTGATTCTATCCAGGATCCGATTGATACCTGCTCACTACACCTAGTGAAGAAGCTACATCTGGTCTGGTACATAGCATCGCATATATGATAGAGCCTACTGCCGAAGCATAGGGTATCCTTTGCATGCGAGCCCTCTCCAAATCAGTCTTGGGAGACATCTCTTTGGAGAGAGTGATTCCAGAGATTATGGGTAAACAACCATGCTTGGAACCTTCTATACTAAATCTCTTTAGTACGGTGTCAATGTACCTGGATTGGGACAATCTCAATATCCGTTTAGATCAATCTCTATAGATCATGTTCCCCAGAATGCAGGAGGCATCCCCCAGATCTTTCATGGAAAATTTATGTAATAAGAAGAGCTTGACTGAGTGCAGCATAGGAACATCATTTCTGTTAGTTATATGTATGCCCTAGAGGCCATTATTGTACATGTGATGTATATTATAATGGATGCTTGGATATATATAGAGAGGACTTTCTTGCTGGACATGATAGTATGCTACCTGGTTGCTCATTATCTTAACATGTTGACTTGTATATGTGATGCTGTCTTGCTGTCACATGTTAATAAAGCCCTTAGGATGTGTACTTGACTACCAGGACTATGATGGAGATCATACTAGTTGGGGCCAGGGGTAGTCCACAAGTACACCCTAAAATTGTTCCTAGTCGAGGTTGTATCGAGACAGGGTATCGATATTCCAGAGTAGACTAGCGTATACTAATTTTGATCCATATGATGGGCGATGGATGATCCCACATCCATTGGTGTTTGACATCAAAGATGGTATACGGGTGCTCAGTGGAGACTGGGTACACTGAACGGACTCGCTGAGAACTCCTAGTTGGTATTATACCTATCGTCAGATAGCAGTTCTCTGGTGACACTGGTACATGTTAGTCTGTAGACCAGAGACCGTCATAGTGTCTTGTGTGATTCCTACTGTGCTTTGATTTCCACCTTACCACGTTCAAAAGAACATGCAAAATGGTGGCTTTTGGGTACAGTCTCGAATCACATGGAGGCAATGAGCGATAGGAGGGGATTCGTCTCTCCCGGTATTGGGGGTTGATGTTGTGCTGTGTTCGATTGGCCATAACAGGAAGTCCCTGGCCAGGGCTGATATGGAGATTTACTAATAAGTGTTATTAGTAGTTTCTCGACCCGTTATGAGCCTCAAATTGGCACTACTTATCGGTTATTGGGGTCTGACGTTTACCATCCCTATACTAGATATGCGACATATCAGATGAAAAGACCGGGCTGTACGGTAGTGTTACTGACAGGTTTTTGCAGGAGTTAGAACGGGCTTGCTTGCTGATCTTCTGATCGTTCAATACCCGGGTAGCCGTTACGTCTAGCTAGTACCGCTGACGGCTTGGGGTGCTTGATGTGATCATCACTTACTGCCGGCGTATTGACGAGTCTTTAGAGTCTTACACAGAGGTTTCACTTGCTCAGGCAAAATGAATTAGGAGCACATATGTGATATGTGCGGGACCGAGATTAATACGAGTATATGATACCGTATTCTATTCTCGTGATATAAGGTATCAATCTGTTATATGAGATATAACCGGGTTATTGAATCAAATGTTGATTCGATAAGTCGATACTGTATCGATCGATTATATGAGATATAACCGGGTTATCGAATCAAGTATTGATTCGATAAATTGATACAAATAATATTAGTTGGTCATATGAGACATAACCGGATTATTAAATCAAGTGTTGATTTAATGATTTAATGTATAATTATATATATTTGATATATTAATTTGCATTAACTAATATTAGCTCACTTAAACATTTTTTTCTCACATGTGCACATTTAATATATATGTGATATATATTAATTGTGTTTTATTTATGTGTCATGGTTGACGATACATGCCACATGGGTGTATGAGACTTACACCATGATAATGATAATGAAGGGTTTATTTATTTAGTGTAAATCAATTATTAGTTGGATAATGGTCACATGGCATGAAGCTTGGAGACCCATTGACTAGTCCACTAGTTTTGTTTTATACTAGATATTTGTTAACCCAACCATTATCTATACTCATGGTAAAGTCTCTACATGAGATATATTACATATTTTCTCAACCATGGTTTCCATTCACTCTCTCATCCACTGTTTTCTTCTTCTTGCTCAAGCTCAAGAGAGAGCTCTCTAGGTTTTTTGAGAGGAGCTTAAAATTAGTGAGAAAAGTAATTCTAAAGTGAGAAAAATCCTAGTTCATCATCCTATACTAGATTAGTACTTTAGTATAGGGTGCTAGCTTAACTAATCCTATATTAGTGAAGAGGTAGATTGGGTTAGTGACTCCTCGACGTAGATCATCTTCGGCTTCGAAGACTTCGTGCAAGCTCGTTGCTTTCTTCTTATGGAGCCGTTCAAGAGTCCGCAAGATCACTACTTGGAGCGAAGGGAATACTACAAGGAGAAAAAGAAGTGAGGGACCGGACTAGAAAGGTTGTAATCCCTACTCACTTAGATGTAAAGTAGCTTACACATTTTATTGTCTAAATATTTAGTTATGATTCTAGGGTTAGGATTGATTTGTACGGCAAATTTTTTAAATTGGCATGGATGATGGCTCCCGAAACCTTGCTGTCATGCCAAGCAATCCTACAGTGGTATCAGAGCTAGGCTAGAGATATAGACGATGTATGTAGAATTATGAAACCGAAACAACTCCGAAACACCCGATACACACATCTAGTTTCTGTCAAAATTTTAAAGTCGTCGAAAAATTTCTTAAACTACTTCAGATTGTTGTATGAGATGCAACATGAACACAGTGAAAAATTCAGCACCTCTCGCCGGAAATTGGCTGGCCACATCAGTTTAAAAACCGGCCTGCTCGGCCCATTTTGGGATTTCTGGGTTGAATTTTTTAGTGTGTTCCAGTCTCTGGGTTTTTGTGTTTCAGGTGTTGTTTGTTTTTGCTAAATTTGCATATGATGTTAACTTTCTGCAAAGGCAACTCGGAGTGTTTCGTAATCATAATTCTAACAGTTTTTCAGGTTGTCTAGACGGTGTTAAAAAGTTTAAACGGATATCAAATACCCACTTTAACCCTCGACGGAAATTTTTCCAAGAGTTGGATTTTTTCCGAGTTAAAGAACATTCAAATATCGTGCAAGTAATGCGGTGGACCCTTTAGAACAACAAAACCCTAACTCGATTCTATGACTGTAAGACCCGGCGGCAAACCTTAGGGTTTGCGGTAGTTCCGCGGCACTATAGGTGAGGCAAGGGTTGACCCTTCTACGGTTGGTCCATTGGTACTGTTGCATGCGAAGAGTATTTTTAAACTGCGCTCAAGTGTTGAGCTTTTTGGGAAATTTTGGGTGTTTGTTGATTCGATCAGAATGTTTAATGTCGTCTAGCTTTTTCTGGAATGTGATATAATATGTGGAATTCATATAGTAGGCATGAAATCTAAAGTATGTGATATTTTGGGTTTATGATGTCGAAGGTGATTATAGATTCCAAATGTTGTAGTTTGACATTTTCTTTTCTGTGACCATAAATGTAATATCTGGGGTATCACCATTTTCGTTGCTATATGTCAACGACAATTGTGATACGCATATTTACTTACGTTGATGACATGTGATGTTATGTGTTGCTGTGATATGTTATATTGGATCGTCGTGTTTTGAATAGCCGGGGGTTTTATGTGAGATGAGAGTTTTTATTTTCATTCATGTAAAATTTATTGTATGTAATATTCTTTTATTGGGGCACTTCAGGGTTGAGGATGATGTCATCATTGTTGTATATTATTTACTTTTATGCATTAGGATAGACCCAAGGAATTGGTAGGGTTGCTTGCCACTCTCGTAGGGGTCAAGAGATGTGGGTTTGGCTATTCATCGCGACCGTGTAATCCATATTTTATACTGGCTTAAAATAAAACACGGAATTCCTAATATATCCAATATTTCATATGTTATCTTCTGCTGCTGATATTCTGTAATGTGATCTCTTTATATATCTGAGATGAATACTTTATTATTGTATATATGATATATAATAAAATTTGCTTATGTTTTACACCCGCACTAGTCCCGCCCCGCTGTGCCGTTAGTTAAGTAAGCTAACGGTGCATAACGGGACACTGTGGCGAATGCGGATGGCATAAGCGTACGTTGTATTGTTGTTTCTTCTGTGATGCATAGGAAGCATAAATAATGGGAATTCATTAATGAGATTAATGAAAAGAAAAGAAACCTAAAAGATGTTGTAGAATCATATTTTCAGAAAAAAAAAAGGGTAGCTCTAGTTTTTGCTTTGCATAGCGGTATTCCTGGTAGAATATCTATCACCTTGTTTGATATGGAAAGAGCCGAGATCCCTTCACTGGGAGTGACCTCTTTAGCGCAACTAGCAAATGCTACAACCCACTCGGTTTTATTTTATGATTGTTTCTTTTAGTTCTTGCTTTGCTTAGCGGTATTTATGAAATATTCTGCACCTTATTCGATAAGGAAAGAGCCGAGATCCCTTCATCGGGAGTGACCTCTTTAGCAAAACTAGTAAAAAGCCTAAAAAACATTCCTTATAAAAAAAAACTTGTTTCTACAACTATATCAAGTTCATTATGCTCATGGTTTTCTTAAAAATCTGCGCAGCCCTCCGACATTTCAGATAAGTAATATTCAGTATTTGTACTACGTTTGTTGACCTTGTCAAGGCGTAGTGTACGGTAGCTAATTAATGCTTATCTGCTAAAGCATAAGATGCGATTGGATTAGGGTATTCGTACGGCCTTGTTGACCTTGTCAAGGGTAGTGCGGGTGGGATTAATTCAATCATGAAATGTACGGGTGGAACTTGACTTGCGATTTATAGTTTGTTGACCTTGTCAAGGTCATAGATCGCTTGGGGTAAAAGTATTGTCGGGAATTTCAAGTGTTGATATTTGCAATGAGATTGCATACCTTCTATGAGATAGTTGGATCCCGATACCCACTGTGAGCAAAAGTTGCTCCCGGGAGAGTTTTGCACTTTACAATTAGCTAACTCATTAGGTGTCTAGAAAGGTGTCAACGGGGCTACGCCTCTGGGAAAATGAGGTTTATTTTAATTAGGTCCGTGTGAAAGCACGGGGAACCTCCCTCAGAAGTACCGGCACTGACCTGGCTGAACGGTTAGCGAAGTTGTAGAATGCAATAAATCCTGGCTAAATTTTCTTTTTAAGGTTTGAAGGAAAATTTGATATTAGAAGTGGGAGACATCGATTAGATAAGATAAATAACCAATCTGATCTTTGCAAGAGCATACGCTAAGTGTTTTCTTCTCTCTCTCTCAAGGTAGCGAGCCAGGCCTTAATCAAGATAATAATATGGATGTATTGACCGAACCCGCTTGTTATGCTGAGCAGAGAACGTTAGTTCCGCTCCAACTTATAATTGTTATAAGTCCGAGCAGATAATATGAACATATCCGGAATTCCACGCCACCCAAACAAAGAAAGAGAATGTTGATGCATCTTCTTCGGGTGTGTTAGTCACCCAGAACTGTTTCTCAGTACACTTTACGTCCTGGGTATTAGATACTGGATCGGGACCCCACATATGTAATATGTTACATGGGCTAAGGAAAGGTAGAGAACTAGAAATAGGTGATCATTCCATACAAGTAGGGAATGGTGCAAATGTTGCAGCCAAAGAAGTTGGCGAATATCACATTGTATTACCAAATGGTAATGTAGGGTGTTTTTCGTCACCCCATTGAGATAGGAATACGCGCGCGCTTGTCAGGCGTACTACAGATTCCCCCTGCCTGGGGTAGGCCGAGGTTTATTGATTGTGAGGATCCGAATCTCCGGCAGCCGCGGACTAAGCTATCGTTAATTACCCCTCGCCTTTGGGACGAGGGAACCTCCGATTAACGGGTTAAACTGGACATGCCAACTCAATGTGCGGTGTACGTGTGTTGTGTTTTGAAAGGGGGTTCTGGATATATCGGGAGCCATGCAGAGTTTTTACGGGGGTCCCGCTATCCGGATAGCGGGCTGGGGGTCAAGGGGGTTAGCAGCCCCCTTGCGGGGTGCGGGGCAGCGCCCCGTTAGAAATTTTTTCTAACAGGGACAGTGTCGTAAAGTATGTGTGTATGTACATATGTATACATATATGTTTACATATATATATATATATAAGAAAGAGGGGGAAAAGGCATCCAAAGGATGCGTGGGGCTAGCGCCCTGGGCGCTGTGCACCCAGGTGCTGTGCGCTCAGGTGCAAGCGTGCCACGTGTCGGCACGTGGGCGCTCTGCGCTTGAGCGCTGGGCGCTGTAGCGCAAGCGCGCTACGTGTCGGCACGTGGACGCAGTAAGTCCATGTCATGCACCCAACGAACTTGCGGGGAGGCGGAGTATATGAAAAATGATTATCAAAGCTTCGTAACACGGACTTGAGCGCATGAATCGTTTCTAAACCATTGCTAACTAACTACAAGAGGTTTAACTACTCGGATACGAAGTTATACCTCACGTTACTTGTCCTTCGGGTCTTCATCGCGGTCCTCCACTCCTCGTAGGCTCCTTGTAACATCGGCACCTCAACGGCCTCCTCGAATCAAAGACGATCCACCCGAAAGCTCCTACGCCAAGCTTAATCTCAAACTTGAGATAACTAGGTTGCTTAAAGTGCTAATCTAAGCTACCTAGGGGATATAGAGTAAGATTATGGATGTATTAGTCTAGCTAACCCTTGATCTCAACACATGAGAGGTTAGGGTTAGGGTTTGAAGAGAGAGTGAGCTTAAGGAGAGAGAAAGTGAGAATAATAATAAATTGAGATAATGATCTTATCATGATATATATGAAGCATTATTATTTATCCAAAAATCAAATAATAGAATTAACAACCATGCTTCATAAATATCTATGAGTGATTCATCACCATGAGTCATTAAGCATTTATGATGCATTAATGACTTGGATGAATTACACAAATGAGCCACTAATCTCATTTAATGCAATGCCACCTTAACCCCTTAGTCACCACTCTTCTAGAAGCTTCTCGAAAAATTATGAGAACGCCCCTCTAATCCGTGAAAACACGGAAAAACATTAGACTGTATAAATCCAGTAACCCGATACTAGAATCTGGCTTAAACCAAAGCCGACTAGTAAAAAACTGTCCGAAAAGTCGTACGTGCATAAACACACGTATGCATCCGAACCCTTGTCGTAAAACCATACGACCTCTATATCGTTTCAGCTGGAGCAGGGAAACTCTCTGTGTGGGACTCTAAAGAATCGACACTACGCTGGCAGTGGGTTTAACCACAGACCGCAAGCGGCACTAGCTGTACGTAACGGTCCCCAGGTAGATGTCGATAAGAAGGCCGATGAGGAAAACCATCCGAACCCCTACTGAGCCTGATGTGACAATCTCCGTACAGTCCGGTCTGTTCGTCTAAGACTATCGCATATCAAGCCTAGGGGGCGGCAAGCGTCAGTCCCCTAATAGCTGTATAAGTCGTGTTGGAGTGAAACCCATTACACCTTGAGAAGCTACTGGAACCTACGAGTATATCTCGCTGGCCCTGGCCAGGGGCTTTGCGTAATGGCTCTCTGACACAGCGCGATATCATCTCCCAATACCGGGAGAGACGAATCCTATCTAACCACTACTGCCTCCAAGTGCTCGGGACTGCACCCAACTACTACCTGTTTGCATGACTCCTTTGAGCCATGGTAGGGTAGCAATCTAAGAACAGTGGGACACACTAGAGGCGCAGCAGCAGTGTCAAGTCTGCGGACTATGCTGTACTCATGTCACCTGGGAACTGATAACTGACGATGGGTATAATACCAACCAATCAGTTCCTCTGCGAGTCCTGTCCGGTGTACCCGTAACCTAACGAGCACCTGTATACTATCTCCAATACGACGTACTGATGGCTGTGGGACAGACCATCTCCCCAACTGGGATGAGAAGCGTATACACTTAGTCTACTACGGAATATCGATGCCCTATCTCAATAATCCAATGACCAGGGACCTGTATAGGATGTTGCTTACAGACTACCCAGCCCCCACTAGTGTGACTGCCATCACGACGCTGGTAATCAAGCAAAGATCCTATGGGCTCTACTAATATGTATAAGTGATACGTTACAAGAAACATATGCACATATTAAAGTAGACTCAAACCAAGTAGCATACTACCATGTTTAGCAAGACTGTTATATACAACTGTGAATATCCCAAGATACCATTAAGTAATGTACAACCTAGTATGATACAATAATGGCCCCTAGGGCATATACACTAACAATCTCCCACTTGCACTAGGACCATGAGCTGGCATATCGTAGACCTATCATCTCGAATAGCCTCTCGAACTGCATCTGAGGAAGGGCCTTTGTGAATGGATCAGCAATGTTATTCTCCGTCTCTACTCTCTTCACCTCGATCTCCCTGCGATCTACGATCTCCCTGATCATGTGATACCGCCTTAAGATGTGTTTGGACTTCTGATGGGACCTGGGTTCCTTTACTAAAGCTATAGCGCCGTTGTTGTCATAATACAGAGGTATTGGACCAACACTGGTAGGAACCACCTGAAGTTCTGTGAGGAACTTCTTCATCCAGACTACTTCTTTTGCGGCATCGCAAGCAGCTATGTACTCCGCTTCCATCGTTGAGTCAACAACGATCTCCTGTTTGGAACTCTTCCAACAGACCGCCCCTCCATTGAGGGTAAAGACATAACCCGACATGGATTTGGAGTCATCTTTGTCACTCTAGAAGCCGGAGTCGGCAAAGGCCTCCAACTGGAGGTCTTTTCCGCCATATACCAAGAACATCTCCTTAGTCCTCCTTAGGTACTTGAGAATGTTCTTTATTGCTATCCAATGCTTCTCCCCTGGGTTTTCCTGATACCGGCTAACAACGCTCAATGCGTATGCTACATCTGGTCTGGTACATAACATCACATACATTATAGAGCCTACCGCAGAAGCGTAGGGTATAATCGACATGCGATCCCATTCCGAATCAGTCTTGGGAGACATCTCTTTGGAGAGGGTGATTCTGTGACAAGCCGGTAGGTTACCGCGCTTAGAATCATCCATACTGAATCTCTTCACTATAGTGTCTATGTACCTGGACTGTGAAAGTCCCAACATCCTCTTTGATCTATCACGATAGATCCGGATTCCCAGAATGTAGGTGGCATCACCCAGGTCTTTCATGGAGAATTTATGTGACAAGAATCTTTTGACTAACTGTAACATAGGAATATCATTTCCTATTAGGAGAATGTCATCCACGTACAAGACGAGGAATACTACAGTTCTCCCTACAATCTTACTGTATATGCATGGTTCATCTGGATTTTTGATAAAGTCAAATTCTTTGACAGCATTATCAAAACAGATGTTCCAACTCCGTGATGCCTGCTTTAGTCCATAAATGGACTTAAGCAGCTTGCATACTTTACCGCTGCTCCCACTCTGAATGAATCCCTCTGGCTGATCCATATAGACGCTCTCTTCCAAATTGCCATTTAGAAAGGCTGTCTTTACATCCATCTGCCAGATTTCATAATCGTGGAAGGCAGCAATAGCAAGAAGGACCTGAATGGTTTTAAGCATAGCTACTGGAGAAAAGGTTTCGTCATAGTCCAAACCAGGTCTTTGACGGAAACCTTTTCCAACCAGTCTAGCCTTGTATGTTTCAACCTGTCTATCTACACCAATCTTCTTTTTGAAGATCCATTTGCATCCTACGGGGTTTACCCCATCTGGAGCAACGTCCAAAGTCCATACTTTGTTAGTGTACATGGACTCTATTTCGGTCCGCATTGCATCCAGCCATTTTACTGAGTCACCGCTCTGAATGGCTTGCTGGAAGCTAGTAGGCTCATCATAGTCAATAGTGCAATCCTCTCTATCCCCGTCTATGAGAAAACCGTAGTATCTCTCGGGCGGATGAGATTTCCTACTACTCCTACGGAGTGGCGTCGGGATGTCCGGTTCTTCTGAAACCTCTGGTTCTACCAAGCTTTCAGTAATAGCTTGTGATTCTGGAGTTTCTTCCAGTTCTATTGCGCTCCCACTTATCTGATTTTCTAAAAAATCAGTTTCCAAGAAGCGAGCATTATGAGAAACAAAAATCTTTTGTTCCTCTGCGTAATAGAAATAATATCCTTTGGAGTTCTTTGGATATCCCACAAACTTACACTGTACTGATCGTGCCTCTAGCTTGTCCGCATGCTGCTTCTTTACAAAAGCTGGACATCCCTATATCTTAATATGTTTAAGATAGGGTTTCTTTCTACAACACATCTGATATGGTGAAGTAGGCACAGTCTTAGTTGGAACTCGGTTTAAAAGGTATGCAGCTGATTCTAGTGCATATCCCCAGAATGATCGTGGTAACTTAGCTTTACTTATCATGGAACGAACCATATCCAATAGGGTTCGATTCCTTCTTTCCGATACACCGTTGTGTTGTGGTGTTTATGGAGGAGTAAGCTGAGAGAGAATTCCATTCTCTTTTAAGTAACCCAGGAACTCGGCACTTATGTATTCACCACCTCGATCAGATCTCAGTGTTTTTATACTCTTGCCTGTTTTTTTTTCCACTTCATTCTTCTATTCTTGGAATTTCTCAAAGGCCTCAGATTTATGCTTCATCAAGAAGATATATCCATACCTAGAGAAATCATCCGTAAAAGTAAAGAAGTAGGAATAACCATCGCGCGCATGTGTAAACATTAGACCGCACACGTCACTGTGTACGAGTCCCAAGAGCTCGCTTAGTCTTACTCCGTGTCTAGTAAACGGAGTCTTTGTCATCTTTCCCATGAGACAAGATTCACAAGTAGCATAAGATTGATATTCGAACGAATTCAAATATCCTTCTTTATGTAACTTAGTTAATCGTGTTTCATTGATGTGACCTAGTCTACAATGCCATAAGAAAGCCTGATTCATGTCTGGAGACTTTCTTTTAAGTGTATTCTGGAAATTGAAAACCTGAGCTTGACTTAATACGTATATACCGTTATTTAATGCACCCGACCCAATCAGAACTTGATTTAGGTGGATGTGGACCACATCGCTTATAAAAGTAAAATCATATCTTTCTTTAGAAAGTAAGGATACCGATATGATATTACAAGTTGTACTTGGTACATAAAAATAGTTACGCAGAATCAATATCTCCCCAGTTGTCAGTCCAAGATGATATTCCACTACGGATTCAACATCCATGCTCATTCCGTTAGCAACCATGAGGGTCATATCACCTATCCTAATAACCCTACGGTTTCTCAGAGCTTGTAATGAATTACAGATGTGAGATCCTGACCCGGTATCCAATACCCAGGAAGTAGGGTTAACTGACATACAGTTCTCAATTACAAACACACCCGAAGTTGAAGCCACAACATGCTTCGTATCCTGGCTACTGGCTTCAAAAGCCATGCAATCTTTCTGCCTATGCCCAATCCCATAACAATAGGAACGTTCCTCTTTTACTATATCCAGTCCCGAAACTTTTGCCCTTCTTTTTCCTTCTACTTTCCTGGTTTCCTTCAGAGTAGAAGGTAGAGACTGTAAAATCAGGTCAGTATCTGACCCGTTCTCCGACGTGGTCTTTAGGTCCTTGAGCTCATCAATATAGCTAGTCATTGTAAGGACGTTGTCCCCTACAGATGACCCGTCAGCTAACCTCGCTTGAATTAATTCGTTTGAGGTTTCATATCTTGTGATATGAGATTGCTCTCCATATAAATCTTTGTTATGGAGAAAGATGGAAACTAAGTCCATCTTCTCGTGCTGCTTCTGGTATACACCATCAACTGAAGCTAACATGAGGCACTTAGCTTTCGCTTTATCTTTTTCCCTTGTCTGACGGATATCCATATCCGCGACAGTGGAAACTGGACCTGGGACGGTGGGATCTTCAGTAGTAATAGGGTGGTCCAGCTTGTCATAGGCAATGGACATCTGGACAGACCTTTGCCAGTCATATAAGTCAGATTTAGTCAAATTGTTATCTGGATGTAACCTATGTGTGGTCACAAGGTTGCTGCATTTAAGAGAGAGAGAAGAAAACATTTTAGCATGATGCTGTTGCAAGTTTAGATTGGTTTTTAATTTATCTAAATAGGATGGCTCCCACTGTTTCTCGAATCCCTCCTCAAACCATAAAAGAAGAATTAGCCAGGACAATTCTCATCGTACAATTCTTGCTTAACCGTTCAGCCAGGTCAGTGTCGATACTTCGAGGGAGGTTTTCCAATACTTTCGCGAAGTTCCTTAATTAAATAACCTCTTTTCTCTGGGGGCGTAACCCCGATGACACCTTTCTAGGCACCTACTTGGTTTATAGCATTGATCGTTATGTGACGAATCTCCTGATAAGTAGTATATACTCACAGTAGGATCGGGATCCAAAATATCATCGTATGATAATGTTGAAGGAATCCTACCAACATTCATCAAACTCCAAAATGGTATGCTTTCTCTGCAAATTTCAGTTTCTTTGGAAATTCCCGATATGGATTTTTGCCCCATGCTCTTATGACCTTGACTTTGGCCAAACAAATCATAAGTCACATGTCAAGTCCTACCCGTCATTGTCCAGGTTAATTTGAACCCATCTGCACATACCCTTGACTTTGGCCAAACAAGGCAGTACGACTGTCCCAAACCAACATATCTATCTATACTACATATGAATATCCAATAGCTACCAAACACTGTGCCTTGACTTTGGCCAAACAAACACAGCTTGAATACTATTGAATACCCAAATGAAATGACGGAGGGCTACGAATGGTTTTGGCAAAACCGTGAACGTAGTGAACTTGATATAATCGAAGGAACCTGATACTTTTTAAAAGGAGTGGTTAAAGCTCCGTAATTTTAAAATTCTGATCTTTTAAAATAACCGAGTGGTTTTTTAAATTTGTTCCAACGATTAAACTTTGGTTTATTTTCTTTGCATTATAATAATGCGTCCCATCATTTATCCTATCATTGCAGAAAACAACGAAAATACCATATCCTCTTATGCCATCCGCATTCGCCACGGGGTCCCGTCATCACCCGTTAGGTTACTTAAATAACGACAGAGCGGGGGATGGGCTAGCGCGGGTGTAAAACATAAGTGACGTCTAATAGCTATCATATATAGATATTGTACATTCGTCAGACGCAATAATAAGCATTCCAGATCACAGATGAACTTTATTGGATTTAATAGCAATCCGCTTTTACTTTGAGCCTGCAATAAAAGACGGATTACACGGTTGTGATGAATAGCCATTTCCCCACCCTAGACCCCTACGAGTACGGCAAACTACCCGCCAAGTACTCGAAGTGAAGCGGTCTCCTTCAACAAAGTGAGTAGGCCACTAAACACTTCAAAGTACCCGGTAGTTTGTGTACCCCACCTTGGGTCTATCCTAGGAGAAACAACAGTAAAAAGAAATAATACAACGGTGGCTACAACCGCAACCTGGATGTGCCCCGCAAAAGAATATTACATCAAATTACATTTACATAGAATGAATGAATATTAAACCCATCTGAAACCCCGGCTAATCATCACAACAGTCCAACACAGTTCATATACACAAACATAAACATTTCAGAAATGTGCAACCCCCTGCCAACCGACATACTAGCAGTTAGGGGAGGTTTACGAACACATTAAACATTACAGATAAAAACCAAGTTAGCAAATATCTTAGAACATCGATCGAATACCATATTCCGTGTCTACCCTAAAAGCAAACCAGCACTGAAGTAACCTGGGTAGAAACTGTATATACAGGAAGAGAAAATACCACAAACAATGAATAACAGTGAAAATACGAGTCAAAACCGAGTTGACTCGGCGGCGGATCCACAGCAGAAAGCACTGTTTGGCCGCGGATCCACGGCTGTCTTGTCGTTTTGTGCACTCGTATTTTCCCAGAATTCATAAAATTCCCTGCTGTAATTTTTAAGACATCAAATAATTTTTTAGACAGGTTTAAAATTAACAGAAACTAGGAATTTTCAGGGTTTTGTTTTCGTGTTTTCCGTCGATCGAACTTCTAATTAGTTGCTAACAAGCTAGTAATGGTTTAGTTGGCTCTGATACCACTGTATGTCCATGTCACGCACCCTACGAACTTGCGGGGAGGCGGAATATATGAAAAACGATTATCAAAGCTTCGTAACATGGACTTGAGCGCATGAATCGTTTCTAAACCATTGCTAACTAACTACAAGAGATTTAACTACTCGGATACGAAGTTATACCTCACGTTACTTGTCCTTCGGGTCCTCATCGCGGTCCTCCACTCCTCGTAGGCTCCTTGGAATATCGGCACCTCAACGGCCTCCTCGAATCAAAGACGATCCACCTGAAAGCTCCTACGCCAAGCTTAATCTCAAACTTGAGATAACTAGGTTGCTTAAAGTGCTAATCTAAGCTACCTAGGAGATATAGAGTGAGATTATGGATGTATTAGTCTAGCTAACCCTTGATCTCAACACATGAGAGGTTAGGGTTAGGGTTTGAAGAGAGAGTGAGCTTGAGGAGAGAAAAGGTGAGAATAATAATAAATTGAGATAATGATCTTATCATGATATATATGAAGCATTATTATTTATCCAAAAATCAAATAATAGAATTAACAACCATGCTTCATAAATATCTATGAGTGATTCATCACCATGAGTCATTAAGCATTTATGATGCATTAATGACTTGGATGAATCACACAAATGAGTCACTAATCTCATTTAATGCAATGCCACCTTAACCCCTTAGTCACCACTCTTCTAGAAGCTTCCCGACAAATTACGAGAATGCCCCTCTAATCCATGAAAACACGGAAAAAACTTTAGACTGTATAAATCCAGTAACCCGATACTAGAATCTGGCTTAAACCAAAGCCGACTAGTAAAAAACTGTCCGAAAAGTCGTACGTGCGTAAACACACGTACGCATCCGAACCCTTGTCGTAAAACCATACGACCTCTATATCGTTTCGCCTGGAGCAGGGAAACTCTCTGTGTGGGACTCTAAAGACTCGACACTACGCTGGCAGTGGGTTTAACCACAGACCGCAAGCAGCACTAGCTGTACGTAACGGTCCCCAGGTAGATGTCGATAAGAAGGCCGATGAGGAAAACCATCTGAACCCCTACTGAGCCTGATGTGACAATCTCCATACAGTCCGGTCTGTTCGTCTAAGACTATCGCATATCAAGCCTAGGGGGCGGCAAGCGTCAGTCCCCTAATAGCTATATAAGTTGTGTCAAAGCGAAGCCCATTACACCCTGAGAAGCTACTGGAACCTACCAGTATATCTCGCTTTCCCTGGCCAAGGACTTTGCATAATGGCTCTCTGACACAGCGCGATATCATCTCCCAATACCGGGAGAGACGAATCCTATCTAACCACTACTGCCTCCAAGTGCTCGGGACTGCACCCAACTGCTACCTGTTTGCACGACTCCTTTGAGCCGTGGTTGGGTAGCAATCTAAGAACAGTGGGACACACTCGAGGCGAAGCAGCAGTGTCAAGTCTGCGGACTATGCTATACTCATGTCACCTAGGAACTGATAACTGATGATGGGTATAATACCAACCAATCAGTTTCTCGGCGAGTCCTGTCCGGTGTACCCGTAACCTAACGAGCACCTGTATACTATCTCCAGTACGACGTACTGATGGCTGTGGGACAGACCATCTCCCCAACTGGGATGAGAAGCGTATACACTTAGTCTACTCTGGAATATCGATGCCCTATCTCGATAATCCAACGACCAGGGACCTGTATAGGATGTTGCTTACAGACTACCCAGCCCCCACTAGTGTGACTGCCATCACGACGCTGGTAATCAAGCAAAGATCCTATGGGCTCTACTAATATGTATAAGTGATACGTTACAAGAAACATATGCACATATTAAAGTAGACTCAAACCAAGTAGCATACTACCATGTTTAGCAAGACTGTTATATGCAACTGTGAATATCCCAAGCTTCCATTAAGTAATATACAACATAATATGATACAATAATGGCCCCTAGGGCATATACACTAACAGGTGCTTTGTGCTTCAGCGCCTGACGCTTGAGCGCAAGTGCGCCACGTGTCAGCACGGGGGCGACTTGCGCTCGAGCGCTTTGCGCTTGGGCGCAAGGGCGCCACGTGTCGGTATTGGGGTGACTTGCACTCGAGTGCTTGCGCTGGAGCGCAAGCGCGCCACGTGTCGGCACTGGGGCTACTTGCGCTCGAGCGCTTGCGCTGGAGCGCAAGCGCGCCACGTGTCGGCACAGGGGCGACTTACGCTCGAGCGCAAGCGCGCCACGTGTTGGCACGTGGGCGCTTTGCGCTTGAGCACAGTGCGCTGTTGTGCAAGCGCGCCACGTATCGGCACATGGGCGCTTTGCGCTGGACCGCTGAGCGCTCGAGCGCTGACACGCCACTTGTCGGCACGTGGGCGGTCTGCGCTTGAGCGCCGGCGAGGAAAAGAGGCTTTTAGCCTAAAAAGATTCTCGGAAGAGAAATCATAGTGGAGTTGGACTCCTGAGTGTGTTTTTGGGGTTAATGGAAGGGGTTCTTTTTCTTCCTCCTCTGTTAGATGGATCTTGAAGATCAAGAGATGTGAGATCTCAAAATCTCTCCTTTTTGGGATCTGAAGACAGATCTAAGTTCCACTTTGCGGGTTTGGTGGTGAAAAACTATCTTGTTTTTGAAAAGGAAAAGTAAAACTCTTGATTTAATTCAAAAGAAAGAAGAAGGTTTGAGACCTTTAGAAAGGGGAAAGAAATACCAACCCTAGATTTTTTTGAGAGAATGAAAAGTGTTCTTTTATCCATCATCATGTTGCCTTATATAGGCTTACATATTTACATATAGCCCCTTAGGCTTTACAAAAATGGCATTTTAGCCATCCCATGGCTTATGTGCCATTTCAATTTTGCACATAAGCCATGGGCGTACAAAATATTGGCTTTATGCCCATTTTGTTTACATTCATGCATAAACAATTACATAAAAATTATTTATTACATGATTTTTTTGTTGGCATAGGGAGGCTGGCTGCGGGTTCAACTTGGGTATGGGCCCGCTTGACCTGGGCTTGGGCCCACCTGGCTTGGGGTTGACTTTGATTTTGACTTGGTCAACCGGGATGTAAATTTTTACCCCAACAAATTGCCCCCATCAATAAATGCACACAGCATATGTGGGTCGTGTGCATGAAATTGATGATCTTCTTTTGTGTGGAGGCGACTTGCTTTGGTTCCCACATTTTGGGATGCACTGCCCTTTTTACGACATGGACGGTCGGTTCTGCCTTTTTTGCGACTTGGACGGTCGGTTCTGCCTTTTTTGCGACTTGGACGGTCGGTGCTTGACGTGTCTCCGAGACGGAGTGTCCGTGGTAGACGTTTCTCTGACCCGGAGTGTCTGTGTTGGACGTATCCCTGAAGCAGAGTGTCGCTTGTTGACGTGTCCCCGGCACGGAGTGTCTGCTGTTGGACGTTTCCCTGATGCGGAGTGTCTGTGTTGGTCGTTTCCCCGATGCAGAGTGTCGCTGGTTGACGTTTCCCTGATGCGGAGTGTCTGTGTTGGACGTTTCCCCGATGCAGAGTGTCACTGGTTGATGTGTCCCTGGCACGGAGTGTCGCTGATCGACTTTTCCCCGGCGCGGAGTGTTGAGATGACTTTTCCCCGACACGGAGTGTCGCTGAACGACTTTTCCCCGGCGCGGAGTGTCGGTGGTTGACTTTTCCCCGGCACGGAGTGTCGCTGATCGACTTTTCCCCAGCGCGGAGTGTCGGGTTGACTTTTCCCCGGTACGGAGTGTCGCTGATCGACTTTTCCCCGGCGCGGAGTGTCGGTGGATGACTTTTCCCCGGCATGGAGT
Organism: Agapanthus africanus; assembly: GCA_030015575.1. Lineage (NCBI taxonomy): Eukaryota > Viridiplantae > Streptophyta > Magnoliopsida > Asparagales > Amaryllidaceae > Agapanthus > Agapanthus africanus. The sequence continues at coordinate 395,720,211 of CM057350.1, read as the reverse complement.
GTCGCTGATCGACATTTCCCCGGCGCGGAGTGTCGGTGGTTGACTTTTCCCCGGCACGGAGTGTCGGGTTGACTTTTCCCCGGCACGGAGTGTCGCTGATCGACTTTTCCCCGGCGCGGAGTGTCGTTGGTTTACTTTTCCCCTGCACGGAGTGTCGCTGATCGACTTTTCCCCGGCGCGGAGTGTCGGGTTGACTTTTCCCCAGCATGGAGTGTCGCTGATCGACTTTTCCCCGACGCGGAGTGTCGGGTTGACTTTTCCCCGGCACGGAGTGTCGCTGATCGACTTTTCCCCGGCGCGGAGTGTCGCTGATCGACTTTTCCCCGGCGCGGAGTGTCGGGTTGACTTTTCCCCGGCGCGGAGTGTCGCTGATCGACTTTTCCCCTGCGCGGAGTGTCGGTGGTTGAGTTTTCCCCGGTACGGAGTGTCGCTGTTCGACTTTTCCCCGGCACGGAGTGTCGCTGTTCGACTTTTCCCCGGCGCGGTGTGTCGGTGGTTGACTTTTCCCCGACACGGAGTGTCGGTTTGACTTTTCCCGTCACGGAGTGTTGCAGATCGACTTTTCCCCGGCGCGGAGTGTCGGTGGTGGACTTTTCCCCGGCACGGAGTGTCGCTGATCAACTTTTCCCCGGCGCGGAGTGTCGGGTTGACTTTTCCCCGGCACGGAGTGTCGCTGATCGACTTTTCCCCGGCGTAGAGTGTCTGTGGTTGACTTTTCCCTGGCACGGAGTGTCGCTGATCGACTTTTCCCCCGGCGCGGAGTACCGCTGATCGACTTTTCCCCGGCATGGAGTGCCGGGTTGACTTTTCCCCGGCACGGAGTATCGCTGATCTACTTTTCCCCAGCGCGGAGTGTCGGTTGTTGACTTTTCCCCGGCATGGAGTGTCGCTGATCGACTTTTCCCCGGCGCGGAGTGTTTGTGGTTGACTTTTCCCCGGCACGGAGTGGCGGGTTGACTTTTTCCCGGCACGGAGTGTCGCTGATCGACTTTTCCCCGGCTTGGATTGTCGGTGGTGGACTTTTCCCCGGCACGGAGTGTCGCTGCTCGACTTTTCCCCGGCGCGGAGTGTCGGGTTGACTTTTCCCCTGCACGGAGTGTCGCTGATCGACTTTTCCCCGGCGCGGAGTGTCGGGTTGACTTTTCCCCGTCACGGAGTGTCGCTGATCGACTTTTCCCCGGCGCGGAGTGTCGCTGATCGACTTTTCCCCGGCGCCGAGTGTCGGGTTGACTTTTCCCCGGCACGGAGTGTCGCTGATCGACTTTTCCCCGGCGCGGAGTGTCGGTGGTTTACTTTTCCCCGGCACGGAGTGGCGCTGATCGACTTTTCCCCTGTGCGGAGTGTCGCTGGTTGACTTTTCTCCAGCACGGAGTGTCGATTTGACTTTTCCCGGCATGGAGTATCGCTGATCGACTTTTCCCCAGCGCGGAGTGTCGGTGGTTTACTTTTCCCAGGCATGGAACGTCGCTGATCGACTTTTCCCCGGCGCGGAGTGTCGGGTTGACTTTTCCCCAGCACGGAGTGTCGCTGATCGACTTTTCCCCGGCGCGGAGTGGCGGGATGACTTTTCCCCGGCACGGAGTGTCGCTGATCGATTTTTCCCCTGCGCGGAGTGTCGCTGATCGACTTTTCCCCTGCGTGGAGTGTCGGATTGACTTTTCCGCGGCACGGAGTGTCGCTGATCGACTTTTCCCCGGCGCGGAGTGTCGGTGGTTGAATTTTCCCCGGCACGGAGTGTCGCTGATCGACTTTTCCCCGGCGCGGAGTGTCGCTGGTTGACTTGATTCCGAGGCGTAGCATAATTCCGGCAGGGAAGGCAGATATCCCGAGGCGAACCATGATTTCGACACGGGGTAAATTCTAGGACGGAGCATGATTCTGCCATAGAGGTTGTTGGTTTGATTTGATTTGGGTTGACATCAGCATCGCTACACTGGAATATGGTACCAGGAGTGAATTATCATCTGTCTTGAGAGGATTTGGTAATTTGTTTTCTGTCGGCATCTGCATTGCTGCACTGGAATAATGCCAGGAGCAACTCATCATGTGCCCCTTGAGGATTTGGATTTGGTTTTTTGTTTGGCATCTGCATTGCGGCACTGGAATAATGCCAGGAGCAACTCATCATTTGCCCCGGAAGGATTTGGATTTGGTGGCTTAGGAGACAGGTTTAGATCCCTGTCACCTAAGACTTTTCCATTTTGTGAGCCGTAAGGGTCTCACAAAGCATTTTCTCCCTACGGGTCGTAAGGATCCCGTAGGTGTATTTTCTCCTTAGGAGTCGTGGGGACTCCTAAGTGTGTTGCTCCTTTGTGAGTCGTAAGGATCTCACGAGGGAATTTTCTCCTCACAAAGTCGAGAGGACTTTGCAGGTGCATTTCATTTCATTTCATTTTTTCTAACGAGTTTGCGCCCTTTCGGGTTTTCACAAACTCGCCGGCAGTCCTGCTGTTTTTTACTCACGGAGCCCTTTCGGGTTTTCATCCGTGCCCATTTTGCTTGTAGACATACCATTTTATTTATTTATTTATTTTTCATTTTTTCATTTTTTGGACTTTGAATTCGGTCTCACCAGTAGGACTTGGGAGAGATTGGGATCGTTTTACGCCCGTGGATTGTATACGGTTTTGCAGGATGTGTTATCCAGACCGTAGGGCCATAAAAATTTCGGGTCTTTGTTGGCGTCTGCATCACTGCACTGGAATATGGTATCAGGAGCGACTCAACATTCGCCATTGGGGTATGGGATTTGGAATTTGGTTGGCGTCTGCATCGCTGCACTGGAATATGGTACCAGGAGCGACTCATCATTCGCCATTGGGGTATGGGATTTGGAATTTGGTTGGCGTCTGCATCGCTACACTGGAATATGGTACCAGGAGTGACTAATCATTCGCCACTTGGGGATTGGGGAGCGATGGCTTAGGAGACAGGTTCAGATCCCTATCGCCTAAGGCTTTTCAATTTTATGGGCCGTGAGGGTCCCATAAAAGCTTTTTCTCCCTGCGAGTCGTAAGGATCCCGCTGGTGTATTTTCTCCTTAGGCGTCCTGAGGACTCCTAAGCGTGTTTTTCCTTTGTGAGTCGTAAGGATCCCACAAAGGTTTGTTATCCTCATGTATCGTAAGGACACATGAGTGGATTTCCCTCATTCCCAGTTTAATGACTTAGAGGTCGACTGTTTCCAGTTTAACGACTTAGCGGTCATCTGTTTCCAGTTTAACGACTTGGTGGTCATCTGTTTCCAGTTTAACGCTTGGTGGTCATCTGTTTCCTGTTTAACGACTTGGAAGTCATCTGTTTCCAGTTTAATGACATCGAGGTCATCTGTTTCCACTTTAACGACTTGGTGGTCATCTGTTTCCAATTTAAGGACTTGGTGGCCATCTGTTTCCAGTTTAACGACATTTCCAGTTTAACGACTTGGTGGTCATCTGTTTCCAGTTTAACGACATAGAGGTCATCTGTTTCCAGTTTAACGACTTGGTGGTCATCTGTTTCCAGTTTAACGACTTGGTGGTCATCTGTTTCCAGTTTAACGACGTGGAGGTCATATGTTTCCAGTTTAACGACGTGGAGGTCATCTGTTTCCAGTTTAACGACGTGGAGGTCATCTGCTTCCAGTTTAACGACTTGGAGGTCATCTGTTTTCAGTTTAACGACTTGGAGGTCATCTGTTTCCAGTTTAACGACGTAGAGGTCTTATGTTTCCAGTTTAACGACTTGGAGTTCATCTGTTTCCAGTTTAACGACTTGGTGGTCATCTGTTTCCAGTTTAACGACGTAGAGGTCATCTGTTTCCCGTTTAACGACTTGGAGGTCATCTGTTTCCAGTTTAACGACTTGGTGGTCATTTGTTTCCAGTTTAACGACGTAGAGGTCATCTGCTTCCAGTTTAACGACTTAGTGGTCATCTGTATCTAGTTTAACGACATAGAGGTCATCTGTTTCCAGTTTAAAGACTTAGAGGTCTATCTGTTTCCAGTTTAAAGACTTAGAGGTCTATCTGTTTCCAGTTTAAAGACTTAGAGGTCTATGGATGGCGAGCTTGGAATTTTGGGTTAGGGGCCTACATCAGCATTGCTAACACTGAAACAGAGATGCCAGGACACATGAGTGGGTCATCCCAATAGAGCACAATTCCGAGGGCGGAGACCAACCGCTGGTCTGGTGATTGCAGTGGGGCATGGGTATGATGAGAGTTATTTGAGCCCGTGGATTGTATACGGTAGTCAATTTGGGGACTAACCGTAGGGCCGGAAATTTTTTGAGAAATTGGATCTTGGTTGGCGTCTGCATCGCTGCACTGGAATATGGTACCAGGTGCGACTCATCATTCGCCACTTGTTTTGTTTTGTTTTTTTTTTACCGTGATTGCTCTTTCATTTCAGCTTTTCTTATCGCGAAGATTGCGATTGCCCTATCATTTCGGCTTTTATTCGCGGTTGCCCCATCATTTCGGCTTTTATTCGCGGTTGCCCCATCATTTCGGCTTTATTTTCAGCTTTATTTTACTCGCTGATTTTTATTGCGAGTTGGCCCATAATTTTGGCTTTTCTATATTTTTCTTTTATTTACATATTTTTTGTTTATTTACATATATATATATATATACATTTTTTTTTACATTCCCAGTTTAACGACTTAGAGGTCGATTGTTCCCAGTTTAATGACGTGGCGGTCGATTGTTCCCAGTTTAATGACGTGGTGGTCCTTTTTGCTTATCCCAGCTCTTTGAACTTTGTTCTTGGCGGAGCTGTGTTGATGACCTAGCTCTGTGGCTTGCCGATACATCCGAGGATTGTGAGGTTTTTCCAAGCTTATATTGGTCCTATGCCTAATCTTTGAAAATATAGCAGTCTTCGATGGTATTACCCACCACTCTATGATATGGGCAGTATATGGGATTGCCGATCATGTTCATTTCCTGTGGCCTCTTTGGAACAGGCAGTTGCAGACTGTTGTTCAAGGCGTCCATGAATATTTTGCGGACTTCATCCCTCCTGAAGGAGTATACCTTCTTCTTTCTCTCCATTGGAGTAGGTGCCTTTACTGATGATGGTCCTCGAGGCACATTTCTGGGAGGATTAGGTTCCCGAAAGGCTTCGGTCTCCATTTGCATGAAATCGGCGATCGTAGCTTGACTGTTTGCTAACACGCCTTTAGAAAGTTCTATCTCTCCCATCTTGTATTGTTTTTCAACCCAATCTTTGAAGACGAAGCAGTCCTCAATGGCATGACCTATCACCCTGTGATAGGGGCAATATTTTGGGTCATCGGTCATATTCTCTTCTTGCGGTCTCTTTGATTCTGGCAGTTGTAGACCGTTTCTCAGGGCGTCCCTTAATATCTTGTGGACCTTTTCCCTCTTGAAGGAATAGACCTTTTCCAGCTTCTCTTTCAGAGGCGATCCCCCCCGGCATATGTATCGGAGGGACTGGAGGCTGATTGCGGCCGTTTTTCGCGAAGGCGCTCCGCTGTTAGGTTGAAGGGGATATCAGTTGGCAACCTCCGGGTATCAATCCTTGGCTCATGAACCAAAATTTGATTCTGCTGTAATTGCAATCGGGTGACTTGGGTCGCGACATCTGCCACGACGTTTGCCAGCTCGTCGACTTTGGAATAGACCTCGGCCATCTTCTCATCCCTGTCCTGAAATTTCCTTTGAAGCCATTGGAATAATGCTTGTTCTGTAGTTCCGGCTATGACAATCGGGTAATCTTTATTGCCTGAGCTCAATTCCGCAGGAACCACGGGCTCCTCTAGCTTATCGGCCTGAGCGGGCTCTTCATCATTTAGATCGAGCCGATGCTTGGTAGCGTCAACCATATCATCACTATGGCTGTGAAGAAGAGGAGGGTTCGTTTCTTCATATACGGCCATGTAGACAGTGTGGATAACACATTTAGCCATTCTTTCATCACTGGCAGCTGGTTTCGCGGAGCAGTCCGGGCTTTGGAAATTCATAAATTTTAACATGGCCAGAGCCCTAGCCCTTTTGTTGGCTCTATATCTGAGCAGCTTCTGCCTCAGCTTCTCTGCCTTAAGCGCTTGGCAAGCTTCTGCTCTTCGGGAAGCCGCCATAGGACGAGCGATGGGGATGCTTGAGAAGACATTTGCCCGCGTGTCCGTTGAAGGTATCGCCTGGGTTTGCCCACGACGCCTGGCAACTTCTTTTGTTCCGATGGCTTTGCCCCCAGTTGGGGCCATAGAAAGCCATCCAGACACCGATTTGCGATTGGGTTAGGGCACCCTCGAGATTACCACATTCGGTCTCCTGCCTTTCGAGACCGGTCTGTCTGTTGCTGGAGCTTGAGGAGCCGGGATGGCGTTAGCTGACACGAACAGGATAGAGCCGAATGGTAGCGGCTCCTCCTCCCATTGTCGCCCGAGACTGGCCGGAAGGACCGTCCTGGAGTCCATCTTCATTGTGTAGGAGACGGGAGTCGTGCTGAGAGCTGAGATCGTCCTTGGAGACATTGTTGGGGAGTGATTGCTTGAAAACCTGCATGAAAAAGCAATATTTTAGTTTAAATATAGGTATGTATATTGATTGAGTTCGCATGAACGTTGAACCCAAAATATGGGAGGAGAGATTGGTCCCACCGGGCGTGCCAGAATCTGTAGGGTGTTTTTCATCACCCCATTGAGATGGGAATACGCGCGCGCTTGTCAGGCGTACTACAGATTCCCCCTGCCTGGGGTTGGCCGGGGTTTATTGATTGTGGGGATCCGAATCTCCAGCAGCCACGGACTAAGCTGCCGTTAATTACCCATCGCCTTTGGGGCGAGAGAAACTCCGATTAATGGGTTAAACTGGTCATGCGAACTCAATGTGCGGTGTGCTTGTGTTGTGTTTTGAAAGGGGGTTCTGGATATATCGGGAGCCATGCAGAGTTTTTACCGGGGTCCCGCTACCCGGATAGCGGGCTAGGGGTCAAGAGGGCTAGCAGCCCCCTTGCGGGGTGCGAGGCAGATCCCCGTTAGAAATTTTTTCTAACAGGGACAGTGTCGCGGAGTATGTGTGTATGTACATATGTATACATATATGTGTACACACACACACACACACACACTCACACACACACACACACACATATATATATATAAAAGAAAGAGGGGGAAAAGGCATCCAAAGGATGCGTGGGGCCAGCGCCCAGGTGCTGTGCGCTCAAGCGCTAGTGTGCCACGTGTCGACAGGTGGGCGCTCTGCGCTTGAGTGCTGGGCGCTCTGTGCTTGAGCGCTGGGCGCTCTGCGCATGAGCGCTGGGTGCTGTAGCGCAAGCGCGCCACGTGTCGGCACGTGGGCGCTTTGTGCTTCAGCGCCTGACACTCGAGCGCAAGTGCGCCACGTGTCGGCACGGGGGCGACTTGCGCTCGAGCGCTGTGCGCTTGGGCACAAGTGCGCCACGTGTCGGCACTGGGGTGACTTGCGCTCGAGCGCTTGCGCTTGAGCGCAAGCGCGCCACGTGTCGGCACTGGGGCGACTTGAGCTCGAGCGCAAGCGCCCCGCGTGTCGGCACGTGGGCGCTTTGCGCTTGAGCGCAGTGCGCTGTTGTGCAAGCGCGCCACGTGTCGGCACGTGGGCGCTTTGCACTGGAGCGCTGAGCGCTGACACGCTACGTGTCAGCACGTGGGCGCTCTGCGCTTGAGCGCCGGCGAGGAAAAGAGGCTTTTAGCCTAAAAAGATTCTCGAAAGAGAAATCATAGTGGAGTTGGACTCCTGAGTGCGTTTTTGGGGTTAATGGAAGGGGTTCTTCTTCTTCCTCTTCTGTTAGCTGGATCTTGAAGATCATGAGATGTGAGATCTCAAAATCTCTCCTTTTTGGGATCTAAAGACAGATCCAAGTTCCCCTTTGTGGGTTTGGTGGTGAAAAACTATCTTATTTTTTAAAAGGAAAAGTAAAACTCTTGATTTAATTCAAAAGAAAGAAGAAGGTTTGAGACCTTCAGAAAGGGGAAAGAAATACCAATCCAAGATTTTTTTGAGAGAATGAAAAGTGTTCTTTTATTCATCATCATGTTGCCTTATATAGGCTTACATATTTACATATAGCCCCTTGGGCTTTACAAAAATGGCATTTTAGCCATCCCATGGCTCATGTGCCATTTCATTTTTGCACATAAGCCATGGGCTTACAAAATATTGGCTTTATGCCCATTTTGTTTACATTCATGCATAAACAATTACATAAAAATTATTTATTACATGATTTTGTTGTTGGCATGGGGAGGCTGGCTGCGGGCTCGACTTAGGCATGGGCCCGCTTGACCTGGGCTTGGGCCCACCTGGCTTGGGGTTGACTTTGATTTTGACTTGGTGAAGAACTGTGGTTTGATTTAGAATGTATATGCCATTATTTAACGAGCCTGATCCAATCAACTTTTGATTCAGGAAGATGTTCATAACATTATCCTGTACTACAAAATTATATCCTTCCTTACTTAATAAAGAAACTGATATAAGATTGCATATCAGGGTCGGTATGTAATAGCATTCGTTCAGAATCAATGTATTACCATTTGGTAATACAAGGTGATATTCGCCAACTGCTTTGGTGCAACATTTGCACCATTCCCTACTTATACGGAATGATCACCTATTCCCAGTTCTCCACCTTTCCTTAGCCCATGTAACATATTACATATGTGGGGTCCCGATCCAGTATCTAATACCCAGGACGTAGAGTGTACTGAGAAACAGTTCGGGGTGACTAACACACCCGAAGAAGATGTATCAACATGCTCATTCTTCGTTTGGGTGGCGTGGAAATCCGGATATGTTCATATTATCTGCTCGGACTTATAACAATTATAAGTTGGAGCGGAACCAACGTTTCCTGCTCAGCAAAACAAGTGGGTTCGGTCAATACATCCATATTATTATCTTGATTAAAGCCTGGCATGGTCGCTACCTGGAGAGAGAGAGAGAAGAAAACACTTAGTGTATGCTCTTGCAAAGATCAGATTGGTTATTTATCTTATCTAATCGATGTCTCTCACTGCTAATATCAAATTTTCCTTCAAACCTTAAAAAGAAAATTTATCCAGGATTTATTGCATACTACAACTTCGCTAACCATTCAGCCAGATCAGTGCCGGTACTTCTGAGGGAGGTTCCCCGTGCTATTGCATACCTTCTATGAGATAGTTGGATCCCGATACCCACTGTGAGCAAAAGTTGCTCCCGGGAGAGTTTTGCACTTTACAATTAGCTAACTCATTAGGTGTCTAGAAAGGTGTCAACGGGGTTACGCCTCTAGGAAAATGAGGTTTATTTTAATTAGGTCCGTGCGAAAGCACGGGGAACCTCCCTCAGAAGTACCGGCACTGACCTGGCTGAACGGTTAGCGAAGTTGTAGAATGCAATAAATCCTGGCTAAATTTTCTTTTTAAGGTTTGAAGGATAGCAGTGGGAGACATCAATTAGATAAGATAAATAACCAATCTGATCTTTGCAAGAGCATACGCTAAGTGTTTTCTTCTCTCTCTCTCAAGGTAGCGACCATGCCAGGACTTAATCAAGATAATAATATGGATGTATTGACCGAACCCGCTTGTTATGCTGAGCAGGGAACGTTGGTTCAGCTCCAACTTATAATTGTTATAAGTCCGAGCAGATAATATGAACATATCCGGATTTCCACGCCACCCAAACAAAGAATGAGCATGTTGATGCATCTTCTTCGGGTGTGTTAGTCACCCAGAACTGTTTCTCAGTACACTCTACGTCCTGGGTATTAGATACTGGATCGGGACCCCACATATATAATATGTTACAAGGGCTAAGGAAAGGTAGAGAACTGGGAATAGGTGATTATTCCGTACAAGTAGGGAATGGTGCAAATGTTGCAGCCAAAGCAGTTGGCGAATATCACTTTGTACTACCAAATGGTAATATATTGATTCTGAACGAATGCTATTACATACCGACCCTGATATGCAATCTTATATCAGTTTCTTTATTAAGTAAGGAAGGATATAATTTTGTAGTATAGGATAATATTATGAACATCTTCCTGAATCAAAAGCTGATTGGATCAGGCTCGTTAAATAATGGTATATACATCCTAAATCAAACCACAGTTCTTAACGTACAAAACACACACAAGAGGAAGAGTTCAGAAATGAACGAATCCTTCTTGTGGCATTGTAGACTAGGTCATATCAATGCGACACGACTGGCTAAGTTCCATAAGGATGGATATTTGAATCCGTTCGAATTATCATCTTATGCAACTTACTAGTCATATCTCAAAGGTAAAATGATCAAAACTCGCTTTAGTGGACACGGAGAAAGAGTTAAGGAACTCTTGGGACTGATACGTAATAATGTATGCGGTCCCATGTCTACACATGCCATGAATAGTTCCACGTACTTCATTACATTCACTGACGATCTCTCAAGATACGGACATGTGTTCCTGATGAAACACAACTCTGAAGCTTCTGAGAAATTCAAAGAATATAAGCATGAAGTTGAGAACCAAACGGGTAAAAGTATTAAAATCCTTCGATCCGATCGGGGAGGAGAATACTTGAGCATGGAATTTCATGACTATCTAAAAGAGAATGGGATTTTCTCTCAGCTTACTCCTCCATATAGACCACAGCAAAATGGTGTATCGGAACAGAGGAATCACACCCTATTGGATATGGTGCGCTCTATGATGAGCACTGCTGAGTTACCTATTTCCTTTTGGGGTTATGCGTTGGAGACAGCAGCATACCTATGGAATCTGGTTCCATCTAAATCTGTACCTACCACACCATATGAGATATGGAGTGGACAGAGACCATATTTTAAATGAGTTAAGATATGAGGTTGTCTGGCCTATGTCAAAAGGCAAAATCCAGACAAACTCGAGGCACGATCAGTTCATTGTAAGTTTGTGGGATATCCAAAGAATTCATATGGATACTTTTTCTACCACAGTGAGGAACAAAAGGTGTTTGTTGCTCAATATGCCACCTTTTTAGAAAAGGAATTTCTTGCAAAAGAAATTAGTGGCAAAGAGGTAGAGCTGGAAGAAGTTCCAGCAGAACAAACTACAACTGAAGATTTAGTGGAACCACAGCCTATCTACCGATCTAGTAGGGTTCCTCATCCACTTGAGGGATACTACGGTTTTCTCATACACCATGGGAGCGAGAATTGCATCATGGTAGATGATGACCCAACTAGCTTCGAGCAGGCCATCACGAGTGGGGGCTCTGTGAAATGGTTGGATGCAATGCGATCTGAGATGGAATCCATGTACACCAACAAAGTATGAACTTTGGAAGTTGCTCCTGAAGGGATAAACCCATCAGGAGCAAATGGATCTTTAAGAAGAAACTTGGTGTAGATGGAAATGTTGAGACTTTCAAAGCTAGATTTGTTGCAAAAGGTTTTCGTCAAAGACCAGGTGTGGACTATGATGAAACCTTTTCTCTAGTGGCTTTGCTTAAGTCCATCCGGATCCTTCTTACCATCGCTGTATGCCATGATTACGAAATCTGGCAAATGGATGTTAAGACCGCCTTTTTAAATAGTGATTTAGAAGAGTGCATGTACATAACTCAGCCAGAGGGCTTCGTGGACAGTGGGAGCAGCGGGAAGGTGTGCAAGCTGCTTAAATCCATTTACGGGTTAAAGCAGGCATCGCGGAGTTAAAACATCTGTTTTGATGTGGTATTCAAAAAGTTTGACTTCATCAAAAACGTAGATGAACCTTATATATACAAGAAGGTGGCAGAGAGTAAGGTTGTCTTCCTCGTATTGTACGTGGACGATATACTCTTGATAGGAAATGATGTTCCTATGCAGTAATCGGTCAAGCTCTTCTTATCACAAAGATTCTCAATGAAAGATCTAGGGGATGCCTTATAACATTTCAGAAAAATAAAATATTATTTTTGGGAATTTTTATAATTAAATAATAAATAATATGAATATTTTAATAAATTGGTATAATTATATACCGATAATTTAGAAAATAATTGGGAAATTATAAGAATTATTGAAATATTGGTGTTCATGTGATATGAAAAATTATTGATTTTCAAAATACTTATTTGTAAATAGATTAAATGCTAATCTCGATTAAATATCACTAATCGTGTATTAAGCTTAATATATGCACATGACAAACACCATGTCATTTTTTTCACACTTGCTACATTTTTCTACCATGGTTTTTCTTTTTTCTTTTTCTTTGCATGGCTTTGTTTATATGAATGAGAAGAAAAAGAAAATAGAAAAGAAAAGAAAAGAAAAGGAAATGAGAGAGTAGGGGGAGAGTTCTAGAACCATCAGGACTCTTTGACTTGGCCCCATTTTTTAACCTCATCTTCATCATTCTTCTTCTCTCTCCTTCACCTCCATGGCTGCCTCTCTCCCCAACCCTCTCTACCTCCTCACTACACCATCAACCCCATACCAAAACCTTACATCCTCTTCACAAAAATTGTGCACAAGCCCACTACTAGCATGAGGAACCAAGCAAGTTTGGATTTTGAGCACTTGGGGCAACTCAAGAAAATTCTTGAGTTACCAAATGAGCTAATTTCAACACCATTAGAGTTGTATTTCATTCTATTAGCTTCTATTATTAGTTTAGAATTGATTTATCGAGGTTTAGAGAACTTTGAAAATTTCAAGTTAGGGTTTTGAGGAAATCTTGAGTTGTGAAGTGTAATTGAGGTTAGTAAAGGCCATATAACCCCTGTTGTGATTGTATACTTGACTAAACCTGAGAGTCAACCTTATCTAGAAAACTTAGAAACCCCGATATCGGATTTTTGTGACTTTTGTGGTGATAATTGGAGATCTGCTGTGACTCGGAGACTTGGAAAATTATTTAGCAATTATAGTGATGTGTGCAGGTGACCAGAAGACCACCTCTGAAACCCGAGCCCCTATACCCAAACTTGGGCCGCAGATTTAATTGATATGGCCGCAATTTGTGGCTATATTTTGGAGTTAGGCTGTGATCTTTTGTGGGAAGCTAAATTATCTGATAACTAAACCCTTCCCATATGCAAAATTAGCTAATTTAATTTAGGGTATAATCTGGGGCCATTTTCTTGAGTTGCTGCATTGTTTTACGACTTCGTTTTAACTTGGTTTTGGCATTTGGGTTTTTAACTCGATGTTCTGATGTTTGTACCTCGACACCGAGAATTTGTTTTGCTTTTCTTGCATGCGAGGACCATAGGTTCTAACCTATGTATGTTTTATGCCGTTCTGGTTTTCATTCGTGATTTCGATTTACGATGCCATAAGTTTATGTAGGCACATTTATGTGGATTTCGAGACGACGGGAAGAGAATGGCGACATCGGCTTTGGCAAGCGAGGATTCAGGTGAGTGGATGTATATCTACGGGGGAAGTCGGGTGGATGGCGTATAGAACCCTTACAAACGTAGTATAAGGTTATTACATATTATTATTATGAGTCGGACATGACCTCGGATTCTTGACTAGTAGGGTACTATTAAAGAACGTAAGTTGGAATAGATTGAGTTAGAAAGACTTAACCAGAGGATGATTACCTTGGAGATAATTTATAGGTTTCATGTAGACACACACACGCACACACACATACACTTGACTTGGTGTATATGTATGTGTGTGTGTGTGTGTGTGTGTATGAATGTGTGTAGGTTCATATATATATATATATATATAACATATACACGTGATATGAAGATATTATATGATACATGGGGTTGAGTCGATATGACTGGCATGATGCCGTGAGATATTGGATGTAGGATCGAAATATGATATGAAATGTGTTATGATATTAGCGGATCGTTGGGTAATATGAAAATATATAAATGATAATATATGTTGATGTCATTGAAATGAACGAGACTCATGAATAAAACCCAGATCATAATATGTGACTAAATCATGATATGATATATGTCATGATATTTTAGTGGATCATTTGACGATGTATATTTACACAGACGATGATATATGTTTGATGATATTGGAATGTATGCGATTGTAGTATAGTACCCTTGACCATGATATTGTTTGATGATGATATTATACGAATGCTGATGTATATATGGTAATTGACCATAGCCCGATGTTGGGATGCCGTACGATGGATTTTATCGTACGAGGTATAGATATGATGATTGTGTTAGTTATATGTATGCCCTAGAGGCCATTACTGTACATTGGATGTATATTGTAGTGGATGCTGGGACATATATAGGTAGGACTTTCTTGCTCGACATGATAGTACGCTATCTGGTTGCTCTTTATCTTAACGTGTATACTTTCTGTCTCTCTGTTACATGTTGATAAAGCCCTTAGGATGTGTACTCGACTTCAAGGACTGTGATGCAGATCATACTAGTGGGGCCTGGATAGTCCATGAGTACATCCTTCAATGTTCCTAGTCAAGGGAATATCGAGACGGGGCATCGATATTCCAGAGTAGACTAGCGTATATCTTCTCGACCTATGCGTTCGGCGATGGATGATCCCATATCCATTGGTGTTTGAGATCGGAGATGGTATGCGGGTGCTCAGTGGAGACTGGGTACACTGAACAGACTCGCCGAGAACTCCCAGATGGTATTATACCTCACGTCAGATGGCAGTTCTCTGGTGACACTGGTACAGCTTAGTCTGTTGACCCGAGATCGTCATAGAGTCTTGTGTGTCTCCCACTGTGCTTTGATTTCCATCCTACCACGGCTCTACTGAGTCGTGCAAACAGGTGGTTTTTGGGTACAGTCCCGATTCACATGGAGGCAATGAGCGATAGGAGGGGATTCGTCTCTCCCGGTATTGGGGGTTGATGTTGCGCTATGCTCGACTGGCCATAACAGGAAATCCCTGGCCAGGGTTACAGTGACCTACTGGTAAGTGTTATCAGTAGTTTCACACATGATCATGGACTTCACGTCGGCATGACTTATCGAGCTACTGGGGTCTGACGTTTACCACCCCTAGGCGAGATATGCGACATATCAGACGAACAGACCGGACTGTACGGTAAGTGTTACTGGTTGGATTCACAGGAGTGTGAGCGGGCTTGCTCGTCGATCTTCTGATCGCTCAATACCCGGGTGGACGTTACGTTTAGCAGACCGCTTGCGGCTTGTGGGTGTTTGATATGATCATCATCTGCTGCCGGCGTATTGACGAGTCTTTAGAGTCCTACACAGAGGTTTCCTAGCTCAAGTGAAACGAAATAGGAGCGCATATGAGATATGTGCGGGACCGAGAATAATACCAGTATATGATACTGTATTTGATTCTCGCGATTTGTAACATTGATCGGTTATATGCGATATAGCCGGGTTATCGGATCAAGTGTTGATTCGATAAGTTGTTACTATTGATATTAGTCGGTTATATGTGATATGACCGGATCGTTAAATCAAGTGTTGATTTAATGATTTAATGCATAATTATATATTTGATATATTACTTTGCATTAACTAGTATAGGTTCACTTAAATTGGATTTTCTCACTTGATGTGCATATTGTATATGTAATATATTTTTGTGCACAAGATTGTATCATGTTTGATGATACATGCATGCTTGGGTTTGTGTAAAGAATTGACCATGGTTATATGAATGGTTAGGGTTTCATTTTATTTACTTATTCATTTATTTATTCTTTTTGTTTATTTTGGCAAAAGAAAATGATAAAGATAAATGAATGGTGGCTATGTTTGTTTTTAGTTGAAGATTTATGAAGCATTGACTAAGTCATCATTCTTGTCTCATGCTTAACCCTAACCATTTATACTAACCCTAGTTCATTCTCTACACTTAACCAAGGGTTAGTATATGATAAGTATTAGATTTCTTTTCTATTTTTATTAACTTATCATATTCATCTTCATCTTCTTCTTCATCTTGAACAAGAAGAAAACAATGCCACCATCAATGGCAACTTGAGAATAAGAGTGAGAAATCCAATTCTAAAGTGAACCCACTTCCTATTTCTTCATCCTTTACCTCTTGCCAAGTAGTATAGGGTGTTTTCTTCACAAGTTTCATGACTTGGTGAAGTGAAAGCTTGATCTAGTGATGCCTCGACGTAGATCATCTTCGGCATCGAAGCCGACGACCAAGCCCGCCCATTTCCTCGATGAAGCCGATGCTAGAGTCCGGAATCCGATTTGGACAGCGGAGGGACATCATCGCGGAGCTTAGGATGTGGTGGACCGGATCTACAAAGGTTGTAGCCCCTTTCCTTTTAGATAAACTCTTTTACTTGCATCGCATAGCCTATATATCTAGTTAACGATCCGTATTAGGTTTTCTCGGCACATGTAAAATTTCAATTGGGCATGTTTGATCACTTGTGAGACTTCATTAGTGTGCCTAGGAACCCTACAGTGGTATCAGAGCCTAGTTAGTGCCTTAGGCGATGCGTAGACGGAATTAGAAGTCCGATTGAACCGAAACCCCAATCGCATTTTGCTCTCTGGACATTTTTGAAAAACGTGGTTTTTTCCAGATTAAAAATATGCAGAAAACTCAGTAGAAGATTCTAAGAATTACTGTATAAAACGGGGCCCTGAATCCATTAAAGCGCGGCGGAACCGCGGCATTAGCATGCTAATGCGGCGGTTCCGCGGCCCTTTTGTCTCCTCTTGCGATAAATTTTGCACAGTAATTCCTAGTTTGCAGTGCTGGTTTTCCTGGGAATTTTTAATAATTTTTCAAGAGTTGAATTTTCTGGGTTGTATTGGGGACTCGGTGTATCGATCGGATTGTCTAATTTTGTCAGTGTGTTTTTCCGGGTATTTTTAGAATATGTTAGAAAGTTCAACCGGATATAAATACCCACTTTTTCCCCTGCCGGGAAATTTCCAATTGTTGGATTTTTTCGTAGTTTAACGACGTTCTAAGTAGTGCAAGTAACGCGATGGACCCTCTAGAAGACAACAAACCTTAACTCGATTATGTGACCGTCTTGAACTGCCCTTTGAACCTTCGGGTTTGGGGCAGTACGGCGTGCCACATATGAGGCGTTGGCTTGACCCTTCTACGGCTGGACCGTTGGTACTGAGGCACGAACTTAATGTTGTTAGACTTATTTCATGTGTTGAGCTATTTCGGGAAAACTTAGGTGTTCGAATGTTCAATCGGAAAGTTTAACATTTTCTGTTTATCCGGAATGTGATACAACAATTGGAATTCACAAAAGTTATGTGATAACTGAATGAATGTTATAAACATAGCACTTTAGTCTCACTTGATCGGTTGCCATGGAATTTTGATGTGATCAAAAGTCCGTCGCAATCACGTAGCGTACGCAGATACTCGCCGGGTAAACTTAATAGACATCCTCACTCCATAGCCCCGACCAAGTGACTGTAGGAGAACCCCGTCGCCGAAAGCATCCGTTCGGGTGCTCGCGGTAGCGGTGTTCCGCCTTGTTGCACTTCGTCGACGGTATCGGGGGTGTGACCGTCTACTAGAGTTTGCGACGAGCATTCGATCAAAATGTCGGGAATCTTGTTGAATTGCCCGACTGGATATTGAAAAGTGTTTTCGATAATGAGACTAAAATGCGGGGTTTATAATTGTTAGGCATGCGATGTCTAAAGAATTCATTTGATCAGGCATGCGATGTCTGAGGTGGTTGTGGATTCCAACTATTGTAGTTTTACACTTTCTTTTCTGTGACCGTAAGTGTAATATGTGATGTCGCCGGTTTCGTTGCTACATGTCAACGACAATTGGGATGCGTATATTTACTTATGTTGATGACATGTGATGTTATGTGTTGCTGGATATGTTATATTGGATCGTCGTGTTTGAATAGCCGGGGGGTTCTTATGTGAGATGAGTGTTTTTCATTTTCATTCATGTAAAAACTTGTATGTAATATTATTTTATTGGGGCACTTCCAGGTTGCGGAAGATGTCACCGTTGATATATATTATTTACTTTTCTGCACTAGGATAGACCCAAGGAGGGGAGCACAAGTAACCGGGTTCTAGGGTCCAGTGGTAGACCATCTCGAGGAGTCGAGTCCGGGTCACCTAACCCTAGAATTGGTAGGGTTGCTTGCCGCTCTCGTAGGGGTCTAGGGGTGTGGGATAGGCTATTCATCACGACCGTGGAATCCGTGTTTTATACTGGCTCGTATTGAAAACACGGACGCCCTAGTATATCCAATATTTCATATGTTTCTTCTACTGTGTTTTATCTGTGATGTGATCATGTGATGTTCTGTGACAGATATTATATATAGTATATATGATATATTATATAAACGTTGCTTATGTTTTACACCCGCGCTAGCCCTGCCCCGCTCTGCCGTTAGTTACCTAACCTAACGGTGCAGACGGGACATCGAGGCGAATGCGGATGGCATAAGCGTACGTTATATTTATCTGTGATGTTTAGGTGGACTTAAATGATGGGATATTCATTAATGAGATTAATGAAAGAAAATAAACCTAATTGATGTTGTGGAATCGAATTTCAAAATAAAAACAGGTAGCTACAGTTCTTGCTTTGCATCGCGGTGTTCATTGTAGAACATCCTGCACCTTATTCGATGGGGAAAGGACCGAGATCCCTTCACCGGGAGTGACTCCTTTAGCAATAACTGGCAGATGCTACACACTCGGTTTGTCTTTTGATCGCTTCTATAGTTTCTGCTTTGCATAGTGATATATATGATATATCCCGCACCTCATTCGACGAGGAAAGGGCCGACGATCCCTTCACCGGGAGTGACCCCTTTAGCAAAACTAGAAAAGCCTCAAAAACATTCCATTTAAAAACCATTTGATTCCGCAACGAGATCAAGTTCAAAGCGTTAAAGGTTTTCATAAAAACCATTCGCAACCCTCCGTCATTTTAGGAAGTAGAGTACTTAGTATTCGTGCTGTGTTTGTTGACCATAGTCAAGGCACAGTGTACGGTAGTTAAGTGATGTCTTCCTACACCGCATATGATGCGATTAGTTAGGACAGTCGCGTGACTTTGTTGACCTTAGTTAAGGGTCATGTGGGTGGGTCTAATTAATCACGAAATGACGGGTAGAACTTAACTAGTACTTATGATTTGTTGACCATAGTTAATGTCATAGGTGCTAGGGATAAAAACCTTTATCGGGAGTCTCAAGTGTTGAAATTTGCAATGAGATTGCATACCTTCTATATGATAGTTGGATCCCGATACCCACTGCGAGTAATTGTTACTCCTGGGAGAGTTTTGCACTTTGCAATTAGCCGATCAAGTAGGTGTCTAGAAAGGTGTCAACGGGGTTACGCCTCTGGGAAAACGAGGTTTACTGTAATTAGGTCCGTGCGAAAGCACGGGGAACCTCCCTCAAAGTACCGACACTGGCCTGGCTGAAAGATTGGCGAACTTGTAGAGTGTAATTAATCCTGGCTAGTCTTTCCTTTTAGGGTTTGAAGGAAGATTTGATAAAAACAGTGGGAGCCATCCTGATTAGATAAAATATATAACCAATCTAATCTTGCAAGAGCGCACGCTGAGTGTTTTCTTCTCTCTCTCTCCTGGTAGCGACCATATCACGCCTTAATCAAGATAATAAAATGGATGTATTGACCGAACCCGCTTGTTATACTGAGCTGGGGAACGTTGGTCCCGCTCCAACTTATAATTGTTATAAGACAGAGCAGGAAATAAAGGGAATACCAGAATTCCTATGCCGCCCAAACGAAGAAAGTGCATATGATGCACCTCCTTCGGGTGTGTTAATTATAAA
Source organism: Agapanthus africanus (assembly GCA_030015575.1). Taxonomy (NCBI): domain Eukaryota; kingdom Viridiplantae; phylum Streptophyta; class Magnoliopsida; order Asparagales; family Amaryllidaceae; genus Agapanthus; species Agapanthus africanus. Next base: position 395,700,488 of record CM057350.1, on the reverse strand, counting down.
GAACTGTTTCTCAGTATCCTCTGTATCCTGGGTATTCGATACCGGATCAGGATCCCAGATATGTAATCTGTTACATAGGGCTACAAAAGGGTAGAAAAACTGAGAAAGGGTGATAAGTTTCATGAGACAGAAAACGGGGCAAGTGTTGCAACCAAGTCTGTTGGTCACTGTCACCCTGTATTACCAATACATTGATTCTGAACAAATGCTATTAGATACCGAACCTGATATACAAAATCATATCAGTCTCTTTATTAGTAAAGAAATGATAAAATTTTGTATTGATGGATAATATTTTGAACATTTCCTATATCAAAAGTTGATCGGTTCAGGGACGTTATCTAAAAGCATTGACGTTCTAAATCAAACTACAGTTGCTAGTATGCAGAACACACACAAGAGGAAGAGTTCAGAAATGAACGAATCCTTCTTGAGGCATTGTAGACTAGGTCACATCAATGCGACCCGACTAGCTGAAGTTACATTTTAGATGCATATTTAAATCAGTTTGAATTTACATCTTATGAAACTTGCCAGTCATGTCACAAAGATTAGATAACCATAGCCCTGTTTATTGGAAACAGAGAAAGAGTTAATGAACTCTTGGGACTGATACATGATGATGTATGTAAGGTCTCCTGTCTACACATGCCAAGAATGGTTCTTTATACTTCATTATATTCTCTGATAATCTCTCAAGATTCAGATATATGTTCCTGTTGAAACACAAGTCCGAACCTTTTGAGATATTCACAGAATATAAGTTAGAAGTAGAGAACCAATACGGGTATAAGTATTATGTCCTATGATGAGATCAGGGAGGAGAATACTTGTGCATTGCATTCCTGGACCATTCTAAAGGAGAATGAGATTCTCTCTCCGTATTACTCCTCTGAATACACCACAGCACAACGGTGTATCGGGGCGGAGCAATCACACAATATTAGATATCGTGTGCTCTATGATGAGTATTACTGAGTTACCTATTTCCTTTTTGGGTTATGCACTTGAGAAGCTGCATACCTATTGAATTGGGTTCAAATCAAATCAGTTGCCTACCACTTCATATGTGATATGGAAAGGGAAGAGCCCATATCTTAAGTTAGTTAAGATTTGTGGTTGTCTGGCCTATGTCAAAAGCAAAATCCGAACAAGATCGAGGTAAAGTCAGTTGTGTAGAACTGGAAAGGTTCCAGCTATACAAAACTGCAGCTGATGATTTGACAGAACCAAAGAATTCAATAGTTCCCGACGAACCTCAGCCTCTCCGCCGATCTAGCAGGGTTCCTCACCTGCTTGAGAGATACTTCGGTTTCTCGATGACAGTGGGAGCAAGGATTGCATCATGAGATGATGACCCAACTAGATTCGAGCAGGCCATCAAGAGTAGGGACTCTATAAGAATGGCTGGATGCTTAGCAATCTGAGATGGAATCCATATACACCAACAAAGTATGGACTTTGGTTGCGATATCTGAAGGGTTAAATCCCCATCAGGAGCAAGTATATCTTGAGAAGATTACTTGGTGTAGATGGACAAGTTGAGACTTTCAAAGCTAGACTTGTCAAAGGTTTTCGTCATCGACCAGGCACGAATAATGATGAAACCTTTTCCAGGGACTATACTTAAGTCCATCCAGATCCTACTTACCACGGCTACATACCATGACTACGATATCTGGTGGTTGGGTGCCATGACTACTTTTCTAAATAATGATTTAGAAGAGAACGTCTATAAGAACACAGCCAGAGGGCTACGTAAACAGTGGGATCAGCGGAAACGTGTGCAAGATGTTTTATGTGATGAAGCAGGCATCGCGGAGTTGGAACATCTTTTTTGATGAGTTAGTCAAACAATTTGACATCATCAAAATGGTAGATGAACCTTGTATATACAAAACGGTAGTAGAGAGTGAAGTGGTCATCCTCGTATTGTACGTGGACAACATACTCTTGATAGGAAAAGAGTTTCCTATACTACGATCGGTCGATCTCCTCTTATCACATGGATTCTCCATATAGGATCAAAGTGATACCTCCTAAATTCTGAGTTTTCATCTATGAGATAGATGTAATTGGATGCTAGGATTCTCACTAGATGTAGTGAGATGGTATCAATTGATCCTGGGGAGAATCACTGGAAGGGTTCCAGGGTGATAAAGACGACTGAATGTCAGTCACAGGCATTGTCTTTACCCTCAGTAAAGGGACGGTATGTTGGAAGAGTTCCAAGCTAGATACCGTGGCAAACTAGACGATAAAGGCTGGTAACATCGCTATTAAAGATACTACCAAAGAGGCAGTTTGGGTGTATATTGGTTCATAAGATGAACTAGGTTCCTGCCATTGTATGACAATGGAAGTGTGGTTTTGGCCCTGGAACCCTGGTCCCATCAGTGACCCAGACATATTCTGAGGCAGCATCACCTGATCATGGAGATAGTTGATCTCCAGGTTGATCGAGGTTAGGAGAGTAGACTCAGAGGACAACACGGCGGATCCACTCACGAAGGCCTTTTCCCAAAGAGAGACTTTTAGGGGATGGTTGAGTAAGTGATACTGCAACCACTGCTACAGATGGCCCTAGTGCAAGTGGGAGATTGTTAGTTATATGTATGCCCTAGAGGCCATTACTGTACATTAGATGTATATTGTAGTGGATGCTGGGACATATATAGGTAGGACTTTCTTGCTCGACATGATAGTACGCTATCTGGTTGCTCTTTATCTTAACGTGTATACTTTCTGTCTCTCTGTTACATGTTGATAAAGCCCTTAGGATGTGTACTCGACTTCCAGGACTGTGATGCAGATCATACTAGTGGGGCCTGGATAGTCCATGAGTACATCCTTCAATGTTCCTAGTCAAGGGAATATCGAGACGGGGCATCGATATTCCAGAGTAGACTAGCGTATATCTTCTCGACCCATGCGATGGGTGATGGATGATCCCATATCCATTGGTGTTTGACATCGGAGATGGTATGCGGGTGCTCAGTGGAGACTGGGTACACTGAACGGACTCGCCGAGAACTCCCAGATGGTATTATACCTCACGTCAGATGGCAGTTCTCTGGTGACACTGGTACAGCTTAGTCTGTTGACCCGAGATCGTCATAGAGTCTTGTGTGTCTCCCACTGTGCTTTGATTTCCATCCTACCACGGCTCTACTGAGTCATGCAAACAGGTGGTTTTTGGGTACAGTCCCGATTCATATGGAGGCAATGAGCGATAGGAGGGGATTCGTCTCTCCCGGTATTGGGGGTTGATGTTGCGCTATGCTCGACTGGCCATAACAGGAAATCCCTGGCCAGGGTTGCAGTGACCTACTGGTAAGTGTTATCAGTAGTTTCACACATGTCATGGACTTCACGTCGGCATGACTTATCGAGCTACTGGGGTCTGACGTTTACCACCCCTAGGCGAGATATGCGACATATCAGACGAACAGACCGGACTGTACGATAAGTGTTACTGGTTGGATTCACAGGAGTGTGAGCAGGCTTGCTCGTCGATCTTCTGATCGCTCAATACCCGGGTGGCCGTTATGTTTAGCAGACCGCTTGCGGCTTGTGGGTGTTTGATATGATCATCATCTGCTGCCGGCGTATTGACGAGTCTTTAGAGTCCAACACAGAGGTTTCCTAGCTCAAGCGAAACGAAATAGGAGCGCATATGAGATATGTGCGGGACCGAGAATAATACCAGTATATGATACTGTATTTGATTCTCGCGATTTGTAACATTGATCGGTTATATGCGATATAGCCGGGTTATCGGATCAAGTGTTGATTCGATAAGTTGTTACTATTGATATTAGTCGGTTATATGCGATATGACCGGATCGTTAAATCAAGTGTTGATTTAATAATGCATAATTATATATTTGATATATTACTTTGCTTTAACTAGTATAGGTTCACTTAAATTGGATTTTCTCACTTGATGTGCATATTGTATATGTGATATATTTTTGTGCACAAGATTGTATCATGTTTGATGATACATGCATGCTTGGGTTTGTGTAAAGAATTGACCATGGTTATATGAATGGTTAGGGTTTCATTTTATTTACTTATTCATTTATTTATTCTTTTTGTTTATTTTGGCAAAAGAAAATGATAAAGATAAATGAATGGTGGCTATGTTTGTTTTTAGTTGAAGATTCATGAAGCATTGACTAAGTCACCATTCTTGTCTCATGCTTAACCCTAACCATTTATACTAACCCTAGTTCATTCTCTACACTTAACCAAGGGTTAGTATATGATAAGTATTAGATTTCTTTTCTATTTTTATTAACTTATCATCTTCATCTTCATCTTCATCTTCATCTTCTTCTTCATCTTGAACAAGAAGAAAACAATGCCACCATCAATGGCAACTTGAGAATAAGAGTGAGAAATCCAATTCTAAAGTGAACCCACTTCCTATTTCTTCATCCTTTACCTCTTGCCAAGTAGTATAGGGTGTTTTCTTCACAAGTTTCATGACTTGGTGAAGTGAGAGCTTGATCTAGTGATGCCTCGACGTAGATCATCTTCGGCATCGAAGCCGACGACCAAGCCCGCCCATTTCCTCGGTGAAGCCGATGCTAGAGTCCGGAATCCGATTTGGACAGCGGAGGGACATCATCGCGGAGCTTAGGATGTGGTGGACCGGATCTACAAAGGTTGTAGCCCCTTTCCTTTTAGATAAACTCTTTTACTTGCATCGCATAGCCTATATATCTAGTTAACGATCCGTATTAGGTTTTCTCGGCACATGTAAAATTTCAATTGGGCATGTTTGATCACTTGTGAGACTTCATTAGTGTGCCTAGGAACCCTACAGATTGATCCACACTCTTGACTCGAGAAAGTCATACTATGTACGTGACGCTATTGAGGCTGGTCTCTGACTACTTGAGACATTGACTAAGACTTTAGGAGGATTCTTCTTAGCTTTCGACTAGTTTCTTTTGCTTAGTCCCTTAGTTGGTTAGATAGATGTTAGTTTAGGCTCGAGTCATACTTATTTTCAAAACTAACGAATCGTGCGTATTTTTTTTTAAAGACAGCCTGAGGGATACTACGGATTTTTCAAAGGACGTATCTTTTCTTAAAAACCCCATAGCCCCTACTTTTCTAAAAACCACTATTCGTGCTTTTTCAACTAACAAACTGTATGACTCGTAATTAGTATGTATACTCTATTTGTGCGTTTACTATATATTCACCGTTATATTCATGTTGTATTCATCGCATTACATGTTCATACATATGTTTCCTTGCTAATATGAAACCCTGCCTGTTAGGACACCAGCACCATTACCGATGATGTGCATGTTCCACGTACACTTATTGTCCAGCTCACACACATCATCATCGGTAATTTCCATGTCATGTATACTTTAGAACATATTATTTTTATTGATATAATCAGCTAAATACTAGTTCTAACATAATATTGTGCGATTGGTCTCATGTGCTAGTTTGGACACTGCATTTATTATTTAGACACTTCATGCATTTACATATTCATACTATCATGCTGTATTGTGGGACTTATGCCGATACTTATTAATTATTTACTCATGATTCTTAGGATTTTTGATTTTCTATGAGATTTCTGGATTTTGGGGAAAACTGCAACACTTTCAAAACTTGTTATTATTTTAAAAAAGCAAAAATGCGGTTTTCTCATGATGCGATGCGTGTGCTGTCCACCATGAGTTTTCTCGGTTCTTGAGTAGTATCATATACCCGATTCAAAGAGGGGGATGCACCATCTGCGGGTACATGGTGGGCCCGGTATGGTACCTCGGGGTAAGAAGATCGCAGATGATGGCGTTGAGCCCAGCAGGGGAGCACTACCTACCGGTTATTTGTGACGCGGCGGATATCCGGAAGATACCGACCGTAGTCGTGTGATTTGATGATATGAGCCAATCCGGACGGCCGGAGCCCGAGTTATTGAGATTTGAGATACAGAGATATGAGATTTGAGATATAGAGATACGAGATTGAGATACAGAGATATGAGATATCGAGACTTTGAGATTTACATGCTTTGTGTCGATACTTGACAAAGATTTCCATGGATTTCATTGATGATACTTCAGTTATTTCAGAAGAATTTTTCTGAGATAAAAATACATATTTCTTATATCAGATTATCCAGATTTCTTGGTGGATTGTGTCATTCATGATGCATTCATAGATCATATACATACATGACATTTTGCTACTTAATGACACCGACACAAGCACCGAGTACTACACGTATGCATAGCTTATTACCTTATCACTACTAGATGTCTAGGGTTATGTTAAGTATATTATATGACCTAGGAGAGCGTCGTGAATGCGATTTCTACCCGCATATGTCTTCTACTCACGAGTTGGCAACTCACCCCCGCTGTGCCAAATTTTCTTTCAGGTTCAGATGTATAGGTTTCCTTGGCGGCTTGTTGGCATACCACTTCATTCAGGGTGATTGTTTGGTAGGTTGGTTCACTTGTATCGTGACCGTCGTTGTACTTGTATTTATTTCAGTTTTATCTAGTAAGCTCCATCAACCAGACTTGTATTATTTGATAGACTTAGAAGACCAGTTGTTTAATCTTTTGACCTTAAAGTCGCGTTTGTATTATTATGGTTTTCTGGTGGTTATTTGGTTTCTTTTGAGTTTGTTTCTCGCCCTTCGGCGTTGTATATTATATTACTTGCGTGGTTGTGACCGCTAATTGGCGAAGAGCTAGCTCCTGCTTGGGGATGCCTTTTTATTATTTCTTATGCATATATTTCTTGTTTATACCCGTTTGGGGCCAGTTTTTATAAAGGAGACTCTGCCGAAATTTTCGAGAAAGTATGATGTTGTTTTTTTAAACATGTTTTTCTACACTTCTTCTTTTAAATGGTTTAGATTCTGGGCTTCATCTTACTTAGATTATGTTACGCCTTTAGACGTTTCGTAATTTAAGTGCCGGTCACGTTCTGTACCTTCTGGTCGTGACATGCCTCCTACATCTTGGGGATTAAGATCTAAGACTGATAACCGAACGGATCTAAATATCCCTCTCTATGTAACTTCAAAAACTGTGTTTCATTGATGTGACCCATTCTACAATGCCATAAGAAAGTCATGTTTGATTCTGGAGACTTTCTTTTAAGTGTGTTTTGGACATTGAAAACCTGTACTTGATTTAACATGTATTTACTGTCCTCTAGTGTACCTGATGCAATCAAACTTTGATTTTTGTGGATGTGAACCACATCGCTTACAAACTAGACTAGGTACACACAAACAATTATGTAGAATCTATATCTGCCCACTTGTCAATTCTAGGTGATATACTCTACGAATACAGCGTCTACGCTCATTCTGTTAGCTACCCTGGGAGTCATATCACCTGCTGTAACACCATAGAATGCGATTAGTGTTAATTAACCGATAATACGGGTTTTCTGTAAAAAAATTTACCAATTTTGTTTCCTCACATTTTTTAACATTTAATTAATAATTTATTATTATTTATTATGCCTTGCACACACTTGTGCATGTTAATATGAGGGTTTTTTGTGTTAATCTCGTTAGTGACCATGACAACCTTAAGTTAATCCTAATCCTTCCTTACTTAACCTTAACCCCTTGATATTTGTGTGAGATATTTTTTGGTGTTTTGGAATGAGAAGAGGTGGCATGGTGACTCTTGGTGAGCTTTAATGCTTGCATTAATGATGGAGGTTCACTCACCCTACACTCACCGCACTCTCTCTCTTCATCTCACCCTCTCTCATTCTCCCTCATTCTATCTCTTTCACATTATTTCCTCATTCCCTCAACCCTCAAACTGAACACTTAACCTTTCCATCACAAAACCTTCACTAAACTTCACTAAATCTCACCCAAATCCCTTTTCAAGTCTTGTTTTGCCTCTAGGATCCATTGGACCTTGGAAAGCTAAGATCTATGAGCATGTGTGGTTAGGTAACGATCTCTATCTGTTAAGTAGGTGTTTTTAAGGTTGTGTAGCTTATTAGTTTTAGTTTAGAACGCTTAAAGTTTAGTTTCGTGTACATATCGTATTTTTAGTGTCATATTGTGATATCTGTCATCTGCTGTGACCCAGAGTGTGTACTAGAAAATCTAGCAGTGTGGTTGGGTTGTACTAGAGACCCTAAGCTTTCACCTGAAGCACGAACCCCTGGAGCTCAGATTTGGCCGGCGACATGAAGAGGAAATCCGGTGACCTCGGATTTCTAGTGGAGTTTGGGTTTGGGCTTTTCAGGGTAGCTGTCTGCAGTGTTTTAATGTGATTGGTCCTGCTTGATTTTTATGTTTTGTCTGTATACAAAAGCTTGGATCACTTTGCTAGTTTCTAGTGTTACGAATACGTGTGTTACGTTATCCGACACGGTGCGTGTACTTTGTGTAGTTTTTGCTCTTGGGTTGGTTTCGTAGTGTCGCTATGTACGTTAGCCACTAGACGAACACTTGAGAGTATGTTTGGTGTTGGTACGTCGGTCAAACGTAGTTTGCATGTGTTATTGGTCGATTGCTAATATTCACTTAATATGTTGTTTTATGATCTTAGGGTTGCAGGCGGGGACTTCGGACGCTGCGAAGAAGGAAAATCAAGTGGTTGGCTTTACTTACTCCAAGATCATCTGTGAGTATATTTAACATCTACTGGGAAATCGCCTACATGGCGTTATGAGTCAAGGCTAGATATGATATGATATTAGCCGTATGTTTATATTGCACATATAGCGATTGTGCATAAAACTTCATTGCATACTATTACTTGTTGTGCTTGGACTTGTACCCATTGGACACTGCACTATTATTGACGGTTCAGGTTGCACGAGCACGGATTGTATGCTACACCCACACCATCGATAATTGCCATGACACGCACAACACCTATACATACGTGATATTTTATTGGCTAGGGACATAAGACATGATCCTTATTTTCATTGTGCATATGAGATATAGCATACATGTATACCTACATGCTTACACATATGCCTTGCTATGCCTACATGCTAGCTACACATATACCTGGAGGGTATTGTATCATTATTGACATGTATATACACATACCTAGCTTGCTACAGCTACACATATACCTGGAGGGTATTGTATCATTATTGACATGTATATACACATACCTTGCTATGCTATAGCTACACCTATACCTACATGGTATTACATCATTATTGACAGGTATATACACATATGAGATATAGCCACATGTTCACCCTTATATGATATTGCGTTGGATTTTGGAGAAATTAGGAACCGCATGATATATTTAATAACTTGTTGAAGTTAAATAGTGGTTTTTCCTTTATATGCTCATATTACTCTTTCATGTTGCATATATCATATTTCATGGATTTACGTGTTGAGATATGGATTTCATATGATGTTTTCCAGATGTTTTACTCCTGATGATATATATCAGTGGTATGGGACGCTGTTATATATGTATATATATACCAGTGGTATGGGACGCTGATATATATGTATATATATATTATATATATCATCATAATGATCTATGCAAGTATTCTTATTCTTTTCTTGATATTTGGATGCATCCACTCTGAAACCTGTATTAGAAAACCGATACGTGGATCACAAGTGTCGATATTGGACACTTGGGTTCCGTGGAACGTATAGAAATGGGGATTGCGAGTGTCGGAGTTGGACACTTATGTTCCGTGGATTTCGAGTGTCGGAGCTGGACACTTAGGTTCCGTGAGACGTACCGATTCGTGGATCACAAGTGTCGATATTGGACACTTGGGTTCCGAGGAACGTATAGATATGTGGATTGCGATTGTCAGAGTTGGACACTTATGTTCCATGGATTTCGAGTGTCGGAGCTGGACACTTAGGTTCCATGAGACTTACAGGTTATGAGGGCCGATCTGAGGGCCGATCTGAGGAATTTGGGATTTAGATTTTCTTGATGGACACTGGTCCTGCCACGATGAGGATTCCGTGAGGATGACATGTTTTATCCCATACTCCGCATTTATTTGATATGCATCGCTTCATGTATTAGTAGTACCTGATAGTGTACCTTTCATGACTGTTGTATATATATATTGTCATTTATTACTATCAGCTTGTATGTGATAGATTATCGCAGTACGTGTATACCTGCGATTACCTGCATATGTTATTTACTATTTATGAGTTGGCAACTCACCCCCGTTGTGCCACAATGTTTTGCTGGTGTCCCTCAGAGCAGTCGCGGCAGGGCTTCTTCATCACATCGTATCATCTTTTGCAGCGGATACCGCTACGGCTGACTGTGTGCAGTTTTGCTATAGGTGGGTTTTGCGGTTATCCGATGTTGCTCATTGTATATTCATTATATCCTGTACTCTCCATCTACTACTTCATGGATTGACTTAGAGACGAGTTGTAAGAACGATATTGTATATTATTTTGTGACTCTGGATGTCATTTATGTTGTTTTATTTATATCATCTTTTTCTTCTCTACGGCGTCGTATATCTGTTGTGGTGGTTGTTTTCCGCCGTTGGGCGTGGATTTGCTTCCGTTTGGGATGTTTTACTTATATCTTTTGTTGTACCCTTTTTGGGGATAGTTTTTACGAAGAAGGTGACACCAAATTTTAAAGAAAGTAAATTTGGACTTTAAAGATTTTTGATTGAGATTTAAAAAGTTTTAACAATGGTATTATCACTTACTACATTTGATGGCTTAGATTGTTGGGTTTTCGGCTTACTTGAATTACGTTACGCCTGGAGACGTTACGTGGTTTAAGGGCTGTCACGTGCCAAATTTCGGGTTGTGACATCTGCCCTGATAACTCTACGGTTTCTCAAATCTTGTAATGAATTACAGATACGTGATCCTAATCCGGTATCTAGTACTCAGGAAGTAGAGTTAACTGACAGACTGTTTTCAATCACAAACACACCCGAAGTCAAAGCCACAACATGCTTCGGATCCTGGATTCTTGCTTTCTAAGCCATGCATCCTTTCTGCTAATTCCCTTTTCCTGTAACAATAGGAACATCCCTACTTCCCTACTGTTAACCCCGAAACTTTTACCCTACCCTTTCCATCTACCTTACTGACACCACCTATCAGCTTTATGGAGGTCTTCTTCTTCTCACCCTTGGCATTCGGCTTAGATCTAGAAGAGGAAGATTCCCCAATATGCAGAGCGGGTGTCTCCCTGGTTTCCTTCAGGGTGCCCTCAACTATAACTTTCTTCCGCTGAGCGTAAGTAGGAGGTAGGGACTGTAGAATCAAGTCAGCATATGACTCGTTCTCTAATGTGGTCCCCAGGTCCGTGAGCTTTTTAATATACCTAATCATTGTAGGGACGTAGTCCCCTACAGATGACCCGACAGCCAACCTCGCTTAAAGCAATTCTTTCGAGGTCTCATATCTTGTGATACGAGATTGCTCTCAATATAAAACATTGTTATGGAGAAAGATGGAAACTAAGTCCATCTTCTCGTGCTGCCTCTGGTATACACCATCTACATAGGCCAACACGAGGCACTTGGCATTCGCACAGTCTTTTTCCCTTATCTTACGGATATCAACATCTGCGATGGTGGAAACTGGACCTGGGACGGTGGTGGCTATGAGTAGTAATGAGGTGGTCTAGCTTGTCATAGGTAATGGACATCTGGAAAAACCTTTGCCAGTCACTATAGTATAACTCAGTCATTTTATTCTCTATCTGTAACCTAATCTGGTCACCTGGTCGCTGCAATTAGGAGAGAGAGAAGAAAACAGTCAGCATGATGCTCTTGCAAGTTTAGATTGGTTTTTAATTTATCTAAACAGGATGGCTCCCACTATTTCTTGAATCCTTCTTCAAACCATAAAAGAAGAATTAGTCAGGATTAATCTCACCGTACAATACTTGCTTAACCGTTCGGCCAGGCTAGTGTCGGTACATTGAGGGAGGTTTTACGATGCTTTTGCAAAGTTCTTTAATTAAATATCCTCTTTTCCCAGAGTCGTAGCCCCGCTAACACTGTTCTAGACACCTACTTGTACGGATATTGTCACTGACAGGCTCAGTAGGGTGTCAGGATGAGTTCGCTCATCGACGTCCCTTTTGGTTAATAGCTGGCGGCCAGTCACGTATGGCTAATACCTCCGACGTGCTAGTGGTTAAATCCACAACCATAGTATTTACGAGTCTTTAGAGTCCACAACACACAGTTACTCAAGTTTTGGGCGAAACGCTGTAGAGGCCGTATGGAGATATGGCAGGGTTCAATCAGATACGTGCGGTATTGCACGGATCGTGATCGGACGGTTTTTACTAGCCGGCTTTGGCTTAAGCCGGGTCCTAGTATTAGACAGTGTAGATTTTGTCTCGTTGCATTTGTATTCAGTGGGAATACAAATGCGGGCTTGTATATGCAGCAGTAGGGTTTTCCTGTAATTTATTACGGGATCAGTTTTCTGTAGTTGCCAGTTTGCTTTCCGTTCCGGCCAGTTTTCATTTGTTCCTTCCGGCCGGACTTTCTGGTGGAGGGGGTTATTTGCAAGTTTGCAAATAACTCTTTGTGGAGGTGTTATTTGTGAAATGGGAGATTATGAAAGCATCTTTTGATACCATTCTTTTCAATCATCTTTTCTTGCTTTATTGTGATTAGAATTTGATTTGATATTGTTATCATGGTTTTGGGTGTGGTCACCATTATTCTTCTCACACACTTACCTTCCTCATGTATTATGCTTTTTCTCCACCATTTCCTAAAAGGGGGTCCGGCCACTTCAAGAGAAGTGGGAGAGGTTCCTTTTTGAATGAGGGGAAATTATTCTTCTCATTTTTCTTACACCAAAGTTCATATAGCTCATCTCCTCTTGATCTTTATTCCTTCTCCAACTAATGGCAACTTCACAAACCCCATGAGGCAAAGTGAATCTACACTACAACCTACAGTACTCTTGGACGCGTCGGCTAGCCAACTTCGCGCCCGAGTTGCCTCGGTCCAGAGGTGGGAGCCCATAAAAGAATTCGGCTACGTGGTGCCCTTTCCGACGAGGAGGTGACGGACGGAGATTCCACGAGGAGATCGGAGTGGAGACGAAGACCGAAGGACACAGATCGTTTGGTATAGCTCTCTTCCCTTCTCTTGATAGCTAGGATTAGGTTAATGGTTACGATATGGGTTTTATTGTCCGCGGTAGCGCTAGTTCAAAAGTTAAGAAAAATTTTGATTCCGCATTTTGGCCTCGGATAGACGGCCGGGGCGCTGCCGTGGCGCAACACTACTTGGTTTATTGCATTGATCGTTAAGTAAAGAATCTCTTGAGGATTAGCGGATACTCACAGTGGGATTGGGATCCAAATATCATTGTGTTATAATTCTGAAGAAATCCTACCAACATTATCACACTCCAAATGGTATGTAGCACCAGCAAGTTTAAGTGTCCATAGAAACTCCCGATGTGGATTTTCGCCCCATGCTCTTATGACCTTGACAAAGGCTGGCAAATAATAAGTCACATGTTAAGTTCTACCCATCATTGTCCAGGTTAATTTGAACACACCCGTATATACCTTTGACGAAGGCCAACAAAGTAATATGAATGTCCCAAACCAACGCATCAATCTATGCTACATATGAATACCCAGCAGGTACCAATCACTATGCCTTGATGAAGACCAACAAACATAGCTTGAATACTACTTAATATTCATATGAAACGACGGAAGGCTACGAATGGTTTTGGCAAAACTGTGAACGTAGTGAACTTGATATAATCGAAGGAACCTGATAGCTTTTAAATGGAGTGGTTTAAGCTCCGCATTTAAAAGTCTCCTGTTTTAAAATAACCGAGTAGTTTTAAAATTTGTTCCAACGATTCAGTTTTGGTTTGTTTTATTTGCATTATTGTAATGCAGTCCCATCATTTACACCTATCAACACAGAAAAAGATGAAAATACCACTTCCACTTATGCCATTCGCATTCGCCACTGGGCCCCGTCTAACACCGTTAAGTTACTTAACTAACGCCACAACAAGGGCTGGACTACCGCGGATGCAAAATATAAGCAATGTCTATTATATAGAATATATATAATAACCATTCATCTCATGCAATAATAGGCATTCCAGATCACAGATGAACATATTGGAAATACTAGGAATTCCGCGTTTCGTTTAAGCCTGTAACGAAAGACAGATTCCACGGTCGTGATGAATAGCCAAAGCCCACCCTAGACACCTACGGATGTGGCAAATTACCCGCCAAATACCCGAAGTGAAGCAACCTCCCTCAGCAAAGTGAGTCGGCCACTCAGCACTTCTAAGTACCCGGTAGTTTGTGCACCCCACATTGGGTCTATCCTAGGAGCAATAACAGTAAATTAAATAATACAACGGTGGCTACAACCTCAACCCGGATGTGCCCCGCAAAAATAATATTACATCACTTTACAAATTTACATCGAATGAAATAATGAAAACTCTCATCTCACATCCACGGCTATTCATCCACGACGATCCAACAAGTTCATATACACAAACCAACATAACAACATCAAAGATATGTGCAACCCCGACTAATCGATGTATAGCAATTAGTCAACGTTTACAAACATATATACAAATCATAAAGCTTGTAATGTAACTGGGACATTAGAATTCCACACGCAATTAGCAAACTTAACCAATTTTTCGAAAACTTGAAAAATCCAGTGAGCTAAAGTTCCAAAAACGATTGTTTTAAGCCAATTCGGACGTTCGAATCAAAACGAAACACACCCAGACTTTCACGGAGAGTTAAAGAATGAAATTAGCTTCAAGTTGGGGGCCTAGAGGGGTACCCTATCCCTGAAGCCCCCACGAGATGGCCAGGGGGTGAGGCAGACCCGAAACTGCCTAAGGTGGTGCAGTTTTGGGTCCCCACCACCAAGACCACCTTGTGGTGGTCTTGGGGAGTGGGCCCAGCCATTCGGTCCCCTTGGGGATTCCCCAGGGTGCCCATGCACTACCTCATGGATTCTCAGTTCAAGCCGTGAGCCCGCGGGGTGTGCAAACTTCTCAAACTTTCAGTTTTTGGAACAGTTTTTGTCGGCAGTTTTTGCGCGACAAAAACGGCGGATTTCTAACGTCGCTACAAGATATCTAAGGTTTATGAGAGGCTCTGATACCACTGTAATTCGATGTCACGCACCCCATGTGTTTGCAGGGAGGCGGAAATTGCAAAAAATTATTTTTATGGGCTTCGCAACACCGACTAGAACCAAGGATCAAGCATAAACCATAGCTAGCAAACTATTTGAGGTTTAACTACTCGGAAGATTGTTATACCTCATAGTATCGTGTACTTTGGGTCTACTTCCTATCCTCCTCTTCATCGTGGGCTCCGAGGATCGAAACAGATCGAAGCAACCTTGACGACCTCCTCGATTCAAAGACGATCCACCCTAGAGTCTATAGTCCGAACTCCAACCTAAAATCCGAGGTAGCTACGGCTTCTAGTTTGCTAAACTAGAAGGCCTAAAGGGTGTAGAGTAAGCAGATGGAGTGCTTTGTCTCTTTGAACATTAGGTTTCTCAACTCATGAAACTTTTAGGGTTTAGAGGAAGAAGAAGAAGACTTGGGGAAAACTTGGTGAAGAATGAACTAAAGAAAAGATTGGCTGTCCTTCCCTTGAAAATAATTAACCATACTTATATTTTTAAGAGATAAAAATATAATCAAGTGAAAATATCTCACAAATATCAACCATGGTTCAAAATATCTTACGGGTGAGTCATGCATAATCTTTTGTCAACCTAATGAGTCATCCTCATCCACCAAATATCTTAAGGGTGAGTCATGCATAATCTTTTGTCAACCTAATGAGTCATCCTCATCCACCAAATATCTCCACCTCATTCCTCATCTCATTTAAGTTTAATTCATAGAAGAAATCAAAACCTAAATTAGGTGTCCCCTTCTTGAAGATTTCCCGAGTAATTACGAGAATGTCCCTCATCCGTATATATATACCCGCACCCGCATTCCGAAGAATACGAATACTATGAGACGAAAATAATCTATCAATATAATACTAGGATCTGGCTTAAACCAAAGCCCACTAATATTATCCGCCCGATCATCATACGTGCATAAGTACACGTAAGTAATCGAAGCCCTACCATAAAACCATACAGGCTCTACACCTTTTGCCCGCTACAGGGAAACTCTATATATGGGACTCTAAAGACTCCACACTACGCTGGCAGTGGGTTTATCCATAAGCCGCAAGCGGTACTAGCTGCATGTAACCGCTACCTAGGTATGTATCGATAAGAAGGCCGATGATCTAACTCATCCGACTCCTACTGAGCCTATATGTGACAATCTCTATACAGTCTGGTCAGTTCGTCTAAGAGTATTACATATCGGGCCTAGGGGGCGGTAATCGTCAGATCCCTAATAGCGCAATAAATCATGTTGGAGAGTAGCCCAAAACACCCTGATAAACTACTGGTGTACCTACCAGTAAATCTCTCTTGTCTTGGACAAGGACTTTGTGTAATGGCGTTCCGAACACAGCGCGATATCAACCCCCAATACCGGGAGAGACGAATCCTATCTAACCGCCACTGCCTCCAAGTGCTTGGGACTGCACCCAAATACTACCTGTTTGTATGACTCATTTGAGCCATGGTAGGGTAGTAATAAAAGTACATTGGGAACACACTCGAGGTGAAGAAGCAGTGTCAAGTCGACGGACTAAGCTATACTCATATCACCTGGGAACCGCTACCCGATGATAGTTATAATACCCACCAACAGTTCCCGACGAGTCCTGTCCAGTATACTCATAACCTAATGAGCGCCTGCATAATCTCTTTAGTATGACGTACTAATGGATGTGGACAGACCATCTCCCTGTTGGGTTACGGCAGCGCCCCGGCCATCAAACCGTGGCCAAATGCGGAATAAATTTTTTCTAAACTGGCGCTACCATGTCCCGATGCCCGGATCTACCCTAAACCCTATACTAGCAAGCAATATAAAGAAGTATAGAATGGTTATACCGAGTTGATTTGTGTCCTTCGGTCTTCAACCATCTTCCCAAGCTCCTAGAGGCTCCTTGATCAAGCTTGGTCGCCGGTCTCCCTCTATCGAATCCACCCGAGGGATGTAGTTATAGCTCTAGCTTCACATAATGGATGCAAGTGAAGCAACTAAGGTTTCTAGGATGCTAATCTATAAAGCCTAGGATGTAGTGTGTGAACTAAGTGTAGGTCTATCTCATCTCCTCTTCTCTCATGTTTCTCAACTCATGAGAGGGTTGAGAAGAGGTAGAGAATGAAGGTAGAGGCAACCATGGAAAATCAAGAGAGGAGTGAAGCACAAAAATGGTGAAGTGAACCAAGCATGCTCAAGAGAAAACCAACCATCAAAAATAATGAAGCTTGCATGAGAGAGAAAATCGATCATGCAAGGTTTAGTAAAACAATATCTTTCATTTTAAAAAACCACCCATACTTGAATAGTATGCACAAATGAATTAATAATTCATTTGTGCACACTATGCAAGCATGGTGATCACCATACTCCCCATTTTCCAATTTCCATATTGTTGGAGATAGTGCCCTCAGAGTCAATTATTAGGTCACAGGTACGTGATTGCAATGATTGATGGAGGACCTATCCCGGTAGGACAGTCTTACTCGAGATGATAGTATGCTATCTGGTTTACCTTTATCATCGTATACTGTTTTAGGTGACCTGACAAGTTGCTATTACACGTTGATAGAGCCCCTAGGATTCTTGCTTGACCACCAGCAGTATGAGGGCGATCATATACGTGGGAGCTGGCAGTCTATAATCATATCCTTAAATGGTCCCTAGTCGTGAGAGTTTCGAGACAGGGCATCGATACTCCAGAGTAGACTAGTGTATACAGTCGAGACCCCGACGAGGGGCGGTGGCCGGTCTCACAAGCCACTGGTGTTAGTTGGATCACCTAAGATGTATACAGGTGCTCATTGGGTTATGAGTACACCGGACAGGACTCGCCGGGAACATGCTAGTTGGTCATATACCAGACGTCAGATGGCAGTTCCCTGGTGACATGTGTACAGGTTAGTTCATCGACCTGGGGATCGTCATTTGTCTCGTGTGAGTTCCCACTGTACTTTGATTACTACCCTACCACGGCTCAAAGGAGTCGTGCAAACAGGTTTTAGTTGGGTACAGTCCCGAGCCACATGGAGGCAGTGAGCGTATCTTCAGGGGTTCGTCTCTCCCGGTATTGGGGGTGAGGTCGCGCTGTGTCTAGGAGAGCCATTACACAAAGCCCTCGGCCGAGGCAAGGAGATTTACTGGTAGGTATTCCAGTAGTATCTCAGGGTGTTCTGGGCTACACTCCGACACGACTGGTACCGCTTTTGGGGGTCTGACTTTTACCAACCCCCTAGGCCCGCCATGCGATGCTCATAGACGAACGGACCGGACTGTATGGATATTGTCACTGACAGGCTCAGTAGGGTTGTCAGGCTGAGTTCGCTCACAGACGTCCCTTTTAGTCGATACCTGGTAGCCCGTTACGTATTGGCTTATACCTCTGACGTGCTAGTGGTTAAATCCACAACCAAGGTGTTGACGAGTCTTTAGAGTCCCCCACATTCAGTTACTCAGCTTTCGGGCGAAAAGCTGTAGAGGCCGTATGGAGATATGGCAAGGTCCGATCAGATACGTGCGGTATTGCACGGATCAGGATCGGACAGTTTGTACTATAGGCCGTATGGATATATGGCAGGGTTCGATCAGATACGTGCGGTATTGCACGGATCAGGATCGAACGGATATTACTAGCCGGCTTTGGTTTAAGCCGGATCCTAGTATAGTACAGTGTAGATTTTGTCGCATTGCATTTGTATTTCGGTCGGAATACAAATGCGGGTGTGTATGCACAGTATCGGGGTTTTCCTGTAATTTATTACGGGACCAGTTTTCTGGAGTTGCCAGTTTGCTTTCCGTTTCGGCCAATTTCCTTTGTATCGTTCATTGGCCGAAGATTGGTGGAGGAGGGCTTATTTGCATTGTTGCAAATAGGCATTTATGGAGGGGGTCTTTTGCATATTGCCATGTCATGATCACTTGACTTTTTGACTTCATCATGGTTGCTCCATACCTTGACCTTTTGTCTTGACTTCTTGTTATGATGGCATGACTTTTGTGGACATGATTGTTGATGATGAGAGTTGGTTGTTAGTTGAGTGTGGGTTTGATTTTGTGATGATTCCTTTTGCATGATAGCCTTCTCTCTCTCTCCATTGTATTATTGGATGGCTCCCATTATCTTGGATACACTACACTCTCATTCTCTCTTCTTCCACCATAGTGGCCGGCCTCATAGAGGAGAAGGGGGCTGTCCAAAAATTGAGGTGGGGAAATGTTGTTCATTTCATGCACCAAAATTCTCCAAGCTCCTCCATATACTTCTTTTATCATCCCTCTACCAAAGTGGCACCTCCAAGAACCCCAAATGAGACACAAGTCTATACACTACATTCTACAGGAAACCTTGGGCACGTCGAGTAGACAGCTTCGTGCCCGAGTTGCCTCGGCATTGAGGTGGGAGCCCGTAAAACATGGAGACGATGTGGTGCCCTTCCGGCAAGGCGGCGACGACCGGAGATTCCGCAGGAGATCGGGACGATGATGAGAAGACCGGAGGACTTGGATCGTCGGTATATCTCTATTCCCCTTCTTGTAGTTGCTAGATCTAGTTTAATGGCCCGATCCGGGGTTTAGTGCGCGGTGGTGCCGGTTTGCTAAGTTCGCAAAATTTAAGTTTATCACCGTTTCCGCATTTGGCCGTCGGTTTGACGGCCGGGGAGCCGCCGTGCACTTACAGTGGTATCAGAGCCTCGCCATTAACTTAGTCTGGCTTGGTTTAATGTGTTTTGCATTTCCGATCGACCAAAATTCCAAAATCTAAATTTTTGTTAGCATCAGTTTCTGTTGAAATTTTTTGGTCTCCAAAAATTTTTGAGGTTGTAAAAAATTGATGTACTGGAAAATATAAGAGCTCTGTAAAAATTCGATGCAGTGACTCCTCTGTCGGAGCGCGGAACCGCCGCAAACACCCCCTTCTCGCCGCGGTTCCGCCGCACACTGTGGAGATCCCTGCACCAAATTTCTACAGTGTTTTTCTGGGGTTAAAATTGGAGTTTTGGAATATTAACATTGGGCCCAGAATTTCTTGATCTGCTACAGTAATGCTTGGGGGCCCACTTGTTAAAATTTGATCGGTCGGATATTTTAAACACATTATTTCACAGTATTTACATTATATCTGCGACCGTGAATGTCACTTGATCGGTAAATCCGGTCTAACTGCTATAGCCCGGTTAGACGGATTTGCGAACGTGACTTTCACGTTGATGTTCTGTTTTTGCTGTGATGTTGCGGATCGGTCGTGGGGGATAGCCTGGATGCAATGCTAGTACAGTTGTGGTTGTATTATGTACATTTGATATTGCGGGGCGAGCGTCCGACATGTGGACTGCCGTCACTGCCTGTTTGTATTATTATTTTGGGACACGGCCAGGTTGCGGTCGTTGTACCCGTTGTATGTATATTTTACTTTCTGTACTAGGATTGCCCCGCGGAGGGGTGCACGGATAGCCGAATTCTAGAGGGCAACAAGCCCGCATCTCATGGCATTGAGACGGAGGGGGCTTCACTCTAGGATTGGCGGGATATTCGCCGCACTCGTAGGGGGTACAGGTTGACCCAGGAGGGGTGCCCAAGTTACCGGATTCCGTGAAGTGCTGGGTGGTCCATTCACGTTGCTGAAGGGGGCTGCCTCGCTTCAGGTTTTGGTGGGTGACTTGCCGCACCCGTAGGGGTCTAGGATTTCATTGCACAGGCTATCCACACGACCAGGGGAACGTCGGGTTTCAGCAGTGGCTCTGTGAAACCCGGGGATCCCAGATATCTGTATTGTTTCTGTGATGCTGTACATTTCTGTGATGTTGCATTTTATTCATGCCTTGAGCGAAATATAATATATTGGTATATATATTAGTAGATGTTGTATATGTTTTACATCCGCGCTAGTCCAGTCCCCGCTCTGTCGTTAGTTAGCTAACCTAACGGGTAATGACGGGACCCAGTGGCGAATGCAGATGGCATATACGTACATCAGTATATTTTCGTTCTTTTTTGGTGTGATCAATTGATGGGACTGCGTTGATTCGGATCAATGCAAGTTAAAAACCAACCTAATCTGATGTTGTTGGAACACTTTTTCAAAAAGCTGTTATTGCAAGGACGTTCTCTTTTGTTTTGCATCGTGGTATTCAGTTGGAATATCCTGCTCCTCAGTCGACGAGGCAAGGGCCGAGATCCCTTCACCGGGAGTGACCCCTTGGACAAAAAGTTTGCGTCCGGGCAATGACTTCACTATAGCCGATTACTTTTGCTTTGCATCGCGGTATTCATTTGGAATATCCTGCACCCCATTCTCGGGGAAAGAGCCGAGATCCCTTCACCGGGAGTGACCTCTTTAGCGAAGGTTTTCGTCACTATATTTTTAAAAGCTATCAGTTCCTTCAACGATATCAAGTTCACTACGTTAAAGGTTTTCGCCAGAAACCATTCGTAGCCCTCCGTCGTTTCAGACGGGTCGCACGTAGTATTCATGCTATGTTTGTTGGCCTTCGTCAAGGCATAGTGTATGGTAGCTGCTTGTTGCCTTTCTGCAGCATAGATAGATGCGTTGGTTTGGGACAGTCGTATAGCCTTGTTGGCCTTCGTCAAGGGCTTGTGCGGGTGGGTTCAAATCAACCTGGAGAATGACGGGTAGAACTTGACATGTGACTTATGATTTGTTGGCCTTCGTCAAGGTAATAAGAGCATGGGGCAGAAATCACATCGGGAGTTTCAAAAGAACTGAAACTTGCCAGATATGCGCATACCTTCTGGAGTGTGACACCGTGAGCGGATTCCGTCACGTTGTCATGCGATGAGAGTTGGATCCCGATTCCCACTGATGAGTTAGTTTACTCCTCGGGTGACCCCGACTAATTCTTCTTTCAGGTTTGGAGGAGAATTTGAGGTACAGTGGGAGGATTCCAGATTAGATAAATTGGTAACCATTCTGATCTAGGTTAGAGTGCACGCTGAGTGTTTCTTTTCTCTCTCTCTTCGGCAGCGACCATTGACCCGACCCTAAGACTAAGACTCAGTGACCAAGTTAACCGAACCTTCTTAAACACTGGCTTTTGGATTGTCAGAGTTGCAGACCTCATTGCCACTCCTACTTTTACCCTTTTCTCCAGGACACCCCGTATTACTACGAACGTCCACTTCCATTGGACAAATCCATCGTATGGTTAGATACGAACTCGAAGGAATTCGAGGATGGTTTCCGGTTCTGGAGAAAATGGATAAGGTTTATTCAGTTGTCTTTTCTTTTTTGCCTTCTCTCAAGTTACGAGTACTCCTTAGTTTAGGAGATAGTACACCTATTACGCAAATTGGATAGTCTTCTTCCAAACCTTAGGCTGGTGCCGAACCGTGGGGAATGAAGAAAACCAATTAGCTTAACGATGGTGTGCAGAAGGTATTAAGTTCAGACAAAGCAAGGGATTAGTAAGAGGGCAAAGTAAATTGCAACAAATATTCACGACCAAACCAAGTATTCCTTCGCCAATCCTAAATCACCTTTGTATTTCTCCAGGACACTCCGTATCACTACGAAGATCCACAGTTTATTGGATACTCCATCGTATGGTTATATACGAACTCGAAAGGAACTTGTTCCAGTTCGGGGATGGATTCTGGTTCAGGAGAAATAGGAATAAGATTTATTCAGGTGTCTTTTATCTTCACCTTCTCTCGCATTGCGAGTGTTCCTAGGATTAGGACAGTACACCCATTATGCTTATTGGATAGTCTTCTTCCAAACCATAGGCTGGTGCCGAACGGTAGGGAAGGAAGAAAACCATTTGGCCTAAAGGGGTGTGCAGAAGGTAAAGACTAAAGACATATGAAGGGATTTGGAGAGGTGGTAAAGAATTATACGGTTACAATCGTGAATCTGGAAGAGGCATTACTAGGAATACCAGGATACCCCATCGAAACATTTCAATGTTTCAGTCTCACTGTGTACTGTTAAAAGAAGACTGATTTCCCGATTAGATACTTACTCCAGGGTATGTATTTACCAAGTATGATTCTCACATCTGTATGGTTTTACAGATGATGAGTGGGAGTAAGTTATTGGGAATTGGGTGATCATCCTCATTATATCGGGATTCGTTGTAATCGGTGATATTTGAGGAAATCACCTGGGCTGTTTGCCGGTCGGCAAATATTTGGTTTTGAATATCCGCTGTTATGCACCAATTTCAAATTGATATATCTGTACGTCTATTTTTATAGAGTGAGATATACCTTTTTGATATTATGTCGATGACATTTACCTATATCAGTGGATGGTTAGGTAAGGAGCATTAAACAGCGGTGTAATTCTTCTTAACCATAGGTACAGTTTTCAATCTACGACACGCAGTGAATGAGTTATCAGACTCAAGGGACTTATACAGAGTATTGTATGTTGTCCAGCGTCCATCAGGACAGAGGGGATGGTCCTCGTACTATATTCGGTTTACTTATGACTTCTCTAGTTTTGGACAAGTGTTTCGCGGAAACACAGGGTCCGAATTTTGAGAAGTTATGGGTATTTGAATAGAGTAGAGAACCAGGTGTAGCAAGTATCGGGATTCTTCAAAGAGATCGAAGATGTAGATACTTGCGTATGGTATTCAGTTGATAGTAGTGATTAAGAGATCTTAATTCTCTTTCAGGTGACTCATAATTGGAAGCATTCCTAAGTTGAGTAACGCTGATCGGCCTTCTTCCATTTAGTTGACATGCACTGGAGACAGCTGCATGATTTGGATCTGGTTCAATTAAATCAGTGCCTCTGGTCCTATATGGGATATAGAACAGTTCGTATCTTAACGATGTTAAGGTACGGGGAGTTGTCCGGCTTATGATTAAAACCAGACACTGGACAACTCAAGGAAGGTTTCTGTAATGGCTGTTTGTGGGTTGACCCAGGCTATGACGAGGGTTGACTTTCTACCATCTGGATGAACAATAGCAATATTGTTCTAGACTCGCCACAGTTTTATTAAAAATGGATTTTTTCAGAAAAACAGTAGTGGGAGTATGGTAGAACTGGAAGTGATTCCAGAACCACAAACGATTACTGAAGATTTGATAAGGAACCTAAAGATTCAATCTGGATTGACATTCCATTGGCCACTCCGCAGATAAGGTGGGTAACTTCAGGCACCCGAGAGGTACTCCGGTAGCCTCAAGGACGGTGACAAGGAAGTTCTTGTTTACCCACAATTGCCATTGCTGTTGTTCCAGGTTGCGAGACCCGGCGGGAGGATGAGTATAGCGTCGTTCTAAACTAGCTTTAGAAGCATACGTGTATATGACTCTGCCAGAGGGTTGTCGTAGTCAGTGGGAGCAGCGGAAGCATTGGTGGACAGGTAGCTTATGTCTATTTATAGACTGAAGCACCAGTAGCGGAGATAGATCATCTATTTCTGACGTGACAGTCATAGGTTTGACTTCATCAGAATAGGGGATGGATCTGTTGAAAAGGTAGTAGGGTGTGATATCCTGGTATTTGGATGACATACACAGAGTAGGAAAAGAGACTCCTATACTACAATCGGTTATACTTTGGTCGTCACACAGTGGTTTCTCCACAAAGGAAATGGATTTTATATCAGACATACTGGTTACTAGATCTATGGTTTTAGATCTAGATTTGGGTGGTTTCCCAATCAGGGTACTTTGACGGCATTCTAAGAGTATTTAGAATGGACGACTCCTGGCACGGTAGTGTAACTGCAGGTGATGGAGTCACCCTCTCTAAAGCTGTCTTACAGACTAAAGGGGAGAGGGATGTGCATGATTGGCAGATCACTTGCTCAGGCAATTGAGTTAATCATGAGATGTCAAGTACCACACCAGATGTTGTTCTTGCACTAGATGCAATAAGTTGACATTAATCCAATCCTGGAGAAACGGTCGGAAGCCGTTTTAGAACATAAGTGGATGTTCTAGGGATATGATAACGACAGCCTCATTCGGGAAACAGTTATCATTCCAGGCTTCCAAGGTGACGTGGACGACAAGGAGGTTGTCAGAGTTATAATTTTTCTTTCTGATGAGGGGCAGTATTTTGGACAGGTGGTCCAAGGCAATACTGAGGGTGGCATGGCGCAGGATACTGATTAAGTTCAGTTGACGATACAGTCTAAGAAGTTTGGATTTGGAGTTCATTTATGAGCAACGTCCCATCAGACATCCAGACACATTCTAAGACAGGTATTGCTCATTTCGGGAGATGGGTTTTCTCCGCGAACTTGAGATATAGATAGACATAGAAAGAAACAACAAAGCGGATCCACTCACTAAGGCCATTCCTCGAACGCAATAGTTTCGCAAACGAGCTTTGTGAGACTGACTAGTAGAGGAGTTGGGTGTTCGGTATCACACGGGCTGTGAGTATGCGACATCTCAATAATTAGCCTTGAGTGCAAGTGGGAGATTGTTGGAGATAGTGCCCTCAGAGTCAATTATTAGGTCACAGGTACGTGATTGCAATGATTGATGGAGGACCTATCCCGGTAGGACAGTCTTACTCGAGATGATAGTATGCTATCTGGTTTACCTTTATCATCGTGTACTGTTTTAGGTGACCTGACAAGTTGCTATTACACGTTGATAGAGCCCCTAGGATTCTTGCTTGACCACCAGCAGTATGAGGGCGATCATATACGTAGGAGCTGGCAGTCTATAAGCATATCTTTAAATGGTCCCTAGTCGTGAGAGTTTCGAGACAGGGCATCGATACTCCAGAGTAGACTAGTGTATACAGTCGAGACCCCGACGAAGGGCGGTGGCCGGTCTCACAAGCCACTGGTGTTAGTTGGATCACCTAAGATGTATACAGGTGCTCATTGGGTTATGAGTACACCGGACAGGACTCGCCGGGAACATGCTAGTTGGTCATATACCAGACGTCAGATGGCAGTTCCTCGGTGACATGTGTACAGGTTAGTTCATCGACCTGGGGATCGTCATTTGTCTCGTGTGAGTTCCCACTGTACTTTGATTACTACGCTACCACGGCTCAAAGGAGTCGTGCAAACAGGTTTTAGTTGGGTACAGTCCCGAGCCACATGGAGGCAGTGAGCGTATCTTCAGGGGTTCGTCTCTCCCGGTATTGGGGGTGAGGTCGCGCTGTGTCTAGGAGAGCCATTACACGAAGCCCTCGGCCGAGGCAAGGAGATTTACTGGTAGGTATTCCAGTAGTATCTCAGGGTGTTCTGGGCTACACTCCGACACGACTTGTACCGCTTTTGGGGGTCTGACTTTTACCAACCCCCTAGGCCCGCCATGCGATGCTCATAGACGAACGGACCGGACTGTACGGATATTGTCACTGATAGGCTCAGTAGGGTTGTCAGGCTGAGTTCGCTCACAGACGTCCCTTTTAGTCGATACCTGGTAGCCCGTTACGTATTGGCTTATACCTCTGACGTGCTAGTGGTTAAATCCACAACCAAGGTGTTGACGAGTCTTTAGAGTCCCCCACATTCAGTTACTTAGCTTTCGGGCGAAAAGCTGTAGAGGCCGTATGGAGATATGGCAAGGTCCGATCAGATACGTGCGGTATTGCACGGATCAGGATCGGACAGTTTGTACTATAGGCCGTATGGATATATGGCAGGGTTCGATCAGATACGTGCGGTATTGCACGGATCAGGATCGAACGGATATTACTAGCCGGCTTTAGTTTAAGCCGGATCCTAGTATAGTACAGTGTAGATTTTGTCTCATTGCATTTGTATTTCGGTCGGAATACAAATGCGGGTGTGTATGCACAGTATCGGGGTTTTCCTGTTATTTATTACGGGACCAGTTTTCTGGAGTTGCCATTTTGCTTTCCGTTTCGGCCAATTTCCTTTGTATCGTTCATTGGCCGAAGATTGGTGGAGGAGGGCTTATTTGCATTGTTGCAAATAGGCATTTATGGAGGGGGTCTTTTGCATATTGCCATGTCATGATCACTTGACTTTTTGACTTCATCATGGTTGCTCCATACCTTGACCTTTTGTCTTGACTTCTTGTTATGATGGCATGACTTTTGTGGACATGATTGTTGATGATGAGAGTTGGTTGTTAGTTGAGTGTGGGTTTGATTTTGTGATGATTCCTTTTGCATGATAGCCTTCTCTCTCTCTCCATTGTATTATTGGATGGCTCCCATTATCTTGGATACACTACACTCTCATTCTCTCTTCTTACACCATCGTGGCCGGCCTCATAGAGGAGAAGGGGGCTGTCCAAAAATTGAGGTGGGGAAATGTTGTTCATTTCATGCACCAAAATTCTCCAAGCTCCTCCATATACTTCTTGTATCATCCCTCTACCAAAGTGGCACCTCCAAGAACCCCAAATGAGATACAAGTCTATACACTACATTCTACAGCAAACCTTGGGCATGTCGAGTAGCCAGCTTCGTGCCCGAGTTGCCTCGGCATTGTGGTGGGAGCCCGTAAAACATGGAGACGATGTGGTGCCCTTCCGGCAAGGTGGTGTTAGTTATATGTATGCCCTAGAGGCCATTACTGTACATAGGATGTATATTGTAGTGGATGCTGGGACATATATAGGGAGGACTTTCTTGCTCGACATGATAGTATTCTATCTGGTTGATCTTTACCTTAACGTGTATACTGATTGTCTCTTTGTTACATGTTGGTAAAGCCCTTAGGATCTGTACTTGACTACCTGGACTATGATGCGGATCATACTAGTGGGGACATGGTAGTCCATAAGTACATCCTTCAAAGTCCCTAGTCGTGGGTGTATCGAGACGGGGCATCGATATACCAGAGTAGACTAGCGTATACCTTCTCGACCCATACAGATGGACGATGGATGATCCCATATCCATTGGTGTTTGACATCAGAGATGATATACGGGTGCTCAGTAGAGACTGGGTACACTGGACGGACTCGCCGAGAACTCCCAGATGGTATTATACCTCACGTCAGATGGCAGTTCTCTGGTGACACTGGTACAGAGTAGTCTGTTGACCCGAGATCGTCATAGAGTCTTGTGTGGTTCCCACTGTGCTTTGATTTCCATCTTACCACGTCCAAGAGGGCGTGCAAAACGGTGGTTTTTGGGTACAGTCCCGAGTCACATGGAGGCAATGAGCGATAGGAGGGGATTTGTCTCTCCCTGTATAGGGGGTTGATGTTGCGCTGTGTTCGATTGGCTATAACAGGAAATCCCTGGCCAGGGTTGCTGAGATTTACTGGTAAGTGTTACCAGTAGTTTCTTGAACAGTTATAGACCTCATATCGACACGACTTATCGAGCTATTGGGGTCTGACGTTTACCACCCCTAGGCGAGATATGCGACATATCAGACGATCAGACCGGACTGTACGGTAGTGTTACTGGTCGGATTCACTGGAGTGTGAGCGGGCTTGCTCGTCGATCTTCAGATCGCTCAATACCCGGGTGGCCGTTACGTTTAGCAGACCGCTTGCGGCTTGTGGGTGTTTGATATGATCATCACCTGCTGCCGGCGTATTGACGAGTCTTTAGAGTCCTACACAGAGGTTTACTGGCTCAAGAGAAACGAAATAGGAGCGCATATGAGATATGTGCGGGACCGAGAATAATACCAGTATGTGATACTGTATTCGATTCTCACGATATGTGATATTGATCGGTTATATGTGATATAGCCGGGTTATCGGATCAAGTGTTGATTCGATAAGTTGTTACTGTTGATACTAGTCGGTTGTGTGCGACATGACCGGATCATTGAATCAAGTGTTGATTTAATGATTTAATGCATAATTATATATTTGATATATTACTTTGCATTAACTAGTATAGGTTCACTTTAAATGGATTTTCTCACTCGGGTGTGCGCATTGTATATGTGATATACTTTTGTGCACTTCATTGTATCATGTTTGATGATACATGTTATGCTAGGGTTTTTGTGTAAAGATCAAACCATGGTTACATGATTTCATTCTCTAAACTTGACTCTAGTTAACATTATGATAAGTTTTGATTTTTCTATTGTTTTTAAATAACTTATCATATATTTCTTTCTTCTTCTTCTTCATGAGCAAGGAAGAAAAAGCTTTCTTCATCAATGGTGATTGATGATAAAGAGTGAGAAATCCAAATCTAAAGTCTACCCACTTCCTATTTCTTCATCCTCTACCTCTTGCCAAGTAGTAGAGTGTGTTCTCTTCACAAGTTTTTGGACTTGGTGAAGTCGGAGCTTGATTTAGCGATGCCTCGACGTAGATCATCTTCGGCATGGACATCGACGACCTAGCTCGCTTTTTCTCCGACGAAGCCGACTCTAGAGCCCGGATTCCTTTTGGACAGCGGAGATAACTTCGTTGCGGAGCTATGGAGGAGGAGCACCGGATCTACAAAGGTTGTATTTCCGTTTCCCATTAGTTAATTGTTAACTAGTTAGCTTTTTCGCCTAGACATCTAGCTAACGATCCGTAGTTTAGGGTCTCTCGGCACCGTAAAATTTTATATTGGCATGTTCGATGCCTTGTGAGACCTCCTTAGCGTGCCTAGGAACCCTACAGTGGTATCAGAGCCTAGCTAGAGCCTTAGGCGATGTCCTGACGGAATTTGAAGTCCGAACGAACCCGGAACCCCAAACCAAACTTGCTCTCTGTACTTTTTTCAAAACAGTGCATTTTTACATATTAAAAATATTCAGTAAACTCAGCAGGAAATTATAAGGCTTACTGTAAAATTCGATGCCATGATTCCATAAAGTGAGCGCGGATCCGCGGCATGAGCCTGCTCATGCGGCGGATCCGCGGCTAATTTGTCGTTTTGCGCATCTAGTTTTGTACAGTAATTCTTAGTTTACAGTGGTGATTTTTCTGGGAATTTTTAATAATTTTTCAAGAGTTGAATTTTCTACAGTTGTTTTGGGGATTCGGTGTTTCGATCGGAGTATCAGATTTTGTCTATTTGGCTTTCTGGATAAATTTTAGAATATGTTAAAAAGTTCGACCGGATATAAATACCCAATTTTTCCCCTGTCGGGAAATTTCCAAGTGTTGGATCTTTCCGTAGTTTAACGACGTTCTAAGTAGTGCAAGTAACTCGATGGACCCTCTAGAAGACAACAAACCTTAACTCGATTATGTGATCGTCTTGAACTGCCCTTTGAACCTTCGGGTTTGGTGCAGTACGGCGTGCCACATGTGAGGCGTTGGCTTGACCCTTCTACGGCTGGACCGTTGGTACTGAGGCACGAACGGAATGTTGTTAGACTTATTTCATGTGTTGAGCTGTATCGGGAAAACTTGGGTGTTTGATTGTTCGATCGGAAAGTTTAGCATTTTCTATTTATCCGGAATGGGATACAATAATTGGAATTCACAATAAGTTATGTGATAACAGAATGAATGTTATAAACGTAGCACTTTAGTCTCACTTGATCGGTTGCCACGGAATTTTGATGTGATCAAAAGTCCGTTGCAATCACGTAGCGTACGCGGATACTCGCCGATAAACTTAATAGACAGCCTCGCTCCATAGCCCCGACCAAGTGACTGTAGGAGAACCCCGTCGCCGAAAGCATCCGTTCGGGTGCTCACGGTAGCGGTGTTCCGCCTTGGTGCACTTCGTCGACGGTATCGGGGGTGCGGCCGCCTACTGAAGTTTGCGACGAGTATTCGATCAGGATGTCGGGAATCTTGTTGAATTGCCCGACTTGATATTGAAAAGTGTTTTCGATAAAGAGACTAAAATGCGGGGTTTATGATTGTTAGTCATGCGATGTCTAAGTAATTCATTTGGTCAGGCATGCGATGTCTGAGGTGGTTGCGGATTCCAACTGTTGTAGTTTTACACTTTCTTTTCTGTGACCGTAAGTGTAATATGTGATATCGCCGGTTTCGTTGCTATATGTCAACGACAATTAGGATGGACATATTTACTTACGTTGATGACATGTGATGTTATGTGTTGCTGGATATGTTATATTGGATCGTCGTGTTTGAATAGCCGGGGGTTTTTATGTGAGATGAGTGTTTTTCATTTTCATTCATGTAAAAACTTGTATGTAATATTCTTTTATTGGGGCGCTTCCAGGTTGCGGAAGTTGTCACCGTTTGTATATTATTTACTTTTCCGCACTAGGATAGACCCAAGGAGGGGAGCACAAGTAACCGGGTTCTGGAGTCCAGTGGGAGACCAACTCGAAGAGTCGAGTCCGGGCCTCCTAACTCCAGAATTGGTAGGGTTGCTTGCCGCTCTCGTAGGGGTCTAGGGGTGTGGGTTTGGCTATTCATCACGACCGTGGAATCCGTGTTTTATACTGGCTCGTATTGAAAACACGGACGTCCTAGTATATCCAATATTTCATATGATTCTTCTGCTGCGATATCTGTGATGTGATCATGTGATGTTCTGTGATAGATACAGTATATAGTATATATGATATATTATATAGACGTTACTTATGTTTTACACCCGCGCTAGCCCTGCCCTACTCTGTCGTTAGTCACCTAACCTAACGGTGCACGAGGGGACATCGAGGCGAATGCGGATGGCATAAGTGTACGTCGTATTTATCTGTGATGATTAGGTACTTAAATGATGGGACTTCATTGATGAGATTAATGAAATACAAGAAACCTAAGATGTTGTAGAATCGAATTTCAAAATAAAACAGGTAGCTACAGTTCTTGCTTTGCACAGCGGTATATGTGATATATCCTGCACCTTATTCGATGAGGAAAGGACCGAGATCCCTTCACCGGGAGTGACTCCTTTAGCAATAACTGGCAGATGCTACACACTCGGTTTGTCTTTTGATTGCTTTTAAGAGTTTTTGCTTTGCACAGTGATATATATGATATATCCCGCACCTCATTCGACGAGGAAAGGACCGACGATCCCTTCACCGGGAGTGACTCCTTTAGCAAAACTAGAAAAGCCTCAAAAACACTCCATTTCAAAATTCATTCGATTCTACAACGATATCAAGTTCATTACGCAATAGGTTTTCAGAAAAACCTGTCGTAGCCCTCCGTCATTTCAGATAAGTACTAGTTAGTATTCGTGCTACGTTTGTTGACCTCTGTCAAGGCGTAGTGTGCGGTAGCTGATTAGTGCTTATCTGCATAAGCATATGATGTGATTGATTTAGGGTAGTCGTGCGACCTTGTTGACCTCTGTCAAGGGTCGTGCGGGTGGGTTTACTTCAATCAGGAAATGACGGGTTGAACTTGACTAACAGCCTATGGTTTGTTGACCTCTGTCAAGGTCATAGGACGCTAGGGGCAAAATATTATCGGGAATTTCAAGTGTTGAAATTTGCAATGGGATTGCATACCTTCTATGAGATAGTTGGATCCCGATACCCGCTGCGAGTAAGAGTTACTCCTGGGAGAGTTTTACACATTACAATTAGCCGATCAAGT
This sequence comes from Agapanthus africanus, assembly GCA_030015575.1. Lineage (NCBI taxonomy): Eukaryota > Viridiplantae > Streptophyta > Magnoliopsida > Asparagales > Amaryllidaceae > Agapanthus > Agapanthus africanus. Next base: position 395,667,922 of record CM057350.1, on the reverse strand, counting down.
AGGTGTCTAGAAAGGTGTCAACGAGGTTACGCCTCTGGGAAAACGAGGTTTACATTAATTAGGTTCGTGCGAAAGCACGGGGGACCTCCCTCAAAGTACCGACACTGGCCTGGCTGAAAGATTGGCGAACTTGTAGTGTGTAATTAATCCCGGCTAGTCTTTCCTTTTAGGGTTTGAAGGAAGATTTGATAAAAAGAAGTGGGAGCCATCCTGATTAGATAAAATAAAAACCAATCTATTCTTGACAGAGCGCACGCTGAGTGTTTTCTTCTCTCTCTCTCCAGGTAGCGACCATATCACGCCTTAATCAAGATAAAAAAACGGAATATTGACCGAACCCGCTGTTATACTGAGCTGGGAAACGTTGGTCCCGCTCCAACTTATAATTGTTATAAGACAGAGCAGGAAATTGGGGAATACCAGATTTCCCGTGCCGCCCAAACGAAGAGAGTGCATGCTGATGCATCATCTTCGGGTGTGTTCTTTATACAGAACTGTTTCTCTATTCTTTACGTCGTGGGTATGTGATACCAGATCAGGATCCCGCATATGTAATATGTTACATGGGCTACAGATAGGTAGAGAACTGAGAACGGGTGATAAGTTTCATGAGACAGAAAACGGGGCAAGAGTTGCAGCCAAGTCTGTTGGTCACTGTCACCCTGTATTACAAATACATTGATTCTGAACGAATGCTGTTAGATACCGAACCTGATATACAAAATCATATCAGTCTCTTTAGTAGTAAAGAAATGATAAAATTTTGTATTGTTGGATAATGTTTTGAACATTTCCTATATCAAAAGTTGATCGGTTCAGGCACGTTATCTAAAAGCGTTGATGTTCTAAATCAAACTACAGTTTTTAGTATACAGAACACACACAAGAGGAAGAGTTCAGAACTGAACGAATCCTTCTTGAGGCATTGTAGACTAGGTCATATCAATGCGACCCGACTAGCTGAAGTTACATGTAGATGCATATTTAAATCAGTTTGAATTTACATCTTGTGAAACTTGCCAGTCATGTCACAGAGATAAGATGACCACAGCTCTGTTTATTGGAAACAGAGAAAGAGTTAGTGAACTCTTGGGATGATACATGTTGATGTATGTAGGTCCCCTGTCTACACATGCCAAGACCGGTTCTTTGTACTTCATTACATTCTCTGATAATCTCTCAAGATTCAGATATATGTTCCTGTTGAAACACAAGTCCGAACCTTTTGAGATATTCATAGAATATAAGTTAGAAGTAGAGAACCAATAAGGGTATAAGTATTATGTCCTTTGATGTGATCGAGGAGGAGAATACTTGAGCACGGAAATCCTGGACTTTTCTAAAGGAGAATGAGATTCTCTCTCAGCATTACTCCTCCGCATACACCATAGCACGATGGTACATCGGGGTGGAGCTATTACACCCTATGTGATAAGGTGTGCTCTATGATGAGTAATACTGAGCTACCTATTTCCTTTTGGGTGTTATGCACTTGAGAAGCTGCATACCTATTGAATAGGGTTCCAATCAAATCAGTTGCCTACCATTCCATATGAGATATGGAAAGGGAAGAGCCTATGTCTTAAGCTAGTTAAGATTTGGGGTTGTCCGGCCTATGTCAAAAAGCAAAATCCGGACAAGCTCGAGGCAAGGTCTGTTATGTAGAACTGGAAGTGTTCCAGCTATACAAACTACAGCATGATTTGGTACAACCAGAGGATTCAGTGGTTACCAACGAACCTCAGCCTCTCCGCCGATCTAGTAGGGTTTTCTCACCTACCTGAGAGATACATAGGTTTCTCTATGACAGTGGGAGCGAGGATTGCATCATGAGATGATGACCCAACTAGTTTCGAGCAGGCCATCGAGGGCAAGACTCTGTAAGAATGGCTGGATGTTTAGTGATCTGAGATGGAATCTTTATACACCAACAAAGTATGGACTTTGGTTGCTATATCTGAAGGGTTAAATCCCCATCAGGAGCACGTATATCTTGAGAAGATTACTTGGTGTAGATGGAAAAGTTGAGACTTTCAAAGCTAGACTTGTTAAAAGTTTGCATCATTGACCAGGTGTGGATAATGATGAAACCTTTTCAAGTAGCTATGCTTAAGTCCATCCAGATCCTACTTGTCACGGCTACATACCATGACTACGATATCTGGTGGTTGGGTGTCATGACTGCTTTTCTAAATGATGTTTTAGAAGAGTGCGTCTATAAGTACACAGCCAGAGGGCTTCGTAGACAGTGGGAGCAGCGGAAACGTGTGCAAGATGCTTTATAGGATTAAAGCAGGCATCGCGGAGTTGGAACATCTGTTTTGATGGATTAGTCAAATAGTTTGATATCATCAAAATGGTAGATGAACCTTGTATAAACAAAAAGGTAGTAGGGAGTATGGTGACGATCCTCGTAGAGTACGTGGATGACATACTCTTGATAGGGAAGGAGTTTCCTATGCTACGCTCGATCAATCTCCGCTTATCACCATAATTCTCCACATAGGATTAAAGTGATACCTACTAAATCCTGGATTTTGGATCTATGAGATAGATCTAAATGGATGTTAGGATACTCACTAGATATAGTGAGATGGTGTCAATCGATCCTGAGGAGAATCACTGGAAGGGTTCCAGGGTGATAAAGACGACTGAATGTCAGTCACAGGCATTGTCTTTACCCTCAGTAAAGGGACGGTATGTTGGAAGAGTTCCAAGCTAGATACCGTGACATACTAGACGATAATGGCAGGATACATCGCTACTTAAGATGCTACCAAAGTGGCTGTCTGGGTGTATATTGGTTCATGAGATGAACTTAGTTCCTCCCATTGTGTGACAATGGAGTTGTGGCTTATGCCAAGGAACGTCCGTCCCATCAGTGATCCAGACAAATTCTAAGGCAGTATCGCCTGATCATGGAGATAGTTGATCTCCAGGGTGATCCAGGTTAGGAGAGTAGATTCAGAGGACAACACAGCGGATCCACTCACGAAAGGCCTTTTCCCAGAGAGAGACTTTTATGGGATGGTTGAGTATGAGATACTGCAACCACTGCTACAGATGGCCCCAGTGCAAGTGGGAGATTGTTAGTTATATGTATGCCCTAGAGGCCATTACTGTACATAGGATGTATATTGTAGTGGATGCTGGGACATATATAGGGAGGACTTTCTTGCTCGACATGATAGTATGCTATCTGGTTGATCTTTACCTTAACGTGTACACTGATTGTCTCTCTATTACATGTTGGTAAAGCCCTTAGCATCTGTACTTGACTACCTGGACTATGATGCGGATCATACTAGTGGGGACATGGTAGTCCATAAGTACATCCTTCAAAGTCCCTAGTCGTGGGTGTATCGAGACGGGGCATCGATATACCAGAGTAGACTAGCGTATACCTTCTCGACCCATACAGATGGGCGATGGATGATCCCATATCCATTGGTGTTTGACATCAGAGATGATATACGGGTGCTCAGTAGAGACTGGGTACACTGGACGGACTCGCCGAGAACTCCCAGATGGTATTATACCTCACGTCAGATGGCAGTTCTCTGGTGACACTGGTACAGAGTAGTCTGTTGACCCGAGATCGTCATAGAGTCTTGTGTGGTTCCCACTGTGCTTTGATTTCCATCTTACCACGTCCAAGAGGGCGTGCAAAACGGTGGTTTTTGGGTACAGTCCCGAGTCACATGGAGGCAATGAGCGATAGGAGGGGATTCGTCTCTCCCGGTATAGGGGGTTGATGTTGCGCTGTGTTCGATTGGCTATAACAGGAAATCCCTGGCCAGGATTGCTGAGATTTACTGGTAAGTGTTACCAGTAATTTCTCGAACAGTTATAGACCTCATATCGACACGACTTATCGAGCTATTGGGGTCTGACGTTTACCACCCCTAGGCGAGATATGCGACATATCAGACGATCAGACCGGACTGTACGGTAGTGTTACTGGTCGGATTCACTGGAGTGTGAGCGGGCTTGCTCGTCGATCTTCAGATCGCTCAATACCCGGGTGGCCGTTACGTTTAGCAGACCGCTTGCGGCTTGTGGGTGTTTGATATGATCATCACCTGCTGCCGGCATATTGACGAGTCTTTAGAGTCCTACACAGAGGTTTCCTGGCTCAAGCGAAACGAAATAGGAGCGCATATGAGATATGTGCGGGACCGAGAATAATACCAGTATGTGATACTGTATTCGATTCTCGCGATATGTGACATTGATCGGTTATATGTGATATAGCCGGGTTATCGGATCAAGTGTTGATTCGATAAGTTGTTACTGTTGATACTAGTCGGTTGTGTGCGACATGACCGGATCATTGAATCAAGTGTTGATTTAATGATTTAATGCATAATTAAATATTTGATATATTACTTTGCATTAACTAGTATCGGTTCACTTTAAATGGATTTTCTCACTCGGGTGTGCGCATTGTATATGTGATATACTTTTGTGCACTTCATTGTATCATGTTTGATGATACATGTTATGCTAGGGTTTTTGTGTAAAGATCAAACCATGGTTACATGATTATGGTTAGGGTTTTGTTTTATTCACTTATTTATTTATCCATTTCTTTTGGAAAATAAATGAAAAGGAGAAAAGAATGGTGGCTTAATTTGGAGTTTAGTTGAAGCTTCATGAAACTTTGATCAAGTCAACCATTCTTATCTCATCCTTAACCCTAACCATTCCCACTAACCATGATTCATTCTCTACACTTGACTCTAGTTAACATTATGATAAGTTTTGATTTTTCTATTGTTTTTAAATAACTTATCATATATTTCTTTCTTCTTCTTCTTCATGAGCAAGGAAGAAAAAGCTTTCTTCATCAATGGTGATTGATGATAAAAAGTGAGAAATCCAAATCTAAAGTCTACCCACTTCCTATTTCTTCATCCTCTACCTCTTGCCAAGTAGTAGAGTGTGTTCTCTTCACAAGTTTTTGGACTTGGTGAAGTCGGAGCTTGATTTAGCGATGCCTCGACGTAGATCATCTTCGGCATGGACATCGACGACCTAGCTCGCTTTTTCTCCGACGAAGCCGACTCTAGAGCCCGGATTCCTTTTGGACAGCGGAGATAACTTCGTTGCGGAGCTATGGAGGAGGAGCACCGGATCTACAAAGGTTGTATTTCCGTTTCCCATTAGTTAATTGTTAACTAGTTAGCTTTTTCGCCTAGACATCTAGCTAACGATCCGTAGTTTAGGGTCTCTCGGCACCGTAAAATTTTATATTGGCATGTTCGATGCCTTGTGAGACCTCCTTAGCGTGCCTAGGAACCCTACAGGTGGCGACGACCGAAGATTCCGCAGGAGATCGGGACGATGATGAGAAGACCGGAGGACTTGGATCGTCGGTATATCTCTATTCCCCTTCTTGTAGTTGCTAGATCTAGTTTAATGGCCCGATCCGGGGTTTAGTGCGCGGTGGTGCCGGTTTGCTAAGTTCGCAAAATTTAAGTTTATCACCGTTTCCGCATTTGGCCGTCGGTTTGACGGCCGGGGCGCCGCCGTGCACTTACACATATAATTTACCATTTTCTAAAAAATGGTCAAATCCAAAAATGAGGTGGTCATCTTCTAGAATGTTTTCCAGATAAAATACGGATTACATTCTACTGTATATACATACCTGCATTCGTACCGAAATACGAATATTCTAAGAGATAGAATAACACAAAGAATATAATACTAGAATATACGTATCAAAAAATATATCCATAAATTATTAAATCAATATCTGATTTAATAATTCGGCTCAAACCCGAGCCGGCTGGTATTATCAACTGTCCGATCGAAAGTCCGGGTACAAAGTATATCAATCGATCTAAACCCTGCACGTATCCAATACGGCTACTACATCATTTCACCAGAACCAGGGAAACCTTCTTTGTGGGACTCTAAAGACTCATCAATACGCCGGCAGTGGGTTTAACCACAAGCACGTCAGCGACACTAGCTGTACGTAACGGCTACCCAGGTATTGAGCGAAAAAGTGGCCGATGAGCAAACTCATCCTGAACCCCTACTGAACCTGACAGTGACAATATCCATACAGTCCGGTCAGTTCGTCTAAGAGTATCACATATCGAGTCTAGGTGGGTGAATAAAGTCAGACCCCTAATAACGCGACATTTTGGGTCGGCATGAAACCCATCACCACCTGAGAAAATATCGATCCTGGATCGGTAATTCTCGGCTACCCCGGCCAAGAATTTTTGCTGATAGCCACCCGTACACAACACGACATCAACCCCAAATACTGGCAGAGGGGAATCCCCGATGATCCACTCACTGCCACCATGTGGTTTGGGACTGTACCCAACTAAAACCTTTTTGCACGACTCCATTGAGCCATGGTAGGATAGTAATCAATGCACATTGGGAACTCACACGAATGGTAGGATAGTAATCAAAGCACATTGGGAACTCACACGAGACAAATGACGATTTCAGGTCGACAGACTAACCTGTACACATGTCACCTTGGAACTACTATCTGACAATAGGTATAGTACCAACTAGTAGGTTCTCGGCGAGTCCGTCCAGTGTACCCATAATTGAATGATCACATGTATACTATCTTAGATGAACAAATTAACGCCAATGGCTTATGAGAACGGGCTACCGCCCCTCATCAGGGTCTCGATTAGTATACACTAGTCTACCCTGGAGTATCGATGCCCAGTCTCAAAACTCCTACGACTAGGGACATGATGTGCTTATAGACCCCCGGCTCCCACGTATATGATCGCCATCATAATGCTGATAGTCAAGCATAAATCCTATGGGCTCTATCAACATGTAATAGCATGATGATAAAGACAAACCAGATAGCATACTATCATCTCGAGTAAGACTGTTCTACCGGTATAGGTCCTCCCTAAATCATCATAATAATCTGCTTGCGACTATGATAATTGCCTTGAGGGCACTATAGCCAATAATCTCCCACTTGCACTTAAAGCTAATTATTGCGGTGTCGCATACTCAAAGCTGGTGTGATACCGAACACTCAACTTCTCTACTAATCAGTTTCGCAAAGCTCGTTTGTGAAACTATTGTGTTCGAGAAACAGCCTCAGTGAGTGGATTTGCTCCAGGGTTTCTTTCTGTATCTCTCTATATGTCAACTTCGCGGAGAATGGCGATCTCCCGAAATGAGCAATACATGTCCTAGAATTTGTCTGGATATCTGATAGGACCCAGTGCATAAATGAACTCCAAATCTAACAAACTTCATAGACTGTATCATCCACTGAATTTAATCGGTATCATGCGCCATGCCTTTCCTCAGTATCCGCTTGGACCACCTGTCCAACATACTGCCCCTGAAAAGAGGGAAAACTATAACTCTGACAGTCACTCTGTCATCCATGTCACCTTGGAAGCCTGAAATGATAACCGTCTCCTGAAGGAGGCCGTCATTACCATATCCCTAGAACATCCATTTATGTTCATAAACTTCTTCCCTACAATTCTCCAAGATTGGATTAATATATGTTTATTGCAGCTACTACAAAAAACAACATCTGGTGTGGTACTTGACATTTCATGATTAACTCGATTGCCTAATCAAATGATATGCTAATCATGCAGACCCCTCTACCCTTAAGTCTGTAAGACACCTTTAGAGAGGGTGACTCCATCACCTGCAGGTACACCACCATGCCAGGAGTCGTCCATTCTAAAACACTTTAGAATAGTGTCAAGTACCCAAGTTGGGACACTTCCCAAATCTAGATCTAAAAACATAGATCTAGTAAGCAGAAACCCTGATATTATATCCATGTCCTATCTGGAGAAACAATTGTGTGACAACCACAGTATAACCGATCGTAGTGTAGGAATTTCACTTCCAATAAAGTGCATGGCATCCCAAATACTAGGACATCACACCCTACTACCTTCTTAACAGATCCATCTCCTATTCTGATTAAGTCAAAGCCTATGACTGTCACATCAAAAATAGATGATCTATTTCCTCTATACCTTCTTTAGTCTACAAATAGACATAAGCTACTTGCCTACTATGCTTCCGCTGCTCCCACTGACTACAACAACCCTCTGGCAGTGTCATATACACATGCACTTCTAAAGCTAGTTTAGAACGACGTTATATTCTGTAGGGTTCCTAGGCACTGTAATGGAGTCTCACAAGTGATCAAACATGCACAAATCAAATTTTACGGGTGCCTACAAACCCTAATACGAATCGTTAACTAGATATATAGGCGAAGCAAGCATGTAATCGAATTAAATGCTAAGGGAAAGTGAGTACAACCTTTGTAGATCCGGTCCACCACCTCCGAGGCTCCGTGATGAAGTCCTCTCCGCTGTCCAAATCGAACCATGACTCTCACGGTGGTTTCATCGGAGGAAAAACGGGCTAGGTCATCGACGACGATGCCGAAGATGATCTACGTCGAGGCATCGCTAGATCAAGCTCCAACTTCACCAAGTTAAGAAAACTTGTGAAGGGAACACCCTATACTACTTGGCAAGAGGTAGAGGATGAAGAAATAGGATGTGGGTTCACTTTAGAATTGGATTTCTCACTAGTTTTCATCACTTGCCATTGGAGTAGCAAGCTTTCTTCATGGAGGAAGAAGATGAAGAAGAAGAAGAAGATATGATAAGTCTTTGATTATTAGATAAATAAATCAATACTTATCATGTATTAACCCTTGGTTAATTGTAGAGAATGGACCATGGTTAACTTGAATGGTTAGGGTTAAGTATAAGACAAGGATGGTGGACTAATTCAAAGCTTCAAGAATCTTCAACTAGCAAACAAAAATAGCAACCATTCTTTTCTCATCTTTTTCCAAAATAAATAAATAAATAAATAAGAAAAAAGAAAACCCTAATCATAAACATAACCATGGTTTAATTCTTTACAGTTAACCAAGTAAACATGTATCATCAAACATGATACAATCATGTGCACAAATGTATATCACATATACAACTTGCACAATTCAAGTGAGAAAATCCATTTAAAGTGAACCAATACTAGTTAATACAAAGTAATATATCAAATATATAATTATACATTAAATCATTAAATCAACACTTGATTCAATGATCCGGTCATGTCGCATATAACCGGCTAGTAACCAATGTGTCGGCTTATCGAATCAATCCTTGATTCGATAACTAGGTTATATCTCATACAACCATTCGACACATTCATCGCGAGAATGAAATACGGTATCACATACATGCATTATTCTCGGTCCCGCACATATCTCATATGCGCTCCTATTTCGTTTCGCTTGAGCCAAGAAACCTCTGTGTAGGACTCTAAAGACTCGTCAATACGCCGGCAGCAGGTGATGATCATATCAAACACCCACAAGCCGCAAGCGGTCTGCTAAACGTAACGGCCACCCGGGTATATAGCGATCAGAAGATCGACGAGCAAGCCCGCTCACACTCCTGTGAATCCAACCAGTAACACTTACCGTACAGTCCGGTCTGTTCGTCTGATATGTCGCATATCTCGCCTAGGGGTGGTAAACGTCAGACCCCAGTAGCTCGATAAGTCATGCCGACTTGAGGTCCATAACATTCATGAAACTACTGATAACTCTTACCAGTATATCACTGCAACCCTGGCCAAGGATTTCCTGTTATGGCCAGTCGAGCATAGCACAACATCAACCCCTAATACCGGGAGAGACGAATCGCCTCCTATCGCTCATTGCCTCCATGTGAATCGGGACTGTACCCAAAAACCACCTGCTTTCACGACTCAGTAGAGCCGTGGTAGGGTGGAAATCAAAGCACAGTGGGAGACACACAAGACTCTATGACGATCTCGGGTCAACAGACTAAGCTGTACCAGTGTCACCAGAGAACTGCCATCTGACGTGAGGTATAATACCATCTGGGAGTTCTCGGCGAGTCCGTTCAGTGTACCCAGTCTCCACTGAGCACCCGTATACCATCTCTGATGTCAAACACCAATGGATATGGGATCATCCATCGCCCATCACATGGGTCGAGAAGATATACGCTAGTCTACTCTGGAATATCGATGCCCCGTCTCGATATTCCCACGACTAGGAACAATGAAGGATGTACTCATTGACTACCCAGGCCCCACTAGTATGATCTGCATCATAGTCCTGGAAGTCGAGTACTCATCCTAAGGGCTTTATCAACATGTAATCAGAGAGACAGAAAATATACATGTTAAGACAAAGAGCAACCAGATAGCGTACTATCATGTCGAGCAAGAAAGTCCTACCTATATATGTCCCAGCATCCACTACAATATACATCCAATGTACAGTAATGGCCTCTAGGGATACATATAACTAACAATCTCCCACTTGCACTAGGGCCATCTGTAGCAGTGGTTGTAATATCTAATACTCAACCATCCCCAAAATGTCTCTCTTTGGGAAAAGGCCTTCGTGAGTGGATCCGTCGCGTTCTCCTTTGAGTCTACTCTCCTAACCTCGATCACCCTGGAGATCAACTATCTCCATGATCAGGTGATGCTGCCTCAGAATATGTCTGGGTCACTGATGGGACCAGGGTTCCAGGGCCAAAGTCACAGTTCCATTATCACACAATGGTAGGAACCTAGTTCATCCTATGAACCAATATACACCCAAACTTCCTCTTTGGTAGTATCATTAATAGCGATGTTACCAGCCTTTATCGTCTATTTTGTCACGGTATCTAGCTTGGAAATCTTCCAACATACCGTCCCTTTACCGAGGGTAAAGACAATGCCTGCGACTGACATTCAGTCGTCTTCATCACTCTGGAACACTTCCAGTGATTCTCCACAGGATCAACTGATACTATCTCACTATAGCTAGTGAGAATCCTAAAATCCAATTAAATCTATCTCATAGATCCAAAGCTTAGGATTTAGTAGGTATCACTTTGATCCTATATGGAAAATCATTGTGATAAGCGGAGAATGATCGAGCGTAGCACAGGAAACTCCTTCCCTAATAAGAGTATGTCATCCACGTATTCTACGAGGATCGTCACCATACTCCCTACTACCTTTTTGTTTATACAAGGTTCATCTACCACTTTGATGATGCCAACTTCTTTGACTAATCCATCAAAACAAATGTTCCAACTCCGCGATGCCTGCTTTATCCTATAAAGCATCTTGCACACGTTTCCGCTGCTCCCACTGTCTACGAGGCCCTCTGGCTGTGTTCTTATAGACGTTCTCTTCTAAATCAATATTTAGAAAAGTAGTCATGGCACCCAACCACCAGATATCGTAGTCATGGTATGTAGCCGTGGCAAGTAGGATCTGGATGGATTTAAACATAGTCCCTGGAAAAGGTTTCATCATTATCCGTGCCTGGTTGATGACGAAAAACTTTAACAAAGTCTAGCTTCGAAAGTCTCAACTTTTCCATGTACACCAAGTAATCTTCTCAAGATATACTTGCTCCTGATGGGGATTTAACCCTTCAGATATAGCAACCAAAGTCCATACTTTGTTGGTGTATATGCATTCCATCTCAGACCGCTAAGCATCCAGCCATTCTTACAGAGTCCCTACTCTCGATGGCCTGCTCGAATCTTGTTGGGTCATCATCTCATGATGCAATCCTCGCTCCCACTGTCATCGAGAAACCGAGGTATCTCTCAGGCAGGCGAGGAACCCTACCAGATCGGCGGAGAGGCTGAGGTTCGTCGGGGACTATAGAATCCTTTTGGTTCTGTCAAATCATCAGCTTTTGATTGTATAAATGGAACCTTTCCAGTTCTACATAACTGATCTTGCCTCGAGCTTGTCCAGATTTTGCTTTTTAGACATAGACTGGACAACCCCAAATCTTAACTAACTTAAGAGATAGGCTCTTCCCATACCATATCTCATATGGAGTGGTAGGCACTGATTTGAATCGAACCTTATTCAATAGGTATGCAACTTCATAAGTGCATAACTCCCAAAAGGAAATAGGAAACTCAGTAGTACTCATCATAGAGCACACCATATCTAATATTGTGTGATTGCTCCGCCCTGATACACCATTGTGCTGTGGTGTATTCAGAGGAGTAATACGGAGAGAGAATCTCATTCTCCTTTAGAATGGTCCAGGAATGCCATGCACAAGTATTCTCCTCCCTGATCTCATCATAGGACATAATACTTATACCCGTATTTTGGTTCTCTACTTCTAACTTATATTCTGTGAATACCTCAAAAGCTTCGGACTTATGTTTCAGCAGGAACATACGACTGAATGTTGAGAGATTATCAGAGAATATAATGAAGTATAAAGAACCAGTCCTGGCATGTGTAGACAGGAGACCTTACATACATCATCATGTATCAGTCCCAAGAGTTCATTAACTCTTTCTCTGTTTCCAGTAAACGGAACTATGGTCATCTTATCTTTGTGACATGACTGGCAAGTTTCACAAGATGTAAATTCAAACTGATTTAAATATGCATCTAAAATGTAACTTCAGCCAGTCGGGTCGCATTGATATGACCTAGTCTACAATACCTCAAGAAGAATTTGTTCATTTCTGAACTCTTCCTCTTGTGTGTGTTCAGTATACAAGGAACTGTAGTTTGATTTAGAATGTCAATGCTTTTAGATAACGTGCCTGAACCGATCAACTTTTGATATAGGAAATGTTCAAAGCATTATCCATCAATACAAAATTTTTATCATTTCTTTACTAATAAAGAGACTGATATGATTTTGTATATCAGGTTCGGTATCTAATAGCATTTGTTCAGTATCAATGTATTCGTAATACAGGGTGACAGTGACCAACAGACTTGGCTGCAACACTTGCCCCGTTATCTGCCTCATGAAACTTATCACCGTTCTCAGTTTTTATACCCTTTTGTAGCCCTATGTAACAGATTACATATCTGGGATCCTGATCCGGTATCAGATACCTAGGAAGCGGAGGATACTGAGAAACAGTTCTTTGTAATGAACACACCCAAAGATGATGCATCATATGCACTTTCTTCGTTTGGGCGGCATAGGAATTCTGGTATTCCCCTATTTCCTGCTCTGTCTTATAACAATTATAAGTTGGAGCGGGACCAACGTTCCCCAGCTCAGTATAACAAGCGGGTTCGGTCAATATATCCATATTATTATCTTGATTAAGGCGTGATATGGTCGCTACCAGGAGAGAGAGAGAAGAAAACACTCAGCGTGCGCTCTTGCAAGATTAGATTGGTTATATACTTTATCCAATCAGGATGGCTCCCAATGTTTTTATCAAATCTTCCTTCAAACCATAAAAGGAAAGACTAGCCGGGATTAATTACACTCTACAAGTTCGCCAATCTTTCAGCCAGGCCAGTGTCGGTACTTTGAGGGAGGTTCCCCATGCTTTCGCACGGACCTAATTACAGTAAACCTCGTTTTCCCAGAGGCGTAACCCCGTTGACACCTTTCTAGACACCTACTTGATCGGCTAATTGCAAAGTGCAAAACTCTCCCAGGAGTAACAATTACTCGCAGTGGGTATCGGGATCCAACTATCACATAGAAGGTATGCAATCTCATTGCAAATTTCAACACTTGAAACTCCCGATAAAGGTTTTTACCCCTAGCACCTATGACCTTAACTATGGTCAACAAATCATAAGTACTAGTCAAGTTCTACCCGTTATTTCGTGATTAATTAGACCCACCCACATGACCCTTAAATAAGGTCAACAAAGTCACGCGACTGTCCTAACTAATCGCATCATATGCGGTGTAGGAAGACATCACTTAGCTACCGTACACTGTGCCTTGACTATGGTCAACAAACACAGCACGAATACTAAGTACTCTACTTTCTAAAATGACGGAGGGTTGCGAATTGTTTTTGTGAAAACCTTTAACGCTTTGAACTTGATCTCGTTGCGGAATCAAATAGTTTTTAAATGGAATGTTTTCGAGGCTTTTCTAGTTTTGCTAAAGGGGTCACTCCCGGTGAAGGGATCGTCGGCCCTTTCCTCGTCGAATGAGGTGCGGGATATATCATATATATCACTGTGCAAAGCGGAAACTATAGAAGCGATCAAAGACAAACCGAGGGTTGTAGCATCTGCCAGTTCTTGCTAAAGGAGTCACTCCCGGTGAAGGGATCTCGATCCTTTCCTCATCGAATAAGGTGCAGGATGTTCTATAATGAACACCGCGATGCAAAGCAAGAACTGTAGCTACCTGTTTTTATTTTGAAATTCGATTCCACAACATCAATTAGGTTTATTTTCTTTCATTAATCTCATTAATGAATATCCCATCATTTAAGTCCACCTAACCACCACAGATAAATATAACGTACGCTTATGCCATCCGCATTCGCCTCGATGTCCCGTCTGCACCGTTAGGTTAGGTAACTAACGGCAGAGCGGGGCAGGGCTAGCGCGGGTGTAAAACATAAGCAACGTTTATATAATATATCATATATACTATATACTACATCTATCTGAACAGAGCACAGAACATCGCATGATCGCATCACAGATAACGCAGCAGAAGAAACATATGAAACATTGGATATACTAGGACGTCCGTGTTTTCAATACGAGCCAGTATAAAACACGGATTCCACGGTCGTGATGAATAGCCAAACCCACACCCCTAGACCCCTACGAGAGCGGCAAGCAACCCTATCAATTCTAGGGTTAGGAGACCCGGACTTGACTCCTCGAGTTGGTCTCCCACTGGACCCCAGAACCCGGTTACTTGTGCTCCCCTCCTTAGGTCTATCCTAGTGCAGAAAAGTAAATAATATACATCAACGGTGACAACTTCCGCAACCTGGAAGTACCCCAATAAAAGAATATTACATACAAGTTTTTACATGAATAAAAATGAAAAACACTCATCTCACATAAAAAAACCCCGGCTATTCGAACACGACGATCCAACATAACATATCCAGCAACACATAACATCACATGTCATCAACGTAAGTAAATATGCGCATCCCAATTGTCGTTGACATATAGCAACGAAACCGGCGATATCACATATTACACTTACGGTCACAGAAAAGAAAGTGTAAAACTACAACAGTTGGAATCCGCAACCTCTTTAGACATCACATGCCTAATCAAATGAATTACTTAGACATCGCATGCCTAACAATTATAAACCCCGCATTTTAGTCTCAAAATCGAAAACACTTTTCAATATCAAGTCGGGCAATTCAACAGGATTCCCGACATTCTGATCGAATGCACGTCGCAAACTTTAGTAGGCGGCCGCACCCCTGATACCGTCGACGAAGTGCACCAAGGCGGAACACCGCTGCCGCGAGCACCCGGACGGATGCTTTCGGCGACGGGGTTCTCCTACAGTCACTTGGTCGGGGCTATGGGGTGAGGCTGTCTATTAAGTTTACCCGGCGAGTATCCGCGTACGCTACGTGATTGCAACGGACTTTTGATCACATCAAAATTCTGTGGTAACCGATCAAGTGAGACTAAACTGCTATGTTTATAACATTCATCCAGTCATCTCATAACTATTTGCGAATTCCAAGTATTGTATCACATTCCGGATAAATAGAAAATGCTAAACTTTTCGATCGAACAATCGAACACCCAAGTTTTCCCCATACAGCTCAACACATGAAATAAGTCTAACAACATTCAGTTCGTGCCTCAGTACCAACGGTCCAGCCGTAGAAGGGTCAAGCCAACGCCTCACATGTGGCACGTCGTACTGCCCCAAACCCGAAGGTTCAAAGGGCAGTTCAAGACGGTCACATAATCGAGTTAAGGTTTGTTGTCTTCTAGAGGGTCCATCGCGTTACTTGCACTACTTAGAACGTCGTTAAACTACGGAAAAATCCAACAATTGGAAATTTCCCGGCAGGGGAAAAAGTGGGTATTTATATCCGGTCGAACTTTTTAAAATATTCTAAAATTTATCCGGAAAAACACACTGACAAAATTAGACAATCCGATCGATACACTGAGTCCCCAATACAACCTAGAAAATGAAACTCTGGAAAAAATTATTAAAAATCTCCAGGAAAACCAGCACAGACAACTAAGGATTACTGTGCAAAATTGGATGCATAAAACAACAAACTGGTCGCGGAACCGCCGCATGAGCTTGCTCATGCCGCGGATCCGCGGCGCCTTTATGGAATCAGGTCCTCAAATTTTACCGTAATCCTTAGATCTTCCTGCTGATTTTTCTGAACATTTTTAATCTGCAAAAATCCACATTTTACAAAAAAGTCCAGAGAGCATTTCAAAGTCGGGGTTTTGGGTCGATCGGACTTCTAACTCCGTCGGGACTTCGCCTAAGGCTCTAGCTAGGCTCTGATACCACTGTAGGGTTCCTAGACACTCTAATGGAGTCTCACAAGTGATCAAACATGCACAAATCAAATTTTACGGGTGCCTACAAACCCTAATACGAATCGTTAACTAGATATATAGGCGAAGCAAGCATGTAATCGAATTAAATGCTAAGGGAAAGTGACTACAACCTTTGTAGATCCGGTCCACCACCTCCTAGGCTCCGTGATGAAGTCCTCTCCGCTGTCCAAATCGAACCATGACTCTCACGGTGGTTTCATCGGAGGATAAACGGGCTAGGTCATCGATGACGATGCTGAAGATGATCTACGTCGAGGCATCGCTAGATCAAGCTCCAACTTCACCAAGTCAAGAAAACTTGTGAAGGAAACACCCTATACTACTTGGTAAGAGGTAGAGGATGAAGAAATAGGATGTGGGTTCACTTTAGAATTGGATTTCTCACTAGTTTTCATCACTTGCCATTGGAGTAGCAAGCTTTCTTCATGGAGGAAGAAGATGAAGAAGAAGAAGAAGATATGATAAGTCTTTGATTATTAGATAAATAAATCAATACTTATCATGTATTAACCCTTGGTTAATTGTAGAGAATGGACCATGGTTAACTTGAATGGTTAGGGTTAAGTATAAGACAAGGATGGTGGACTAATTCAAAGCTTCAAGAATCATCAACTAGGAAACAAATATAGCAACCATTCTTTTCTCATCTTTTTCCAAAATAAATAAATAAATAAATAAGAAAAAAGAAAACCCTAATCATAAACTTAACCATGGTTTAATTCTTTACACTTAACCAAGTAAACATGTATCATCAAACATGATACAATCATGTGCACAAATGTATATCACATATACAACTTGCACAATTCAAGTGAGAAAATCCATTTAAAGTGAACCAATACTAGTTAATACAAAGTAATATAACAAATATATAATTATACATTAAATCATTAAATCAACACTTGATTCAATGATCCGGTCATGTCGCATATAACCGGCTAGTATCCAATGTGTCGGCTTATCGAATCAATCCTTGATTCGATAACTAGGTTATATCGCATACAACCCTTCGACACATTCATCACGAGAATGAAATACGGTATCACATACACGCATTATTCTCGGTCCCGCACATATCTCATATGCGCTCCTATTTCGTTTCGCTTGAGCCAGGAAACCTCTGTGTAGGACTCTAAAGACTCGTCAATACGCCGGAAGCAGGTGATGATCATATCAAACACACACAAGCCGCAAGCGGTCAGCTAAACGTAACGGCCACCCGGGTATTGAGCGATCAGAAGATCGACGAGCAAGCCCGCTCACACTCCTGTGAATCCAACCAGTAACATTTACCGTACAGTCCGGTCTGTTCGTCTGATATGTCGCATATCTCGCCTAGGGGTGGTAAACGTCAGACCCCAGTAGCTCGATAAGTCATGCCGACTTGAGGTCCATAACATTCATGAAACTACTGATAACTCTTACCAGTATATCACTGCAACCCTGGCCAGGGATTTCCTGTTATGGCCAGTCGAGCATAGCACAACATCAACCCCCAATACCGGGAGAGACGAATCCCCTCCTATCGCTCATTGCCTCCATGTGAATCGGGACTGTACCCAAAAACCACCTGCTTGCACGACTCAGTAGAGCCGTGGTAGGGTGGAAATCAAAGCACAGTGGGGGACACACAAGACTCTATGACGATCTCGGGTCAACAGACTAAGCTGTACCAGTGTCACCAGAGAACTGCCATCTGACGTGAGGTATAATACCATCTGGGAGTTCTCGGCGAGTCCGTTCAGTGTACCCAGTCTCCACTGAGCACCCGTATACCATCTCTGATGTCAAACACCAATGGATATGGGATCATCCATCGCCCATCACATGGGTCGAGAAGATATACGCTAGTCTACTCTGGAATATCGATGCCCCATCTCGATATTCCCATGACTAGGAACAATGAAGGATGTACTCATTGACTACCCAGGCCCCACTAGTATGATCTGCATCATAGTCCTGGAAGTCGAGTACACATCCTAAGGGCTTTATCAACATGTAATCAGAGAGACAGAAAGTATACATGTTAATACAAAGAGCAACCAGATAGCGTACTATCATGTCGAGCAAGAAAGTCCTACCTATATATGTCCCAGCATCCACTACAATATACATCCAATGTACAGTAATGGCCTCTAGGGCATACATATAACTAACAATCTCCCACTTGCACTAGGGCCATCTGTAGCAGTGGTTGTAATATCTAATACTCAACCATCCCCAAAAAGTCTTTCTTTGGGAAAAGGCCTCCGTGAGTGGATCCGCCGTGTTCTCCTCTGAGTCTACTCTCCTAACCTCGATCACCCTGGAGATCAACTATCTCCATGATCAGGTGATGCTGCCTCAGAATATGTCTGGGTCTCTGATGGGACCAGGGTTCCAGGGCCAAAGTCACAGTTCCATTGTCACACAATGGTAGGAACCTAGTTCATCCTATGAACCAATATACACCCAAACTTCCTCTTTGGTAGTATCATTAATAGCGATGTTACCAGCCTTTATCGTCTAGTTTGTCACGGTATCTAGCTTGGAAATCTTCCAACATACCGTCCCTTTACCGAGGGTAAAGACAATGCCTGCGACTGACATTCAGTCGTCCTCATCACTCTGGAACACTTCCAGTGATTCTCCCCAGGATCAACTGATACTATCTCACTATAGCTAGTGAGAATCCTAAAATCCAATTAAATCTATCTCATAGATCCAAAGCTTAGGATTTAGTAGGTATCACTTTGATCCTATATGGAAAATCATTGTGATAAGCGGAGATTGATCGAGCGTAGCACAGGAAACTCCTTCCCTAACAAGAGTATGTCATCCACGTATTCTACGAGGATCGTCACCATACTCCCTACTACCTTTTTGTTTATACAAGGTTCATCTACCACTTTGATGATGTCAACTTCTTTGACTAATCCATCAAAACAGATGTTCCAACTCCGCGATGCCTGCTTTATCCTATAAAGCATCTTGCACACGTTTCCGCTGCTCCCACTGTCTACGAGGCCCTCTGGCTGTGTTCTTATAGACGTTCTTTTCTAAATCAATATTTAGAAAAGTAGTCATGGCACCCAACCACCAGATATCGTAGTCATGGTATGTAGCCGTGGCAAGTAGGATCTGGATGGATTTAAACATAGTCCCTGGAAAAGGTTTCATCATTATCCGTGCCTAGTTGATGACGAAAAACTTTAACAAGTCTAGCTTTGAAAGTCTCAACTTTTCCATGTACACCAAGTAATCTTCTCAAGATATACTTGCTCCTGATGGGGATTTAACCCTTCAGATATAGCAACCAAAGTCCATACTTTGTTGGTGTATATGCATTCCATCTCAGACCGCTAACCATCCAGCCATTCTTACAGAGTCCCTACTCTCGATGGCCTGCTCGAATCTTATTGGGTCATCATCTCATGATGCAATCCTCGCTCCCACTGTCATCGAGAAACCGAGGTATCTCTCAGGCAGGCGAGGAACCCTACCAGATCGGTGGAGAGGCTGAGGTTCGTCGGGGACTATAGAATCCTTTTGGTTCTGTCAAATCATCAGCTTTTGATTGTATAAATGGAACCTTTCCAGTTCTACATAACTGATCTTGCCTCGAGCTTGTCCAGATTTTGCTTTTTAGACATAGACCGGACAACCCCAAATCTTAACTAACTTAAGAGATGGGCTCTTCCCATACCATATCTCATATGGACTGGTAGGCACTGATTTGAATCGAACCTTATTCAATAGGTATGCAACTTCATAAGTGCATAACTCCCAAAAGGAAATAGGAAACTCAGTAGTACTCATCATAGAGCACACCATATCTAATATTGGGTGATTGCTCTGCCCTGATACACCATTGTGCTGTGGTGTATTCAGAGGAGTAATACGGAGAGAGAATCTCATTCTCCTTTAGAATGGTCCAGGAATGCCATGCACAAGTATTCTCCTCCCTGATCTCATCATAGGACATAATACTTATACCCGTATTTTGGTTCTCTACTTCTAACTTATATTCTGTGAATACCTCAAAAGCTTCGGACTTATGTTTCAGCAGGAACATACGACTGAATCTTGAGAGATTATCAGAGAATATAATGAAGTATAAAGAACCAGTCCTGGCATGTGTAGACAGGAGACCTTACATACATCATCATGTATCAGTCCCAAGAGTTCATTAACTCTTTCTCTGTTTCCAGTAAACGGAGCTATGGTCATCTTATCTTTGTGACATGACTGGCAAGTTTCATAAGATGTAAATTCAAACTGATTTAAATATGCATCTAAAATGTAACTTCAGCCAGTCGGGTCGCATTGATGTGACCTAGTCTACAATACCTCAAGAAGAATTTGTTCATTTCTGAACTCTTCCTCTTGTGTGTGTTCAGTATACAAGGAACTGTAGTTTGATTTAGAACGTTAATGCTTTTAGATAACGTGCCTGAACCGATCAACTTTTGATATAGGAAATGTTCAAAGCATTATCCATCAATACAAAATTTTTATCATTTCTTTACTAATAAAGAGACTGATATGATTTTGTATATCAGGTTCGGTATCTAATAGCATTTGTTCAGTATCAATGTATTCGTAATACAGGGTGACAGTGACCAACAGACTTGGCTGCAACACTTGCCCCGTTATCTGCCTCATGAAACTTATCAACCGTTCTCAGTTTTTCTACCCTTTTGTAGCCCTATGTAACAGATTACATATCTGGGATCCTGATCCGGTATCAGATACCTAGGATGCGGAGGATACTGAGAAACAGTTCTTTGTAATGAACACACCCGAAGATGATGCATCATATGCACTTTCTTCGTTTCGGCGGCATAGGAATTCTGGTATTCCCCTATTTCCTGCTCTGTCTTATAACAATTATAAGTTGGAGCGGGACCAACGTTCCCCAGCTCAGTATAACAAGCGGGTTCGGTCAATACATCCATATTATTATCTTGATTAAGGCGTGATATGGTCGCTACCAGGAGAGAGAGAGAAGAAAACACTCAGCGTGCGCTCTTGCAAGATTAGATTGGTTATATACTTTATCTAATCAGGATGGCTCCCACTGTTTTTATCAAATCTTCCTTCAAACCTTAAAAGGAAAGACTAGCCGGGATTAATTACACTCTACAAGTTCGCCAATCTTTCAGCCAGGCCAGTGTCGGTACTTTGAGGGAGGTTCCCCGTGCTTTCGCACGGACCTAATTACAGTAAACCTCGTTTTCCCAGAGGCGTAACCCCGTTGACACCTTTCTAGACACCTACTTGATCGGCTAATTGCAAAGTGCAAAACTCTCCCAGGAGTAACAATTACTCGCAGTGGGTATCGGGATCCAACTATCACATAGAAGGTATGCAATCTCATTGCAAATTTCAACACTTGAAACTCCCGATAAAGGTTTTTACCCCTAGCACCTATGACCTTAACTATGGTCAACAAATCATAAGTACTAGTCAAGTTCTACCCGTCATTTCGTGATTAATTAGACCAACCCACATGACCCTTAACTAAGGTCAACAAAGTCACGCGACTGTCCTAACTAATCGCATCATATGCGGTGTAGGAAGACATCACTTAGCTACCGTACACTGTGCCTTGACTATGGTCAACAAACACAGCACGAATACTAAGTACTCTACTTCCTAAAATGACGGAGGGTTGCGAATGGTTTTTGTGAAAACCTTTAAAGCTTTGAACTTGATCTCGTTGCGGAATCAAATGGTTTTTAAATGGAATGTTTTCGAGGCTTTTCTAGTTTTGCTAAAGGGGTCACTCCCGGTGAAGGGATCGTCGGCCCTTTCCTCGTCGAATGAGGTGCGGGATATATCATATATATCACTGTGCAAAGCGGAAACTATAGAAGCGATCAAAGACAAACCGAGGGTTGTAGCATCTGCTAGTTATTGCTAAAGGAGTCACTCCCGGTGAAGGGATCTCGGTCCTTTCCTCATCGAATAAGGTGCAGGATGTTCTATAATGAACACCGCGATGCAAAGCAAGAACTGTAGCTACCTGTTTTTATTTTGAAATTCGATTCCACACCATCAATTAGGTTTATTTTCTTTCATTAATCTCATTAATGAATATCCCATCATTTAAGTCCACCTAACCACCACAGATAAATATAACGTACGCTTATGCCATCCGCATTCGCCTCGATGTCCCGTCTGCACCGTTAGGTTAGGTAACTAACGGCAGAGCGGGGCAGGGCTAGCGCGGGTGTAAAACATAAGCAACGTTTATATAATATATCATATATACTATATACTACATCTATCTGAACAGAGCACAGAACATCGCATGATCGCATCACAGATAACGCAGCAGAAGAAACATATGAAACATTGGATATACTCGGACGTCCGTGTTTTCAATACGAGCCAGTATAAAACACGGATTCCACGGTCGTGATGAATAGCCAAACCCACACCCCTAGACCCCTACGAGAGCGGCAAGCAACCCTATCAATTCTAGGGTTAGGAGACCCGGACTCGACTCCTCGAGTTGGTCTCCCACTGGAACCCAGAACCCGGTTACTTGTGCTCCCCTCCTTGGGTCTATCCTAGTGCAGAAAAGTAAATAATATACATCAACGGTGACAACTTCCGCAACCTGGAAGCGCCCCAATAAAAGAATATTACATACAAGTTTTTACATGAATAAAAATGAAAAACACTCATCTCACATAAAAAAACCCCAGCTATTCGAACAAGACGATCCAACATAACATATCCAGCAACACATAACATCACATGTCATCAACGTAAGTAAATATGCGCATCCCAATTGTCGTTGACATATAGCAACGAAACCGGCGATATCACATATTACACTTACGGTCACAGAAAAGAAAGTGTAAAACTACAACAGTTGGAATCCGCAACCTCTTTAGACATCACATGCCTAATCAAATGAATTACTTAGACATCGCATGCCTAACAATTATAAACCCCGCATTTTAGTCTCAAAATCGAAAACACTTTTCAATATCAAGTCGGGCAATTCAACAAGATTCCCGACATTCTGATCGAATGCACGTCGCAAACTTTAGTAGGCGGCCGCACCCCTGATACCGTCGACGAAGTGCACCAAGGTGGAACACCGCTGCCGCGAGCACCCGGACGGATGCTTTCGGCGACGGGGTTCTCCTACAGTCACTTGGTCGGGGCTATGGGGTGAGGCTGTCTATTAAGTTTACCCGGCGAGTATCCGCGTACGCTACATGATTGCAACGGACTTTTGATCACATCAAAATTCCGTGGTAACCGATCAAGTGAGACTAAACTGCTATGTTTATAACATTCATCCAGTCATCTCATAACTATTTGCGAATTCCAAGTATTGTATCACATTCCGGATAAATAGAAAATGCTAAACTTTTCGATCGAACAATCGAACACCCAAGTTTTCCCGATACAGCTCAATACATGAAATAAGTCTAACAACATTCAGTTCGTGCCTCAGTACCAACGGTCCAGCCGTAGAAGGGTCAAGCCAACGCCTCACATGTGGCACGTCGTACTGCCCCAAACCCGAAGGTTCAAAGGGCAGTTCAAGACGGTCACATAATCGAGTTAAGGTTTGTTGTCTTCTAGAGGGTCCATCGCGTTACTTGCACTACTTAGAACGTCGTTAAACTACGGAAAAATCCAACAATTGGAAATTTCCCGGCAGGGGAAAAAGTGGGTATTTTTATCCGGTCGAACTTTTTAACATATTCTAAAATTTATCCGGAAAAACACACTGACAAAATTAGACAATCCGATCGATACACTGAGTTCCCAATACAACCTAGAAAATGAAACTCTGGAAAAAATTATTAAAAATCTCCAGGAAAACCAGCACAGACAACTAAGGATTACTGTGCAAAATTGGATGCATAAAACGACAAACTGGCCGCGGAACCGCCGCATGAGCATGCTCATGCCGCGGATCCGCGGCGCCTTTATGGAATCAGGTCCTCAAATTTTACCGTAATCCTTAGATCTTCCTGCTGATTTTTCTGAATATTTTTAATCTTCAAAAATCCACATTTTACAAAAAAGTCCAGAGAGCATTTCAAAGTCGGGGTTTTGGGTCGATCGGACTTCTAACTCCGTCGGGACTTCGCCTAAGGCTCTAGCTAGGCTCTGATACCGCTGTAGGGTTCCTAGGCACTCTATGCAGGGTTCCTAGGCACACTAGTGAGGTCTCCCAAGCCATCAACCATGGCAATTTCAAAAATTATGGTGCCTACAAACCCTAAACTACGGATCGATAACTAGATGTCTAGGCGAACAATGAACTAGTTAACAATTAACTAAGGGAATACGGAAATACAACCTTTGTAGATCCGGTCCTCCACCTCCACGGCTCCGCAACGAGGTGCTCTCCGCTGTCCAAATCAAAACCAGGCTCTAGAGTCGGCTTCGTCGGAGAATGGGCAAGCTAGGTCGTCGATGTCCATGCCGAAGATGATCTACGTCGAAGCATCGCAAGATCAAACTCTCACTTCACCAAGTCATGAAACTTGTGAAGAAAACACACTCTACTACTTGGCAAGAGGTAGAGGATGAAGAAATAGGAAGTGGGTTAACTTTAGAATTGGATTTCTCACTCAAAACATCAATCCACCATTGATGAGGTAAAGCTTTTCTTCTTGAAGTCAAGGAAGAAGAAGAAGAAAGCTTATCATAAGATAATTCTAAAAAGAAAAGAATAATACATTCTTATCATCTTAGAACCATGGTTTAGTGTAGAGAATTAATCATGGTTGAGTGGTATGGTTAGGGTTAAGGATGAGATAAGAATAGTGGACTAGTCAAAGCTTCATGAAGCTTTAACAAAACAACAAAAGAAGCCACCATCCTTTTCTCATTCTTATATTCATTTATCAAAAATAAATGAATAACTAAATAAGATAAATGAATAACTAAATTATAAACCCTAACCATATCATTAACCAAGGTTTAATACTTTACACTTAACCAAAAAGCATGCATCATCAAACATGATACATACAAGTGCACAAAAACATATCGCATATGCAATGCGCACGAACCAAGTGAGAAAATCCGTCTAAAGTGAACCGATACTAGTTAACGCAAAGTAATATATCAAATATATAATTATACATTAAATCATTAAATCAACACTTGATTCAATGATCCGGTCATGCGCACATAACCGACTGGTATCTAATATATCGGCTTATCGAATCAACGCTTGAATCGATAACTAGGTTATATCGCATACAACCATTCGATATATTTATCGCGACAATAGAATACGGTATCACATACACGCATTATTCTCGGTCCCGCACATATCTCATATGCGCTCCTATTTCGTTTCGCTTGAGCCAGGAAACCTCTGTGTAGGACTCTAAAGACTCGTCAATACGCCGGCAGCAGGCGATGAACATATCAAACACCCACAAGCCGCAAGCGGTCTGCTAAACGTAACGGCCACCCGGGTATTGAGCGATCTGAAGATCGACGAGCAAGCCCGCTCACACTCCAGTGAATCCGACCAGTAACACTACCGTACAGTCCGGTCTGATCGTCTGATATGTCGCATATCTCGCCTAGAGGTGGTATACGTCAGACCCCAATAGCTCAATAAGTCGTGTCGATATGAGGTCTATAACTGTTCGAGAAACTGCTGGTAACACTTACCAGTAAATCTCAGCAACCCTGGCCAGGGATTTCCTGTTATAGCCAATCGAACACAGCGCAACATCAACTCCCATATACCGGGAGAGACGAATCCCCTCCTATCGCTCATTGCCTCCATGTGACTCAGGACTGTACCCAAAAACCACCGTTTTGCACGCCCTCTTGGACGTGGTAAGATGGAAATCAAAGCACAGTGGGAACCACACAAGACTCTATGACGATCTCGGGTCAACAGACTACTCTGTACCAGTGTCACCAGAGAACTGCCATCTGACGTGAGGTATAATACCATCTAGGAGTTCTCGGCGAGTCCGTCCAGTGTACCCTGTCTCTACTGAGCACCCGTATATCATCTCTGATGTCAAACACCAATGGATATGGGATCATCCATCGCCCATCTACATGGGTCGAGAAGGTACACGCTAGTCTACTCTGGTATATCGATGCCCCGTCTCGATACACCCACGACTAGGGACTTTGAAGGATGTACTTATAGACTACCATGTCCCCACTAGTATGATCCGCATCATAGTCCAGGTAGTCAAGTACAGATCCTAAGGGCTTTACCAACATGTAACAGAGAGACAATCAATATACACGTTAAGGTAAAGTTCAACCAGATAGCATACTATCATGTCGAGCAAGAAAGTCCTCCCTATATATGTCCCAGCATCCACTACAATATACATCCTATGTACAGTAATGGCCTCTAGGGCATACATATAACTAACAATCTCCCACTTGCACTAGGGCCATCTATAGCAGTGGTTGCAGTATCTCATACTCAACCATCCCATGAAAGTCTCTCTCTGGGAACAGGCCTTTGTGAGTGGATCCGCTGTGTTGTCCTCTGAGTCTACTCTCCAAAACCTCGATCACCCTGGAGATCAACCATCTCCATGATCAAGTGATACTGCCTTAGAATATGTCTGGATCACTGATGGGACGGACGTTCCTTGGCATAAGCCACAACTCCATTGTCTCACAATGGTGGGAACGTAGTTCATCTCATGAACCAATATACACCCAGACTGCCTCTTTGGTAGCATCTTAAGTAGCGATATATCCAGCCTTTATCGTCTAGTATGTCACGGTATCTAGCTTGGAACTCTTCCAACATACCGTCCCTTTACTGAGGGTAAAGACAATGCCTGCGACTGATATTCAGTCGTCTTTATCACCCTGGAACACTTCCAGTGATTCTCCTCAGGATCGATTGACA
Organism: Agapanthus africanus; assembly: GCA_030015575.1. Classification (NCBI taxonomy): domain Eukaryota; kingdom Viridiplantae; phylum Streptophyta; class Magnoliopsida; order Asparagales; family Amaryllidaceae; genus Agapanthus; species Agapanthus africanus. The sequence continues at coordinate 395,640,672 of CM057350.1, read as the reverse complement.
CCATCTCACTACATCTAGTGAGTATCCTAACATCCATTTAGATCTATCTCATAGATCCAAAACCCAGGATTTAGTAGGTATCACTTTTGATCCTATATGGAGAATCATTGTGATAAGCGGAGATTGATCGAGCGTAGCATAGGAAACTCCTTTCCTATCAAGAGTATGTCATCCACGTACTCTACAAGGATCGTCACCATACTCCCTACTACCTTCTTTTTTATACAAGGTTCATCTACCATTTTGATGATGTCAAACTCTTTGACTGCTTCATCAAAACAGATGTTCCAACTCCGCGATGCCTGCTTTATCCTATAAAGCATCTTGCACACGTTTCCGCTGCTCCCACTGTTTACGAGACCCTCTGGCTGTGTACTTATAGACGCGCTCTAAATCATCATTTAGAAAAGCAGTCAAGACACCCAACCAGATATCGCAGTCATGGTATGTAGCCGTGGCAAGTAGGATCTGGATGGACTTAAGCATAGTCACTTGAAAAGGTTTCATCATGATCCACGCCTGGTCAATGACGAAAACCTTTAACAAGTCTAGCTTTGAAAGTCTCAACTCTTCCATGTACACCAAGTAATCTTCTCAAGATATACTTGCTCCTGATGGGGATTTAACCCTTTAGATCTTGCAGCTAAAGTCCATACTTTGCTGGTGTATAAGGATTCCATCTCAGATCACTAAACATCCAGCCATTCTTACAGAGTCTTACTCCTGATGGCCAGCTCGAAACTAGTTGGGTCATCATCTCATGATGCAATCCTCGCTCCCACTGTCATAGAGAAACAGAAGTATCTCTCAGGTGGGTGAGGAACCCTACTAGATCGGCGGAGAGGCTGAGGTTCGTTGGAATCTACTGAATCCTTTGGTTTTATCAAATCATCTGCTGTAGCTTGTATAGCTAGAACTATTCCAGTTCTACATAACAGACCTTGCCTCGAACATGTCCGGATTATGGTTTTAGACATAGGCCGGACAACCCCAAATCTTAACCAACTTAAGATATGGGCTCTTCCCTTTCCATATCACATATGAAATGGTAGGCAACTGATTTGATTCGAACCCTATTCAATAGGTATGCAGCTTCTCAAGTGCATAACTCCCTAAAGGAAATAGGTAACTCAGTAGTACTCATCATAGAGCACACCTTATCACATAGGGTGTAATTGCTCCACCCCGATATACCATCGTGCTATGGCGTATACGGAGGAGTAATACTGAGAGAGAATCTCATTCTCCTTTAGAATAGTCCAGGATTTCCGTGCTCAAGTATTCTCCTCCTTGATCTCATCATAGGACATAATACTTATACCCGTATTAGTTCTCTACTTCTAACTTATATTCCGTGAATATCTCAAAAGGTTCGGACTTGTGTTTCAACAGAAACATAGGTCTGAATCTAAAGAGATCATCAGAGAACATAATGAAGTATAAAGAACCAGTCCTGGCATATGTAGACAGGGGACCTACGTACATCAACATGTATCATCCCAAGAGTTTACTATCTCTTTCTCTGTTTCCAATAAACAGAGCTATGGTCATCTTATCTTTGTGACATGATTGGCGAGTTTCACAAGATGTAAATTCAAACTGATTTAAATATGCATCTATATGTAACTCTAGCTAGTCGGGTCACATTGATCTGACCTAGTCTACAATACCTCAAGAAGGATTCGTTCATTTCTGAACTCTTCCTCTTGTGTGTGTTCCGTATACTAAGAACTGTAGTTTGATTTAGAACATTAATGCTTTTAGATAACGTGCCTGAACCGATCAACTTTTGATATAGGAAATGTTCAAAACATTATCCAACAATACAAAATTTTATCATTTCTTTACTAATAAAGAGATAGATATGATTTTGTATATCAGGTTCGATATCTAACAACATTCGTTCATAATCAATGTATCGGTAATACAGGGTGACAGTGACCGACAGACTTGGCTGCAACTCTTGCCCCGTTTTCTGCCTCATGAAACTTATCACCCGTTCTCAGTTCTCTATCTTTCTGTAGCCCTATGTAACAAATTACATATGTGGGATCCTGATCCGGTATCATATACCCAGGACGTAAAGGATACTGAGAAACAGTTCTGTATAATGAACAAACCCGAAGATGATGCATCAACATGCACTCTCTTCGTTTGGGCGGCACGGGAAATCTGGTATTCCCCAATTTCCTGCTCTGTCTTATTACAATTATAAGTTGGAGCGGGACAACGTTCCCCAGCTCAGTATAACAAGCGGGTTCGGTCAATATTCCGTATTATTATCTTGATTAAGGCGTGATATGGTCGCTACCAGGAGAGAGAGAGAAGAAAACACTCAGCGTGCGCTCTGCAAGAATAGATTGGTTTTTATTTTATCTAATCAGGATGGCTCCCACTGCTTTTTATCAAATCTTCCTTCAAACCCTAAAAGGAAAGACTAGCCGGGATTAATTACACACTACAAGTTCGCCAATCTTTCAGCCAGGCCAGTGTCGGTACTTTGAGGGAGGTCCCCCGTGCTTTCGCACGAACCTAATTAATGTAAACCTCGTTTTCCCAGAGGCGTAACCTCGTTAACACCTTTCTAGACACCTACTTGATCGGCTAATTGTAATGTATAAAACTCTCCCAGGAGTAACACTTACTCGCAGCGGGTATCGGGATCCAACTATCTCATAGAAGGTATGCAATCTCATTGCAAATCTCAACACTTGAAATTCCCGATAATATTTTGCCCCTAGCGTCCTATGACCTTGACGCAGGCCAACAAACCATAGTCCGCTAGTCAAGTTCAACCCGTCATTTCCTGATTGAATTAAACCCACCCGCACGACCCTTGACGCAGACCAACAAAGTCGCACGACTACCCTAATCCAATCACATCATATGCTTATACAGATAAGCACCAGTTAGCTACCGCACACTACGCCTTGACGCAGGCCAACAAACGTAGCACGAATACTAACTACTACTTATCTGAAATGACGGAGGGCTACGACAGGTTTTTCTGAAAACCTATTGCGTAATGAACTTGATATCGTTGTAGGATCGAATGGTTTTAAAAAATGGAGTGCTTTTGAGGCTTTTCCAGTTTTGCTAAAGGAGTCACTCCCGGTGAAGGGATCGTCGGTCCTTTCCTCGTCGAATGAGGTGCGGGATATATCACATATATCGCTGTGCAAAGCAAAAACTCTTAAAAGCAATCAAAAGACAAACCGAGGGCGTAGCATCGACCAGTTATTGCTAAAGGAGTCACTCCCGGTGAAGGGATCTCGGTCCTTTCCTCATCGAATAAGGTGCAGGATATATCACATATACCGCTGTGCAAAGCAAGAACTGTAGCTACCTGTTTTATTTTGAAATTCGATTCTACAACATCTTAGGTTTCTTTTAATTCATTAATCACATTAATGAAGTCCCATCATTTAAGTACCTAAACATCACAGATAGATATGACGTACACTTATGCCATCCGCATTCGCCTCGATGTCCCCTCGTGCACTGTTAGGTTAGGTAACTAACGGCAGAGCAGGGCAGGGCTAGCGCGGGTGTAAAACATAAGTAACATCTATATAATATATCATATATGCTATATACTATATCCATCACAGAACATCTCATGATCACATCACAGATATCGCAGCAGAAGAATCATATGAAATATTGGAGATACTAGGACGTCCGTGTTTTCAATACGAGCCAGTATAAAACACGGATTCCACGGTCGTGATGAATAGCCAAACCCACACCCCTAGACCCCTACGAGAGCGGCAAGCAACCCTACCAATTCTGGAGTTAGGAGACCCGGACTCGACTCCTCGAGTTGGTCTCCCACTGGACTCCAGAACCCGGTTACTTGTGCCCTCCTCCTTGGGTCTATCCTAGTGCGGAAAAGTAAATAATATACAACAGGTGACAACTCCCGCAACCTGGAAGCGCCCCAATAAAAGAATATTACATACAAGTTTTTACATGAATGAAAATGAAAAACACTCATCTCACATAAAAACCCCCGGCTATTCAAACACGACGATCCAATATAACATATCCAGCAACACATAACATCACATGTCATCAACGTAAGTGAACATGCGCATCCCAATTGTCGTTGACATATAGCAACGAAACCGGCGATATCACATATTACACTTACGGTCACAGAAAAGAAAGTGTAAAACTACAACAGTTGGAATCCGCAACCTCCTCAGACATCGCATGCCTAATCAAATGAATACCTTAGACATCACATGCCTAACAATTATAAACCCCGCATTTTAGTCTCATTATCGAAAACTCTTTTCAATATCAAGTCGGGCAATTCAACAAGATTCCCGACATCCTGATCGAATACTCGTCGCAAACTTCAGTAGACGGCCGCACCCCTGATACCGTCGACGAAGTGCACCAAGGCGGAACACCGCTACCGCGAGCACCCGAACGGATGCTTTCGGCGACGGGGTTCTCCTACAGTCACTTGGTCGGGGCTATGGAGTGAAGCTGTCTATTAAGTTTACCCGGCGAGTATCCGCGTACGCTACGTGATTGCGACGGACTTTTGATCACATCAAAATTCCGTGGCAACCGATCAAGTGAGACCAAACTGCTACGTTTATAATATTCATTCAGTTATCATATAACTTTTGTGAATTCCAATTATTGTATCCCATTCCAGATAAACAGAAAATGTTAAACTTTTCGATCGAACAATCGAACACCCAAGTTTTCCCGATACAGATCAACACATGAAATAAGTCTAACAACATTCAGTTCGTACCTCAGTACCAATGGTCCAGCCGTAGAAGGGTCAAGCCAACGCCTCACATGTGGCACGCCGTACTGCCCCAAACCCGAAGGTTCAAAGGGCAGTTCAAGACGGTCACATAATCGAGTTAAGGTTTGTGTCTTCTAGAGGGACCATCGCATTACTTGCACTACTTAGAACGTCGTCAAAATACGGAAAAATCCAACACTTGGAAATTTCCCGACAGGGGAAAAATTGGGTATTTATATCCGGTCGAACTTTTTAACATATTCTAAGATTTATCCGGAAAGCCACACAGACAAAATTTGATACCCCGATCGAAACACCGAATCCCCAAAACAACTCAGAAAAATTCAACTCTTGAAAAAATATTAAAAATACCCAGGAATACCAGCACAGCACAATATGAATTACTGTAAAAATTAGTATGCCAGAAACGACAAAATGGCCGCGCTTGCGCCGCACGAGCCAAGCTCGTGCCGCGGAAGCGCGGCGCACTGTAGGAATTAGGCATCCGAATTTTACACTATTTCTTATAATTGCCTGCTGATATTTATGAACATTTTTACTATGGAAAAATCCCTGTTTTTAAAAATTGTACAGAGAGCAATATTGGTTCGGGGTTTCGGGTTCGTTCGGACTTCAATTTCCGTCTGGACTTCGCCTAAGGCTCTAGCTAGGCTCTGATACCACTGCAGGGTTCCTAGGCACACTAGTGAGGTCTCCCAAGCCATCAACCATGGCAATTTCAAAAATTATGGTGCCTACAAACCCTAAACTACGGATCGATAACTAGATGTCTAGGCGAACAATGAACTAGTTAACAATTAACTAAGGGAATACGGAAATACAACCTTTGTAGATCCGGTCCTCCACCTCCACGGCTCCGCAACGAGGTGCTCTCCGCTGTCCAAATCAAAACCAGGCTCTAGAGTCGGCTTCGTCGGAGAATGGGCAAGCTAGGTCGTCGATGTCCATGCCGAAGATGATCTACGTCGAAGCATCGCAAGATCAAACTCTCACTTCACCAAGTCATGAAACTTGTGAAGAAAACACACTCTACTACTTGGCAAGAGGTAGAGGATGAAGAAATAGGAAGTGGGTTAACGTTAGAATTGGATTTCTCACTCAAAACATCAATCCACCATTGATGAGGTAAAGCTTTTCTTCTTGAAGTCAAGGAAGAAGAAGAAGAAAGCTTATCATAAGATAATTCTAAAAAGAAAAGAATAATACATTCTTATCATCTTAGAACCATGGTTTAGTGTAGAGAATTAATCATGGTTGAGTGGTATGGTTAGGGTTAAGGATGAGATAAGAATAGTGGACTAGTCAAAGCTTCATGAAGCTTTAACAAAACAACAAAAGAAGCCACCATCCTTTTCTCATTCTTATATTCATTTATCAAAAATAAATGAATAAATAAATAAGATAAATGAATAACTAAATTATAAACCCTAACCATATCATTAACCAAGGTTTAATACTTTACACTTAACCAAAAAGCATGCATCATCAAACATGATACATACAAGTGCACAAAAACATATCGCATATGCAATGCGCACGAACCAAGTGAGAAAATCCGTCTAAAGTGAACCGATACTAGTTAACGCAAAGTAATATATCAAATATATAATTATACATTAAATCATTAAATCAACACTTAATTCAATGATCCGGTCATGCGCACATAACCGACTGGTATCTAATATATCGGCTTATCGAATCAACGCTTGAATCGATAACTAGGTTATATCGCATACAACCATTCGATATATTTATCGCGAGAATAGAATACGGTATCACATACACGCATTATTCTCGGTCCCGCACATATCTCATATGCGCTCCTATTTCGTTTCGCTTGAGCCAGGAAACCTCTGTGTAGGACTCTAAAGACTCGTCAATACGCCGGCAGCAGGCGATGATCATATCAAACACCCACAAGCCGCAAGCGGTCTGCTAAACGTAACGGCCACCCGGGTATTGAGCGATCTGAAGATCGACGAGCAAGCCCGCTCACACTCCAGTGAATCCGACCAGTAACACTACCGTACAGTCCGGTCTGATCGTCTGATATGTCGCATATCTCGCCTAGGGGTGGTATACGTCAGACCCTAATAGCTCAATAAGTCGTGTCGATATGAGGTCTATAACTGTTCGAGAAACTACTGGTAACACTTACCAGTAAATCTCAGCAACCCTGGCCAGGGATTTCCTGTTATAGCCAATCGAACACAGCGCAACATCAACTCCCATATACCGGGAGAGACGAATCCCCTCCTATCGCTCATTGCCTCCATGTGACTCGGGACTGTACCCAAAAACCACCGTTTTGCACGCCCTCTTGGACGTGGTAAGATGGAAATCAAAGCACAGTGGGAACCACACAAGACTCTATGACGATCTCGGGTCAACAGACTACTCTGTACCAGTGTCACCAGAGAACTGCCATCTGACGTGAGGTATAATACCATCTAGGAGTTCTCGGCGAGTCCGTCCAGTGTACCCATTCTCTACTGAGCACCCGTATATCATCTCTGATGTCAAACACCAATGGATATGGGATCATCCATCGCCCATCTACATGGGTCGAGAAGGTACACGCTAGTCTACTCTGGTATATCGATGCCCCGTCTCGATACACCCACGACTAGGGACTTTGAAGGATGTACTTATAGACTACCATGTCCCCACTAGTATGATCCGCATCATAGTTCAGGTAGTCAAGTACAGATCCTAAGGGCTTTACCAACATGTAACAGAGAGACAATCAATATACACGTTAAGGTAAAGTTCAACCAGATAGCATACTATCATGTCGAGCAAGAAAGTCCTCCCTATATATGTCCCAGCATCCACTACAATATACATCCTATGTACAGTAATGGCCTCTAGGGCATACATATAACTAACAATGGAGTCTCACAAGTGATCAAACATGCACAAATCAAATTTTACGGGTGCTTACAAACTCTAATACGAATCGTTAACTAGATATATAGGCGAAGCAAGCATGTAATCGAATTAAATGCTAAGGAAAAGTGACTACAACCTTTGTAGATCCGGTCCACCACCTCCTAGGCTCCGTGATGAAGTCCTCTCCGCTGTCCAAATCGAACCATGACTCTCACGGTGGTTTCATCGGAGGAAAAACGGGCTAGGTCATCGACGACGATGCCGAAGATGATCTACGTCGAGGCATCGCTAGATCAAGCTCCAACTTCACCAAGTCAAGAAAACTTGTGAAGGAAACACCCTATACTACTTGGCAAGAGGTAGAGGATGAAGAAATAGGATGTGGGTTCACTTTAGAATTGGATTTCTCACTAGTTTTCATCACTTGCCATTGGAGTAGCAAGCTTTCTTCATGGAGGAAGAAGATGAAGAAGAAGAAGAAGATATGATAAGTCTTTGATTATTAGATAAATAAATCAATACTTATCATGTATTAACCCTTGGTTAATTGTAGAGAATGGACCATGGTTAACTTAAATGGTTAGGGTTAAGTATAAGACAAGGATGGTGGACTAATTCAAAGCTTCAAGAATCTTCAACTAGCAAACAAAAATAGCAACCATTCTTTTCTCATCTTTTTCCAAAATAAATAAATAAATAAATAAGAAAAAAGAAAACCCTAATCATAAACTTAACCATGGTTTAATTCTTTACACTTAACCAAGTAAACATGTATCATCAAACATGATACAATCATGTGCACAAATGTATATCACATATACAACTTGCACAATTCAAGTGAGAAAATCCATTTAAAGTGAACCAATACTAGTTAATACAAAGTAATATATCAAATATATAATTATACATTAAATCATTAAATCAACACTTGATTCAATGATCCGGTCATGTCGCATATAACCGGCTAGTATCAATGTGTCGGCTTATCGAATCAATCCTTGATTCGATAACTAGGTTATATCGCATACAACTATTCGACACATTCATCGCGAGAATGAAATACGGTATCACATACACGCATTATTCTCGGTCCCGCACATATCTCATATGCGCTCCTATTTCGTTTCGCTTGAGCCAGGAAACCTCTGTGTAGGACTCTAAAGACTCGTCAATACGCCGGCAGCAGGTGATGATCATATCAAACACCCACAAGCCGCAAGCGGTCTGCTAAACGTAACGGCCACCGGGGTATTGAGCGATCAGAAGATCGACGAGCAAGCCCGCTCACACTCCTGTGAATCCAACCAGTAACACTTACCGTACAGTCCGGTCTGTTCGTCTGATATGTCGCATATCTCGCCTAGGGGTGGTAAACGTCAGACCCCAGTAGCTCGATAAGTCATGCCGACTTGAGGTCCATAACCTTCGTGAAACTACTGATAACTCTTACCAGTATATCACTGCAACCCTGGCCAGGGATTTCCTGTTATGGCCAGTCGAGCATAGCACAACATCAACCCCCAATACCGGGAGAGACGAATCCCCTCCTATCGCTCATTGCTTCCATGTGAATCGGGACTGTACCCAAAAACCACCTGCTTGCACGACTCAGTAGAGCCGTGGTAGGGTGGAAATCAAAGCACAGTGGGAGACACACAAGACTCTATGACGATCTCGGGTCAACAGACTAAGCTGTACCAGTGTCACCAGAGAACTGCCATCTGACGTGAGGTATAATACCATCTGGGAGTTCTCGGCGAGTCCGTTCAGTGTACCCAGTCTCCACTGAGCACCCGTATACCATCTCTGATGTGAAACACCAATGGATATGGGATCATCCATCGCCCATCACATGGGTCGAGAAGATATACGCTAGTCTACTCTGGAATATCGATGCCCCGTCTCGATATTCCCACGACTAGGAACAATGAAGGATGTACTCATTGACTACCCAGGCCCCACTAGTATGATCTGCATCATAGTCCTGGAAGTCGAGTACTCATCCTAAGGGCTTTATCAACATGTAATCACAGAGACAGAAAGTATACATGTTAAGACAAAGAGCAACCAGATAGCGTACTATCATGTCGAGCAAGAAAGTCCTACCTATATATGACCCAGCATCCATGACAATATACATCCAATGTACAGTAATGGCCTCTAGGGCATACATATAACTAACATATTCATCCTCCTGCCGGGTCTCGTAGTCTAGAACAAAAGCAATGGAAGGTCTGGGTAAACAAGAACCTCCGTGTCACCGTCTCTGAGAAGACTGAAGTACCTCTCGGGTGCCTGAGGTTACCCACCAAATCTGCAGAGTGGCTAATGGAATGTCGAAACCAATTGAATCCTCAGATTCTATTAAATCTTCAGTGATTGTTTGTGGTTCTGGAATCACTTCCAGTTATACCATACTCCCACTTGTGTTTTCTGAAAAAATCTATTTTACTAAAACTGTGGCGAGTCAAGAACAATATCACTATTGATCTTCCTGATGGTAGAAAGTTAACCCTCGTCAAAGGCTGGGATAACCCACAAACTGCCATTACTGAAACGTGCCTCGAGTTTATTCGAATTCTGGTTTTAAGCATCAGCCGGACAACTCCCTATACCTTAACATAGTTAAGATATAAATTGATTCTATATATATCCAATATAGAAAAAAGTACTAATTTAATTAGAACCAGATTCAAAATCATGCAGCTGTCTCCAGTGCATAACAACCAAATGGAAAGAGACCAATCAACATTACTCAACTAGGAGCGCGTCCATATATGAGCAACCTGAAAGAGAACCAAGTTTTCAAAACCGTTACTATCAACAGAATAGCAAGCACAAGTATCTACATCTTCGAATACCTCAAAGAATCCTGATACTTCCAACAAATGGTTCTCTACTTTATTCTTATACCTATAACTTCTCAAAATCTGGACCTTATATTTCAATGAAATACTTGTCTAAATATAGAGAAGTCATGAGTAAACAGAATATAGTATGAATACCAACCCAATTTTTCTAATGGACACTGGACAACATACAATACTATGTATAAGTCCTATGAGTTCAATAACTGAAAACTTATGCGTCGTAGGTTGAAAACTGTACTATGGTTAGGAAGAATTACACCGCTGTTGAACGCACCTTACCTAATCACCAACTGATATAGGTAAATGTCATAGACATGTTAGTTATATGTATGTCCTAGAGGCCATTACTATACATACGATGTATATTGTAGTGGATGCTTGGACATATATATGGAGGAATTTCTTGCTCGACATGATAGTATGCTATCTGGTTGCTCTTTATCATAACATGTACACTGATTGTCTCTATGTTACATATTGATAAAGCCCTTATGATGAGTACTTAACTACCAGGATTATGATGCAGATCATACTAGTAGGAACAGTGTAGTCGCTAAGTACATCCTTCAAATATTCGTAGTCGTGGGTGTATCGAGATAGGGCATCAATATACCAGAGTAGACTAGAGTATAGCTTCTCGATCCATGTACATGGGCAATGGATGATCCCATAACCATTGGTGTTTGGCATCAGAGATAGTATACGGGTGCTTAGTGGAGACTGGGTATACTAGACGGACTCGCCGAGAACTCCCAGATGGTATTATTCCTAATGTCAGATGGTAATTCTCTAGTGACACTGGTATAGGTTAGTCTGTAGATCCGAGATTGTCATAGAGTCTTGTGTGATTCCTACTGTGCTTTGATTTCCACCATACCATATTCAAGAGAACGTGCAAAATGGTGGCTTTTGGGTATAGTCCCGAATCACATGGAGGCAATGAGCGATAGGAGTGGTTTTCGTATCACCCGGTATTGGGGGTTGATGTTGCACTATGCTCGATTGGCTATAACAGGAAGTCCCTGGCCAGGGCTGCTTCAGAGATATACTGATAAGTGTTATCAGTAGTTTCTCGACCCGTTATGAGCCTCATAGCGACACGACTTATCGAGTTACTAGGGTCTGACGTTTACCTCCCCTAGAAGAGATATGCGACTTATCAGACGAACAAACCGAACTGTACGATAGTGTTACTGATTGGATTCGCAGGAGTACGAGCAGGCTTGCTAGTTGATCTTCTGATCGCTTAATACCGGGGTGACCGTTACATTTAGCAGACTGCTTACGGCTTGTGGGTGTTTGATATGATCATCACTTACTGCCGGCGTATTGACGGGTCTTTAGAGTCCTACACAGAGGTTTCCTGGCTCAAGCGAAACGGAGTAGGAGAACATATGTGATATGTGCGGGACCGAGATTAGTACGATATGTGATACCGTATTCTATTCTCGCGATTTATGACATTGGTCGGTTATATGCGATATAGCCGGGTTATCGGATCAAGTGTTGATTCGATAAGTTGTTACATATTATATTAGTCGGTTATTTGTAACATAGCCGGATTATTAAATCAATGGTTGATTTAATAATTTAATGTATAATTATATATGTAATATATTACATTACATTAACTAATATAAGCTCACTTAATTGATTCTTTTTCTCACATTTGATACACTTAACATATATGTGATATATGTTAATTTTTTTCTTTGCATACAAAATATATATGTGATATATATTGTTGTGTCATGCTAGGTACACATGCAACATGTTTGTATAAGACTTATACCATGCTAGGGTTAAGCTAGGGTTTCATATTTATTCTTAAGTTAAACAAATTAGTGAATTTGTTATGGTATAAGCTTGGATGAAGCTTATATATAACTATTGACAAAGTCAACTTGTTTGTCTAGCTTAGGATATTTATTAACCCAACCCTTAACCTTAGGCTATGGTTTAGTCTCTATAAGGGTTAGGCATGATATTATCTAACATTGGTTGCATTTCTATCCTCATCTCTTTATTCATCACTTCATCTTCTTCCTCCTCATTTTTGAGCTCTCTTGATTTTTGATAAGTGATGAAACCTTGTGAGAAAATGATTTCTAAAGTGAGCCCACTTCCTACTTCATCATCCTCTACTACTTGCCATTTAGTATAGTGTGTTTGCTTCACTAATTCTGTAATTAGTGAAGAGATAGCTTGGGTTAGCCTCTCTAGAATTCTTCGAAGCAAACATGTTCGTTTCTTCAAAGGAGCCTCTCTAGAGTCTGGAGTTCACGATCGCAGCGAAGGGACTACTACACGGAGCAATTGAAGTGAAGCACCGGTCTACAAAGGTTGTATTCCTTGCTCACTTTACGTGCAAAGTGTTTGCATTTACATTTCTATCGGATTTCTAGTTAACGATTCTAAGTTTGGGTTAGCTTGAACGATAAAAATTTGAATTTAGCATGGACGATGCCTCCCGAAATCTTGCTGCAATGCTAGGTAGCCCTGCAGTGGTATCAGATCCATGCTAGAAATTTATACGGATTTTGTTAAGATTACGAAACCGAAATACTCCGAAACTTGAAAGCTAAAATGATGTTTTTGTCGATTTTGAAAGTTGTTCAAAATTTTTTTTAAATAAGTACAGAATGATGTATGAGATATATCAAGAACACCTTAAAAATTTCAGGAAAAATGGAGAATTTTTGGCCGGCCACTGACCTCCCAATCTCGGCCAAATCCGAGCTCCCCCCCTCCCCCCCCAAATTTTTTTTGTGTTCCAGTGACTTGGTTTTGATATTTCAGGTATTGTTTGTTTTTGGTAATTTTGCATGTGATGTGAACTTACGTTATAAGCGATTCGGAGTGTTTCTTAGTCGTAGCTTTAACAATGTTTCGGGTTATTCACATATTGTCTAGGCGAAGTTAAAAAATTTGATCGAATATCAAAAACCTATTTTTCCAAGTTTAACGTATTCAGAGAAACATGCAAGTAATCCTATGAACCCTCTAGAAGAATGAAACTCTAACTTGACTTTTTTAGATCACGGGACCGCGATCATACCCTAGGGTTTGTCGTAGTTCCATGGAGACATGAGTGAGGCTTGGGTTCTACGGCTGGTGCATAGGTACTGTTGCATATTCTGGGTATTATTGAACTGTGCTCAAGTGTTGAGTTGTCGGTAAATTGTGGGACTTTGATGAATCGATCGAAAAGTTTAACGTTCGTCCGGGTATTATATGATAGGATACAATATTTCGAATCCACAAAACTAGTTATAAGATAACTAATTTGAATGTTATAAATCTAACAATTTAGTCTCATTTGATTGGTTGCCACGGGATTTTAATGTGATCAAAAGTCCGTCGCAAACACGTAGCGTACGCGGATACTCACCGGATAAGCTTAATAGATAGCCACAGCCCATAGCCCCGACCAAGTGACTGTAGGAGAACCCCATCGCCAAAAGAATTCGTTCGGGTTCTCACGACAGCACTGTTCCGCCTTAGTGCACTTCGTCGATGATATCGGGGGGTGCGTCCATCTACTAAAGTTTCCGACGAGCATTCGATCAGGATGTCGGGAATCTTGTTGAATTGCCAGACAAGATATTAAAAAGTGTTTTCGGTATCGAGACTAAAATGCGGGGTTTATAATTGTTAGGCATGCGATATCTAAGAAATTCATTTGGTTAGGCATGAAATCCAATATATGCGATATATTGGGTTTATGATATATAAGGTGGTTGGGGATTCCAATTGTTGTAGTTTTTCACTTTCTTTTCTGCGACCGTAAGTGTAATATGTGGTGTATCGCCGGTTTCGTTGCTATATGTCAACGACAATTGGGATACACATATTTACTTACGTTGATGACATGTGATGTTATGTGTTGCTGGGATATGTTATATTTGATCATCGTGTTTGAATAGCCGGGGGTTTTATGTGAGATGAGAGTTTTTCATTTTCATTCATATAAAATTCATTGTATGTAATATTCTTTTATTGGGGCAGTTCCGGGTTAAGGATGATGTCACCGTTGTATATTATTTACTTTTCCGCATTAGGATAGACCCAAGGCGGGGAGCATAAGTAACCGGGTTCTAGGGTCCAGTGGGAGATCATCTCGAGGAGTTGAGACCGAGTCTCCTAACTCTAGAATTGGTTGGGTTGCTTGCCGCTCTCGTAGGGGTCTAGGGATGTGGATTTGGCTATTCATCACGACCGTGGAATCCGTGTTTTATACAGGCTTAAATTAAAACACGGAAATCCTAGTATATCCAATATTTCATATATTTTTATTCTGCTGCGATATTCTGTGATGTGATCATTGATTATATTCTGAGACGAATGCATATATATTATATATATGATATATATTATATATTGTTGCTTTCGTTTCATATGTGTTGCTTGGGAAGCATAATAAACGGGACTTCATTAATGAGATTAATGAAATAAAAGAAACCTAAAAGTTGTTGTAGAAACTTGTTTCAAAAACAGGTAGCTCTAGTTGTTTGTTTGCATAGCAGTATTCCTTATAGAATATCCAACACCTTATTCGATAAGGAAAGAGCCGAGATCCCTTCACCGGGAGTGACCTCTTTAGAGAAACTAGCAGATGCTTCAAACTCGGTTTGTCCTTTGATTGCTTTTATAATTTTTGCTTTGCATAGCGGTATTCCATGTAGAATATCCAGCACCTTATTCGATAAGGAAAGAGCCGAGATCCCTTCACCGGGAGTGACCTCTTTAACGAAACCAGTAAAAGCCTAAAAAAACACTCCTTTTAAAATTCAATTGATTCTACAACGATATCAAGTTCATTAGACAAAAAGTTTTCTTAAAACCTGTCGTAGCCCTCCATCATTTCAGATAAGTAATAGTTAGTATTCATGCTGCGTTTGTTGGCCTTTGTCAAGACGTAGTGTGCGGTAGCTGATTACTGCTTATCTGCATAAGCATATGATGCGATTGAGTTAGGGTAGTTGTACGACCTTGTTGGCCTTTGTCAAGGTTCGTGCGGATGGGTTTAATTCAATCAGGAATGACGGGTTGAACTTGACTAGCATCCTATGGTTTGTTGGCCTTTATCAAGGTCATAGGAGGTTAGGGGCAAAATAATATTGGGAATTTCAAGTGTTGAAATTTGCAATGAGATTGCATACCTCCTATGAGATAGTTGGATCCCGATACCCACTGCGAGTAAGAGTTACTCCTGGGAGAGTTTTACACATCACAATTAGCCGATCAAGTAGGTGTCTAGAAAGGTGTTAACGGGGTTATGCCTCTGGGAAAATGATGTTTATTTTAATTAAGTCCATGCAAAAGCACGGGGAACCTCCCTCGAAGTACCGACACTGGCTTGGCTGAAAGATTAGAAAATTAGTAGGGTGTAATTAATCTCGGCTAGTCTTTCCTTTTAGGGTTTGAAGGAAGATTTGACTAAAACAGTAGGAGCCATCCTGATTAGATAAATTAATAACCAATATAATCTTGTAAGAGCATACGCTGAGTGTTTTCTTCTTTCTCTCTCCAGGTAGTGACCATGCCATGCCTTAATCAAGATAATAATACGGATGTATTTACCGAACCCGCTTGCTATACTGAACTTAGAAATGTTGGTCCCGCTCCAACTTATAATTGTTATAAGTTCGAGCAGGAAATATGGGATTACCAGGATTCCCATACCGCCCAAATGAAGAAAGTGTATATTGATACATCTTCTTCGGGTGTGTTCATTACCGAGAACTGTTTCTTAGTATCCTTTACGTTCTGGGTATGAGATACCAGATCAGGATCCCACATATGTAATCTGTTACATGGGCTACAGATAGGTAGAGAACTGGGAATGGGTGATAAGTTTCAAGAGTTGGAAACGGTGCAAGTGTTGCAGCCAAGTATGTTGGCAGTTATCACCCTGTATTACCAAATGCATTGATTTTGAACGAATGTTATTAGATACCGAACCTGATATTCAACATCATATCAGTCTCTTTATTAAGTAAAGAAGGATATAATTTCGTATTGTTGGATAATGTTTTAAACATTTCCTATATCAAAAGTTGATCGGTTCAGGCACGTTATCTAAAAGTATATACATTCTAAATCAAACCACAGTTCTTAACATACAGAACACACACGCGAGGAAGAGTTCAGAAATGAACGAATCTTTCGTGAAGCATTGTAGACTAGGTCATATCAATGTGACCCAACTAGCTAAGTTACATTAAGATTATTATTTAAATCAGTTTGAATTTAAATCTTTTGAAACTTGCCAATTATGTCACAAAGATAAGATGACCATAGATCCGTTTACTGTAAACAGAGAAAGAGTTAGTGAACTCTTGGGATTGATACATGATGATGTATGTAGGTCCCCTGTCTACACATACCAAAACTGATTCTTTATACTTCATTACATTCACTGATGATCTCTCAAGATTCGGACATATGTTCCTGTTGAAACACAAGTCTGAAGCTTTTGAGAAATTCAAAGAATATAAGTTAGAAGTAGAGAACCAAACAAGTATAAGTATTATGTCTTTTGATGTGATCAGGGAGGAGAATACTTGAACACGGAATTCCTGGATTATTCTAAAGGAGAATGAGATTCTCTCTCGGCATTATTCCTCCGTATACACCACAGCACGTTGGTATATCGAGGCGGAGCAATCGCACCCTATGTGATAAGATGTGCTCTATGATGAGTACTACTGAGTTTCCTATTTTCTTTTGGGGTTATGCACTTGAGAAGTTGCATACCTATTGAATAGGGTTCCAACTAAATCAGGTGCCTACTACTCCATATGTGATATGGTATGGGAAGAGCCCATCTCTTAAGGATGTTAAGATTTGGGGTTGTCCGGCCTATGCATAAAAGCAAAATCCGGACAAGCTCGAGGCAATGTCAGTTCTTTGGAAGTTTGTTGGATATCCCAAGCATTCGCAAGGGAATATCTTCTACGACACCGAGGAACAAATCAGCATGCCACCTTTTGGAAAGGGAATTTCTTGTGAAGAAATTAGTGGTCATGTGGTAGAACTGGAAGGAGTTCCAGCTATACAAACTGCAGCTGATGATTTGGTGGAACCAGAGGATTCAATGGCTCCCGATGAATCAGCCTCTCCGCCGATCTAGTAAGGTTCCTCACCCACCTGAGAGATACTTCGGTTTTCTCTATGACAGTGGGAGCGAGGATTGCATCTTGAGATGATGACCCAACTAGTATCGAGCAGGCCATCAAGAGTGGGGACTCTATGAAAATGGCCGGATGCTATGCGATCTGAGATGGAATATATATACACCAACAAAGTATGGACTTTGGTTGCTTTATCTGAAGGGTTAAATCCCCATCAGGAGCAAGTATATCTTGAGAAGATTACTTGGTGTACATGGAAAAGTTGAGACTTTCGAAGCTAAGGCTTGTTTCAAAAGGTTTTCGTCATCAACCAGGTGTGGATAATGATGAAACCTTTTCTATTCCCTATGCTTAAGTCCATCCGGATCCTACTTGCCATTGCTACATACCATGACTACGATATTTGGCGGTTGGGTGTCATGACTACATGTCTAAATAGTGATTTAGAAGAGAGCGTCTATAAGTACATAGCCATAGGACTTCATAGTGTTGGAGATAGTGCCCTCAGAGTCAATTATTGGATCACAGGCATGCGATTGCAATGATTGAGGGAGGACTTATCCCGGTAGGACAGTCTTACTCAAGATGATAGTATGCTATCTGGTTTACCTTTATCATCGTGTACTGCTTTAGGTGACCTGACAGGTCACTATTGCACGTAGATAGAGCCCCTGGGATTCGTGCTTGACTGCCAGCAGTATGAGGGCGATCATATACGTCGGAGCTGGTAGTCTATAAGCACATCCTTAAATGGTCCCTAGTCATGGGAGTTTCGAGACAGGGCATCGATACTCCAGAGTAGACTAGTGTATACATTCGAGACCCCGACGAGGGGCGGTGGCCGGTCTCATAAGCCACTGGTGTCAGTTGGTTCACTTAAGATGTATACAGGTGCTCATTGGGTTATGAGTACACCGGACAGGACTCGCCGGGAACATGCTAGTTGGTCTTATACCTGACGTCAGATAGCAGTTCCCTGGTGACATGTGTACAGGTTAGTTCATCGACCTGAGGATCGTCATTTGTCTCGTGTGAGTTCCCACTGTACTTTGATTACTACCCTACCACGCTCAAAGGAGACGTGCAAATAGGTTTTAGTTGGGTACAGTCCCGAGCCACATGGAGGCAGTGAGCGGATCTTCGGGGGTTCGTCTCTCCCGGTATTGATGGTGAGGTCGCGCTGTGTCTAGGAGAGCCAGAACATGAAAAGTCCTTGGCCAAGGCAGGAGATTTACTGGTAGGTATTCCAGTAGTATCTCAGGGTGTTCTGGGCTGAT
Organism: Agapanthus africanus; assembly: GCA_030015575.1. Taxonomy (NCBI): domain Eukaryota; kingdom Viridiplantae; phylum Streptophyta; class Magnoliopsida; order Asparagales; family Amaryllidaceae; genus Agapanthus; species Agapanthus africanus. The sequence goes on along the minus strand of CM057350.1, from coordinate 395,621,705 downwards.
CTCTGACACGACTTGTACCACTTTTGGGGGTCTGACTTTTACCAACCCCCTAGGCCCGCCATGCGATGCTCATAGACGAACGGACCGGACTGTACGGATATTGTCGCTGACAGGCTCAGTAGGGTGTCAGGATGAGTTCACTCATCGACATCCCTTTTGGTCAATAGCTGGTGGCCCGTTACGTATGGCTAATACCTCTGACGTGCTAGTGGTTAAATCCACAGCCATAATATTGACGAGTCTTTAGAGTTCCCCACAAACAGTTGCTCAAGTTTTCGGGCGAAACGCTGTAGAAGCCGTATGGAGATATGGCAGGGTTCGATCAGATACGTACGGTATTGCACGGATCAGGATGGGACGGATAATACTAGCCGGCTTTGGTTTAAGCCGGATCCTAGTATAGTACAGTGTAGATTTTGTCTCATTGCATTTGTATTCGGTTCGAATACAGATGCGGGTGTGTATACACAGTATCGGGGTTTTCCTGTAATTTATTACGGGACCAGTTTTCTGGAGTTGCCAGTTTGTTTTCCATTTCGGCCATATTTCATTTGTATCTTTCATTGGCCGAAAAATGGTGGAGGAGGGCTTATTTGCATTTGTGCAAATAAACCTTTGTGGAGGGTGTTATTTACATATAGTGGTATCATGATGGTTGCGCCATCCATTGACTTGATTAATCCATCATTGCTTGACTTCTATCATCATGATGGCATGACTTTTGGAAGTGATGATTGTTGTTTGAGTGTTGGACTTTCCTAGTGATCATTTCTTTGCATGATAGCCTTTTCTCTCTCTCCCTTGGATTATTGGTTGGCTCACTCATTCTTTTGATTGATACACTCCCTCTTTCATTCTCTCCTCTCCCATTCCAAGACATGGCCGGCCAAGCATATGGTGGGCTGTCCAAAAATTTGTAGTAGGGATTTTTGCTCATTTGATGCTAGAAAAATCCCCAAGTTCCTCCACAAAAGTTCACAGTTAATTTCCTCCACCAAAGGCGACTTCAAGTAACCCCAAAATGAGACATGAGTTCTATACACATTCTACAGCAAATCTTGGGCACGTCGACTCGCCAACTTCGTGCCCGAGTTTCCTCGGTATAGAGGTGGGAGCCCGTAAAAGAAGCCGGTGATGTGGCGCCCTTCCGGCGACGAGGTGGAGACCGGAGATTCCTCGGGGAGATCGGGATGACGACGAGAAGACCGAAGGACACGGATCTCTCGGTATATCTCTCTTCCCATCTAGTAGTTAGCTAGGACTAGTTTAATGGCACGATCCGGGTTTATAGTGCGCGGTGGTGCCGGTTTGAAAAGTTAAAGTAAATCACCGCTTCCGTATTCCGGCGTCGGATTGACGGCCGGGGCGCCGCCGTGCACTTACACATAGACAGTGGGAGCATCGGAAATGTGTGCAAGTTACTTTATGAGTTAAAGAATGCTTTGCGGACTTGGAACATCTATTTTGATGTGGTAGTCAAAGCGTTTGATTTCATCAAAATGGTAGATGAACCTTGTATATACAAAAAGGTAGTAGGGAGTATGGTGTTGATCCTCGCATTGTACGTGGATGACATACACTTGATAGGGAAGGAGTTTCTAATGCTACACTCGGTCAATTTCCTCTTATCACATAGATTCTCCATATATGATCAAGGTGATACCTCCTAAATCCTGGTTTTTGGATCTATGTGATAGATCTAAGTGGATGTTAGGATTCTCCCTAGGTGTAGTGAGACGGTATTAATCGATCCTGGGAAGAATCACTGGGTAGCTTCAAGGGTGGTAAGGTCGACTGAATGTCAGTCAAAGGCATTGTCTTTACCCTCAGTGGAGGGACGGTATTTTGGAAGAGTTACAAGCTAGATGTCATGGCAAAATAGACGATAAAGGCTGGATACATCACTACCAAGGATGCTACACAAGAGGCTGTCTGGATGTATATAAGTTCATGAGATGAACTTCGTTCTTACCATTGTGTAACAATGGAGTTGTGGCTTAGGCCTAGGAACTCCCGTCCCATCAGATATCCAGACATATTCTTAGGCAGTATCACCTAATCATGGAGATGGATGATCTCCAGGGAGATCGAGGTTAGGAGAGTAGACACAGAGGACAATAGGGCGGATCCACTCACAAAGGCATATTCCAAGGAGAGACTTTTAGAGGATGGTTGAGTATGAGATACTTCAACCACTGCTGATTGTTGGGTATTGGATACTACAACAGATGGTCCTAGTGCAAGTGGGAGATTGTTAGTTATATGTATGCCCTAGAGTCCATTACTATACATACGATATATATTGTAGTGGATGCTTGGACGTATATATGGAGGACTTTCTTGCTCGACATGATAGTATGCTATCTGGTTGCTCTTTATCTTAACATGTACACTGATTGTCTCTATGTTACATGTTGATAAAGCCCTTAGGATGTGTACTTGACTACCAGGATTATGATGCAGATCATTCTAGTAGGGACAGTGTAGTCTCTAAGTACATCCTTCAAATGTTCTTAGTCATGGGTGTATCGAGACAGGGCATCGACATACCAGAGTAGACTAGCGTATAATTTCTCGACCCATATAGATGGGCGATGGATGATCCTATATCCATTGGTGTTTGACATCAGAGATAGTATACGGGTGCTCAGTGGAGACTGGGTACACTGGACGGACTTGCCGAGAACTCCCAAATGGTATTATACCTAACGTCAGATGGCAGTTCTCTGGTGACACTGGTACAGGTTAGTCTGTTAACCCGAGATCGTCAAAGAGTTTTGTGTGATTCCCACTGTGCTTTGATTTCCACCTTACCAAGTTCAAGAGAACGTGCAAAACGGTGGCTTTTGGGTACAGTCCTGAATCACATGGATGAAATGAGCGATAGGGGGTTTTCGTCTCTCCGATATTGGGGGTTGATGTTGCACTGTTCTCGATTGGCCATAACAGGAAGTCCCTGGCCAGGGCTGCTTCAGAGATATATTGGTAAGTGTTATAAGTAGTTTCTCGACCCGTTATGAGCCTCATATCGACACGACTTATCAAGTTACTGCGGTCTGACGTTTACCACCCCTAGACGAGATATGCGACATATAAGACGAAGAGACCGGACTGTACGGTAGTGTTACTGATTGGATTCTTAGCAGTACGAGCAGGCTTGCTTGTTGATCTTCTGATCGCTCAATACCCGGGTGGCCGTTACGTTTAGCAGACCGCTTGGGCTTATGGGTGTTTGATACGATCATCACCTACTGCCGGCGTATTGACGAGCCTTTAGAGTCCTACCCAGAGGTTTCCTGGCTCAAGCGAAATGGAATAGGAGCATATATGTGATATGTGTGGGACCGAGATTAGTACAATATGTGATACCGTATTCTATTCTCGCAATTTATGACATTGGTCTGTTATATGCGATATAGCCGGGTTATCGGATTAAGTGTTGATTCGATAAGTTGTTACATATTATATTAGTCGGTTATTTGTAACATAGCCGGATTATTAAATTAAGTGTTGATTTAATAATTTAATGTATAATTATATAAGTGATATATTACATTACATTAACTAATATAAGCTCACTTAAATGATTCTTTTTCTCATATTTGATACACTTAACATATATGTGATATATGTTAATTGTTTTCATTGCACACAAAAAATATATGTGATATATATTGTTGTGTCATGCTAGGTTACACATGCAACATGTTTGTATAAGACTTATACCATGCTAGGGTTAAGCTAGGGTTTCATATTTATTCTTAAGTTAAACAAATTAGTGAATTTGTCATGGTTTAAGCTTGGATGAAGCTTATGGATAACCTTTGACAAAGTCAACTTGTTTGTCTAGCTTAGGATATTTATTTACCGAACCCTTAATCTTAGGCTATGGTTTAGTCTCTACAAGGGTTAGGCATGATATTATCTAACGTTGGTTGCATTTCTTACCTCATCTCTTTGTTCATCACTTCATCTTCTTCTTCCTCATTTTTGAGCTCTCTTGATGTTTGATAAGTGATGAAACCTTGTAAGAAAATGATTTCTAAAGTGAGCCCACTTCCTACTTCATCATCCTCTAGTACTTTCCATTTAGTATATGGTGTTTGCTTCACTAATTCCGTAATTAGTGAAGAGATAGCTTAGGTTAGTGTCTCCTCGACATAGATCATCTTCGGCCTCGAATTCTTTGAACCAAGCATGTTCGTTTCATCAAGGGAGCCTCTCTAGAGTCCGGAGTTCATGATCGCAGCGAAGGAACTACAACACGGAGCTATTGAAGTGAAGGACCGGTATACAAAGGTTGTATTCCTTGCTCACTTTACTTGAAAAGTGTTTGCATTTACATTTCCGTCGGATTTCTAGTTAACGATTCTAAGTTAGGGTTAGCTAGAATGGAAAAATTTTGAATTTGGCATGGACGATGCCTCCCGAAACCTTGCTGCCGTGCTAGGTAACCCTGCAAAACATAATTTCAAAAAGTTATATCTCACTTTATAAAATAAACGTACAGATATATCAGTTTGAAATTGGTGCGTAATAATGGATATTCAAAACCAAAAATTTGTCGTCAGGCAAAAACCAGATGATTTCCTCAAATATCACCAATTTCAACGAATTCCGATACAATGAGGAACTAATCATCCAATTGCCAATATCTTACTCCCACTCACCATCTGTAACTGTAAGTCCACGTTGCGACCCCCGGTTCTTACGGGGAGGCGGAAACGGTATAAAAATCAAATTTTTAGCGCATTGGGCAACATGGACTAACAAAGTCGGGATCTTTTCTAAACTAAACTAGCTAACATGCTAAAGAGAGTTAGGATAGATGGTTATACCTAACTTGAACTCCTTCTTCTTCAAACTTTTGTAGAGGTTGATGGTTCTTTCCTCGATGCCTTCTTCCGTCGAAGATGGATCCACCTGAGGGTTCAACCTTCGGGCTCTTTCTCGAACTTTGAGAGAACTAGAATCTCCGGCTTGCTAAACCTTGATCCTAGAGTGAGTAGAGAGTGTCTTTTGGGGTTTTATCTTTTCACGGAGAGAGATTCTCAACTCATGAGAAGGGTTCTCCTTGAGCTAGAGGAAGAAGAAGATGAAATGAGGAGAGAGAAGCTAAATGATAGAATGAGCTCTTTTCTTTTTGCAACCATAACATAAAGCAAAAAGAATTATCAAATTAATAATAATAATGAAAATGGAATAGTTGATGGAAGGTTTAGGAATGACCATTATCATTTCAAACATTAAATGAATTTGCTAGAATCAAAGAGCATCTTTCTTTTGTAATGATGATGGTCAAAACTTCAACCATGGTCAACAAGTCAACCATGGTCAACAAGTCAACCATGGTCAACAAGTCAACAAAAAAACCAACCATGACACAATTTCATTTTATTAATATTATTAATTGATATATCATAATTCCATTAGGGTTTGGAAAAAGACGACTGTCAACTGTGCATACGCACCCGTTCCGAAACCCTAATGAAAAACCTCTTCCTCCGCCTCAATCAACTGTGCATACACACCCGCATTCTTGTTCCGAGGAACATGAATACCAAGAGATAAAATCAACCCCAAAACATATACCGGTATCTGACTCAAACCAGAGCCAGCCAGTAATATCCGTCCGGACTCCAAACGTGCACAAGTGCGCGGATGAGAACGAACCCTGTCGCAAAACCATGCGACCTCTACTCTGTTTTGCCCAGAGGCGAATACCCTCTGTGTGGGACTCTAAAGACTCGACACTACGCTGGCAGTGGGTTTAACCACAGACTGCAAGCGGCACTATCTGTGCGTAACGGTCCCCAGGTAGATGCCGACAAGAAGGCTGACGAGGTGAACCCCATCTGAACTCCTACTGAGTCTGAATGTGACATTCTCCGTACAGTCCGGTCTGTTCGTCTGATACATCGCATGTCGGGCCTAGGGGGCGGTAAAACGTCAGTCCCCCAATAGCGGTACAAGTCGTGTCGGAGTGAAGCCCAAAACACCCTGAGATAACACTGGAAGCCTACCAGTATATCTCGCTTGCCCTGGCCAGGGACTACTCGTGTAATGGCTCTCCTAGACACAGCGCGATGTCAACCCCCAATACCGGGAGAGACGAATCCTGTCTAACCGGCACTGCCTCCAAGTGCTTCGGGACTGCACCCAACTACCACCTGTTTGCACGACTCCTTTGAGCCGTGGTAGGGTAGTAGTCAAAGTACAGTGGGAACACACTCGAGGCGAACTGCCAGTGTCAAGTCAGCGGACTAAGCTGTACTCATGTCACCTGGGAACTGATAACTGACGATAGATATAATACCAACCTGTCAGTTCCCGACGAGTCCTGTCAAGTGTACTCGTAACCTAACGAGCACCCGTATACTATCTCCAGTACGACGTACTGATGGCTGTGGGACAGACCATCTCCCACACTGGGATGAGAAGCGCATACGCTAGTCTACTCCGGAGTATCGATGCCCTGTCTCGATAATCCTGCGACTAGGGACCTGTATAAGGATGTGCTTATAGATTACCCAGCCCCCACCAGTGTGACTGCCATCACAACGCTGGTAATCAAGCAAAGATCCTAAGGGCTCCACTAATGCGTATAGGTGATATTGCAAAATAAACACATGTACACATTGAAGTAGAAACAAACCAAGTAGCATACTACTATATTGAGCAAGATTGTTTATACAAGGTGAATATCCCAAGCTTCCATTAAGTAATATACAAACTAGTATGATACAGTAATGGCCTCTAGGGCATATACACTAACAATCTCCCACTTGCACTAAGGCCATGTACTGGCGTATCGAAGACCTATCATCTCGATCAGCCGCTCGAACTGAGTCTGGGGTAGGGCCTTGGTGAATGGATCTGCAGTGTTTTCTTCTGAAGCAACCCTCCAAACCTCGATCTCCTTGCGATCCATGATCTCCCTGATCAGGTGATACCGCCTCAAGATGTGCCTGGATCTCTGATGGGACCTGGGTTCCTTCGCTAAAGCTATAGCCCCGTTGTTGTCGCAATACAGAGGTATTGGGTCAACAATGGACGGAACCACCTGAAGTTCTTTCAAGAACTTCCTCATCCAGACAGCTTCTTTTGCGGCATCAGATGCAGCGATGTATTCCGCTTCCATCGTCGAGTCTGCAACGGTTTCCTGTTTGGAACTCTTCCAACACACCGCCCCTCCATTGAGGGTAAAGACAAAACCCGACATGGACTTGGAATCATCCTTGTCACTCTGGAAGCTGGAGTCAGCAAAGGCCTCGATCTGGAGGTCTTTTCCGCCATACACCAAGAATATCTCCTTAGTCCTTCTCAGGTACTTGAGAATGTTCTTTACTGCTATCCAGTGTTTCTCCCCAGGGTTTGACTGATACCGGCTTACTACACTCAGTGCATAAGCTACATCCGGTCTGGTACACAACATCGCATACATTATATAGCCTACCGCAGAAGCGTAGGGTATAATAGACATGCGATCCCTCTCCAAATCAGTCTTGGGAGACATCTCTTTAGAGAGGGTGATCCCGTGACAAGCCGGTAGGTTACCGCGCTTGGAATCTTCCATACTGAATCTCTTCAGTATAGTGTCGATGTACCTGGACTGTGAAAGTCCTAATATCCTCTTGGATCTATCACGATGGATCCGGATCCCCAGGATGTAAGAGGCATCACCCAGGTCTTTCATGGAGAACCTGTGTGACAAGAAACCCTTGACAGATTGTAGCATAGGAATGTCATTTCCTATTAAGAGAATGTCATCCACGTATAAAACGAGGAATATTACAGTTCTCGCTACAAATCTACTATAGATGCATGGTTCATCTGGATTTTTGATAGAGCCAAATTCCTTGACCGTCTCATCAAAACAGATGTTCCAACTCCGCGATGCCTGCTTTAGTCCATAGATGGACTTAAGCAACTTGCACACCTTTCCGCTGCTCCCACTCTGAATGAAACCCTCTGGCTGATCCATATAGACACACACCTCTAAATTTCCATTTAGAAAAGCGGTTTTTACGTCCATCTGCCAAATCTCATAATCGTGGAAGGCAGCAATGGTAAGAAGGATCCGAATGGATTTCAGCATAGCCACTGGAGAAAAGGTTTCGTCATAGTCCAAGCCAGGTCTTTGACGGAAACCCTTTGCTACAAGTCTAGCTTTATAGGTCTCAACCTGTCCATCTACACCAATCTTCCTTTTGAAGATCCACTTGCATCCTACGGGTTTTACCCCGTCTGGAGCAATGTCCAACGTCCATACTTTGGTGGTGTACATGGACTCCATTTCGGTCCGCATTGCATCCAGCCATTTTACCGAGTCAACGCTCTGAACGGCCTGCTGGAAGCTAGTAGGCTCATCATAATCTATGATGCAATCCACTCTATCCCCGTCTATGAGAAAACCGTAGTATCTCTCTGGCGGATGAGACTGCCTACTACTCCTGCGGAGCGGCGTAGGAATGTCCTGTTCATTTGAACCCTCTGGTTCCACTAAGCTTTCAGTAATAGTCTGTGGTTCTGGAATTTCTTCCAGTTCTACTGCGCTCCCACTTAATTATTTTTCTAAGAACTGGTGTTCTAGAAAGTGGGCATGACGAGAAACAAGAACTTTTTGTTCCTCTTCGTAGTAGAAGAGATATCCCTTGGAATTCTTTGGATATCCCACAAACTTACACAGTACTGAGCGCGCCTCGAGCTTGTCCGCATGCTGCTTTTTAACAAAAGCTGGACTTCCCCAAGTCTTAATGTGACTGAGATGGGGCCTCTTCCCATACCACATCTCATATGGTGTAGTAGGCACAGTCTTAGTAGGAACTCGGTTCAAAAGGTACGCAGCTGATTCTAGCGCATACCCCCAGAATGATCGCGGTAACTCAGCGTTACTCATCATGGACCGTACCATATCCAATAGGGTTCGGTTCCGTCTCTCCGATACACCGTTATGTTGCGGAGTGTATGGAGGAGTAAGCTGAGAGAGAATTCCGTTCTCTTTTAAATAATTCAGGAACTCGGCACTTAAGTATTCTCCACCTCGATCCGATCTTAGAATCTTGATACTTTTGCCGGTTTGGTTTTCTACTTCATTCTTATATTCCTGGAACTTTTCAAAGGCTTCGGACTTGTGTTTCATTAAGAAGACATAACCGTACCTTGAAAAGTCATCCGTAAAAGTAATGAAGTAAGAGTAACCGCTTCGCGCATGTGTAGACATTGGACCGCACACGTCGCTGTGTACGAGTCCCAAGAGCTCGCTCGCTCTTACTCCGTGTCCAGTGAACGGAGTCTTTGTCATCTTTCCTTTGAGACAGGATTGACAAGTGGCATATGATTGATATTCGAACGGATCCAAATATCCTTCTGTATGTAACTTAGTCAACCTTCTCTCATTGATGTGACCCAGTCTACAATGCCATAAGAAAGTCTGATTGATATCTGGAGACTTTCTTTTGTGTGTATTCTGGACATTGAAAATCTGTGGTTGGTTTAACACGTATATACCATTGCTCAGTGTACCTGACCCAATCAGAACTTGATTAAGGTGAATGCTTACAACATTACTTACAAACGCAAATTCATAACCTTCTTTAGAAACCAAAGATACAGAAATGATATTACAAGTTGCGTTGGGTACAAAAAAGCAATTACGCAAAACCAAAACATGCCCATCTGACATTCCCAGGTGATAGTCCCCCACGGCTTTAGCCTCCATGCTAGCTCCGTTCGCAACTCTGAGGGTCATGTCACCTGCATTCAAAAACCTACGGTTTCTCAACGCCTGCAAAGAATTACAGATATGAGATCCTGATCCGGTATCCAATACCCAGGAAGTAGAGTTTATAGAAAGACCGTTTTCAATAACATACACACCTGAAGCTGAAGCCGCAACCTGCTTCAGTTCCTGTGTCCTGGCCTTCCAAGCCCTGCAATCTTTCTTCCAGTGTCCACTTTTATGACAATAGAAGCATTCTTCCTTTCCAACAAGCTTCCCCGCAATCTTTGTTGCCTTTTCCTTTCTCTTCGTACCCACTTTACTAACACCGCCTCTTGGTTTGGCGGGGGCTTTCTTCCTCTTTCCCTTGGCTTTCGCCTTGGACCTAGAGGAAGAAGATCCTCCTACAAACAAAGCGGGTGTTTCCCTACCTTTCTGTAGGGTGCCCTCTGCGCTCCTCAGCATGTTGAGGAGTTCTGAAAGTTCAACTTCTTTTTCTTGTAAGTTGAAGTTCAGTATAAACTGGGCATAAGTGGGTGGAAGGGACTGGAGAACTAAGTCCGTATAAAGTTCACTGTCCAACGTGGTCCCAAGTTCCGCGAGCTCCTCAATGTAGCCAATCATCTTAAGCACGTGGTCCGCTACCGATGATCCGACGGCCAACTTTGCCGAAAATAACTTCTTCGACACTTCGTATCTTGCGATACGAGACTGCTCTCCATACAGTTCTTTTGTATGAAGAAATATGGATTCCAAGTCCATATTCTCGTGCCTCCTCTGGTGATCGTTGTCCATAGAGGCAAGCACGAGGCACTTAGCCTTTGCGCAATCAATCTCCCAAGTCTTACGGATTTCCTTATCCGCGACGCTGGAGGTGGGACCTGGGACGGGGGGAGCTTTGGTGGTAAGAAGATACCCCAGCTTGTCGTAAGTGATTGCCATTTTGACATTCCTGAGCCAATCTTTGTAGTTTGGCCCTGTCAGTATGTTTTTATCTAGAAGTAACTTAAGTCCAGTCATTTCGATTTGGTCGCTGCAGGGGGGAGAGAAGAAACACTTTAGCATGATGCTCTTGCAAGTTTAGAATGGTTTTTAATTTGTCTAAACAGGATGGCTCCCACTGTCTCTCGAATCCCTCCTCAAACCACAAAGGAAGAATTAGCCGGGATCAATCCCACCGCACAATACTTGCTTAACCGTTCAGCCAGGCCAGTGTCGGTACTTCGAGGGAGGTTTTCCAATGCTTTCGCGAAGTTCCTTAATTTAAGAACCTCTTTTCCCTGGGGGCGTAGCCCCGCTAACACTTTTCTAGGCACCTACTAGGTTTATAGCATTGATCGTTTAGTGAGAAATTTCCCGAGGAGTAGCATATACTCACAGTAGGATCGGGATCCAAATATCATCGCGTGACGAAACTGAAGGAATCCTACCAGAATCATCACACTCCAAATGGTATGCAAATCTAGCAAGTTTCAGTACTTATGAAACTCCCGATGTGGATTTTTGCCCCATGCTCTTATGACCTTGATTTTGGCCAAAATATCATAAGTCACATGTCAAGTTCTGCCCGTCACTATCCAGGTTAATTTGGATCCATCCGTGCCTACCCTTGACTTTGGCCAAAATGGCAGTACGAGTGTCCCAAACCAACGCATCTATCTATGCAACACATGAACACCCAATAGCTACCAATCACTATGCCTTGACTTTGGCCAACATACATAGCTTGAATACTATTGCCTATTCATGCGAAACGACGGAGGGCTACGAATGGTTTTGGTAAAACCGTGAACGTAGTGAACTTGATATAATCGATGGAACGAGATAGCTTTTAGAAGGAGTGGCTCAAGCTCCGCATTTAAAAGTTAGTTTTGAAAAGAACCGAGTGGTTTTTCGAAAGTGTTCCAACGACTTTAGCTTGGTTTATTATCTTGCATTAGTTCTTTTAATGCGTGATATTCTTGCATCAGTTCTTTTAATGTGTCCCATCATTTAATCCTACCATTGCAGAAAACAACCAAAATATGACGTACGCTTATGCCATTCGCATTCGCCACGGGGTCCCGTCATCACTCGTTAGGTTACTTAACTAACGACAGAGCGGGGGCTGGGCTAGCGCGGCTGTAAAACATAAGCAACGCCTAAAAATAAAGCAATGATAGACATTACAGATCACAGATGAATACATTGGATATACTAGCAATCCGCAATCCGTTCGAGCCTGCAACGAAAAGCGGATTACACGGTCGTGGTGAATAGCAAATACCCCACCCAAGACCCCTACGGGTGCGGCAAACTACCCGCCAAGTACCCGGTAGTTTGTGCACCCCTCCATGGGTCTATCCTAGGAGCAAAAACAGTAAAAAGAATTATACAATGACGGCTACAACCCCGACCCGGTTGTGCGGCCATACAAATAATATTATTACATCAATTTACATTTACAAATGAATGAAAGAAAAACAAATGCTCATCTCACATCCACCCCGGCTATTCACCCGCGACAGTCCAACACATTCATATACACATTCCAATATCAAACACAGATCACAGAGATGTATAACCCCGACTAATCGACTTATAGCGATTAGCCGACGTTCAATACATGCAAACATCACAAATATAACCAACATAGCCAAAGTGTAGCGAAGTTCGAAAAAAAAATACGGATTTATAGGACCCCAAAAGTAAATTTCTTCTCTGGAAAATCTGGGCACATATAACATATTTGAAAAATCCCAAAACCCTACGAGAAGAACACTGCACAAAACAGGATCGCATGAAGAGGCTAAACGGCGGCGGATCCGCGGCGACTAGAGTATCTGAGGCCGCGGATCCGCGGCGTTTTGAATGATTCATGGGATCGTTTTTCGTGGTTGTTCTCACAAAACCCTGAGCCGATTTTAGGAGTAAAAAGTTTTACTTTTAGAGCACAAAAAATTTGAACAGAAACTTAGGGTTTTTGTTTTTCCGGTTTTGCGATTTTTCGGTTTCGAACTTCCATACACTTCGCTACCAAGCTAGTTTAAGTTTAGTTAGGCTCTGATACCACTGTAAGTCCACGTTGCGACCCCCGGTTCTTACGGGGAGGCGGAAACGGTATAAAAATCAAATTTTTAGAGCATGGGGCAACATGGACTAACAAAGTCGGGATCTTTTCTAAACTAAACTAACTAACATGCTAAAGAGAGTTAGGATAGATGGTTATACCTAACTTGAACTCCTTCTTCTTCAAACTTTTGTAGAGGTTGATGGTTCTTTCCTCGATGCCTTCTTCCGTCGAAGATGGATCCACCTGAGGGTTCAACCTTCGGGTTCTTTCTCGAACATTGAGAGAACTAGAATCTCCGGCTTGCTAAACCTTGATCCTAGAGTGAGTAGAGAGTGTCTTTTGGGGTTTTATCTTTTCAAGGAGAGAGATTCTCAACTCATGAGAAGGATTCTCCTTGAGCTAGATGAAGAAGAAGATGAAATGAGGAGAGAGAAGCTAAATGATAGAATGAGCTCTTTTCTTTTTGCAACCATAACATAAAGCAAAAAGAATTATCAAATTAATAATAATAATGAAAATGGAATAGTTGATGGAAGGTTTAGGAATGACCATTATCATTTCAAACATTAAATGAATTTGCTAGAATCAAAGAGCATCTTTCTTTTGTAATGATGATGGTCAAAACTTCAACCATGGTCAACAAGTCAACCATGGTCAACAAGTCAACAAAAAAACCAACCATGACACAATTTCATTTTATTAATATTATTAATTGATATATCATAATTCCATTAGGGTTTGGAAAAAGACGACTGTCAACTGTGCATACGCACCCGTTCCGAAACCCTAATGAAAAACCTCTTCCTCCGCCTCAATCAACTGTGCATACACACCCGCATTCTTGTTCCGAGGAACATGAATACCAAGAGATAAAAGCAACCCCAAAACATATACCGGTATCTGACTCAAACCAGAGCCAGCCAGTAATATCCGTCCGGACTCCAAACGTGCACAAGTGCACGGATGAGAACGAACCCTGTCGCAAAACCATGCGACCTGTACTCTGTTTTGCCCAGAGGCGAATACCCTCTGTGTGGGACTCTAAAGACTCGACACTACGCTGGCAGTGGGTTTAACCACAGACCGCAAGCGGCACTAGCTGTGCGTAACGGTCCCCAAGTAGATGCCGACAAGAAGGCTGACGAGGTGAGCCCCATCTGAACTCCTACTGAGTCTGAATATGACATTCTCCGTACATTCCGGTCTGTTCGTCTGATACATCGCATGTCGGGCCTAGGGGGCGGTAAAACGTCAGTCCCCCAATAGCGGTACAAGTCGTGTCGGAGTGAAGCCCAAAACACCCTGAGATAACACTGGAAGCCTACCAGTATATCTCGCTTGCCCTGGCCAGGGACTACTCGTGTAATGGCTCTCCTAGACACAGCGCGATGTCAACCCCCAATACCGGGAGAGACGAATCCTGTCTAACCGGCACTGCCTCCAAGTGCTTCGGGACTGCACCCAACTACCACCTGTTTGCACGACTCCTTTGAGCCGTGGTAGGGTAGTAGTCAAAGTACAGTGGGAACACACTCGAGGCGAACTGCCAGTGTCAAGTCAGCGGACTAAGCTGTACTCATGTCACCTGGGAACTGATAACTGACGATAGGTATGATACCAACCTGTCAGTTCCCGACGAGTCCTGTCCAGTGTACTCGTAACCTAACGAGCACCCGTATACTATCTCCAGTACGACGTACTGATGGCTGTGGGACAGACCATCTCCCACACTGGGATGAGAAGCGCATACGCTAGTCTACTCCGGAGTATCGATGCCCTGTCTCGATAATCCTGCGACTAGGGACCTGTATAAGGATGTGCTTATAGATTACCCAGCCCCCACTAGTGTGACTGCCATCACAACGCTGGTAATCAAGCAAAGATCCTAAGGGCTCCACTAATGCGTATAGGTGATATTGCAAAATAAACACATGTACACATTGAAGTAGAAACAAACCAAGTAGCATACTACTATATTGAGCAAGATTGTTTATACAAGGTGAATATCCCAAGCTTCCATTAAGTAATATACAAACTAGTACGATACAGTAATGGCCTCTAGGGCATATACACTAATAGTAACAACATACAAATGTGAGAAACTGATCTTGTAAATACATACCCTAGAGTTAGATTCCAATTGGGAAAACAGTTTTCAATTAACATCGCACAGTGAAACTAAGACATGAAAATGTTTCAAAGTGGTTAACTGGTATTTTTAGTAACGTC
Source organism: Agapanthus africanus (assembly GCA_030015575.1). Lineage (NCBI taxonomy): Eukaryota > Viridiplantae > Streptophyta > Magnoliopsida > Asparagales > Amaryllidaceae > Agapanthus > Agapanthus africanus. Next base: position 395,606,703 of record CM057350.1, on the reverse strand, counting down.
TCTTCCACTATCCTGATTCATGATAGTTGTTGGAGATAGTGCCCTCAGAGTCAATTATTGGATCGCAGGTACGTGATTGCAATGATTGCGGAGGACCTATACCGGTAGGACAATCTTACTCAAGATGACAGTATGCTATCTGGTTTGCCTTTATCAGTCATGTACATGTTCAGGTGACTGATTACATGTTACACTTTGATAGAGCCCATAGGATCTTGCTTTACTACCAACAGTATGATGGCGATCATATACGTGAGAGTTGGGTAGTTTATATGCATATCCTTAATTGTGGTCCCTAGTCGTGGGAGTTTCGAGACAGGGCATCGATACTCCGGAGTAGACTGGTGTATACAGTCGAGACCCCGACGAGGGGCGGTGGCCGGTCTCACAAGCCACTGGTGTCAGTTGGATCACCTAAGATGTATACAGGTGCTTATTGGGTTATGAGAACACCGGACAGGACTCGCCGGGAATCTGCTAGTTGGTATTATACATATCGTCAGATAGCAGTTCCCTGGTGACATGTGTACAGGTTAGTTCATCGACCTGAGGTCGTTATTTGTCTCGTGTGAGTTCCCACTGTGCTTTGATTTCTACCCTACCACGGCTCAAAGGAATCATGCAAACAGGTAGCTTTTGGGTACAGTCCCGAGCCATATGGAGGCACGTGAGCGGATCGGCAGGGGATTCGTCTCTCCCGGTATTGGGGGGGAGATCGTGCTGTGTCTAGGAGAGCCATTACACATAGCCCACGGCCGTGGAAGGAGATTTACTGGTAGGTACTCCAGTAGTATCTCAGGGTGTTATTGGGCATCACTCCGACACGACTTATACTGCTATTGAGGGTCTGACGTTACTAGCCCCCTAGGCAGATATGCGATACTCATTGACGAACGGACCGGACTGTATATACATTGTCACTGTTAGGCTCAGTAGGGTTTCCGGATGAGTTCGCTCATCGGCCTCCCTTGAGGTCAGTCCATGGGCAGCCGTTATGCATTGCTAGTGCCGCTGACGGTTTGTGGTTAAACCCACTGCCAGGGTACTGACGAGTCATTAGAGTCCCCCACAGACAGTTTCCCAAGTTCGGGCGAAACGTTGTAGAGGCCGTATGGTTTTATGGCAGGGTTCGGAAAATGCACCTGCGTTTACGCACGTGTTATTTTTCGGGCAGATGGTACTGGTCGGCTTTGGTTTAAGCCGGATCCGAGTATTATATTGAGTAGAAATAATATCTTTGTCTCAGTTGCATTTGTATTCGGTCGTAATACAAATGCTGGTATTTTTATACAGTTACGGGGTTATCCTGAAAGTCGTTTCAGGATCACTTTTGGAAGTTGCCAGTTTCCAGTTTTCTATCAGCCGTCTTTTAACATTCGGTTAAAGACGGGTTCATCTTTTCTTGAGATGAGTGTGGATGCTTCTAGAAGGTTCTAGAAGCAGTGTGGTGTTATTGTTTCATTGGTTGCTTTCTTTGTGTTCACACTGTGTGTTCACACTAGATATTTGTTTGTGTTCACACTAGATATTTGTTTGTGTTCACACATGATATTTTCTCTTAAGGTTACCTCCCCTCTCCTACACTCACCCCCCTTTGCTATATATATGGCCGGCCCCTTCCCCCTCTCTCTCTCTCACACTTGATGTTTCATTTGCTAAAAAGATTATGATAGATTTTGGGGTGTATGGAATTTCACAGCTCATTTCATTCCATCACCCGATTCGAGTGGCAACTTCATTAACCGTTCGTCCATAGCTTTGGACGGAACGAGACAAAGTCTTCTACTCATTCTCTATATCAATCTTGGTCGTCTCTTCTAGCAAACTTGACGACCGAGTTGCCTCGAGTCAGAGGCGGGAGCCCGTTTAAAGAATCGTTGACGTGGTGCCACCTGGACGAGCAGATCGGAGATCGACGAGAACGAAGCAGCCGCAACGGAGCGTGGGATGATGGTTAAAGAACGAAGGACTCGGATCGTTCGGTATAACCTTTCTACTCTCTTTACAGTTTGTTAGTTTAGCAATAATGGCAGATCCGGGTTAAAGTATACGATAGCGCCAGTTAAAAAGTTTTTGTTCCGCATTTGGCGTCTGTAGACGGCCGGGGCGCTACCGTAGACTTACAGTGGTATCAGAGCCTCACCATTTTGCTATACTAACTTGTGCTAACGCGTTTAAAACATCAATCGAACCGGATATCGAAAAACACAATTTTCAAGTTTCACAGTTTCTGTCGATTTTAAATGATGTCCTAAAATTATTCTACATATCTCAGAAAACTATGCAGGGTTTTATAAGAAGACCGTACAAATTTGGGCTCATGAATCGACAAGACTGCCGCGGAATCGCGGCCAAACCCATGGTTTGGCCGCGCATCCGCGGCCGTTCTGAGTGATCATGCCCCCAAACTTGCACAGTGTATTCTTCTCTGGAAATTGGGGTTTTTGGTATATATCTTTTGGGCCCAGATTTTGTTACTGTTCACCAGTTGTTCGTGGGGCCCACTTTGTGATATTTAGTCGATCGAAATTTAAACATGTTAGTTTACAGTACTTGCATTATATCTTCGACCGGGAATGTCATTTGATCGGTAAACCGCGTCTGATTGCTATAGTTCTTTTAGACGGGTTTGCGAACGTGACATTCGCGTTGATGTTCTGTGTTGTGCTGTGATGTTGCGGATTTGTCGTGGTGGATAGCAGTGTACAATGGTAGTGCAGTTTGAGTTTATTTGTACATTTGATATTGCGGGGCGAGCGTCCAACTTGTGGACTGCCGCCACTGCCTGTTGTATAATATTCTTTTGGGACACGACCAGGTTGCGGTCGATGTACCTGTTGTACTATTTTTCATTACTGTACTAGGTTTTGCCCCGCGACGGAGTGCACGGATAGCCGGGTTCTGGGGGGCAACGGGTCCGCATCTCATGGCTTTGAGAGGCAGAGGGGCCTTACTCTAAAATTGGCAGACTGTTCGCCGCACTCGTAGGGGGTACAGGTTGACCTAAGGAGGGGTGCCCAAGCTTACCGGATTCCGTGAAGTGCTGGGTGGTCCATTCACTTTGCTGTAGGGGGCTGCCTCGCTTCAGGTTTTGGCGGGTGACTTGCCGCACCCGTAGGGGTCTAGGTTTCATTGCACAGGCTATCCACACGACAGGGGAACATCGGGTTTCAGCAGCGGCTCTGTGAAACCCGGGGATCCCAGGTTATCTGTATTGTTCTGTGATGCTTATTACTTTTCTATAATGTTGCATATTATCATGCCTGGAGCGATTATTGTATATTGGTTTATATACTATTAGATGTTGTTTATGTTTTACACCCGCGCTAGTCCAGTCCCCGCTCTGTCGTTAGTTAAGTAACCTAACGGGTGATGACGGGACCCAGTGACGAATGCGGATGGCATATATGTACATTTTATTTTCGTTCTTTTCTGGTGTGATTGATTGATGGGACTGCGTTGATTCTGATCAATGCAAAGTAAAACAAGCCTGTTTGATGTTGTTGGAACAATTTAAAAAGTGTTATTGCAATGTTGTTTCGTTTTGTTTTGCATAGAGGTATTCAGTGGAATATCCTGCACCTCATTCGACGGGGCAAGGGCCGATATCCCTTCACCGGGACTGACCCCTTGGGCAGAAGTTTGCGTCAGGGTAATAACTTCAGTATAGTTGATTACAAGTTACTTTGCATAGCGGTATTCAGTGGAATATCCTGCACCTCATTCCTTGAGGAAAGAGCTGAGATCCCTTCATCGGGAATGACCTCTTTAGCAAAAGGTTTTCGCCACTATATTTTAAAAAGCTATCAAGTTCCTTCAGCGATATCAAGTTCGTTACGTTAAAGGTTTTTCGCCAAAAACCAGCCGTAGCCCTTCGTCACTTCTTTTAGGTATTCAGTAGTATTCAAGCTATGCATTTTAGCCAAAGTTAAGGCATAGTGTTTGGTAGCTGCTGGGTATTCATTTGTTGCATAGATAGATGAGTTAGTTTGGGACAGTCGTTCTGCCGATTGGCCAAAGTCAGGGGCATGTGCGGGTGGGTTCAAATTGACAAGATAGTGACGGGTAGAACTTGGCATGTGACTTATGACATTTTGACCAAAGCCAAGGTTATAAGTGTAGGGTTCCTAGGCACTCTAATGAGGTCTCACAAGGCATCAACCATGCCAATTTAACATTTTACATGTGCCGAGAAATCCTAATACGGATCGTTAACTAGAATTTTAGGCGAACAGAAACAAGTAAACGACTTTACTCTAAGTGAACGGAAATACAACCTTTGTAGATCCGGTCCTCCACCTCCATAGCTCCGCAATGAAGTCTCCTCACTGTCCAAATGGAAAACCCGGGCTCTAGCGTCGGCTTCATCGGAGAAATGGGCGGGCAAGGTCGTCGGCTTCGTGCCGAAGATGATCTACGTCGAGGCATCACAAGATCAAGCTCCCACTTCACCAAGTCATGAAACTTGTGAAGAAAATATCCTTTACTACTTGGCAAGAGGTAGAGGATGAAGAAATAGGAAGTGGGTTCACTTTAGAATTGGATTTCTCACTCTTTTTCTCACTTTGCCATTGTTGGTAGCAAGCTTCTTCATGTGAAGAAGAAGAAGAAGAAGATGAAGATGAATATTATGATAAGTTATTCACAAAAAGAAAATAAAAAGAATACTTATCATAAACCAACCATGGTCAAGTGTAGAGAATGAACTGGGGTTAAGTGGAATGGTTAGGGTTAAGCATGAGACAAAATGGTGACTTAGTCAAAGCTTCATGAAGCTTCAATATGAAACAAAGAAAGCCACCATTTTCTCTTTATCATTTTCTTTTGCCAAAATGAACAAAAGAAATAAATAAAGAATAAGAAAATAAACCAAAACCCTAACCACTCATATAACCATGGTTTAATCTTTACACAAACTCAAGTAAGCATGTATCATCAAACATGATACAATCAAGTGCACAAAAGTATATCACATATACAACTTATGAACTTCAAGTGAGAAAATCCATTTAAAGTGAACCAATACTAGTTAATGCAAAGTAATATATCAAATATATAATTATACATTAAATCATTAAATCAACACTTGATTTAACGATCCGGTCATATCGCATACAACCGACTAGTATCCTATGTATCGGCTTACCGAATCAATCCTTGATTCGATAACTAGGTTATATCGCATACAACCTTTCGATACATTCATCGCGAGAATGAAATACGGTATCACATACACGCATTATGTTAGTGTATATGCCCTAGAGGCCATTACTGTATCATACTAGTTTGTATATTACTTAATGGAAGCTTGGGATATTCACAGTTGTATATACAATCTTGCTCGAAATGGTAGTATGCTACTTGGTTTGTCTCTGCTTTAATATGTGCATGTGTTTCTTTTAGCATATTGCTGGTATACATATTAGTAGAGCCCTTAGGATCTTTGCTTGATTACCAGCGTTGTGATGGCGCTCGCACTCGTGGGAGCTGGGTAATCTATAAGCACATCCTTATACAGGTCCCTGGTCGTTGGACTATCGAGACAGGGCATCGATACTCCGGAGTAGACTAGCGTATGCGTTTCTCATCCCAGTGTGGGAGACGGTCTGTCCCACAGCCGTTAGTACGTCGTACTTGGGATAGTATGCGGGTGCTCGTTAGGTTACGAGTACACTGGACAGGACTCGTCGGGAACTGTTGGTTGGTAATATACCTATCGTCAGTTATCAGTTCCCAGGTGACATGAGTACAGCTTAGTCCGCTGACTTGACACTGTCACTTCGCCTCGAGTGTGTTCCCACTGCACTTTGATTACTACCCTACCACGGCTCAAAGGAGCTGTGCAAACAGGTAGTTTTTGGGTGCAGTCCCGAAGCACTTGGAGGCAGTGACGGTTAGACAGGATTCATCTCTCCCGGTATTGGGGGTTGACATCGCGCTGTGTCCAGGAGAGCCATTACACGAGTAGTCCCTGGCCAGGGCAAGCGAGATATAGTGGTAGGTTTCCAGTGTTATCTCAGGGTGTTCTGGGCTACACTCCGACACGACTTGTACCGCTATTAGGGGACTGACGTTCACCGCCCCCCTAGGCCCGCCATGCGATGTATCAGACGAACAGACCGGACTGTACGGAGACTGTCACATACAGGCTCAGTAGGAGTGCAGATGGGGTTCACCTCGTCAGTCTTCTTATCGACATCTACCTGGGGACCGTTACGTACAGCTAGTGCCGCTTGCGGTCTGTGGTTAAACCCACTGCCAGCGTAGTGTCGAGTCTTTAGAGTCCCACACAGAGAGCTATTCGCCTTTAGGCAAAATGAGTAGAGGTCGCATGGTTTTGCGACAGGGTTCGTTCACATTAGCGCACTTGTGCACGTTTGCTGTCCGGACAATTTATACTAGCGGGCTTTGGTTTAAGCCGGATCCTAGTATATGATTTGAGATTGGTTTTTCTCATTGTGTTCGTGTTCCTCGGATCACGAATGCGGGTGCGTATGCACAGTTGCTTGAGATTGAGGGAGAGGACCTTGATTAGGGTTAATGGCTATTGTCATTTTATTAACCCTAATATTTATGTGTGTGTTATTGTTAATTAGTAATTAGTTTAATAATTATCCATGGTTGTGGTTGTTGACCATTTGACTTCTTTGACTTGTTGACCTAGGTTGACACTTTGACCATCATAATTTCTTTTGGAAGATGCTTTTTGATCTTTGTAATTTGAAATGATAATGGTCATGTCATGATTTACCATGATAATTATCTAGCTAATTATTCAATTAAATTAATTCACACATATTAGTGAGAAGAGCTCTATTATTTTCTCATTCTTTCATATCATTTCTCTCTCTTGTTCATCCTCTCCCTCAAGCTCTCTCCCTCTCATGTGTTGAGAAACAAAAAGCTTGAGAAAAACCTTCACTTGATCCTCTCTACTCTCTTCTAGGGTTCAAGTCTTAGCATTTCTTGCACTCTAGTTACTCCTAGCTTGGAGTTGAAGCTAAAGGTGGTGGCTTTCAAGTGGATCTTTCTTTGACGGGAGAAGACAAGCAAGGTGAACTCTTTCTACCATTCCTAGGAGCAAGGAGAGAAGGACTAAAGACCAAAGGTATAACCTTTCCATCACTTAGCTACTTTGTAGTTAGGGTTAGCAAGTTTATGTTTAGCAAAGATCCTTAAAGCATAGTCCATGTTGCCTATAGTTGATAAAAATCAAATTTTTATTATGTTTTCCGCCTCCCCGTAAGCACCGGGGTGGGCAACACGGACTTACACATTATTCTCGGTCCCGCACATATCTCATATGCGCTCCTATTTCGTTTCGCTTGAGCCAGGAAACCTCTGTGTAGGACTCTAAAGACTCGTCAATACGCCGGCAGCAGGTGATGATCATATCAAACACCCACAAGCCGCAAGCGGTCTGCTAAACGTAACGGCCACCCGGGTATTGAGCGATCAGAAGATCGACGAGCAAGCCCGCTCATACTCCTGTGAATCCAACCAGTAACACTTACCGTACAGTCCGGTCTGTTCGTCTGATATGTCGCATATCATGCCTAGGGGTGGTAAACGTCAGACCCCAATAGCTCGATAAGTCGTGTCGATATGAGGTCTATAACAGTTTGAGAAACTACTGGTAACACTTACCAGTAAATCTCAGCAACCCTGGCCAGGGATTTCCGGTTATAGCCAATCGAACACAGCGCAACATCAACTCCCTATACCGGGAGAGACGAATCCCCTCCTATCGCTCATTGCCTCCATGTGACTCGGGACTGTACCCAAAAACCATCGTTTTGCACGCCCTCTTGGACATGATAAGATGGAAATCAAAGCACAGTGGGAACCACACAAGACTCTATGACGATCTCGGGTTAATAGACTACTCTGTACCAGTGTCACCAGAGAACTGCCATCTGACGTAACGTATAGTACCATCTGGGAGTTCTCGGCGAGTCCGTCCAGTGTACCTAGTCTCCACTGAGCACCCGTATATCATCTCTGATGTCAAACACTAATGGATATGGGATGATCCATCGCCCATCTATATGGGTCGAGAAGGTATACGCTAGTCTACTCTGGTATATCGATGCCCTGTCTCGATACACCCACGACTAGGGACCTTGAAGGATGTACTTATGGACTACCATGTCCCCACTAGTATGATCCGCATCATAGTCCAGGTAGTCAAGTACACATCCTAAGGGCTTTACCAACATGTAACAGAGGGACAATCAGTGTACACGTTAAGGTAAAGAGCAACCAGATAGCATACTATCATGTCGAGCAAGAAAGTCCTCCCTATATATGTCCAAGCATCCACTACAATATACATCCTATGTATAGTAATGGCCTCTAGGGCATACATATAACTAACAATCTCCCACTTGCACTAGGGCCATCTGATAGCAGTGGTTGTAGTATCTCATACTGAACCATCCCATAATAGTCTCTCTCTGGGAAAAGGCCTTTGTTAGTGGATCCGCCGTGCTGTCCTCTGAGTCTACTCTCCTAACCTCGATCACCCTGGAGATCAAACATCTCCATGATCAGGTGATACTGCCTTAGAATATGTCTGGATCACTGATGGGACGGACGTTCCTTGGCATAAGCCACAACTCCATTGTCACACAATGGGAGGAACTAAGTTCATCTCATGAACAAATATACACCCAAACATCCTCTTTGGTAGCATCTTGAGTAGCGATGTATCGAGCCTTTATCGTCTAGTATGCCACGGTATCTAGCTTGGAACTCTTCCAACATACCGTCCCTTTACTGAGGGTAAAGACAATGCCTGTGACTGACTTTCAGTCGTCCTTATCACCTTGGAACACTTCCATTGATTCTCCTCAGGACCAATTGATACCATCTCACTACATCTAGTGGGTATCCCAATATCCAATTAGATCTATCTCATAGATCCAAAACCCAGGATTTAGGAGGTATCAATTTGATCCTATGTGGAGAATCATTGTGATAAGCGGAGATTGACCGAACGTAGCATAAGAAACTACTTCCCTATCAAGAGTATGTCATCCACGTACTCTACGAGGATCGCCACCATACTCCCTACTACCTTTTTGTTTATACAAGGTTCATCTACCATTTTGATGATGTCAAACTCTTTGACTAACACATCAAAACAGATGTTCCAACTCCGCGATGTCTGCTTTATCCTATAAAGCATCTTGCTCACGTTTCCGCTGCTCCCACTGTCTACGAAGCCCTCTGGCTGTGTACTTATAGACGATCTCTTCTAAATCATTATTTAGAAAAGTAGTCATGGCACCCAACCGCCAGATATCGTAGTCATGGTATGTAGCCGTGGCAAGTAGGATCTGGATGGACTTAAGCATAGCCACTTGAAAAGGTTTCATCATAATCCACGCCTGGTCGATGATGAAAAGCTTTAACAAGTCTAGCTTTGAAAGTCTCAACTTTTCCATCTACACCAAGTAATCTTCTCAAGATATACTTGCTCCTGATGGGGATTTAACCCTTCAGATATAGCAACCAAAGTCCATACTTTGTTGGTGTACATGGATTCCATCTCAGATCGCTAAGCATCCAGCCATTCTTACAGAGTCACTACTCTCGATGGCCTGCTCGAAACTAGTTGGTTCATCATCTCATGATGCAATCCTCGCTCCCACTGTCATAGAGAAACCGAAGTATCTCTCAGGTGGGTGAGGAATCCTACTAGATCGGCGGAGAGGCTGAGATTTGTTGGTAACTATTGAATCCTTTAGTTCTGTCAAATCATCTGCTGTAGTTTGTACAGCTGGAACCTTTCCAGTTCTACATTACAGACCTTGCCTCGAGCTTGTCCGGATTTTGCTTTTCAGACATAGGCTGGACAACCCCAAATCTTAACTAACTTAAGAGATGGGCTCTTCCCTTATCATACCAAATATGAAGTGGTAGGCAACTGATTTGATTTGAACCCTATTCAATAGGTATGCAGTTTCTCAAGTGCATAACTCCCAAAAGGAAATTGGTAACTCAGTAGTACTCATCATAGAGCACAGCTTATCATATAGGGTGCAATAGCTCCGCCCCGTTACACCATCGTGCTATGGTGTATACGGAGGAGTAATGCTGAGAGAGAATCTCATTCTCCTTTAGAATAATCCAGGAATTCCGTGCTCAAGTATTCTCCTCCTTGATCACATCAAAGGACATAATACTTTTACCCGTATTGGTTCTCTACTTCTATCTTATATTCTGTGAATATCTCAAAAGGTTCGGACTTGTGTTTCAACAGGAACATATGTCTGAATCTTGAGAGATCATCAGAGAATGTAATGAAGTACAAAGAACCGGTCTTGGGATGTGTAGACAGGGGACCTTACATACATCGACAAGTATTAATCCCAAGAGTTTACTAACTCTTTCTCTGTTTCCAATAAACAGAGCTGTGGTCATCTTATCTTTGTGACACGACTGGCAAGTTTCATAAGATGTAAATTCAAACAGATTTAAATATGCATCTTTGTGCAACTTAGCTAGTCGGGTCACATTGATATGACCTAGTCTACAATGCCTCAAGAAGAATTCGTTCATTTCTGAACTCTTTCTCTTGTGTGTGTTCTGTATACTAAGAACTGTAGTTTGATTTAGAATATTTAATGCTTTTAGATAACGTGCCTGAACCGATCAACTTTTGATATAGGAAATGTTCAAAACATTATCCAACATTACAAAATTTTATCATTTCTTTACTGATAAAGAGACTGATATGATTTTGTATATCAGGTTCGGTATCTAATAACATTCGTTCAAAATCAATGTATTGGTAATACAGGGTGACAGTGACCAACAGACTTGGCTGCAACTCTTGCCCCGTTTTCTGCCTCATGAAACTTATCACCCGTTCTCTGTCCTCTACCTTTCTGTAGCCCTATGTAACAGTTTACATATGCGGGTTCCTGATCTGGTATCACATACCCAGGACGTAAAGAATACAGAGAAACAGTTCTTTGTAATGAACACACCCGAAGATGATGCATCAGCATGCACTCTCTTCGTTTGGGCGGCAAGGGAATTCTGGTAATCCCCAACTTCCTGCTCTGTCTTATAACAATTATAAGTTGGAGCGGGACCAACGTTCCCCAGCTCAGTATAACAAGCGGGTTCGGTCAAATATCCGTATTATTATCTTGATTAAGGCGTGATATGGTCGCTACCAGGAGAGAGAGAGAAGAAAACACTCTGCGTGCGCTCTTGCAAGAATAGATTGGTTATTATTTTATCTAATCAGGATGGCTCCCACTGCTTTTTATCAAATCTTCCTTCAAACCCTAAAAGGAAAGACTAGCCGGGATTAATTACACACTACAAGTTCGCCAATCTTTCAGCCAGGCCAGTGTCGGTACTTTGAGGGAGGTCCCCCGTGCTTTCGCACGAACCTAATTAATGTAAACCTCGTTTTTCCAGAGGCGTAACCCCGTTAACACCTTTCTAGACACCTACTTGATCGGCTAATTGTAATGTGTAAAACTCTCCCAGGAGTAACAATTACTCGCAGCGGGTATCGTGATCCAACTATCTCATAGAAGGTATGCAATCTCATTGCAAATTTCAACACTTGAAATTCCCGATAATATTTTGCCCCTAACGTGCTATGACCTTGACGAAAGCCAACAAACCATAGCCCGCTAGTCAAGTTCAACCCGTACATTTCTTGATTGAATTAAACCCACCCGCACGACCCTTGACGAAAGCCAACAAAGCCGCACGACTACCCTAATCCAATCGCATCGTATGCAGCAGATAAGCAGCATATAGCTACCGCACACTGCACCTTGACGAAAGCCAACAAATGCAGTACGAATACTATATACAACTTATCTGAAATGACGGAGGGCTACGACAGATTTTTCTGAAAACCTATTGCGTAATGAACTTGATATCGTTGTAGAATCAAATGATTTTAAAAATGGAATGTTTTTGAGGCTTTTCTAGTTTTGCTAAAGGAGTCACTCCCGGTGAAGGGATCGTCGGTCCTTTCCTCGTCGAATGAGGTGCGGGATATATCATATATATCACTGTGCAAAGCAAAAACCCTTAAAAGCAATCAAAAGACAAACCGAGTGTGTAGCATCTGCCAGTTATTGCTAAAGGAGTCACTCCCGGTGAAGGGATCTCGGTCCTTTCCTCATCGAATAAGGTGCAGGATATATCACATATACCGCTGTGCAAAGCAAGAACTGTAGCTACCTGTTTTATTTTGAAATTCGATTCTACAACATCTTTAGGTTTCTTTTATTTCATTAATCACATTAATGAAGTCCCATCATTTAAGTACCTAAACATCACAGATAAATACGACGTTCACTTATGCCATCCGCATTCGCCTCGATGTCCCCTCATGCACCGTTAGGTTAGGTGACTAACGGCAGAGCGGGGCAGGGCTAGCGCGGGTGTAAAACATAAGTAACGTCTATATAATATATCATATATACTATATACAGTATCCATCACAGAACATATCACATGATCACATCACAGATATAGCAGCAGAAAAATCATATGAAATATTGGATATACTAGGACGTCCGTGTTTTCAATACGAGCCAGTATAAAACACGGATTCCACGGTCGCGATGAATAGCCAAACCCACACCCCTAGACCCCTACGAGAGCGGAAAGCAACCCTACCAATTCTAGAGTTAGGAGACCCGGACTCGGCTCCTCGAGTTGGTCTCCCACTGGACTCCAGAACCCGGTTACCTGTGCTCTCCTCCTTGGGTCTATCCTAGTGCGGAAAAGTAAATAATATACAAAAGGTGACATCTTCCGCAACCTGGAAGTGCCCCAATAAAAGAATATTACATACAAGTTTTTTACATGAATGAAAATGAAAACACTCATCTCACATAAAACCCCCCGGCTATTCAAACACGACGATCCAATATAACATATCCAGCAACACATAACATCACATGTCATCAACGTAAGTAAATATGCGTATCCCAATTGTCGTTGACATATAGCAACGAAACCGGCAATATCACATATTATACTTACGGTCACAGAAAAGAAAGTGTAAAACTAAAACAGTTGGAATCGGCAATCTCTTTAGACATCTCATGCCTAATCAAATGAAATACTTAGACATCACATGCCTAAAAATTATAAACCCTGTATTTTAGTCTCAAAATCGAAAACACTTTTCAATATCAAGTCGGGCAATTCAACAAGATTCCCGACATCCTGATCGAATACTCGTCGCAAACTTCAGTAGACGGCCGCACCCCCGATGCCGTCGACGAAGTGCACTAAGGCGGAACACCGCTACCGCGAGCACCCGAACGGATGCTTTCGGCGACGGGGTTCTCCTACAGTCACTTGGTCCGGGCTATGGGGTGTAGCTGTCTATTAAGTTTACCCGGCGAGTATCCGCGTACGCTACGTGATTGCGACGGACTTTTGATCGCATCAAAATTCCGTAGCAACCGATCAAGTGAGACTAAAGTGCTATGTTTATAACATTCATTCAGTTATCTCATAACTAATTGTGAATTCCAATTATTGTATCCCATTCCGGATAAATAGAAAATATTAAACTTTCCGATCGAACATTCGAACACCCAAGTTTTCTCGAAACCGTTCAACACATGAAATAGGTTCAAAGACATTCACTTCATACCTCAGTACCAACGGTCCAGCCGTAGAAGGGTCAAGCCAACGCCTCACATGTGGCACGCCGTACTGCCCCAAACCCGAAGGTTCAAAGGGCAGTTCTAGACGGTCACATAATCGAGTTAAGGTTTGTTGTCTTCTAGAGGGACCATCGCGTTACTTGCACTACTCAGAACGTCCTTAAACCACAGAAAAATCCAACACTTGGATAATTTCCGGCAGGGGAAAGATTGGGTATTTACATCCGGTCGAACTTTTTAACATATTCCAAATTATCCGGAAAGCAACATAGACAAAGTCTGATAATCCGATCGAATCTTCGAACTCCCAAAACACCCAAGAAAATTCAACTCTTGAATAAATATTAAAAATTCCCATAAAACTCAGCATTTAAATAAAGAAGTTACTGTGCAAAAATGGTTGACTGAAGAGACTAAATGGGCGCGGAACCGCCGCAATAGGCGGCTAATGCCGCGGATCCGCCGCGCTTTAGACAGATCATTAGGTAATTTTTGCACCGTAATTCTTAGAATTTCCTGCTGAATTTTTTAAGCATTTTTAATTTTGAAAAAACCCAGTTTTTGAAAAAAATACAGAGAGCCGTTTTCGGGTTAGGGTTTTGTTTCGATCGGACTTCAAACTCCGTCTACGCATCGCCTAAGGCTCTAGCTAGGCTCTGATACCACTGTAGGGTTCCTAGGCACTCTAATGAGGTCTCACAAGGCATCAACCATGCCAATTTAACATTTTACATGTGCCGAGAAACCCTAATACGGATCGTTAACTAGAATTTTAGGTGAACAGAAACAAGTAAACGACTTTACTCTAAGTGAACGGAAATACAACCTTTGTAGATCCGGTCCTCCACCTCCATAGCTCCGCAATGAAGTCTACTCGCTGTCCAAATGGAAAACCCGGGCTCTAGCGTCGTCTTCATCGGAGAAATGGGCGGGCAAGGTCGTCGGCTTCGTGCCGAAGATGATCTACGTCGAGGCATCACAAGATCAAGCTCCCACTTCACCAAGTCATGAAACTTGTGAAGAAAACACCCTTTACTACTTGGCAAGAGGTAGAGGATGAAGAAATAGGAAGTGGGTTCACTTTAGAATTGGATTTCTCACTCTTTTTCTCACTTTGCCATTGTTGGTAGCAAGCTTCTTCATGTGAAGAAGAAGAAGATGATGAAGATGAATATTATGATAAGTTATTCTCAAAAAGAAAATAAAAAGAATACTTATCATAAACCAACCATGGTCAAGTGTAGAGAATGAACTAGGGTTAAGTGGAATGGTTAGGGTTAAGCATGAGACAAAATGGTGACTTAGTCAAAGCTTCATGAAGCTTCAATATGAAACAAAGAAAGCCACCATTTTCTCTTTATCATTTTCTTTTGCCAAAATGAACAAAAGAAATAAATAAAGAATAAGAAAATAAACCAAAACCCTAACCACTCATATAACCATGGTTTAATCTTTACACAAACTCAAGTAAGCATGTATCATCAAACATGATACAATCAAGTGCATAAAAGTATATCACATATACAACTTGTGAACTTCAAGTGAGAAAATCCATTTAAAGTGAACCAATACTAGTTAATGCAAAGTAATATATCAAATAAATAATTATACATCAAATCATTAAATCAACACTTGATTTAACAATCCGGTCATATCGTATACAACCGACTAGTATCCTATGTATCGGCTAACCGAATCAATCCTTGATTCGATAACTAGGTTATATCGCATACAACCTTTCGATACATCCATCGCGAGAATGAAATACGGTATCACATACACGCATTATTCTCGGTCCCGCACATATCTCATATGCGCTCCTATTTCGTTTCGCTTGAGCCAGGAAACCTCTGTGTAGGACTCTAAAGACTCGTCAATACGCCGGCAGCAGGTGATGATCATATCAAACACCCAAAAGCCGCAAGCGGTCTGCTAAACGTAACGGCCACCCGGGTATTGAGCGATCAGAAGATCGACGAGCAAGCCCGCTCATACTCCTGTGAATCCAACCAGTAACACTTACCGTACAGTCCGGTCTGTTCGTCTGATATGTCGCATATCTCGCCTAGGGGTGGTAAACGTCAGACCCCAATAGCTCGATAATTCGTGTCGATATGAGGTCTATAACAGTTTGAGAAACTACTGGTAACACTTACCAGTAAATCTCAGCAACCCTGGCCAGGGATTTCCGGTTATAGCCAATCGAACACAGCGCAACATCAACTCCCTATACCGGGAGAGGCGAATCCCCTCCTATCGCTCATTGCCTCCATGTGACTCGGGACTGTATCCAAAAACCACCGTTTTGCATGCCCTCTTGGACGTGGTAAGATGGAAATCAAAGCACAGTGGGAACCACACAAGACTCTATGACGATCTCGGGTCAACAGACTACTCTGTACCAGTGTCACCAGAGAACTGCCATCTGACGTAAGGTATAGTACCATCTGGGAGTTCTCGGCGAGTCCGTCCAGTGTACCCAGTCTCCACTGAGCACCCGTATATCATCTCTGATGTCAAACACCAATGGATATGGGATCATCCATCGCCCATCTATATGGGTCGAGAAGGTATACGCTAGTCTACTCTGGTATATCGATGCCCTGTCTCGATACACCCACGACTAGGGACCTTGAAGGATGTACTTATGGACTACCATGTCCCCACTAGTATGATCCGCATCATAGTCCAGGTAGTCAAGTACACATCCTAAGGGCTTTACCAACATGTAACAGAGGGACAATCAGTGTACACGTTAAGGTAAAGAGCAACCAGATAGCATACTATCATGTCGAGCAAGAAAGTCCTCCCTATATATGTCCAAGCATCCACTACAATATACATCCTATGTATAGTAATGGCCTCTAGGGCATACATATAACTAACAATAAGAGTATGGGGCAAAAATCATATCGGGAGTTTCTAAAGAAACTGAAACTTGCCAAGTATGTGCATACCTTCTAGAGTGTGAGTAACGTGGATGCATTCCATCACGTTATCATGCGATGAGAGTTGGATCCCGATTCCCACTGATGAGTTGGTTTACTCTTCGGGTAATCCCGATTGATTCTTCTTTCAGGTTTGGAGGAGAATTTGACAGGACAGTGGGAGGTTTCCGGATTAGATAAAGTGATAACCATTCTGATCTAGGTTAGAGTGCACGCAGAGTGTTTCTTTTCTCTCTCTCTTTGGCAATGACCTTTGACAGACCCTAGACTATGACTCAGTGACCTTGTTGACCGAACCTTCTTAAAATACTGGCTTTTGGATTGTCCTAGTTGCATAAGTCATTGCCACTCATTCTTTTACCCTTTGTATTTCTCGGAACACCCGTATTACTACGGACATCCACTTCCATTGGATAGATCCATCGTATGGTTATATACGAACTCGAAGGGACTTCTTTGAGGATGGATCAAGGTTCAGGAGAAATAGAATTGGTTTATTCAGTTGTCTTTTATTATCACCTTCTCTCAGGTTGCGAGAGCTCCTTGGTTTAGGAGAGTACACCTATTACGCTTATTGGATAGTCTTATTCCAAACCATAGGCAGGTGCCGAAAGGTAGGGAATGAAGAAAACCAATTAGCCTAAGTCGGGTGTGTAGAAGGCAATAACTAAGGACAAAATAAAGGGATTAGAAAGAGGGCAAAGTAAATTGCGACTGATATCATTCACGACCAAAACCGCGTACTTCATCGCCACTCCTATTTCACTTTTAAAGGAATAAGGTATTATTCAGTTGTCTTTTATCATCACCTTCTCTCAAGATATGAGTACTCCTTGGTTTAGGAGGGTACACCTATTATGCTTACTGGATAGTCTTCTTCCAAACCATAGGCTGGTGCCGAACGGTAGGGAAGGAAGAAAACCATTTAGCCTAACGATGGTGTACAGAAGGTAACGACTAAAGACAAATAAAGGGATTTGGAGAGATGGCAAAGAGATATACGGTTATAGTCATGAATTGGATTATGGAAGAGGCATTGCTATGAATACCAGGATACCCCTACGAAACATTTTCATGTTTCAGTGCATCGTTAAAGGAAAACTGTTTTCCCGATTAGATACTGACTCCAAGGGTATGTATTTTCCAGGTTTCATTCTCATATCTGTATGGTTTTACAGATGATGAGTGGGAGTAAGTTATTGGGAATTAGGTGATCATCCTCATTATATCGGAATTCGTTGTAATTGGTGATATTTGAGGAAATCGCCAGGGTACAGTTTTCAACCTACGACGCACAGGTTATGAGTTGTTTAACTCAGCGGACTTATACAGAGTATTGTATGTTGTCCAAGTGTCCTTCAGGACAAAGGGGTAGGTCCTCGTATTATGTTCTGTTTACTTATAACTTCTCTAGTTTTTAGACAAGTGTTTCGCAGAAATACAAGGTCTAAGTTTTGAGAAGTTGTGGGTATAAGAATAAAGTAGAGAACCAGGTGTCACGAGTATCAGGATTCTTCAAAGAGATCGAAGATGTAGATTCTTGTGATTGGTATTCAGATGATAGTAATGGTTTTGAGAAACTTGTTTCTCTTTCGGGTTACTCATAATTGGATGGATTCCTAAGTTGAGTAATGCTGATTAGCCTCTTTCCATTAAGTTGATATGCACTGGAGACAGTTGCATGATTGAATCTGGTTCCAATTAAATAAGTGCCAAAGTTTCTATATTGGATATAGAATGGTTCATACCTTAAAAGATGTTAAGGTACGGGGAGTTGTCCAGCTTATGCTTAAAACCACACTCTGGATAACTCAGGGCACGTTTCTGTAATGGCTGTTTGTGGGTTGACCCTGGCTATGACGAGGGTTGATATTCTACCATTTGGAAGATCAATAGTGATATTGTTCTAGACTCGCCACAGTTTTAGTAAAAATGGATCTTTTTCAGAAAACAGTAGTGGGAGTATGGTAGAACTGGAAGTGATTCCAGAACCGCAAACGATTACGGAAAATTTAATAGGACCTAAAGGTTCAAACAGGTTTGACATTCCAATAGCCACTCCGCAGATATGGTGGGTAACCTCAGACACCCGAGAGGTACTCCGGTAGCCTCAAGGACGGTGACAGGGAGGTTCTTATCTACCCAGATTTAACACTACTGTTGTTCCAGGCTATGAGACCCGGTAGGAGGATTGTCGTAGTCAGTGGGAGCAGCGGATGCATAGTGGGCAAGTAGCTTATGTCTATTTATAGACTAGAGCAGTTATAGCGGAGATAGATCATCTAATTTTGATGTGACAGTCATAGGTTTGACTTCATCAGAATAGGGGATGGATCTGTAAAGAAGGTAGTAGGGTGTGATGTCATTGTATTTGGATGACATGCACAGAGTAGGAAGTAAAATTCCTATACTACGATCGGTTGTACTGTGGTCGTCACACAGTTGTTTCTCAAGACAGGATATGGATATAATATTTGACATTCTGGTTTCTGGATCTATGGTTTTAGATCTAGATTTGGGTAGTTTCCCAATGTGGGTACTTTGACAGATATTCTAATGGTTTTTAGAATAGTTGACTCCTAGCATGGTGGTGTACCTGCAAGTGATGGAGTCACCCTCTCTAAAGGTGTCTTACAGACTAAAGTGGAGAGGGATGGGCATGATTGGCAGATCACTTGCTTAGGCAACTGAGTCAATCATGAGATGTCAAGTACCACACCAGATGTTGTTTTTGCACTAGATGCAATAAGTTTGTATTAATCCAATCCTGGAGAAACATAAGGAAGCAGTTTTAGAACATAAGTAAATGTTCTAAGGATTTGATAACGGCGGCCTCCTTCGGGAGACGATTATCATTCCAGGCTTCAAAGGTGACATGGTTGACAGAGTGATTGTCAGAGTTATAGTTTTTCCCTCTGATGAGGGACAGTATTATGGACAGGTGGTCCAAGAGGATACTGTGGGTGGCATGGTGCCGGATACTGATTAGGTTCAGTGATCGATACAGTCTAAGAAGTTTGGATTTGGAGTTCATTTATGAACTGGGTCCCATCAGATATCCAGACATATTCTAAGACAGGTATTACTCGATTCGGGAGATGGCTTTCTCCGCGAACTTGAGATTTAGAGAGATATAGAAAGATACTTCTAGGCGGATCCACTCACTGAGGCTATTTCTCGAACACAATAGTTTTACAAACGGGCTTTGTGAAACTGATTAGTAGAGGAGTTGGATGTTCGGTTTCACACGGGCTGTGAGTAGTCGACATCGCAATAATTAGTCTTGAGTACAAGTGGGAGATTGTTGGAGATAGTGCCCTCAGAGTCAATTATTGGATCGCAGGTACGTGATTGCAATGATTGCGGAGGACCTATACCGGTAGGACAATCTTACTCAAGATGATAGTATGCTATCTGGTTT
Source organism: Agapanthus africanus (assembly GCA_030015575.1). Taxonomy (NCBI): domain Eukaryota; kingdom Viridiplantae; phylum Streptophyta; class Magnoliopsida; order Asparagales; family Amaryllidaceae; genus Agapanthus; species Agapanthus africanus. The sequence goes on along the minus strand of CM057350.1, from coordinate 395,586,667 downwards.
GCCTTTATCAGTCGTGTACATGTTCAGGTGACTGATTACATGTTACACTTTGATAGAGCCCTTAGGATCTTGCTTTACTACCAACAGTATGATGGCGATCATATACGTGAGAGTTGGGTAGTTTATATGCATATCCTTAATTGTGGTCCCTAGTCGTGGGAGTTTCGAGACAGGGCATCGACACTCCGGAGTAGACTAGTGTATACAGTCGAGACCCCAACGAGGGGCGGTGGCCGGTCTCACAAGCCACTGGTGTCAGTTGGATCACCTAAGATGTATACAGGTGCTCATTGGGTTATGAGTACACCGGACAGGACTCGCCGGGAATCTGCTAGTTGGTATTATACATATCGTCAGATAGCAGTTCCCTGGTGACATGTGTACAGGTTAGTTCATCGACCTGAGGTCGTCATTTGTCTCGTGTGAGTTCCCACTGTGCTTTGATTTCTACCCTACCACGGCTCAAAGGAGTCGTGCAAACAGGTAGCTTTTGGGTACAGTCCCGAGCCATATGGAGGCACGTGAGCGGATCGGCAGGGGATTCGTCTCTCCCGGTATTGAGGGCGAGATCGTGCTGTGTCTAGGAGAGCCATTACACATAGCCTACGGCCGTGGCAGGAGATTTACTGGTAGGTACTCCAGTAGTATCTCAGGGTGTTATTGGGCTTCACTCCGACACGACTTATACTGCTATTGGGGGTCTGACGTTACTAGCCCCCTAGGCAGATATGCGATACTCATTGACGAATGGACCGGACTGTATATACATTGTCACTGCTAGGCTCAGTAGGGTTTTCGGATGAGTTCGCTCATCGGCCTCCCTTGAGGTCAGTCCATGGGCAGCCGTTACGCATTGCTAGTGCCGCTGACGGTTTGTGGTTAAACCCACTGCCAGGGTACTGACGAGTCATTAGAGTACCCCACAGACAGTTTCCCAAGTTCGGGCGAAACGTTGTAGAGGCCGTATGGTTTTATGGAAGGGTTCGGAAAATGCACCTGCGTTTGCGCACGTGTTATTTTTCGGGCAGATGGTACTGGTCGGCTTTGGTTTAAGCCGGATCCGAGTATTATATTGAGTAGAAATAATATCTTTGTCTCAGTTGCATTTGTATTCGGTCGTAATACAAATGCGGGTATTTTTATACAATTACGGGGTTATCCTGAAAGTCGTTTCAGGATCACTTTTGAAAGTTGCCAGTTTCCAGTTTTCTATCACCCGTCTTTTAACATTCGGTTAAAGACGGGTTTATCTTTTCTTGAGATGAGTGTGGATGCTTCTAGAAGGTTCTGGAAGCAGTGAGGTGTTATTGTTTCATTGGTTGCTTTCTTTGTGTTCACACTGTGTGTTCACACTAGATATTTGTTTGTGTTCACACTAGATATTTGTTTGTGTTCACACATGATATTTTCTCTTAAGGTTACCTCCCCTCTCCTACACTCACCCCCCATTGCTATATATATGGCCAGCCCCTTCCCCCTCTCTCTCTCTCTCACACTTGATGTTTCATTTGCTAAAAAGATTATGATAGATTTTGGGGTGTATGGAATTTCACAGCTCATTTCATTCCATCACCCGATTCGAGTTGCAACTTCATTAACCGTTCGTCCATAGCTTTGGACGGAACGAGACAAAGTCTTCTACTCATTCTCTACATCAATCTTGGTCGTCTCTTTTAGCAAACTTGACGACCGAGTTGCCTCGAGTCAGAGGCGGGAGCCCGTTTAAAGAATCGTTGACGTGGTGCCACCTGGACGAGCAGATCGGAGATCGACGAGAACGAAGCAGCTGCAACGGAGCGTGGGATGATGGTTAAAGAACGAAGGACTCGGATCGTTCGGTATAACCTTTCTACTCTCTTTACAGTTTGTTAGTTTAGCAATAATGGCAGATCCGGGTTAAAGTATACGATAGCGCCAGTTAAAAAGTTTTTGTTCCGTATTTGGCGTCTGTAGACGGCCGGGGCGCTACCGTAGACTTACAATAGTAACCATATACTTACCTGCCCTCACTGCAATCCCTTTATTATGTCTTTACTTATTACCTTCTGTACACCTTCTTTAGGCTAAATGGTTTTCTTCCTTGCCTACCCTTCGGTACCAGCCTAAGGTTTGGAAGAAGACATTCCAATAAGCGTAATTGGCGTACACCCCTTATGCCAGGAGCCCTTACAACCTGAGAGAAGGAAATGGGAAAAGACATCTAAATAATCCTATTCTATTTCTCCTGAACCAGGAAACCATCCACAAATCTGGAACAAGTTCCTTCGAGTTCGTATGTATCTATACGATTGCGTGTCCAAGCATTATGGACGTTCATAATGATACGAAGTGTTCTGGAGAAATCCAAAGTGGATATAGGAGTGGCAGCGGTATACCTGGTTTCGTCGTGAAAGATAGCAGTCACAATTTTCTTTGCCATTATTCTAATCCCTTTATTATGTCTTTACTTATAACCTTCAGTACACCACACTTAGGCTTAATGGTTTTATTCCTTCCCTACCGTTTGGCACCTGCCTATTGTTTGGAAGAAGGCTATCCAATAAGCTCAATAGGTATACCCGCTCCTAATCCTAGGAGCACTCACTGTTGGGTTACGGCAGCGCCCCAGCCGCCAATTCGAGGCCAAATGCGGAATAAAAACTTTTCAAAACTTACCGCTACCATAACCAAAAACTCGGATCGTTCTATTAACCGTTAAATAGCAAAATGTAAAAAGGAGTTAGAATGGCTATACCGATCGATCCATGCCCTTCGGTCTTTAGCCACCATCTTTAGCTCCTAGCGGCATCTTCAATCTCGCTCGATCTCCGGTCTCCTCGTCGAAAGGGTACCATATCAAGAAGTCTTTTTACGGGCTCCCGCTTCTAACCGATGCAACTCGGACATGAAGTTTGCTAGCCGACAAGTCCAAGATGAAGTAGAGAATGTGTGTGATAACTTTGTCTTAAGCCTCCATTGATTCTCAACTCATGAGATTGTATGGATGAAGGTTGAAGATGAAGCCATGGATGAAACTTATGAGCTAGAGAAGGAAGAAAAAGAAGAGATAGACTTATTATTGTATTGGAATGAAAAATGAGAGCACTCATGCTAAAACTCAAGACCAACCCCACTACTTGTGGTTGTCCATTCTATCTCCACACATCATTTCAACACAATAATCAATCACAAATTTTGACATAGCACAAAAAATAATACCATGAGTCATCACCCATGCACATGCCACATTAATTTCTCTTCATGATGATTTCCACTCACAATTTCCACCACATATCATTTAAACCAAAATGTTTAATCCAAAAAGAGAATGGAAACATCTAAAGTAAACTCGTAACGGATCACAAGGATAACCCTTACCTGTATATACATGTTGGAGATAGTGCCTTCAGAGTCAATTATTGGATCACAGGCATGTGATTGCAATGATTGAGGGAGGATCTATTCCAGTAGGACAGTCTTACTCAAGATGATAGTATGCTATCTGGTTTATCTTTATCATCGTGTACTGCTTCAGGTGACCTTACAGGTCGCTATTACACGTTGATAGAGCCCCTAGGATTCTTGCTTGACTGCCAACAGTATGAGGGCGATCATATACGTGAGAGCTGGTAGTCTATAAGCACATCCTTAAAACGTCCCTAGTCGTGGGAGTTTCGAGATAGGGCATCGATACTCCAGAGTAGACTAGTGTATACAGTTGAGACCCCGACGAAGGGCGGTGTCCGGTCTCACAAGCCACTGGTGTCAGTTGGTTCACCTAAGATGTATACAGGTGCTCATTGGGTTATGAGTACACCGGACAGGACATTCCGGGAACATGCTAGTTGGTCTTATACCTGACGTCAGATAGCAGTTCCCTGGTGACATGTGTGCAGGTTAGTTCATCGACTTGAGATCGTCATTTGTCTCGTGTGAGTTCCCACTGTACTTTGATTACTACCCTACCACGCTCAAAGGAGACGTGTAAACAGGTTTTAGTTGGGTACAGTCCCAAGCCACATGGAAGCAGTGAGCGGATCTGCAGGGGTTCGTCTCTCCCGGTATTGGGTGTGAGGTCGCGTTGTGTCTAGGAGAGCCATTACTCGAAGTCCTTGGCCATGGCAGGAGATTTACTGGTAGGTATTCCAGTAGTATCTCAGGGTGTTCTGGGCTACACTCCGACACGACTTGTACCGCTTTTGGGGGTCTGACTTTTACCAACCCCCTAGGCCCGCCATGCGATGCTCATAGACGAACGGACCGGACTGTACGGATATTGTCACTGACATGCTCAGTAGGGTGTCAGGATGAGTTCGCTCATCGACGTCCCTTTTGGTCAATACCTGCTAGCTCGTTACGTATGGCTAATACCTCTGACGTGCTAGTGGTTAAATCCACAACCAAAGTATTGACGAGTCTTTAGAGTCCCCCACAGACAGTTGCTCAAGTTTCGGGCGAAATGCTGTAGTGGCCGTATGGAGATATGGCAGGGTTCGATCATATTCATGCTGTATTGCACGGATCATGATCGGATGGATAATACTAGCGGGCTTTGGTTTAAGCCAGATCCCAGTATTGTACAGTGTAGATTTTGTCTCATTTCATTTGTATTCGGTCGGAATACAAATCTGGGTATGTATATACAGTAGCGGAGTTTTCTTGTAATTTATTACGGGATCAGTTTTTGGAGTTGCCAGTTTGTTTTCCGTTTCTGCCATTTTCCTTTGTTTCTTTCCTTGGCTGAAAATTGGTGGAGGAGGGCTTATTTGCAATTATGCAAATTAGCATTGTGGAGGGTGGTCTTTGTATATTGTTGCATCATGATGGGTTCATGATGTTCCCACCATCCCTTGAATTTTCTTTAGTCCATGATTGCTTGACTTTTGGAGTATTCATGGTTGTTGATGATGGGGTTGATTTGGAGTGGGGTTTTGTTGTGATCATTGTATTTCATCATCATCATTTTTCTCTCTCTTGCATGATAGCTTCCTCCCCCTTGACATTTCTCTCACTCCCATTCTCATTCATTCTTGGGTGAGGCCGGCCACATTTTGTGGGAGGATGGGATTCATTTTGTGTGTAGAAATATGATCTCTTTTGGCTCTCACAAAATGATATAGCTATCTCCAAAAAGTTCATCTCATTTTTCCTCCACCAAAGGCAACTTCCTCAACCCCCATGAGACATAGAGTTCCGCACTATTCTACAGCACTTCTTGGGCACGTCGGCTCGCCAACTTCATGCCCGAGTTGCCTCGGTCCAGAGGTGGGAGCCTGTAAAAGAACCCGGCGATGTGGTGCCCTTCCGGCGAGGAGGCGAAGACCGGAGATTCCGCGGGAAGATCGGGACGACGACGAGAAGACCGAAGGACACGGATCGCTCGGTATATCTCTCTACCCTTCTCTAGTTAGCTAGGATTAGATTAATGGCCCGATCCGGGTTTTATAGTGCGCGGTGGTGCCGGTTCAAAAGTTAAAGTAAAGTATCGTTTCCGCATTTTGGCCTCGGATTGACGGCCGGGGCCCCGCCGTGCACTTACAATGGTATCAGAGCCACGCCATTAACCTAGTCTAGCTTGCTCTAACGTGTTTACAAGTTCGATCGAACGGATTTTCCAAAAACCGCGTTTTTATTGCATCAGTTTCTGTCGAATTTATTTTGGCTCCAAAATTTTTTCAGTATGTTGCAGAAACACATGCAGGTAATTCTAAGCATTCTGTAAATATTTGGTTGTGTGACGTCACCTTTCTACCGCGGAATCGCGGCCAAACCCACGCTTTGGCAGCGGTTCCGCCGCTACCTAGACTGTTCATTGCATTAAATTTTTACAGTGGGCTTCTGAGTTGAAAATAGGGTTTTTGGAATATTCTTTTTGGACCCAGAATTTCTTTGAGTGTTACAGTAGTGCTTGGAGCCCACTTCAGTAAATTTAGTCGATCGAAAATTTTAAAAATGTTAGTTTACAGTATTTACATTATATCTGCGACCGTGAATGTCACTTGATCGGTAAATCCTGTCTAACTGCTATAGCCCTTTTAGACGGATTTGCGAACGTGACATTCACGTTGATGTTCTTTGTTGTGCTGTGATGTTGCGGATTGTCGTGGTGGATAGCCTGGATGCCATGGTAGTATAGTTTTGATTGTATTATGTACATTTGATATTGCGGGGCGAGCGTCCGACATGTGGACTGCCGTCACTGCCTGTTTGTATATTATTCGTTTGGGGCACGACCGGGCTGAGGTCGATGTACCCGTTGTATGTATATTTTACTTTCTGTACTAGGATTACACCAAGGTGGGGTGCACGGATAGCCGGGTTCTAGAGGGCAACGGGCCCGCATCTCATGGCATTGAGACGGAGGGGGATTCACTCTAGAATTGGCGGGCTATTCGCCGCACTCGTAGGGGGTACAGGTTGACCCAAGGAGGGGTGCCCAAGTTACCGGATTCCGTGAAGTGCTGGATGGTCCATTCACGTTGCTGAAGGGGGCTGTCTCGCTTCAGGTTTTGGCGGGTAACTTGCCGCGCCCGTAGGGGTCTAGGATTTCATTGCACAGGCTATCCACACGACAAGGGGAACGTCGGGTTTCAGTAGCGGCTCTATGAAACCCGGGGATCCCAGATATCTGTATTGTTCTGTGATGCTTATAACATTTCTGTGATGTTGCATTTTATCACGCCTTGAGCGAATATTATATATATTGATATATATAATAGTAGATGTTGTATATGTTTTGCATCCGCGCTAGTCCAGTCCCCGCTCTGTCGTTAGTTAAGTAACCTAACGGGTAATGACGGGACCCAGTGGCGAATGCGGATGGCATAAACGTACATCATTATTTTCATTCTTTATTGGTGTGATCAATTGATGGGACTACGTTGATTCGGTTCAATGCAAGCTAAACAAACCTATTCTGATGTTGTTGGAACAATTTTTCAAAAAAAGCTGTTATTGCAAGGACGTTAACTTTTGTTTTGAACAGTGGTATTCAGTTGGAATATCCTGCACCTCAGTCGATGAGCAAGGGCCGAATCCCTTCACCGGGAGTGACCCCTTGGACAGAAGTTTGCGTCAGGGCAATAACTTCACTATAGTCGTTTACTTTTGCTTTGCATTGTGGTATTCAGTTGGAATATCCTGCACCTCATTCTACGGGGAAAGAGCCGAGATCCCTTCACCGGGAGTGACCTCTTTAGCAAAGGTTTTCGCCACTATATTTTTATAAAGCTATCCAGTTCCTTCAACGATATCAAGTTCATTACGTTAAAGGTTTTTCGCCAAAAACCATTCGTAGCCCTCCGTCATTTCAGACGGGTAGCGCGTAGTATTCATGCTATGTTTGTTGGCCTTAGTCAAGGCATAGTGTATGGTAGCTGCTTGTTACCTTTCTGCTGCATAGATAGATGCGTTGGTTTGGGACAGTCGTATAGCCTTGTTGGCCCTAATCAAGGGCTTGTACGGGTGGGTTCAAATTAACCTGGACAATAATGGGTAGAACTTGACATGTGACTTATGATTTGTTGGCTTTAGTCAAGGTCATAAGAGCATGGGGCAAAAATCACATCGGGAGTTTCTAAAGAAATTGAAACTTGCCAGATATGCGCATACCTTCTGGAGTGTCATAACGTGAGAGGATTCCGTCACTTTATCATGCGATGATAGTTGGATCCCAATTCCCGCTGATGGGTTGGTTTACTCATCAGGTGATCCCGACTAATTCTTCTTTCAGGTTTGGAGAAGAATTTGACGTTATAGTGGGAGGTTTCTAGATTAGATAAATTGGTAACCATTCTGATCTAGGTTAGAGTGCACGCTGAGTGTTTCTTTTCTCTCTCTCTCTTTGGCAGCGACCATGACCCGACCCTAAGACTATGACTCAGTGACCAAAATTAACCAAACCTTCTTAAACACTGGCTTTTGGATTGTCAGAGTTGCATACCTCATTGCCACTCCTACTTTTTACCCTTTTCTCCTGGACACCCCGTATTACTGCGAACGTCCACATCCATTAGATAAAACCATCGTATGGTTATATATGAACTCGAAGGAATTTATTCGAGGATGGTTTCCGGTTTTGGAGAAAACGAATAAGACTATTCAGTTGTCTTTTCCTTTTACCTTCTCTCAGGTTGTGAGTACTCCTTGGTTTAAGAGATAGTACACCTATTACGCAAATTAGATAGTCTTCTTCCAAAACTTAAGCTGGTGCCGAACGGTGGGGAATGAAGAAAACCAATTAGCATAACGATGGTGTACAGAAGGTATTAAGTAAAGACATATCAAGAGATTAGTAAAAGGGCAAAGTAAATTGCGACTGCTATTCACGACCAAACCAAGTATTTCTTCGCCAATCCTAAATCACCTTCGTATTTCTCCAGGACACTCCGTATCACTACGAAGATCCACAGTTTATTGGATACTCCATCGTATGGTTATATACGAACTCGAAAGGAACTTGTTCCAGTTCGGCAATGGATTCTGGTTCAGGAGAAATAGGAATAAGGTTTATTCGGTTGTCTTTGATCTTCACCTTCTCTCGCATTGCGAGTGCTCCTAGGATTAGGACAGTACACCCATTATGCTTATTGGATAGTCTTCTTCCAAACCATAGGCTAGTGCCGAACGGTAGGGAAGGAAGAAAACCATTTTGCCTAAGAGGGTGTACAGAAGGTAATGACTAAAGACATATAAAGGGATTTGGAGAGATGGCAAAGAATTATACGGTTACAGTTGTGAATCTGGATAATGGAAGAGGCATTACTATGAATACCAGGATACCACTACGAAACATTTCAACGTTTCATTTTCACTGTGTAGTGTTAAAAGAAAACTGATTTCCCAATTAGCCCTTGCTCCAGGGTATGTATTTACCAGGTATGATTCTCACATCTGTATGGTTTTACAGATGATGAGTGGGAGTAAGTTATTGGGAATTAGGTGATCATCCTCATTATATCGGAATTCGTTGCAATTGGTGATATTTGAGGAAGTCATCTGGGTTGTTTGCCGGACGGCAAATATTTGGTTTTGAATATCCACTGTTATGTACCAATTTTAAATTGATACATCTTGTTAGTGTATATGCCCTAGAGGCCATTACTGTATCATACTAGTATGTATATTACTTGATGGAAGCTTGGGATATTCACAGTTGTGCACACAATCTTGCTCAATATAGTAGTATGCTACTTGGTTTGTCTCTGCTTTAATGTGTACATGTGTGTTTATTTATCCACCTATACGCATTAGTAGAGCCCTTAGGATCTTTGCTTGATTACCGGCGTTGTGATGGCGATCACACTCGTGGGGGCTGGGTAATCTACAAGCACATCCTTATACACGTCCCTAGTCATGGGAGTATCGAGATAGGGCATCGATACTCCGGAGTAGACTAGCGTATGCGCTTCTTATCCCAGCACGGGAGACGGTCTGTCCCACAGCCGTCGGTACGTCGTACTTAAGATAGCATGCGGGTGCTCGTTGGGTTACGAGTACACTGGACAGGACTCGTCGGGAACTGATGGTTGGTATTATACCTATCGTCAGTTATCAGTTCCCAGGTGACATGAGTACAGCTTAGTCCACTGACTTGACACTGTCACTTCGCCTCGAGTGTGTTCCCACTGTTCTTTGATTACTACCCTACCACGGCTCTACTGAGTCGTGCAAACAGGTAGTAGTTGGAAGCAGTCCCGAAGCACTTGGAGGCAGTGACGGTTAGACAGGATTCGTCTCTCCCGGTATTTGGGGTTGACATCGCACTGTGTCTAGGAGAGCCATTACACGAGTAGTCCCTGGCCAGGGCAAGCGAGATATACTGGTAGGTTTCCAGTGTTATCTCAGGGTGTATTGGGCTTCACTCCGACACGACTTGTACCGCTATTAGGGGACTGACGTTTACCGCCCCCCTAGGCCAGCCATGCGATGTATCAGACGAACAGACCGGACTGTACGGAGAATATCACATTCAGACTCAGTAGGAGTTCAGATGGGTTTTACCTCGTCAGTCTTCTTATCGGCATCTACCTGGGGACCGTTACGCACAGCTAGTGCCGCTTGCGGTCTGTGGTTAAACCCACTGCCAGCGTAGCGTCGAGTCTTTAGATTCCCACACAGAGGGCTATTCGCCTCTGGGAAAAACTGAGTAGAGGTCGCATGGTTTTGCGGCAGGGTTCGTTCTCATCCGCGCACTTGTGCACGTTTGGAGTCCGGACGGATTATACTGGCAGGCTCTGGTTTGAGCCAGATACTGGTATATGTTTTGGGGTTGCTTTTATCTCTCAGTATTCTTGTTCCTCGGAACGAGAATGCAGGTGTGTATGCACAGTTGCTTGAGGCGGAGGATGAGGTCTTTCATTAGGGTTTCGGAACGGGTGCGTATGCACAGTTGACAGTCGTCTTTTTCCAAACCCTAATGGATTTATGAAATATCGATTAATAATAGTAATTAAATGAAATAATGTTATGGTTGATTTTGTTGACTTGTTGACCATGGTTGACTTGTTGACCATGGTTGAATGTTGACCATCATCATTGCTTTGCAAGGATACTCCTTGATTCTAGCTTACATTCATTTATTGAAGTGATGATGGTGGTCATTCCAAATACAACCATCAACTATTTCATTTTGATTTATTATTATTAATTAGATAAATCATTTTCCTTTTGTTATGGTTGCAAGAGGAAAATAGCTCATTCTATCATATTGATTCTCTCTCCTCATTTCATCTTCTTCCTCCTCTTGTTCAAGGAGAGAAAATCTCATGTGTTGAGAATCATCTCCTTGAAGATATTACACCCCAAAGAACACTCTACTCACTCTAAGGTAGAAGGTCTAGCAAGCCGAATACCTTAGTTCTCTCAAGATCGAGAAAGGAGCCCAAGGATGAAGCCCTCAGGTGGATCTATCTTCGGCAAAGAGGAGACGAGGAGGGGAAGCCATTCAAGCTACTACAAAGAGCAAGAAAGAAGAAGAACAACAAGAAGAGAAGGAGTTCAAGTTGAGGTATAACCACATTGCCGAGTAGTTAACTCTTCTTTGCAACTATGCTAGTTTAGTTTAGCAAAGATCCGGCTTTTACGGTCCATGTTACAAAGTTTAGAAAATTTTTGTTTTACCGTTTCCGCATCCCCGAAAGTACCGGGAGAGGTAACGTGGACCTAACAGTGGTATCAGAGCCTAACTAAACTTAAACTAGCTTGGTAGCGAAGTGTATGGAAGTTCGAAACGGAAAAATCACAAAAACTGGAAATCAAAAAACCCTAAGTTTCTGTTGAAATTTTTTGTGCTCTAAAAGTAAAACTCTTTACTCCTAAAATCGGCTCAGGGTTTTATGAGAACACCCACCAAAAACGATGCCATGAATCCTTCAAACCGCCGCGGATCCGCCGCCGTTTTGGCTCTTCATGTGATCGTGTTTTGTGCAGTGTTCTTCTGGTAGGGTTTTGGGATTTTTCAAATATGTTATATGTGCCCAGATTTTCCAGAAAAGAAATTCACTTTTGGGGTCCTATAAATCCGTATGTTTTTCGAACTTCGCTACACTTTGGCTATATTGGTTATATCTGTGATGTTTGTATGTATTGAACGTCGGCTAATCGCTATAAGTCGATTAGTCGGGGTTATACATCTCTGTGATCTGTGTTTGATATTGGAATGTGTATATGAATGTGTTGGACTGTCGCGGGTGAATAGCCGGGGTGGATGTGAGATGAGCTTTTGTTTTTCTTTCATTCATTTGTAAATGTAAATTGATGTAATAATATTATTTGTATGGCCGCACAACCGGGTCGGGGTTGTAGCCGTCATTGTATAATTCTTTTTACTGTTTTTGCTCCTAGGATAGACCCATGGAGGGATGCACAAACTACCGGGTACTTGGCGGGTAGTTTGCCGCACCCGTAGGGGTCTTGGGTGGGGTTTTGGCTATTCACCGCGACCGTGTAATCCGCTTTTCGTTGCAGGCTTGAACGGATTGCGGATTCCTAGTATATCCAATGTATTCATCTGTGATTTGTAATGTCTATCATTGCTTTATATTTAGGCGTTGCTTATGTTTTACAGCCGCACTAGCCCAGGCCCCGCTCTGTCGTTAGTTAAGTAACCTAACGGGTGATGACGGGACCCCGTGGCGAATGCGAATGGCATAAGCGTACGTCATATTTTGGTTGTTTTCTGCAATGGTAGGATTTAAATGATGGGACGCATTAAAAGAACTAATGCAAGAAAATAAACCTAAAAGACGTTGTTGGAACAAATTTTTCAAAAAGCTGTTATTACAAGGACGTTCATCTTTTTTGTTTTGCATCGAGGTATTCGGTTATGAATGCCCAGCACCTCAATCGATGAGGCAAGGGCCGAGATCCCCTCATCGGGAGTGACCCCTTGGACAAAAGGTTTGCGTCAGGGTAATAACTTCACCATAGTCGATTATTCTTGCTATGCATCGAGGTATTCATCTTACGAATGCCCAGCACCTCACTCGACGAGGAAAGAGCCGAGATCCCTTCACAGGGAGTGACCTCTTTAGCAAAAAGTTTTCGCCACTATTTTTTCAAAAGAATACCAGGTTCCTTCAACGATATCAAGTTCATTATGTTAACGGGTTTTTCGCCAAAAGCCCAGCCGTAGCCCTCCGTTGTTTCGGATAATTAATACTTAGTATTCGTGCTGCGTTTGTTGATTATTCGTCAAGACACAGTGAACGGTAGCTGAGTAATAATTTTCTGTTGCACTGATAGATGCGATTGGTTAGGACGGTCGCATGATTTTATTGATTATTCGTCAAGGATCATACGGGCGGGTCTAATGCAATCTGGATAACGACGGGTTGAACTTGACTAGGACCTTTTGATTTGTTGATTATTCGTCAAGGTCACTTGGGTCCTAGGGGCAAAAACCACATCGGGAGTTTCAAAAGTACTGAAACTTGCAGATTCAGCATACCTTCTGGAGTGTGGTGACCAGAGTGGATTCCATCTAGATCATCACACAATGATAGTTGGATCCCGATCCCACAGATGAGTTAGATTACTCTTGGGAGATTATTTTACTAAACGATCAATGCTATAAACCTAGTAGGTGTCTAGAAAGGTGTTAGCGGGACTACGCCCCCAGGGAAAAGAGGTTCTTGAATTAAGGAACTTCGCGAAAGCGTTGGAAAACCTCCCTCGAAGTACCGACACTAGCCTGGCTGAAAGGTTAAGCAAGTATTGTGACGTAAATTAAAATCCTGACTAGTTCTTCTTTTAAAGGGTTTTAAGAAGAATTTGAGTAAACAGTGGGAGACATCCTGGTTAGATAAATTAATAAACCAATCTAATCTTGCAAGAGCATACGCTGAGTGTTTCTTTTCTCCCTCTCCAGGCAGCAACCTTTTCACGCCCTAATCAAGATAATAAAATGTATCGCTTGACCGATCCGAATTCTTATTCGGGACTGGGGAAAGTTGGTTCAGCTCTAACTTGTGACAACAGTCATGAGTATGAGAAAGGGAAAGGGGATTGTATGGATTTCCAGGATACCCAGTCGAAGAAGAAGCATGGTTTTGCATCTACTTCAGGTGTTCTTGTAATTGAGAACTGTTTTACGGTCAGCCCTACCTCCTGGGTACTTGATACCGGATCAGGATCTCATATCTGTAATTTATTGCAGGGACTGAGAAAAAGTAGGAAAGTTGCACCGGGTGATATGTCGCTCAGAGTAGCGAACGGAGCACAAGTTAATGCGGCAGCCGTCGGTGAATATCACCTAGTATTGCCAAATGGCAAGACTATGATTTTGAACGATTGCTACTATGTACCCTCCATGGTTTGCAACATCATATCAGTTTCTTTACTCGATAAAGATGGATATAACTTTGTTCTTGAAAAGAATATCATGAACATTTACCTTGATAAGGTACTGGTTGCAGAGGGTACACTGTGTAATGGTATCTACGTTCTAAATCAGAATACAGTTCTCAACATACAAAACACACGCAAGAGGAAGAATTCAGATACGAATGAATCCTACTTGTGGCATTGTAGACTTGGTCATATCGGAGAGAAAAGACTGAGTAAGTTGCATAAAGATGGACTCTTGGATGCGTTCGAGTTTTCATCTTATGAAACTTGTCAATCTTGTCTCAAAGGGAAGATGACCAAATCTCCGTTCACCGGACATGGAGAAAGAGCAGCAGAGCTCTTGGGACTCGTACATAGTGATGTATGTGGTCCGATGTCTATACATGCAAGGGGTGGGTTCTCGTACTTCATCACATTCACTGACGATCTCTCTAGGTTCGGATATGTGTATCTATTGAAACACAAATCTGAAGCTTTTGAGAAATTCAAGGAATTCAGAAAGGAAGTAGAGAACCAGACAGGCAAAAGTATCAAGATCCTCCGGTCTGACAGGGGAGGGGAGTACTTAAGCACGGAATTCCTAGATTACTTAAAAGAGAATGGTATTCTCTCTCAGCTTACTCCTCCTTATACACCACAGCACAACGGTGTATCGGAGCGGAGGAATCGTACCCTATTGGATATGGTTCGCTCCATGATGAGTAGTGCTGAGTTACCTCTTTCATTCTGGGGACATGCGCTTCAGACAGCGGCATACCTCTTGAATCAAGTTCCGTCCAAATCTGTGCCTAAAACTCCGTATGAAATATGGAGCAGTAAGAAACCATGTCTGAAGTTTATTAAGATATGGGGTTGTCCGGCATATGTGAAAACACAGAAACCGGACAAGTTAGAGGCACGGTCAGTTCTCTGTAAATTTGTGGGATATCCTAAAGACTCACTAGGATATCTGTTCTACCACACTGAGGAACAGAAGGTGTTTGTATCTCGCCACGCCACCTTCTTAGAAAGGGAGTTTCTTGCAAAAGAAACTAGTGGGAGTTCGGTAGAACTGGAAGAAATTCAGCGACCACAAAATGTAACTGAAAATTTGGAGGAACCGCTAGATTCTATAACCCCAGACGAACCTCAGCCACTCCGCAGATCTGGTAGGATTTCTCATCTGCCCGAGAGATACTACGGTTTTCTCATAGACGGGGATCGAGAGGATTGCATCTTGGAAGAAGATGACCCTACCAGTTTCAGGCAGGCCATTATCAGTAGGGATTCTGATAAGTGGCAGGAAGCAATGCAATCCGAAATGGAGTCCATGTACGCCAATAAAGTGTGGACCTTGGATATTGCTCCACCTGGGGTAAAACCCGTTGGATGCAAATGGATCTACAAAAGGAAACTTGGTGTAGATGGGCAGGTGGAAACCTATAAAGCTAGACTCGTTGCAAAAGGTTTTCGTCAAAGACCTGGTTTGGACTATGATGAAACTTTTTCTCCGGTGGCTATGCTTAAATCCATTCGGATCCTACTTGCCATTGCTGCCTTCCATGACTATGAAATCTGGCAGATGGATGTTAAAACGGCTTTCCTAAACGGTTGTTTGGAAGAGTGCGTTTACATGGATCAACCAGAAGGTTTCGTAGACAGTGGGAGCAGCGGGAAGGTGTGCAAGTTGCTTAAATCCATTTATAGATTAAAGCAGGCATCGCGGAGCTGGAACATCTGTTTTGATGAGGCAATCAAGGAATTTGATTTCATCAAGAACGAAGATGAACCCTGTGTGTATAAGAAGATTGTAGGACGAACTGTCGTATTCCTAGTCTTGTACGTGGACGACATTCTTTTGATAGGAAATGATATTCCTATGCTACAATCGGTCAAGCTATTTTTGTCACAAAGGTTCTCCATGAAGGACCTGGGTGATGCCTCGTACATTCTGGGGATCAAGATCTATAGAGATAGATCCAAGAAACTATTGGGACTTTCGCAGTCCAGGTACATAGAGACCGTACTAAAGAGATTTAGTATGGAGGGTTCCAAGCGCGGTAACATACCCGCATTGCACGGAATTACCCTCTCCAAGAAGATGTCTCCTAAGACTGACGAGGAGAGGGTTCGCATGAGCACTATACCCTACACTTCGGCGGTAGGATCTATAATGTATGCGATGCTATGTACAAGACCAGATATAGCTTACGCGTTGAGCACGGTAAGCCGGTATCAGTCAGACCCAGGGGAGGACCACTGGACAGCAGTGAAGAACATTCTCAAGTACCTGAGAAGGACTAAGGAGATGTTCCTGGTTTACGGTAATGGAGACCTCAGGGTCGAGTCCTTTACCGATTCAAGCTTCCAGAGTGACAAAGATGACAGCAAGTCTGTCTCGGGTTTTGTGTTTACCCTCAACGGAGGGGCGGTATGTTGGAGGAGTTCCAAGCAGGTTACCGTCGCAGACTCGACGATGGAGGCTGAATACATTGCTGCAAGCGATGCCGCAAAAGAGGCGGTCTGGATGAAGAAGTTCATTAGTGAACTTCAGGTGGTTCCGTCCATTGTTGACCCAATACCTTTGTATTGCGATAACAATGGGGCTATAGCTTTAGCGAAGGAACCAAGGTCCCATCAGAAATCCAGGCACATCTTAAGGCGGTATCACCTGATCAGGGAGATCATTGATCGACAGGAGATCGAGGTGCGGAGAGTGGACACAAAGGACAACACTGCGGACCCATTCACGAAGGCTTTACCCCAGACTCAGTTCGAGCGGCTGATCGAGATGATAGGTCTTCGATACGCCAGTACATGGCCTTAGTGCAAGTGGGAGATTGTTAGTGTATATGCCCTAGAGGCCATTACTGTATCATACTAGTATGTATATTACTTGATGGAAGCTTGGGATATTCACAGTTGTGCAGACAATCTTGCTCAATATAGTAGTATGCTACTTGGTTTGTCTCTGCTTTAATGTGTACCGGTGTGTTTATTTATCCACCTATACGCATTAGTAGAGCCCTTAAGATCTTTGCTTGATTACCGGCGTTGTGATGGCGATCACACTCGTGGGGGCTGGGTAATCTACAAGCACATCCTTATACACGTCCCTAGTCATGGGAGTATCGAGATAGGGCATCGATACTCCGGAGTAGACTAGCGTATGCGCTTCTCATCCCAGCACGGGAGACGGTCTGTCCCACAGCCGTCGGTACGTCGTACTTAAGATAGCATGCGGGTGCTCGTTGGGTTACGAGTACACTGGACAGGACTCGTCGGGAACTGATGGTTGGTATTATACCTATCGTCAGTTATCAGTTCCCAGGTGACATGAGTACAGCTTAGTCCGCTGACTTGACACTGTCACTTCGCCTCGAGTGTGTTCCCACTGTTCTTTGATTACTACCCTACCACGGCTCTACTGAGTCATGCAAACAGGTAGTAGTTGGGAGCAGTCCCGAAGCACTTGGAGGCAGTGACGGTTAGACAGGATTCGTCTCTCCCGGTATTTGGGGTTGACATCGCACTGTGTCTAGGAGAGCCATTACACGAGTAGTCCCTGGCCAGGGCAAGCGAGATATACTGGTAGGTTTCCAGTGTTATCTCAGGGTGTATTGGGCTTCACTCCGACACGACTTGTACCGCTATTAGGGGACTGACGTTTACCGCCGCCCTAGGCCCGCCATGCGATGTATCAGACGAACAGACCGGACTGTACGGAGAATGTCATATTCAGACTCAGTAGGAGTTCAGATGGGTTTTACCTCGTCAGTCTTCTAATCGGCATCTACCTGGGTACCGTTACGCACAGCTAGTGCCGCTTGCGGTCTGTGGTTAAACCCACTGCCAGCGTAGCGTCGAGTCTTTAGAGTCCCACACAGAGGGCTATTCGCCTCTGGGCAAAACTGAGTAGAGGTCGCATGGTTTTGCGGCAGGGTTCGTTCTCATCCGTGCACTTGTGCACGTTTGGAGTCCGGACGGATTATACTGGCAGGCTCTGGTTTGAGCCAGATACTGGTATATGTTTTGGGGTTGCTTTTATCTCTCAGTATTCTTGTTCCTCGGAACGAGAATGCAGGTGTGTATGCACAGTTGCTTGAGGCGGAGGATGAGGTCTTTCATTAGGGTTTCGGAACGGGTGCGTATGCACAGTTGACAGTCGTCTTTTTCCAAACCCTAATGGATTTATGAAATATCAATTAATAATAGTAATTAAATGAAATAATGTTATGGTTGATTTTTTTGACTTGTTGACCATGGTTGACTTGTTGACCATGGTTGAATGTTGACCATCATCATTGCTTTGCAAGGATACTCCTTGATTCTAGCTTACATTCATTTATTGAAGTGATGATGGTGGTCATTCCAAATACAACCATCAACTATTTCATTTTGATTTATTATTATTAATTAGATAAATCATTTTCCTTTTGTTATGGTTGCAAGAGGAAAATAGCTCATTCTATCATATTGATTCTCTCTCCTCATTTCATCTTCTTCCTCCTCTTGTTCAAGGAGAGCAAATCTCATGTGTTGAGAATCATCTCCTTGAAGATATAACACCCCAAAGCACACTTTACTCACTCTAAGGTAGAAGGTCTAGCAAGCCGAATACCTTAGTTCTCTCAAGATCGAGAAAGGAGCCCAAGGATGAAGCCCTCAGGTGGATCTATCTTCGGCAAAGAGGAGACGAGGAGGGGAAGCCATTCAAGCTACTACAAAGAGCAAGAAAGAAGAAGAACAACTAGAAGAGAAGGAGTTCAAGTTGAGGTATAACCACTTTGCCGAGTAGTTAACTCTTCTTTGCAACTATGCTAGTTTAGTTTAGCAAAGATCCGGCTTTTATGGTCCATGTTACAAAGTTTAGAAAATTTTTGTTTTACCGTTTCCGCATCCCCGAAAGTACCGGGAGAGGTAACGTGGACCTAACACATCTGTACGTCTATTTTTATAGAGTGAGATATACCTTTTTGAAATTATGTCCATGACATTTACCTATATCAGTGGATGGTTAGGTAAGGAGCATTAAACAGCGGTGTAATTCTTCTTAACCATAAGTACAGTTTTCAACCTACGACACACAGAGATTGAGTTATTAGACTCGAGGGACTTATACAGAGTATTGTATATTGTCCAGTGTCCATTAGGACAGAGGGATGGTCCTCGTACTACATTCGGTTTACTTATGACTTCTCTAGTTTTTAGACAAGTGTTTCGTAGAAATGTAAGGTCTATGTTTTAAGAAGTTATAGATATAAGAATAAAGTAGAGAACCAGGTATTACATGTATCGGGATTCTTCAAGGTGATCGAAGATGTAGATACTTGTGTATGGTATTCAGTTGATAGTAATGATTAAGAGAACTTGCTTCTCTTTCAGGTTACTCATAATTGGAAGCATTCCTAAGTTGAGTAACGCTGATCGGCCTCCTTCCATTTAGTTGACATGCACTGGAGACAGCTGCATGATTTGAATCTGGTTCAATTAAATCAGTGCCTCTGTTTCTGTAATGGATATAGAACAGTTCATATCTTAACGATGTTAAGGTACGGGGAGTTTCCGGCTTATGCTTAAAACCAGACTCTGGATAACTCAAGGAACGTTTCTGTAATGGCTCTTTGTGGGTTGACCTAGGCTATGACGAGGGTTCACTTTCTACCATCTAGAAGATCAATAATGATATTGTTCTTGACTCTCCACAGTTTTAGAAAAAATGGATTTTTTCAGAAAACAGTGGTGGGAGTATGGAAGAACTGGAAGTGATTCTAGAACCGCAGACGATTACTGAAAGTTTGATAGGAACCTAAAGATTCGATCTGATTGATATTCCATTGGCCACTCCGCAGATATGGTGGGTAACCTCAGGCACCCGAGAGGTACTCCGGTAGCCTCAAGGACGGTGACAGGGAGGTTCTTGTTTACCTAGACTTGCCATTGCTGTTGTTCCAGACTGTGAGACCCGACAGGAGGATGAGTATAGCATCGTTCTAAACTAGCTTTAGAAGTGCACGTGTATATGACTCTGCCAGAGGGTTGTCGTAGTCAGTGGGAGCAGCGGAAGCATTGGTGGACAAAAGGCTTATGTCTATTTATGGACTAAAGCAAATATAGCGGAGATAGATCATCTATTTCTAATGTGACAGTCATAGGTTTGACTTCATCAGAATAGGGGATGGATCTGTTGAGAAGGTAGTAGGGTGTGATGTCTTGGTATTTGGACGACATACACAGAATAGGAAGTGACATTCCTATACTACGATCGGTTATACTTTGGTCGTCACACAGTGTTTTCTCCACAAAGGAAATGGATTTCATATCAAACATTCTGGATACTGGATCTATGGTTTTAGATCTAGGTTTGGGTAGTTTTCCAATCAGGGTACTTAGACAGCATTCTAGAGGTGCTTTAGAATGGACAACTCCTGGCATGGTGGTGTACCTATAGGTGATGGAGTCACCCTCTCTAAAGGTGTCTTACAGACTAAAGGGGAGTGGGATGTGCATGATTGACAGATCACTTGCTTAGGCAATTGAGTCAATCATGAGATGTCAAGTACCACACCAGAAGTTGTTTTTGCAATAAGTAGATATTGATCCAATCCTGGAGAAACATTCGGAGGCAGTTTTAGAACATAAGTGGATGTTCTAGGGATATGATAACGACAGCCCCATTCGGGAGACAGTTATCATTCCAGGCTTCCAAGGTGACATGGATGACAGAGAGGTTGTCAAAGTTATAGTTTTCCCTCTTACTAGGGGCAGTGTTTTGGACAAGCGGTCCAGGCGGACACTGAGGGAGGCATGACGCAGGATACTGATTAAGTTCAGTTGACGATACTGTCTAAGAAGTTTGGATTTGGAGTTCATTTATGAGCTAGGTCCAATCAGACATCCAGACACATTCTAAGACAGGTATTGCTCATTTCGGGAGATGGCTTTCTCCGCGAACTTGAGATATAGAGTGACATAGAAAGAAACATCAAGGCGGATCCACTCACTGAGGCTATTCCTCGAACGCAATAGTTTCTCAAACAGGTTTTGTGAGACTGATTAGTAGAGGAGTTGGGTGTTCGGTATCACACGGGCTGCGAGTATGCGACATCGCAATAATTAGCCTTGAGTGCAAGTGGGAGATTGTTGGAGATAGTGCCCTCTGAGTCAATTATTGGATCCCAGGCATATGATTGCAATGATTGAGGGAGGACTTATTTCGGTAGGACAGTCTTACTCAAGATGATAGTATGCTATCTGGTTTATCTTTATCATCGTGTACTGCTTCAGATGACCTTACAGGTCGCTATTACACGTTGATAGAGCCCCTAGGATTCTTGCTTGATTGCCTACAGTATGAGGGCGATCATATACGTTAGAGCTGGTAGTCTATAAGCACATCCTTAAAAGGTCCCTAGTCGTGGGAGTTTCGAGATAGGGCATCGATACTCCAGAGTAGACTAGTGTATACAGTCGAGATCCCGAAGAGGGGAGGTGGCCGGTCTCACAAGCCACTGGTGTCAGTTGGTTCACCTAAGATGTATACAGGTGCTCATTGGGTTATGAGTACACCGGACAGGACTCGCCGGGAACATGCTGGTTGGTCTTATACCTGACGTCAGATAGCAGTTCCCTGGTGACATGTGTGCAGGTTAGTTCATCGACCTGAGATCGTCATTTGTCTCGTGTGAGTTCCCACTGTACTTTGATTACTACCCTACCATGCTCAAAGGAGACGTGCAAACAGGTTTTAGTTGGGTATAGTCCCGAGCCACATGGAGGCAGTGAGCGGATCTGCAGGGGTTCATCTCTCCCGGTATTGGGGGTGAGGTCGCGCTGTGTCTAGGAGAGCCATTACATGAAGTCCTTGGCCAAGGCAGGAGATTTACTGGTAGGTATTCCAGTAGTATCTCAGGGTGTTCTGGGCTGCACTCCGACATGACTTGTACCGCTTTTGGTGGTCTGACTTTTACCAACCCCCTAGGCCCGCCATGCGATGCTCATAGACGAACGGACCGGACTGTATGGATATTGTCACCGACAGGCTCAGTAAGGTGTCAGGATGAGTTCGCTCATCGACGTCCCTTTTGGTCAATACCTGGTAGCTCGTTACGTATGGCTAATACCTCTGAAGTGCTAGTGGTTAAATCCACAACCAAAGTATTGACGAGTCTTTAGAGTCTCCCAAAGACAGTTGCTCAAGTTTCGGGCGAAACGCTGTAGAAGCCGTATGGAGATATGGTAGGGTTCGATCATATACATGCGGTATTGCACGGATCATGATCATACGGATAATACTAGCGGGCTTTGGTTTAAGCCGGATCCTAGTATTGTACAGTGTAGATTTTGTCTCATTGCATTTGTATTCGGTCGGAATACAAATGCGGGTATGTATATACAGTAGCGGGGTTTTTCTGTAATTTATTACGGGATCAGTTTTTGGAGTTGCCAGTTTGTTTTCCGTTTCGGCTATTTTCCTTTGTTTCTTTCCATAGCTGAAAATTGGTGGAGGAGGGCTTATTTGCAATTGTGCAAATTAGCATTGTGGAGGGTGGTCTTTGTATATTGGTGCATCATGATGGGTTCATGATGGTCCCACTATCCCTTGACTTTTCTTTAGTCCATGATTGCTTGACTTTTGGAGTATTCATGGTTGTTGATGATGGGGTTGATTTGGAGTGAGGGTTTTGTTGTGATCATTGTATTTCATCATCATCATTTTTTTCTCTCTTGCATGATTGCTTCCTCCCCCCTTGACTTTTCACTCACTCCCATTCTCATTCATTCTTGGGTGAGGCCGGCCACATTTTGTGGGAGGATGGGATTCATTTTATGTGTGGAAATATGATCTCTTTTGGCTCTCACAAAATGATATAGCTATCTCCAAAAAGTTCATCTCATTTTTCCTCCACCAAAGGCAACTTCCTCAACCCCC
Source organism: Agapanthus africanus (assembly GCA_030015575.1). Classification (NCBI taxonomy): domain Eukaryota; kingdom Viridiplantae; phylum Streptophyta; class Magnoliopsida; order Asparagales; family Amaryllidaceae; genus Agapanthus; species Agapanthus africanus. Next base: position 395,563,929 of record CM057350.1, on the reverse strand, counting down.
ATGAGACATAGAGTTCCGCACTATTCTACGGCACTTCTTGGGCACGTCGGCTCGCTTACTTCATGCCCAAGTTGCCTCGGTCAAGAGGTGGGAGCCCGTAAAAGAACCCGGCGATGTGGTGCCCTTCCGGCGAGGAGGCGAAGACAGGAGATTCTGCGGGAAGATCGGGACGACGACGAGAAGACCGAAGGACACGGATCGCTCGGTATATCTCTCTACCCCTTCTCTAGTTAGCTAGGATTAGATTAATGGCCCGATCCGGGTTTTATAGTGCGTGGTGGTGCCGGTTCAAAAGTTAAAGTAAAGTATCGTTTCCGCATTTTGGCCTCGGATTGACGGCCGGGGCGCCGCCATACACTTACAATACATACCTGCATCCGCATTCTGACTGAATGCAAATGCAATGAGACTAAACTAATCCAACAAATCTAATATGAGGATCCGGCTTAAAACAAAGCCCACTAGTATAATCCGTCCGATCATGATCCGTGCATAAGTACACGTATATGATCGAGCCCTGCTATAATACCATACGGTCTCTAAAACGTTTCGCCCAAACTTGAGAAACTTTCTTTGGGGGGACTCTAATGACTCATCAATACACTGGCTGTGGATTTAACCACAAGCACGTCAGTGGTACTAGCTGTACGTAACGGCTGGCCATGTATTGAGTGAAGGGGAAGCTGACGAGCGAACTCATCCAGGAACCCTACTACGCCTAACAGTGACAATATCCGTACAGTCCGGTCCGTTCGTCTAGGAATATCGCATATCGGGTCTAGGGGGTGGATAAAGTCAGACCCCTGATAACGCGATAATTTGTGTCGATATGAAACCCTTCACCACCTGAGAAAATATCGATCCTGGATCGGTAATTCTCGTATACCCTGGCCGAGGATTTCTGGCGATGCCCATCTGTGTACTGCGCGACATCAACCCCCAATACCGGGAGAGACGAATCCCTGACGATCCGCTCACTGCCTCCATGTGGCTCGGGACTGTACCTAACTAAAACCTATTTGTACGTCTCATTTGAGCATGGTAGGGTAGTAATCAAAGCATATTGGGAACTCACACGAGACAAATGACGATTTCATGTCGACAGACTAACCTATACACATGTCACCAGGGAACTGCTATCTGACAATAGGTATAATACCAACTAGTATATTCCCGGTGAGTTCGTCCAGTATACTCATAAACCAATGAGCACCTGTATACTATCTTAGGTGAACAACTGGCACCAATGGCTTGTGAGACCGGCCACTGCCCCTTGTCAGGGTCTGGATAAGTATACACTAGTCTACACTGGAGTATCGATACCCTGTCTCGATACTCCCACGACTAGGGACATTTAAGGATATGCTTATAGACCCCCAGCTCCCACGTATATGATCGCCATCATAATGCCGGTAGTCAAGCAAGAATACTATGGGCTCTATCAACATATATATGATGATAAAGAAAAACCAGATAGCATAGTATCATCTCGAGTAAGACTGTTCTATCAGTATAGGTCTTCCCTCAATCATCATAATCACCTGCCTGCGACTACGATAATTACTTTGAGGGCACTATAGCCAACAATCTCCCACTTGCACTTAAGGCCAATTATTATGATGTTGCATACTCACAGCCCATATGATACCGAACATCCAACTTCTCTACTAATCAGTCTCAGAAAGCCTGTTTGTTAAACTAATGTGTTCGAGAAATAGCCTCAGTGAGTGGATCCGCTCCAATGTTTCTTTCTATATCTCTCTATATCTCAACTTCACGGACAAAGCTATCTCCCGAAATAAGCAATACCTTTCTTAGAATATGTCTGGATTTCTGATGGGACCCTGTTCACAAATTAACTCCAAATCCATCAATATTCTTAGACTGTTTCGTCCACTGAACTCAATCAGTATACTGCGCCATGCCTTCCTCGGTATCCGCTTGGACCAGCTGTCCAACATACTGTCCCTCAGAAGAGGGAAAAACTATAACTCCGATAGCTACTCTGTCTTCCAGGTCACCTTGGAAGCCTGTAATGATAACCGTCTCCCGAAAGAGGCTGCCGTTACCATATACCCAGAACATCCATTTATGTTTATAAACTGCTTCCCTACATTTCTCCAGGATTGGATATATGTTTATTACAGCTAGTGCAAAAACAATATCTGGTGTGGTACTCGACATTTCATGAATAACTCAATTGCCTAAGCAAGTGATATGCTAATCATGCCGATCCCTCTCCCCTTTAGTCTGTAAGACACCTTCAGAGAGGGTGACTCCATCACCTGCAGGTACATCACCATGTCAGGAGTCGTCCATTCTAAAACACTTTAGAATAGTGTCAAGTACCCAAATTGGGACACTTCCTAAATCTAGATCTAAAACTATAGATTTAGTAACCATAAAATCTGATATTATATCCATGTCCTGTATGGAGAAACAATTGTGTGACAACCACAGTATAACTGATCGCAGTATAGGAATTTCACTTCCTATAAAGTGCATGTCATTTCAAATACCAAGACATCACACCCTACTACCTTCTTACCGTATCCATCTCCTAGTCTGATGATGTCAAATCCTATGAATGTCAAAATTGATGATCTATTTTCGCTATACCTGCTTCAGCCTATGAATAGACATAAGCTACTTGCCCTCTATGCTTCCGCTGCTCCCACTGACTACAACAACCCTCTGGCAGAGTCATATACACGTGCACTTCTAAAGCTAGTTTAGAACGACGCTATACTCATCCTCCTGTCGGGTCTTATAATATGGAATAGTAGCAATGGCAAGTCTGGATAAACAAGAACCTCACTGTCACCGTCTTTGAGGATACCGGAGTATCTCTCGGGCGCCTGAGGTTACCCACCATATGTGCGGAGTGGTTAATGGAATGTTAAAACTTATTGAATCTTTTGGTCCTATTAAAAAAAAATTTAGTAATTGTTTGAGGTTCTGGAATCACATCCAGTTCTACCATACTCGCACTACTGTTTTCTGAAAAAATCCATTTTACTAAAACTGTGGCGAGTCAAGAACAATATAACTATTGATCTTCCAGAGGGTAGAAAATTAACCCTCGTCAAAGCCCGAGTTAACCCACAAACAGCCATTACAGAAACGTGCCTTGAGTTATCCAGAGTATGGTTTTAAGCATAAGCCGGACAACCCCAAATACCTTAACTTCGTTAAGATATAAATTGATTCTATATATATCTAATATAGAAACAAAAGCACTAATTTAATTGGAACCAGATTCAAAACATGCAACTGTCTCCAGTGCATATCAACTAAATGGAAGGAGGCCGATCAGCGTTACTCAACTTAGGAGTGCATCCAATTATGAGCAACATGAAAGAGAAACAAGTTTCTCAAAACCAATACTATCAACTGAATACCCAATACATGTATCTACATTTTTGATCACCTTTGAAGAATCCCGATACTTGCAACACATGTTTCCTTTATTCTTGTACCTATAACTTCTAAGTATTTAACCCTTGTATTTCTACGAATCACTTGTATAAAAACTAGAGAAGTCACAAGTAAACAGAATATAGGACGGGGACCAACCCCTTTGTCCTAATGGACACTGGACAATATACAATAGTTTGTATAAGTCTCCTGACTTTAATAACTCAAACCCTGTGCGTCGTAGGTTGAAAACTATACTGTGGTTATGAAGAATTACACCGCTGTTGAATGCTCCTTACCAAACCATCAACTGAAATAGGTAAATTTCATCAACATAATTTCAAAAAGTTATATCTCACTTTATAAAATAAACGTACAGGTATATCAGTTTGAAATTGGTGCATAAAAACGGATATTCAAAACCAAATATTTATCGTCCGGCAAAACTCAGGCGATTTTCTTAAATATCACCAATTACAACGAATTCCGATATAATGAGAATGATCACCTAATTCCTAATAACTTACTATCACTCATCATCTATAAAACCATACAGATGTGAGAATCAAAACTGGTAAATACATACCCTGGAGCAAGGTTTAATTGGAAATCAGTTTTCTATTAACAATACACAGTGAAACTGAAACATTAAAATGTTTCGAAAGGGTATCCGGGTATTCTTATGTTAGTTGTATGTATGCCCTAGAGGCCAGTATTGTACAGATGATGTATATTATATTGGATGCTTGGACATATATAGAGATGACTTTCTTGCTCGATATGATAGTATGCTATCTGGTTGCTCTTTATTCTTAACATGTATACTTGTCTCTTTATATTGTCTTATGGTTACATGTTAGTAAAGCCCTTAGGATGTGTACTTGACTACCTGGACTATGATGCGGATCATACTAGTGGGGGCATGGTAGTCCATAAGTACATCCTTCAAGGTCCCTAGTCGTGGGTGTATCGAGATGGGGCATCGATATACCAGTGTAGACTAGCGTATACGCTTCTCGACCCATGAGATGGGCGATGGATGATCCCAGATCCATTGGTGTTTAACATGAGAGATGGTATACGGGTGCTCAGTGGAGACTGGGCACACTGGACGGACTCTACGAGAACTCCCAGATGGTATTATACCTCACGTCGGATGGCAGTTCTCAGGTGACACTGGTGCAGGTTAGTCTGTAGACCCGAGATCGTCATAGAGTCTTGTGTGATTCCCACTGTGCTTTGATTTCCACTTTACCACGTCCATGAGGGCGTGCAAAACGGTGGTTTTTGGGTACAGTCCCGAGTCACATGGAGGCTATGAGCGATAGGAGGGGTTTCGTCTCTCCTGGTATTGGGGTTGATGTTGCGCTGTGCTCGATTGGCCGTAACAGAGAAGTCCCTGGCCAGGGCTGATTAGAGATTTACTGGTAAGTGTTACCAGTAGTTTCTCGACCCGTTATGAGCCTCACATCGGCACGACTTATCGGTTATTGGGGTCTGACGTTTACCACCCCTAGACTTGATATGCGACATATCAGACAAAGAGACCAGACTGCACGGTAGTGTTGCCGTTTGGCTCGACGGGAGTTGTTGCAGGTTCGCTTGTTTTCTTCTGATCGCTCAATACCCGGGTGGCCGTTACGTTTAGCTGACCGCTTGCGGCTTGGGGGTGCTTGATATGATCATCACCCGCTGCCGGCGTATTGACGAGTCTTAGAGTCCCACAAAGGAGTTACCTAGTCCAGGCGAAACGTTGTGGTGCGCGTATGCGATATGCGCTTGGACCCGATTAAAATGCACGTATGGGATACCATATATTGATCGGGCGGCTTGCTTTTGGTGGGGTCATATGTGATATGGCCGGATCGATAAATCAAGTGTTGATTTATCATTTAACCATTAGTTTTCTCACTTGAAATCTTTTCTTCTATATGATGGATGTATGCATGCATGTATGTTTTTCTTTCTTTCTAGTTTCATGCACATATGGATGTGTATACATACATACATACATCATCTATCATGGTTTCTTATACAAAGAAAATGGTGGCAATATAAGACTGACACCATGGTTTTATTTATATGAATTATTATTGCATTTGATTTAAAACAAAAGGAAAAAGGAAAGGATAATTCATGGTTTCTTTCTACACTCTTCTTTGACCTAACCGTGCTCACCCACCTTTTAACCATGGATTAACTTTCCTTTTGGGTTTTAACTCAAGTTCATTAATATATTTATTGTTTCACCATGGTTTGAGATGAGAGAAGAAAAATATATATTGATATATTTTTATTTTCTCATGAGGGTTTGTATTTTGTATTCTTCTTAAAAAGCCATCATCTTCTTCAACCTTGAGCTCTTGCTCTCTAGACTTTTCAAGTGAGCAAAATACTCAACAAGATAGGATTTTGAAGTGAGAAAGAGAACCACAACACCATTCTACACAAATCTAGCCCACTTGTTTAGAGTGTTAGCTTCGTTTCATCTTCTTGATAAAGTGAAGTTGCAAGCTTGGACAAAGCGGACTCCGGGTGGATCATCGGTGACCTAGAGGAGATCAAGCGGAACTTTCCAAACCCCAAGTGGCCAAGGAGTCTAGCATAGGGAGCTACAAAGGTTGTACTCTCAAAACCCTAGCTTTTCTTTCATGAGATGATACGCAAATTTTGAAACCCTAATTTTTCTAGGAATTATCCTTTGTATGTTTACTTAGCACCATAAAAACTTGATCTTTATGACATGTGATGCTTCCAAACCTCTCATAGGGTGCTAGGTAAACCCTTCATTGGTATAAGAGCCAATCTAGAACATTAGGCGACACTTTAGCGAAGTTAAAACTCCGATCGAACCGAAAAATACGGATTTTTAGTGCTCTCTGGACATTTTTTCAAAACTGTTGTTTTTCAGAATTAAAAATATGTAAAAATCACTGCAGGTAAATATAAGAATTACTGTAAAATTCGATGCAGTGAATAGTCTTTCTTGCCGCGGAATCGATCACTGCATGAATTTTATACAGTAATGCTCGTTTCTGCTTGTATATTTTTTAGGGTATTTTTAATCTGAATTTTGTGCTGTTTGTTCTAGAGATGGTTTTGGAATCGTCGATTCGATCGGAATTTTCATTTCGTGACTTTTCCGGATAAATTAGAATGTATTGAAGTGTTTGAACGAGTTTCATTTGCTCACTTTTCACGGGGTTTAAAATCTTTCGGAAATACGTGCAAGTTTGTTTATGGTGGACCCTCTAGAAGACAACAAACCTTAACTCGATTATGTGACCGTCTTGAACTGCCTTTTGAACCTTAGGGTTTGGGGCAGTACGGCGTGCCACATGTGAGGCGTTGGCTTGACCCTTCTACGGCTGGACCGCTACCACTGTGTCACACTCCGGGTTTTTGAACTCCGCTCAAGTGTTGAGCTTTAGCGAATCTTGGGTATTTGATCGTTCGTTTGAAAACTTTAATACTGTCTATTTATCTGGAATGTGATGCAATATGTGGAATTCATATAGTTGGACATGAAATACGAAGTATGTGATATTTCGCATTTACGATGTCTAAAGAGAATGTGGATTCCAAATATTGCAGTTTTACACTTTCTTTTCTGTGACCGTAAGTGAAGTATGTCGATATCGCCGGTTTCGTTGCTATACATCAACGACAATTAGGGTACGCATACTTACTTACGTTGATGATATATGATATTATATGTTGCTGAGATATGATGTGCAGGATTGTCGCAATTGAATAGCCGAGGAGGTTTTATGTGAGATGAGAGTTTTATATTTTCATTCATGTAAATTCAAATGTAATGTAATATTCTTTTATTTAGGGCATTTCCGGGTTGAGGTCGATGCCACCGGTGTTGTATATTATTTACTTTTCCGCATTAGGATGGACCCAAGGAGGGGAGCACAGGTGACCGGGTTCTGGGGTTCAGTGGGAGGCCATCTCGAGGAGTCGAGACCGGGTCTCCTAAACTCCAGAATTGGTAGGGTCGCTTGCCGCTCTCGTAGGGGTCCAGGGTATGGGCTTGGCTATTCATCGCGACTGTGGAATCCGTATTTTCTATTGTCGGCTAAATACTAAATACGGATGTCCTAGTATATCCTATATTATATCTATGTTTCTGCTGCGATATCTGTGATGTGATCATTAGATATGTTCTGTGATAAATACAGTATATAGTATATATGATATATTATATAGGCGTTACATATGTTTTACACCCGCGCTAGCCCTGCCCTGCTCTGCCGTTAGTTACCTAACCTAACGGTGCACGAGGGGACATCGACGCGAATGTGGATGGCATAAGTGTACGTCGTATTTATCTGTGATGTTTTAGGTGACTTAAATGATGGGACTTCATTAATGTGATTAATGAAAGAAAAGAAACCTAAATGATGTTGTAGAATCAAATTTTCAAATAAAAGGGTAGCTACGGTCTTTCTTTGCATAGCGGTATATATGATATACCCTGCACCTTATTCGATGGGGAAAGAGCCGAGATACCTTCACCGGGAGTGACCTCTTTAGCAAAACTGGCAGATGCTTCAACACTCGGTTTGGTTTTTGATTGCTTTTGGAGTTTTTCTTTGCACAGTGATATATATGATATATCCCGCAACTTATTCGATGAGGAAAGAGCTGAAATCCCTTCACCGGGAGTGACCTCTTTAGCAAAACTAATAAAAGCCTCAAAGTCACTCCATTTCAATATTCACATGATTCTACAACGATATCAAGTTCACTACGCAATAGGTTTTCAGAAAAACCTGTCGTAACCCTCCGTCATTTCAGATAAGTTGTATATAGTATTCGTGCTACATTTGTTGGCTTTCGTCAAGGTGTAGTGAGCGGTAGCTATATGCTGCTTATCTGCTGCATTTGATGCGACTGGATTAGGGTAGTCGTACGGCTTTGTTGGCTTTCGTCAAGGGTCGTGCGGGTGGGTTTAATTCAGTCAAGAATATATGGGTTGAACTTGACTAGCGGGCTATGGTTTGTTGGCTTTCGTCAAGGTCATAGCACATTAGGGGCAAAATATTATCGGGAATTTCAAGTGTTGAAATTTGCAATGAGATTGCATACCTTCTATGAGATAGTTGGATCCCGATACCCACTGCGAGTAATTGTTACTCCCGGGAGAGTTTTACACAGGACAATTAGCGGATCAAGTAGGTGTCTAGAAAGGTGTCAACGGGGTTAGGCCTCTGGGAAAACGAGGTTTACTTTAATTAGGTCCGTGCGAAAGCGCATGGAACCTCCTTCAAAGTACCGACACTGGCCTAGCTGAAAGATTGGCGAAGTTGTAGGGTGTAATTAATCCCGGCTAGTCTTTCCTTTTAGGGTTTGAAGGAAGATTTGATAAAACCAGTAGGAGCCATCCTGATTAGATAAGATAATAACCAATCTGATCTTGCAAGAGCATACGCTAAAGTGTTTTCTTCTCTCTCTTTCCAGGTAGCGACCATGTCATGCCTTAATAAAGATAATAATATGGATGTATTAACCGAACCCGCATGTTATACTGTGCTGGGGAACGTTGGTTCCGTTCTATCTTATAAGAGTTATAGGACTAAACAGGACATAGGGGAATACCAGGATTCCCATGCCACCCGAATGAAGAAAGTACATGATGATGCATTTTCTTCGGGTGTGTTCATTACAGAGAACTATTTCTCCATTTGCCCTACGTCCTGGGTATTAGATACCGGGTCAGGATCCCATATATGTAATCAGTTACATGGGCTTAAGAAAGGTAGAGAACTTGGAGAAGGTGATAAAGACATAAGGGTTGGAAATGGTGCAATTGTTGCAGCTAAGACCGTCGGGGAGTATCACCTTGTATTACCAACTGGTAATACATTGATTCTGAATGAATGCTATCACATGCCGAACCTGATATGCAACATTATATCAGTTTCTTTGTTGAGTAAAGAAGGATATAATTTTGTATTACAGGATAATGTTATGAACATTTTCCTTAACCAAAAGTTGGTTGGATCAGGCACGTTGTGCAATGGCATTTATGTTCTAAATCAATCAACAGTTCTGAGTATAACAAACACACACAAGAGGAAGAGTTCAGAACTGAACGAATCCTTCTTGTGGCATTGTAGACTAGGTCACATCAATGCGACACGACTAGCTAAGTTGCATAAGGATGGATATTAGAAACCGTTCGAATTTTCATCTTATGACAGTTGCCAGTCATGTCTCAAAGGGAAGATGTCCAAAACTCCATTTACGGGACACGGAGAAAGAGTTACCGAACTCTTGGGACTGATACATAGTGATGTATGCGGTCCCATGTCCACACATGCCAGGGATGGTTCTTCGTACTTCATTGCATTCACTGACGATCTCTCAAGATACGGATATGTGTTCTTGATAAGACACAAGTCTGAAGCTTTTGAGAAATTTAGAGAATATAAATAAGAAGTTGAGAACCAAACCGGAAAAAGTATTAAAATCCTTCGATCTGATCGAGGAGGTGAATACTTGAGCAGTGAATTCCTGGACTTCCTAAAAGAGAATGGGATTCTCTCTCAGCTGACTCCTCCATATACACCACAGCACAACGGTGTATCGGAATGGAGGAACCGCACCATATTAGATATGGTGCGCTCTATGATGAGCACAGCTGAGTTACCTATTTCCTTCTGGGGGTATGCGCTAGAGACAGCCATACATCTACTGAATATGGTCCACACCAAATCTGTGCCTACCACTCCATATGAGATATGGAAAGGGAAGAGACCACGTCTTAACTATGTTAAGATATGGGGTTGTCCAGCCTATGTCAAATGACAAAATCCGGACAAACTCGAGGCACGGTCTGTTCTATGCAAATTTATAGGATATCTAAGGAATTCACAAGGGTTTATCTTCTACCACACTGAGGAACAAAGCGTATTTGTTTCTCGGCATGCCACCTTTTTAGAATAGGAATTTCTTGAGAAAGAGATTAGTGGACATGGGGTAGAACTGGAAGAGGTTCCAGCTACAAAATCCGCAACAGAAGATCTGGTGGAACCAGAGGATTCCGTAGTTCCCGATGAACCCCAACCACTCTGCCGATCTAGTAGGGTTTCTCACCCACCTGAGAGATACTACGGTTTTCTCATGGATGGTGGGAGCGAGGATTGCATCATGGAGGATGATGACCCAACTAGCTTCGAGCAGGCCATCACGAGTGGGGACTCAGTGAAATGGATGGATGCAATGCGGTCCGAGATGGAATCCATGTACACCAACAAAGTATGGACTTTGGAAGATGCTCCTGAAGGGGTAAAACCCATTGGGAGCAAGTGGATCTTCAAGAAAAAAGTTGGTGTAGATGGGAAAGTGGAGACTTTCAAAGTTAGACTTGTTGCAAAGGGTTTTCGTCAAAGACCAGGTGTGGACTATGACGAAACCTTTTCTCCAGTGGCTATGCTTAAATCCATCCGGATCATGCTTGCCATCGCTGCATATCATGATAACGAAATCTGGCAAATGGATGTTAAGACCGCCTTTCTAAACGGTGATTTAGAAGAGTGCGTGTACATGACTCAGCCAGAAGGCTTCGTAGATAGTGGGAGCAGCAGGAAGGTGTGCAAGCTACTTAAATCCATTTATGGATTAAAGCAAGCATCGCGGAGTTGGAACATTAGCTTTGACGTTGTTATCAAAGAGTTTGATTTCGTCAAAAATGTAGATGATCCTTGTATTTACAAGAAGGTAGCAGAGAGTAAAGTTGTTTTCCTCGTATTGTACGTGGACGACATACTCTTGATAGGAAATGATATTCCTATGGTGCAATCGGTCAAGCTCTTCTTATCACAAAGATTCTCAATGAAAGATCTTGGTTATGCCTCCTGCATATTGGGAATTAGGATCTATAGAGATAGATCCAAACGGATATTGGAATTGTCCCAATCCAGGTACATTGACACCATACTAAAGAGGATTAGTATTGAAGAATCCAAGCGTGGGAACTTACCCACGATCTCTGGAGTCACTCTCTCCAAAGAGATGTCTCCCAAGACTGATTTGGAGAGAGCTCGCATGCAAAGGATACCCTATGCTTCAGCTGTAGGCTCTATCATGTATGCGATGCTATGTACCAGACCCGATGAAGCATACTCACTGAGTGTAGTGAGTAGGTATCAAGCTGATCCTGGAGAGAGTCACTGGACAGTAGTGAAGAGCATTCTCAAGTACTTACGAAGGACTAAAGAGATGCTCTTGGTGTATTGTAACGGAGAACTCCAAGTGGAGTCCTTTACCGATTCAAGCTTCCAGAGTGATAAGGACGACTCTAAGTCGCAGTCAGGATTTGTCATTACCCTTTACGGAGGGGCGGTTAACTGGAAGAGTTCCAAGCAGGAAACCATGGCAGACTCGACGATGGAGGCTGAATACATCGCTGCCAACGATGCTGCCAAAAAGGCTGTCTGGATCAAGAAGTTCATTACTGAACTTGGAGTGGTTCCATCCATTGAGAATCCAATACCTTTGTATTGAGATAACAATGGAGCGGTAGCTTTAGCCAAGGAACCCAGGTCCCATCAGCGATCCAGGCATATTCTGAGGCGGTATCACCTGATCCGGGAGATAGTTTATCGCCGGGAGATCGAGGTCAGGAGGGTTGACACGAAGAATAACACAGCGGATCCACTCACGAAGGCCATTCCCCAGATACAGTTTGAGAGACTCTTTGTGATGTTTGGTATGCGATACTACAGTAGCTGGCCCTAGTGCAAGTGGGAGATTGTTAGTTGTATGTATGCCCTAAATACATATGATGTATATTATATTGGATGCTTGGATATATATAGAGATGACTTTCTTGCTCGATATGATAGTATGCTATCTGGTTGCTCTTTATCTTAACATGTATACTTGTCTCTTTATATTGTCTTATGGTTACATGTTGGTAAAGCCCTTAGGATGTGTACTTGACTACCTGGACTATGATGCGGATCATACTAGTAGGGGCATGGTAGTCCATAAGTACATCCTTCAAGGTCCCTAGTCGTGGGTGTATGGAGATGGGGCATCGATATACCAGTGTAGAGTAGCGTATACGCTTCTCGACCTATGAGATGGGCGATGGATGATCCCATATCCATTGGTGTTTGACATCAGAGATGGTATACGGGTGCTCAGTGGAGACTGGGTACACTGGACGGACTCGCCGAGAACTCCCAGATTGTATTATACCTCATGTCAGATGGCAGCTCTTAGGTGACACTGGTGCAGGTTAGTTTGTAGACCCGAGATCGTCATAGGGTCTTGTGTGATTCCCACTGTGCTTTGATTTGCACCTTACCACGTCCATGAGGACGTGCAAAACGGTGGTTTTTGGGTACATTCCCGAGTCACATGGAGGCAATGAGTGATAGGAGGGGTTTCGTCTCTCCCGGTATTGGGGTTGATGTTGCGCTGTGCTCGATTGGCCATAACAGGGAAGTCCCTGGCCAGGGCAGATTAGAGATTTACTGGTAAGTGTTACCAGTAGTTTCTCGACCCGTTATGAGCCTCACATCGGCATGACTTATCGGTTATTGGGGTCTGACGTTAACCACCCCTAGAATTGATATGCGACATATCAGACGAAGAGACCGGACTGCACGGTAGTGTTGCCGGTTGGCTCGACGGGAGTTGTAGCAGGTTCGCTTGTTTTCTTCTGATCGTTCAATACCCGGGTGGCCGTTACGTTTAGCTGACCGCTTGTGGCTTGGGGGTGCTTGATATGATCATCACCCGCTTCCGGCGTATTGACGAGTCTTAGAGTCCCACAAAGGAGTTACCTAGTCTAGGCGAAACGTTGTGGTGCGCGTATGCGATATGCGCTTGGACCCGATTAAAATGCGCGTATGGGATACCGTATATTGATCGGGCTGCTTGCTTTTGGTAGGGTCATATGTGATATGGCCGGATTGATAAATCAAATGTTGATTTATCATTTAACCATTAGTTTTCTCACTTGAAATCTTTTCTTGTATATGATGGATGTATGCATCCATGTATGTTTTTCTTTCTTTCTAGTTTCATGCACATATGGATATGTATACATACATACATACATACATCATCTATCATGGTTGCTTATACAAAGAAAATGGTGGCAATATAAGACTCACACCATGGTTTTATTTATATGAATTATTATTTCATTTGATTTAAAACAAAAGGAAAAAGGAAAGGATAATTCATGGTTTCTTTCTACACTCTTCTTTGACCTAACCATTCTCACCCACCTTTTAACCATGGATTAACTTTCCTTTTGGGTTTTAACTCAAGTTCAATAATATATTTATTGTTTAACCATGGTTAGAGATGAGAGAAGAAAAATATATATTGATATATTTTTATTTTCTCATGAGGGTTTATCTTTTGTATTCTTCTTAAAAAAGCCATCATCTTCTTCAACCTTGAGCTCTTGCTCCCTAGACATTTCAAGTGAGCAAAATACTCAACAAGATAGGATTTTGAAGTGAGAAAGAGAACCACAACACCATTCTACACAAGTCTAGCCCACTTGTTTAGAGTGTTTGCTTCATTTCATCTTCTTGATAAAGTGAAGTTGCAAGCTTGGACAAAGCGGACTCCGGGTGGATCATCGGTGACCTAGAGGAGATCAAGCGGAGCTTTTCCAAACCCCAAGTGGCCAAGGAGTCTAGCGTAGAGAGCTACAAAGGTTGTACTCTCAAAACCCTAGCTTTTCTTTCATGAGATGATATGCAAATTTTGAAACCCTAATTTTTCTAGGAATGATCCTTTGTATGTTTACTTAGCACCATAAAAACTTGATCTTTGTGACATGTGATGCTTCCAAACCTCTCATAGAGTGCTAGGTAAACCCTTCATCCTTGTAATGCCTCTTCCACTATTCAGATTCATGACTATAGCCGTATATTTCGTTGCCATCTCTCCAAATCCCTTTATTTGTCTTTAGTCGTTACCTTCTGTACACTATCGTTAGGCTAAATGGTTTTCTTCCTTCCCTACCGTTCGGCACCAACCTATGGTTTGGAAGTAGACTATCCAATAAGCATAATAGGTGTACCCTCCTAATCCAAGGAGCACTCGCAATCTAAGAGAAGGTAAAGATAAAAGACAACTGAATAAACCTTATTCCTATTTATCCTGAACCAGAATCCATCCCCGAACTGGAACAAGTTCCTTCGAGTTCGTATACAACCATACAATGGATTTATCCAATGGAAGTGGATGTTCGTAGTGATACGGAGTGTTCTGGAGAAATAAAAAGGTGAAGTAGGAGTGGTGATGAAATACGTGGTTTGGTCATGAATGATAGCAGTCGCAATTTACTTTGCCCTCTTTCTAATCCCTTTATATGTCTTTACTTATTACCTTCTGTACACTACACTTAATATAATTGGTTTTCTTCATTCCTTACCTTTCGGCACCTGCCTATGATTTGAAAGAAGACTATCCAATACGCGTAATAGGTGTACTGTCTCCTAATCCTAAGAGCCCTCACAACCTGAGAGAAGGTAAGAGGAAAAGAAAACTGAATAGTCCTATTCATTTTCTCCTGAACCATAATCCATCCTCGAATAAGTTCCTTCGAGTTCGTATGTAACTATACGATGGATTTATCCAATGGAAGTGGATGTTCGTAGTGATACGGGATGTTCTGGAGAAATGGAAAGGTGATATAGAAGTAGCAATGATATACGTGACACCGTGACATTCCAAAGGCCAAAGTGTTTTAAGAAGGTTCGGTTAACTGGGTTCAAGAGTTTTAGTTTAGGGAGGGTCATAGTCGCTGTCAGAGAGAGAGAGAGAGAGAGAGAAGAAACATTCTGCGTGCACTCTAACCTAGATAAGAATGGTTAATTACTTTATCTAATCTAGATGGCTTCTACTGTTTCCTCGAATTCTCCTCCATACCCAAAAGGAGAATTAGTCGGGATCATATAAAATCACCCGAGGAGTAATCTTACTCATCAGTGAGAATCGGGATCCAACTATCATCGCATGATAACTTGATGGAAGCCACTCAAGTTATCACACTCCAGAAGGTATGCGCATGCCTGGCAAGTTTCCTGTATGTTTGAAACTCCCGATGTGAATTTTTATCCCATGCTCTTATGACCTTGACGTAGACCAACAAATCATAAGTCACATGTCAAGTTCTATCCGTTATTGTCCAGGTTAATTTGAACCCACCCGTACATACCCTTGACGTAGGCCAACAAAGTAGTACGACTGTCCCAAACCAATGCATCTATCTATGCATCAGAAAAGTAACAAATAGCTACCATACACTATGCCTTGACGTAGGCCAATAAACATAGCATGAATACTAAGTGCTACCCATCTGAAATGACGGAAGGCTACGAATGGTTTTTGGCGAAAAACCATTAACGTAATGAACTTGATATCGTTGAAGAAACCTGATAGCTTTTATAAATATATAGTTGCGAAAACCTTTGCTAAAGAAGTCACTCCCGGTGAAGGGATCTCGGCTCTTTCCTCGTCGAATAAGGTGCAGGATATTCGAAAGATGCAATGCAAAAATAATCAACTATAGTGAAGTTATTACGTTGACGCAAACTTTTACTCAAGGGGTCACTCCCGACGAAGGGATCTCGGCCCTTGCCTCGTCGAATGAGGTGTTGGATATTCATAACCTAATACCACTGTGCAAAGCAAGAGCGTACGTCTCTAATGTCAGGTTTTAAAATTGGTTCCAACAAAATCAAATATAGGTTTGTTTTTCTTGCATTGATCAGAATCAACGCAGTCCCATCAATTAATCATACCAGAAAAGAATGATAATAAAATGTACATATATGCCATCCGCATTCGCCACTGGGTCTCGTCATCACCCGTTAGGTTACTTAACTAACGACAGAGTGGGGACTAGACTAGCGTGGGTGCAAAACATATAAAACATCTACTAGTATAAATATAAATATATATAATAATCGTCCCATGCATTATATAAAGAAACATCACAGAAGAAACACAGAATGGTGGATAATCTTGGAGCCCCAGGTTTCACTTGAGCCGCAAATGAGACCCGACATTCTCTGTCGTGTGGATAGCCTGTGCAATGAAACCTAGACCCCTACGAGCGCGGCAAGTTACCTGCCAAAACCAAAACTGAGGCAACCCCCTTCAACAACGTGAATGGGCCACTCAGCACTTCACGGAATCCGGTAACTTGAGCACCCCTCCGTGGGTCAACCTATACCCCCTACAAGTGCGGCGAATAGCCCGCCAATTCTAGAGTAAGGCCCCCTCTGTCTCAACGCCATGAGATGCGAACCTGTTGCCCTCTAGAACCTGGCTATTCGTGCACTCCACCACGGGGTAATCCTAGTACAGAAAAGAAAATAATATACAAGGGTGACATCGACCTCAACCCGGTCATGCCCCAAACAAATAATATACAAACTGGCAGTGACGACAGTCCACTTGTCGGACACTCGCCCCGCAATATTAAATGTACAAATACAACTAAACTGCACTAACATTGCACCAAGCTATCCACCACGACAAATCCTCAACATCACAGCACAACACAGAACATCAACGTGAATGTCACGTTCGCAAACCCGTCTAAAAGACCTATAGCAATTAGACATGATTTACCGCTCTAATGACATTCACGGTCGCAGATATAATGTAAGCACTGTAAACTAACGTATTTAAAATCTCGATCGACAAAACTTCCCGAAGTGGTCCCCAAATACAAATCCAGTACTCAAACAAAATCTGGGCCCAAACAAAATATTCTAGAAACATAATTCCAACTGAAAAACACCCACAAGAAAAATGGTGCACTGAATCAATTGTTCCGCCGATCAACCGTGGCAAACACAATGGTTTGGCCATGGTTCCGTGGTGCTACTGTAGGATCGTGCTCTCAAATTTCTTGTGGAGTCTTAGAAATGCCTGCATGATTTTCCGACATATTGAAAATAAGTTTTTGATGACTTTTAAAATTCGGCAGAAACTTGGAAAATGGAATTGCGGTTTTGGAAATTTTTATAGATCGATGTTTTAAACATGTTAGAACAAGCTAGTAAAGGTTAATGGCAAGCTCCGATACCATGTTGGGTTACGGCAGCGCCCCGGCTGTCAATCCGAGGCCAAATGCAGAACAAAAACTTTTCAAAACTTGGCGCTACCATAACCAAATACCCAGATCATTCAATTAACCGTTAACTAGCAAAATGTAAAATGGAGTTAGAATGGCTATACCGATCGATCCATGTTCTTCGGTCTTTAGCCACCATCCTTAGCTCCTAGCGGCATCTCCAATTTCGCTCGATCTCCGGTCTCCTCGTCGAAAGGGCACCATGTCAAGAAGTCTTTTTACGAGCTCCGGCTTCAAACCGAAGCAACTCGGACATGAAGTTTGCTAGCCGACATGTCCAAGATGAAGTAGAGAATGTGTGTGATAACTTTGTCTCAAGTATCCATTGATTCTCAACTCATGAGATTGTATGGATGGAGGTTGAAGATGAAGCCATGGATGAAATTTGTGAGCTAGAGAAGGAAGAAGAAAAAGAGCTAGACTTATTATTGTGTTGGAATGAAAAATGAGAGCACTCATGCTAAATCTCAAGACCAACCCCACTACTTGTGGTTGTCCATTCTCTCTCCACCCATCATTTCAACACAATAATCAATCACAAATGTTGACATAGCATAAAAAATAAGACCATGAGTCATCACCCATGCACATGCCACATTAATTGCTCTTCATGATGATTTCCACCATAAAACATTTAAACCAAAATGTTTAATCCAAAAAGAGAATGGCAACATCTAAAGTAAACTCGTGACGGATCACAAAGATACCCCTCACCTGTATATACATACCTGTATACGCATTCCGACTAAATGCGAATGCAATGAGACTAAAGTAATCCAAAAAATCTAATATCAGGATCCGGCTTAAACCAAAGCCCACTAGTATGATCCGTCCGATCATGATGTGTGCACAAGTGCACGTAAATGATCGAACCCTACCATAAAACCACACGACCTCTACAACGTTTCGTCCGAACCTGAGAAACTTTCTGTGGGGGACTCTAATGACTCATCAATACGCTTGCTGTGGATTTAACCACAAGAACGTCAGTGGTACTAGCTGTACGTAAGTGCTGCCCATGTATTGAGCGAAAGGGAAGATGACGAGCGAACTCATCAAGGAACCCTACTGAGCCTAACAGTGACAATATCCGTACAGTCTGGTCCGTTCGTCTATAAATATCGCATATCGGGTCTAGTGGGTGGATAAAGTCAGACCCCTAACAACGCGACAATTCGTGTCGGTATGAAACCCATCACCACCTGAGAAACAATCGATCCTGGATCGGTAATTCTCGTATACCCCAGCCCAGAATTTCTAGTGATGGCCAATCGTGAACTGCACGACATCAACCCCCAATACCGGGAGAGACGAATCCCTGACGATCCGGTCACTGCCTCCATGTAGCTCGGGACTGTACCCAACTAAAACCTGTTTGTACGTCTCCTTTGAGCGTGGTAGGGTTGTAATCGAAGCACAGTTGGAACTCACATGAGACAAATGACGATCTCAGGTCGACAGACTAACCTATACACATGTCACCAGGGAACTGCTATCTGACAATAGTTATAATACCAACTAGCATGTTCCCGGCGAGTCCGTCCAGTGCACTCATAACCCAATAAGCACCTGTATACTATCTTAGGTGAACAACTGACACCAATGGTTTGTGAGACAGGCCACCGCCCCTCGTCAGAGTCTACATAAGTATACACCAGTCTACACTGGTATATAGATGCCCAGTCTCGATACTCCCATGACTTGGGACATTTAAGGATGTGCTTATAGACCCCCAGATCCCACGTATATGATCGCCATCATAATGTCGGTAGTCAAGCAAGAATCATATGGGCTCTATCAACATATATATGATGACAAAGACAAACCGGATAGCATACTATCATCTCAAGTAAGACTGTTTTATCGGTATAGGTCCTCCCTCAATCATCATAATCACCTGCCTGGGACTATGATAATTGCCTTGAGGGCACTATAGCCAACACTCACAACCTGAGAGAAGCTAAAGGGAAAAGTCAACCGAATAATCCTATTCAATCTCTCCGGAACCAGAATCCATCCCCGAATCTGGAACAAGTTCCTTCGAGTTTGTATGTAACTATGCGATTGATTTATCCAGTAGGAGTGGACGTTCGTAGTGATACGGGGTGTTCTGGAGATATGCAAAGGGGGTATAGAAGTGGCAATGATATATGTGACACCGTGACATTCCAGAAGCCAAATTCACTACCTTTCTTTAGCCGTGAAAGTACACCTCGTTTAGAGGGTTAACTTTCGATCCCGATGAAGCTCTAGTGTTTTAAGAAGATTCGGTTAACTTGGTTCATGAGTTTTAGTTAAGGGTCAGGCCATGGTCGCTACAAAAGAGAGAGAGAGAAAAGAAACACTCAGCGTGCACTCTAACCTAGATCAGAATGGTCAATCACTTTATCTAATCTGGATGGCTCCCACTGTTTCCTCGAATTCTCCTCCAAACCCAAAAGGAGTATTAGTCGGGATCATCTAAAATCCCCCCAGGAGTATTTCCTACTCATCAATGGGAATCGGGATCCAACTATCATCGCATGATAACTTGATGGAATCCACTCAAGTCACCACACTCCAGAAGGTATGCGCATGGCTGGCAAGTTTCCTGTATGTTTGAAACTCCCGATGTGATTTTTTACCCCAAGTTGTTCATGACCTTGACAAAGGACAACAAATCATAAAACCACAAGTCAAGTTCAATCCATCATTATCCAAGATTAATCTAGACCCAGCCGTACAAACCCTTGACAAAGGCCAATAAGGTTATACGACTGTCCTAGATAATCGCAACACTATGCCACAAACAAGCAATATCCAGCTACCGTACACTATGCCTTGACAAAGGCCAACAAGCATAGCACGAATACTAGGTACTACTCGAAAGAAATGATGGAGGGCTACGGCTGGTGTCAAGACCCACAGGGTACAGAACGTGACTGAAACTTAAGTTACGAAACGTCTCAAGGCGTCCGTAAAATGAGTAAGCCAAAGCCCAGAAATCAAACCCGATTAAGAAAATAGAGTGAAGGAAAAACCAATTTACTGAAAGCGATTTAATCCATTAAGTCATATCATGCTCCTTAAAAGCAACATCCCTTTTTCCAAAAATTCCGGCAGAGTCTCCTTTGTAAAAACAGGCCCCTAAACGGGTACAAAACTGTAGTATAAATGAATAACATGAATATGACATCCCCATGCGGGTGCTAGCACTTCGCACCAAGGCGGTCATAAATCCCACGCAATATAAAACAGCAATGTGCATAAATAAGCATAAGAAGCACAAGTAAAATAACATGTCGACTCAAGTGAGCTCGACCTCAAAATAAAGCATAAAATCCACAAATCTCACAGTCTCACCTTTAGGTCAATATACAATAATACAAATAACAGGTGCAACTGATACAGTGAATATATAAGGTGGTACAAAATGATAACACAACCCACCTACAAGCAAAAGCCTTGAGTCCAGGCAAAAGAGGCAAAAGAAGCTAATGCGTCCGCCGCTATTGTGCTGACGGAGCGGACCTGCAAAATGGCTGTGGCACAACGGGCGTAAGTTGCCAACTCGTGAGTAATAAATAACATCTATAGAGGCTATCGCATGCATGCACGCAAGTATCCTAGCATCTATAATACAATCATTGCAGGATATACTAGCAGGTATGTATGTAACATGAATCAACTCGTGATCTGAATATGTAAGTATAAGAAATCATTCTTTTCCTTTTTTTTGAAACTCTTTTTAAATATCAGCATAATATCAATAGAATCAACCAGAATCCGTGTCCAGCAACGACACCTCAAAACTGACTCAAATATCATATATCCATATCATAGTATCTCGGGCCTCAGCCGTCCGGCTGACCCATCTCAAATGTCAATATCTCATCCTCTGTAGCCGCGGT
The DNA here is from genome assembly GCA_030015575.1 of Agapanthus africanus. Lineage (NCBI taxonomy): Eukaryota > Viridiplantae > Streptophyta > Magnoliopsida > Asparagales > Amaryllidaceae > Agapanthus > Agapanthus africanus. The sequence goes on along the minus strand of CM057350.1, from coordinate 395,542,488 downwards.
CGGTATCCTCTGGATATCCGCCGTGCCAAAAAAGTCACCGGTAGGTAGTCCATCCCATGCCAGGCTCAATGCCATCATCTGCGACCATCTCGCCCCGGGGTACCTTACCGGGCCCACCATGTACCCGAGACGGTTCATCCAACTCCTCGAAACGGGTCTCGAAAACCACAGCAAACTCATGGTGGACAACACATACATCACTAGAAAACCACAACTTTACTTATTTTACAAAGTACTAAGTTTAGAAATTCTTGCGGCTTCCACCGAAATCCAGAAATATCATAAATCTCAAGAAATCATCATGAGTGCATATGTCAATGCTAATGAATGCATATGGGATCAATAATCAAGTTGCAATGTATGATTAATAGCCCAGGCATAAGCAATGATGTAATGAGGTACATGCACATAAATAGTAATTCTACAATTTCATTTTAAGGATTTAATGCAAAAGCACAGTTTTAAGCAGCAATATGGTGACAATGTTCTAGATTATAAGTTATCTAGTGTTGTGGCATGGCAATTACCAAGGCGTGTTTGTACGCATAAATAGTGCTCGTGCTGCATATAAAAACCCTGGTAATGGTGCATGTGTCCTATAGAATGAGTTCGCATATGTATGTCAGTATAGAGCATGAATGTAGCAGATAACATACAAGTGTGATAATTCTAAATACTAACATCACTAGGTATCTTTTAAATTACTAAAACTATCGGGCGACTTGCGCCATCGAAACGATTGTCCCCCGTAGATATTACATCTACTCACCCGTGATCTTGCGCTAGGTATGTCCGACCACCTGCTTTCCTTTCTCCGCGGCACTCGAAGTTCCCGCCTGCGAACCTAGAATTTACACAAAGCAACACATAAGCTAAAATACTGCAAAAACGCGATATTAAAACCAAACAAGAAACTCGCGTCGCGAACTAAACGCGCGCGTATACGTAACGTGTGTGCATACGCCAAAACCAATGCGACACGCTGTGGCACACAGCGATACGCTGTGACACACAGCAAACAAACTCAACACGCATCGCACGTGTCGCGCAAGTCCCGCTACGTTAAATATAGGTAACAGGACCCAGATTTTACTTGAAGCAAAAACAAGGAAAATAAACAAGACCAAACCCCTCACCAAAGCTACAGACAACTACCAGCAAAAACCCAACAAATTCCCAAAATTTTGGGTCGGCTGCTAAGGGTACGATATCGGCTAAAATCCGGTGAAAAGGGTCCAGGTTTCTACACTAAATTCCTAACACAAAGTACAGCCTAATGTATATGTTTGCTTACTAAAAATTACACCCTAGATACAGCAGATTCTACATGTCTTAAAGTTTTATTTTAAAACGTTTTAAAACGCTAAGTTGCAACAATAGGGTGTTTTGTGAAATTAGGTGAAATCACAAGAGTCAAGTGATACCAACAGCAAATATTAGAGCTAATATGACCTTAAAAACCTTGATCTATCCTATTCTCCTACTAAACCATCAAATCTTGCCAAAAGTCCACAAAAACACAAAAAGCTAACCAAACTCTCCCAGATTTCGCCAACCGCTAAATCCCAAAAACCAAACAATCCCTAAACACAGACAAAACCTTACAGATACTACAGGCCAAAACACCAACACCCAACTCATCAAGGGGGCCGGCGATGACGGAAATAAGGGGGATGTCGCCGGGTCTCGAGGAGGAAGGAGGGCACTAAAACCTACACACTACTCTAAAAAGCCTGCACACCATTTTGTAGGTGTTTGCTAAGCTATAAAATGATCAAGCTTGCAGCAGATCTCGGATATCCTAAAAAGTCTATATGAAAAGCTAAGATACACCAATTTGCCACGATCTGGTATAAAAAAGAAATCTGGGCTAGATCTTAGGTTAAGTGGCCTTAACAGCACCTAGTCAAGCTATATTATGCACTAAAACTATCACTTGCCAAATCTCACTCAATTTACCAAAACTAGCACTAACTACAAGATAAACACTAACTAAACTAAATAACCATAACCTAGCAAGAAAGAAGTCAAGTTAAGAGATTATACCTCTAGAGGTCCTAGGATGTTGGAGAAGAGAAGAAGAAGAAGAAGAAGAGTGTGTTGCTGCTGCCTGCTACAGCTGCTGCTGCTAGTGTTGCTGTTGCTGTGGTTGCTGCTGCTATTGCTGAAGCTGATGCTTGTTGTTGTTGGTGTGCTGGTGCTGATGCTGCTGCTGTTGTTATGTTGTTGTGGTTGCTGATGCAGCTAATACTGTGCTTCTTGCTGCTGCTGTTGCCACTCCTGCTGGTGCTGCTTCTGTTGTTGTTGGTGCAGCTGCTGCTGTTTTTTTTTGGGTGAGTGTGTGAGAGTGAGAGGGAGATATGTGAGTGAGAGAGAGTGTGAGAGATAAAAGAAATTGATTTGAAAACAACCCAAGAGAGTCAACCCCTCACCCTCTCTCCTCATTAAATGCCAAGCATGGCACATCCATCATGCCCTCTCTCTCCTCTAAACAAGTCAACCCCTAAACTAAATTTCAAATTTTAAAAACTCAAATCCCCTAATTAAAACCATTTAGCTTAACATATGGGTTAACCAACCATGCTCATCTAAACATGGTTTAACCCTAGACTTAACCCAAGTTAACATGCACAAGTGTGTGCAGTCCAGATAAAATTCTAATAAATATTCATAAAATCAGATAATTTATTTGAAAACCGTTTTGGTAAACTTTTTACCAAAAACCCCACATTAAAACACAATTACCACTAATCACATTCTAAGGTGTTACAATCTTCCCCCTTAAGAAAATTCGTCCCCGAATTTAAAATATATAGCTACGCGTACTTTCAAAGAGATGAGGGAATTTCTTCCGCATCTCACTCTCGGCCTCCCAAGTGATCTCCTCACCATTCAGGTTGTGCCAAAGAACCTTCACAGACGGTAGGACCCTTGATCGAAGTTTCTTCACATGCCGATCCAATATAACTACTGGCTGCACGGTGAACGAAAGATCGCGCTCAAGCTGAACGGTCTGATGCTGAATCATGTGAGAAGGGTCATGGAGATATCTGCGTAGCGTTGACACGTGGAAGACAGGGTGAACATCTGGAAAGCTGGGTGGAATAGCCAAACGATATGCAACTTTGCCGACATGCTCGAGAATCTCGAAGGGACCCACAAATCTGGGGCTAAGCTTTCCTTTTCGCCCAAATCACATCACGCCCTTCATCGGAGAGACTCTCAGAAAAATGTGATCGCCAACTGCGAACTCTAGTCTGCGACAGCGCCTATCTGCATACGATTTCTGCCTGCTCTGAGCTGCTCTCATCCGATTTCGAATCAACTGTACTTTCTCGGTCGTCTCCTGCACGATCTACGGCCCCAAAATACTGCTCTCGCTAAGCTCAGTCCAACAGAGGGGTGATCTACATCTCCTCCCATATAAGGCCTCGAAAGGTGCCATCTGAATAGTATCCTGGAAGCTATTGTTGTAGGAGAACTCCACTAAAGGCAATTGATGATCCCAGCTACCTCCAAAGTCTAAAATGCACGCTCGAAGCAGGTCCTCAAGAGTCTGAATAGTCCGCTCTGACTGGCCGTTGGTTTGCGGATGAAATGCTGTGCTGAAACTCAAACGGGTGCCCAACGCCTCCTGAAGTCGCTGCCATAGTCGGCTGGTAAACTGGGTGCCTCTGTTTGACACGATACAAGTCGGTACGCCATGCAACCGCACGGCCTCGTCGATGTAAATCTGGGCATACTGAGCAAAACTGAAAGTGGTCTTCACTGGCAGGTAGTGAGCCGCTTTCGTTAATCGATCCACGATCACCCAAATGGAGTCGTACCCTCTCCTGGTCCTGGGTAGACCTATAATGAAGTCCATAGAAATCTGCTCCCATTTCCACTCCGGAATAGGCAAAGGCTGCAACTCTCCTGCTGGCCTCTGGTGCTCGGCCTTGACTTGCTGACAAGTAGGGCATCTTGACACGAAGTCTGTGACGTCTCTCTTTATCCCGTCCAACCAATAGGCATCTCTCAAATCGCGATACATCTTGGTGGAACCCGGATGAACGCTGTATGTCGATCTTTGTTCCTCCTCAAGAATCTCACGCCGTAGTCCCTCAGAGTCTGGTACGCACAATCGAGTCCCAATCGCAGTACTCCCTGATCATCGATCATGAACTCGGAATCTCTGCTCTGCCTAATCTGCTCCATGATCTCTGAAAGACGGTCATCACTGGGCTGTGCCTCTCGAATACGGTCAAGTAACTGCGGACGTGTATGAACATGCGCAAGCTGTCCCCCTGTCGGAGTGAACTCGAACTCAACTCGGCTGTCGCATAAAATCTGCCAATCTGCCGACGACTGCCTCTGTACTGCACTCAAACAAGATAGACTACCCCCAGGCATCCTGTTCAAAGCATTCGCCACTACATTATCCTTGCCCGGGTGATACAAGATCTCGCAATCGTTGTCTTTCACCAGCTCCATCCAACGGCGCTGTCTCAGATTCAGGTCTCGCTGCTGAAATATATACTTTAAGCTCTTGTGATCAGTGAATATCTGGCACGACTCGCCGTATAGGTAATGTTGCCAGATCTTAAGTGCAAAGACCACTGCAGCCATCTCCAAATCATGAGTGGGGTAGTTCTGTTCATGTTTCTTCAACTGCCGTGAAGCATACGCGATCACCCTGTCATGCTGCATCAATACACACCCTAGCCCCACTCGTGAAGCGTCACAATAAACCACGAATCCGCCTGATCCTGAAGGAAAAGATAACACTGGTGCCGTAGTCAAACAAGTTCGTAGCTGCTGAAAACTGTGCTCGCACTCCTCCGTCCAATCGAAAGAAACTCCCTTGCGGGTCAATCCGGTCAAAGGTGCAGCAATACAGGAGAAATCCTGAACGAATCGGCTGTAGTAGCTAGCCAGGCCTAGGAAACTGCGGATCTCAGTAACTGATGTCGGTCTAGGCCACTGCTGAACGGCCTCGATCTTCTTCGGGTCCACACATATGCCATCTTTCGTAATCACATGGCCCAAGAAACCAACGATGTCCAGCCAAAATGCACAGTTGGAGAATTTTGCGAAAAGCTGGTGCTCCCTCAAGATCTGCAACATGATCCGCAAGTGTTGCTCGTGCTCCTCTCGGCTCCGGGAATACACCAAAATATCATCAATGAACACGATGATGAACAAGTCGAGATACGTCCTGAATATACGGTTCATCAAATCCCTGAATGCTTCTGGGGCGTTGGTGAGTCCGAACGACATTACCAAAAACTCATAGTGGCTGTAGCGCGTGCGGAAAGCTGTCCTCGGTATATCCTCCTGTCGAACTCGCAGCTGATGGTATCCTGGTCGCAAGTCGATCCTCGAAAAATTTCCTGCCCCCTGAAGCTGGTCAAACAAATCATCAATGCGTGGCAAAGGATATCTGTTCCGCATGGTAACTTTGTTCAGCTGATGGTAATCGATGCACAAGCGTAAATTGCCATCTTTTTTCTTGACGAACAGGACAGGAGCACCCCACGGAGAAACACTACGTCGAATAAGCCCTTTATCTAGAAAATCCTGCAACCGATCCTTCAGCTCTCTAAGCTCCGACGGGGCCATCCGATAAGGCGGTATGGAAATAGGCCCCGAGCCGGGAATCAAGTCAATGCAGAACTCAACGTCGCGCTCAGGCGGTAGCTGTTAGTGTATATGCCCTAGAGGCCATTACTGTATCATACTAGTTTGTATATTACTTAATGGAAGCTTGGGATATTCACCTTGTATATACAATCTTGCTCAAAATAGTAGTATGCTACCTGGTTTGTTTCTACTTCAACGTGTACATGTGTTTATTTTAGTATATCACCTATACACATTAATGGAGCCCTTAGGATCTTTACTTGATTACCAGCGTTGTGATGGCAGTCACACTAGTGGGGGCTGGGTAATCAATAAGCACATCCTTATGCAGGTCCCTAGTCGCAGGACTATCGAGACAGGACATCGATACTCCGGAGTAGACTAGCGCATGCGCTTCTCATCCCAGAGTGGGAGGTGGTCTGTCCCACAGCCATCAGTACGTCATACTGGAGATAGTATGCGGGTGCTCGTTGGGTTACGAATACACTGGACAGGACTCGTCGGGAACTGACCGGTTTGTATTATACCTATCGTCAGTTATCAGTTCCCAGGTGACATGAGTACAGCTTAGTCCGCTGACTTGACACTGTCACTTCGCCTCGAGTGTGTTCCCACTGTATTTTGATTACTACCCTACCACGGCTCAAAGGAGTCGTGCAAACAGGTAGTAGTTGGGTGCAGTCCCGAAGCACTTGGAGGCAGTGACGGTTAGACAGGATTCGTCTCTCCCGGTATTGGGGGTTGACATCGCGCTGTGTCTAGGAGAGCCATTACACGAGTAGTCCCTGGCCAGGGCAAGCGAGATATACTGGTAGGCTTCCAGTGTTATCTTAGGGTGTTTTGGGCTTCACTCCGATACGACTTGTACCGCTATTAGGGGACTGACGTTTACCGCCCTCCTAGGCCCGCCATGCGATGTATCAGACGAACAGACCGGACTGTACGGAAACTGTCACATTCAGGCTCAGTAGGAGTTCAGATGGGTTTCACCTCGTTAGTCTTCTTGTCGGCATGTACCTGGGGACCGTTACGCACAGCTAGTGCCGCTTGCGGTCTGTGGTTAAACCCACTGCCAGCGTAGTGTCGAGTCTTTAGAGTCCCACACAGAAAGCTATTCGCCTTTAGGCAAAAGAGTAGAGGTCGCATGGTTTTGCGACAGGTCGCATGGTTTTGCGACAGGGTCCGGTCACATCCGTGCACTTGTGCACGTACAGTGTCCGGACAGTTAACACTAGCGGGCTTTGGTTTAAGCCAGATCCTAGTGTACATTTTGGGATTGGTTTTATCCAGTATGTATTCGTGTTCCTCGGAACGCGGATGCGGGTGTGTATGCACAGTTGACGGAGAGACAGAGGCAGAGGATTCTCATTAGGGTTGTTGACCGTTGACTGTTGACTATTGACTTTTTGCTCAACCCTATTGAGAATATGATATGTAATTAACAATAATATTAATTAAGTATTATAGTGACATAGTTGTTGAGGGGTTGACTTTGTTGACTTGTTGACTTTGTTGACCGGTTGACTAGGTTGGACTAGTTGACCATCATGATGACAATGGCTATCATTTCATGGCAAAGACTTTTGCTTGCTTGATCTCTTATGCAAAATGAGTGCATGAAATGATATGGCTATTGTAACTTAAACCATCACTTATACTTGATTGCTATTATTGGTTATGATGGTTTTGGATTATGAGAGCCAAGAGAGAAAAGTCTTGCTCATTGTTTCATTTTCCTTTTTCTCTCTTGTGTTCTTGAGCTCTCATCCTCATCCTCTTGCTCTCCCTCTCTTTAGTCTATGGTTCACTTGTCTCATGTGTTGAGAACCAAGAACCATAGAGAAAAATCCCAACACACTCTCCTCTACTCACTCTAGTTCACAAGGTTTAGCAAACCGAGTGAACTAGTTTCTTCAAAGTTCGAAGAAGAAGCCAAAGGTAGAAGCTTTCAGGTTGATCGATCTTCGGCGCAAGGAGACGACGGGGTGAAGCTGATCCGGACAACCATCGAGGCTTGAAGACGAAGTAGTTCAAGAAAGAAAGGTATAACCCCCTAACCGAGTAGTTAACAACTCCTAGTTAGGTTGTTAGTTAGATGTTTAACAAAGATCCGGTTTTGAGTCCATGTTACCGCTTCTAGAAAATTGTTTATCACCAAATTCCGCATGCCTGAAAGTACCGGGAGAGGTAGCATGGACTTACAGTGGTATCAGAGCCTAGTTAAACTCTATCTAACATGTTAGCAAAGTATCTAGAAGGTCGATCAAAGAAAAAAGTCACGAAATACACCAAAAATCAAACTTGCTGTCGATTTTCAAAGTACTGTAAAAGTAATAAATCATGCTTTAAAAATCGACTCAGGGTTTTTATAGTCTACTGTATTAAAACGGTCCAGAGATCTCTCCAAACCACCGCGGAAACGCGGCAATCGGTTCCACGGCTGATTAAGCTCCTCTCTGGATCGTCTTCACTGCAGTTTGTTCTATGGGGTATTTTTGGAATTTTGGTATATGTTTTATCAGCGCAGATTTTCCAGAAAGAAAATTTTGTTTTTGGGGGCTTTAAAAACCGTATTTCGATCGAGTTTCTAAAGACTTAAGCTGACGGGTTTTTATCTTTGATGTGATATTTGTATTGAACGTCTGCTAATCGCTATATGTCGATTAGTGGGGGTTATACAAATTTGTGATCTGTAATGTTATTGGTTTGTGTATATGAATTCATTGGATTGTCACGAGTGAATTGCCGGGGGTTGTGAGACGAGAGTTTTCTTTTCTTTCAATTCATGTAAATTTGTAAATTGATGTAATAATTATTTGTATGGCCGCACAACCGGGTCGGGGTTGTAGCCGTCATTGTATAATTTCTTTTTACTGTTTTTGCTCCTAGGATAGACCCATGGAGGGGGTGCACAAACTACCGGGTATCCCGAAGTGCCGAGTGGCCTACTCACGGAGTTGAGGGAGGTTGCTTCGCTTCGGGTACTTGGCGGGTAGTTTGCCGCACCCGTAGGGGTCTTGGGTGGGGTATTGGCTATTCACCGCGACCGTGTAATCTGCTTTTCGTTACAGGCTCGTACGAATTGCGGATTCCTAGTATATCCAATGTGTTCATCTGTGATCTGAAATAGCTATCATTGCAATATATCTATATATGATATTATTTGGGCATTGCTTATGTTTTACAGCCGCGCTAGCCCAGCCCCCGCTCTGTCGTTAGTTAAGTAACCTAACGGGTAATGACGGGGCCCCGTGGCGAATGCGAATGGCATAAGCGTACGTCATATTTTGGTTGTTTTCTGTAATGGTAGGATTAAATGATGGGACGCATTAAAAGAACTAATGCAAGAATATCACGCATTAAAAGACCTAATGCAAGAAAAATAAACCAAGTAATAGTCGTTGGAACACTTTCGAAAAACCACTCGGTTCTTTTCAAAACCAACTTTTAAATGCGGAGCTTGAGCCACTCCTTTTAAAAGCTATCTCGTTCCATCGATTATATCAAGTTCACTACGTTCACGGTTTCGCCAAAACCATTGGTAGCCCTCCGTCGTTTCACATGAATAATCAATAGTATTCAAGCTATGTTTGTTGGCCAAAGTCAAGGCATAGTGATTGGTAGCTATTGGGTATTCATGTGCAGCATAGATAAATGCGTTGGTTTGGAACAGTCGTACTGCCTTGTTAGCCAAACTCAAGGGTAGGTACGGGTGGATTCAAATTAACCTGGAGAACGACGGGTAGAACTTGACATGTGACTTATGATTTGTTGGCCAAAGTCAAGGTCATAATAGCATGGGGCAAAAATCCACATCGGGAGTTTCAAAAAATCTGAAACTTGCTAGTGTTGCATACCATTTGGAGTGTGATGATTCTGGTAGGATTCCTTCAGTTTCGTCACGCGATGATATTTGGATCCCGATCCTACTGTGAGTATATGCTCCTCCTCGGGAAATTTCTCACTTAACGATCAATGCTATAAACCAAGTAGGTGTCTAGAAAGGTGTTAGCGGGGCTACGCCCATAGGGAAAAGAGGTTATTTAATTAAGGAACTTCGCGAAAGCGTTGGAAAACCTCCCTTGAAGTACCGACACTGGCCTGGCTGAACGGTTAAGCAAGAATTGTACGGTAAGATTGATCCTGACTAATTCTTCCTTTTTGGTTTGAGGAGGCATTCGAGAAACAGTGGGAGCCATCCTGTTTAGACAAACTAAAAACCATTCTAAACTTACAAAAGCATCATGCTGGGTGTTTCTTCTCTCTCCTAATTGCAGCGACCAATCGACATGACTGGACTTAAGTTACTTCTAGATAAAAACATACTAACAGGGCCAAACTACAAAGATTGGCTCAGGAATGTCAAGATGGCAATCACTTACGACAAGCTGGGGTATCTTCTTACCACCAAAGCTCCCCCTGTCCCAGGTCCCAAAACTAGCGTCGCGGATAAGGAAATCCGTAAGACCTGGGAAATCGATTGCGCGAAGGCCAAGTGCCTCGTGCTTGCCTCTATGGACAACGAACATCAGAAGAGGCACGAGAATATGGACCTTGAATCCATATTTCTCCATACAAAAGAACTGTATGGAGAGCAGTCTCGTATCGCAAGATACGAAGTGTCGAAGAAGTTATTTTCGGCAAGGTTGGCCGTCGGATCATCGGTAGCGGAACACGTGCTTAAGATGATTGGCTACATAGAAGAGCTCGCGGACCTTGGGACCACGCTGGAGAATGAGCTCTATACGGACTTAATTCTCCAGTCCCTTCCTTCCACTTACACCCAGTTTATCCTGAACTTCAACATACAAGAAAAGGAAGTTGAACTTTCAGTACTCCTCAACATGCTGAGGAGCGCAGAGGGCACCCTACAGAAAGGTAGGGAAACATCCACTTTGTTTGTAGGAGGATCTTCCTCTTCTAGGTCCAAGGCGAAAGCCAAGGGAAAGAAGAAGAAAGCCCCCGCCAAACCAAGGGGCGGTGTTAGTAAAGTGGATACGAAGGGAAAAGCAAAAGCAAAAGCAACAAAGAAAGCGGGGCAGCTTGTGGATAAAGAAGAATGCTTCTATTGTCATAAGAAGGGACACTGGAAGAATGATTGCAGGGCTTGGAAAACCAGAACACAGGAACTGAAGCAGGTTGCGGCTTCAGCTTCAGGTGTGTATGTTATTGATAACTGTCTTTCAATAAACTCTACTTCCTGGGTATTGGATACCGGATCAGGATCTCATATCTGTAATTCTTTGCAGGCGTTGAGAAACCGTAGGTTTTTGAAGGCAGGTGACATGACCCTCAAAGTTGCAAACGGAGCTAGCATGGATGCTAAGGCCGTGGGGGACTATCACCTGGGAATGTAGATGGACATGTTTTGGTTTTACGTAATTGCTTTTTTGTATCCAACGCAACTTGTAATATCATTTCTGTATCTTTGGTTTCTAAAGAAGGTTATGAATTTGCGTTTGTAAGTAATGCTGTAAACATTCACCTTAATCATGTCTTGATTGGGTCAGGTACATTGGGCAATGGTATATACGTATTAAACCAACCATAGATTTTCAATGTCCAGAATACACACAAAAGAAAGTCTCCGGAAATAAATCATACTTTCTTATGGCATTGTAGACTGGGTCACATCAATGAGAGAAGGTTGACGAAGTTACATACAGAAGGATATTTGAATCCGTTCGAATATCAATCGTATACCACTTGTCAATCCTGTCTCAAAGGAAAGATGACGAAGACTCCGTTCACTGGACACGGAGTAAGGGCGAGCGAGCTCTTGGGACTCGTACACAGCGACGTGTGCGGTCCAATGTCTACACATGCGCGAAGCGGTTATTCTTACTTCATTACTTTTACGGATGACTTTTCAAGGTACGGTTATGTCTTCTTAATGAAACATAAGTCCGAAGTCTTTGGAAAGTTCCAGGAATATAAGAATGAAGTAGAAAAACTAACCGGCAAAAGTATCAAGATTCTAAGATCGGATCGAGGTGGTGAATACTTGAGTGTCGAGTTCCTGGACTATTTAAAAGAGAACGGAATTCTCTCTCAGCTTACTCCTCCATACACTCCGCAACATAACGGTGTATCGGAGAGACGAAACCGAACCCTATTGGATATGGTACGGTACATGATGAGTAACGCTGAGTTACCGCGATCATTCTGGGGGTATGCGCTGGAATCAGCTGCATACCTTTTGAACCGAGTTCCCACTAAGACTGTGCCTACCACACCATATGAGATGTGGTGTGGGAAGAAACCCTATCTTAAGCACATTAAGTCATGGGGATGTCCAGCTTTTGTTAAAAAGCATCATACGGACAAGCTCGAGGCACGCTCAGTACAGTGTAAGTTCGTGGGATATCCAAAGAACTCCAAGAGATATTTCTTCTACCGCGAACAGGAACAAAAGGTTTTTGTTTCTCGTCATGCCTACTTCTTAGAAACTGAGTTTTTGGAAAACCAGATAAGTGGGAGCACAGTAGAACTGGAAGAAATTCCAGAACCACGAGCTATTACTGAAAGCTTAGTAGAACCAGAGGGTTCAAAAGAATAAGACATTCCTACGCCGCTCCGCAGGAGTAGTAGGCAGTCTCATCCGCCCAAGAGATACTACGGTTTTCTCATAGACGGGTATAGAGAAGATTGCATCATAGATTATGATGAGCCTACTAGCTTCCAGCAGGCCGTTCAGAGCGTTGACTCGGTAAAATGGCTGGATGCAATGCGGACCGAAATGGAGTCCATGTACACCAACAAAGTATGAACATTGGACATTGCTTCAGACGGGGTAAAACCCGTAGGATGCAAGTGGATCTTCAAAAGGAAGATTGGTGTAGATGGACAGGTTGAGACCTATAAAGCTAGACTTGTTGCAAAGGGTTTTCGTCAAAGACCTGGTTTGGACTATGACGAAACCTTTTCTCCAGTGGCTATGCTGAAAATCCATTCGGATGCTTCTTGCCATTGCTGCCTTCCACGATTATGAGATTTGGCAGATGGACGTAAAGACCGCTTTTCTAAATGGAAATTTATAGGAGTGTGTCTATATGGACCAGCCAGAAGGTTTCATTCAGAGTGGGAGCAGCGGAAAGGTGTGCAAGTTGCTTAAGTCCATCTATGGACTAAAGAAGGCATCGCGGAGTTGGAACATCTGTTTTGATGAGACGGTCAAGGAATTTGGCTTTATCAAAAATCCAGATGAACCATGCATCTATAGTAGATTACTAGCGAGAACTGTAGTATTCCTCGTTTTATACGTGGATGACATTCTCTTAATAGGAAATGACATTCCTATGCTACAATCTGTCAAGGGGTTCTTGTCACACAGGTTCTCCATGAAAGACCTGGGTGATGCCTCATACATCCTGGGGATCCGGATCCATCGTGATAGATCCAAGAGGATATTAGGACTTTCACAGTCCAGGTACATCGACACCATACTGAAGAGATTCAGTATGGAAGATTCCAAGCGCGGTAACCTACCGGCTTGTCACGGGATCACCCTCTCTAAAGAGATGTCTCCCAAGACTGATTTGGAGAGGGATTGCATGTCTATTATACCCTACGCTTCTGCGGTAGGCTCGATAATGTATGCGATGTTGTGTACCAGACCGGATGTCGCTTATGCACTGAGTGTGGTAAGCCGGTATCAGTCAAACTCTAGGGAGAAACACTGGATAGCGGTAAAGAACATTCTCAAGTACCTGAGAAAGACTAAGGAGATGTTCTTAGTGTATGGCGGAAAAGACCTCCAGATCGAGGCCTTTGCTGACTCCAGCTTCCAGAGTGACAAGGATGATTCCAAGTCCATGTCGGGTTTTGTCTTTACCCTCAATGGAGGGGCGGTGTGTTGGAAGAGTTCCAAACAGGAAACCGTTGCAGACTCGACGACGGAAGCGGAATACAACGCTGCATCTGATGCCGCAAAAGAAGCTGTCAGAATGAGGAAGTTCTTGAAAGAACTTCAGGTGGTTCCGTCCATTGTTGATCCAATACCTCTGTATTGCGACAACAACGGGGCTATAGCTTTAGCGAAGGAACCCAGGTCCCATCAGAGATCCAGACACATCTTGAGGCGGTATCACCTGATCAGGGAGATCGTGGATCGCCAGGAGATCGAGGTTCGGAGGGTCGCTTCAGAAGATAACACTGCAGATCCATTCACCAAGGCCTTGCCCCAGACTCAGTTCGAGCGGCTGATCGAGATGATAGGTCTTCGATACGCCAGTACATGGCCTTAGTGCAAGTAGGAGATTGTTAGTGTATATGCCCTAGAGGCCATTACTGTATCATACTAGTTTGTATATTACTTAATGGAAGCTTGGGATATTCACCTTGTATATACAATCTTGCTCAAAATAGTAGTATGCTACTTGGTTTGTTTCTACTTCAATGTGTACATGTGTTTATTTTAGTATATCACCTATACACATTAGTGGAGCCCTTTGGATCTTTGCTTGATTACCAGCGTTGTGATGGCAGTCACACTAGTGGTGGCTGGGTAATCTATAAGCACATCCTTATGCAGGTCCCTAGTCGCAGGACTATTGAGACAGGGCATCGATACTCCGGAGTAGACTAGCGCATGCGCTTTTCATCCCAGAGTGGGAGGTGGTCTGTCCCACAGCCATCAGTACGTCGTACTGGAGATAGTATGCAGGTGCTCGTTGGGTTACGAGTACACTGGACAGGACTCGTCGGGAACTGACCGGTTGGTATTATACCTATCGTCAGTTATCAGTTCCCAGGTGACATGTGTACAGCTTAGTCCGCTGACTTGACACTGTCACTTCGCCCCGAGTGTGTTCCCACTGTACTTTGATTACTACCCTACCACGGCTAAAAGGAGTCGTGCAAACAGGTAGTAGTTGGGTGCAGTCCCGAAGCACTTGGAGGCAGTGACGGTTAGACAGGATTCGTCTCTCCCGGTATTGGGGGTTGACATCGCGCTGTGTCTAGGAGAGCCATTACACGAGTAGTCCCTGGCCAGGGCAAGCAAGATATACTGGTAGGCTTCCAGTGTTATCTCAGGGTGTTTTGGGCTTCACTCGGACACGACTTGTACCGCTATTAGGGGACTGACGTTTACCGCCCCCCTAGGCCCGCCATGCGATGTATCAGACGAACAGACCGGACTGTATGGAGACTGTCACATTCAGGGTCAGTAGGAGTTCAGATGGGTTTCACCTCGTCATTCTTCTTGTCGGCATCTACCTGGGACCGTTACGCACAGCTAGTGCCGCTTGCGGTCTGTGGTTAAACCCTCTGCCAGCGTAGTGTCGAGTCTTTAGAGTCCCACACAGAAAGCTATTCGCCTTTAGGCAAAAGAGTAGAGGTCGCGTGGTTTTGCGACAGGTCGCATGGTTTTGCGACAGGGTCCGGTCACATCCGTGCACTTATGCACGTACAGTGTCCGGACAGTTAACACTAGCGGGCTTTGGTTTAAGCCTGATCCTAGTGTACGTTTTGGGATTGGTTTTATCCAGTATGTATTCGTGTTCCTCGGAACGTGGATGCGGGTGTGTATGCACAGTTGACGGAGAGACAGAGTCAGAGGATTCTCATTAGGGTTGTTGACCGTTGACTGTTGACTGTTGACTTTTTGCTCAACCCTAATGAGAATATGATATGTAATTAACAATAATATTAATTAAGTATTATAGTGACATGGTTGTTGAGGCGTTGACTTTGTTGACTTGTTGATTTTGTTGACCGGTTGACTAGGTTGGACTAGTTGACCATCATGATGACAATGGCTATTATTTCATGGCAAAGACTTTTGCTTGCTTGATCTCTTGTGCAAAATGAGTGCATGAAATGATATGGCTATTGTAACTTAAACCATCACTTATACTTGATTGCTATTATTGGTTATGATGGTTTTGGATTATGAGAGCCAAGAGAGAAAAGTCTTGTTCATTCTTTCATTTTCCTTTCTCTCTCTTGTGTTCTTGAGCTCTCATCCTCTTCCTCTTGCTCTCCCTCTCTTTAGTCTATGGTTCACTTGTCTCATGTGTTGAGAACCAAGAACCATAGAGAAAAATCTCAACACACTCTCCTCTACTCACTCTAGTTCACAAGGTTTAGCAAACCGAGTGAACTAGTTTCTTCAAAGTTCGAAGAAGAAGCCAAAGGTAGAAGCTTTCAGGTGGATCGATCTTCGGCGCAAGGAGACGACGGGGTGAAGCCGATCCGGACAATCATCGAGGCTTGAAGACGAAGGAGTTCAAGAAAGAAAGGTATAACCCCATAACCGAGTAGTTAACAACTCCTAGTTAGGTTGTTAGTTAGATGTTTAACAAAGATCCGGTTTTGAGTCCATGTTACCGACTTTAGAAAATTGTTTTTCACCAAATTCCGCATGCCCGAAAGTACCCGGAGAGGTAGCATGGACTTACAGTAGCCTAGGCAACTCGTCAGGGAAAACATCAGGGAACTCACTAACAACCGGGACTTGGTCCAACGGAACCTCTGCAGCTCGAGTATGACAGACATAGGCGAAGAATCCCTGACATCCCTTCCGTAGTAGCTGACCGGCACGAAGAGAAAATCAAATTGGGAAGGGTGACACTGCGGTCTCCCTGAATAACAAGGACTGGCTCTCCCGGAAAGCTAAATCTGACTGCCTTCTCAGGGCAGTCCACTGGAGCATAACAATTGGCTAGCCAATCCATGCCCAAAAGCACATCAAAGTCCAACATATCGAGGAGAATCAAATCTTCCAATGAATCCCTCTCCCCGATACGAACGGAACACAAACGAAACACAAAACGAGCAACAAATGACTCGCCTACCGGAGTAATGACCATAAGCGGCCGATCTAACGACGATGACTCATAGCCCAACATTGGTGCAAAGTGTGTTGAAACATACGAATGTGTGGAACCTGGGTCGAATAATACCCGTACGTCGAAAGAACAAACTGGCAAGGTACTTGTCACAACGGCGTTGGATGCCCACGCATCCTGCGGTGTCAAAGCGAATACCCGGGCCTGCCCCCCACCAATAGTTGGCCGACCTCGGCCTTGGCCTCTGCCTCCTCGTCCTCTCTGAATACGACTGCCATGTCCACGGCATCTAGGTGCACCTAACTGGCGTGGAGCATCGCCTGTGGTAGAAAGTAGAGCTCTCTGAGGAGGAGGTGGTGATGGTGGTAAGGTCACATGTGGAACTATAGCCGCTCCCTGTCGTCTCACCGGACAGTCCCTGATACGATGGTGCGGACTCCCGCACCCATAACATCCTGGCGACGGCTGCTGTCCCTGCGGATATGAACCATACAGCTGACCTCGTCCAAACCCTCTGCCGACATCACCTCTCGGAAAGAATCTGGAATGATGCCTCTGATCTGGCATACCGGTACGAATCCTCTTCGCCCCAGAAACGGCCGAAGTCACTGAAATGCGTACCTCCATCCGTAATGCCGTGTCCATAGTAGCAGAATAAGTGTCGAAGTGCCGGGCGCCGATGGCAAGAAATAGCTGGGCGTCAAGTCCCTGCATGAACCTCTTGACTCTCTTTTCTTCAGTATCCACCAAATACGGAGCATATCTGGACAACTGTGTGAACTGGACATCGTACTCAGACACCGTCATCCCTGGAGTCTTGATCAAGGCCTCAAAACTATAAGCCCTAGCGTCACGAATGCTCTCTGGATGGAAACGAGCTAGAAATACTGCCGTGAACTCGGCCCAAGTCAGTGAACACGAGGGGCGCGTGATATGGACTTACAGTGGTATCAGAACCTACTAAACCGTTACTAGCTTGTTAGCAACTAATTAGAACTTCGATCGTCGGAAAAACACGAAAACATAACCCCGCTTCCCAAAAGTTTCTGTCGGTTTTAAACTTGTCAAAAAAATTATTTCAAAAGTATGAAAATTCACAGCAGGAAATTCTAAGAATACTAGAGAAATACGAGTTGCTAACTCGGTGAGACGACCACGGAAGCACTGCGAATTGGTGCAATACGCCGCGCATCCGCGGCCGAATCGACTCCGAGTTGACTCGTATTTACACAGTTTGTCTTATTTTTAAGTGTTCTGTTTTCCTGTTCATTTTGTTTCTGCCCAGGTCTTTTCACTGCTGGATTGAATTAGGGGTAGACACAGAAAAAGCTTGTCGATCGAAATTCTAAGTTATTTTCTAATCGGGTTATTTGATGTGTCCGTAAAGCTCCGCTAATTGCTAGTATGTCGGTTAGTTGGGGGTTCCACATTTTTATAATGGATATTGGTTTGTGGATATGAATTTCATTGGATTGTCGTGGATGAATAGCCGGAGATGTGAGATGAGAGTTTTTATCTTTCATTCAATGCAAATTGTAATATGTTGTAATATTCCATTGCGGGGCACATCCGGGCTGAGGTTGTAGCCACCGTTGTATTATTTCATTTACTGTTTTATGCTCCTAGGATAGTCCCAAGAGGGGGTGCACAAACTACCGGGTACTTTGAAGTGTTTAATGGCCTACACACGTCGTTGAGGGAGACTGTTTCACTTCTGGTACTAGGCGGGTAGTTTGCCGCACCCGCAGGAGTCTAGGGTAGGGTTTGGCTATTCATCATGACCGTGTAATCCGTCTTTTGTTGCAGGATCGAACGAAACGCGGATTCCTAGTATATCCAATATGTTCATCTATGATCTGGAATTCCTATTATTGCGTCTGACGAATGTACAATATCTATATATGATATCAAGTAGGCGTTGCTTATGTTTTGCATCCGTGCTAGCCCACCCCCCGTTCTGTCGTTTGTTAAGTAACCTAACGGGTGAATGACGGGGCCCAGTGGCAAATGCGGATGGCATAAGCGGACGTTGTATTTTCGTTGTTTTCTGCAATGATAGGATAAATGATGGCACACTTATTTTAATGCAAAGAAAACAAACCAAAGCTGAATCATTGGAACAAATTTAAAAGAAAACACTCGGTTATTTTAACAGAGCAGAATTTTTAATTGCGGAGCTTTAACCACTCCTTTTAGAAAGCCATCAGGTTCCTTCGATTATATCAAGTTCACTATGTTCACGGTTTCGCCAAAACCAGTCATAGCCCTCCGTCATTTCATATGGATGGTCAGTAGTAGTCAAGGCATAGTGTTTGGTAGCTGCTGGGGTATTCATATGTAGCATAGATAGATGAGTTGGTTTAGGACAGTCGTATTACTTTGTTGTCCTTCGCCAAGGGTATGTACGGGTGGGTTCAAATTAACAAGGATAATGATGGGAATAACTTAAGATGTGACTTATGATTTGTTGGCCTTCGTCAAGATCATAAGAGCATGGGGAAAAAATCCACATCGGGAGTTTCTAAAGAAACTGAAACTTGCTAGTGTTGCATACCATTTGGAGTTTGATAATATTGGTAGGATTCCTTCAGCATTATCACACAATGATATCCGGATCCCGATCCTACTGTGAGTATATGCTACTCATCAGGAGATTCGTCACGTAACGATCAATGATATAAACCAAGTAGGTGTCTAAAACGGTGTCAGCGGGGCTCTGGCTCCACGGAAAAGAGGTTATTTAATTAAGGATCTTCGCGAAAGCGTCGTAAAACCTCCCTCGAAGTACCGACACTAGCCTGGCTGAACGGTTAAGCAAGTATTGTACGGTGAGATCGGTCCTGACTAATTCTTCTTTTATGGTTTGAGGAAGGTCGAGAAACAGTGGGAGCCATCCTGTTTAGATAAACTAAAAACAAATCTAAACTTGCAAGAGCATCATGCTAAAGCGTTTTCTTCTCTCTCTCAACTGCAGCGACCATGTGACCATGAGTAGGTTACATCTAGATAACAAGTTGATTGAATCTAACTTTTATGACTGGCAAAAGTCTGTCCAGATGTCCATTGCCTATGACAAGCTGGACCACCCTATTACTACTCAAGCCCCCCCCCCGTCCCAAGTCCACTTTCCACCGTCGTGAATATGAATATCCGTCAGACAAGGAAAAAGGATAGTGTGAACGCCAAGTTCCTCGTGTTGACTTCAGTTGATGGTGTATACCAGAAGCAGCACGAGAAGATGCACTTAGTTTCTTTCATTGTCACGACCCGCAGGGTACGGAACGTGACTGGCACTTAAGTTTACGAAACGTCTAAAGACGTCCGTAAAATAAGTAAGCCAAAGCCCAGAAAACAAAACCAATTAAGCAAAAGAGTGAAGAAAACCCAATCAATTGAAAGCGAGTTTATCAAATAAGTCATGTAAAACCCTTTTTAAAAACAATACCAATTTTTCCGAAAATTTCGGCAGAGTCTCCTTTGTAAATACTGGCCCCCAAAATGGGTACAACAAAATATATATGAATCCAACAAAATAGGGCATCCCCAAGCGGGAGCTAGCTCTTCGCCACAAGGCGGTCACAAATCCCACGCAATATAAAGCAACAACAAGCAAAATAATCATAATGAAGCATAAGAAAAAAAACAGCATGTCGACTCAAGTGAGCTCGACCCCAAAATACAGCATAAAAGTCCACAAACCTAACAGTCTCATCTCTAGGTCAATACAATAATACTGGTAGAAACAGTAGATGGAGTGCACTAGATACAAAGAATATACAAGGTGGTACAAAAATAGTAACATAACCCACCTAAGAGCAAAACCTCGAGTCCAGGCAAAGGAGGCAAAAGAACAAGTGCGCCCGCCTCTACTGTACTGACGGAGCGGACCTGCAAAAGACTGTGGCACAACGGGGGTGAGTTGCCAACTCGTGAGTAATAAATAACACCTACAAAGGCTATCGTATGCATGCACACAAGCATCCTAGCATCTAAAATACAGGTATGAATGGATGCACTAGCAGGTGTGTATACAACATCAGTGTACGAATATGTATGCAACATGAATATCTGAGGTCTCAATAGGTATCTATAAGAAACATTTTATCTCTTTTTGTTTTTGAAACTCTTTTAGAATTCCAGCATAATACTCAAGGAATCGACGAGAACCGGTGTCCAGCAACGACACCTAAAAGCTGTCTCAAATCTCATAAATCCATGTCATAGTGTCTCTGGCCTCAGCCGTCCGGCTGACCCATCTCAAATATCAATATCTCATCATCTAGCGGCCACGGTCGGTATCCTCTGGATATCCGCCGTCCCAAACAGTCACCGGTAGGTAATCCGTCCCCTGCCAGGCTCAACGTCAACACCACATTCCTCTTGCCCCGGGGTACCTTACCGGGCCCACCATGTACCCATGCCGGTTCCTCCACTCCTCGACACGGATTTCCAAAACTACAGCAAACTCATGGTGGACGACACTTACATCACTAGAAAACCGCAATTTACATATTTTAAAAATATAATAAGTTTAGAAATTTTGCGGCTTTCCTCCGAAATCCAGCAATATCATAAAATCTCAAGAAATCCTCATAAGTGCATATATCAGTGATAATGAATGCATATGGTATCAATAATCAAGTTGCGATGTGTGATTAATGGATTAAGCATGAACAATTAATATGATGAAGTACATGCACATGAATAGCAATCCTACGGTTTCATTTTAAGGAATTAAAGGCAATAGCACAAGTTTAAGTATCAATTAGTAAAAGGTTTAAATTTAAAGGTTATCTAGTGTGGTGGCATGGCAATTACCAGGGTGTGTGTGTAAACATGAATAGTGCTCGTGCTGCATATAAAAACCCTGGCAATGGTGCAGGTGTCTTATAAAATGGTTTCGTATAGGTATGTCAATATAATGCATGGATGCAGCAAATAATCATATACGTATTTCACCCCTAATTACTAACATCACTAAGAATCTTGTAAGTTACTAAAACTATCGGGCGGCTTGCGCCATCCAACGATAGTCCCCCGTAGATGTTACATCTACTCACCGGAATCCCTGGCTAGCTGTGTCCAATCACCGCTTTCCCCTTTCGCGCCGCGTCTGACGTCTCCGCGACCGAACCTGGAATTTACATCATTACCAAACATAAGGTTACATATCAAGAACGACGCAAAACCCAAACGAAACTACTAATGTTCGCTAGCTAGGTACAACGGGCGCAGGGTGCGCGGAACACACGCGAAAATCGCAAAAACTGCCAAAAAACGCCGATTTGGTCGCCCGGCAAAACTAAAACCCGACTACCCAAAAATACGCACTCACGCATCCTAAACGTCATAGGAGATGCTAAAAACATCCCCAAGGTATCACAAATAATCCACCAATTAATTCTAACAAAAACCTAGTAAGCACAAAACTAGCAATTTTGGTGCAAAAATCGAAACTTAGCGATACGGTTATCACAATCCAACCACACAACAAGCAATCTAGAAACACTATAATTACAACACATTAGCAAAGATTCAAAACCTATTTTCCATAAACAACCATACTTGAATTATATAACCTAGCAATTCTTAATCCAAACTATATATGAAAACCTTAAATTAACACTAATTTATAACTCAATTAGCAAGTTAACCTTCTAGATTAGGTTAGCAAAACAACTAGATAACAAATTAGATTTAATCAATTAAATAATGGTTTATAAACCCTAATTCAACTCATTTATCATGCTTCACAACTCACAATCCATACACAACCCTCTTCTAGATTTTGGTAAATTAGCAAACTTAATGCAATTTCACCCAAGTTTAACATAGATTAGGTTAATAGTAAGCCGCTTAAGCAAGGTAACCATAAAGATTAGTTAAGTAACAACTAGATTAACTACAAAACAATTTAATTAACTATCATGGCTTCAAAACCCTAGTTAAATACAAACTATTCTTTTATAAACTAGATTAGAAATTAGTTAAACTTTTAACACTAAAACCATATACATAAAGGAATTTAGCCAAAAGAAATTAACTTGATGGAAATTATACCTCAATTTGAGATCTAGCAAGAATAAATTTGCTCCAAATGATGGCCTCAAGCATCAAAATCCAAGCTAGGGAGGTCAAGGAAAAGAAAGATGAAGGATTGGTTTAATTTGTAAGCTTTAACTTGCAAATTTTGATGAATTAAACTTGAAGAATTTTGAAGAAAATGAGAAGAAAAGAGATGAAGAGGAGGGGTGCAGGTTTCGGCCAGATAGGAGGTGAGGGGAAGGTGTGGGTGAGTGGGGAAAAGTCATGAGTCAACTCTCCAAAAGTCAATGCACCATACCTTATCAAAATATATTTAAAATAAATCAATAAACCAACTAATTCAACTCAAGAAAGAAAACAAAAAGTGAGGCCAGAAATTTCTGGACTTATTCAAGGTCGGGATGTCCTAGGGCTGAGGGAAGAGAGAGAGGGGTTTTACAAAAGAAATTTTATGCAAAAAGACCCCCTACAAGTCAAAAATTGCAAGTTTTAGCTTAAAATTCAATAAATTCGTTTCCTATAATAAAAATTAGTAAAAATTCAAAATAAAATACTAAAAATTTATGTTACCACTAGATTTTAATTATCATAATTTTAAAGATTAAAATTAGCCCGGAAAAATTTGTATTTATCGCTAATTTAATGTATTTTCTTACCGGCTTAAATAATATTAAAAATTTGAAAAATAGGGAAAACTTTTTAAATGACCAAAATTTCCTAAGTAACTCATTAGCTACTAAAAACAAGCAATTACCTATCCATTTTAAGTATAATTAGCCCTAAACTGCAAAATAACAAAAAGACGGTTTTCGGAAAAATACCGAATTTTCACCGATTTTCAGGAAAACACCAAAACGACTTTTCAAGACGCTACAATCTTCCCCCCTTAAAGAAATTCGGTCCCCGAATTTAAAATATAACTACGCGTACCTTCGAAGAGATGGGGATATTTCTTCCTCATCTCGCCCTCGGTCTCCCAGGTAACCTCCTCGCTGCTCGGGCTACGCCAAAGGACCTTGACGGTTGGTATAATCTTCGACCTCAACTTCTTCACCTGCCGATCCAGGATGGCCACCGGCTGCTCTGCAAAAGAAAGGTCGCGCTCTAGCTGGACTGTCGGGTGCTTAATCGCATGCGAAGGGTCATGAAGGTACTTGCGGAGCATCGAAACATGGAAGACGGGGTGAACATCGGGAAAGCTGGGTGGAAGAGCCAAACGATATGCAACTGCGCCGACATGCTCAAGGATCTCGAAGGGACCTACGAATCTAGGGCTAAGCTTCCCCTTTTGCCCAAAACGCATCACGCCCTTCATCGGAGAGACTTTCAGAAAAACATGGTCGCCAACTGCGAACTCTAATCTGCGACGGCGCCTGTCTGCATAAGATTTCTGCCTGCTCTGAGCTGCTCTCATCCGGTTTCGGATCAACTGTATCTTCGCCGTCGTCTCCTCAACAAGCTGCGGCCCCAAAATGCTGCTCTCGCTGAGCTCTGTCCAACAAACGGGCGATCTGCATCTCCTCCCATCCAATGCCTCGAAAGGTGCCATCTGAATAGTATCCTGGAAGATGTTGTTGTAGGAGAACTCCACTAGAGGTAAATGACGATCCCAGCTACCACCAAAGTCTAAAACGCACGCTCTGAGCATGTCCTCGAGAGTCTGAATGGTCCGCTCTGACTGTCCGTCTGTCTGCGGGTGAAACGCTGTGCTGAAGCTCAAACGAGTGCCCAAAGCCTCCTGAAGTCTCTGCCAAAGTCGGCTGGTAAACTGGGTGCCTCGATCTGACACGATACAAGTCGTTACGCCATGCAACCGCACGATCTCGTTGATGTAGAGCTGAGCATACTGAGCGAAGCTGAAAGTGGTCTTCACTGGTAGGAAGTGAGCCGCTTTCGTCAATCTATCCATGATCACCCAGATGGAGTCGTACCCTCGACTGGTCCTGGGTAGACCCACAACGAAATCCATCGAAATCTGCTCCTATTTCCACCCTGGAATGGGTAACGGTTGTAGCTCTCCTGTGGGCCTCTGGTGCTCGGCCTTGACTTGCTGACAAGTCAGGCATCTCGAAACGAACTCCGCAATGTCCCTCTTCATCCCGTCCCACCAGTAGGTCTCTCTCATATCATGGTACATCTTGGTGGAACCGGGGTGGACACTATACACTGATCGGTGTGCCTCCTCAAGAATGTCGCGCCGCAATCCATCAGCATCTGGTACGCACAGTCTAGATCCATATCGTAAAATCCCCTGATCGTCAACCACGAACTCGGAAAATCTGCCCTGTCCCATCTGTACCATGATCTCTGAGCAACGGTCGTCATTGCGCTGTGCCTCACATATACGGTCAAGCAACTGTGGGCATGCACTAACATGCGCGAGCTGTCCCCCTGTCTGAGTGAACTCGAACTCAACTCGGCTGTCGCATAACATCTGCCAATCTGCTGACGACTGCTTCTGCACTACGCGCAAAAAGGATAGACTACCCCCGGGCCTCCTACTCAACGCATCTGCCACCACATTCGCATTGCCTGGATGATATAAGATCTCGCAGTCGTAGTCTTTCACCAACTCCATCCAACGACGCTGTCTGAGGTTCAGGTCTCGCTGCTGAAATATGTACTTTAAGCTCTTGTGATCGGTGAATATCTGACACGACTCGCCGTATAGGTAATGTCGCCAAATCTTCAGTGCAAAGACCACTGCAGCCATCTCCAAATCATGAGTGGGGTAGTTCTGTTCATGCTTCTTCAACTGCCGAGAAGCATAAGCGATCACCCGGCCATGCTGCATCAATACGCATCCTAATCCCACTCGCGAAGCATCACAGTAGACAACAAATCCGCCTGATCCTGAAGGCAAAGATAATACCGGCACCGTAGTCAAACAAGTCCGTAGCTGCTGAAAACTGCGCTCGCACTCCTCTGTCCAGACGAAAGGAACTCCCTTCCGGGTCAAACTGGTCAACGATGCAGCTATACGGGAGAAGTCCTGAACAAAACGCCTGTAGTAGCCCGCCAAGACTAGAAAACTACGGATCTCAGTAACCGATGTAGGTCGGGGCTGTTGGAGATAGTGCCCTCAGAGTCAATTATTAGGTCACAGGTACGTGATTGCAATGATTGATGGAGGACCTATCCCGGTAGGACAGTCTTACTCGAGATGATAGTATGGTATCTGGTTTACCTTTATCATCGTGTACTGTTTTAGGTGACCTGACAAGTTGCTATTACACGTTGATAGAGCCCCTAGGATTCTTGCTTGACCACCAGCAGTATGAGGGCGATCATATAAGTGGGAGCTGGGGTCTATAAGCATATCCTTAAAAGGTCCCTAGTCGTGAGAGTTTCGAGACAGGGCATCGATTCTCCATAGTAGACTAGTGTATACAGTCGAGACCCTGACGAGGGGCGGTGGCCGGTCTCACAAGCCACTGGTGTCAGTTGGATCACCTAAGATGTATACAGGTGCTCATTGGGTCATGAATACACCGGACAGGACTCGCCGGGAACATGCTAGTTGGTCATATACCAGACGTCAGATGGCAGTTCCCTGGTGACATGTGTGCAGGTTAGTTCATCGACCTGGGGATCGTCATTTGTCTCGTGTGAGTTCCCACTGTACTTTGATTACTACCCTACCACGGCTCAAAGGAGTCGTGCAAACAGGTTTTAGTTGGGTACAGTCCCGAGCCATATGGAGGCAGTGAGCGTATCTTCAGGGGTTCGTCTCTCCCGGTATTGGGGGTGAGGTCGTGCTGTGTCTAGGAGAGCCATTACACGAAGCCCTCGGCCGAGGCAAGGAGATTTACTGGTAGGTATTCCAGTAGTATCTCAGGGTGTTCTGGGCTACACTCCGACACGACTTGTACCGCTTTTGGGGGTCTGACTTTTACCAACCCCCTAGGCCCGCCTTGCGATGCTCATAGACGAACGGACCGGACTGTACGGATATTGTCACTGACAGGCTCAGTAGGGAGTCAGGCTGAGTTCGCTCACAGACGTCCCTTTTGGTCAATACCTGGTAGCCCGTTATGTATTGGCTTATACCTCTAACGTGCTAGTGGTTAAATCCACAACCAAGGTATTGATGAGTCTTTAGAGTCCCCCACATTCAGTTACTCAGCTTTCGGGCGAAAGGTTGTAGAGGCCGTATGGAGATATGGCAAGGTCCGTCCAGATACGTGCGGTATTGCACGTATCAGGATCGGACAGTTTGTACTATAGGCCGTATGGATATATGGCAGGGTTCGATCAGATACGTGCGGTATTGCACGGATCAGGATCGAACGGATAATACTAGCCGGCTTTGGTATAAGCCGGATCCTAGTATAGTACAGTGTAGATTTTGTCTCATTGCATTTGTATTTCAGTCGGAATACAAATGCGGGTGTGTATGCACAGTATCGGGGTTTTCCTGTAATTTATTACAGGACCAGTTTTCTGGAGTTGCCAGTTTGCTTTCCGTTTCGGCCAATTTCCTTTGTATCGTTCATTGGCCGAAGATTGGTGGAGGAGTGTTTATTTGCATTGTTGCAAATAGGCATTTGTGGAGGAGGTCTTTGCATTTTATCATGTCATGATTATAGCACCATCCTTTGACTTGATTTCTTCATGATGGCATGACTTTTTGAGTCATCATGGTTCATGATGGTTGGACTTTGTGAGGTGATGATGGTGGTGTTGAGTGTTGAGTTTACCTTGTGATCATTCCCTTTTGCATGATAGACTTTCCTCTCTCTCTCTCTTGTTTTTGATATGAGAATGACTCCCATTATTTTTGATACACTCTCATTCACTCCCTCCCTCATCTAGCATGGCCGGCCACTCTCTTGATGGGGGCTGTCCAAACATTTTGGTAAGGGGTTTTTGGTTCATTTCATGTTGGAAAATCCTTTTAGCTCCTCCTCCAAAAGCTTGTATCATTCCTCCACCAAAATGGCATCTCCATGAACCCCAAAGTGAGACTTGAGGACTACATATTCTACAGCGAATCTTGGGCACGTCGAGTAGCCGGCTTCGTGCCCGAGTTGCCTCGGCATTGAGGTGGGAGCCCGTAAAAGAAGTAGGCGATGTGGTGCACTTCCGGCGACGAGGAGGAGACGGGACATTCCGCAGGAGATCGGGACGATGATGAGAAGACCGGAGGACTTGGATCGTCGGTATATCTCTCTTCCCTTTCTTGTTGTTAGCTAGGACTAGTTAGTGGTTCGATCCGGGTGTTAGTGCGCGGCGGTTTGCCAGTTCAGAAAAAATTAAAGTTTATCACCGCTTCCGCATTTGGCCGTCGGATTGACGGCCGGGGCACCGCCGTGCACTTACAGGGGCCACTGCTGAACAGCCTCAATCTTCTTCGGGTCCACACAAATGCCGTCTCTCGTAACCACGTGACCCAAGAATCCGACGCTGTCCAGCCAGAAAGCACACTTGGAGAACTTCGCGAACAGCTGGTGCTCCCTCAGAGTCTGTAACGTAATCCGCAAGTGCTGCTCGTGCTCCTCTCTGCTCCGGAAGTACACCAAGATATCGTCGATAAACACGATGATGAACAAGTCAAGATACGGCCTGAATGTATGGTTCATCAAATCCATGAATGCTGCTGGGGCGTTGGTGAGTCCGAACGACATCACCAAAAACTCGTAGTGGCCGTAGCGCGTGCGGAAAGCTGTCCTCGGTATATCCTCCTGTCGAACTCGCAGCTGATGGTATCCTGATCGCAAGTCGATCCTCGAAAAATACCCCGCACCCTGAAGCTGGTCGAACAAATCATCAATGCGCGGCAACGGATATCTGTTCCGAACGGTAACTTTGTTCAGCTGGCGGTAGTCGATACATAAGCGCAAACTTCCATCCTTCTTCTTGACAAACAGGACCGGAGCACCCCACGGAGAAACACTCGGTCGAATAAGCCCCTTATCTAACAAATCCTGCAACTGATCCTTCAGCTCTCGAAGCTCTGCCAGGGCCATCCGATAAGGCGGTACAGAAATAGGCCCCGAGCCGGGAATCAAATCAATGCAGAACTCAACATCGCGCTCAGGCGGTAGCCCAGGTAGCTCATCAGGGAAAACATCAGGGAACTCACAAACTACCGGGACCCGGTCTAACGGAACCTCTGCAGCTCGAGTATCACAAATACACGCTAAGAATCCCTGACATCCCTTCCGCAAGAGCTGACCAGCGCGAAGAGACGAAATTAAGCTGGGAAGGGTGACACTGCGGTCTCCTTGAATAACAAGGACTGGCTCTCCCGGAAAGCTAAATCTGACTGCCTTCTCACGGCAGTCCACCGAAGCATAACAAGTGGCCAGCCAGTCCATGCCCAGAAGCACATCAAAGTCCAACATATCGAGGAGTATCAAATCAACTGATGAATCCCTCTCCCCGATACGAACGGAACACAAACGAAATACAAAACGAGCGACAAACGACTCGCCTACCGGAGTAACAACAACAAGCGGATGATCTAACGACGACGACTCACGGCCCAACATCGGTGCAAAGTGTGTAGAGACGTACGAATGTGTGGAACCTGGGTCAAATAATACCCGTGCGTCGAAAGAACAAACTGGCAAGGTACCTGTCACAACGGCATTGGATGCCTGCGCATCCTGCGGTGTCAAAGCAAAAACTCGGGCCTGTCCTCCACCGATAGCGGGCTGACCTCGACCTCGGCCTCTGCCTCCTCGTCCTCTCTGAACAGGACCGCCGCGTCTACGGCCTCTCGGTGCACCTAACTGGCGTGGAGCATCGCCTGCGGTAGGAAGTAGGGCTCTCTGAGGAGGGGGTGGTGATGGTGGTAGGGTCACATGCGGAACTGTCGCTGCTCCCTGTCGTCTCACCGGACAGTCTCTGACAAGATGGTGCGGACTCCCACACCCAAAACACCCTGACGACGGCTGCTGCCCTGGGGATAAGAACCATATAACTGTCCCCGCCCAAATCCTCTGCCAGGCCTATCTCTCGGAAAGAATCTGGCGCGCTGCCTCTGAGACGGTACATCGGTGCGAATCATCTTCGGCCCAGAAACGGCCGAAGTCCGTGATATGCGTGCCTCCATCCGCAATGCCGTATCCATAGCAGCTGAATAAGTGTCGTAGTGCTGGGCGCCAATGGCAAGATATAGCTGGGCATCAAGTCCCTGTACGAACCTCTTCACCATCTTCTCCTCGGTATCCACCAAATACTGAGCATATCGGGATAACTGTGTAAACTGGATGTCATACTCAGACACCGTCATCCCAGGTGTCTTGACTAAGGCCTCGAAACTGCGAGCTCTGGCGTCACGAACGCTCTCTGGAAGGAAACGGGCTAGAAAGACCGCTGTAAACTCGGCCCAAGTCATAGACGGTAGACCTGCAGCTCGTGTTAGTTATATGTATGCCCTAGAGGCCATTACTGTACATTGGATGTATATTGTAGTGGATGCTGGGACATATATAGGGAGGACTTTCTTGCTCGACATGATAGTATGCTATCTGGTTGCTTTTTACCTTAACGTGTATACTGATTGTCTCTCTGTTACATATTGGTAAAGCCCTTAGGATGTGTGCTTGACTACCTGGACTATGATGCGGATCATACTAGTGGGGACATGGTAGTCCATAAGTACATCCTTCAAAGTCCCTAGTCGAGGGTGTATCGAGAAGGGGCATCGATATACCAGAGTAGACTAGCGTATACCTTCTCGACCCATACAGATGGGCGATGGATGATCCCATATCCATTGGTGTTTGACATCAGAGATGATATACGGGTGCTCAGTAGAGACTGGGTACACTGGACGGACTCGCCGAGAACTCCCAGATGGTATTATACCTCACGTCAGATGGCAGTTCTCTGGTGACACTGGTACAGAGTAGTCTGTTGACCCGAGATCGTCATAGAGTCTTGTGTGGTTCCCACTGTTCTTTGATTTCCATCTTACCACGTCCAAGAGGGCGTACAAAACGGTGGTTTTTGGGTACAGTCCCGAGTCATATGGAGGCAATGAGCGATAGGAGGGGATTCGTCTCTCCCGGTATAGGGGGTTGATGTTGCGCTGTGTTCGATTGGCTATAACAGGAAATCCCTGGCCAGGGTTGCTGAGATTTACTGGTAAGTGTTACCAGTAGTTTCTCGAAAAGTTATAGACCTCGTATCGACACGACTTATCGAGCTATTGGGGTCTGACGTTTACCACCCCTAGGCGAGATATGCGACATATCAGACGATCAGACCGGACTGTACGGTAGTGTTACTGGTCGGATTCACTGGAGTGTGAGCGGGCTTGCTTGTCGATCTTCAGATCACTCAATACCCGGGTGGCCGTTACGTTTAGCAGACCGCTTGCGGCTTGTGGGTGTTTGATATGATCATCATCTGCTGTCGGCGTATTGACGAGTCTTTAGAGTCCTACACAGAGGTTTCCTGGCTCAAGCGAAACGAAATAGGAGCGCATATGAGATATATGCGGGACCGAGAATAATACCAGTATGTGATACTGGATTCGATTCTCGCGATGTGACATTGATCGGTTATATGCGATATAGCCGGGTTATCGGATCAAGTGTTGATTCGATAAGTTGTTACTATAGATACCAGTCGGTTATGTGCGACATGACCGGATCATTGAATCAAGTGTTGATTTAATGATTTAATGTATAATTATATATTTGATATATTACTTTGCATTAACTAGTATCGGTTCACTTTAGACGGATTTTCTCACTTGGTTCGTGCGCATTGCATATGCGATATGTTTTTGTGCACTAGTATGTATCATGTTTGATGATGCATGCTAACTTGAGTTTGTGTAAAGATTAAACCATGGTTATTCAAATGGTTAGGGTTTTGTTTTTCATATCTATTTATTTATTTATTCATTTATTTTCTTTTTGGAAAAAGAAATGAGAAGAATGGTGGCTTTCTTTGTTTGTAGTTGAAGATTCATGAACCTTTGACTTTGTCCACCATTCTTATCTCATGCTTAACCTAACCATTTGATTTAACCCTAGTTCAATCTCTACACTTGACCATGGTTTAGATTATGATAAGTTTTGATTATTCTTTTCTTTTTCTAATTAACTTATCATAACTATTTTCCTTCTTCTTCTTCATTCTTCAAGTGAAGAAAACCAAGCTCCATCAATGGTGATTGTTGGAAAAGAGTGAGAAATCCAAAACTAAAGTCTACCCACTTCCTATTTCTTCATCCTCTACCTCTTGCCAAGTAGTAGAGTGTGTTTACTTCACAAGTTTCTTGACTTGGTGAAGTTGTGAGCTTGATCTAGCGATGCCTCGACGTAGATCATCTTCGGCATGGACATCGACGACCTAGCTCCCTTTTTCTCCGACGAAGTCGACTCTAGAGCCCGGATTTGATTTGGACAGCGGAGAGGACCTCGTTCCGGAGCCGTGGAGGTGGAGCACCGGATCTACAAAGGTTGTATTTCCGTATCTTTTAGTTAAGTGTTAACTAGTTAGCTTTTTCGCCTAGAAATCTAGCAAACGATCCGTAGTTTAGGGTTTGTAGGCACCGTAAAATTTGAAATTGGCATGGTTGATGCCTTGTGAGACCTCATTAGTGTGCCTAGGAACCCTACAGTGGTATCAGAGCCTAGCTAGAGCCTTAGGCGAAGTCCAGACGGAATTTGAAACCGGAACGAACCCGAAACCAACTCCAAAATGTGCTCTCTGTACTTTTTCTAAAAACAGTGATTTTTCATGATTAAAAATATGCAGAGAAATAAGCAGGAAAATATAAGAATTACGGCGCAAAATTGGGGCCATGAACAGTGTAATATAGCGCGGATCCGCGGCAGAATACTGATTTAGGCGGCGCTTCCGCGGTATATTTATGACGTCAGCCTATTAAAGTTGCACAGTAATTCATTGTTTTCTGTGGTGAATTCTCTGGGTATTTTTAATATTTATTCAAGTGTTGAATAATCTGGGATGTTTTGGAGCATTGATGATTCGATCGGGTTTATCAAATTTTGTCTGTTTGGCTTTCCGGATAAATTTTAGAATATGTTAAAAAGTTCGACCGGATATAAATACCCAATTTTTCCCCTGTCGGGAAATTTCCAAGTGTTGGATTTTTCCGTAGTTTAACGACGTTCTTGTAAGTCCACGTTGCGACCCCCGGTTCTTACGGGGAGGCGGAAACGGTATAAAAATCAAATTTTTAGCGCAAGGGGCAACATGGACTAAGCAAAGTCGGGATCTTTAACTAAACTAAAACTAGCAAACTTTGCTAAAGAGAGTTAGCTACTCGGATGGAGATGGTTATACCTAAACTTGTCTTGAACTCCTTCTCTTCAAGCTCCGATGGTGGTCCGATGGCTCCTTCTCGTCGTCTCCGTACGCCGAAGATAGATCCACTTGAAAGCTCCAACCTTTAGCTCCTTCTTCGTTCTTTAAAGAAACTAGTTCACTTGGTTTGCTAAACCTAGTGAACTAGAATGAGTAGAGAGGAAATAAAATGGGATTTTATCTATGGTTCTTGATTCTCAACTCATGAGACAAGAGAACCATAGATCAAGAGAGGGAGCAAGAGGTTGAGGGTGAGAGCAAGAGGAGAGCTCAAGAATAAGAGAGAGAATGAGCAAGAAAGAATGAGCAAGTATTTTGTCTCTCACCCTCTCATAATCCAAAGCAATGATAACTCATCATATTAACAAAAGTCTTATGTGATGGTTTGAAGCAACCACAACCATATCATTTCATGCACTCATTTTACACAAATGAGCAAGTAAACAAAAGTCTTTGCCATGAAATGATGGCTATGGTTATCATGATGGTCAACTAGTCAAGCCTAGTCAACCGGTCAACAAGTCAACAAAAGTCAACAAGTCAACAAAGTCAACAAGTCAACAAAAGTCAACAAGTCAACAACCATATCACCATAATACTTAATTAATATAATAGTTAATCACATATCATATTCTCATTAGGGTTGAGCATAAAGGCAAATAGTCAACGGTCAACTGTCAACAACCCTAATGAGAATCCGCTGCCTCTGCCTCCCTGTCAACTGTGCATACACACCCGCATCCGCGTTCCGAGGAACACGAATGCAAACTGGATAAATCCAATCCCATAAGGTACACTAGGATCTGGCTTAAACCAAAGCCCGCTAGTGTAAACTGTCCGGACACTGTACGTGCACAAGTGCACGGATGTGACCGAACCCTGTCGCAAAACCATGCGACCTGTCGCAATACCATGCGACCTCTACTCTTTTGCCTAAAGGCGAAAAGCTTTCTGTGTGGGACTCTAAAGACTCGACACTACGCTGGCAGTGGGTTTAACCACAGACTGCAAGCGGCACTAGCTGTGCGTAACGGTCCCCAGGTAATGCCGACAAGAAGACCGACGAGGCGAAACCCATCTGAACTCCTACTGAGCCTGAGTGTGACATTCTCCGCACAGTCCGGTCTGTTCGTCTGATACATCGCATGGCGGGCCTAGGGGGCGGTAAACGTCAGTCCCCCAATAGCGGTACAAGTCGTGCCGGAGCGAAGCCGAAAACACCCTGAGATAACACTGGAAACCTACCAGTATATCTCGTTTGCCCTGGCCAGGGACTACTCGTGTAATGGCTCTCCTAGACACAGCGCGATGTCAACCCCCAATACCGGGAGAGACGAATCCTGTCTAACCGTCACTGCCTCCAAGTGCTTCGGGACTGCACCCAACCACCACCTGTTTGCACGACTCCTTTGAGCCGTGGTAGGGTAGTGATCAAAGTACAGTGGGAACACACCCGAGGCGAAGTGACAGTGTCAAGTCAGCGGACTAAGCTGTACTCATGTCACCAGGGAACTGATAACTGACGATAGGTATAATACCAACTAGTCAGTTCCCGACGAGTCCTGTCCAGTGTACCCGAAACCTAACGAGCACCCGCATACTATCTCAAGTACGACGCACTGACGGCTGTGGGACAGACCGTCTCCCACACTGGGATGAGAAGCGCATGCGCTGGTCTACTCCGGAGTATCGATGCCCTGTCTCGATAGTCCTGCGACCAGGGACCTGCATAAGGATGTGCTTATAGATTACCCAGCCCCACTAGTGTGACGGCCATCACATCGCTGGTAATCAAGCAAAGATCCTAAGGGCTCCACTAATGTGTATAGGCGATATACAAAATATAAACACATGTACACATTGAAGTAGAAACAAACCAAGTAGCATACTACTATTTTGAGCAAGATTGTATATACAAGGTGAATATCCCAAGCATCCATTAAGTAATATACAAACCAGTATGATACAGTAATGGCCTCTAGGGCATATACACTAACAATCTCCCACTTGCACTAAGGCCATGTACTGGCGTATCGAAGACCTATCATCTCGATCAGCCGCTCGAACTGAGTCTGGGGCAGGGCCTTGGTGAATGGATCTACAGTGTTATCTTCTGAAGCGACTCTCCGAACCTCGATCTCCTGGCGATCTAAAATCTCCCTGATCAGGTGATACCGCCTCAAGATGTGCCTGGATTTCTGATGGGACCTTGGTTCCTTCGCTAAAGCTATAGCCCCGTTGTTGTCACAATACAGAGGTATTGGATCAACAATGGACGGAACCACCTGAAGTTCTTTCAAGAACTTCCTCATCCAGACAGCTTCTTTTGCGGCATCAGATGCAGCGATGTATTCCGCTTCCATCGTCGAGTCTGCAACGGTTTCTTGTTTGGAACTCTTCCAACACACCGCCCCTCCATTGAGGGTAAAGACAAAACCCGACATGGACTTGGAATCATCCTTGTCACTCTGGAAGCTGGAGTCAGCAAAGGCCTCGATCTGGAGGTGTTTTCCGCCATACACCAAGAACATCTTCTTAGTCCTTCTCAGGTACATGAGAATGTTCTTTACCGCTATCCAGTGTTTCTCCCCAGGGTTTGACTGATACCGGCTTACCACACTCAGTGCATAAGCTACATCCGGTCTGGTACACAACATCGCATACATTATAGAGCCTACCGCAGAAGCGTAGGGTATAATAGACATGCGATCCCTCTCCAAATCAGTCTTGGGAGACATCTCTTTAGAGAGGGTGATCCCGTGACAAGCCGGTAGGTTACCGCGCTTGGAATCTTCCATACTGAATCTCTTCAGTATGGTGTCGATGTACCTGGACTGTGAAAGTCCTAATATCCTCTTGGATCTGTCACGGTAGATCCGGATACCCAGAATGTATGAGGCATCACCCTGGTCTTTCATGGAGAACCTGTGTGACAAGAACCCCTTGACAGATTGTAGCATAGGAATGTCATTTCCTATTAAGAGAATATCATCCACGTATAAAACGAGGAATACTACAGTTCTCGCTACAAATCTACTATAGATGCATGGTTCATCTGGATTTTTGATAAAGCCAAATTCTTTGACCGTCTCATCAAAGCAGATGTTCCAACTCCACGATGCCTGCTTTAGTCCATAGATGGACTTAAGCAACTTGCACACCTTTCCGCTGCTCCCACTCTGAATGAAACCCTCTGGTTGGTCCATATAGACACACCCCTCTAAATTTCCATTTAGAAAAGCGGTCTTTACGTCCATTTGCCAGATCTCATAATCGTGGAAGGCAGCAATGGCAAGAAGGATCCGAATGGATTTCAGCATGGCTACTGGAGAAAAAGTTTCGTCATAGTCCAAGCCAGGTCTTTGACGGAAACCCTTTGCTACCAGCCTAGCTTTATAGGTCTCAACCTGTCCATCTACACCAATCTTCCTTTTGAAGATCCACTTGCATCCTACGGGTTTTACCCCGTCTGGAGCAATGTCCAACGTCCATACCTTGTTGGTGTACATGGACTCCATTTCGGTCCGCATTGCATCCAGCCATTTCACTGAGTCAACGCTCTGAACGGCTTGCTGGAAGCTAGTAGGCTCATCATAATCTATGATGCAATCCTCTCTATCCCCGTCTATGAGAAAACCGCAGTATCTCTCGGGCGGATGAGACTGCCTACTACTCCTGCGGAGCGGCGTAGGAATGTCCTGTTCTGTTGAACCCTCTGGTTCCACTAACCTTTCAGTAATAGTCTGTGGTTCTGGAATTTCTTCCAGTTCCACTGCGCTCCCACTATTTTCCTTTTCCAAGAACTGGTGTTCTAGGAAGTGGGCATTACGAGAAACAAGGACTTTTTGTTCCTCTGCGTAGTAGAAAAGATACCCCCTGGTGTTCTTTGGGTATCCCACAAACTTGCACAGTACTGAGCGTGCCTCGAGTTTGTCCGCATGCTGCTTTTTGACAAAAGCTGGACATCCCCAGATCTTCAGATATTGAAGATAGGGTTTCTTCCCACTCCACATTTCATATGGAGTGGTAGGCACAGTCTTAGTCGGAACTCGGTTCAAAAGGTATGCAGCTGATTCTAGCGCATACCCCCAGAATGATCGCGGTAACTCATCGTTACTCATCATGGACCGCACCATATCCAATAGGGTGCGGTTCCGTCTCTCCGATACACCGTTATGTTGCGGGGTGTATGGAGGAGTAAGCTGAGAGAGAATTCCGTTCTCTTTTAAATAGTCCAGGAACTCGGCACTTAAGTATTCTCCACCTCGATCCGATCTTAGAATCTTAATACTTTTGCCGGTCTATTTCTCTACTTCATTCTTATACTCCTGGAATTTTCCAAAGGCTTCGGACTTATGTTTCATTAAGAAGACATAACCGTACCTTGAGAAGTCATCCGTAAAAGTAATGAAGTAAGAATGTCCGCTTCGGGCATGTGTAGACATTGGACCGCACACGTCACTGTGTACGAGTCCCAAGAGCTCGCTCGCTCTTACTCCATGTCCAGTAAACGGAGTCTTTGTCATCTTTCCTTTGAGACAAGATTGACAAGTGGCATACGATTGATATTCGAACGCATTCAAATATCCTTCTGTATGTAACTTAGTCAACCTTCTCTCATTGATGTGACCCAATCTACAATGCCATAAGAAAGTCTGATTTATTTCTGGAGACTTTCTTTTGTGTGTATTCTGGACGTTGAAAATCTGTGGTTGGTTTAACACGTATATTCCATTACTCAATGTACCTGACCCAATCAAAACTTGATTAAGGTGAATGTTTACAAAATTACTTACAAACGTAAATTCATAACCTTCTTTAGAAACTAAAGATACAGAAATGATATTACAAGTTGCGTTGGGTACAAAAAAGCAATTACGCAAAACCAAAACATGTCCATCTGACATTCCCAGGTGATAGTCCCCCACGGCTTTAGCATCCATGCTAGCTCCGTTCGCAACTCTGAGGGTCATGTCACCTGCCTTCAAAACCCTACGGTTTCTCAACGCCTGCAAAGAATTACAGATATGAGATCCTGATCCGGTATCCAATACCCAGGAAGTAGAGTTTATTGAAAGACAGTTTTCAATAACATACACACCTGAAGCTGAAGCTGCAACCTGCTTCAATTCCTGTGTTCTGGCCTTCCAGGCCCTGCAATCATTCTTCCAGTGTCCTTTCTTATGACAATAGAAGCATTCTTCCTTATCCACAAGCTTCCCCGCTATCTTTGTTGCTTTACCTTTTCCCTTCGTATCCACTTTACTAACACCGCCCCTTGGTTTGGCGGGGGCCTTCTTCTTCTTTCCCTTGGCTTTCGTCTTGGACCTAGAAGAAGATGATCCTCCTACAGACAAAGTGGATGTATCCCTACCTTTCTGTAGGGTGCCCTCTGCGCTCCTCAGCATGTTGAGGAGCTCTGAAAGTTCAACCTCCTTTTCTTGTAGGTTGAAGTTCAGTGTAAACTGGGCGTAAGTGGAAGGAAGGGACTGGAGAACTATATCCGTATATAGCTCACTCTCCAATGTGATCCCTAGGTCAGCGAGCTCCTCAATGTAGCCGATCATCTTTAGCACGTGCTCGGCTACTGATGATCCGACGGCCATTCTTGTCGAAAATAACTTTTTCGACGCTTCGTATCTTGCGATACGTGATTGCTCTCCATACAGTTCTTTTGTATGGAGCAATATGGACTCCATGTCCATATTCTCATGCCTCCTCTGATGTTCGTTGTCCATCGAGGCAAGCAGGAGGCACTTGGCCTTCGCGCTATCAATCTCCCAAGTCTTGCGGATTTCCTTATCCGCGACACTGGAAGTTGGACCAGGGACAGGGGGAGCTTTGGTGGTAAGAAGATACCCCAGCTTGTCATAAGTGATTGCTATCTTGACATTCCTGAGCCAATCTTTGTAGTTTGGCCCTGTCAGTTTGTTTTTATCTAGGAGTAACTTAAGTCCAGTCATGTTGATTGGTCGCTGCAATTAGGAGAGAGAAGAAGAAACACTCAGCATGATGCTCTTGCAAGTTTAGAGTGGTTTTTAGTTTGTCTAAACAGGATGGCTCCCACTGTTTCTCGAATCCCTCCTCAAACCATAAAGGAAGAATTAGTCAGGATCAATCCCACCGTACAATACTTGCTTAACCGTTCAGCCAGGCCGGTGTCGGTACTTCGAGGGAGGTTTTCCAACACTTTCGCGAAGTTCCTTAATTAAAGAAGCTCTTTTCCCTGGGGGCGTAGCCCCGCTAACACCTTTCTAGGCACCTACTAGGTTTATAGCATTGATCGTTAAGTGAGAAATTTCCCGAGGAGTAGCATATACTCACAGTAGGATCGGGATCCAAATATCATCACGTGACGAAACTGAAGGAATCCTACCAGAATCATCACACTCCAAATGGTATGCAAATCTAGCAAGTTTCAGTACTTATGAAACTCCCGATGTGGATTTTTGCCCCATGCTCTTATGACCTTGGCGTGAGGTCAAAATGTCATAAGTCACATGTCAAGTTCGTCCCATCATTATCCAGGTTAATTTGAACCCACCCGTACATACCCTTGACGTAGGCCAAAATGGCAGTACGACTGACTCAAACCAACGCATTCTATCTATGCAACAGATAAATATCCGGCAGCTACCAATCACTATGCCTTGGCGTGAGGTCAAAATACATAGCTTGAATACCACCGAATATTTAACTGAAATGATGGAGGGCTACGGATGGTTTTGGAAAAACCGTGAACGTAGTGAACTTGATTTGGTCGATGGAACGAGATAGCTTTTAAATGGAGTGGCTCAAACTCCGTATTTTAAAAGTTTGTTTTGAAAAGAACCGAGTGGTTTTTCGAAAGTGTTCCAACGACTTTAACTTGGTTTATTATCTTGCATTAGTTCTTTTAATGCGTGATATTCTTGCATTAGTTCTTTTAATGCGTCCCATCAATTAATCCTACCATTGCAGAAAACAACCAAAATATGACGTACGCTTATGCCATTCGCATTCGCCACTGGGCCCCGTCATTACCCGTTAGGTTACTTAACTAACGACAGAGCGGGGGCTGGGCTAGCGCGTCTGTAAAACATAAGCAACGCCTAAATAATATCATATATAGATATACTGCAATGATAAACATTTCAGATCATAGATAAATACATTGGATATACTAGGAATCTGTAATTTGTACGAGCCTGTAACAAAAACAGATTACACGGTCGCGGTGAATAGCCAAAACCCCACCCAAGACCCCTACGGGTGCGGCAAACTACCCGCCAAGTACCCGAAGCGTAGCAACCTCCCTCATCTCCATGAGTAGGCTACTCGACACTTTGGCATACCCGGTAGTTTGTGCACCCCTCCATGGGTCTATCCTAGGAGCAAAAACAGTTAAAAGAAATTATACAATGACGGCTACAACCCCGACCCGGTTGTGCGGCCATACAAATAATTATTACATCAATTTACAAATTTACATGAATTGCAAGAAAAGAAAACTCTCGTCTCACAACCCCCGGCTATTCACCCGCGACAATCCAACATATTTATATACACATTCCAATATCAAACACAGATCATGTATAACCCCGACCAATCGACTTATAGCGATTAGCCGACGTTCAATACATGCAAGCATCACAGATATAACCATCATAGTCAAAGTGCAGTGAAGTTCGGAAAAAATACGGAATTATAGGACCCCAAAAGGAAATTTCTTTTCTGGAAAATCTGGGGACATATAATATATTTCAAAAATCCCAAAACCAACACAGACACACACTGCACGAAAAATGATGCACAGAAGACGACAAACCGCGGCGCTTCCGCGGCACATGCCTACCTCGTGCGGCGGAAGAGCGGCGGTTTGAACGAAACAGTGGACCGTTTTTCATGGGTGTTCACACAAAACCCTGAGCCGAATTTAGGAGTATAAATTTTTTCATTTTGAGCCAAAAAAATTTCAACAGAAACTCAGGTTTTGTAAAAGTTTGTTTTTTGGATTTTTCCGGTTCCGAACTTCGTTACACTTCACTACCAAGCTAGTTTAAGTTTAGTTAGGCTCTGATACCACTGTAAGTCCACGTTGCGACCCCCGGTTCTTACGGGGAGGCGGAAACAGTATAAAAATCAAATTTTTAGCGCAAGGGGCAACATGGACTAAGCAAAGTCGGGATCTTTAACTAAACTAAAACTAGCAAACTTTGCTAAAGAGAGTTAGCTACTCGGATGGAGATGGTTATACCTAAACTTGTCTTGAACTCCTTCTCTTCAAGCTCCGATGGTGGTCCGATGGCTCCTTCTCGTCGTCTCCGTACGCCGAAGATAGATCCACTTGAAAGCTCCAACCTTTAGCTCCTTCTTCGTTCTTTAAAGAAACTAGTTCACTTGGTTTGCTAAACCTAGTGAACTAGAATGAGTAGAGAGGAAATAGAATGGGATTTTATCTATGGTTCTTGATTCTCAACTCATGAGACAAGAGAACCATAGATCAAGAGAGGGAGCAAGAGGTTGAGGGTGAGAGCAAGAGGAGAGCTCAAGAATAAGAGAGAGAATGAGCAAGAAAGAATGAGCAAGTATTTTGTCTCTCACCCTCTCATAATCCAAAGCAATGATAACTCATCATATTAACAAAAGTCTTATGTGATAGTTTGAAGCAACCACAACCATATCATTTCATGCACTCATTTTACACAAATGAGCAAGTAAACAAAAGTCTTTGCCATGAAATGATGGCTATGGTTATCATGATGGTCAACTAGTCAAGCCTAGTCAACCGGTCAACAAGTCAACAAAAGTCAACAAGTCAACAAAGTCAACAAGTCAACAAAAGTCAACAAGTCAACAACCATATCACCATAATACTTAATTAATATAATAGTTAATCACATATCATATTCTCATTAGGGTTGAGCATAAAGTCAAATAGTCAACGGTCAACTTTCAACAACCCTAATGAGAATCCGCTGCCTCTGCCTCCCTGTCAACTGTGCATACACACCCGCATCCGCGTTCCGAGGAACACGAATGCAAACTGGATAAATCCAATCCCATAAGGTACACTAGGATCTGGCTTAAACCAAAGCCCGCTAGTGTAAACTGTCCGGACACTGTACGTGCA
This sequence comes from Agapanthus africanus, assembly GCA_030015575.1. NCBI lineage: Eukaryota > Viridiplantae > Streptophyta > Magnoliopsida > Asparagales > Amaryllidaceae > Agapanthus > Agapanthus africanus. The sequence goes on along the minus strand of CM057350.1, from coordinate 395,500,620 downwards.
CAAGTGCACGGATGTGACCGAACCCTGTCGCAAAACCATGCGACCTGTCGCAATACCATGCGACCTCTACTCTTTTGCCTAAAGGCGAAAAGCTTTCTGTGTGGGACTCTAAAGACTCGACACTACGCTGGTAGTGGGTTTAACCACAGACCGCAAGCGGTACTAGCTGTGCGTAACGGTCCCCAGGTAATGCCGACAAGAAGACCGACGAGGCGAAACCCATCTGAACTCCTACTGAGCCTGAGTGTGACATTCTCCGCACAGTCCGGTCTGTTCGTCTGATACATCGCATGGCGGGCCTAGGGGGCGGTAAACGTCAGTCCCCCAATAGCGGTACAAGTCGTGCCAGAGCGAAGCCCAAAACACCCTGAGATAACACTGGAAACCTACCAGTATATCTCGTTTGCCCTGGCCAGGGACTACTCGTGTAATGGCTCTCCTAGACACAGCGCGATGTCAACCCCCAATACCGGGAGAGACGAATCCTGTCTAACCGTCACTGCCTCCAAGTGCTTCGGGACTGCACCCAACCACCACCTGTTTGCACGACTCCTTTGAGCCGTGGTAGGGTAGTGATCAAAGTACAGTGGGAACACACCCGAGGCGAAGTGACAGTGTCAAGTCAGCGGACTAAGCTGTACTCATGTCACCAGGGAACTGATAACTGACGATAGGTATAATACCAACTAGTCAGTTCCCGACGAGTCCTGTCCAGTGTACCCGTAACCTAACGAGCACCCGCATACTATCTCAAGTACGACGCACTGACGGCTGTGGGACAGACCGTCTCCCACACTGGGATGAGAAGCGCATGCGCTGGTCTACTCCGGAGTATCGATGCCCTGTCTCGATAGTCCTGCGACCAGGGACCTACATAAGGATGTTCTTATAGATTACCCAGCCCTACTAGTGTGACGGCCATCACATCGCTGGTAATCAAGCAAAGATCCTAAGGGCTCCACTAATGTGTATAGGCGATATACAAAATATAAACACATGTACACATTGAAGTAGAAACAAACCAAGTAGCATACTACTATTTTGAGCAAGATTGTATATACAAGGTGAATATCCCAAGCATCCATTAAGTAATATACAAACCAGTATGATACAGTAATGGCCTCTAGGGCATATACACTAACAGTTCTAAGTAGTGCAAGTAACGCGATGGTCCCTCTAGAAGACAACAAACCTTAACTCGATTATGTGACCGTCTTGAACTGCCCTTTGAACCTTCGGGTTTGGGGCAGTACGGCGTGCCACATGTGAGGCGTTGGCTTGACCCTTCTACGGCTGGACCGTCGGTACTGAGGCACGAACTGAATGTTGTTAGACTTGTTTCATGTGTTGATCTGTTTCGGGAAAACTTGGGTGTTCGATTGTTCGATCGAAAAGTTTAGCATTTTCTATTTATCTGGAATGGGATACAATAATTGGAATTCACAAAAAGTTATGAGATAACTGAATGAATGTTATAAACGTAGCAATTTAGTCTCACTTGATCGGTTGCCACGGAATTTTGATGTGATCAAAAGTCCGTCGCAATCACGTAGCGTACGCGGATACTCGCCGGGTAAACTTAATAGACAGCCTCACGCCATTTCCCCGACCAAGTGACTGTAGGAGAACCCCGTCGCCGAAAGCATCCGTCCGGGTGCTCGCGGTGGCGGTGTTCCGCCTTGGTGCACTTCGTCGACGGTATCGGGGGTGCGGCCGCCTACTGAAGTTTGCGACGAGCATTCGATCAGACTGTCGGGAATCTTGTTGAATTGCCCGACTTGATATTGAAAAGTGTTTTCGATAATGAGACTAAAATACGGAGTTTATAACTGTTAGGCATGCGATGTCTAAGGAATTCATTTGGTCAGGCATGCGATGTCTGAAATGGTTGCGGATTCCAACTGTTGTAGTTTTACACTTTCTTTTCTGTGACCGTAAGTGTAATATGTGATATCGCCGGTTTCGTTGCTATATGTCAACGACAATTGGGATGCGCATATTTACTTACGTTGATGACAGGTGATGTTATGTGTTGCTGGATATGTTATATTGGATCGTCGTGTTTGAATAGCCGGGGGTTTTTATGTGAGATAAGTGTTTTTCATTTTCATTCATGTAAAAACTTGTATGTAATATTCTTTTATTGGGGCGCTTCCAGGTTGCGGAAGTTGTCACCGTTTGTATATTATTTACTTTTCCGCACTAGGATAGACCCAAGGAGGGGAGCACAAGTAACCGGGTTCTGGAGTCCAGTGGGAGACCAACTCGAGGAGTCGAGTCCGGGTCTCCTAACTCCAGAATTGGTAGGGTTGCTTGCCGCTCTCGTAGGGGTCTAGGGGTGTGGGTTTGGCTATTCATCGCGACCGTGGAATTCGTGTTTTATACTGGCTCGTATTGAAAACACGGACGTCCTAGTATATCCAATATTTCATATGATTCTTCTGCTGCGATATCTGTGATGTGATCATGTGATGTTCTGTGATAGATACAGTATATAGTATATATGATATATTATATAGACGTTACTTATGTTTTACACCCGCGCTTGCCCTGCCCTGCTCTGCCGTTAGTTACCTAACCTAACGGTGCACGAGGGGACATCGAGGCGAATGCGGATGGCATAAGTGTACGTCGTATTTATCTGTGATGTTTAGGTACTTAAATGATGGGACTTCATTAATGTGATTAATGAAATAAAAGAAACCTAAGATGTTGTAGAATCGAATTTCAAAATAAAACAGGTAGCTACAGTTCTTGCTTTGCACAGCGGTATATGTGATATATCCTGCACCTTATTCGATGAGGAAAGGACCGAGATCCCTTCACCGGGAGTGACTCCTTTAGCAATAACTGGCAGATGCTACACACTCGGTTTGTTTTTTGATTGCTTTTAAGTGTTTTTGCTTTGCACAGTGATATATATGATATATCCCGCAACTCATTCGACGAGGAAAGGACCGACGATCCCTTCACCGGGAGTGACTCCTTTAGCAAAACTAGAAAAGCCTCAAAAACACTCCATTTCAAAATTCATTCGATCCTACAACGATATCAAGTTCATTACGCAATAGGTTTTCAGAAAAACCTGTCGTAGCCCTCCGTCATTTCAGATAAATCCTGTTTAGTATTCGTGCTGCGTTTGTTGACCTTGTCAAGACGCAGTGTGCGGTAGCTAACCAGTATTTATCTGCTTATGCATATGATGCAGATTGGGTTAGGGTAGTCGTGCGGCCTTGTTGACCTTGTCAAGGGTCGTGCGGGTGGGTTTGATTCAATCAAGAAATGACGGGTTGAACTTGACTTGCGGTCTATGGTTTGTTGACCTTGTCAAGGTCATAGATCGTTCGGGGCAAAATATTATCGGGAATTTCAAGTGTTGAAATTTGCAATGAGATTGCATACCTTCTATGAGATAGTTGGATCCCGATACCCGCTGCGAGTAAGAGTTACTCCTGGGAGAGTTTTACATATTACAATTAGCCGATCAAGTAGGTGTCTAGAAAGGTGTTAACGGGGTTACGCCTCTGGGAAAACGAGGTTTACATTAATTAGGTTCGTGCGAAAGCACGGGGGACCTCCCTCAAAGTACCGACACTGGCCTGGCTGAAAGATTGGCGAACTTGTAGTGTGTAATTAATCCCGGCTAGTCTTTCCTTTTAGGGTTTGAAGGAAGATTTGATAAAAAGCAGTGGGAGCCATCCTGATTAGATAAAATTATAACCAATCTATTCTTGCAAGAGCGCACGCTGAGTGTTTTCTTCTCTCTCTCTCCAGGTAGCGACCATATCACGCCTTAATCAAGATAATAAAACGGAATATTGACCGAACCCGCTTGTTATACTGAGCTGGGGAACGTTGGTCCCGCTCCAACTTATAATTGTTATAAGACAGAGCAGGAAATAGGGGATTACCAGAATTCTCGTGCCGCCCAAACGAAGAGAGTGCATGCTGATGCATCATCTTCGGGTGTGTTCATTATACAGAACTGTTTCTCAGTATCCTTTACGTCCTGGGTATGTGATACCAGATCAGGATCCCAGATATGTAATCTGTTACATAGGGCTGCAGAAAGGTAGAGAACTGAGAACGGGTGATAAGTTTCATGAGGCAGAAAACGGGGCAAGTGTTGCAGCCAAGTCTGTTGGTCACTGTCACCCTGTATTACAATACATTGATTCTGAACGAATGTTATTAGATACCGAACCTGTTATGCAAAATCATATCTGTCTCTTTATTAGTAAAGAAACGATAAAATTTTGTATTGATGGATAATGTTTTGAACATTTCCTATATCAAAAGTTGATCGGTTCAGGCACGTTATCTAAAAGCATTGATGTTCTAAATCAAACTACAGTTCTTAGTATACGGAACACATACAAGAGGAAGAGTTCAGAAATGAACGAATCCTACTTGAGGTATTGTAGACTAGGTCAGATCAATGTGACCCGACTAGCTAGAGTTACATAAAGATGCATATTTAAATTAGTTTGAATTTACATCTTGTGAAACTCACCAGTCATGTCACAAAGATATAATGACACTAGCTCTGTTTATTGGAAACAGAGAAAGAGTTAGTGAACTCTTGGGATGATACATGTTGATGTATGTAGATCCCCAGTCTGCATATACCAAGACCGGTTCTTTGTACTTCATTACATTCTCTGATAATCTCTCGAGATTCAGACATATGTTCCTGTTGAAACACAAGTCCGAACCTTTTGAGATATTCACAGAATATAAGTTAGAAGTAGAAAACCAAACTACGGGTATAAGTATTATGTCCTATGATGAGATCGAGAAGGAGAATACTTGAGCATGGAATTCCTGGATTATTCTAAAGGAGAATGAGATTCTCTCTCAGCATTACTCCTCTGTATACACCATAGCACGATGGTATATCGGGGCGGAGCAATCACACCCTATATGATATGGTGTGCTCTATGATGAGTACTACTGAGTTACCTTTTTCCTATTGGGTGTTATGCACTTGAGAAGCTGCATACCTATTGAATAGGGTTCGAATCAAATCAGTTGCCTACCAGTTCATATGTGATCTGGAAAGGGAAGAGCCCATATCTTAAGTTGGTTAAGATTTGGGGTTGTCCGGCCTATGTCTAAAAGCAAAATCCGGACACGCTCGAGGCAAAGTCTGTAATGTACAACTGGAAATGTTCCAGCTATACAAACTGCAGCTCATGATTTGAAAGAACCAAAGGATTCAATAGTTACCAACGAACCTCAGCCTCTCCGCCGATCTAGTAGGGTTCCTCACCCACCTGAGAGATACTTCTGTTCCTCTATGACAGTGGGAGCGAGGATTGCATCATGAGATGATGACCCAACTAGTTTCGAGCTGGCCATCAGGAGTAAGACTCTGTAAGAATGGCTGGATGCTTATCGATCTGAGATGGAATCCTTATACACCAACAAAGTATGGACTTTGGTTGCTATATCTGAAGGGTTAAATCCCCATCAGGAGCAAGTATATCTTGAGAAGATTACTTGGTGTACATGGAAAGGTTGAGACTTTCAAAGCTAGAATTGTTAAAGGTTTTCGTCATCGACCAGGCGTGGATAATGATGAAACCTTTTCCAGTAGCTATGCTTAAGTCCATCCAGATCCTACTTGTCACGGCTACATACCATGACTGCGATATCTGGTGGTTGGGTATCTTGACTGCTTTTCTAAATGATGATTTAGAAGAGTGCGTCTATAAGTACACAGCCAGAGGGCTTCGTAGACAGTGGGAGCAGCGGAAACGTGTGCAAGATGCTTTATAGGATAAAGCAGGCATCGCGGAGTTGGAACATCTGTTTTGATGAAATAGTCAAAGAGTTTGACATCATCAAAATGGTAGATGAACCTTGTATAAACAAAAAGGTAGTAGGGAGTATGGTGACGATCCTCGTAGAGTACGTGGATGACATACTCTTGATAGGGAAAGAGTTTCCTATGCTACGCTCGATCAATCTCCGCTTATCACAAAGATTCTCCATATAGGATTAAAGTGATACCTACTAACTCCTGGATTTTGGATCTATGAGATAGATCTAAATGGATGTTAGGATTCTTACTTGTCGAAGTGAGATGGTAACACATGATCCTGGGGAGAATCGCTGGAAGGGTTCCAGGGTGATAAAGACGACTGAGTGTCAGTCACAGGCATTGTCTTAACCCTCAGTAAAGGGACGGTATATTGGAAGAGTTCCAAGATAGATACCGTGACATACTAGACGATAAAGGCAGCATACATCGCTACTTAAGATGCTACCAAAGAGGCTGTTTGGGTGTATATTGGTTCATGAGATGAACTATGTTCCTCCCATTGTGTGACAATGGAGTTGTGGCTCATGCCATGGAACGCCGGTCCCATCAGTGATCCAGACATATTCTAAGGCAGTATCACTTGATCATGGAGATGGTTGATCTCCAGGGAGATCGAAGTTAGGAGAGTAGACTGAGAGAACAACACAGCGGATCCACTCACAAAGGCCTGTTCCCAAAGAGAGACTTTTATGGGATGGTTGAGTATGAGATACTGCAACCACTGCTATCAGATGGCCCTAGTGCAAGTGGGAGATTGTTAGTTATATGTATGCCCTAGAGGCCATTACTGTACATTGGATGTATATTGTAGTGGATGCTGGGATATATATAGGGAGGACTTTCTTGCTCGACATGATAGTATGCTATCTGGTTTCTCTTTACCTTAACGTGTATACTGATTGTCTCTCTGTTACATGTTGGTAAAGCCCTTAGGATGTGTGCTTGACTACCTGGACTATGATGCGGATCATACTAGTGGGGACATGGTAGTCCATAAGTACATCCTTCAAAGTCCCTAGTCGAGGGTGTATCGAGACGGGGCATCGATATACCAGAGTAGACTAGCGTATACCTTCTCGACCCATACAGATGGGCGATGGATGATCCCATATCCATTGGTGTTTGACATCAGAGATGATATACGGGTGCTCAGTAGAGACTGGGTACACTGGACGGACTCGCCGAGAACTCCCAGATGGTATTATACCTCACGTCAGATGGCAGTTCTCTGGTGACACTGGTACAGAGTAGTCTGTTGACCCGAGATCGTCATAGAGTCTTGTGTGGTTCCCACTGTGCTTTGATTTCCATCTTACCACGTCCAAGAGGGCGTGCAAAACGGTGGTTTTTGGGTACAGTCCCGAGTCATATGGAGGCAATGAGCGATAGGAGGGGATTCGTCTCTCCCGGTATAGGGGGTTGATGTTGCGCTGTGTTCGATTGGCTATAACTGGAAATCCCTGGCCAGGGTTGCTGAGATTTACTGGTAAGTGTTACCAGTAGTTTCTCGAAAAGTTATAGACCTCATATCGACACGACTTATCGAGCTATTGGGGTCTGACGTTTACCACCCCTAGGCGAGATATGCGACATATCAGAAGATCAGACCGGACTGTACGGTAGTGTTACTGGTCGGATTCACTGGAGTGTGAGCGGGCTTGCTCGTCGATCTTCAGATCGCTCAATACCCGGGTGGCCGTTACGTTTAGCAGACCGCTTGCGGCTTGTGGGTGTTTGATATGATCATCATCTGCTGCCGGCGTATTGACGAGTCTTTAGAGTCCTACACAGAGGTTTCCTGGCTCAAGCGAAACGAAATAGGAGCGCATATGAGATATGTGCGGGACCGAGAATAATACCAGTATGTGATACTGGATTCGATTCTCGCGATGTGACATTGATCGGTTATATGCGATATAGCCGGGTTATCGAATCAAGTGTTGATTCGATAAGTTGTTACTATAGATACCAGTCGGTTATGTGCGACATGACCGGATCATTGAATCAAGTGTTGATTTAATGATTTAATGTATAATTATATATTTGATATATTACTTTGCATTAACTAGTATCGGTTCACTTTAGACGGATTTTCTCATTTGGTTCGTGCGCATTGCATATGCGATATGTTTTTGTGCACTAGTATGTATCATGTTTGATGATGCATGCTAACTTGAGTTTGTGTAAAGATTAAACCATGGTTATTCAAATGGTTAGGGTTTTGTTTTTCATATTTATTTATTTATTTATTCATTTATTTTCTTTTTGGTAAAAGAAATGAGAAGAATGGTGGCTTTCTTTGTTTGTAGTTGAAGATTCATGAACCTTTGACTTTGTCCACCATTCTTATCTCATGCTTAACCTAACCATTTGATTTAACCCTAGTTCAATCTCTACACTTGACCATGGTTTAGATTATGATAAGTTTTGATTATTCTTTTCTTTTTCTAATTAACTTATCATAACTATTTTCCTTCTTCTTCTTCATTCTTCAAGTGAAGAAAACCAAGCTCCATCAATGGTGATTGTTGGAAAAGAGTGAGAAATCCAAAACTAAAGTCTACCCACTTCCTATTTCTTCATCCTCTACCTCTTGCCAAGTAGTAGAGTGTGTTTACTTCACAAGTTTCTTGACTTGGTGAAGTTGTGAGCTTGATCTAGCGATGCCTCGACGTAGATCATCTTCGGCATGGACATTGACGACCTAGCTCCCTTTTTCTCCGACGAAGTCGACTCTAGAGCCCAGATTTGATTTGGACAGCGGAGAGGACCTTGTTGCGGAGCCGTGGAGGTGGAGCACCGGATCTACAAAGGTTGTATTTCCGTATCTTTTAGTTAAGTGTTAACTAGTTAGCTTTTTCGCCTAGAAATCTAGCAAACGATCCGTAGTTTAGGGTTTGTAGGCACCGTAAAATTTGAAATTGGCATGGTTGATGCCTTGTGAGACCTCATTAGTGTGCCTAGGAACCCTACAGCTCGACCTCTCAAGACTGACTCCCACCATGTCTGTGCGAGACCCTCTAGTCGGAAACTCGCAAGCTCTACCCATCGATCATCCGAACATCTCAGCGAACGGCAGATCCTGGCTAAACTGTCAAGGAACGTCTGTGGGTCCTCCGCTGCCTCGGTGCCGGTGAATACTGGAGGTCTCAGCCTCATGAAATCCTGTAGTGAAACCGGGATGGTCACGGTGGTAGTAGTAGGAGCAGGTATCATGGTCGTCTGTGATGTAGTAGGTACGTCATCCGGCCTCGGTGTACGACTGGCTGCAACTAGGGATCCTACCATCTGACGTAGCTCCTGCATGCCTCCCATCATCTGTCGCAACTCCTCCATACCAGTCTTGAGCCTATCCATACGGCCTGGGGAAGGTGGATCGGTCTGTCCCTGCGGCGTAGGCATACCACCCTGCTCAGTCCTAGTCTCGGACGAGCCAGCTCGAATCTCGTCTCTGGCGGCAGCCCTCTGTGCCCTCGTAGCCTTCGGCGGCATAGTGGCTGTTACAGGAAAACGGATAGTAAGAACAGTGCAATAGGATCATAGGATACACGGAATTGAAGAAGGAATTTTCAAGCAAGTATATCCTAAAGTCACTTAGGCGGAGTACCGTATCGTAAGTATGCCGCGGACATACGCACGCTACGTTACCCTGCTTAAGTCACTTACTCCATCTACCAAGGGTCATCCTACACTCACAAAGGTAAAACCTATCGCTCTGATACCAACTTTGTCACGACCCGCAGGGTACGGAACGTGACTGGCACTTAAGTTTACGAAACGTCTAAAGACGTCCGTAAAATAACTAAGCCAAAGCCCAGAAAACAAAACCAATTAAGCAAAAGAGTGAAGAAAACCCAATCAATTGAAAGCGAGTTTATCAAATAAGTCATGTAAAACCCTTTTTAAAAACAATACCAATTTTTCCGAAAATTTCGGCAGAGTCTCCTTTGTAAATACTGGCCCCCAAAATGGGTACAACAAAATATATATGAATCCAACAAAATAGGGCATCCCCAAGCGGGAGCTAGCTCTTCGCCACAAGGCGGTCACAAATCCCACGCAATATAAAGCAACAACAAGCAAAATAATCATAATGAAGCATAAGAAAAAAAACAGCATGTCGACTCAAGTGAGCTCGACCCCAAAATACAGCATAAAAGTCCACAAACCTCACAGTCTCATCTCTAGGTCAATACAATAATACTGGTAGAAACAGTATATGGAGTGCACTAGATACAAAGAATATACAAGGTGGTACAAAAATAGTAACATAACCCACCTAAGAGCAAAACCTCGAGTCCAGGCAAAGGAGGCAAAAGAACAAGTGCGCCCGCCGCTACTGTACTGACGGAGCGGACCTGCAAAAGACTGTGGCACAACGGGGGTGAGTTGCCAACTCGTGAGTAATAAATAACACCTACAAAGGCTATCGTATGCATGCACACAAGCATCCTAGCATCTAAAATACAGGTATGAATGGATGCACTAGCAGGTGTGTATACAACATCAGTGTACGAATATGTATGCAACATGAATATCTGAGGTCTCAATAGGTATCTATAAGAAACATTTTATCTCTTTTTGTTTTTGAAACACTTTTAGAATGCCAGCATAATACTCAAGGAATCGACGAGAACCGGTGTCCAGCAACGACACCTAAAAGCTGTCTCAAATCTCATAAATCCATGTCATAGTGTCTCTGGCCTCAGCCGTCCGGCTGACCCATCTCAAATATCAATATCTCATCATCTAGCGGCCACGGTCGGTATCCTCTGGATATCCACCGTCCCAAACAGACACCGGTAGGTAATCCGTCCCCTGCCAGGCTCAACGTCAACACCACATTCCTCTTGCCCCGGGGTACCTTACCGGGCCCACCATGTACCCGTGCCGGTTCCTCCACTCCTCGACACGGATTTCCAAAACCACAGCAAACTCATGGTGGACGACACTTACATCACTAGAAAACCGCAATTTACATATTTTAAAAATATAATAAGTTTAGAAATTTTGCGGCTTTCCCCCGAAATCCAGCAATATCATAAAATCTCAAGAAATCTTCATAAGTGCATATATCAGTGATAATGAATGCATATGGTATCAATAATCAAGTTGCGATGTGTGATTAATGGATTAAGCATGAACAATTAATATGATGAAGTACATGCACATGAATAGCAATCCTACGGTTTCATTTTAAGGAATTAAAGGCAATAGCACAAGTTTAAGTATCAATTAGTAAAAGGTTTAAATTTAAAGGTTATCTAGTGTGGTGGCATGGCAATTACCAGGGTGTGTGTGTAAGCATGAATAGTGCTCGTGCTGCATATAAAAACCCTGGCAATGGTGCAGGTGTCCTATAAAATGGTTTCGTATAGGTATGTCAATATAATGCATGGATGCAGCAAATAATCATATACGTATTTCACCACTAATTACTAACATCACTAAGAATCTTGTAAGTTACTAAAACTATCGGGCGGCTTGCGCCATCCAACGATAGTCCCCCGTAGATGTTACATCTACTCACCGGAATCCCTGGCTAGCTGTGTCCAATCACCGCTTTCCCCTTTCGCGCCGCGTCTGACGTCTCCGCGACCGAACCTGGAATTTACATCAATACCAAACATAAGGTTACATATCAAGAACGACGCAAAACCCAAACGAAACTACTAATGTTCGCTAGCTAGGTACAACGGGCGCAGGGTGCACGGAACACACGCGAAAATCGCAAAAACTGCCAAAAAACGCCGATTTGGTCGCCCGGCAAAACTAAAACCCGACTACCCAAAAATCCGCACTCACGCATCCTAAACGTCATAGGAGATTCTAAAAACATCCCCAAGGTATCACGAATAATCCACCAATTAATTCTAACAAAAACCTAGTAAGCACAAAACTAGCAATTTTGGTGCAAAAATCGAAACTTAGCGATACGGTTATCACAATCCAACCACACAACAAGCAATCTACAAACACTATAATTACAACACATTAGCAAAGATTCAAAACCTATTTTCCATAAACAACCATACTTGAATTATATAACCTAGCAATTCTTAATCCAAACTATATATGAAAACCTTAAATTAACACTAATTTATAACTCAATTAGCAAGTTAACCTTCTAGATTAGGTTAGCAAAATAACTAGATAACAAATTAGATTTAATCAATTAAATAATGGTTTCTAAACCCTAATTCAACTCATTTATCATGCTTCACAACTCACAATCCATACACAACCCTCTTCTAGATTTTGGTAAATTAGCAAACTTAATGCAATTTCACCCAAGTTTAACATAGATTAGGTTAATAGTAAGCCGCTTAAGCAAGGTAACCATAAAGATTAGTTAAGTAACAACTAGATTAACTACAAATCAATTTAATTAACTATCATGGCTTCAAAACCCTAGTTAAATACAAACTATTCTTTTATAAACTAGATTAGAAATTAGTTAAACTTTTAACACTAAAACCATATACATAAAGGAATTTAGCCAAAAGAAATTAACTTGATGGAAATTATACCTCAATTTGAGATCTAGCAAGAATAAATTTGCTCCAAATGATGGCCTCAAGCATCAAAATCCAAGCTAGGGAGGTGAAGGAAAAGAAAGATGAAGGATGGGTTTAATTTGTAAGCTTTAATTTGCAAATTTTGATGAATTAAACTTGAAGAATTTTGAAGAAAATGAGAAGAAAAGAGATGAAGAGGAGGGGTGCAGGTTTCGGCCAGATAGGAGGTGAGGGGAAGGTGTGGGTCAGTGGGGAAAAGTCATGAGTCAACTCTCCAAAAGTCAATGCACCATACCTTATCAAACTATATTTAAAATAAATCAATAAACCAACTAATTCAACTCAAGAAAGAAAACAAAAAGTGAGGCCAGAAATTTCTGGACTTATTCAAGGTGGGGCTGTCCTAGGGCTGAGGGAAGAGAGAGAGGGGTTTTACAAAAGAAATTTTATGCAAAAAGACCCCCTACAAGTCAAAAATTGCAAGTTTTAGCTTAAAATTCAATAAATTCGTTTACTATCATAAAAATTAGTAAAAATTCAAAATAAAATACTAAAAATTTATGTTACCACTAGATTTTAATTATCATAATTTTAAAGATTAAAATTAGCCCGGAAAAATTTGTATTTATCGCTAATTTAATGTATTTTCTTACCGGCTTAAATAATATTAAAAAATTGAAAAATAGGGAAAATTTTTTAAATGACCAAAATTTCATAAGTAACTCATTAGCTACTAAAAACAAGCAATTACCTATCCATTTTAAGTATAATTAGCCCTAAACTGCAAAATAACAAAAAGACGGTTTTCGGAAAAATACCGAATTTTCACCGATTTTCAGGAAAACACCAAAACGACTTTTCAAGACGCTACATTCTTCCTCCATAACAAAGATTTATATAGAGAGCAATCTCGTATCACAAGATATGAGACCACGAACGAATTTCTTCAAGTGAAGTTGGCTGTCGGGTCATCTGTAAGGGACTACGTCCTTACGATGACTTGCTATATTGATGAGCTCATGGACCTGGAGACCAGGTTGGGAAACAGGTCATATGCTGACTTATTTCCAAAGTCCCTACCCTTTACTTACACCCTAAAAGAAACTAGGGAGAAACCCGCTCTGCTTATTGGGGGACCTTCTTCTTCTGCATCGAGGGTGAAAGCAAAGGGTGAAAAGAAGAAAACCTCTACAAAGCCGATATACGGTGTCAGTGAAGTAGAACGAAAGGGAAGAACAAAAGTTTCAGGACTTGGTGTAGGGAAGGATGGATGTTCCTATTGTTATGGGAAGGGGCATTGGCAGAAAGATTGCAGGGCTATTGAAGCCAGAAGCCAGGATTCGAAGCATGTTGTGGCTTAAGCCTCGGGTGTGTTTGTAATTGAGAACTGTTTGTCGATTAACTCTACTTCCTGGGTACTAGATACCGGATTAGGATCTCATATCTGTAATTCTTTACATGCTTTGAGAAACCATACAGTTATCAGGGTAGGTGATATGTGTTGGATATAGTGCCCTCAGAGTCAATTATTGGATCACAGGTACGTGATTGCAATAATTGAAGGAGGACATATACCGGTAGGACAGTCTTACTCAAGATGATAGTATGCTATCTGGTTTATCTTTATCATCATGTACATGCTTTAGGTGACATTACAGGTCACTATTGCACGTTGATAGAGCCTATAGGATTCTTGCTTGACGGCCAGCAGTATGATGGCGATCATATACGTGGGAGCTGGGGTCTATAAGTACATCCTTAAAGTGGTCCCTAGTAGTGGAAGTTTCGAGACTGGGCATCGATACTCCATTAGTAGACTAGTGTATACAGTCGAGACCCCGACGAGGGGCGGTGGCCGGTCTCATAAGCTATCGGTGTCAGTTGGTTCACCTAAGATGTATACAGGTGCTCATTGGGTTATGAGTACACCGGACATGACTCGCCGGGAACATGATAGTTGGCATTATACCTGACGTCAGATAGCAGTTCCCTGGTGACATGTGTACAGGTTAGTTCATTGACCTGAGATCGTCATTTATCTTGTGTGAGTTCCCATTGTGCTTTGATTATTACCCTACCACAGCTCAAATGAGTCATGCAAACAGGTTTTAGTTGGGTACAGTCCCGAGCCACATGGAGGCAGTGAGCGGATCGGCAGGGGTTTCGTCACTCCCGGTATTATGTGTGAGATCGCGCTGTGTCTAGGAGAGCCATTACACGAAGTACTTGGCCAAAGCAGGAGATTTACTGGTAGGTATTCCAGTAGTATCTCAGGGTGTTCTAGGCTACACTCCGACATGACTTGTACCGCTTTTAGGGGTCTGACTTTTACCAACCCCCTAGGCCCGACATGCGATGCTCATAGACGAACGGACTGGACTGTACGTATATTGTCACTGACAGGCTCAGTAGGGTGTCAGGATGAGTTTGCTTATCGACCTCCCTTTTGGTCTACCTGGTAGCCCGTTACGTATGGCTAGTACCACTGACGTGCTAGTGGTTAAATCCACATCCAAAGTATTGACGAGTCTTTAGAGTCCCCCACAGACAGTTTCTTAAGTTTCGGGCGAAACGTTGTAGAGGCCATATGATATATGGCAGGGTTCGATCATATACGTGTAGTAGTGCACGGATCATGATCGGGCGGATCATACTAGTGGGATTTGATTTAAACCGGATCCTAGTATTAGATTTGTTGGATTACTTTAGTCTCATCTCATTCGCATTCAGTCGGAATACGGATGCGGGTATGTATATACAGGTGAGGGGTATCCTTGTGATCCGTCGCGAGTTTACTTTAGATATTGCCGTATCTTTTTATTGTTGTAAACATTTGGGTTAATGTTTTCTTTGGTGGAAATAGTGAGCTTAATTCATGATGAGGTGCATTAATTATGACATGGACAAGGCTGGTGACTCATTGTCTTATTCTTTGAACCATGTCATGTTTAGTGATTGATTTAAGTGTTGATATGATGAGAAGAGAGAGAGGGAAGCCAAGGGTGGAGTTTTGCTCTTGTATTTTTGATCTCTCACTCTCATTTTTATCGTAATACAACACAAGAAAGAAAGGCCTCTTCTTCTTCCTCCTCCTCTAGCTCACCATTTCCATTGATGGCTTCATCTTCAACCTCCATCCATACACACTCATGCGTTGAGAATCAATGGATGCATGAGATAAAGTGATCACACACATTCTCTACATCACCTTGGACACGTCGGATGGCAAACATCATGTCCGAGTTGCTTCGAACGAAGCAGGAGCCCGTAAAAAGACTCGAAGATGTGGTGCCCTTTCCGACGAGGAGACCAGAGATTGGAGATGCAACGAGGAGCTAGGGATGGTGGCTAAAGACCGAAGGACACGGATCGATCGGTATAGCTTTTCTAACCTTTCTCTAGTTGCTAGTTGTAGGTTAATGGTTCGATCCGGATTTAAAGTATATGATAGCGCCGGTTTCAAGTTTTGAAAAAGTTTTCGTTTCCGCATTTTGGCCTTGGACAGACGGCCGGGGCGCTACCGTAGACTTACTTGTATCAGAGCCACACCATTAACCTTTACTAGCTTGTCCTAACGTGTTTAAAACATCGATTGAATGAAATTTCCAAAACCGCGATTCCAATTTTGCAGTTTCTGTCGAATTTTTTTTGTGGTCTAAATTTTTTTTGAGTATTGTATAAAATCAGGCAGGCTTTTCTATGAACACTGCAGAAATTTTGTTTAAAGATCTCACCCTAGTGCCGTGGAACCGCGACATTACCCTCGTTTTGGCCGCAGTTCGGCCGCACTACTGTAGCATTAGGGCACCAAATTTTCTGCAGTGATCTTTTACTTGGAATTGGGGTTTCTGGTGTTTTGAGTTTTGGCCCAGATTATTTTGGGTACTGGGAATTGTGCTTGGGGCCCACTTCGGGAAATTTTGTTGATCGAAAAATTTAAATATGTTAGTTTACAGTACTTACATTATATCTGTTACCGTGAATGTCATTCGAGCGATAAATCTTGTCTAATTGTTATGGTTCTTTTAGACGGATTTGCGAATATGACATTCACGTTGATGTTCTGTGTTGTGCTGTGATGTTGCGGATTTGTCGTGGTGGATAGCCTGGATGCAATGGTAGTACAGTTTGGTTGTATTTGCACATTTGATATTGCGGGGAGAGAGTCCGACATGTGGACTGCCGTCACTGCCTGTTTGTATATTATTCTTTTGGGGTACGACCGGGCTGAGGTCGATGTACCCGTTGTATATATTTTACTTTCTGTACTAGGATTTCCCCGCGGTAGGGTGCACGGGTAGCCGGGTTCTAGAGGGCAACGGGCCCGCATCTCATGGCTTTGAGATGGAGGGGGCTTCACTCTAGAATTGGCGGGCTATTCGCCGCACTCGTAGGGGGTACAGGTTGACCCAAGGAGGGGTGCTAAAGTTACCGGATTCCGTGAAGTGCTGGGTGGTCCATTCACTTTGTTGAAGGGGGCTGCCTCGCTTCAGGTTTTGGCGGGTAACTTGCAGCTCCCATAAGGGTCTAGGATTTCATTGCACCGGCTATCCACACGATCAGGGGAACGTCGGGTTTCAGTAGTGGCTCTATGATACCCGGGGATCCCAGATTATCTGTATTGTTCTGTGATACTTATTACATTTCTGTGATGTTGCATTTTTATCACGCCATGAGCGAATATTATATATTGATATATATACTAGTAGATGTTGTATATGTTTTACACCCGCGCTAGTCCTGTCCCCGCTCTGTCGTTAGTTAAGTAACCTAACGGGTGATGACGGGACCTAGTGGCGAATGCGGATAGCATATACGTACATCATATTTTCGTTCTTTTGTGGTGTGATTAATTAATGGGACTGGATTGATTCGGATCAATGCAAGCTAAACAAACCCGTTTGATGTTGTTGGAACATTTTTCAAAAAAAGCTATTATTGCAAGGACGTTCTCTTTTGCTTTGCACAGTGGTATTCGGTTATGAATATCTAGCACCTCAGTTGACGAGGCGAGGGCCGAGATCCCTTAACCGGGAGTGACCTCTTGGGCAGAAGTTTGCGTCCGGGTAATAACTTCACTATAGTCGATTGCTTTTTGCTTTGCATCGTGGTATTCAGTGGGAATACGCTGCACCTCATTCTACGGGGAAAGAGCCGAGATCCCTTCACCGGGAGTGACCTCTTTAGCAAAGGTTTCCGCCACTATATTTTTATAAAAAGCTATCCGGTTCCTTCAACGATATCAAGTTCATTACGTTAAAAGTTTTTCGCAAAAAACCATTCGTAGCCCTCCGTCATTTCAGACGGGTAGCACTTAGTATTCATGCTATGTTTGTTGGCCTTAGTCAAGGCATAGTGTATGGTAGCTATTTGTTATTTTCCTGCAGCATAGATAAATGCGTTGGTTTGGGACAGTCATACAACCTTGTTGGCCATAGTCAAGGGCTTGTACGGGTGGGTTCAAATTAACCTGGACAATGACGGGTAGAACTTGACATGTGACTTATGATTTGTTGGCCTTAGTCAAGGTCATAAGAGCATGGGGTAAAAATCACATCTGGAGTTTCTAAAGAAACTGAAACTTGCCAGATATGCGCATACCTTCTGGAGTGTGATAACGTGAGTGGATTCCATCACGTTATCATGCGATGATAGTTGGATCCCGATTCCCACTGATGAGCTGGTTTAATACTCGGGTGATCCCGACTAATTCTTCTTTCAGGTTTGGAGGAGAATTTGAGGTTACAGTGGGAGATTTCCTGATTGGATAAGTTGATAACCATTCTGATCTAGGTTAGAGTGTACACAGAGTGTTTCTTTTCTCTCTCTCTCTTTGGCAGCGACCATGACCCGACCCTTGACTATGACTCAGAGACCAGGTTAACCGAAATTTCTGAAAACACTGGCTTTTGGATTGTCTGAGTTGCATACCTCATTGCCACTCCTACTTTTACCCTTTTCTCCAGAACACCCCGTATTACTACGAACATCCACTTCTATTGGATAAAACTATCACGACCCGAAAGTACGGAAAATGACCGGCACTTAAACTACGAAACGTCTCGAGGCGTACGTAATCTAAGTAAGCCGAAAACCCAGAAATCCAAACCAAGAAAAGTAGTAGAGTGAAGGAAAACCAATTTAAAATCAAGTAGTTTTAATAGCATAAGCCGAATTATGCGGTTTTAAAAAAAACATCAAGTAGTTCCTGAAAATTTCGGCAGAGTCTCCTTTGTAAATACTGGCTCCCAAACGGGATACAACATAAATAGTATACGAAATCAATAAAAAGGCATCCCCAAGCGGGAGCTAGCTCTTCGTCAATCGACGGTCACAACCACACAAGCAATATAATATACAACGCCAACGGCGAGGATCAAAATTCAAAACGAAACTCAAAACCACAAGAAAATTGCAAAAATATAACGCGCGACTCTAAGGTCGAAAGAATAACATCACTGGTCTCTATCTCAAATAAATACAGGTTTGGTTGATGGAATTTACTAGATACAACTGAATAATATTATACAAAGTAATATGATGGGTACGATACCAATAAACCCACCTACTAGCTAGTCACCCGAAAAAAGCAGTGCCAGCAAGCCGTAATGAAACCTGTACGGCAAAACCTGCAAGAAACTGGGGCACAACGGGGGTGAGTTGCCAACTCGTGAATAGAAAAACATCTACGAAAAGAAATCGCATACATGACGCAATCCTAGGTCATACGATCAATATATACAATCCTCAAATAAAACCAGCAGTCTATAACAATGACTAGGGTAAATATCTAACCCGAGTATAATCTCATGTGCCCGTGTCAGTGCCTCAGGTAGCAATATATCATGAATGAGGTATGAATGCATGAAAACAGATTACATATAAATGAAGAAACTTTTTTAACAAATTAGTGAGATTTCCTTGTATTTTTAAAATGAGATATCATAAATGAAATCAGCATCAACCGTGTCTAGCATCGACACAAAACATTAACCACAAAGTCTCGAAATCTCAATGTCTCAATCTCGATACCTAGGGCGCCGTCAGTCCAGATCGGCCCCTACCATCCATCTCAAGACCACGACGGTATCCTCCGGATATCCGACGCGTCGGGTAATATCACCGGTCGGTAGTGCTCCCCTGCCGGGCTCAACGTCAACAACACATTCCTCTTGCCCCGGGGTACCGCACCGGGCCCACCATGTACCCGAAACGGTTCCTCCACTCCTCGAATCGGGTCTCGAAATCCATCAGCAAACTCATGGTGGACGACTCATACATCATAGGTAAACCGCACTTTTTATTTAAAAGAGAGGGAAGAAGCTTATACAAGTTTTGCGGTTTTCCTCCAAATCCAGAAAATCTCATAGAAATCCGAATCCAAATCATCAATAGTATATAAACCCATGAATATAGGCATAAGAATCCATGAATACGGCATAACAATGAATAACAGTATACATGAAGTGACAAGTAATAACTACAATATCTAAGCTGGCATATAAGGTAAGTACACTAATATTATGTCAAACTACTAGCTATCTAGCTAAGTTAAGCAATAATATTTTCTAAGGTGTACGTGACATGGCAATTACCGATGAAGATGTGTGTGAGCCGGCAATTAAGTGTACGTGGTACATACGCATGATATCACTAATGGAGTATGAAACATAAAATAAGCATGCGATGCGAAGCGGACCACAAAAATGAGCTGGAGCTGAAAACTAGACGCAACTATAACTAATCTGCATTAATCTAATATAAGTCCTACAAATGGTGCCTTTTGAAATAACACGAATCATGGGGTTTTGAAAATAGGAGCCACGGTGTTTTTATGAAAAGATACGTCCTTCGAATTATCCGTAAGATCCCTTGGGCTGTCTTTTAAAATAACCGCGATTCGTTAGTTTTGAAATAGGTAAGAATCAAATCTAATCTAACAACTAAACTAAACTAAATGGCTAAACTAACAAGCTGGACTACAGGTAAGGAAACCGCCTATCATCTGAGTCGATACATATACATACCTGTATATATGTATAGTCGGTGATCCCGCCTCAATAATATCAAATCCATAACAAGACATCCCCAGTCAAGAGTGCGGATCAATCATCAAAATATAGCTCGTACGTAAATCCGTCGTACGGCATCCCCAAATCTGGGTACGGGTCAGTATCACATTTGTCATATTATTCATCAAGTATTCTCTTTATCAAGATCATCATCTGGGTACTGACCTACGTCTAGCACAATGCCAACATCATCACAAAAATCAAGATCTGACTACTGATCGACAGACTAGTATAAATCGGTATTTTCATCATATATATCACTATTGCTATGGCATCATCATTCCCAAAATCCTTTAAAGTATCAAGACGTATCTTAATCATGAATTTTATCGTCATAACATGTTATTTCACCGATATCATAATCTCAGGTCAACTCCTCGACTCATATCAATCCCATGTATCATCCTCAAATCCGTATGGGAGCACAATATCCCAAAATCCACGTGAACACATATCCACATAGGATCCTATAACCACATATGACATAAGGATGCATGCAAGTATGTATGCGTGTGTACGTATGTGTAGTTCACCCAATACCCTAAGGTTTCGTAACCTTTCATCAATCCGATATACCAATATCCATTTAAACATCAAAATAAACCCAACAACATATAATATTTATAGGTGTGTATACGCATCCGTATACATCACCTCGGACTGCGGGGGTGCTATACGCCATCAACTCGACTTTTCCCCGTAGATATAAATCTACTCACCTGGTCCTCGCTCGCCGGTGCCGACGTCGCCATGCGCTTGCTTGTCTTCTCGAAGTCCACATGGGGTACCTACATATCATAACGCACCGTATCGCATTAAAATCCGACTAATGGCCAAATCGACGGACGAATCCCACATAGGTCAAAACCTATGGTTGCCTTCACAAATCGACCCAAAAACTCTCGACGTCGGCGTACAAATGCCAAACCATCGAGAAAGCTCCCAACACACTCATTTGTACAATTACAAGCACTAATTATAGTACAAAATAGCTTAAAATTCACAAAAACCCCAATTTCACTTAAAAAGTCATTTTTCCGATAATCTAGCAAGCACAATTCGCCGTTTTTGTACAAAACATTATGTTTAAACAAATCTAGTGGCCATAATACTTATTAAATATCTTAAATAAGTCATAAAAACAATTTTCATAATTTAATCTCATTAAATTCCATTAACCCCAAAATTCTAGTTTACAATTTTACCCAATTTTAACACTTTTAAAGCAACAATACATAATTCAACAACTAGATTAGGTTTCGCACAACCTAAGGTGTTAAAATACTCATTAACATGCCAAAGACATGATGAAAGCCTTACCATATTTTAATTCTCAATTTAACACAATATTTACAAAAACTAGTTTGCAATATATATACTTATCACAAATTTAAATTAACAAAAATGCAACTAGCAACTAGATTTGATTTCTGCAAGCAATTATATGTTAATCTACCCATCACAATCCTAATCAAATGTTCAAACCCTAATCTTCATTCAAAACCATACACTTGAAATTTCAAACTTCAATTCAAAACCCTTTTTCTTTCTTAAACACCTAATTAAACACTTAATTAACTTAGATTAAGCAACTAGATAACAAATTTAGCAAAAGCATGAGATTATACCTCCCATGAGATCAAGCTCAAGATCTAGCCTCCTAAAATGCCATTTTGATACCTAGATCCGTGCTAGAATGGCTAATGAGAAATGGGTAGGAGTTGGATTTTGATTTGGATTTTTGCTTGATTTTTAGTGGATTTTTCTTTGGATTTTCTTTGATGGAACAAAGAGAGGAGAAGAGGAAAAAGGGGCTGTTGGGGGGTTGCTAGTTTCGGCCAGAAGTGTGGGGGGTTAGGTGAGGGAGGAGAGAGAGTGAGGTGGAGAAAGTTAGTTCAAGTCAAAGTCAACTCAAATTATATCATTTTCTACTTTTTTCTTTTCTTTTCTTTTGACAAAAGAAGTGATTGGAGAGAGGGAGCGGGGGAGGGCTGTCATGGTGGGGCCGGCCATATGGGGAGGGGGGAGAGAGGGTAAGGTGTGGGTGTGTGGGTTAGGAAAAAGATAAATGCTAAACCCCAATTCCCATTAACACTAATTTCACCGAAAAAAAGCATTTTTCTTCGATATTTTCTAAACCGTTTTAGCAAACGATTTCATTTCAAAAACCACATGATAAAATTTTATTTAATGTTTTATGATGCACAAAATTTGTTTCAACTCATTCCAATTTGTAATTTTCCCTAATTAAATGTATTACTGAAGGCTTAAAATAATAATAAAATAAATTTTTTTCAGAAAATTTGAAATTTCACCAGTGGCTCAATAAACACCAAATTCTAGCCATTACATAGCTAGAATATGTATATTTAATTTTTATAATAAGATATTTGCATTTTGACTTTTTACAGAAAACTCCCTTATTTTACCGATTTTTCCGAAATTTCACCGAAACGATTTTCAAAACGCTACAATCTTCCCCCCTTAAAAAAATTCGGTCCCCGAATTTTAAAGTAAAACACCCCCCAAATACTAAAACATCTAAACCCAAAACCATCAAATCGCCGGGGCTCCGAAATCATAAATACATAAAACAAATCGTAGCGCAACGCATGCGCATGAAAAATGAGCATATAACTCAAATCAGAACTCCGTCAAGCATCCCGCAATCATCGGAGTCATGGGGAAGACATCAATACCAAATCCAAAGCAAAACCAATATGATATAACTCGAAACTATACATGTAAAATATATTCAGGCACTGTCCTCTGACTAGTCCTGCTCAGTACGAAAACACATAGCAATATCATAAAAATGTACTGCTCTATAAGAAAAATCAATCCCAAAATACGCGTATGAATACTACGTGCGTCTGGTGCGCACGGAAATCAAAATCCATACATGTGCCATAGATATGCACAGAAATAACATCTAAGTGCATCGGGTGTGCACGAAACATCTGTCATAGGCAACATGTGTGCCTGACAGCAAAATCAGGTGCATCTGACATGCATGAAAAATCTCGATTTAGTGCATCTGGTGTGCACCAAAATCGCATCTCAAGACATGCGCTCAACATGCGCGAAAACCCAAAACCAGGGGCATCCATCATGCACGAAATCATGAAATCCAATATCAGGCGCCGAACATGCGTAAAATCAAATCAGGTGCACGAGGTGCACAAAACAAATATCGAACATCACCATCGAAATCAAAGTCCAGTGCATCTAAGAGCACAAAAGGCGTATCACTGTACTGCAAGCATATATAAACTATACAGAGTGCAGGAACCAAATCGTGTGCGTGCATACGTACAAAATCAACTCAAATGTCTAAAACCGTAAAATCACAAACATGTGAAACCCAAGCACGAAAACGATATCAAGTGCAACACTGTGCAAAGATCGTAAATCCTCAATCATCAAAATCAAATCATGCGAATAAATCACCCAAAACATCGTAATCAATAATGGCGGAATAGTATCGCTCAAGTGCATCCTCTAAGAATCTCGGGCCAACTGTCGCGGTCACTAGTGGGACGTCTCGTCGATGATCATGTACTCTGGCCTGCTGGTGTGCGTAACAATGACCACTCCTGGGTCCAGGTCTTCACTGGGAATTACCAATCTCTCGGTCCATCGGCTCATCAGCCTTGTCAGGTGTGCTAACGGGGATGATCCCGTTCTGGCACGCCTCTTGTCACCTCCCGGCCAATCATCACGACCACTCGTAAGACAGTATATCACTGGTGTCGGCCTCTGGCTCTCTGAATGTACGTGACACATCTGATCCTGGGTGCAAGTATCATTGCAGCAGTGTCCTGGAAGGAATCCTGCTCACGGTCTCTTCCATGTCTCGCCTCTGCCAACTGTCCGGAAGTCATCGTCCTTTCCTATATCTGCATCTTGCTCCGGAACGGCTGCATACCCATCGCGACTCCTTCTGGAAGGTATATCCAGTACTCTGCCTCGGCATGCGTATCGCATCTCTGATGTCGGCGGAGTGGAACGTCGTCTTATCCAGATCTTGTACGGACCTCTTTACTCCACTTTCTCTAATGTTGACTGCTTCGGAATCGTCTCATCATGGCTACATGGACTGAGCTCCAACAGCTATCCTCGTATCGGGAGTCTCCCAAGAAATGCATCTCACCACCTAGCATCCGAATTAAGTCGAGCCATCCGACCGAGTCGTCAAAACCTCATAATCCCCCAAGAGCTCAACCTCTTGGGCACAGTTGAATAGTATCGAGTACATACCACAGCATCGGTGGTCCAGCCTAGAAGGGCAAACCCAAGACTCACTAATGGCGCCGTAGAACTGCCGCAAACCCGAAGGTTCAAAGGATTTCACACGGTCATTAAGTCGAGTTAGGGTTTCATTCTTCTAGAGGGACCATAGAATTGCATGCATGTCTTTTCGACTACTTTAAACTTGGAATAATAGGTTTCTGACATTCGATCGTCTCTGTCGACTCTCAACGTCTCCGCGTGAAGTTGTCTCCAGCTGGAATCAATCTATCTGAGGACCTCGCATCGGGGTAGGCGAACGATCCACCTGTCCTAGTCATTCATCCTCGATGACTAGCGACCTTCTAGCATCTATTAGTACAACTCGTCCCGCAATAGCTCCAACATATTGGGCGATATCTCGTTACTCGCAGCAACAACTAGCTCACTCGTCTGCACGCTGAACAGTGCCTCAATCATCATGAGTAAGCAATACACCAACGGTCATCAAAATATGGCTGGCCTCTATCATTGGCTTAATCCTCTAGTGCCGATCAGCACATCCGAGTAACCTCATAAAGGCGATCCGCCAAACGCTCGTGGCGCGGAAATACAGTAAAAAGACACATCTCCGCAATCGCGTGTCGTCGGAATCATGCCCTGGTCAGTCCTCGTTCTTGACGAGCTCATGCTGACCGCAACTCTAGCCGTAGCTCTCCCTGCCCGTAATCATGGCAGCAAAACCATAACTGTTACTGATGAGGCTAGATCGGAATGAATATAATACAGAGCAAAGAAATGTACATCCTACGGCTTCTTAAGTGGAGTAGCGTATCGTAAATATGCCGCAGAACATACCCACTGTACGTCACTCTACTTTAGTCACCTATTCCATCAACCAAGGGTCATCCTACGCTCCGAAGGTAAAACCTAACGCTCTGATACCAACTTTGTCACGACCCGAAAGTACGGAAAATGACCGGCACTTAAACTACGAAACGTCTCGAGGCGTACGTAATCTAAGTAAGCCGAAAACCCAGAAATCCAAACCAAGAAAAGTAGTAGAGTGAAGGAAAACAAATTTAAAATCAAGTAGTTTTAATAGCATAAGCCGAATTATGCGATTTAAAAAAAAACATCAAGTAGTTCCTGAAAATTTCGGCAGAGTCTCCATTGTAAATACTGGCTCCCAAACGGGATACAATATGAATAGTATACGAAATCAATAAAAAGGCATCCCCAAGCGGGAGCTAGCTCTTCGTCAATCGACGGTCACAACCACACAAGCAATATAATATACAACGCCAACGGTGAGGATCAAAATTCAAAAGGAAACTCAAAACCACGAGAAAACCGCAGAAATATAATGCACGACTCTAAGGTCGAAGGAATAACATCACTGGTCTCTATCTCAAATAAATACAGGTTTGGTTGATGGAATTTACTAGATACAACTGAATAATATTATACAAAGTAATATGATGGGTACGATACCAATAAACCCACCTACTAGCTAGTCACCTGAAAGAAGCAGTGCCAGCAAGCCGTAATAAAACCTGTACGGCAAAACCTGCAAGAAACTGGGGCACAACGGGGGTGAGTTGCCAACTCGTGAATAGAAAAACATCTACGAAAAGAAATCGCATGCATGACGCAATCCTAGGTCATACGATCAATATATACAATCCTTAAATAAAACCAGCAGTCTATAACAATGACTAGGGTAAATATCTAACCCGAGTATAATCTCATGTGCCCGTGTCAGTGCCTCAGGTAGCAATATATCATGAATGAGGTATGAATGCATGAAAACAGATTACATCTAAATGAAGAAACTGTTTTCACAAATTAGTGAGATTTCCTTGTAATTTTAAAATAAGATATCATAAATGAAATCAGCATCAACCGTGTCTAGCATCGACACAAAACATAAACCTTAAAGTCTCGAAATCTCAATGTCTCAATCTCGATACCTAGGGCGCCGTCAGTCCAGATGGGGCCCTACCATCCATCTCAAGACCACGACGGTATCCTCCGGATATCCGACGCGTCGGGTAATATCACCGGTCGGTAGTGCTCCCCTGCCGGGCTCAACGTCAACAACACATTCCTCTTGCCCCGGGGTACCGCACCGGGCCCACCATGTACCCGAAACGGTTCCTCCACTCCTCGAATCGGGTCTCGAAATCCATCAGCAAACTCATGGTGGACGACTCATACATCATAGGAAAACCGCACTTTTTATTTAAAAGAGAGGGAAGAAGCTTATACAAGTTTTGCGGTTTTCCTCCAAATCCAGAAAATCTCATAGAAATCCGAATCCAAATCATCAATAGTATATAAACCCATGAATATAGGCATAAGAATCGATGAATATGGCATAACAATGAATAACAGTATGCATGAAGTGACAAGTAATAACTACAATATCTAAGCTGGCATATAAGGTAAGTACACTAATATTATGTCAAACTACTAGCTATCTAGCTAAGTTAAGCAATAATATTTTCTAAGGTGTACGTGACATGGCAATTACCGATGAAGATTTGTGTGAGCCGGAAATTAAGTGTACGTGGTACATACGCATCATCGGTAATGGTGCTGGTGTCCTAACAGCATGATATCACTAATGGAGTATGAAACATAAAATAAGCATGCGATGCGAAGCGGACCACAAAAATGAGCGGGAGCTGAAAACTAGACGCAACTATAACTAATCTGCATTAATCTAATATAAGTCCTACAAATGGTGCCTTTTGAAATAACACGAATCATGTGGTTTTGAAAATAGGGGCCACGGTGTTTTTATGAAAAGATAAGTCTTTCGAAATATCCGTAGGATCCCTTGGGCTGTCTTTTAAAATACCCACGATTCGTTAGTTTTGAAATAGGTAAGAATCGAATCTAATCTAACAACTAAACTAAACTAAAGGGCTAAACTAACAAGCTGGACTACAGGTAAGGAAACCGCCTATCATCTGAGTCGATACATATACATACCTGTATATGTATAGTCGGTGATCCCGCCTCAATAATATCAAATCCATAACCAGACATCCCCAGTCAAGAGTGTGGATCAATCATCAAAATATAGCTCGTACGTAAATCCGTCGTACGGCATCCCCAAATCTGGGTACGGGTCAGTATCACATTTGTCATATTATTCATCAAGTATTCTCTTTATCAAGATCATCATCTGGGTACTGACCTACGTCTACCACAATGCCAACATCATCACAAAAATCAAGATCTGACTACTGATCGACAGTCTAGTATAAATCGGTATTTTCATCATATATATCACTATTGCTATGGCATCATCATTCCCAAAATCCTCTAAAGTATCAAGACGTATCTTAATCATGAATTTTACCGTCATAACATGTCATTTCACCGATATCATAATCTCAGGTCAACACCTCGACTCATATCAATCCCATGTATCATCCTCAAATCCGTATGGGAGCACAATATCCCAAAATCCACGTGAACACATATCCACATAGGATCCTATAACCACATATGACATAAGGATGCATGCAAGTATGTATGCGTGTGTACGTATGTGTAGTTCACCCAATACCCTAAGGTTTCGTAACCTTTCATCAATACGATATACCAATATCCATTTAAACATCAAAATAAACCCAACAACATATAATATTTATATGTGTGTATACGCATCCGTATACATCACCTCGGACTGCGGGGGTGCTATACGCCATCCACCCGACTTCTCTCCGTAGATATAAA
The DNA here is from genome assembly GCA_030015575.1 of Agapanthus africanus. Lineage (NCBI taxonomy): Eukaryota > Viridiplantae > Streptophyta > Magnoliopsida > Asparagales > Amaryllidaceae > Agapanthus > Agapanthus africanus. The sequence goes on along the minus strand of CM057350.1, from coordinate 395,472,220 downwards.
TCTACTCACCTGGTTCTCACTCGCCGGTGCCGACGTCGCCATGCGCTTGCTTGTCGTCTCGAAGTCCACATGGGGTACCTACATATCATAACGCACCGTATCGCATTAAAATCCGACTCATGGCCAAAACGACGGACGAATCCCACATAGGTCAAAACCTATGGTTGCCTTCAAAAATCGACCCAAAAACTCTCGACATCGGCGTACAAACGCCAAACCATCGAGAAAGCTCCCAACACACTCATTTGTACAATTACAAGCACTAATTATAATATAAAATAGCTTAAAATTCACAAAAACCCCAATTTCACTTAAAAAGTCATTTTTCCGAAAATCTAACAAGCACAATTCGCCGTTTTTGTCCAAAACATGATGTTTAAACAAATCTAGTGGCCATAATACTTATTAAATATCTTAAATAAGTCATAAAAATAATTTCCATAATTTAATCTCATTAAATTCCATTAACCCCAAAATTCTAGTTTACAATTTTACCCAATTTTAACACTTTTAAAGCAACAATACATAATTCAACAACTAGACTAGGTTTCGCACAACCCACGGTGTTAAAATACTCATTAACATGCCAAAGACATGATGAAAGCCTTACCATATTTTAATTCTCAATTTAACACAATATTTACAAAAACTAGTTTGCAATATATATACTTATCACAAATTTAAATTAACAAAAATGCAACTGGCAACTAGATTTGATTTTAGCAAGCAATTATATGTTAATCTACCCATCACAATCCTAATCAAATGCTCAAACCCTAATCTTCATTCAAAACCATACACTTGAAATTTCAAACTTCAATTCAAAACCCTTTTTCTTTCTTAAACACCTAATTAAACACTTAATTAACTTAGATTAAGCAACTAGATAACAAATTTAGCAAAAGCATGAGATTATACCTCCCATGAGATCAAGCTCAAGATCTAGCCTCCTAAAATGCCATTTTGATCCCTAGATCCGTGCTAGAATGGCTAATGAGAAATGGGTAGGAGTTGGATTTTGATTTGGATTTTTGCTTGATTTTTAATGGATTTTTCTTGGGATTTTATTTGATGGAACAAAGAGAGGAGAAGTGGAAAAAGGGGCTGTTGGGGGGTTGCTGGTTTCGGCCAGAAGTGTGGGGGGTTGGGTGAGGGAGGAGAGAGAGTGAGGTGGAGAAAGTTAGTTCAAGTCAAAGTCAACTCAAATTATATCATTTTCTACTCTTTTCTTTTCTTTTCTTTTGACAAAAGAAGTGATTGGAGAGAGGGAGAGGGGGAGGGCTGTCATGGTGGGGCCGGCCATATAGGGAGGGGGGAGAGAGGGTGAGGTGTGGGTGTGTGGGTTAGGAAAAAGATAAATGCTAAACCCCAATTCCCATTAACACTAATTTCACCGAAAAAAAACCTTTTTCTTCGATATTTTCTAAACCGTTTTAGCAAACGATTTCATTTCAAAAACCACATGATAAAATTTTATTTAATGATTTATGATGCACAAAATTTGTTTCAACTCATTCCAATTTGTAATTTTCCCTAATTAAATGTATTAGTGACGGCTTAAAATAATAATAAAATAAATTTTTTTCAGAAAATTTGAAATTTCACCAGTGGCTCAATAAACACCAAATACTAGCCATTACATTGCTAGAATATGTATATTTAATTTTTGTAATAAGATATTTACATTTTGACTTTTTACAGAAAACTCCCTTATTTTACCGATTTTTCCGAAATTTCACCGAAACGATTTTCAAAACGCTACAAAAACCATCGTTTTGTTATATACGAACTCGAAGGAACTTGTTCCAGATTCGAGGATGGTTTCTGGTTCTGGAGAAAATGAATAGGACTATTCAGTTGTGTTTTCCTTTTACCTTCTCTCAGGTTACGAGTGCTCGTTGGGTTAGGACGGTACACCTATTACGCTAATTGGATAGTCTTCATCCAAACCATAGGCAGGTGCCGAAAGGTAGGGTATGAAGAAAACCATTTAGCCTAAAAGGTGTACAGAAGGTATTAAGTAAAGACAAATAAAAGGATTAGTAAGAGGGCAGAGTAAACCGCGACTGCTATTCACGACCAAACCAAGTATTTCATCGCCACTCCTACTTCACCTTTGTATTTATCCAGGACACTCCGTATCACTACGAAGATCCAAAGTTATTTGGATACTCCATTGTATGGTTATATACGAACTCGAAGGAACTTGTTCCAGTTCGGGGATGGATTCTGGTTCAGGAGAAATATGAATAAGGTTTAATTCAGTTGTCTTTTATCTTTACTTTCTCTCGGGTTGCGAGTGCTCCTAGGATTAGGACAGTACACCTATTACGCTTATTGGATAGACTTCTTCCAAACCAAAGGCTAGTGACGAACGGTAGGGAAGGAATAAAACCATTTAGCCTAAAGGGGTGTACAGAAGGTAATGACTAAAGACATAGAAAGGGATTTAGAGAGATGGCAAAGAAATACTCGGTTATAGTTATGAATCTGATAATGGAAGAGGCATTACTAGAAATACCCGGATACCTCTTCGAAACATTTATATGTTTCAGTTTCACTGTGTATTTGTTAGTGTATATGCCCTAGGGGCCATTATTGTATATACTAGCATGAATATTACTTAATGGAAGCTTGGGATATTCACAGTTGTACTGACAGTCTTGCTAAATATGGTAGTATGCTACTTGGTTTGTGTCTACTTTAATATGTGCATATGTTTCTTGTAACGTATCATTTATACATATTAGTAGAGCCCATAGGTTCTTTGCTTGATTACCAGCGTTGTGATGGCAGTCACACTAGTGGGGGCTGGGCAGTCTATATGCAACATCCTATAATTGTCCCTAGTCGTAGGATTATCGAGACAGGGCATCGATACTCCAAAGTAGAGTAGTGTGTACGCTTCTCATCCCAGTTGGGGAGATGGTCTGTCCCACAGCCATCAGTACGTCGTACTGAAGATAGTATACAGGTGCTCGTTAGGTTACGGGTACACCGGACAGGACACGCAGGGGAACTGTTGGTTGGTAATATACCCGTCGTCAGTTAACAGTTCCCAGGTGACATGAGTATAGCATAGTCCGCAGACTTGACACTGCTACTTCGTCTCGAGTGTGTCCCACTGTTCTTAGATTGCTACCCTACCAAGGCTCAAAGGAGTCGTGCAAACAGGTAGTAGTTGGGTGCAGTCCCGAGCCCTTGGAGGCAGTGGCGGTTAAATAGGATCCGTCTCTCCCGGTATTGGGAGTTGATATCGCGCTGTGTCAGAGAGCCATTACGCAAAGTCCCTCGCCAGGGCAAGCGAGATTTACTGGTAGGTTCCAGTAGTTTCTCATGGTGTAATGGGCTACACTCCGACACGACTTATACCGCTATTGGGGGATTGACGCTTGCCGCCCCCTAGGCTAGATATGCGATAGTCTTAGATGAACAGACCGGACTGTACGGAGATTGTCACATCTGGCTCAGTAGGAGTTCTGATGGGTTTCCTCATCGGCCTTCTTGTCGACATCTACCTGGGGACCGTTACGTACAGCTAGTGCCGTTTGCGGTCTGTAGTTAAACCCACTGCCAGCGTAGTGTCGAGTCTTTAGAGTCCCACACAGAGAGTTTCCTTGCTACAGGCGAAACGATATAGAGGTCGTATGGTTTTACGACAAGGGTTCGGACGCATACGTGTTTCAACGCACGTGCGACGTTCGGAAAGTTTTTACTAGCCGTCTTTGGTTTAAGCCAGATTCTAGTATCAGGTTATTGGATTTATACAGTCTAAACTTTTTCTTTGTTTTCACGAATTGGAGGTGCGTTTTCTTAATTTTCCGGGAAGCTTCTAGAAGCATGGTGACTTGGGGGTTAAGGTGGCATAAGCATTTATTGCTTAATGACTCATTTGTGTAATTCATCCATGGTATTAAATGATGCATTAATTAGTTAATGAGTCATATGATGAATCACACAAGGTGAATGAATCAACCATGATGATTAATCATTTATATTATTTATTTGATAAATTGTTATGGTTGTTAAATTCAAATGAGCTCATTATTCATATTCATTCTTATCATCACCTTCTCTCTCCTCAAGCTCTCTCATTCTTGAAACCCTAACCTTAACCTCTCATGTGTTGAGATCAAGGGTTAGCTAGACTAATACATCCATAACCTCACTCTATATCCCCTAGGTAGCTTAGATTAGCACTTTGAGCAACCTAGTTATCTCAAGTTAGAGATCAAGCTTGGCGTAGGAGCTCTCGGGTGGATCGTCATTGACTCGAGGAGGCCGTTGAGGTGTCGATGTTCCAAGGAGCCTACGAGAAGTGGAGGACAGCGATGAAGACCCAAAGGACAAGTAACGTGAGGTATAACTTCGAATCCGAGTAGTTAAACCTCTCGTAGTTTGCTAGTAACGGTTTAGATACGATTCATGCGCTCAAGTCCGTGTAACGAAGCTTTGATAATCGTTTTTCATATATTCCGCCTTCCCGCAAGTTCGTGGGGTGCGTGACATGGACTTACAGTGGTATCAGAGCCAACTAAACCATTACTAGCTTGTTAGCAACTAATTAGAAGTTCGATCGACGGAAAAATGCGAAAAACTTTACCCTAACAGTTCTGTCAATTTTAAACATGTCTAAAAAATTATTTGATATGCCTTAAAATTCACAGGATGGAAATATAAGAATTCTGGGAAAATATGAGACCCTAACTCGGCAATATGGCCGCGGATCCGCGGCAAGATGGTGCATTTGGCCGCGGATCCGCCGCCGAGTCAATTCCGAGTTAACTCGGATTTCCTCTGTAATTCATATTTTATGGTTTTCTGTTTTCCAGAATGTTCTGTTTCTACCCAGGTTACTTTAGTGCTGCTTTGCTTTTGGGGTAGACACGGAAAAAGGAAGTCGATCGATGTTCTAAGTTATCTGCTATTTGGGTTTTTATCTGAAATGTTTAATGTGTTCGTAAACCTCCCCTAACTGCTAGTATGTCGGTTGGCAGGGGTTGCACATTTCTGTAATGTTTACTGTTTGTGTATATGGACTTGATTGGAATGTTGTGATGATTAGCCGGGGTTTGAGATGGGTTTAATATTCATTCATTCGATGTAAATGTAATATGATGTAATATTCTTTTGCGGGGCGCATCCAGGTTGCGGTGGTAGCCACCGTTGTATTATTTCTTTTTACTGATTTTGCTCCTAAGATAGACCCAAGGTGGGGTGCACAAACTACCGGGTACTTTGATGTGTTTAGTGGCCTACTCATTTTGTTGAGGGAGACCGCTTCACTTCGGTTATTTGGCGGTTAGTTTTCCGTACCCGTAGGGGTCTAGGGTGGGGTAATGGCTATTCATCACAACTGTGTAATCCGTCTTTTATTGCAAGCTCAAAGAAAATGCGGATTGCTAGTATATCCAATAAAGTTCATCAGTGATCTGGAATGCCTATTATTGCGTCTGACGAATGTACAATATCTATATGATAGCTATTAGAAGTCACTTATATTTTACGCCCGCGCTAGCCCAGCCCCCGCTCTGTCGTTAGTTAAGTAACCTAACGGGTGATGACGGGACCCCGTGGCAAATGCGATGGCATAAGAGGACGTGGTATTTTCGTTGTTTTCTGCAATGATAGGATAAAAGATCGGACACATTATTATAATGCAAAGAAAATAAACCAAAGTTCAATCGTTGGAACAAATTTAAAAGAAACCACTCGGTTATTTTAAAAGAGCAGAATTTTTAATTACGGAGCTTTAACCACTCCTTTTAAAAAGTATCAGGTTACTTCGATTATATCAAGTTCACTACGTTCACGGTTTTACCAAAACCATTCGTAGCTCTCCGTCATTTCATATGAATATTCAATAGTATTCAAGCTATGTTTGTTGACCTACGTCAAGGCATAGTGATTGGCAGCTGTTGGGTGTTCATATGTTGCATAGATAGATGCGTTGGTTTAGGACAATCGTATTACCTTGTTGACCTTCGTCAAGGGTATGTACGGGTGGGTTCAAATTAACCTGGATAATGATGGGTAGAACATGACATGTGACTTATGATTTGTTGACCTTCGTCAAGGTCATAAGAGCATGGGGCAAAAATCCACATCGGGAATTTCTAAAGAAACTGAAATTTGCAGAGAGATGCATTCCATTTTGGAGTTTGATGAATGTTGGTAGGATTCCTTCAACATTATCATACGATGATATTTTGGATCCCGATCCTACTGTGAGTATATACTACTTACCAGGAGATTCGTCACTTAACGATCAATGCTATAAACAAGTAGGTGTCGAGAAAGGTGTCAGCGGGGCTACGCCCCCAGAGAAAAGAGGTTATTTAATTATGGAACTTCGCGAAAGCGTTGGAAAACCTCCCTCGAAGTATCGACACTGACATGGCTGAACGGTTAAGCAAGTATTGTACGGTGAGAATAGTCCTGGCTAATTCTTCTTTTATGGTTTGAGGAAGGATTCAAGAAACAGTGGGAGCCATCCTGTTTAGATAAATTAAAAACCACTCTAAACTTGCAAGAGCATCATGCTAAAAGTGTTTTCTTCTCTCTCTCTTAATTGCAGCGACCTTGTGACTACAACTAGGTTACATCTAGATAACAAATTGACTGAATTTGACTTATATGACTGGCAAAGGTCTGTCCAGATGTCTATTGCCTATAACAAGCTGGACCACCCTATTACTACTCAAGATCCCGCCGTCCCAGGTCCAGTTTCCACTATCACGGATATGAATATCCGTCAGACAAGGGAAAAGGATAAAGCGAAAGCCAAGTGCCTCGTGTTAGCTTCAGTTGATGGTATATACCAGAAGCAGCACGAGAAGATGGACTCAGTTTCCATCTTTCTCCATAACAAAGATTTATAAGGAGAGCAATCTCATATCACAAGATATGAGACCTCGACCGAATTAATTCAAGCGAGATTGGCCGTCGGGTCATCTGTAGGGGACAACGTCCTTACAATGACTAGCTGTATTGATCAGCTCAAAGACCTGAAGATCACGTTGAAGAACAAGTCAGATACTGACTTGATTCTACAGTCTCTACCTTCTACCCTGAAGGAAACCAGGGAAGTAGAAGGAAAGAGAAGGGCAAAAGTTTCGGGACTGGATATAGTAAAAGAGGGACGTTCCTATTGTTATGGGATTGGGCATCGGCAGAAGGATTGCAAGGCTTTAGAAGCCAGTAGCCAGGATACGAAGCATGTTGTGGCTTCAGCCTCAAGTGTGTTAGTAATTGAGAACTGTTTGTCAATTAACTCTACTTCCTGGGTACTTGATACCGGAGCAGGATCTCATATCTGTAATTTATTACATGATTTGAGAAACCGTAGAGTTATAAAGGTAGGTGATTGGCCTCTCAGAGTTGCAAACGGAATGAGCGTGGACGCTGAATCCGTGGGAGAATATCGCCTAGGTTTGACAAGTGGGCAGATATTGATTTTACGTAACTGTCTGCATGTACCTAGTATGACTTGTAATATCTATCAGTGTCCTCACTTTCTAGAGAGGGATATGCTTTTACATTCGTAAGCGATGTAGTACACATCCACCTAAATCAAGTTCTGATTGGGTCTGGTACATTAGATAACGGCATATACGTATTGAGTCAAGCTCAGGTTTTCAATATCCAGAACACACTTAAAAGAAAGTCTCCGGAATTAAGTCAGGCTTTCTTATGGCATTGTAGACTAGGTCACATCAAGGAGAGAAGGTTGACTAAGTTATATAAAGAAGGATATTTGGATCCGTTCGAATATCAAACATATGCAACATGTCAATCCTGTCTCAAAGGAAAGATGACAAAGACTCCGTTCACTGGACACGGAGTAAGAGCAAGCGAGCTCTTGGGACTCGTACACAGTGACGTGTGCGGTCTAGTGTCTACACAAGCGAGAGGTGGTTATTCCTACTTTATTACCTTTACGGATGATTTCTCTAGGTATGGATATGTCTTCTTAATGAAGCATAAATCCGAGGCCTTTGAGAAATTCCAAGAATACAGGAATGAAGTGGAAAAACAAACAGGCAAGAGTATAAAGACACTGAGATCTGATCGAAGTGGTGAATACTTAAGTGCCGAGTTCCTGGATTACTTAAAAGAGAATGGAATTCTCTCTCAGCTTACTCCTCCATACACACCACAACACAACGGTGTATCAGAAAGGAGGAATCGAACCCTATTGGATATGGTTCGTTCCATGATGAGTAAGGCTGAGTTACCACGATCTTTCTGGGGTTATGCGCTAGAAACAGCTGCATATCTTTTGAACAAGGTTCCAACCAAGACTGTGTCTACCACACTATATCAGATGTGGAGTAGGAAGAAACCCTGTCTTAAGTATCTTAAGACATGGGGATGTCCATCTTTTGTAAAGAAGCAGCATGCGGACAAGCTCGATGCACGATCAGTACTGTGTAAGTTTGTGGGATACCCAAAGAACTCCACGGGGTATCTTTTCTATTACACAGAGAAACAAAAGATTTTTGTTTCTCAGCATCCCCACTTCTTAGAAACTGAATTTTTAGAGAAGGAAACAAGTGGGAGCGAAATAGAACTGGAAGAAATTCCAGAACCACAAACTACTACTGAAAGTATAGTAGAACCAGAGGTTTCAGAAGAAAGGGACATCCCGAAGCCACTCCGCAGAAGTAGTAGGCAGTCTCATCCGCCCAAGAGATGCTACGGTTTTCTCATAGACGGGGATAGAGAAGATTGCACTGTTGACTATGATGAGCCTACTAGCTTCCAGCAAGCCATTCAGAGCGGTGACTCAGTAAAATGGCCGGATGCAATGTGGACCGAAATGGAGTCCATGCATGCTAACAAAGTATGGACTTTGGACATTGCTCCAGATGGGGTAAAACCCGTAGGATGCAAATGGATATTCAGAAAGAAGATTGGTGTAGATGGACAGGTTGAAACCTATAAAGCTAGACTTGTTGCAAAGGGTTTCCGTCAAAAACCTGGTTTGGACTATGACGAAACCTTTTCTCCCGTAGATATGCTAAAATCCATTAGGGTCCTTCTTGCTATTGCTGCCTTCCACGATTATGAAATCTGGCAGATGGACGTAAAGACGGCTTTTCTATATGGAAATTTGGAAGTGAGCGTCTATATGGATCAGCCAGAGGGATTCATTCAGAGTGGGAGCAGCGGTAAAGTATGCAAGTTGCTTAAGTCCATTTATGGACTAAAGCAGGCATCTCGGAGTTGGAACATCTTTTTTGATGATGCTGTCAAAGAATTTGACTTTATCAAAAATCCAGATGAACCATGCATATATAGAAAGATTGTAGGGAAAGCTGTAGTATTCCTCGTATTATACGTGGATGACATTCTCCTAATAGAAAATGATATTCCTATGTTACAGTCAGTCAAAAGATTCTTGTCACAGAAATTCTCCATGAAAGACCTGGGAGATGCTACCTACATTCTGGGGATCCAGATCTATCGTGATAGATCAAAAAGGATGTTGGGACTTTCGCAGTCCAGGTACATAGACACCATATTGAAAAGATTCAGTATGGAAGATTCTAAGCGCGGTAACCTACCGGCTTGTCACGGAATCACCCTCTCCAAAGAGATGTCTCCCAAGACTGATTTGGAAAGGGATGGCATGTCGATTATACCCTACGCTTCAGCGGTAGGCTCTATAATGTATGCGATGTTATGTACCAGACCAGATGTAGCATATGCATTGTGCGTTGTAAGCCGGTATCAGGCAAACCCAGGGGAGAATCACTGGATAGCAGTAAAGAACATTCTCAAGTACCTGAGGAGGACTAAGGAGATGTTCTTGGTATATGGCAGAAAAGACCTCCATATGGAGGCCTTTGCCGACTCTGGCTTCCAGACAGACAAAGATGACTCTAAGTCCATGTCGGGATATGTCTTTACCCTCAACGATGGAAGCAAAGTACATAGCTGCTTGCGATGCCGCAAAACAAGTTGTCTGGATGAAGAAGTTCCTCACAGAACTTCAGGTGGTTCCTACCAGTGTTGATCCAATACCTCTGTATTGTGACAACAACGGCGCTATAGCTTTAGCGAAGGAACCCAGGTCCCATCAGAAGTCCAGACACATCCTAAGGCGGTATCACCTGATCAGGGAGATCGTAGATCGCCGGGAGATCGAGGTGAAAAGAGTAGAGATGGAGAATAACATTGCTGATCCATTCACAAAGGCCATTCCTCAGACACAGTTCGAGAGGCTATTCGAGATGATAGGTCTATGATATGCCAGCTCATGGCCCTAGTGCAAGTGGGAGATTGTTAGTGTATATGCCCTAGGGGCCATTAATGTATCATACTAGCATGTATATTACTTAATGGAAGCTTGGGATATTCACAGTTGTATTGACAGTCTTGCTAAATATGGTAGTATGCTACTTGGTTTGTGTCTACTTTAATATGTGCATATATTTCTTGTAACGTATCACTTATACATATTAGTAGAGCCCATAGGTTCTTTGCTTGATTACCAGCGTTGTGATGGCAGTCACACTAGTGGGGGCTGGGTAGTCTATAAGCAACATCCTATAATTGTCCCTAGTCGTAGAATTATCGAGACAGGGCATCGATACTCTAGAGTAGACTAGTGTGTATGCTTCTCATCCCAGTTGGGGAGATGGTCTGTCCCACAGCCATCAGTACGTCGTACTGGAGATAGTATACAGGTGCTCGTTAGGTTATGGGTACACCAGACAGGACTCGTAGGGGAACTGTTGGTTGGTATTATACCCGTCGTCAGTTAACAGTTCCCAGGTGACATGAGTACATCATAGTTCGCAGACTTGACACGGCTACTTCGTCTCGAGTGTGTCCCACTGTTCTTAGATTGCTACCCTACTACGGCTCAAAGGAGTCGTGCAAACAGGTAGCAGTTGGGTGCAGTCCCGAGCACTTGGAGGCAGTGGCGGTTAGACAGGATTCGTATCTCCCGGTATTGGGAGTTGATATCTCGCTGTGTCAGAGAGCCATTACGCAAAGTCCCTGGCCAGGGAAAGCGAGATTTAGTTGTAGGTTCCAGTAATTTCTCAGGGTGTAATGGGCTACGCTCCGACACGACTTATACTGCTATTAGGGGCTGACGCTTGCCGCCCCCTAGGCTAGATATGCGATAGTCTTAGAAGAACAGACCGGACTGTACGGAGATTGTCAGATCAGGCTCACTAGGAGTTCGGATGGGTTTCCTCATCGGCCTTCTTATCGACATCTACCTGTGGGACCGTTACGTACAGCTAGTGCCGCTTGCGGTCTGTGGTTAAACCCACTGCCAGTGTAGTGTCGAGTCTTTAGAGTCCCACACAGAGAGTTTCCCTGCTCCAGGCGAAACGATATAGAGGTCGTATGGTTTTACGACAAGGGTTCGGACGCATACGTGTTTAAACGCACGTGCGACGTTCGGACAGTTTTTACTAGCCGGGTTTGGTTTAAGCCAGATTCTGGTATCAGGTTATTGGATTTATACAGACTAAAGTTTTTCCGTGTTTTCATGGATTGGAGGGGCGTTCTCGTAATTTTTCGGGAAGCTTCTAGAAGCATGGTGACTTGGGGGTTAAGGTGGCATAAGCATTTATTGCTTAATAACTCATTTGTGTGAATCATCCATGGTATTAAATGATGCATTAATTAGTTAATGAGTCATATGATGAATCACACAAGGTGAATGAATCAACCATGATAATTAATCATTTATATTATTTATTTGATAAATTTTTATTGTTGTTAAATTCAAATGAGCTCATTATTCATATTCATTCTTATCATCACCTTCTCTCTTCTCAAGCTCTCTCATTCTTGAAACCCTAACCCTAACCTCTCATGTGTTGAGATCAAGGGTTAGCTGGACAAATACATCCATAACCTCACTCTATATCCTCTAGGTAGCTTAGATTAGCACTTTGAGCAACCTAGTTATCTCAAGTTAGAGATCAAGCTTGGCGTAGGAGCTCTCGGGTGGATTGTCTTTGACTCGAGGAGGCTGTTGAGGTGCCGATGTTCAAAGGAGCCTACGAGAAGTGGAGGACAGCGATGAAGACCCGAAGGACAAGTAATGTGAGGTATAACTTCGAATCCGAGCAGTTAAACCTCTCGTAGTTTGCTAGTAACGGTTTAGATACGATTCATGCGCTCAAGTCCGTGTTACGATGCTTTGATAATCGTTTTTCATATATTCCGCCTCCCCGCAAGTTCGTGGGGTGCGTGACATGGACTTACAGTATTGTTAAAAGAAAACTAATTTCCCAATTAATCCTTGCTCCAGGGTATCTATTTACCAGGTTTGATTCTCACATCTGTATGATTTTCCAGATGATGAGTGGGAGTAAGTTATTGGGAATTGGATGATCATCCTCATTATATCGGATTCGTTGTAATTAGTGATATTTGAGAAAATCGCCTGGGTTGTTTGCCGGAGAGCAAATATTTGGTTTTGAATATCCGTTGTTATGCATCAATTTCAAATTGATATATCTGTACGTTTATTTTTATAAAGTGAGATATAACTTTTTGAAATTATGTCTATGACATTTACCTATATCAGTGGATGGTTAGGTAAGGAGCATTAAACAGCGGTGTAATTCTTCTTAACCATAAGTACAGTTTTTAACCTATGACATACAGGGAATGAGTTATTAGACTCAGGGGACTTATACAGAGTATTGTATGTTGTCCAGTGTCCATCAAGACAGAGGGGTTGGTACTCGTACTATATTCTGTTTACTTGTGACTTCTCTAGTTCTTAGACATGTGTTTCGTAGAAATGCAAGGTCTAAGTTTTGAGAAGTTATAGGTATAAGAATAAAGTAAAGAACCAGGTGTTGCAAGTATCAGGATTCTTTAAGGTGATCGAAGATGTAGATACTTGTGTATGGTATTAAGATGATAGTAATGATTAAGAGAACTTGCTTCTCTTTCAGGTTACTCATATTTGGAAGCACTCCTTAGTTGAGTAATGCTGATCGGCCTCTCTCCATTTAGTTGACATGCACTGGAGACAGCAGCATGATTTGAATCTGGATCCAATTAAATCAGTGCCTCTCTTTCTATATTGGATATAGAATAGTTCATATCTTAACAATGTTAAGGTACGGGGAGTTGTCCGGCTTATGCTTAAAACCAGACTCTGGATAACTCAAGGCACGTTTCTGTAATGGCTGTTTGTGGGTTGACCCGGGCTATGACGAGGGTTGACTTTCTACCATCTGGAAAATCAATAGTGATATTGTTCTTGACTCGCCACAGTTTTAATAAAAATGGATTTTTTCAGAGAACAGTAGTGGGAGTATGGTAGAACTGGAAGTGATTCCAGAACCGCAAACAATTACTGAAAATTTGATAAGAACCTAAAGATTCAATCTGATTTGACATTCCATTGGCCACTCCACAGATATGGTGGGTAACCTCAGGCACCCGAGAGGTGCTCCGGTAGCCTCAAGGACGGTGACATGGAGGTTCTTATTCACCCAGACTTGCCATTGCTGTTGTTCCAGACTGTGAGACCCGGCAGGAGGATGAGTATAGCGTCATTCTAAACTAGATTTATAAGTATACGTGTATATGACTCTGCCAGAGGGTTGTCGTAGTCAGTGGAAGCAGCGGAAGCATAGTGGACTAGTAGCTTATGTCTATTTATGAACTAAAGCGGATATAGCGGAGAAAGATCATTTATTTCTGATGTGACAGTCATTGGTTTGACTTCATCAGAATAGGGGATGGATCTGTTAAGAAAGTAGTAGGGTGTGATGTCCTGGTATTTGGATGACATACACGGAGTAGGAAGTTAAATTCCTATACTACGATCGGTTATACTTTGGTTGTCACATAGTGGTTTCTCCACATAAGATATAGATATAATATCAGACATTCTGGTTACTAGATCTATGGTTTTAGATCTAGATTTAGGTAGTTTCCCAATCTGGGTACTTAGACAGCATTCTACAGGTATTTTAGAATGGACAACTCCTAACACGGTAGTGTACCTACAGGTGATGGAGTCACCCTCTCTAAAGGTGTCTTACAGACTAAAGGGGAGAGGGATGTGCATGATTGGCAGATCACTTGCTTAGGCAATTGAGTCAATCGTGAGATGTCAAGTACCACACCAGACGTTGTTTTTTACACTAGATGCAATAGATTGATATTAATCCTATCCTGGAGAAACGTTCGGAAGCAGTTTTAGAACATAAGTGGATGTTCTAGCGATATGATAACAACAACCTCTTTTAGGAGACTGTTATCATTCCAGGCTTCCAAGGTGACCTGGATGACAGAGTGGCTGTCAGAGTTACAGTTTTTCCTATGACGAGGGGAAGTTGTTTGGACAGGAGGTCCAAGCGGATACTGAAGGAGGCATGACGCGGGATACTGATTAAGTTCAGTTGACGATACAGTCTAAGAAGTTTTGATGTGGAGTTCATTTATGAACTAGGTTCCATTAGATATCCAAACATATTCTAAGACAGGTATTGCTCATTTCGGGAGATGGCTATCTCCGCGAACTTGAGATAAAGAGAGACATAGAACGAAACATTAGGGCGGATCCACTCACTGAGGCTATTCCTCGAATGCAATAGTTTCGCAAACGGGCTTTGTGAAACTGATTAGTAGAGGAGTTGGGTGTTCGGTATCACACGGGCTGTGAGTATGCGACATCGCAATAATTAGCCTTGAGTGCAAGTGGGAGATTGTTGGATATAGTGCCCTCAGAGTCAATTATTGGATCACAGGCACATGATTGCAATGATTTAGGGAGGACCTATACCGGTAGGACAGTCTTACTCAAGATGATAGTATGCTATCTGGTTTATCTTTATCATCGTGTACATGCTTTAGGTGACATTACAGGTCACTATTGCACGTTGATAGAGCCCATAGGATTCTTGCTTGACTGCCAGCAGTATGATGGCGATCATATACGTGCGAGCTAGGGTCTATAAGCACATCCTTAAAGTGGTCCCTAGTCGTGGGATTTTCGAGACTGGGCATCGATAATCCATTAGTAGACTAGTGTATACAGTCGAGACCCCGACGAGGGGCGGTGGTTGGTCTCACAAGCCATTGGTGTCAGTTGGTTAAACTAAGATGTATACAGGTGCTCATTAGGTTATGAGTACACTGGACAGGACTCGCCGGGAACATACTAGTTGGTATTATACCTGATGTCAGATAGCAGTAACCTGGTGACATGTGTACAGGTTAGTTTATCGACCTGAGATCGTCATTTGTCTCGTGTGAGTTCCCACTGTGCTTTGATTATTACCCTACCACGGCTCAAAGGAGTCATGCAAACAGGTTTTAGTTAGGTACAGTCCCGAGCCACATAGAGGTAGTGAGCGGATCGGCAGGGGTTTCGTCTCTCCCCGTATTGGGGGTGAGATCACGCTGTGTCTAGGAGAGCCATTACACGAAGACCTTGGCCAAGGCAGGAGATTTACTGGTAGGTATTCCAGTAGTATCTCAGGGTGTTTTGAGCTACACTCCGACACGACTTGTACCGCTTTTGGGGGTCTGACTTTTACCAACTCCCTAGACCCGACATGCGATGCTCATAGACGAACGGACCGGACTGTACGGATATTGTCACTTACAGGCTGAGTAGGGTGTCAGAATGAGTTCCCTCATCGACCTCCCTTTTGGTCAATACCTGGTAGCCCGTTACGTATGGCTAGTACCACTGACGTGCTATTGGTTAAATCCACAGCCAAAGTATTAACGAGTCTTTAGAGTCCCCCACAGACAGTTTCTCAAGTTTCGGGCGAAACGTTGTAGAGGCCGTATGATATATGGCAGGGTTCGATCATATACGTGTAGTAGTGCACGGATCATGATCACGCGGACCATACTAGTGGGCTTTGGTTTAAGCCGGATCCTAGTATTAGATTTGTTGGATTACTTTAGTCTCATCGCATTCGCATTCAGTCGGAATGCGGATGCAGGTATGTAAATACAGGTGAGGGGTATCCTTGTGATCCGTCATGTGTTTACTTTAGATGTTGTCGTATCTTTTTATTGTTGTAAACATTTGGGTTAATGTTTACTTCGGTGGAAATAGTGAGCTTAATTCATGTTGAGGTGCATTAATTATGACATGGACAAGGGTGGTGACTCATGGTCTTATTCTTTGAACCATGTCATGTTTAGTGATTGATATAAGTGTTGATATGATGAGAAGAGAGAGAGGGGGCAGCCAAGGGGTGGAGTTTTGCTCTTGTATTTTTGATCTCTCACTCTCATTTATATCATAATACAACACAAGAAAGAAAGGCCTCTTCTTCTTCCTCCTCCTCTAGCTCACCATTTCCATTGATGGCTTCATCTTCAACCTCCATCCCTACACTCTCATGCGTTGAGAATCAATGGATGCAAGAGACAAAGTGATCACACACATTCTCTACATCACATTGGACACGTCGGCTGGCAAACTTCGTGTCCGAGTTGCTTCGGACGAAGCGGGAGCCCGTAAAAAGACTCGAAGATGTGGTGCCCTTTCCGACGAGGAGACCGGAGATCGGAGATGCCGCGAGGAGCTAGGGATGGTGGCTAAAGACCGAAGGACACGGATCGATCGGTATAGCTTTTCTAACAATTTTCTAGTTTCTAGTTGTAGGTTAATGGTTCGATCTGGATTTAAAGTATACTATAGCGCCGGTTTCAAGTTTTGAAAAAGTTTTCGTTTCCGCATTTTGGCCTCGGACAGACGGCCGGGGCGCTACTGTAGACTTACAATATGTCTCTTGGTTCCAGAGTGATAAGTTCGAATGAAAGTCAGTCACAGGCATTGTCTTTACCCTAAGTAGAGGGACGGTATGATTGGAAGAGTTCCAAGATAGATACCGCGGCATACTAGACGATAAATGCTGAATACATTGCTATCAACGATGCTACTAAAGAGGTTGTCTGGACATTACTTGTTCATGAGATGAGCAAGGTTCCTACCATTGAGCGTCCAATAACTGTTATTGTGACAACAATGGAGTTGTGGCTTTCGCCTAGGAACACCGGTCCCATCAGCGATCCGGACATATTCTGAGACTAGTATCACCTGATCAGGGAGATGGTTGATCTCCAACAGATCGAGGTAAGGAGAGTAGATTTTGAGGTTAACACGGCGGATCCACTCACCAAGGCCTGCGTTCCTAAATACAATTTGAGAGATTTTGGAATGGTTGAGTATGGGATACTACAACCACTGCTATATTGTTAAGTATGTGATACTGCGACAAATAGACTTAGTGCAAGTGGCAGATTGTTAGTTATATGTATACTCTAGAGGCCATTACTGTACATGGAATGTATATTGTCGTGGATGCTTGGACATATATAGGGAGGACTTTCTTGCTCAATATAATAGTATGCTATCTGGTTGCTCTTTATCTTAACATGTTGACTTGTATACGTGATGTTGTCTTGCTCTCACATGTTGACAAAGCCCTTTAGGATGTGTACTTGACACCCAGGACTATGATGGAGATCATACTAGTGGGGCTAGGGATAGTCAACAAGTACACCCTATAATTGTTCCTAGTTGAGGGTGTATCAAGGAAGGGCATCGATGCTCCAGATTAGACTAGCGTATACGCATCTTGACCCATATGATGGGCGATGGATGTTCCCACATCCATTGGTGTTTAACTTCAAAGATGGTGTACGGGTGCACCATGGAGACTGGGTACACTGAACAGACTCGCCGAGAACTCCAAGATGGTATTATACCTATCGTTAGATAGCAGTTCTCTGGTGACACCGGTACAGATTAGTCCGTCGACCCGAGATCGTCATAGAGTCTTGTGTGATTCCCACTGTGCTTTGATTTCCACCATACCACTGTCAAGATATCGTGGAAAAAGGTGGTTTTTGGATACAGACCCGAGTCACATGAAGGAAATGAGCGATAAGAGGGGATTCGTCTCTCCCGGTATTGGGAGTTGATGTTGCGCTATGCTCGATTGGCCATAACATGAAATCCCTGGCCAGGGTTGCTGAGATTTACTGGTATGTGTTATCAGTAGTTACTTGAACCGTTATGGACCTTGCATCAGCATGACTTATCAGCCTTTTGGGGTTTGACGTTTTACCACCCCTAGGCAATGATATGCGACATATCAGACAAAGAGACCGGACTGTACGGTAGTGTTACTGTCAGGCTTTTGGAGGAGTTAGAGCGGGCTTTCTTACTGATCTTCTGATCGTTCAATACCTGGATAGCCGTTACGTCCAGCTAGTACCGCTGACGG
Organism: Agapanthus africanus; assembly: GCA_030015575.1. Classification (NCBI taxonomy): domain Eukaryota; kingdom Viridiplantae; phylum Streptophyta; class Magnoliopsida; order Asparagales; family Amaryllidaceae; genus Agapanthus; species Agapanthus africanus. The sequence continues at coordinate 395,453,966 of CM057350.1, read as the reverse complement.
CTTGTAGGTGCTTGATGTGATCATCACCTACTGCCGGCGTATGGACGAGTCTTTAGAGTCCTACACAGTAGTTTCGCTGGCTCAGGGAAAACGAAGTAGGAGCACATTTATGGTATGTGCGGGACCGAGATTAATACGAGTATGTGACACCGTATTCTATTCTCGCGATATAAATTATCGATCGGTTATATGTGATATAGCCAGGTTATTGAATCAAATGTTGATTCGATAAGTCGATACTGTATCTTTCGGTTATATGCGATATAGCTGTAGGGTTCCTAGGCACGCTAATGAGGCCTCACAAGGCATCAACCATGCCAATTTCAAATTTTACGGGTGCCGAGAAACCCTAATACGGATCGTTGACTAGAAGTTTAGGCGAAAAACGAAACTAGTTAACAATTTAACTAAAAGAGAGAGGCTACAACCTTTGTAGATCCGGTTCTCCACTTTCTTAGCTCCACGTAGGCATCCTCTCGCTGTCCATCTCGAATCCCGGACTCAATCGTCGGCTTGATCAGAGAAATGGGCGGGCTAGGTCGTCGGCTTCGTGCCGAAGATGATCTACGTCGAGGCATCACAAGTTCAAGCTCCAACTCCATCAAGTTGTGAAACTTGTGAAGAAAACACCCTATACTACTTGGCAAGAGGTAGAGGGTGAAGAAATAGGAGGTGGGTTCACTTTAGAATTGGATTTCTCACACTTTAGCTCAAGTTGCCATTAATGGACTTAAGCTTTTTCTTTGAAGATGAAGAAGAAGATGAAGCTAGAATATGATAAGTCTTAATTAAAATTGAAAAGTAAAATGAATACTTATCATATACTAACTAAGGTAGAGTGTAGAGAATTGACCATGGTTACTTGGAAGGGTTAGGGTTAAGCATGAAGACAAGAATGGTTACAAAGTCAAAGCTTCATGAAGCTTCAACTAGAAACAAAGAAAGCCACCATTCTCATCAAAATCTTTTCCGTATAAATAAATAAACAAATAAATAAATAAATGAATAAGCAAAACCCTAATCATCTACTTAACCATGGTTTGATTCTTTACACTTAACCAATTAAACATGCATCATCAAACATGATACAAACATGTGCACAAAAGTATATCAAATATACAACTTGCACATCAAGTGAGAAAATCCATTTAAAGTGAACCAATACTAGTTAATGCAAAGTAATATATCAAATATATAATTATACATTAAATCATTAAATCAACACTTGATTTAACGATCCGGTCATATCGCATATAACCGACTAGTATCCTATGTATCGGCTTATCGAATCAATCCTTGATTCGATATCTAGGTTATATCGAATATAACCAATCGATACATTCATCGAGAGAATGGAATACGGTATCACATACACGCATTATTCTCGGTCCTGCACATATCTCATATGCGCTCCTATTTCGTTTCGCTTGAGCCAGGAAACCTCTGTGTAGGACTCTAAAGACTCGTCAATACACCGGTAGCAGATGATGATCATATCAAGCACCTACAAGCCGCAAGCGGTCTGCTAAACGTAACGGCCATCCGGGTATTGAGCGATCAGAAGATCGACGAGCTAGCCCGCTCACACTCCTGTGAATCCAACCAGTAACACTTACCGTACAGTCCGGTCTGTTCGTCTGATATGTCGCATATCAAGTCTAGGGGTGGTAAACGTCAGACCCCAATAACCGATAAGTCGTGCCGATGTGAGGCTCATAACGGGTCGAGAAACTACTGGTAACACTTACCAGCAAATCTCTTATCAGCCCTGGCCAGGGACATCCCTGTTACGGCCAATCGAGCACTGCGCAACATCAACCCCCAATACCGGGAGAGACGAAACCCCTCCTATCGCTCATTGCCTCCATGTGACTCGTGACTGTACCCAAAGACCACCATTTTGCACGCCCTCATGGATGTAGTAAGGTGGAGATCAAAGCACAGTTGGAATCACACAAGACTCTATGACGATCTCGGGTCTACAGACTAACCTGCACAAATGTCACCTGAGAACTGCCATCTGACATGAGGTATAATACCATCTGGGAGTTCTCGGCGAGTCCGTCCAGTGTACCCAGTCTCTACTGAGCACCCATATACCATCTCTGATGTCAAACACCAATGGATGTGGGATCATCCATCGCCCATCTCATGGGTCGAGAAGCGTATACGCTAGTCTACACTGGTATATCGATGCCCCGTCTCGATACACCCACGACGAGGGACCTTGAAGGATGTACTTATGGACTACCATGTCCCCACTAGTATGATCTGCATCATAGTCTAGGTAATCAAGTACACATCCTAAGGGCTTTATCAACATGTAACCATAAGACAGTTTAAAGAGACTAGCGTACATGTTAAGATAAAGAGCAACCAGATAGCATACTATCATATCGAGCAAGAAAGTCATCTCTATATATGTCCAAGCATCCAATATAATATACATCATCTGTACAATACTGGCCTCTAGGGCATACATACAACTAACAATCTCCCACTTGCACTAGGGCCAGCTGCTGTAGTATCGCATACCGAGCATCCCGAAGAGTATCTCAAACTGTATCTGAGGAATGGCCTTCGTGAGTGGATCCGCCATGTTGTTCTTCGTGTCAACTCTCCTGACCTCGATCTCCCGGCGATCAACTATCTCCCGGATCAAGTGATACCGCCTCAGAATATGCCTGGATCGCTGATGGGACCTAGGTTCCCTGGCCAAAGCCACCGCTCCATTGTTATCGCAATACAAAGGTATTGGATGCACAATGGATGGAACCACTCCCAGTTCAGTAATGAACTTCTTGATCCAGACAACCTCTTTGGCAGCATCGTTGGCAGCGATGTATTCAGCCTCCATCGTCGAGTCTGCCACAGTTTCCTGCTTGGAATTCTTCCAGCTAACCGCCCCTCCGTAAAGTGTAAAGACAAATCCCGACTGCGACTTAGAGTCGTCCTTATCACTCTGGAAGCTCGAATCGGTAAAGACTCCACTTGGAGTTCTCCGTTACCATACACCAAGAGCATCTCTTTAGTCCTTCGTAAGTACTTGAGAATGCTCTTCACAGCTGTCCAGTGACTCTCTCCAGGATCAGCTTGATACCTGCTCACTATACTTAGTGAGTATGCAACATCGGGTCTGGTACATAGCATCGCATACATGATAGAGCCTACAGCTGAAGCATAGGGTATCCCTTGCATGCGAGCTCTCTCCAAATCAGTCTTGGGAGACATCTCTTTGGAGAGAGTGACTCCAGAGATTGTGGGCAAGTTCCCACGCTTGGATTCTTCCATACTAAACCTCTTTAGTATGGTGTCAATGTATCTGGATTGGGACAATCCCAATATCCTTTTGGATCTATCTCTATAGATCATAATTCCCAATATACAGGAGGCATCACCAAGATCTTTCATTGAGAATCTTTGTGATAAGAAGAGCTTGACCGATTGTAGCATAGGAATATCATTTCCTATCAATAGTATGTCGTCCACGTACAATACGAGGAAGACAACCTTACTCTCTGCCACCTTCTTGTAAATACAAGGTTCATCTGGGTTTTTGACGAAATCAAACTCTTTGATAACGACGTCAAAGCAGATGTTCCAACTCCGCGATGCTTGCTTTAATCCATAAATGGATTTAAGCAGCTTGCACACCTTCCCGCTGCTCCCACTGTCTACGAAGCCCTCTGGCTGAGTCATGTACACGCACTCTTCTAAATCTCCATTTAGAAAGGCGGTCTTAACATCCATTTGCCAGATTTCGTAGTCATGATATGCAGCGATGGCAAGCATGATCCGGATGGATTTAAGCATAGCCACTGGAGAAAAGGTTTCGTCATACTCCACACCTGGTCTTTGACGAAAACCCTTTGCAACAAGTCTAGCTTTGAAAGTCTCCACTTTCCCATCTACACCAAGTTTTTTCTTGAAGATCCACTTGCTCCCGATGGGTTTTACCCCTTCAGGAGCAACTTCCAAAGTCCATACTTTGTTGGTGTACATGGATTCCATCTCGGACCGCATAGCATCCAGCCATTTTACCGAGCTCCCACTCGTGATGGCCTGCTCGAAGCTAGTTGGGTCATCATCCTCTATGATGCAATCCTCGCTTCCACCATCCATGAGAAAACCGTAGTATCTCACAGGTTGGCGAGGAACCCTACTAGATCGGCGGAGAGGCTGAGGTTCATCAGGAACTACTGAATCCACTGGTTCAACCAATTCTTCTGTCGTAGTCTGTATTGCTGGAACCTCTTCCAGTTCTACCTCCTTGCCACTAATCTCTTTATCAAGAAATTCCTTTTCTAAAAAGGAGGCATGTCGAGAAACAAACACCTTTTGTTCCTCGGTGTGGTAGAAGATATACCCGCGCGAATGTTTGGGATATCCAATAAACTTACACAGAATGGACCTTGCCGCGAGTTTGTCCGGATTTTGCGTTTTTACATATGCCGGACAACCCCATATCTTAACATAATTAAGACATGGTCTCTTTCCTTTCCATATCTCATATGGAGTGGTTGGCACGGTTTTGGTGGGAACCATATTCAATAGGTCTGCAGCTGTTTCCAGTGCATATCCCCAGAAGGAAATAGGTAACTCAGCCGTGCTCATCATGGAGCGCACCATATCTAATAGGGTGCGGTTCCTCCGTTCTGATACACCGTTGTGCTGTGGTGTATATGGAGGAGTCAGCTGAGAGAGAATCCCATTCTCTTTTAGGAAGTCCAGGAATTCATTGCTCAAGTATTCACCTCCTCGATCAGATCGAAGGATTTTAATACTTTTTCCGGTTTGGTTTTCGACTTTTTGTTTATATTCTCTAAATTTCTCAAAAGCTTCTGATTTGTGTTTCATCAGGAACACATATCCAAATCTAGAGAGATCGTCAGTGAATGTAATGAAGTACGAAGAACCATCCCTGGCATGTGTAGACATGGGACCGTATACATCACTATGTATCAGTCCCAAGAGTTCGGTAACTCTTTCTCCGTGTCCCGTAAACGGAGTTTTGGTCATCTTGCCTTTGAGACATGACTAGCAAGTGTCATAAGATGAAAATTCAAATGGATTTAAATATCCATCTTTATGCAACTTAGCTAGTCGTGTCGCATTGATGTGACCCAGTCTACAATGCCACAAGAAAGATTTGTTCAGTTCAGAACTCTTCCTCTTGTGTGTGTTAGTTATGCTCAGAACTGTTGATTGATTTAGAACATAAATGCCATTGCACAACGTGCCTGATCCAACCAACTTTTGGTACGGAAAATGTTCATAACATTGTCCTGTAATACAAAATTATATCCCTCTTTACTCAATAAAGAAACCGATATAATGTTGCATATCAGGTTCGGCATGTAATAGCATTCGTTCAGAACCAATGTATTACCAGTTGGTAACACAAGGTGATATTCCCCGACAGTCTTAGCTGCAACAATTGCACCATTTCCAACTCTAATATCTTTATCACCTTCTCCAAGTTCTCTACCTTTTCTAAGCCCATGTAACTGATTACATATATGGGATCCTGACCCGGTATCTAATACCCAGGACGTAGGGCAAATGGAGAAACAGTTCTCTGTAACGAACACACCCGAAGAAAATGCATCAACATGTACTTTCTTCAATAGGGTGGCATGGGAATCCTGGTATTCCCCTATGTCCTGTTCATTCCTATAACTCTTATAAGAAAGAACGGAACCAACGTTCCCCAGCACAGTATAACATGCGGGTTCGGTCAATACATCCATATTATTATCTTGATTAAGGCATGAAATGGTCGCTACCTGGAGAGAGAGAGAAGAAAACACTTTAGCGTATGCTCGTGCAAGATCAGATTGGTTATTATCTTATCTAATCAGGATGGCTCCCACTGGTTTTTATCAAATCTTCCTTTAAACCCTAAAAGGAAAGACTAGCTGGGATTAATTACACCCTACAACTTCGTCGATCTTTCAGCCAGGCCAGTGTCGGTACTTTGAGGGAGGTTCCCCGTGCTTTCTCACGGACCTAATTAATGTAAACCTCGTTTTCCCAGAGGCGTAACCCCGTTGACTCCTTTCTAGACACCTACTTGATCGGCTAATTGTAATGTGTAAAACTCTCCCAGGAGTAACTCTTACTCGCAGTGGGTTTCGGGATCCAACTATCTCTTAGAAGGTATGCAATCTCATTGCAAATTTCAACACTTGAAATTCCCGATAATATTTTGCCCCTGGCATCCTATGACCTTGACGCAGGCCAACAAATCACAGCGCGCTAGTCAAGTTCAACCCGTCATTTCCTGATTGAATTAAACCCACCCGCACGACCCTTGGCGTAGGCCAACAAAGTCGTACGACTACCCTAATCCAATCTGCATCATATGCATAAGCAGATAAATACTAGTTAGCTACCGCATACTACGTCTTGACGCAGGCCAACAAACGTAGCACGAATACTAACTACTACTTATCTGAAATGACGGAGGGCTACGACAGGTTTTTCTGAAAACCTATTGCGTAATGAACTTGATATCGTTGTAGATTCAAATGAAGTTTTGAAATGGAGTGATTTTGAGGCTTTTCTAGTTTTGCTAAAGGGGTCACTCCTGGTGAAGGGATCGTCGGCCCTTTCCTCGTCGAATGAGGTGTGGGATATATCATATATATCGCTGTGCAAAGCAGAACTCCAAAAGCAATCAAAAGCAAACCGAGTGTGTAGCATCTGCCTGTTATTGCTAAAGGAGTCACTCCCGGTGAAGGGATCTCGGTCCTTTCCTCATCGAATAAGGTGCAGGATATATCACATATACCGCTGTGCAAAGCAAGAACTGTAGCAACCTGTTTTAATTTTTGAAATTCGATTCTACAACATCTTAGGTTTCTTTTATTTCATTAATCACATTAATGAAGTCCCATCATTTAAGTTACCTAAACATCACAGATAAATACGACGTACACTTATGCAATCCGCATTCGCCTGGATGTCCCCTCGTGCACCGTTAGGTTAGGTAACTAACGACAGAGCAGGGCAGGGCTAGTGCGGGTGCAAAACATAAGTAACGTCTATATAATATATCATATATACTATATACTGTAACTATCACAGAACATCACAAGATCACATCACAGATAAAGCAGCAGAAGAAACATATGAAACATTGGATATACTAGGACGTCCGTGTTTTCAATACGAGCCAGTATAAAAAACGGATTCCACGGTCGTGATGAATAGCCAATCCCACACCCCTAGACCCCTACGAGAGCGGCAAGCAACCCTACCAATTCTAGGGTTAGGAGACCGGGACTCGACTCCTCGAGATGGTCTCCCACTGAACCCTAGAACCCGGTTACTTGTGCTCCCCTCCTTGGGTCTATCCTAATGCGGAAAAGTAAATAATATACAAAAGGGTGACATCTTCCGCAACCTGGAAGTGTCCCAATAAAAGAATATTACATACAAGTTTTTACATGAATGAAAATGAAAAACACTCATCTCACATAAAAACCCCCGGCTATTCAATCACGACAATCCAATATAACATATCGAGCAACACATAACATCACATGTCATCAACGTAAGTAAATATGTGCATCCCAATTGTCGTTGACATATAGCAACGAAACCGGCGATATCACATATTGAACTTACGGTCACAGAAAAGAAAGTGTAAAACTACAACAGTTGGAATCCGCAACCTCTTTAGACATCGCATGCCTAACCAAATGAAATACTTAGACATCACATGCCTAACAGTTATAAACCCCGCATTTTAGTCTCATTATCGAAAACTCTTTTCAATATCAAATGAAACTAAACCGCTAGATTATAACATTCATTCAGTTATCTCATAACTGTTTGTGAATTCCAATTATTGTATCTCATTCCGGATAAATAGAAAATATTAAACTTTCCGATCGAACATTCGAACACCCAAGTTTTCCCGAAACCGTTCAACACATGAAATAGGTTCAAAGACATTCACTTCATGCCTCAGTACCAACGGTCCAGCCGTAGAAGGGTCAAGCCAACGCCTCACATGTGGCACGCCGTACTGCCCCAAACCCGAAGGTTCAAAGGGCAGTTCAAGACGGTCACATAATCGAGTTAAGGTTTGTTGTCTTCTAGAGGGACCATCGCATTACTTGCACTACTTAGAACGTCCTTAAACCACAGAAAAATCCAACACTTGGAAATTTTCCGGCAGGGGAAAAGTTGGGTATTTATTTCCGGTCGAACCTTTTAACATATTCTAAAATATCCGGAAAGCCATATAGACAAGGTTTGATAATCCGATCGAATCGTCGATTACCAATACAACCCCAGAACACTCAACTCTTGAGTCAAATTAAAAATTCCCAGAAAATTCAGCATAATAAAATAGGAATTACTGTGCAAAAATGGACAGATGATGTCATCAGATGGCCGCCGAACCGCCGCAGAAGCCAGGCTTCTGCCACGGTTCCGCCGCGCCCTTAGCAGATCATGGGATAAATTTTGCATCATAATTCTTAGAATTCCCTGCTGAATTTTTTAAGCATTTTTAATATGGAAAAATCCCAGATTTTAGAAAAAGTCCAGAGAGCATATCGGGAATTAGGGTTTCGGTTCGATCGGGTTTCAAACGTCGTCTAGACTTCGCCTAAGCCTCTAGCTAGGCTCTGATACCACTGTATGGTTCCTAAACACGCTAATGAGGTCTCACAAGGCATCAACCATTCCAATTTCAAATTTTACGGTAGCCGAGAAACCCTAATACGGATCGTTGACTAGAAATTTAGGCGAAAAACGAAACTAGTTAGCAATTTAACTAAAAGAGAGAGGCTACAACCTTTGTAGATCCGGTTCTCCACTTCCTTAGCTCCACGTAGGCATCCTCTCGCTGTCCATCTCGAATCCCGGACTCAATCATCGGCTTGATCGGAGAAATCGGCAGGCTAGGTCGTCGGCTTCGTACCGAAGATGATCTACGTCGAGGCATCACAAGTTCAAGCTCCAACTCCATCAAGTTGTGAAACTTGTGAAGAAAACACCCTATACTACTTGGCAAGAGGTAGAGGGTGAAGAAATAGGAGGTGGGTTCACTTTAGAATTGGATTTCTCACACTTTAGCTCAAGTTGCCATTAATGGACTTAAGCTTTTTCTTTGAAGATGAAGAAGAAGATGAAGCTAGAATATGATAAGTCTTAATTAAAATTGTAAAGTAAAATGAATACTTATCATATACTAACTAAGGTAGAGTGTAGAGAATTGACCATGGTTACTTGGAAGGGTTAGGGTTAAGCATGAAGACAAGAATGGTTACAAAGTCAAAGCTTCATGAAGCTTCAACTAGAAACAAAGAAAGCCACCATTCTCATCAAAATCTTTTCCATATAAATAAACAAACAAATAAATAAATAAATGAATAAGCAAAACCCTAATCATCTACTTAACCATGGTTTGATTCTTTACACTTAACCAATTAAACATGCATCATCAAACATGATACAAACATGTGCACAAAAGTATATCACATATACAACTTGCACATCAAGTGAGAAAATCCATTTAAAGTGAACCAATACTAGTTAATTCAAAGTAATATATCAAATATATAATTATACATTAAATCATTAAATCAACACTTGATTTAACGATCCGGTCATATCGCATATAACCAACTAGTATCCTATGTATCGGCTTATCGAATCAATCCTTGATTCGATATCTAGGTTATATCGAATATAACCAATCGATACATTCATCGCGAGAATGGAATACGGTATCACATACACGCATTATTCTCGGTCCTGCACATATCTCATATGCGCTCCTATTTCGTTTCGCTTGAGCCAGGAAACCTCTGTGTAGGACTCTAAAGACTCGTCAATATGCCGGTAGCAGATGATGATCATATCAAGCACCTACAAGCCGCAAGAGGTCTGCTAAACGTAACGGCCATCCGGGTATTGAGCGATCAGAAGATCGACGAGCTAGCCCGCTCACACTCCTGTGAATCCAACCAGTAACACTTACCGTACAGTCCGGTCTGTTCGTCTGATATGTCGCATATCAAGTCTAGGGGTGGTAAACGTCAGACCCCAATAACCGATAAGTCGTGCCGATGTGAGGCTCATAACGGGTCGAGAAACTACTGGTAACACTTACCAGCAAATCTCTTATCAGCCCTGGCCAGGGACTTCCCTGTTACGGCCAATCGAGCGCTGCGCAACATCAACCCCCAATACCGGGAGAGACGAAACCCCTCCTATCGCTCATTGCCTCCATGTGACCCGGGACTGTACCCAAAGACCACCGTTTTGCACGCCCTCATGGACGTGGTAAGGTGGAGATCAAAGCACAGTGGGAATCACACAAGACTCTATGACGATCTCGGGTCTACAGACTAACCTGCACAAGTGTCACCTGAGAACTGCCATCTGACGTGAGGTATAATACCATCTGGGAGTTCTCGGCGAGTCCGTCCAGTGTACCCAGTCTCCACTGAGCACCCGTATACCATCTCTGATGTCAAACACCAATGGATGTGGGATCATCCATCGCCCATCTCATGGGTCGAGAAGCGTATACGCTAGTCTACACTGGTATATCGATGCCCCGTCTCGATACACCCACGACTAGGGACCTTGAAGGATGTACTTATGGACTACCATGTCCCCACTAGTATGATCTGCATCATAGTCTAGGTAATCAAGTACACATCCTAAGGGCTTTATCAACATGTAACCATAAGACAGTTTAAAGAGACTAGCGTACATGTTAAGATAAAGAGCAACCAGATAGCATACTATCATATCGAGCAAGAAAGTCATCTCTATATATGTCCAAGCATCCAATATAATATACATCATCTGTACAATACTGGCCTCTAGGGAATACATACAACTAACAATAGCCGGGTTATCGAATCAATTGTTGATTCTGTTAGGTCCACGTTACCTCTCCCGGTACTTTCGGGGTTGCGGAAACGGTAAAACAAAATTTTTCTAAACATGGTAACATGGACCGTAAAAGCAGGATCTTTGCTAAACAACACACTAGCATCCTAACTAGAGATTTATCAACTCGGTTAGGGGTTATACCACAACTTGAACTCCTTCTCTTCTTGTTGTTCTTCTCTTTGCTTGCTCCGAGAGTTGATCCGGACATTGGTCACCTCCGCGGCCTCCTTGAATCGAAGACGATCCACCCGAGGGATGTACACCGAGCTCCACCTCGAGCCGAGGTAACTAGGGCAAAGAGATCGCTAATCTAGAAGCCCTAGGTAGTGTAGAAGTGATAAAGGGATGGTTTTGTCTTTGTGGGATCTTTATCTCTCAACACATGAGATCAAAAGATGAATCAAGAGGAGGAAGAAGAAGGAGGTGCTAGCAACCATGGTTCATTTCTTTTTCTTCTCACTTGAAAAGGCAAGAGAGAGAATGAGAAAGAAAATTATGAACTAAAGAAATTAACCATGGTTCCAATAATGCACTAAAACCATCATTACAAATCCTATCAAGATAAAGTTGATGGCTACATTGAAATGACCATTATCATAATCCAAAAGAAAAAGAAAAAGAAAAGAAGAGTGTAGATCCCTCTTGAAAGTCAATGGTCAATACGGTCAACCGGTCAACAAAGTCAAGCGAGGTCAACGGGATCAAATAGTCAATGCAATTAGCCATCATAAAATTATCACTAAAAGGATTAGTAAATGATGTCCGCGGCTCATAATGGTTTTGACCAAACGAACTGTCAAAACCCTAATGAGTCCGCCTCAAAATGGTTTTGACCGAATCAACTGTCAAAACCCTAATGAGCCTGCCATATAACGGTTTTGGCCGAACCAACTACCAAAACCCTGATGAGGCACCTCCTCCTTCATCGCTCCGGAAAACTGTGCATACACACCTACATCCGCATTCCGTAGAATGCGGATGCATAGAAGACAAAAACAAATCCATCCGTGCAATACTAGGATCCGGCTTAAACCAAAGCCCACTAGTACTGCCTGCCCGAACACCACACGCACACAAGTGTACGTAAGTGATTGCAGCCCTGCCGTAAAACCATACGGCCTCTACACGTTTCGCTCAGTGCAGGGAAACTCTCTGTGTGGGACTCTAAAGACTCGACACTACGCTGGCAGTGGGATTAACCACAGACCGCAAGCGGCACTAGCTATATGTAACGGTCCCCAGGTAGATGTCGATAAGAAGGCCGATGAGGTAAACCCATCCGAACTCCTACTGAGCCTGTATGTGACAATCTCCGTACAGTCCGGTCTGTTCGTCTGATACATCGCATGGCGGGCCTAGGGGGCAGTAAACGTCAGTCCCCTAATAGCGGTACAAGTCGTGTTGGAGTGAAGCCCAGTACACCCTGAGATAACCCTGGAAACCTACCAGTATATCTCGCTTGCCCTGGCCAGGGACTACTCGTGTAATGGCTCTCCTAGACACAGCGCAATGTCAACCCCCAAAACCGGGAGAGACGAATCCTGTCTAACCGTCACTACCTCTAAGTGCTTCGGGACTGCACCCAACTACTACCTGTTTGCACAACTCAGTAGAGCCGTGGTAGGGTAGTAATCAAAGAACAGTGGGAACACACTCGAGGCGAAGTGACAGTGTCAAGTCAGCGGACTAAGCTGTACTCATGTTACCTGGGAACTGATAACTGACGATAGGTATAATACCAACCATCAGTTCCCGACGAGTCCTGTCCAGTGTACTCGTAACCTAACGAGCACCCGCATACTATCTCAAGTACGACGTACTGACGGCTGTGGGACAGACCGTCTCCCGTGCAGGGATAAGAAGCGCATACGCTAGTCTACTCCGGAGTATCGATGCCCTGTCTCGATAATCCCATGACTAGGGACGTAAATAAGGATGTGCTTGTGGATTACCCAGCCCCCACGAGTGTGATCGCCATCACAACGCCGGTAATCAAGCAAAGATCCTAAGGGCTCCACTAATGCGTATAGGTGATATAATAAAGAAACACACATATACACATTAAAGCAGAGACAAACCAAGTAGCATACTACTATATTGAGCAAGATTGTTTGTACAACTGTGAATATCCCAAGCTTCCATCAAGTAATATACATACTAGTATGATACAGTAATGGCCTCTAGGGCATATACACTAACAATCTCCCACTTGCACTAAGGCCATGTACTGGCGTATCGAAGACCTATCATCTCGATCAGCCGCTCAAACTGAGTCTGGGGCAATACCTTCGTGAATGGGTCCGCTGTGTTGTCCTTTGTGTCCACTCTCCGTACCTCGATCTTCTGGCGATCAATGATCTCCCTGATCAGGTGATACCGCCTTAAGATATGCCAGGATTTCTGATGGGATCTTGGTTCCTTCGCTAAAGCTATAGCCCCATTGTTATCACAATACAAAGGTATTGGGTCAACAATGGACGGAACCACCTGAAGTTCACTAATGAACTTCTTCATCCAGACCGCCTCTTTTTCGGCATCGCTTGCAGCAATGTATTCAGCCTCCATCGTCGAGTCTGCGACGGTATCCTGTTTGGAACTCCTCCAACATACCGCCCCTCCGTTGAGGGTAAACACAAAACCCGAGACAGACTTGCTGTCATCTTTGTCACTCTAGAAGCTTGAATCGGTAAAGGACTCGACCCTGAGGTCTCCATTACCGTAAACCAGGAACATCTTCTTAGTCCTTCTCAGGTACTTGAGAATGTTCTTCACTGCTGTCCAGTGGTCCTCCCCTGGGTCTGACTGATACCGGCTTACCGCGCTCAGCGCGTAAGCTACATCTGGTCTTGTACATAGCATCGCATACATTTAGATCCTACCGCCGAAGCGTAGGGTATAGTGCTCATGCGAACCCTCTCCTCGTCAGTCTTAGGAGACATCTTCTTGGAGAGGGTAATTCCGTGCAATGCGGGTATGTTACCGCGCTTGGAACCCTCCATACTAAATCTCTTTAGTACAGTCTCTATGTACCTGGACTGCAAAAGTCCCAGTAGTCTCTTGGATCTATCTCTATAGATCTTGATCCCCAGAATGTACGAGGCATCACCCGGGTCCTTCATGGAGAACCTTTGTGACAAAAATAGCTTGACCAGTTGTAGCATAGGAATATCATTTCCTATCAAAAGAATGTCGTCCACGTACAAGACTAGGAATACGACAGTTCGTCCTACAATCTTCTTATAGATACAGGGTTCATCTTCGTTCTTGATGAAATCAAATTCCTTGATTGCCTCATCAAAACAGATGTTCCAGCTCCGCGATGCCTGCTTTAATTCATAAATGGATTTAAGCAACTTGCACACCTTTCCGCTGCTCCCACTGTCTACGAAACCTTCTGGTTGATCCATGTAAATGCACTCTTCCAAACAACCGTTTAGGAAAGCCGTTTTAACATCCATCTGCCAGATTTCATAGTCATGGAAGGCAGCAATGGCAAGTAGGATCCGAATGGATTTGAGCATAGCCACCGGAGAAAAAGTTTCGTCATAGTCCAAACCAGGTCTTTGACGAAAACCTTTTGCAATGAGTCTAGCTTTATAGGTTTCCACCCGCCCATCCACACCAAGTTTCCTTTTGTAGATCCATTTGCATCCAACGGGTTTTACCCCAGGTGGAGCAATATCCAAGGTCCACACTCTATTGGCGTACATGGACTGCATTTCGGATTGCATTGCTTCCTGCCACTTATCAGAGTCCCTACTGATAATGGCCTGCCTGAAACTGGTAGGGTCATCTTCTTCCAAGATGCAATCCTCTCGATCCCCGTCAATGAGAAAACCGTAGTATCTCTCGGGCGGATGAGAAATCCTACCAGATCTGCGGAGTGGCTGAGGTTCGTTAGGGGTTATTGAATCCTGAGGTTCTGTCAAATTTTCAGTTTCAGTTTGTGGTCGCTGAATTTCTTCCAATTCTACCGTGCACTGTTCATATCAGATTTTTGCATTTTCATACCGCCCAATTTTTATCACATTGCATATCGGTAGATACTCTTGAGCCGTGTTTGCTAGTCAATTGCAGGATACAGGTTCTCGGTTCTAAAACGGGGAAATTCATGAAAAACACGACAAAATCCGGGTTCTTGCCAACCACAGATAAAACACGGTCTCCGCTCTTCATTCGTATTTTGCCAGATTCCAGTTTAGGAAGACAAAATGTCAAATCAATGTCACCTTCATGCACAAGGCTCAATGGCAACAACAAGTTCCAAGAAATCTACGCGGAGCTCGAGGCAATCATGCCAAATCTTGACAAAAAGTCCACCTTTCCCTCAACAGAAATTCTGGAAGAAATATGGAGGTATTTTCAGAAAACACATGTACCAGATTGAAGAGTACATCAAACCAGGGTGCCACCAAAAAGCCCAAGATCCAATTCATCGAAAAGGCCGCGGATCCGCGGCCAATAGGGGGTCTAGGCCGCGGATCCGCGGCCGTATAGTAGCGGCAGGCAAAACTTTTCCAGGGGTATTTTGGTCTTTTCGGATGTGTTCTGGTGGTTGCCCTAGATTTCCATTCTCCAGCCTATAAATAGCCTAGAACTTTGAGAAGGAAAGGGTCCATTCTTGTATTTTCATTTTGCTAAGTTTAGTGAGTTTCTTCTTCCTCTTCTCACCTCTTCTCCATTGAAACTTGTAGTGAGCTTATGAGTGAAGAGTGATGAATAAAGAAGAACCATTTATTATCATGCTTGTCTCTTTATCTTGTTAATTGTTGTAATTTTAATTTGTTAAGTAGTTGTTGTTATTTTCTTGTTGTTTCTTTCTTCTCTCTTTTTCTTTATCCTTAATACGACAATGATGCTTACGCTCGATCCTCGCCAAGGTGAGGTCGCAAATAGCTAGTCGTATACTTCTAATCTCCTTCTTTCTATCTTCCTCTTTTGTTTTGTTTTATTTTTCCGAATCATGAAGTGTGAGTAGTTCATACTTGTTAGGGTAGGATAAGGGAAGTTTCAGAGAAGGAAATCTCTCTCACTCTTTCCTTGCCCAACAGCTTAAATCGACTCCCGTTAATTGAACCACAATCCGCTCCTTACGGCACCCTATCCTACATGATAGCGGTGATTCCGTAGTGAGACCGGTTGTGGTTGAATTAACCGGAGGTTATGGCTAAGAGCCAAGAACGGACGGACAAGCACCAAAAGGAAGGACTTATGCGTTGGAAAGCCTAGCTTATACTCGCAAGTTCCTTCCTAGTCGTGCTAATCCCCGTTGTTGCCGATTACCGTAACACCGATATTAAGAGGGGCAACGAAAGATGAGGAGACTCCTAACTCAAACTAACCTAATCCTAACCCTAACAAGCTCTCTTTAAAACATCAACTTAACACTTAGATAACCACAACAAAATCTGAAAAACCGGACTTAACTCGTTAAAGCACATAGAAAAAGACTCCCATCTCCCTGCGGACGACCCCGTACTCAACCGGCTAGCTACAAGCGAAACCGTCTTGATTGCGGTATTTAAACTAGAACTTGAACACGCAGAATCGCTAACAATCAAATGGCGCCGTTGCCGGGGAGACGGTAGTTTATTTCTTTTTGTAATTTCGGGTTAATTTGTAAGTATAAAAAAAAAAGAAAAACGAAAAAATATATACATTGTAAAAAAACCATCTTGTTATTTTTGATTAGTTTTTGTGCAAGTGTGCAGGAAAATACAAGGTTCGAGTTCAGTGGCCAAGACGTCGGATAATACGGAGTTCAAGTACAGTGCCAAAGACATGGGAAGATAGACCCACATTTCGCGGCTACACCGCGACGGACAAAACGAAGCATCCGGTCTACTGTAAAAATCTGGAGCAGATACAGTGAGCAGATACAGTGATTCAGCACATCCAGACAAGTAGGGGACAACCACAGCAGCACACCCAGAAAGTTTGGCAGCCCAATACCTCCACATAGCCGCGGATCCGCGGCTATTGCATGCGTTTGGCCGCGGAAACGCGGCCATCTGTTGGCTTCAGGCCCTCAGTTTCTTTTGGTAAGTCTCTCTGCTCCTCTCCACTCCTCTGAACTCCACTGAACTGTGTTTTCTGCAGATTTCTTTGCGCAAACTCTTCTCCCCCTTCCAATAAACTGTTCTTGTGCAGGATTCTTTGCGCCGCAAATAAAAATTATTTGCAGTTGATTTGTTACTGTTTTGCATTTCTTTAATACGGACTTAAGGGGCTTGAAACCAATCCAGATTGGGTGGGGATTTCATCACCCTTCCCAGGACCCCAAAAATCACTAAAGCATATGCATTGTCCATTGTAAATTAAAAATACTAGACTTCAGCCCTAAGGACTTCGCGCTCATTAGGAGAAGATAAACCGTGTTTAGAACCTCGCTTAACGGTATATTGTTTACGGGGTGTCTAGGAAAGTGTTAAAGGCGCAACCGCCGAAAGAGAAAGGGTTATTTAATTAAGGAACTTCGCGAAAGCGTTGGACAACCTCCCCTTCTCTCTGCACTTACCTGGCCTCGTGATCAGTGTATTTTTAAGCCCGTTTCTCGACACTGTTTAACTTCGACAATCAAGTTCAGGAGCAGGTCTAGTAGACCTAGGTTACCCTAGATCTAGGTGTGATTGTGCATATCTTGTTTGTGATTGCTTAAGCCGTATATCCGTACATATTTCTGTAAATCTCTTTCTAAAAACAAAACAAAAAAAAAAAGAAAAAATCAAAAAAAACCTTTTATAAAAACTTGCCCTTTGTCGCCAATTCCATTTTCTCACCCACCACCCATCGCCTTTCTCCATTGACGTTTTCTTACCCTCACCTTCTCCGCTTTGACTATACTAAACTCGTTTAGTGTATGTCCGCTTGGACTCGGGACACTAGCGTCCGTCTAGTCCGCGTTACGTTAGTCGCTACCGACTACGCGATCGACTCCGAAGTCGATACTCCGTCCACTCCTCTTTCACCCCTTCCTTTGCCGGCCAACTCCGACGTTGACCGGAATTCTGTTCATACATCTTCACCTTCACCTTCACCAACCTCTTCTTCCGCGATATCGGGATTTAATCCGAACATCTCTTTGACCACCGCTGGATTGGCTCCACCTCCTACGGAAACCAATCTCCCACCACCTCCGCCTGTTGTAGCGCCACAGCGAATCGCGCTCCAGGATCGTTTCTATCCCACCCGTTCTGCACTTCCCACCTGCCTTTCTCTTCCTCCGGCCAATGGGGACAACTTTGAAATTAAGCCCCATTTCATCAACATGCTTCCACGTTTTCATGGGCTTGAATCTGAAGATGCCTATATCTTCATCAACAAATTTCAAAACGTCTGTGCCATGATGAAAACCACCCAGCTGTCGGACGATGCTATACGTCTACGGGTCATTCCGTTCACTTTATGCGATCTTGCTGAAAAATGGCTGTATAGCACCGCTTCCCACTCGATCACCAGCTGGGACGAGTTTGTTAAAGCGTTTCTGAAAAAATTCTATCCGAATCATAAAACCGCAAGGATTCGAAATGAAATCAACCAATTCTCCCAGCTTCCTTCTGAACCCTTCTGGAAGTGCTTTGACCGATACAAAGACCTTCTTGTTCAGTGTCCTCACCACGGTATAGAGAAATGGCAACTTTGCCAAACCTTATACGAGGGACTGAACCCAGCAACGAAGCAGTTGTTGGAAACCATCTGTCAGGGCCACTTCCTATCCAAATCTGACGAGGAAGCGTGGCAATTCTTTGACGACCTTGCGGAGCAAACGCTACAATGGGAGAGTACCAGACCGACTTCTTCTTCTTCTACCTCCACTTCTACCGGTCAGTCTAGGGTAGGAATCCACCAACTTGACGTCTCTATTGCGATGAAAGCTGAAATGGCTGCAATAACAAGAAAGCTTGAAGCGATAGAAAGCAAATTCTCTGCTCCTGCTCCTACCCCTGTTCTCCCCCTTCGTACCATCTGCGCTTGTTGTTCCGATCCTTCCCACTTGACCGAAGAGTGTCCTTACAATCCACCCTCGTAAGGACAGGATCAGGTTAATGCTGCCTTCCAGCAAAGACCGAGGAATGATCCATACTCTTCCACCTACAATCCCGGTTGGAGGAACCACCCCAATTTCGCCTGGAATCAGAATCAGAATCAGAATCAATTCCAGGGCAACAATTTCCAAAGGGCCCCTCCACCGCAACAACAACCGCAACAACAAACTCAACATCAATATCAGCAACCCTTCCAACCCTAACGTTTCCAAAATCAGACGAACAACTTTGCACCGAACAATTCTTTTCCACCAAACAACTTTGTTCCGTCAAACAACGATAAGGTTTCTTCGCTCGAGCGAAGTCTGGAGGCGTTCGTTAAACAGTCGACTCAGTCCACCGCCAACATCCAGTCTTCCATTCAATCTTTAGTGCAACACACTGCCGCACACGGGCAAAGCATCAAGACCATCGAGGACCAGATTGCACAGCTGAACGCGGCCTTAAGCGAGCGAGAAAAGGGGAAGCTCCCGTCCCAGCCACTTCCAAATCCCGGTCACCCATATAATGCACATGTTGCTCTTGGACAACAAAACCGTAATGTGAGTGCCGTGACTACACTGAGATCGGGGAGGATGCTGCAAAACAACATTGGCACATGGATCAACGATGACACCCCGGCCGCTGCTTCTTCCTCTTCTTCTTCTTCTTCTTCTTCGTCTTCTGAGCCTATTCTCCGTTCTTCACAAGGCTCTCCTTCCTCTTCTTCTGCTCTGAACGGACCCACTTCTCACTCCACGAAAACACCTATTCTGGGATCCGTTCCAACTCCACAATCTCCTCCTCCAGCATTAGACTCAACCAATTTTCAAAATGTTCCATTTCCAAACCAGTTGAGGTCTAACAAACAAAATCCACAAATGGAGAAGATTCTGGAGTTATTCAAGCAAGTTAACATTAACATTCTTCTTTTAGATGCTGTCCAACAAGTTCCGTCTTACGCGAAAATCTTAAAGGACTTGTGCACGAAAAAGAGGAAGTCTCAGGTACCCAAGAAAGTTTTCTTGGCTAGTGCTGTGAGTGATGCCCTTACCCAATCTTTACCACAAAAACGGAAGGACCCTGGCTGTCCTACGATTTCAATTACTATTGGGGATAAGAACATCAACCACGCACTATTAGATCTTGGTGCCAGTGTTAACCTGCTTCCATATTCAGTATACGAGCAATTATGCGTCGGAGAGTTGAAACCCACGCACTGCACTCTCCAAATGGCCGACCGATCGATCACCCATCCTAGGGGTGAGCTAGAGGATGTGTTAATCAAAGTCGGGGACTTCATATTCCCCGTTGACTTCATTGTATTAGATACACAGCCTGTAGCTAACCCCCGGAATCAAATTCCGGTGATACTCGGTCGCCCATTTCTCGCAACCTCAAATGCTGTGATCAATTGTCGCAATGGTTCGATGAACCTCTCTTTTGGAAATATGACGATTGAACTCAACATTTTTAGGTTGGGGAATCAGCCCGCCGAACCTAATGCTCATATACTGGACGTCTGCTCGATCCAGGAGATCACCCCAGAAGAGTGTGAATTCGAGGAGTTTCTGTTTGATCACGATAATCTTGACGCCATTAGTGCGTTTCTCTTCGAACCTGCTGCTGTTTCTGCGCCCGACAACGACTACGAGTGTTTCACGTTCTCGAATGATCTTAGCTGTGCACAAACCGAGTTTGAATCCTTCGACTTTCCGGATGAGTTACCTGAACCATCCAACTCGGTTGCCTACACTCGTTTTGAACCTTTGCTGGAGTCCTTTGAGTTCGAGACCTTTGCACCAGTCTTGCCTTCCATCATTTCACCTCCAACGCTCGAACTCAAGCCTTTGCTGTCTCACCTTAAGTACGCTTACTTAGGTGAGAACGAGACCCTCCATGTCATCATCTCGGCTTCTCTAGCTCCCGAGCAAGAGAAAGCCCTTCTCGCGGTCTTGCACAGCAACAGGCAAGCTTTTGGCTGGTCCATGGCGGACATCAAGGGGATTAGTCCCCTGATCGTTGAGCATCACATTCATCTGATGGATGATGCCAAACCAGCCCGGGATCCACAAAGACGTCTCAATCCAGTCATGAAAGAGGCTGTGAAGAAGGAGATCGTCAAATGTCTAGATAGTGGTATCATTTACCCTATCTCTGATAGCCAGTGGGTTAGCCCCATTCATGTTGTCCCCAAGAAGTCGGGCATCACGGTCATCACTAACGAGGCGAACGAGTTAATCCCTACTCGCACCCAAACTGGGTGGCGAGTTTGCATTGATTACAGAAAACTCAACGCCGCAACGCGGAAAGACCACTTTCCGCTACCTTTCATTGACCAGATGCTTGAACGATTGGCCGGACACGAGTACTATTGCTTTCTTGATGGCTACTCCGGCTATAATCAAATTCCCATCGCCAAAAAAGACCAGGACAAGACCACTTTCACTTGTCCTTTCGGCACGTTTGCATATCGTCGCATGCCCTTTGGGTTATACAATGCGCCCGCTACCTTCCAGCGGTGTATGATGGGTATTTTCTCAGACATGGTGGAAAAATTTCTGGAGATTTTCATGGATGACTTCTCCATCTTCGGCGATTCCTTCAACGAGTGTTTGCTGCATCTTGACGCTGTCCTTACCCGATGTAAGGACAAGAATCTCACTTTGAACTGGGAGAAATGCCACTTCATGGTGCGCGAAGGTATTGTCTCAGGACATATCATCTCGCAAAATGGCATAGAGGTTGACAAAGCAAAGATTGAGGTCATTTCCAATCTGCCTCCTCCCCGATGCGTCAGAGATATCCGAGCCTTCCTTGGCCATGCCGGTTTCTATAGACGGTTCATCAAGGACTTTAGCAAGATTGCTAGGCCTTTGACTCTTTTGCTGGCCAAGGATACGCCTTTCGACTTCAACTCGAGCTGTGTGACTGCATTCGAGTCACTGAAACGCTCACTCACTTCTGCTCCCGTTCTTTCCTCACCTGACTGGACACACCCATTTGAGATTATGTGCGATGCATCCGACTTTGCCATTGGTGCTGTCCTTGGACAACACATCAACAAGATGCCGCACGTAATCTATTATGCGAGCCGAACCCTGAACAACGCACAACTCAATTATACAACAACTGAGAAGGAATTCTTAGCTGTTGTAGCTTTAGAAAAGTTCAGGCCCTACCTCATCGGCTCTCCAGTCATTGTCTACACTGACCATTCTTCTCTGCGCCATCTTTTTGCGAAGAAAGATGCAAAATCTCGGTTAATCCGTTGGATTCTCTTGCTTCAAGAGTTTGACCTTGTCATTAAGGACAAACGAGGATGTGAAAACGTGGTTGCCGACCATCTCTCACGACTTCCTTCTTCGCCTTCGCTTCCAATTCCGATCAACGACGTTTTCCCGGATGAACAGCTCTTGACAGTATCGTGCGAACCCTGGTTCGCAGATATTGTGAACTATTTGGCCACAGGATTACTTCCGACTGAATGGTCGAGTCAGGACAGACTTCGCTTCTTATCCCAAGTAAAACACTTTTACTGGGACGAACCCTACTTGTTCAAGTACTGTCCCGACCAGATTATTCGTCGGTGTGTCCCTGATGTGGAATTCAAGAGCGTGCTTTCATTTTGCCACGATCAAGCGTGTGGCGGGCATTTTGGCCCCAGAAAGACAGCTGAGAAGATCTTGCATTGTGGTTTCTACTGGCCCCAACTCTTCAAAGACGCTCATGACTATTGCAAGACTTGCTCCCGGTGCCAACACATAGGCCGGATATCCCGGAGGAACGAGATGCCGCTCCAACCGATCTTGGTTGTGGATATTTTCGATGTTTGGGGGATAGATTTCATGGGACCGTTTCCCAGCTCTTTCGGGAACTTGTACATCCTTCTAGCTGTTGATTACGTCTCTAAATGGGTCGAGGCTGTGCCCAGCCGGACTAACGACAACAAGGTTGTCGTTAGGTTCCTTAAAGAAAACATTTTCTCCCGGTTTGGCCACCCTCGAGCGATCATTAGCGACAATGGAAGTCATTTCTGCAATAAAACTTTCGAAGCCTTGATGCGGAAATACTCCATTAATCATAAGCTTTCTACGCCCTACCACCCCCAAACCTGCGGGCAGGCCGAAGTTTCAAATCGGCAAATCAAGCAGATACTGGAGAAGACGGTTTCCAAGAACCGTAAGGATTGGTCGCTGAAACTCACTGATGCCCTTTGGGCATTTAGAACTGCTTATAAGACCGACCTTGGCATGTCTCCCTATCGGCTTGTGTACGGAAAAGCCTGCCACCTTCCTTTCGAAATAGAGCATCGCGCATTTTGGGCGATAAAGGAGCTGAATCTGTCTCTCGAGGATGCGGGCAGCCATCGGAAGCTGCAGCTGAACGAACTATGCGAGCTTAGGGATGAGGCTTACGATAACGCGGTTGTTGTTAAGAATCGGACGAAGGTGTTTCATGATAAACACCTTTTGCGCAAAACCTTCGTACCTGGTCAGCAGGTACTGCTTTACGACACCCGACTTCACTTCCATCCTGGAAAGCTCAGATCTCGCTGGAAAGGGCCGTATTTTGTGCGGAATGTGTATCCGCAGGGTGCTGTGGATTTAGAAAATCCAAAGGACGGTTCACTTTTCAAAGTAAACGGACACCGATGCAAACCGTACCTTAGCGCCGAACCAACAGAGGAGCTCCTGTTCTTACAGGAGCCGGTTTACCCTGAATGATCTTCCTCTGCCTACCTCCAAACTTCGGTTATCCAGCCAAGAACAGTGGACACTGTTCCAAATAAGTTTGGGGGTATGTACAAACCATTTTTGTATATATTTGTGTATATTCTTTTTCTTTTCTTTAAAAACAAAAACAAATAAAAATTTATGTATCGCTAACCGACAATTTTGACCCTTCAAATGATCTCTTCATGCAATGACAGTGAGGACACTGTCCAGTTTAAGTTTGGGGGTACGCTCGGTACGCATTTCTTACCTTCGCATTCATTTTGCATCGGCATATTAAATCCATAAAATCCATAAAAATCTGAAAAGGTACGCATTTCTTACCTTCGCATTCATATGTATATTTTGCATCTGCATATTAAATCCATAAAATCCATAAAAATCTGAAAATTTTCTAAAAATATAAAAACTTTTTTGTCAAGTTAGCTTGTGGAAGAATTCTGATTCAACATTCGACGGTTTTTGTTTGAAAAAATAGGAATAACTAAATCTTATGTTTGGATTTTGAAAACCTGAAAGATAACTCTCCTTTGAAGTTAACTATAGCTGATATACGTCTTTACATCACACTACACGTGTCGTAAGATTTTGGGAATTAGATGACAAGTCTTTCATGTTTAAACTTTTAAACAGATAAATGATTTTCTGAGGATCAAATAGGTTTGTTCTGAAATAAGTAATGTCAAGAATAGTTTATGAAGTAAAGTGAATATGAAGGAATGTTATTGATACCGTAATTGGAGCTAAGTCTGAAAAATAACCCATCTGAAACTTGATTGGAATGATTACACACCAAACCCACTAAACACGTCTTTTATCCAAAAAAAAATAATTGAACTGCCGGTTATATCTCCGTTCGTGTTAAATCATCTGATTTTCACGCCAAACTGTCTTTTGTTTTTGGACCTAGGTAACTTGAGTAATTAAGTCCGCTGGGGTGTTTCTACACCTAATGCCCTAAAACCAACTGGTTCGGGTGCATTGGCCCAAAGCTCGCTAAGAAGCCTAGAAAGTCCAGTCTAAAACAAAGTCAAGCAAGTGTTCTCTCCGAGTTAAAATTCCTAACGGTTCTTTGTGTGAGAATAATCTTGATAAAAGACAGGCTTTTATAAAAAATTTTAACGGAGATATGAAGGTTTTATTCTATGATAAAGACTATTGCACGTTCACAGAGGTATGTATGAAATGAAAACAAGAAAAAGGTGGAGTGAAGAATACGACTTAGTTTCCTGTTAAGAAAGATAGAAATTCTGAAGTTGAAACCTTACTGGAAAACGAAACTTGAAAATTGCTTAACTCTTTATAAAACTTATGTGATCCTTTTAAAATTGTTATCTGGGCTTTATTGTGCGACATGATGACTTTATTCGATCTTTCGGGAACTTAACGACACTATTTGCACTGCACGTAAAGACATATAAAATCTGTAGTTAAATAAGAAGCGAGGTGTGAAAAATAAAGGTTCGATGGTCTAGACTTAGGATTATAGAATTGTTATTTTCTAAAAACTAAACTGTAGGGTGTGAATCTTAGTTATTCTACAAAACCAACATGACCGGATTTTGTGGGTAGTATCCGCTGAAAACCCTCAGGAGACAACACTCCTCCTACTAGGGACACCTAGAGGTTTAACGGCTTGTTGCACATGCTCAGTGCAATCGCGTTCCCCGCGAAAGTGAGGTTAGGAAATTTTTTTGTGAATAAATGGGCTTTGCTCGGGACGAACAAATGATAAGTTTGGGGGTATTTGTTCATATCAGATTTTTGCATTTTCATACCGCCCAATTTTTATCACACTGTATATCGGTAGATACTCTTGAGCCGTGTTTGCTAGTCAATTGCAGGATACAGGTTCTCGGTTCTAAAACGTGGAAATTCATGAAAAACACGACAAAATCCGGGTTCCTGCCAACCACAGATAAAACACGGTCTCCGCTCTTCATCCGTATGTTGCCAGATACCAGTTTAGGAAGACAAAATGTCAAATCAATGTCACCTTCATGCACAAGGCTCAATGGCAACAACAAGTTCCAAGAAATCTACGCGGAGCTCTTGGCAATCATGCCAAATCTTGACAAAAAGTCCACCTTTCCCTCAACAGAAATTCTGGAAGAAATATGGAGGTATTTTCAGAAAACACATGTACAAGATTGAAGAGTACATCAAACCAGGGTGCCACCAAAAAGCCCAAGATCCAATTCATCAAAAAGGCCGTGGATCCACGGCCAATAGGGGGTCTAGGCCGCGGATCCACGGCCATATAGTGGCGGCAGGCAAAACTTTTCCAGGGGTATTTTGGTCTTTTCAGATCTGTTCTGGTGGTTGCCCTAGATTTCCATTCTCCAGCCTATAAATAGCCCAGAACTTTGAGAAGGAAAGGGTCCATTCTTGTATTTTCATTTTGCTAAGTTTAGTGTGTTTCTTCTTCCTCTTCTCACCTCTTCTCCATTGAAACTTGTAGTGAGCTTATGAGTGAAGAGTGATGAATAAAGAAGAACCATTTATTATCATGCTTGTCTCTTTATCTTGTTAATTATTGTAATTTTAATTTGTTAAGTAGTTGTTGTTATTTTCTTGTTGTTTCTTTCTTCTCTCTTTTTCTTTATCCTTAATACGACAATGATGCTTACGCTCGATCCTCGCCAAGGTGAGGTCGCAAATAGTTAGTCGTATACTTCTAATCTCCTTCTTTCTATCTTCCTCTTTTGTTTTGTTTTATTTTTCCGAATCATGAAGTGTGAGTAGTTCATACTTGTTAGGGTAGGATAAGGGAAGTTTGAGAGAAGAAAATCTCTCTCACTCTTTCCTTGCCCAACAGCTTAAATCGACTCCCGTTAATTGAACCACAATCCGCTCCTTACGGCACCCTATCCTACATGATAGCGGTGATTCCGTAGTGAGACCGGTTGTGGTTGAATTAACCGGAGGTTATGGATAAGAGCCAAGAACAGACGGACAAGCACCAAAAGGAAGGACTTATGCGTTGGAAAGCCTAGCTTATACTCGCAAGTTCCTTCCTAGTCGTGCTAATCCCCGTTGTTGCCGATTACCGTAACACCGATATTAAGAGGGGCAAAGAAAGATGAGGAGACTCCTAACTCAAACTAACCTAATCCTAACCCTAACAAGCTCTCTTTAAAACATCAACTTAACACATAGATAACCACAACAAAATCTGAAAAACCGGACTTAACTCGTTAAAGCACATAGAAAAAGACTCACATCTCCCTCCGGACGACCCGTACTCAACGGGCTAGCTACAAGCGAAACCCTCTTCATTGCGGTATTTAAACTAGAACTTGAACACTCAGAATCGCTAACAATCATGCACCCACTAATTTCTTTTGCAAGAAACTCCGTTTCTAAGAAAACGGCATGCTGAGCAATGAACACCTTCTGTTCCTCGGTGTGGTAGAACAGATATCCATAACCATTCTTTGGATATCCCACAAACTTACATAAAACCGACCGTGCCTCTAGTTTATCCGGTTTATGCGTTTTAACATAATCCGGACAACCCCATATCTTAAATCTTTTAAGATATGGCCTTTTTCCATTCCATATCTCGAATGGAGTCTTAGGCACTGATTTAGACGGAACATCATTCAACAGGTATGCTGCTGTCAACAGCGCATGTCCCCAAAATGAAAGAGGTAACTCAACACTACTAACCATGGAGCGAACCATATCCAATAGGGTGTAGGGTTCCTAGGCACTCTAGTAAGGTCTCACAAGGCATCGAACATGCCAATTTAAAAAAAATTGGTGCCGAGAAACCCTAGACTACGGATCTTAGACTAGATATTTAGGCGAAACGTAAACTAGTTAACACTTAACTACTTGGATATGGAAATTACAACCTTTGTAGATCC
Organism: Agapanthus africanus; assembly: GCA_030015575.1. Classification (NCBI taxonomy): domain Eukaryota; kingdom Viridiplantae; phylum Streptophyta; class Magnoliopsida; order Asparagales; family Amaryllidaceae; genus Agapanthus; species Agapanthus africanus. The sequence continues at coordinate 395,426,408 of CM057350.1, read as the reverse complement.
GGTTATCCACCTCCACGGCTCCGCAACGAAGTCTCCTCGCTGTCCATGTCGAACCCCGGGCTCTAGCGTCGGCTTCATCGGAGAAGTAAGCGGAATAGTTCGTCGGCTTCGTGTCAAAGACGATCTACGTCGAGGTTGCACTAGATCAAGCTTCCTACTTCACAAAGTGATGAAACTTGTGAAGGAAACACACTCTACTACTTGGCAAGAGGTAGAGGATGAAGAAATAGGAGGTGGGTTCTCTTTAGACTTGGATTTCTCACTCTCAAGCTCAAGTTGCCATTGATGGCCTCAAGGTTTCAAGCTTGAAGATGAAGAAGAAGATGAGCTAGAAAATATGATAAGTCTTTTTGAAATAAAAAGAAAAAGGAATACTTATCATAATTCTTACTAGGGTTAAGTGTAGAGAATATACCATGGTTAATGGATGGGTTAGGGTTAAGCATGAGTCAAAGCTTCATGAAGCTTCAACAAAAAGACAAAGAAAACCATCATCCCTTTTTAAACTTATACAAATAAATGAATAAACAAATAAATGAATAAATAAATATGCAAAACCCTAATTATCATAATAACCATGGTTTAATTCTATTCACTTAACCATATGATCAAGTATCATCAAACATGATACAAAAAGGTGCACTAAAGTATATCACATATACAATGTGCAATCCAAGTGAGAAAAATCCGTTTAAAGTGAACCAATACTAGTTAATGCAAAGTAATATATCAAATATATAATTATACATTAAATCATTAAATCAACATTTGATTCAATGATCCGGTCATGTCGCACATAACCGACTAGTATCCAATGTATCGATTTATCGAATGAACAATTCGATAACTAGGTCATATCGAATATAACCAATCGAAACATTTATCGCGAGAATGAAATGCGGTATCACATACACGCGTTATTCTCGGTCCCGCACATATCTCATATGCGCTCCTATTTCATTTCGCTTGAGCCAGGAAACCTCTGTGTAGGACTCTAAAGACTCGTCAATACGCCGGTAGCAGATGATGATCATATCAAGCATCCACAAGCCGCAAGCGGTCTGCTAAACGTAATGGCCACCCGGGTATTGAGCGATCAGAAGATTGACGAGCTAGCCCGCTCACACTCCTGCGAATCCGACCAGTAACACTTACCGTACAGTCCGGTCTCTTCGTCTGATATGTCGCATATCAAGTCTAGGGGTGGTAAACGTCAGACCCCAATAACCCGATAAGTCGTGCCGATGTGAGGCTCGTAACGGATCGAGAAACTACTGGTAACACTTACCAGCAAATCTCTGATCAGCCCTGGCCAGGGACTTCCCTGTTACGGCCAATCGAGCACTGCGCAACATCAACCCCCAATACCGGGAGAGACGAAACCCCTCCTATCGCTCATTGCCTCCATGTGACTCGGGACTGTACCCAAAGACCACCGTTTTGCACGCCCTCATGGACGTGGTAAGGTGGAGATCAAAGCACAGTGGGAATCACACAAGACTCTATGACGATCTCGGGTCTACAGACTAACCTGTACAAGTGTCACCTGAGAACTGCCATCTGACGTGAGGTATAATACCATCTGGGAGTTCTCGGCGAGTCCGTCCAGTGTACCCAGTCTCCACTGAGCACCCGTATACCATCTCTGATGTCAAACACCAATGGATGTGGGATCATCCATCGCCCATCTCATGGGTCGAGAAGCGTATACGCTAGTCTACTCTGGTATATCGATGCCCCGTCTCGATACACCCACGACTAGGGACCTTGAAGGATGTACTTATGGACTACCATGTCCCCACTAGTATGATCTGCATCACAGTCCAGGTAGTCAAGTACATATCCTAAGGGCTTTACCAACATGTAACTATAAGACAGTATAAAGAGACTAGTGTACATGTTAAGATAAAGAGTAACCAGATAGCATACTATCATATCGAGCAAGAAAGTCATCTCTATATATGTCCAAGCATCCAATATAATATACATCATCTGTACAATACTGGCCTCTAGGGCATACATACAACTAACAATCTCCCACTTGCACTAGGGCCAGCTGCTGTAGTATCTCATACCGAGCATCCCGAAGAGTCTCTCAAACTGTGTCTGGGGAATGGCCTTCGTGAGTGGATCCGCCGTGTTGTTCTTCGTGTCAACTCTCCTGACCTCGATCTCCCGGCGATCAACTATCTCCCGGATCAGGTGATACCGCCTCAGAATATGCCTGGATCGCTGATGGGACCTGGGTTCCTTGGCCAAAGCCACTGCTCCATTGTTATCGCAATACAAAGGTATTGGATGCTCAATGGATGGAACCACACCAAGTTCAGAAATGAACTTCTTGATCCAGACAGCCTCTTTGGCAGCATCGTTGGCAGCGATGTATTCAGCCTCCATCGTCGAGTCTGCCACGGTTTCCTGCTTGGAACTCTTCCAGCTAACCGCCCCTCCGTAAAGGGTAAAGACAAAGCCCGACTGCGACTTAGAGTCGTCCTTATCACTCTGGAAGCTCGAATTGGTAAAGGACTCCACTTGGAGCTCTCCGTTACCATACACCAAGAACATATCTCTAGTCCTTCGCAAGTACTTGAGAATGCTCTTCACAGCTGTCCAGTGACTCTCTCCAGGATCAGCTTGATACCTGCTCACTACACTTAGTGAGTATGCCACATCGGGTCTGGTACATAGCATCGCATACATGATAGAGCCTACTGCCGAAGCATAGGGTATCCCTTGCATGTGAGCTCTCTCCAAATCAGTCTTGGGAGACATCTCTTTGGAGAGAGTGACTCCAGAGATCGTGGGTAAGTTCCCACGCTTGGACTCTTCCATACTAAACCTCTTTAGTATGGTGTCAATGTACCTGGATTGGGACAATCCCAAAATCCTTTTGGATCTATCTCTATAGATCCTAATCCCCAATATGCAGGAGGCATCACCAAGATCTTTCATTGAGAATCTTTGTGATAAGAAGAGCTTGACCGATTGCAGCATAGGAATATCATTTCCTATCAAGAGTATGTCGTCCACGTACAATACGAGGAAGACAACCTTACTCTCTGCCACCTTCTTGTAAATACAAGGTTCATCTGGATTTTTGACGAAATCAAACTCTTTGATAACGACGTCAAAGCAGATGTTCCAACTCCGCGATGCTTGCTTTAATCCATAAATGGATTTAAGCAGCTTGCACACCTTGCCGCTGCTCCCACTGTCTACAAAGCCCTCTGGCTGAGTCATGTACACGCACTCTTCTAAATCACCATTTAGAAAGGCGGTCTTAACATCCATTTGCCAGATTTCGTAGTCGTGATATGCAGCGATGGCAAGCATGATCCGGATGGATTTAAGCATAGCCACTGGAGAAAAGGTTTCGTCATAGTCCACACCTGGTCTTTGACGAAAACCCTTTGCTACAAGTCTAGCTTTGAAAGTCTCCACTTTCCCATCTACACCAAGTTTCTTCTTGAAGATCCACATGCTCCCAATGGGTTTTACCCCTTCAGGAGCAACGTCCAAAGTCCATACTTTGTTGGTGTACATGGATTCCATCTCGGACCGCATAGCATCCAGCCATTTCACTGAGTCGCCACTCGTGATGGCCTGCTCGAAGCTAGTTGGGTCATCATCTTCCATGATGCAATCCTCGCTTCCACCATCAATGAGAAAACCGTAGTATCTCTCAGGTGGACGAGAAACCCTACCAGATCGGCGGAGAGGCTGAGGTTCGTCCGGTACTACCGAATCTTCTGGTTCCACTAAATCTTCAGTTATAGTTTGTGTTTCTGGAACTTCTTCCAGTTCTACCTCAGAGCCACTAATCTCTTTTGCAAGAAATTCCTTTTCTAAAAAGTTGGCATGTTGAGCAACAAACACCTTTTGTTGTTCACTGTGGTAGAATAGATATCCATACAAATTGCTTGGATATCCTACAAACTTACAAAAAACTGATCGTGCCTCGAGTTTGTCCGGGTTTTGCTTTTTAACATAAGCCGGACAACCCCATATCTTAACTCTTTTAAGAGATGGTCTCTTTCCATTCCATATCTCATATGGAGTGGTAGGCACAGATTTAGTTGGAACTCTATTCAATAGGTATATGGCTGTCTCCAGCGCATATCCCCAGAAGGAAATAGGTAACTCAGCTGTGCTCATCATAGAGCGCACCATATCTAATAGGGTGCGGTTCCTCCGTTCTGATACACCGTTGTGCTGTGGTGTATATGGAGGAGTCAGCTGAGAGAGAATCCCATTCTCTTTTAGGAAGTCCAGGAATTCATTGCTCAAGTATTCACCTCCTCGATCAGATCGAAGGATTTTAATACTTTTTCCGGTTTGGTTCTCAACTTCTTGTTTATATTCCCTAAATTTCTCAAAAGCTTCTGATTTGTGTTTCATCAGGAACACATACCCAAACCTAGAGAGATCGTCAGTGAATGTAAGAAGAACCATCCCTGGCATGTGTAGACATGGGACCGCATACATCACTATGAATAAGTCCCAAGAGTTCGGTAACTCTTTCTCCGTGTCCCGTAAACGGAGTTTTGGTCATCTTGCCTTTGAGACATGACTGACAAGTGTCATAAGATGAAAATTCAAACGGATTTAAATATCCATCCTTATGCAACTTAGCCAGTCGTGTCGCATTGATGTGACCCAGTCTACAATGCCACAAGAAGGATTCGTTGAGTTCAGAACTCTTCCTCTTGTGTGTGTTTGTTATGCTCAGAACTGTTGATTGATTTAGAACATAAATGCCATTGCATAACGTGCCTGATCCAACCAACTTTTGGTTACGGAAAATGTTCATAACATTGTCCTATAATACAAAATTATATCCCTCTTTACTTAATAAAGAAACCGATATAATGTTTCATATCAGGTTCGGCATGTAATAGCATTCGTTCAGAACCAATGTATTACCAGTTGGTAATACAAGATGATATTCCCCGACAGTCTTAGCTGCAACAATTGCACCATTTCCAACTCTAATGTCTTTATCACCTTCTCCAAGTTCTCTACCTTTCTTGAGCCCATGTAACTGATTACATATATGGGATTCTGACCCGGTATCTAATACCCAGGACGTAGAGCAAATGGAGAAACAGTTCTCTGTAACGAACACACCCGAAGAAAATGCATCAACATGTACTTTCTTCATTCGGGTGGCATGGGAATCCTGGTATTCCCCTATATCCTGTTCATTCCTATAACTTTTATAAGGAAGAACGGAACCAACGTTCCCCAGCACAGTATAACATGCGGGTTCGGTCAATACATCCATATTATTATCTTCATTAGGGCATGAAATGGTCGCTACCTGGAGAGGGAGAGAAGAAAACACTTTAGCGTATGCTCGTGCAAGATCAGATTGGTTATTATCTTATCTAATCAGGATGGCTCCCACTGCTTTTTATCAAATCTTCCTTGAAACCCTAAAAGGAAAGACTAGCCGGGATTAATTACACACTACAAGTTCGCCAATCTTTCAGCCAGGCCAGTGTCGGTACTTTAAGGGAGGTCCCCCGTGCTTTCGCACGAACCTAATTACTGTAAACCTCGTTTTCCCAGAGGCGTAACCTCGTTAACACCTTTCTAGACACCTACTTGATCGGCTAATTGTAATGTGTAAAACTCTCCCAGGAGTAACTCTTACTCGCAGTGGGTATCGGGATCCAACTATCTCATAGAAGGTATGCAATCTCATTGCAAATTTCAACACTTGAAATTCCCGATAATATTTTGCCCCTAGCAACTTATGACCTTGGCTAAGGTCAACAAATCATAAGCGCTAGTCAAGTTCAACCCGTCATTTCCTGATTGAATTAAACCCACCCGTACGACCCTTGGCTAAGGTCAACAAAGTCGCACGACTACCCTAACTCAATCACATCTCATGTTTTAGCAGATAAATACTAATTAGCTACCGTACACCACGCCTTGGCTAAGGTCAACAAACGCAGCACGAATACTAACTAGTCTTTATCTGAAATGACGGAGGGCTACGCAGGTTTTTCTGAAAACCATGAGCGTAATGAACTTGATATCGTTGTAGAATCAAATGAAGTTTTGAAATGGAGTGATTTTGAGGTTTTTTTTTCTAGTTTTGCTAAAGGAGTCACTCCCGGCGAAGGGATCTCGGTCCTTTCCTCGTCGAATGAGGTGCGGGATATATCATATATATCGCTGTGCAAAGCAAAACTCAAAAACAATCAAAAGCAAACCGAGTATGTAGCATCTGCCAGCTATTGCTAAAGGAGTCACTCCCGGTGAAGGGATCTCGGTCCTTTCCTCATCGAATAAGGTGCGGGATATATCATATATACCGCTATGCAAAGCAAGAACTGTAGCTACCTGTTTTGCTTAAAATTTGATTCTACAACATCTTAGGTTTCTTTTCTTTCATTAATCACATTAATGAAGTCCCATCATTTAATACCTAAACATCACAGATAGATATGACGTACACTTATGCCATCCGCATTCGCCTCGATGTCCCCTCGTGCACCGTTAGGTTAGGTAACTAACGACAGAGCAGGGCAGGGCTAGCGCGGGTGTAAAACATAAGTAACGTCTATATAATATATCATATATACTATATACTATATCCATCAGAGAACATCACAACACAGATATCGCAGCAGAATAAACATATGAAATATTGGATATACTAGGACGTCCGTGTTTTCAATACGAGCCAGTATAAAATACGGATTCCACGGTCGTGATGAATAGCCAATCCCACACCCCTAGACCCCTACTAGAGCGGCAAGCAACCCTGCCAATTCTAGGGTTAGGAGACACGGACTCGACTCCTCGAGTTGGTCTCCCACTGGACCCCAGAACCCGGTTACCTGTGCTCCCCTCCTTGGGTCTATCCTAATGCGGAAAAGTAAATAATATACAAAGGGTGACATCTTCCGCTACCTGGAAGTGCCCCAAATAAAAGAATATTACATACAAGTTTTTACATGAATGAAAATGGAAAACACTCATCTCACATAAAAAACCCCGGCTATTCAAACACGACGATCCAATATAACATATCCAGCAACACATAACATCACATGTCATCAACGTAAGTAAATACGTCCATCCCAATTATCGTTGACATATAGCAACGAAACCGGCGATATCACATATTACACTTACGGTCACAGAAAAGAAAGTGTAAAACTACAACAGTTGGAATCCGCAACCTCTTTAGACATCACATGCCTAACAGTTACAAACCCCGCATTTTAGTCTCATTATCGAAAACTCTTTTCAATATCGTATGGGACTAAACTGCTAGATTTATAACATTCATCCAGTTATCTCATAACTGTTTGTGAATTCCAATTATTGTATCCAATTCCGGATAAATAGAATATATTAAACTTTCCGATCGAACATTCGAACACCCAAGTTTTCCCGAAACCATCCAACACATGAAATAGGTTCAAAGACATTCGTTTCATGCCTCAGTACCAACGGTCCAGCCGTAGAAGGGTCAAGACAACGCCTCACATGTGGCACGCCGTACTGCCCCAAACCCGAAGGTTCAAAGGGCAGTTCAAGACGGTCACATAATCGAGTTAAGGTTTGTTGTCTTCTAGAGGGACCATCGCGTTACTTGCATTACTCAGAACGTCCTTAAACCACACAATAATCCAACACTTGGATATTTTTTTTTGGCAGGGGAAAGATTGGGTATTTATATCCGGTCGAACTTTTTAACATACCCAAAAAATATCCGGAAAACACATAGACAAAGTTCGATAATCCGATCGAATCGACAATTCCCAATACAACCCCAGAATACTCAAACCTAGAGCCAAATCAAAATTCCCAGAAAACTCAGAATAATAAATCAGGTATTACTGTGCAAAGAAGTGGGGCTGACGTCATCAAGGAGCCGCGGAACCGCCGCAGAAGCCATGCTTCTGCCGCGGTTCCGCCGCAGTATTTACTGTTCACAGGAAACTTTTTACACAGTAATTCTTAGATTTTATTGCTGATTTTTTTAGGCATTTTTAATTGACAAAAAACCATAAATTCGGAAAATTTCCAGAGAGCTATTTTGGGGTTGGGTTTTCGGTTCGTCCGGGTTTCAAACTCCGTCTAGACTTCGCCTAAGGCTCTACCTAGGCTCTGATACCACTGTAGGGTTCCTAGGCACTCTAGTAAGGTCTCACAAGGCATCGAACATGCCAATTTAAAAAAAAATGGTACCGAGAAACCCTAGACTACGGATCTTAGACTAGATATTTAGGCGAAACGTAAACTAGTTAACACTTAACTACTTGGATATGGAAATTACAACCTTTGTAGATCCGGATATCCACCTCCACGGGTCCGTAACGAAGTCTCCTCGCTGTCCATGTCGAACCCCGGGCTCTAGCGTCGGCTTCATCGGAGAAGTAAGCGGAATAGTTCGTCGGCTTCGTGTCAAAGACGATCTACGTCGAGGTTGCACTAGATCATGCTTCCTACTTCACAAAGTGATGAAACTTGTGAAAGAAACACACTCTACTACTTGGCAAGAGGTAGAGGATGAAGAAATAGGAGGTGGGTTCTCTTTAGACTTGGATTTCTCACTCTCAAGCTCAAATTGCCATTGATGGCCTCAAGGTTTCAAGCTTGAAGATGAAGAAGAAGATGAGCTAGAAAATATGATAAGTCTTTTTGAAATAAAAAGAAAAAGGAATACTTATCATAATTCTTACTAGGGTTAAGTGTAGAGAATATACCATGGTTAATGGATGGGTTAGGGTTAAGCATGAGTCAAAGCTTCATGAAGCTTCAACAAAAAGACAAAGAAAGCCATCATCCCTTTTTAAACTTATCCAAATAAATGAATAAACAAATAAATGAATAAATAAATATGCAAAACCCTAATTATCATAATAACCATGGTTTAATTCTATTCACTTAACCATATGATCAAGTATCATCAAACATGATACAAAAAGGTGCACTAAAGTATATCACATATACAATGTGCAATCCAAGTGAGAAAAATCAGTTTAAAGTGAACCAATACTAGTTAATGCAAAGTAATATATCAAATATATAATTATACATTAAATCATTAAATCAACATTTGATTCAATGATCCGGTCATGTCGCACATAACCGACTAGTATCCAATGTATCGATTTATCGAATGAACAATTCGATAACTAGGTCATATCGAATATAACCAATCGAAACATTTATCGCGAGAATGAAATGCGGTATCACATACACGCGTTATTCTCGGTCCCGCACATATCTCATATGCGCTCCTATTTCGTTTCGCTTGAGCCAGGAAACCTCTGTGTAGGACTCTAAAGACTCGTCAATACGCCGGTAGCAGATGATGATCATATCAAGCATCCACAAGCCGCAAGCGGTCTGCTAAACGTAACGGCCACCCGGGTATTGAGCGATCAGAAGATTGACGAGCTAGCCCGCTCACACTCCTGCGAATCCGACCGGTAACACTTACCGTACAGTCCGGTCTCTTCGTCTGATATGTCGCATATCAAGTCTAGGGGTGGTAAACGTCAGACCCCAATAACCCGATAAGTCGTGCCGATGTGAGGCTCGTAACGGGTCGAGAAACTACTGGTAACACTTACCAGCAAATCTCTGATCAGCCCTGGCCAGGGACTTCCCTGTTACGGCCAATCGAGCACTGCGCAACATCAACCCCCAATACCGGGAAAGACGAAACCCCTCCTATCGCTCATTGCCTCCATGTGACTCGGGACTGTACCCAAAGACCACCGTTTTGCACGCCCTCATGGACGTGGTAAGGTGGAGATCAAAGCACAGTGGGAATCACACAAGACTCTATGACGATCTCGGGTCTACAGACTAACCTGTACAAGTGTCACCTGAGAACTTCCATCTGACGTGAGGTATAATACCATCTGGGAGTTCTCGGCGAGTCCGTCCAGTGTACCCAGTCTGCACTGAGCACCCGTATACCATCTCTGATGTCAAACACCAATGGATGTGGGATCATCCATCGCCCATCTCATGGGTCGAGAAGCGTATACGCTAGTCTACTCTGGTATATCGATGCCCCGTCTCGATACACCCATGACTAGGGACCTTGAAGGATGTACTTATGGACTACCATGTCCCCACTAGTATGATCTGCATCACAGTCCAGGTAGTCAAGTACATATCCTAAGGGCTTTACCAACATGTAACTATAAGACAGTATAAAGAGACTAGTGTACATGTTAAGATAAAGAGTAACCAGATAGCATACTATCATATCGAGCAAGAAAGTCATCTCTATATATGTCTAAGCATCCAATATAATATACATCATCTGTACAATACTGGCCTCTAGGGCATACATACAACTAACAATGGGTACGATTCCTCCGCTCCGAAACACCGTTGTGCTGTGGTGTATAAGGAGAAGTAAGCTGAGAGAGAATACTATTCTCTTTTAAGTAATCTAGGAATTCCGAGCTTAAGTACTCCCCTCCGCTGTCAGACCGGAGGATCTTAATACTTTTTCCAGTCTAGTTCTCTACTTCGTTTCTTAATTCCTTGAATTTCTCAAAAGCTTCAGATTTGTGTTTCATCAGATACACATATCCGAACCTAGAGAGATCGTCAGTGAATGTGATGAAGTACGAGAACCCACCCCTTGCATGTATAGACATTAGACCACATACATCACTATGTACGAGTCCTAAGAGCTCGGTTGCTCTTTCTCCATGTCCGGTGAACGGAGATTTGGTCATCTTCCCTTTGAGACAAGACTGACAAGTTTCATAAGATGAAAACTCGAACGCATCCAAGAGTCCATCTTTATGCAACTTATTCAGTCTTTTCTCTCCGATATGACCAAGTCTACAATGCCACAAGTAGGATTCATTCGTATATGAATTCTTCCTCTTGCGTGTGTTTTGTATACGGAGAACTGTATTCCGATTTAGAACGTAGATACCATTACACAGTGTACCCTCTGCAACCAGTACCTTATGAAGGTAAATGTTCATGATATTCTTATCAAGAACAAAGTTATATCCATCTTTATCGAGTAAAGAAACTGATATGATGTTGCAAACCATGGAGGGTACATAGTAGCAATCATTCAAAATCATAGTCTTCCCATTTGGCAATACTAGGTGATATTCACCGACGGCTGCCGCATTAACTTGTGCTCCGTTCGCTACTCTGAGCGACATATCACCCGGTGCAACTTTCCTACTTTTTCTCAGTCCCTGCAATAAATTACAGATATGAGATCCTGATCCGGTATCAAGTACCCAGGAGGTAGGGCTGACCGTAAAACAGTTCTCAATTACAAGAACACCTGAAGTAGTTGCAAAACTATGCTTCTTCTTCAACTGGGTATCCTGGGAATCCATACAGTCCCCTTTCCCTTGCTCATACTTATGACTGTTGTCACAAGCTAGAGCCAAACCAACGTTCCCCAGCCCCGAATAAGAATTCGGATCGGTCAAGCGATACATTTTATTATCTTGATCAGGGCGTGAAATGGTTGCTACCTGGAGAGAGAGAAAAGAAACACTCAGCGTGCGCTCTTGCAAGTTTAGATTGGTTTTTAATTTATCTAAACAGGATGGCTCCCACTGTTTCTCGAATCCCTCCTCAAACCATAAAGGAAGAATTAGTCGGGATCAATCTCACCGTACAATACTTGCTTAACCGTTCAGCCAGGCCAGTGTCGGTACTTCGAGGGAGGTTTTCCAACGCTTTCGCGAAGTTCCTTAATTAAGTAACCTCTTTTCCCTGTGGACGTAGCCCCGCTAACACCTTTCTAGACACCTACTTGGTTTATAGCATTGATCGTTAAACGAGAAAGTTCCCGAGGAGTAGCATATACTCACAGTAGGATCGGGATCCAAATATCATCGCGTGACAATACTGAAGGAATCCTACCAGAATCATCACACTCCAAGTGGTATGCAACACTAGCAAGTTTCAGTACTTTTGAAACTCCCGATGTGGTTTTTGCCCCTAACGGTTCATGACCTTGACTAGGTCAACAAGCCACAAACTGTTAGTCAAGTTCTACCCGTCATTATCCTGATTGCATTAGACCCACCCGTACGTGCTATTGACTAGGTCAACAAGGCCGCATGACTGTCCTAACCAATCACATTTGCAATCCACATAAAAAATATTATTTAGCTACCGTTCACTACGCCTTGACTAGGTCAACAAACGCAGCATGAATACTAAATAATATTAATCCGAAACGACGGAGGGCTACTGCTGGGTTTTTGGCGAAAAACCCGTTAACGTAATGAACTTGATATCGTTGAAGGAACATGATTGCCTTTTTTTGAAAAAATATAGTGGTGAAAACTTTTGCTAAAGAGGTCACTCCCTGTGAAGGGATCTCGGCTCTTTCCTCGTCGAGTGAGGTGCTGGGCATTCATAAGATGAATACCTCGATGCAATGCAAGAATAATCGACTATAGTGAAGTTATCATCCTGACGCAAACTTTTTGTCCAAGGGGTCACTCCCGATGAGGGGATCTCGGCCCTTGCCTCGTCGAATGAGGTGCTGGGCATTCATAACCGAATACCTCGATGCAAAACAAAAAGTGAACGTCCTTGTAATAATAGCTTTTGAAAAATTGTTCCAACAACGTCTTTTAGGTTTATTTTCTTGCATTAGTTCTTTTAATGCGTCCCATCATTTAAATCCTACCATTGCAGAAAACAACCAAAATATGACGTACGCTTATGCCATTCGCATTCGCCACGGGGCCCGTCATCACCCGTTAGGTTATTTAACTAACGACAGAGCGGGGGCTGGGCTAGCGCGGCTGTAAAATATAAGCAACGCCTAAATAGTTATTATATATAGATATATAGCAATGATAGCCAATCCAGATCACAGATGAACACTTTGGATATACTAGGAACACGCGATTCGTTCGAGCCTGCAACGAAAAGCGGATTACACGGTCGCGATGAATAGCCAATACCGCACCCAAGACCCCTACGGGTGCGGCAAACTACCCGCCAAGTACCCGAAGCGAAGAAACCTCCCTCAACGCCGTGAGTAGGCCACTCGGCACTTCGAGATACCCGGTAGTTTGTGTACCCCCTCCATGGGTCTATCCTAGGAGCAAAAACAGTAAAAAGAATTATACAATGACGGCTACAACCCCGACCCGGTTGTGCGGCCATACAAATAATATTACATCAATTTACAAATTTATTACATGAATGAAAGAAAAAGAAACTCTCATCTCACATCCACCCCGGCTATTCATCCGCGACAATCCAACGAGTTCATATACACATACCATCAACAACACAGATCACAGATATGTATAACCCCCACTAATCGATGTATAGCGATTAGTAGACGTTCAATACACATATAACATCACAGATATAACCAATAGCCAAAGTCTATAGAACATCGACCAAAAATACGGATTTTTAAGCCCCAAAAACAAATTTTGCTTTCTGGAAAATCTGGGCAGAAAAATCATATTCCAAAAATCCCAAAATACCCAAATGAGAACACTGCAGGAAACCAGAACCCCAACCGAGTTGAATCGGCCGCGGTTCCGCGGCGCTTTAGCCGAGTTAGGGTGTCGTTTTTCTCCAGTGTTCTCTAAAAATCCTGAGCCGATTTTTAGTGCATGATTTATTAATTTTTTAACAGAAAAAAATCGGCAGAAACTTGAAATATCCGGGGTGTTTTGCGGTTTTTCGTTCGTTCGAAATTCTAAACACTTTGCTAACATGCTAGGGTGTGTTTAGTTAGGCTCTGATACCAGTGTTAGGTCCACGTAACCTCTCCCGGTACTTTCGGGGTTGCGGAAACGGTAAAACAAAATTTTTCTAAACATAGTAACATGGACCGTAAAAGCCGGATTTTTGCTAAACAACACACTAGCATCCTAACTAGAGATTTATCTACTCGGTTAGGGGTTATACCACAACTTGAACTCCTTCTCTTCTTGTTGTTCTTCTCTTTGCTTGCTCCGAGAGTTGATCCGGACTTTGGTCACCTCCGCGGCCTCCTTGAGTCGAAGACGATCCACCCGAGAGATGTACACCGAGCTCCACCTCGAGCCGAGGTAACTAGGGCAAAGAGATCGCTAATCTAGAAGCCCTAGATAGTGTAGAAGTGATAAAGGGATGGTTTTGTCTTTGTTGGATCTTTATCTCTCAACACATGAGATCAAAAGATGAATCAAGAGGAGGAAGAAGAAGGAGGAGCTAGCAACCATGGTTCATTTCTTTTTCTTCTCACTTGAAAAGGCAAGAGAGAGAATGAGAAAGAAAATTATGAACTAAAGAAATTAACCATGGTTCCAATAATGCACTAAAACCATCATTACAAATCCTATCAGGATAAAGTTGATGGCTACATTGAAATGACCATTATCATAATCCAAAAGAAAAAGAAAAAGAAAAGAAGAGTGTAGATCCCTCTTGAAAGTCAATGGTCAACACGGTCAACCGGTCTACAAAGTCAAGAGAGGTCAACGGGATCAAATGGTCAATGCAATTAGCCATCATAAAATTATCACTAAAAGAATTAGTAAATGATGTCCGTGGCTCATAATGGTTTTGACCAACGAACTGTCAAAACCCTACTGAGTCCGCCTCAAAATGGTTTTGACTGAATCAACTGTCAAAACCCTAATGAGCCTGCCACATAACGGTTTTGGCCGAACCAACTGCCAAAACCCTGATGAGGCACCTCCTCCTTCATCGCTCCTGAAAACTGTGCATACACACCTGCATCCGCATTCCGTAGAATGCGGATGCACAGAAGACAAAAACAAATCCATCCGTGCAATACTAGGATCCGGCTTAAACTAAAGCCCACTAGGACTGCCTGCCCGAACACCACACGCACACAAGTGTACGTAAGTGATCACAGCCCTGCCGTAAAACCATACGGCCTCTACACGTTTCGCTCAATGCAGTGAAACTCTCTGTGTGGGACTCTAAAGAGTCGACACTACGCTGGCAGTGGGTTTAACCACAGACCGCAAGCGGCACTAGCTGTACGTAACGGTCCCCAGGTAGATGTCGATAAGAAGGCCGATGAGGTAAACCCATCCGAACTCCTACTGAGCCTGTATGTGACAATCTCCGTACAGTCCTGTCTGTTCGTCTGATACATCGCATGGCGGGCCTAGAGGGCGGTAAACGTCAGTCCCCTAATAGCGGTACAAGTCGTGTCGGAGTGAAGCCCAGTACACCCTGAGATAACACTGGAAACCTACCAGTATATCTCGCTTGCCCTGGCCAGGGACTACTCGTGTAATGGCTCTCCTAGACACAGCGCGATGTCAACCCCCAATACCGGGAGAGACGAATCCTGTCTAACCGTCACTGCCTCCAAGCGCTTCGGGACTGCACCCAACTACTACCTGTTTGCACGACTCAGTAGAGCCGTGGTAGGGTAGTAATCAAAGAACAGTGGGAACACACTCGAGGCGAAGTGACAGTGTCAAGTTAGCGGACTAAGCTGTACTCATGTCACCTGGGAACTGATAACTGACGATAGGTATAATACCAACCATTAGTTCCCGACGAGTCCTGTCCAGTGTACTCGTAACCTAACGAGCACCCGCATACTATCTCAAGTATGACGTACTGACGGCTGTGGGACAGACCGTCTCCCGTGCTGGGATAAGAAGCGCATACGCTAGTCTACTCCGGAGTATCGATGCCCTGTCTCGATAATCCCATGACTAGGGACGTAAATAAGGATGTGCTTGTGGATTACCCAGCCCCCACGAGTTTGATTGCCATCACAACGCCGGTAATCAAGCAAAGATCCTAAGGGCTCCACTAAAGCGTATAGGTGATATAATAAAGAAACACACATGTACACATTAAAGCAGAGACAAACCAAGTAGCATACTACTATATTGAGCAAGATTGTCTGTACAACTGTGAATATCCCAAGCTTCCATCAAGTAATATCCATACTAGTATGATACAGTAATGGCCTCTAGGGCATATACACTAACAGATTCGATATAATGTTACAAATAATATTTGTCTGTCATATGAGATTTAACCGGATTATTAAATCAAGTGTTGATTTAATGATTTAATGTATAATTATATATTTGATATATTAATTTACATTAACTAATATTAGAACACTTAAACATTTACTTTTCTCACATGTGCACATTTAATATATATGTGATATATATATTAATTGTGTTTTATTTTGTGTCATGGTTGATGATACAAGCAACATGGGTGTATGAGACTTACACCATGATAAAGATAACGTAGGGTTTATTTATTTAGTGTAAATCAATTATTAGTTGGATAATGGTCACATGGCATGAACCTTTGAGAAGCTTGGAGACCCATTGACTAGTCCACTAGTTTTGTTTTATACTAGATATTTTGTTAACCCAACCATTATCTTGACTCATGGTTAAGTTTCTACATAAGACATATTAGATGTTTTCTTACCCATGGTTGCCATTCTCACTCACAACATTATCTCTCTTCACTCTCTTCTTCAAAGCTCAAGAGCTCTCTAGCTCTTGATCAAGTGAGAAACCCTGGTGAGAAAATTAATTCCAATGTGAGCAAAAATCCTACTTCATCATCCTCTGCTAGATTAGCACTTTAGAATCGGGTGTTAGCTTTACTAATCCCACATTAGTGAACAGGGTGGCCTGGGTTAGTGTCTTCTCGACGTAGATCATCTTCGGCCTCGAAAACTTCAAGGAAGATCGTTGCGTTCTTCACATGGAGCCATTCAAGAGTCCGCATGATCATTTCATCGCAGCGAAGGGACTACTACAAGAAGCTATTGAAGTGAAGGACCGTTCAAGAAAGGTTGTATTCCTCATTCACTTAGATATT
The DNA here is from genome assembly GCA_030015575.1 of Agapanthus africanus. Taxonomy (NCBI): domain Eukaryota; kingdom Viridiplantae; phylum Streptophyta; class Magnoliopsida; order Asparagales; family Amaryllidaceae; genus Agapanthus; species Agapanthus africanus. Next base: position 395,409,566 of record CM057350.1, on the reverse strand, counting down.
AAGTTGTTAACATTACTTGCTTGTTTAAATTTCTTGTTAAAGATTTTAGGTTAGAGTTACTTAGAACGGAAAAAATTTAAAAACGGCATGGACGATGCCTCCCGAAACCTTGCTGCCGTCCTAAGAAACCCTACAGGCGAGTCTGTTCGGTGTACCCATTCTCAAATGAGCACCTGTGTACAATCTTCGATGTCACACACCAATGGCTATGGGATCAACCATCGCCCTCTAAGGGACAAGAAACGTACATACTAGTTTACTCTGGAATATCGATGTCCTGTCTCGATATCCCCTCGACTAGGAATAGTTATAGGATATACTTTGGGACCACTCTGGCCCTACTAGTATGATCATATCATAATCCTGGTAGTCAAGTACATATCCTAAGGGATTTATCAACATGTAAGAGAAAAACAGTATCACAATACCAGTATACATGTTAAGATAAAGGCAACGAGATAGCATATTATCATGTCGAGCAAGAAAGTCCTATATATATATATGTCCAAGCATCCACTATATCAACAATAATGGCATCTAGAGCATACATATTCCTAACATTCTCCCACTTGCACTAAGGCTAGTTGTTACAGTATCTCATACCTAACATCCCAAAATGTCTCGAATCACGTTTGGGGGGTAGGCCTTTGTGAGTGGATCCGCTGTGTTATCCTCTGTGACAACTCTCCTGACCTCGATCTCCTAGAGATCAACTATCTCTCTGATCAGATGATATCACCTAAGAATATGTCTGGATATCTGATGGGACCGGGGTTCCTTGGCCAAAGCCACAGCTCCCTTGTTATCACAATACATAGGTATTGGATGCTTAATGGTAGGAAACAAGTTCATCTTATGAACTTATTCATCCAGACAGCCTCTTTGGCAGCATGGTTGGTAGCGATGTATTCAGCCTCTATCAACGAGTCTGCTACGGTATATAGCTTGGAACTCTTCCAACATGCCGTCCCTCCACTAAGGGTGAAGACAAAACCCGAGACCGACTACTGTCCTCCTTATCACTCTGGAAGCTCGAATTGGTAAAGGACTCCACCTGGAGTTCACCGTTACCATACACCAAGAACAACCCTTTAGTCTTTCTCAAGTACTTAAGAATGTTCTTCACAGTTGTCCACTGCTTTTCTCCAGGATCTTATAGATACCTACTCACTACACATAGTGAGTCAGCTACATCCAGTCTCATACATAACATCGCATACAAGATTGACCCGATTGCAAAAGCATAGGGTATCTCTTGTATGTGAGCCCTCTCCAAATCAGTCTTGAGAGATATCTTTTTGGAGAGAGTGATTCCTGAAAAAGCGGGTACATTACCACGCTTAGAATCTTCCATACTAAATCTCTTTAGTATGGTGTCTATGTACCTGAATTGGGACAATCCAAACATCCTTTTAGATCTATCTCTATAGATCTATATCCCCAGGATGTAGGAGGCATCATGTCACGACCCAATTAGGAATGCGACCGACACTTAAATCACGCAACGTCTAAAGGCGCAACGTAATTCAAGTAAGCCGAAAAACCCAGAAATCTAAACCATAAAAAGATAGAATGGGAAAACATTTAAAACAATTTAAAAAAATCTCAAGTTATAAAATCTCAATTTAATTTATTTACTTAAAAATTTCGACAGTGTCTCTTTTGTAAAAACTAGCCCCAAACGGGTACAAGCATAGAATAAAAATAAAGCATCCCCAAACGGGAGCAATGCACGCTAAAGGTGGAACACAACCATAACATGTATATGTTGGAGATAGTGCCCTCAAAGTCAATTATTGGATCGCAGGTATGTGATTGCAATGATTGAGGAAGGACCTATACCGATATGACAGTCATGCTCGAGATGATAGTATGCTATCTGGTTTGTCTTTATCATCGTATACATGCTTTAGTTCGCTATTGCATGATTGATAGAGCCCATAGGATTCTTGCTTGACTACCAGCAGTATGATGGCGATCATATGTAGGGTTCCTAGGCACCCTAATGAGGTCTCACAAGGCATCGAACATGCCATTTTCAAAAATTACGGGTGCCGAGAGACCCGACTACGGATCGTTTGCTAGAAAACTAGGCGAAAAATGAACTAGTTAACAATTAACTACGAGGAATCGGAAATACAACCTTTGTAGATCCGGTGCTCCACCTCCATTGCTCCGCAACGAAGTGCCTTCGCTGTCCAAGTGAACTCCCGGGCTCTAGCATCGGCTTCGTCGAAGAATAAGCGAGCTAGGTCGTCGATGTCCATGCCGAAGATGATCTACGTCGAGGCATCGCTAAATCAAGCTCCGACTTCACCAAGTCCAAAAACTTGTGAAGAGAACACACTCTACTACTTGGCAAGAGGTAGAGGATGAAGAAATAGGAAGTGGGTAGACTTTAGATTTGGATTTCTCACTCTTTATCATCAATCACCATTGATGAAGAAAGCTTTTTCTTCCTTGCTCATGAAGAAGAAGAAGAAAGAAATATATGATAAGTTATTTTAAAACAATAGAAAAATCAAAACTTATCATAATGTTAACCAGAGTCAAGTGTAGAGAATGAATCATGGTTAGTGGGAATGGTTAGGGTTAAGGATGAGATAAGAATGGTTGACTTGATCAAAGTTTCACGAAGCTTCAACTAAACTCCAAATTAAGCCACCATTCTTTTGTCCTCTTTTCCAAAATGAATAAACAAATAAATAAATGAATAAATAAAGTAAATGAAACCCTAACCATTCTTTTAACCATGGTTTAATTCTTTGCACTTAACCAAGTAAACATGTATCATCAAACATGATACAATCAAATGCACAAAATCATTTCGCATATGTAATGCGCACACCCGAGTGAGAAAATCCATTTAAAGTGAACCGATACTAGTTAATGCAAAGTAATATATCAAATATATAATTATGCATTAAATAATTAAATCAACACTTGATTCAATGACCCGGTCATGTCGCACACAACCGACTAGTATATAATGTATCGGCTTATCAAAACAACCTTTGTTTCGATAACTAGGGTATATCGCATATAACCTAATCGATACATTCATCGCGAGAATGGAATACGGTATCACATACACGTATTATTCTCGGTCCCGCACATATCTCATATGCGCTCCTATTTCGTTTTGCTTGAGCCAGGAAACCTCTGTGTAGGACTCTAAAGACTCGTCAATACGCCGGCAGCGGATGATGATCATATCAAACATCCACAAGCCGCAAGCGGTCTGCTAAACGTAACGGCCACCTGGGTATTGAGCGATCTGAAGATCGACGAGCAAGCCCGCTCACACTCCAGTGAATCCGACCAGTAACACTACCGTACAGTCCGGTCTGATCGTCTGATATGTCGCATATCTCGCCTAGGGGTGGTAAACGTCAGACGCCAATAGCTCGATAAGTCGTGTCGATATGAGGTCTATAACTATTCGAGAAACTACTGGTAACACTTACTAGTAAATCTCAGCAACCCTGGCCAGGGATTTCCTGTTATAGCCAATCGAACACAGCGCAACATCAACCCCCTATACCGGGAGAGACGAATCCCCTCCTATCGCTCATTGCCTCCATGTGACTCGGGACTGTACCCAAAAACCACCGTTTTGCACGCCCTCTTGGACGTGGTAAGATGGAAATCAAAGCACAGTGGGAACCACACAAGACTCTATGACGATCTCGGGTCAACAGACTACTCTGTACCAGTGTCACCAGAGAACTGCCATCTGACGTGAGGTATAATACCATCTGGGAGTTCTCGGCGAGTCCGTCCAGTGTACCCAGTCTCTACTGAGCACCCGTATATCATCTCTGATGTCAAACACCAATGGATATGGGATCATCCATCGCCCATCTGTATGGGTCGAGAAGGTATACGCTAGTCTACTCTGGTATATCGATGCCCCGTCTCGATACACCAACGACTAGGGACTTTGAAGGATGTACTTATGGACTACCATGTCCCAACTAGTATGATCCGCATCATAGTCCAGGTAGTCAAGCACACATCCTAAGGGCTTTACCAACATGTAACAGAGAGACAATCAGTATACACGTTAAGGTAAAGAGCAACCAGATAGCATACTATCATGTCGAGCAAGAAAGTCCTCACTATATATGTCCCAGCATCCACTATAATATACATCCTATGTACAGTAATGGCCTCTAGAGCATACATATAACTAACAATCTCCCACTTGCACTAGGGCCATCTGTAGCAGTGGTTGCAGTATCTCATACTCAACCATCCCATAAAAATCTCTCTCTGGGAACAGGCCTTTGTGAGTGGATCCGCTGTGTTGTCCTCTGAGTTTTCTCTCCTATCCTCGATCTCCCTGGAGATCAACCATCTCCATGATCAAGTGATACTGCCTTAGAATATGTCTGGATCACTGATGGGACGGACGTTCCTTGGCATAAGCCACAACTCCATTGTCTCACAATGGTAGGAACGTAGTTCATCTCATGAACCAATATACACCCAAACAGCCTCTTTGGTAGCATCTTAAGTAGCGACGTATCCAGCCTTTATCGTCTAGTATGTCACGGTATCTAGCTTGGAAATCTTCCAACATACCGTCCCTTTACTGAGGGTAAAGACAATGCCTGTGACTGACACTCGGTCGTCTTTATCACCCTGGAACACTTCCAGTGATTCTCCCCAGGATCAATTGATACTATCTCACTACAACTAGTGAGTATCCTAACATCCAATTAGATCTATCTCATAGATCCAAAATCCAGGATTTAGTAGGTATCACTTTGATCCTATATGGAGAATCCTAGTGATAAGCGGAGATTGATCGAGCGTAGCATAGGAAACTCCTTCCCTATCAAGAGTATGTCATCTACGTACTCTACGAGGATCACCACCATACTCCCTACTACCTTTTTGTATATACAAGGTTCATCTACCATTTTGATGATGTCAAACTCTTTGACTACTTCATCAAAACAGATGTTCCAACTCCGCGATGCCTGCTTTATCCTATAAAGCATCTTGCACACGTTTCCGCTGCTCCCACTGTCTACGAAGCCCTCTGGCTGTGTACTTATAGACACTCTCTTCTAAACATCATTTAGAAAAGTTGTCATGACACCCAACCACCAGATATCATAGTCATGGTATGTAGCCGTGACAAGTAGGATCTGGATGGACTTAAGCATAGCTACTTGAAAAGGTTTCATCATTATCCACACCTGGTCAATGATGCAAACTTTTAACAAGTCCAGCTTTGAAAGTCTCAACTTTTCCATGTACACCAAGTAATCTTCTCAAGATATACTTGCTCCTGATGGGGATTTAACCCTTCAGATATAGCAACCAAAGTCCATACTTTGTTGGTGTATAAGGATTCCATCTCAGATCACTAAGCATCCAGCCATTCTTACAGAGTCTCACTCCTGATGGCCAGCTCGAAACTAGTTGGGTCATCATCTCATGATGCATTCCTCGCTCCCACTGTCATAGAGAAACCGAAGTATCTCTCAGGTGGGTGAGGAACCCTACTAGATCGGCGGAGAGGCTGAGGTTCGTTGGTTTCTACTGAATCCTCTGGTTGTACCAAATCATGTGCTGTAGTTTGTATAGCTGGAACACTTCCAGTTCTACATTACAGACTTTGCCTCGAGCTTGTCCGGATCATGCTTTTAGACATAGGCCGGACAACCCCAAATCTTAACTAAATTAAGACATGGGCTCTTCTCATTCCATATCACATATGAAATGGTAGGCAACTGATTTGATTGGAACCCTATTCAATAGGTATGCAGCTTCTCAAGCGCATATCTCCCAGAAGGAAAAAGGTAACTCAGTAGTACTCATCATAGAGCACACCTTATCATATAGGGTGTGATTGCTCCACCCCGATATACCATCGTGCTATGGTGTATACGGAGGAGTAATGCTGAGAGAGAATCTCATTCCCCTTTAGAATGGTCCAGGAATTCCGTGCTCAAGTATTCTCCTCCTTGATCATATCAAAGGACATAATACTTATACCCATGTTTTGGTTCTCTACTTCTAGCTTATATTCTGTGAATATCTCAATAGGTTCGGACTCATGTTTCAACAGGAACATATGACTGAATCTTGAGAGATTATCAGAGAATATAATGAAGTATAAAGAACCGGTCTTGGCATGTGTAGACAGGGGACCTACATACATCAACATGTATCATCCCAAGAGTTCATTAACTCTTTCTCTGTTTCCATTAAACAGAGCTGTGGTCATCTTATCTTTGTGACATGACTGGCGAGTTTCACAAGATGTAAATTAAAACTGATTTAAATATGCATCTATATGTAACTCTAGCTAGTCGGGTCACATTGATCTGACCTAGTCTACAATGCCTCAAGAAGAATTTGTTCATTTCTGAACTCTTCCTCTTGTGTGTGATCCGTATACTAAGAACTGTAGTTTGATTTAGAACATCAATGCTTTCAGATAACGTGCCTGAACCGATCAACTTTTGATATAGGAAATGTTCAAAACATTATCCAACAATACAAAATTTTATCATTTCTTTACTGATAAAGAGACTGATATGATTTTGTATATCAGGTTCGGTATCTAATAACATTCGTTCAGAATCAATGTATTGGTAATACAGGGTGACAGTGACCAACAGACTTGGCTGCAACACTTGCCCCGTTTTCTGTCTCATGAAACTTATCACCTGTTCTCAGTTCTCTATCTTTCTGTAGCCCTATGTAACATATTACATATCTGGGATCCTGGTCTGGTATCACATACCCAGGACGTAAAGGTTACTGAGAAACAGTTCTCTGTAATGAACACACCCGAAGATGATGCATCATATGCACTCTCTTCGTTTAGGCGGCACGGGAATTCTGGTATTCCCCAATTTCCTGCTCTGTCTTATAACATTTATAAGTTGGAGCGGGACCAACGTTCCCCAGCTCAGTATAACAAGCGGGTTCGGTCAAATATCCGTATTATTATCTTGATTAAGGCGTGATATGGTCGCTACCTGGAGAGAGAGAGAAGAAAACACTCAGCGTGCGCTCTGTCAAGAATAGATTGGTTATTATTTTATCTAATCAGGATGGCTCCCACTGCTTTTTATCAAATCTTCCTTCAAACCCTAAAAGGAAAGACTAGCCGGGATTAATTACACACTACAAGTTCGCCAATCTTTCAGCCAGGCCAGTGTCGGTACTTTGAGGGAGGTCCCCCGTGCTTTCGCACGAACCTAATTAATGTAAATCTCATTTTCCCAGAGGCGTAACCTCATTGACACCTTTCTAGACACCTACTTGATCGGCTAATTGTAATGTATAAAACTCTCCCAGGAGTAACACTTACTCGCAGCGGGTATCGGGATCCAACTATCTCATAGAAGGTATGCAATCTCATTGCAAATTTCAACACTTGAAATTCCCGATAATCTTTTGCCCCTAACCTCCTATGACCTTGACAAAGGCCAACAAACCATAGGATGCTAGTCAAGTTCAACCCGTCATTTCCTGATTGAATTAAACCCACCCGCACGGCCCTTGACAAAGGCCAACAAGGTCGCACGACTACCCTAACTCAATCTGCATCATATGCATAAGCAGATAAGCACCAGTTAGCTACCGCACACTGCGCCTTGACAGAGGCCAACAAACGCAGTACGAATACTAACTACTACTTATCTGAAATGACGGAGGGCTACGACCGGTTTTTCTGAAAACCTATTGCTTAATGAACTTGATATCGTTGTAGAATCAAATGATTTTAAAATGGAGTGCTTTTGAGGCTTTTCTAGTTTTGCTAAAGGAGTCACTCCCGGTGAAGGGATCGTCGGTCCTTTCCTCGTCGAATGAGGTGCGGGATATATCATATATATCACTGTGCAAAGCAAAAACACTTAAAAGCTATCAAAAAACAAACCGAGTGTGTAGCATCTGCCAGTTATTGCTAAAGGAGTCACTCCCGGTGAAGGGATCTCGGTCCTTTCCTTATCGAATAAGGTGCAGGATATATCACATATACCGCTGTGCAAAGCAAGAACTGTAGCTACCTATTTTATTTTGAAATTCGATTCTACAACATCTTAGGTTTCTTTTATTTCATTAATCACATTAATGAAGTCCCATCATTTAAGTACCTAAACATTATAGATAAATACGACGTACACTTATGCCATCCGCATTCGCCTCGATGTCCCCTCATGCACCGTTAGGTTAGGTAACTAACGGCAGAGCGGGGCAGGGCTAGCGCGGGTGTAAAACATAAGTAACGTCTATATAATATATCATATATACTATATAATGTATCTATCACAGAACATCACATGATCACATCACAGATATCGCAGCAGAAGAATCATATGAAATATTGGATATACTAGGACGTCCGTGTTTTCAATACGAGCCAGTATAAAACACGGATTCCACTGTCGTGATGAATAGCCAAACCCACACCCTAAGACCCCTACGAGAGCGGCAAGCAACCCTACCAATTCTGGAGTTAGGAGACCCGGACTCGACTCCTCGAGTTGGTCTCCCACTGGACTCCAGAACCCGGTTACTTGTGCCCTCCTCCTTGGGTCTATCCTAGTGCGGAAAAGTAAATAATATACAAACGGTGACAACTTCCGCAACCTGGAAGTGCCCCAATAAAAGAATATTACATACAAGTTTTTACATGAATGAAAATGAAAAACACTCATCTCACATAAAAACCCCCGGCTATTCAAACACGACGATCCAATATAACATATCCAGCAACACATAACATCACATGTCATCAACGTAAGTAAATATGCACATCCCAATTGTCGTTGACATATAGCAACGAAACCGGCGATATCACATATTACACTTACGGTCACAGAAAAGAAAGTGTAAAACTACAACAGTTGGAATCCGCAACCACCTCAGACATCGCATGCCTGACCAAATGAATTACTTAGACATCACATGCCTAACAATTATAAACCCCGCATTTTAGTCTCATTATCGAAAACACTTTTCAATATTAAGTCGGGCAATTCAACAAGATTCCCGACATTTTGATCGAATGCTCGTCGCAAACTTCAGTAGACGGCCGCACCCCCGATACCGTCGACGAAGTGCACCAAGGCGGAACACCGCTGCCGCGAGCGCCCGAACGGATGCTTTCAGCGACGGGGTTCTCCTACAGTCACTTGGTCGGGGCTATGGAGTGAGGCTGTCTATTAAGTTTACCCGGCGAGTATCCGCGTACGCTACGTGATTGCGACGGACTTTTGATCACATCAAAATTCCGTGGCAACCGATCAAGTGAGACTAAACTGCTATGTTTATAACATTCATTCAGTTATCTCATAACTTCTTGTGAATTCCAATTATTGTATCCCATTCCAGATAATTAGAAAACGTTAAACTTTCCGATTGAACATTCGAACACCCAAGTTTTCCCGAAATAGATCAACACATGAAATAAGTCTAACAACATTCAGTTCGTGCCTCAGTAGCAACGGTCCAGCCGTAGAAGGGTCAAGCCAACGCCTCACATGTGGCACGCCGTACTGCCCCAAACCCGAAGGTTCAAAGGGCAGTTCAAGACGGTCACATAATCGAGTTAAGGTTTGTTGTCTTCTAGAGGGACCATCGCGTTACTTGCACTACTTAGAACGTCATTAAACTACGGAAAAATCCAACACTTGGAAATTTCCCGACAGGGGAAAAATTGGGTATTTATATCCGGTCGAACTTTTTAACATATTCTAAAATTTATCCGGAAAGCCACACAGACAAAATTCGATAATCCGACCGAACATTCGAATCCCCAAAACAACTCAGAAAATAAAACTCTGGAAAAAATATTAAAAATTCCCAGGAAAACCAGGACTGAAAATTAAGAATTTAGGTGCAAATTTCGAAGCACAACACGACAAAAGAGCGGCGGATCCGCCGCATGAGCCTACTGTAAGGCCGCGGATCCACGCTCCATGTATGGAATCATGCGCTCGAATTTTGCAGTAAACCTTATTTCTTCCTGCTGATTTTTCTGAATATTTTTAATCTGGAAAAAATCACGATTTTGAAAATTGTCCAGAGAGCTATACTTGAGTTGGGTTTCGGGTTCGTTCGGGTTTCAAATTCCGTCTAGACTTCGCCTAAGGCTCTAGCTAGGCTCTGATACCACTGTAGGGTTCCTAGGCACCCTAATGAGGTCTCACAAGGCATCGAACATGCCATTTTCAAAAATTACGGGTGCCGAGAGACCCGACTACGGATCGTTTGCTAGAAAACTAGGCGAAAAATGAACTAGTTACCAATTAACTACGAGGAATCGGAAATACAACCTTTGTAGATCCGGTGCTCCACCTCCATTGCTCCGCAACGAAGTGCCTTCGCTGTCCAAGTGAACTCCCGGGCTCTAGCGTCGGCTTCGTCGAAGAATAAGCGAGCTAGGTCGTCGATGTCCATGCCGAAGATGATCTACGTCGAGGCATCGCTAAATCAAGCTCCGACTTCACCAAGTCCAAAAACTTGTGAAGAGAACACACTCTACTACTTGGCAAGAGGTAGAGGATGAAGAAATAGGAAGTGGGTAGACTTTAGATTTGGATTTCTCACTCTTTATCATCAATCACCATTGATGAAGAAAGCTTTTTCTTCCTTGCTCATGAAGAAGAAGAAGAAAGAAATATATGATAAGTTATTTTAAAACAATAGAAAAATCAAAACTTATCATAATGTTAACCAGAGTCAAGTGTAGAGAATGAATCATGGTTAGTGGGAATGGTTAGGGTTAAGGATGAGATAAGAATGGTTGACTTGATCAAAGTTTCATGAAGCTTCAACTAAACTCCAAATTAAGCCACCATTCTTTTCTCCTCTTTTCCAAAATGAATAAACAAATAAATAAATGAAAAAATAAAGGAAATGAAACCCTAACCATTCTTTTAACCATGGTTTAATTCTTTGCACTTAACCAAGTAAACATGTATCATCAAACATGATACAATCAAATGCACAAAATCATATCGCATATGTAATGCGCACACCCGAGTGAGAAAATCCATTTAAAGTGAACCGATACTAGTTAATGCAAAGTAATATATCAAATATATAATTATGCATTAAATAATTAAATCAACACTTGATTCAATGACCCGGTCATATCGCACACAACCGACTAGTATATAATGTATCGGCTTATCAAAACAACCTTTGATTCGATAACTAGGGTATATCGCATATAACCTAATCGATACATTCATCGCGAGAATGGAATACGGTATCACATACACGCATTATTCTCGGTCCCGCACATATCTCATATGCGCTCCTATTTCGTTTTGCTTGAGCCAGGAAACCTCTGTGTAGGACTCTAAAGACTCGTCAATACGCCGGCAGCGGATGATGATCATATCAAACATCCACAAGCCGCAAGCGGTCTGCTAAACGTAACGGCCACCCGGGTATTGAGCGATCTGAAGATCGACGAGCAAGCCCGCTCACACTCCAGTGAATCCGACCAGTAACACTACCGTACAGTCCGGTCTGATCGTCTGATATGTCGCATATCTCGCTTAGGGGTGGTAAACGTCAGACCCCAATAGCTCGATAAGTCGTGTCGATATGAGGTATATAACTATTCGAGAAACTACTGGTAACACTTACCAGTAAATCTCAGCAACCCTGGCCAGGGATTTCCTGTTATAGCCAATCGAACACAGCGCAACATCAACCCCCTATACCGGGAGAGACGAATCCCCTCCTATCGCTCATTGCCTCCATGTGACTCGGGACTGTACCCAAAAACCACCGTTTTGCACGCCCTCTTGGACGTGGTAAGATGGAAATCAAAGCACAGTCGGAACCATACAAGACTCTATGACGATCTCGGGTCAACGGACTACTCTGTACCAGTGTCACCAGAGAACTGCCATCTGACGTGAGGTATAATACCATCTGGGAGTTCTCGGCGAGTCCGTCCAGTGTACCCAGTCTCTACTGAACACCCGTATATCATCTCTGATGTCAAACACCAATGGATATGGGATCATCCATCGCCCATCTGTATGGGTCGAGAAGGTATACGCTAGTCTACTCTGGTATATCGATGCCCCGTCTCGATACACCCACGACTAGGGACTTTGAAGGATGTACTTATGGACTACCATGTCCCCACTAGTATGATCCGCATCATAGTCCAGGTAGTCAAGCACACATCCTAAGGGCTTTACCAACATGTAACAGAGAGACAATCAGTATACACGTTAAGGTAAAGAGCAACCAGATAGCATACTATCATGTCTAGCAAGAAAGTCCTCCCTATATATGTCCCAGCATCCACTACAATATACATCCTATGTACAGTAATGGCCTGTAGGGCATACATATAACTAACATCATATACGTGGGAGCTGGGGTCTGTAAGCACATCCTTAAAGTGTCCCTAGTCGTGGGAGTTTCGAGACAGGGCATCGATACTCCAGAGTAGACTAGTGTATACAGTCGAGACCCCGACGAGGGGCGGTGGCCGGTCTCACAAGCCACTGGTGTCAGTTGGATCACCTAAGATGTATACAGGTGCTCATTGAGTTATGAGTACACCGGACAGGACTCACCGGGAATCTGCTAGTTGGTATTATACATATCGTCAGATAGCAATTCCCTGGTGACATGTGTACAGGTAAGTTCATCGACCTGAGATCGTCGTTTGTCTCATGTGAGTTCCTACTGTGCTTAGATTACTACCCTACCACGCTCAAAGGAGTTGTGAACAGGTTTTAGTTGGGCACAGTCCCGAGCCGCATTGGAGGCAAGTGAGCGGATCTCGGGGATTCGTCTCTCCCGGTATTGGGGGTTGATGTCGTGCAGTGCACGGGCGGCCATCACTAGGAATCCTCGGCCGAGGTAGTGGAGAATTACTGATTTGGATCAGTAGTTTCTCAGGTGGTGATGGGCTTCACGCCGACACGATTTATCGCGTTATTAGGGGTCTGACTTTATCCACCCCCTAGACTCGATATGCGATACTCTTTAGACGAATGGACCGGACTGTATATTCATTGTCACTGTCAGGCTCAGTAGGGTTTATAGATGAGTTCGCTCGTCAGCTTCCCTTCCAATCAATACATAGGCAAACCGTTACGTACAGCTTGTACCTCTGACGTGCTAGGGGTTATACCCAGTGCCGATGTGTTGATGAGTCATTAGAGTCCCCCACAGACACTTTCCCAAGTTCGGGCGAAACGTTATAGAGGCCATATGGGTTTATGGCAAGGTTCGGAAAAAGCACGTGCGTTTTCGCACGTGTCGTTTTTCGGGCAGATAATACTGGTAGGCTTTGGTTTAAGCCGGAACCCAGTATTATACTGTGTAGATATAATATCTTTGTCTCAGTTGCATTTGTATTCGGTCGTAATACAAATGCGGGTATGTTTATACTGATACGGGGTTATCCTGAAATTCGTTTCAGGATCACTTTTGGAAGTTGCCAGTTTCCAGTTTTCTATCAGCCGTCTTTTAACATTCGGTTAAAGACGGATTTATCTTTTCTTGATGAGGTGAGTCAGTGTTCTAGAAGGTTCTAGAGAGGGTGACTAGGCTTGTGAGTCATTAGGTCATTAATGGTGTAATTAATGACATGGTGACTAAGTTAATTTTGATTGGTTTGCTTTTAATGCATTCATACTTTGTGTTCACACTAGATATTTTGCTTATTGTCACCTCCTAGCTCCTACACTCACCTCCCTCCTCTCCTATAAATGGCCGGCCTTCCCCCCTCTCTTGGATGATGGTTGTTATTCACTAGAAAAAGATTATGATAGATTCGGGTTCACAAAAAAATAGATAGCCTCTTTCTTATTTCACCCGATCCAAAAGGCAACTTCCATAACCGTTCGTCCGTGACCCTGGACGTAACGAGACAAAGTGTTCTACTCATTCTCTACTTCATCTTGGTCGTCTCTTTTAGCAAACTTGACGATCGAGTTGCCTCGGTTCAGAGACGGGAGCCCGTTTAAAGATCCGTCGACGTGGTGCCACCCAGACGACAAGATTGGAGATCGAGGAGATCGGAGCAGCCGCAACAAAGCGTGGGATGATGGTTAAAGACCGAAGGACTCGGATCATTCGGTATAACGTTTCTACCCCTTTGTAGTTTGTTAGTTTAGCTTTAATGGTAGATCCGGGTTACGGTACACGATAGCGCCAGTTTCGTTAAAAGTTTTGGTTCCGCATTTGGCGTCTGTTAGACGGCCGGGGCGCTACCGTGGACTTACAGTATATACGATGACGTAGCGAAAAAATAAGCAATAAAGAAGTGGAACCAACCTCAAAACATAAATAAAATAGCCAGCTCACATGAGCTCGACACCCAGAGTCACAAATAATACAATATCAATCCTCACAAATCTCGTCTCTGAGTCATGTACATGAAAGTGGTAGATGGAGAGTACTAGATACAATAAGATATACAATGAGATTATACGGATACTCGCAAAACCACCTACCGGTCCAAATCACGACCAACAATAACGGTATCCACAGAAGTAGATGCAATGAGAAGCCCTGCCATGACTAAACTGAGGGTCAAGCCTGCAAAACACTGTGGCACAATGGGGGCGAGTTCCTAACTCATAAATAGTAAATAACATCATACAAATAATCACAAGTATGAACGAAAGCGATAGTCTAAAATATGTAATCTGGTGACATAAATATAACAGTACGGGTATGCAGTAAAATCATGATCAGGGTACACCATCAGGGTACAACAACTACATGAAACAGTGCATGTCAAATAAATCCTGAGTATGGGATAACACATAAACCCTATGTACGAATCATCATCATGGAAAACCGGTGTCCATCAACGACACCCCAAATCCCAATATCTCAGGCGTCATTACTCTAATCGGCCCTCATATCCGTCACATCATGAAACCTGAGTGTCCAACATTGACACTCGAAACATCATGAAACCCGTGTCCAGCATCGACACGTAAATACTCATATCTCAGGTGCCGCATACTTAGATCGGCCATCATATCCATCTCATATCATAACGCCAAAACGGTATCCTCCGAATATCCGCCGAGTTCTATACAATTACCGGTAGGTAGTACTCCCTTTGCCAGGCTCATCGTCTACTGCACAACATACCTTTCTTGCCTCGGGGTACTATACCGGATCCACCATGTACCCGCAGACGGCTTATCCAGCTCCTCGAATCGGGTATCACATAGCTTAGAACCGAGAAAACTCATGGTGGACGTCTCAAAATATCATATCAAGAGAAACCGCGTTTTCAAAGCAACATATAATTTCCTTTTGAAATATACTTACGGTTCTCAAATCCAAAAATCGCATGAAATCGGTACATCAATGCATATATCCATGAAATACGATGTATGCAAACACGGAACAGTAATGTGAGTATATCAAAAGAAAACCGCTCTTTTAAATATATCAAGTTTTCAAAGGTATCTTGCGGTTTCCCAAATCCTTGAAATTGAAATGCAACATCTTGTGCAAGTAAGAGGCAACTATAGCAATGTATGTATGCATGCCTGTATATATGATGCAATTCATATCCGCAATAGAACAAGAGTTAACATCTAACTATTAATGATAAAGAAAGCAGTACAATAAGTTATCTATGGTAATTTTTATAGTTTGGATGTCATGGCGATTACTAACGGTGTGTGTGTGGCATATAATTTGGTGCTCGTGCAATATGAACCGTTAGTAATAGTGATGTGCCTAATTAATACTATGTCCATATATAACGGGTAATGGGATGTGCAACAATGATACTCATGCACAATCGATATATATCCATATAAGCATATAGTCATATCACTGAATCTAACCCTCGATGCATAACGTCATACGGGCGATTCCCCCGTAGATATTAAATCTACTCACCGATGATTTCGAGCTAGGTAAATTCAACCACCTGCTTCCCTTTCCTTGTAGCGTCCGAAGTCCCCATAATCGATCCTAGTATCACACAACAACATAACAAGTGCAAATTAGAAACCATCCAATAATACACTCAAACAACGCTTAAATCAACACATCGACTCCCACATGCTCTCAAGTGTTAGCTTAGTGGCTAACGCGTATAGCGACAGCCTAAACCAAACCCAAGTGCTGAAAGCTACACGGAGCACAAAACAGTGTCGGATACCGTATCGCGCGTAGCCAACACACTAGAAACTAGCAAAGTGGTTCCCGATTTTTCCTACAGATAATATAGGAAAATCAAACAGAACCAAACACCAAGGATCACCTATAGATAGCTACCCTAAAAAACACTACTTCGCAGGGCACCAAAAATCCGGCGGCGCCGGCCGTTTCTCTATATCTCGCCGGGAAAACTAGGAGGGGTGGGGTCCGGGTTTCAGGTGCACACTCAGGGCTCTCTCACTACTCTACTTTGTTGTTAGATTTTATACTAGGCCACCGTAACAACAGCAGATCTCTGAGACACAAACCTATCACAAAAAATATGATATTTGCGTAAAAACTATAACTTTAGTGTTTAAAACTGAAACTAATAAGCATACAAACAACCTTAAAGCCTAATAAAGAGTTAAAGATCACTACCTCACCAAAAATTGGGAAAAACCTTAGCTTTCCAAGCTCCACTCATCATAATAGGCTTTAGCATGAGTTGTGAAGGGTTTGGTGAGGTTGGATGAAGGTTTAAGCTTAGGATTTGTGATGAAAATATTTCATGTGGAGAACTTAGTGAAGAAGGAGAAGAACAAGAGAATTGAGAGAGTGAGGTGAGAATGAGAGGGTAAGTGTGAGGAATGAGAGAGTGTATGAGTGTGGGGTGAGTGTAAGCCTTACACACACACACTCTCTCTCTCTCTCTCTTCATTAATTAGCAACCATGGCTCTAAAGTCTCCTCAATAATTCACTCTTCTTCTCTCCTCTATTCTTTTCCAAAAATAATTAAAACCCTTTTTTTCTTAAAACTAAAATAGATATAATTGTTTAAAAGTAACATGACATGATAAAAGAAATGGCTAAGTGTGCCATGCTTAGTAAAGCATGGTTAACACCTCCTTAACCCTAATTCATTCAAAATGCACATGTGTGTGCAAGTATAAAAATAATTAAATAAAATATTAATCGATCAAATAAAATAAGTTTAAAATAATTATTTGTTAAATTTCATTAAAACCCGCATTCTAAAGTGTTACAATTCCCCCCTAAAGAAATTCGGTCTCCAAATTTAAAAATCTTACTATGCGTACCTTCGAAGAGATGAGGGAATTTGTTCCGCATCTCGCTCTTGGCTTTCCATGTGACCTCTTCGCTATTCGGGTCACGCCAAAGAACCTTTACTAACAGCTTCACCTTTGGCCGAAGTTTCTTCACCTGCCAATCCAATATAACTACCGGCTGCTCGGTGACCGAAAGTCCGCACTCCAACTGGACAGTCTGGTGCTGAATCATGTGGTAAGGGTCATGAAGGTACTTACGATGTATCGATACATGAAATACGGGGTGAACATCCAGAAAACTGGGCAGATGTGCCAAACGATAGGCAACGGTACCAACTCGCTCAAGGATTTCAAAAGGACCCACAAATCATGGACTAAGCTTCCCCTTCTTTCCAAATCTCATCACACCCTTCTTCGGAGAAATCTATAGGAATACATGATCACCCACCGCGAACTCAAGTCTACGACGACGACGGTCGGCACAAGACTTCTTCCTGCACTGGGCTGCTCTCATCCTATCGTGAATCAACTGGATCTTCTCCGTAGTCTTCTGGACTAGCTGGGGTCCCAAAATCCCACTCTCGCTGAGTTCGGACCAACAAACAGGAGATCAACACTTTCTCCCATACAAAGCCTCAAAAGGTACCATCTGAATCGTCTCAAGAAAACTGTTATTGTAGGAGAACTCTATCAACGGAAATTGACGATCCCAACTGCCACTAAAATCAAGCACGCCCGCACGAAGCATATCTTCAAGAGTCTGCATAGTCCGCTCTGATTGACCATCAGTCTGCGGGTGGAAAGCGGTGCTAAAACTTAATCGGGTACCCAAAACTTCCTGAAGTTTCTGCCAAAGATGGCTGGTAAACTGGGTTCCCCTGTTGGATACGATGCAAGTAGGAACGCCGTGCAAATGCACAATCTCATCAATGTACAACTGAGCATATCCGAAAGTGGTCTTCACTGGAAGGAAGTGAGACGTTTTCATCAACCGGTCAATAATCACCTAAATGGATTCATACCTTCGACTAGACCTTGGTAGACCCACAACGAAATCCATGGAGATCTGCTCCCATTTCCACTCCGGAACGGGTAAAGGCTGCAACTCTCCTTCCGGTTTCTGATGCTCGGCCTTGACTAGCTGAAAAGTCAGACACTCGAAACGAAGTCTGAAACATCGCTCTTCATCCCTTCCCACCAATGGACATCTCTCAAGTCACGATACATCCTGGTGGAACCGGGATGAACACTGTAAGCTGACTGATATGCCTGCTCTAGGATCTCGCTTCTCATCCCCTCGGTATCAGGTATACACAGACGAGTCCCAAAACATAGCACACCCTGGTCATCAATCACAAACTCCGAATCTCTACCCTACCGAACATGCTAAAAAATCTTAAACAAACGGGGATCGTCGGGCTGCGCCTCATGGATATGATCAAGTATAAGTGGACGGGACATGAGCAAGCTATCCACCAATTGAAGTGAACTCGAATTGCACTCTACTATCGCACAAAATCTGCCAATCTACAGAAGACTAAATCTGCAATGCTCTCGACTGGAAAAAGCTACCTCCGGGCCTATGACTCAAAGCATCAGCTACCACATTCGCATTTCCCGGGTGATAAAGGATCTCACAATATTCAGTTCCCGCCGCTGGAAGATGTAATTCAAGATCTTGTAGTCTGTGAAGATCTTACACGACTCCCCATACAAGTAGTGTCTCCAAATCATAAGCGCAAAGACCACCGTGGCCATCTCAAGATCATGAGTGGGATAGTTCTATTCGTGCTTCTTCAGCTGCTGAGAAGAATAAGCGATAACTCTGTCATGTTGCATCAACACACAACCGAGCCCCACTCGAGAAGCATCACAATAAACGACACAGCCGCCCGATCCAGAAGGCAAAGATAAAACTGGTGCGGTCGTCAACCGAGTCTTCAACTGCTGAAAACTCTGCTCGCATGTCTCAGTCCAAAGAAAAGGAACCCCCTTTCGGGTCAGTCCGGTCAGCGGTGCAGCGATACTCGGGAAATCCTGCACGAAACAGCGGTAATAACTGGCTAAGCCAAAGAAGCCGCGGACCTCAATCACTGATACAGGTTTAGGCCAAAGCTGTACGGTCTCGATCTTCTTCGGGTCCACACGAATACCGTCTCCTGTAACCACATGACCTAAGAAGTCAACACCATCAAGCCAGAATGCGCACTTCGAGAATTTAGCAAATAGCTGGTGATCTCTCAACGTCTGCAAAGAAATCCTCAAGTGCTGCTCGTACTCCTATCGACTTCTGGAGTAAACCAGAATGTTGTCAATAAACACAATAATGAACTAGTCGAGGAACGGCCTGAAAATCCGGTTCATCAAATCAATGAACGTTGCTGGGGAATTAATGAGTCTGAACGACCTCACCAAAAACTAATAATGCCCGTAGCGCGTACGAAAAGCAGTTTTCAGAATGTCATCATTCCGAACCCGCAACTGATGATAACCCGACCTTAAATCAATCTTGGATAAATGTCCCGCATCCTGGAGCTGATCAAACAAATCGTCAATTTGAGGTAAAGGATACCTATTTTGCACCGTAACTCGGTTTAATTGACGATAATTAATGCACAAACTCAAATTGCCGTCCTTCTTCTTGACGAACAGAACAGGAACTTGTCACGACCCGAAAGTACGGAACATGACTGGCAATTAAATTACGAAACGTCTCAAGGCGTAACGTAATCTAAGTAAGCCAAAGCCCAGAAATCTAAACCAATTAAAGAAATAGAGTGAAGGAAAACCTTAATTTAAAAGATGATTTTTAACACATTAAGTCGCATTAAACATATTAAAAACATCAGAATTTCCTGAAAATTTCAGCAGAGTCTCCATTGTAAATACTGACCCCCAAACGGTTACAACACATGAAAATACATATAAATCATGAATAAAGGCATCTCCAAGCGGGAGCTAGCTCTTCGCCAAAGGCGGAATCACAACCACATGAAATATGTATATCAAAAGCACGAAAATAAGCATATGTGAGAAAGAAATAAGAAACACCACGTCGGCTCAACTGGGCATCGACACCAAAAACCACAAATACAAGTCTCACAAGTCTCACTATCTAGTCCAATATACAAGGGTAGATGGAGTATACTAGATACAAATAATACATAAAGTGGAAACAGGATATCTTCACAACCCACCTATGAGCAAAGCCGCAAAACGATGCAATGAAGCAAATAGAGAAAGTACGCCCGCCGCTATTGTGCTGACGGGTCAAACCTGCAAGTTACTGTGGCACAACGGGGGTGAGTTTCCAACTCGTGAGTAGTAAGTAACATCTAATAAGGCTATCGTAAGCATGCATGCAAATGCATCACAACTTACATATACCAATATGATGCGATGTACTAGTATGCGTGAAACATGAATGCATAATCAATATGAAACCTGAATATGTTCGGTACGAGAAAACCTGTAATCTTATCTTAGTAAAACCCTTGTGAAACAATGGAAGCATCATCAATAAAATCCATAGAAATCCGTGTCAAATATCGACACAAAATATGTATATCTCAATGCCTCAAAATCTCAATCATCTCAATGTCACAATATCTCAATATCTCAAAATCTCTGGCTCCGTCAGTCCGGATCGGCCCATATCATCAATCTCACGACTACGGTCGGTATCCTCCGAATATCCGCCGCGCCCGACATCACCGGTAGGTAGTTTGCCCCTGCCAGGCTCATCGTCTACACCTCGAGCTTCTTACCTCGGGGTACCGTACCGGGCCCACCATGTACCCGAAACGGTTCATCCACTCCTCAAATCGAGTCTCGAAAACCAACAGCAATCAGGAAAATTCATGGTGGACGACACATACATCACGAGAAAACCGCAACTTTCATTTTAAAAGGATAATAAGTTTATAAATTCTTGCGGTTTTCCCCAAAAATCTAGAAATCTCCTAAATACTGAAACCCTCGAGAAGAATCACAATATATATAAACATGCAGGTGATGATGGAAATCTAAGATACGGTGGTATATACCATGCGAAGTACGGCCAGAAACTATGCATGAATCATGATGCAATGAGGTATGTATATATGATTAACAATCCCATGTATCCATCTTAAGGAAATGAATATACAGGTATAAGTCTATGGATCATATATGATGCAAATGCACTAATACCAATTTTAAGCATGTTCTATAGTGTTTGTGACATAGCAATTTCCAATGGCGTGTGTGTTCGCATAAATAGTGCACGTGAGGCATGAACCAATGGTAATGGTGCAAGTGTCCTATAAGATGATATCTCACACACACACACACACACACACATATAACGATGCGATGCAATGAGATAGCTAACTAGGAAACTACACATATAATGCAAATACTATAAGTAATACTAAACCATCGGGCGTCTCGCGCCATCCAGACGATCCCCCCATAGATGTGCACATCTACTCATCGGGATGCCTCGGCTAATTTGATCCAATCTCAGCTTTATCCGTCCATGCCACGTCCGACGCCTCTGCACCCGATCCTAGAATCCCACACAAGCAATTAAAAGGATAAATAAATGATAGTCGCGGATACAAATGACACAAATCAATCCATACGCACATCAAGACGCGCACACACTTGGTGCACAAACGCGCTCGCGACAACGCCACAAACCATAACTAGGGTCGGTATGCGTGAAAACCACAAAGCCTAAAACCCAAATCACATCAATCACGTACTCACAACGCCCTAGATATTATAGGAAATAGGTTGTATAACATCAAAACCTCAACTTAATTTAAAATCGATTTATTCCGAAAACCTAGTAAGCATCCATTTACCATTTTTGTGCAAATCTAGATGTTTTAACAAAACTAGTGTCCACTATATTCATTTAATAACTTAATTAGGTCACACAAATATTAACTAGATTTTAATCTCACTTATTTTCATAAATTCTTATAATCTAGTTTGCACAATTATATAATTTTGAAAATTTTAAAGTATCAATTTGCAATCTAACAACTAGTTTAGATTTTTCATGTCTTAAGATATTAAACTACACTTTGTAACCATTATCACATGATAAAAACCCTAACTTGATCTCATTCCCCTTTCTTGAAATTTCAAATTTGCAAATAGAACCGTAATAAATACCCAATTATGTTTGATTTAAGAAATTAACCAACAATTAAACAATAGGGTTAGGATTTATACCACACAATTTTATAGATCTCGCTAGCAACTTGACCTCCCAAAATGGCTTCTTGCTCCAAGATCTATGGTAGATTAGGACAAGGAAAAATGGGTAAGGATTTAATTAGGAATTAGTGGAATTTTGTATTGATTTTTGATGGATTTTTCGGAGATTTTAGAGTTGGAAATGAAGTGGGAAAAAAACGGGGCTGCCACTAGAGGGCTCGGCCAGCATATGGAAGAGAAGGAGAGAGTGTCTGAGATGAGTGTGTGCGTGTGTAGAAAATTCCTCAATTAGTGCATATATTAAGTCTTGTCTTAATTATTGTGTTTTATATATTTTATATTTTACTTAGTCCTAGAATACTCTAGAGTTATGGAGGCATAATTAAGAAAGCAAGAGCATGTTACATGCTAAATTTTGTGTTGTCATGGTTCACATTTGTATGTTTAACCGATTCTAATTTGTAATTTACACTAATTTAATTTATAAAGGAAATCTTATAATAATAGTTAAAATAATTAATTAAGGAAAAATATTTAAGTAAACCAATACTAGCAGTTTCATAGCTAAAATATATGTATTTAAATCTATGTTGAAAATTAATTATATCTGGTTTTTTACGGAAAACACAAATTATTTTACCGAATATCAGAAAATTCACATAAACGATTTTTAAAACGTTACAATCTTCCCCCCTTAAAGAAATTCGGTCCCCGAATTTAAAATCTAACTACGCATACTCTCGAAATGATGGGAATATTTCTCCCGCATCTTAACCTCGGCTTCCTACATGTCGTCTTCACCGCTCGGATCACACCAAAGAACAATTACGGACGGTATGTCCTCAGACCTCGGTTTCTTCACCTACCGATCTGGAATGACTATCGGCCGCTCTTGCGAAAGAAAGATTGCGCTTCAGCTGAATCGTCTGATGATGTTGTAGGGTTCCTAAGCACGACAGAAAGGTTTTGGGAGGTATCGTCCATGCCATTTTCAAATTTTTGTCATGCTAAAGAATTCTAACCTAGGATGTTTAACTAGAGAATTATACGAAAAATCATGTAAAAAACTTTACATCCTAAGTAAACAAGGAATACAACCTTTGTAGACCGGTCCTACACTTCAATAGCTCCGTGTAGTAGTCCCTTCGCTCCACGTAGTGATCTTGCGGACTCTAGAACGGCTCCACAAGGTGAAAGGAACGAGCTTTCACGAAGTCTTCGAGGCCGAAGATGATTTACGTCGAGGAGACACTAACCCAAGCTACTTCTTCACTAATGAGTGATTAGTGAAGCTAACACCCTAAACTAAATGGCTAATCTAGTAGAGGATGATGAAGTAGGATTTTCGCTCACTTTAGAATTGATTTTCTCATAAATTTTCCTCATCTCTCATTAACCCAGAGAGCTCTCTCTTGTGAAGAGGAAGATGAAGCAAAAAATGGATGAGAGAGTGAATAGCAACCATGGGTGAGAAATATCTCATATAACTCATGTAAAGACTAAACCTTGAGTTTAGATAATGGTTGGGTTAACAAATATCTATTGTAGGACAAAAATAGTGGACTGAGTGTCACGACCCAATGGTACGGAACGTGACTGGCACTTAGATTACGATTCGTCTCAAGGCGTAATGTAACCTAAGTCAGCCAAAGCCCAGAAAATCTAAACCATAAACAACAAGAGTGAAGGAAACTTTTTAAGAAAACGATTTTAAACCAATTAAGTTATATTAATCCCCTTTTTTCTTTTAAAACATCAAAATTTTCAGAAAATTTCAGCAGAGTCTCCTTTGTAAATACTAGCCCCCAAAATGGGTACAACAAGATATATAAACCAGTAATGAAATAATGGCATCCCCAAGCGGGAGCTAGCTCTTCGCCCAAGGTGGATCACAACCACATGCAATATATATGTAATATCAAGCAAATAAGCATAAAGAAATGCAAAAATAAGAAAAACACAACGTCGGCTCAAGTGAGCTCGACCCCAGAGAAACCACATATACACAAATCTCTCAGTCTCATCACTAGGTCGCATATACAAATAAGAAGTGGTAGATGGAGAATACAAGATACAATGATAGTACAAAAGACAAAAGTGTCCTCGCAATCCACCTAAGAGCAATGTCGCAAGTCTGAGCAAAAGAAGCCAATGAAAAGATACTCCCGCCGCAACGAGGCTGACGGGTCCGACCTGCAAGACACTGTGGCACAACGGGGGTGAGTTTCCAGCTCGTTGGTAGCAAGTAACATCTAATAAGGCTATCGTAAAAATGCACGCAATGTGTCACACCCTGCATATCAAAGTATGCTGCAATGCTACTAATATGTATGCACATGGATGCAAAATCAATACTAAATCTTTAAGTGTTTAAATACAATTATCTCTGCATTCTTAACTTAGAAAAATATCGGTACAATTGATACTGTTAGTTATATGTATGCCCTAGAGGCCATTACTGTACATACGATGTATAATGTAGTGGATGCTTGGACATATATAGGGAGGACTTTCTTGCTCGACATGATAGTACACTATCTGGTTGTACTTTATCTTAACATGTACTCTGATTGTCTCTATGTTACATGTTGATAAAGCCCTTAGGATATGTACTCGACTACTGGGACTATGATGAGATCATACTAGTGGGGCCACAGTAGTCGACGAGTACATCCTTCCGACGAGAACTGTTCCTAGTCGAGGGTCTATCGAGACAGGGCATCGATACACCAGAGTAGACTAGCGTATACGCATCTTGACCCATATGATGGGCGATGGATGATCTCATATCCATTGGTGTTTGACATCAGAAAAGGTATACGGGTGCTCAGTAGAGACCGGGTATACTGGACGGACTCGCCGAGAACTCCCAGATGGTATTATACCTCACGTCAGATGGCAGTTCTCTAGTGACACTGGTACAGAGTAGTCTGTAGACCCGAGATCGTCATAGAGTCTTGTGTGATTCCCACTGTGCTTTGATTTCAATCATACCATGTCCAAGAGGGCGTGCAAAAAGGTGGCTTTTGGGTACAGTCCCGAATCACATGGAGGCAATGAGCGATAGGAGGGGATTCGTCTCTCCCGGTATAATGAGTTGATGTTGCGCTGTGTTCGATTGGTTATAACTGGCAATCCCTGGCCAGGGTTGCTGAGATTTACTGGTAAGTGTTATCAGTAGTTTCTCGAACTGTTATAGAACTCATATCGACACGACTTATCAAGCTACCGGGGTCTGACGTTTACCACCCCTAGGCGAGATATGCGACATATCAGACGAAGAGACCAGACTGTACGGGAGTGTTACTGACTGGATTCAAAGGAGAATGTACAGGATTGCTTGTTGATCTTCTGAGAGCTCAAAACCTGGGTGGCTGTTAAGTTTAGCTGACCGCTTGCAGCTTGAGGGTGTTTTATAGGATCATCACCTACTGCCGGCGTATTGACAATTCTTTAGAATCCTACACAGAGGTTTCTTGGCTCAGGCAAAACGGAGTAGGAGCACATATATGATATGTGCGGGACCGAGAACAATACGTATATGTGATACCGTATTAGATTCTCACGATATGAGATATTGGCTGGGTATATGTGATATAGCCGGGTCATCGGATAAAGTGTTGATTCGATGAACTGATACAGATTATATTAGTCGGTTATTTGTGAAATAGCCGGATTATAGGATCAAGTGTTGATTTGATAATTTAATGTTTAATTATATATTTGATATATTAAATTACATTAACTAATATTAACTCACTTATTGATTCATTTTCTCACCGGGTAATACATTGATATATATGCGATATATGTTAATTGTATTTTTTTTCTTTTGTTACAAATATATATTATATATGTGATATATAATATTGTAACATGATATGATTACTAATGCAACATGTTTAGTGAAGATTAAACAAAGTTAGGGTTTGAATTAGGTTAGTTCTTTCATGAACCTTCTAGAAGGTTTTTCTTTTGTTATGAGATATTATGGTTGATATTTTAAGTGACTCATTCTTAACCCAACCCAAACCCTTAGCCCTAGTTAAATATCTACATGAGTTAGCCTTGTCATAGTTGACCATGGTTGCATTGGTAATGATATTATCATTTTCATTATTCATCACAAAAGGATTATTTGTTGTTCATTTTCTTCTTCCTTCTTGCAAAGTTTTCTAGCTTTGATTCTTGTGATGAAAATGGGTGAGATTATGAAAATAAAATAGAGCTAAATTCCTACTTCATCATCCTAATCTATCCTAGACATTTAGATTAGGGTGTTCACTTCATTTAGTGAGTGAGAGCTTGTGTTAATGAAACTTCAAGGTAGATCATCTTAGTTATCGAAGATCGGAAGTAAGCTTGCATCTTTCTCTTCGTGGAGGTTTTCGAGAGTCCGGATACTCGATGATCGCAGCGAAGGGACCTCAATATGGAGCTTTAGAAGTGAAGGACCGGACTACAAAGGTTGTAATCCCAAACTCTTAATGTTAAAGTGTTTAACATGCTTTGTTTCGCCTAATCTCTAGTTTAAGATCTTGGTTTAGGGTTTTTCGGCACGGCTAAATTTTAAATTGGGGCATGGTTGATGCCTTATAGACCCTTGTGCGTGTGCCTAGTAAACTTACAGTGGTATCAGAGCCAAGCTAGAGTTTTAGGCGATGTCCTGGCGAAGTTTAAAGTCCAATCGAACTCCGAATACCCGATAAAACCTAGTTTCCGGAAATTTTTCAAAAAGTTGACATTTTTCATATTAAAAATGCTCGGAAAAATAAGCAGGGAATTTTATGGATATGTATGAAAAACGACATCGTAATTCATTTAATGCGCTGCGGAACCGAGGCAAGAGCATGTCATTCGCAGCGGTTCCGCGGCCGTACGGAGGAATTGTGGTTAGTGTTTCATACAGTAACATCCGTAGGTATTCTGGAATGTTTCTGGGAATTTTATATTTTACTCAAGTGTTGAGTTTTCTTCGTTGTATTGGGAACTAGTTGATTCGATCGGAAAGTTTAACTTCGTTTAATTTTTCCCGGGTAATTTTAGAAACTGTTAAAAAGTTCGAAAGGATATCAATAACTCATTTTTCCCCCATCGGAAATTTTTTGAAAAGTTGGATATTTTCTCGAGTTTGAAACTTCCGGAAAATCATGCAAGTAACGCGGTGGACCCTCTAGAAGAAGACAAACCTTAGCTCGATTATGTGACCGTCTTGAACTTCCTCTAAACCTTAGGGTTTGCTGCAGTACGACGTGCCACATGTGAGGCATTGGCTTGACCCTTCTATGGCTGGACCATCGGTACTGTGGCATGTGATGGATATTTTTTTGAACTCCGGTCAAGTGTTAAGCTATTTAGGAAATCTTGGGTGTTTGTTTATTCGATCGGAAAGTTTAACATTGTCTATTTATCTAGAATGTGATGCAATATTTGGAATCCACAAGTAGTTATGAGATAACTAATTTGAATGTTATAAATCTAGCAGTTTAGTCTCAGTTGATCGGTTGCCACGGGATTTTGATGTGATCAAAAGTCCGTTGCAATCACGTAGCGTACGCGGATACTCGCCGGGTAAACTTAATAGATAGCCACGCCTCATAGCCCCGACAAAGTGACTGTAGGAGAACACCGTCGCCAAAAGCATCCGTTCGGGTGCTCGCGGCAGCGGTGTTCCGCCTTAGTGCACTTCGTCGATGGCATCCGGGGGTGCGGCCGTCTACTAAAGTTTGCGACGAGCATTCGATCAGGATGTTGGGAATCTTATTGAATTGCCCGACTTGATATTGAAAAGAGTTTTCGATAATGAGACTAAAATGCGGGGTTTATAATTGTTAGGCATGCGATAACTAAGGAATTCATTTTGTTAGGCATGCGATGTCTAAGAAATTCATTTGGTTAGGCATGCGATGTCTAAGGAGGTTGCGGATTCCAACTGTTGTAGTTTTACACTTTCTTTTCTGTGACCGTAAGGGTAGTATGTGGTGTATCGCCGGCTTCGTTGCTATACATCAACGACAATCGGGATACGCATACTTGCTTACGTTGATGATATGCGATTATTATGTGTTGCTGTGATATGTTATATTAGATCGTCGCGTTCTGAATAGCCGGGGGTTTTATGTGAGATGAGAGTTTTTTCTTTTTCATTCATGTAAAATTCATTAGTATGTAATATTCTTTTATTGGGGCACTTCCGGGCTGAGGATGATGTCACCATTGTATATTATTTACTTTTCCGCATTAGGTAGACCCAAGGCGGGGAGCACAAGTAACCGGGTTCTAGGGTACAGTGGGAGACCATCTCGAGGAGTCGAGACCGGGTCTCCTAAACCTTGAATTGGCAGTGTTGCTTGCCGCTCTCGTAGGGGTTTAGGGATGTGGGTTTGGCTATTCATCGCGACCGTGGAATCCGTATTTTATACAGGCTCGTATTAAAACACGAACGTCCTAGTATATCAAATATTTCATATATGTTTTTCTGTTGCAATGTTCTGTGATGAGATCATATTACTGCCTGAGACGAATGTTTATATTTTATATATGAGATATATGTTATATTGCAGATTTCGTTTCAAATGTGATGCTTGTGAAGCATAATAAAATGGGACTTCATTAATGAGATTAATGAAACTAAAAGAAACCTAAAAAAGTTGTAGAAACTTGTTTAAAAACTGGCAGCTCTAGTTCTTGCTTTGCATAGCGGTGTTCTTTGTAGAACATCCAGCACCTTATTCGATAAGGAAAGAGCCGAGATCCCTTCACCGGGAGTGACCTGTTTAGTGAAACTAGCAGATGCTACAAACTTGGTTTGTCTTTTGATTTCTTCTATAGTTCTTGCTTTGCACCGTGATATTTGTGAAATATCCTGCACCTTATTCGATGAGGAAAGAGCCGACGATCCCTTCACCGGGAGTGACCTCTTTAGCAAAACTAGAAAAGGCTTCAAAAACACTCCATTTAAAATCACTCGATTCTACAACGATATCAAGTTCATTACGCAAAGGGTTTTCTTAAAAACCTGTCATAGTCATCCGTCATTTCAGATAAGTAATAGTTAGTATCCGTGCTACATTTGTTGACCTCTGTCAAGGCGTAGTGTGCGGTAGCTGATTAGTACTTATCTGTATAAGCATATGATGTGATTAATTTAGGGTAGTCGTGCGACCTTGTTGACCTTTGTCAAGGGTCGTGTGGGTAGGTTTACTTCAATCAGGAAATGACGGGTTGAACTTGACTAGCAGCCTATGGTTTGTTGACCTCTGTCAAGGTCATAAGATGCTTGGGGCAAAATATTATTGGGAATTTCAAGTGTTGAAATTTGCAATGAGATTGCATACCTTCTATGAGATAGTTGGATCCTGATACCCGCTACGAGTAAGAGTTACTCCTAGGAAAGTTTTACACATTACAATTAGCCGATCAAGTAGGTGTCTAGAAAAGTGTTAACGGGGTTACGCCCATGGGAAAACGAGGTTTATTTTAATTAGGTCCGTGCGAAAGCACAGGGAACCTCCCTCAAAGTACCGGCACTAGCCTGGCTGAAAGATTGGCGAACTTGTAGCGTGTAATTAATCCCGGCTAGTCTTTCCTTTTATGGTTTGAAAGAATATTTGACTAAAACAGTGGGAGCCATCATGATTAGATAAATTGATAACCAATCTAATCTTGTAAAAAGAGCATGCTGAGTGTTTTCTTCTCTCTCTCCTGAATGTGACTATGTCACGCCTTAATCAAGATAATAATACGGATGTATTGACCGAACCAGCTTGTTATTCTGCGCTATGGAAAGTTGGTCCCGCTCCAACTTATAATTGTTATAAGACAGAGCAGGAAATAGGGGATTACCAGAATTCCCGTGCCACCCAAACGAAGAAAGTGCATGCTGATGCATCTTCTTCGGGTGTGTTCATTACCGAGAACTGTTTCTCAGTATCCTTTACGTCCTGGGTATGAGATACCGGATCAGGATCCCGCAAATGTAATTTGTTACATGGGCTACAGATAGGTAGAGAACTGAGAACGGGTGATAAGTTTCAAGAGTTGGAAATAATTCAAGTGTTGCAGCTAAGATTGTTGGCAGTTATCACCCTGTATTACCAGAATACATTGATTCTGAACGAATGTTATTAGATACCGAACCTGATATACAACATCATATCAGTCTTTTTATTAGTAAAGAAGGATATAATTTTGTATTGTTGGATAATGTTTTGAATATTTCCTATAACAAGAGTTGATCGGATCAGGCACGTTATCTAAAAAAATAGACATTCTAAATCAAACTACAGTTCTTTACGTACAGAACACACACAAGAGGAAAAGTTCAGAAATGAACAAATCCTTCTTGAGGTATTGTAGACTAGGTCATATCAATGCGACCCGACTAGCTAAAGTTATATTTAGATGCATATTTAAATTAGTTTGAATTTACATCTTGTGAAACTTGCCGGTCATGTCACAAAGATAAGATGACCACAGCTCCATTTATTGGAAACAGAGAAAGAGTTAGTGAACTCTTGGGATTGATACATGTTGATGTATGAAGGTCCCCTGTCTACACATGCCGAGACCGGTTCTTTGTACTTCATTATATTCTCTGATGATCTCTCAAGATTTAGACATATGTTCCTGTTGAAACACAGTTCCGAAGCTTTTGAGATATTCAGAGAATATAAGTTAGAAGTAGAGAACCAAAAACGGGTATAAGTATTTTCTCCTTTGATGAGATCAGGGAGGAGAATACTTGAACACGGGATTCCTGGACTATTCTAAAGGAGAATGAGATTCTCTCTCAGCATTACTCCTCCGTATACACCATAGCACGATGGTATATCATGGCGGAGCAATAGCACCCTATGTGATATGGTGTGCTCTATGATGAGTACTACTCAGTTTCCTATTTTCCTTTTTAGGAGTTTTGCACTTGAGAAGCTGCATACCTATTGAATAGGGTTCAAATCAAATCAGTTGCCTACCACTTCATATGTGATATGGAATGGGAAGAGCCTATATCTTAAGTATGTTAAGATTTGGGGTTGTCCAGCCTTTGTCTAAAAGCATAATCCGGACAAGTTCGAGGCAAAGCCAGTTCTGTAGAAGTTTGTTGGATATCCCAAGCATTCGCAAGGGAATATCTTCTACCTAACCGAGGAACAAAAGATGTTTTGTTTCTCAACATGCCACCATTGTGAAAGGGAATTTCTTGTGAAGAAATTAGTAGTCATGAGGTAGAACTGGAAAGAGTTCCAGCTATACAAACCGCAGCTGATGATTTGGTAGAACCTAAGGATTCAATAGATTCTAAAGAACCTCAGCCTCTCCGCCGATCTAGTAGGGTTCCTTACCGACCTGAGAGATACTTCGGTTTTCTCTATGACAGTGGGAGCGAGGATTGTATCATGTGATGATAACCCAACTAGTTTCGAGCAGGCCATCAGGAGTGGGACTCTGTAAGAATGGCTGGATGCTAATAAGATCTGAGATGGAATCCTTATACACCAACAAAGTATGGACTTTGGTTGCTTAATCTGAAGGGTTAAATCCCCATCAGGAGCAAGTATATCATGAGAAGATTACTTCGTGTACATGGAAAGGTTAAGACTTTCAAACCTATGCTTAAGTCCATCCAGATCCTACTTGCCACGGCTACATACCATGACTACGATATCTGGCGGTTGGGTGTCATGACTGCTTTTCTAATTGTTTATTTGGAAGAGAGCATCTATAAGTACACAGCCAGAGGGGTTCGTAGATAGTGGGAGCAGCGGAAATGTGTGCAAGATGTTTTATGTGATAAAGCAGGCATCGCGGAGTTGGAACATCTGTTTTGATGTGGTAGTCAAAGAGTTTGACTTCATCAAAATGGTAGATGAACCTTGTATATACAGAAAAGTAGTAGAGAGAATGGTGGTGATCCTCGTAGAGTACGTGGATGACATACTCTTGATAGGGAAAGAGTTTCCTATGCTACGCTCGGTCAATCTCCATTTATCACAAGGATTCTCCATATAGGATCAAAGTGATACCTCCTAAATACTGGGTTTTGGATTTATGAGATAGACTAATTGGATCTTAGGATTCTCACTATTTGTAGTGAGAAGGTATCAATCGATCCTGGGGAGAATAACTGGAAACTGTTCCAGGATGATAAGGACGACTGAATGTCACTCGCAGGCATTGTCTTTTCCCTCAGTGGAGGGACGGTGTGTTGGAAGAGTTCCAAGATAGATACCATGACTTACTAGACGATTAAAGGCAAGACGCATCGTTACCAAGGATGCTACCAAAGAGGCAGTCTGGATATATAATTTCATGAGATGAACTTCGTTTCTACCATTGTGTGAAAATGGAGTTGTGGCTTATGCCAAGGAACCCACGTCCCATCTGAAATCCAGATATATGTATGCCCTAGAGGCCATTACTGTACATACGATGTATATTGTAGTGGATGCTTGTACATATATAGGGAGGACTTTCTTGCTCGACATGATAGTACGCTATCTGGTTGTACTTTATCTTAACATGTACTCTGATTGTCTCAATGTTACATGTTGATAAAGCCCTTAGGATATATACTCGACTACTGGGACTATGATGAGATCATACTAGTGGGGCCACGGTAGTCGACGAGTACATCCTATAACTGTTCCTAGTCGAGGATGTATCGAGACAGGGCATCGATACACCAGAGTAGACTAGCGTATACGCATCTTGACCCATATGATGGGCGATGGATGATCTCATATCCATTGGTGTTTGACATCAGAAAAGGTATACGGGTGCTCAGTGGAGACTGGGTACACTGGACAGACTCGCTGAGAACACCCAGATGGTATTATACCTCACGTCAGATGGCAGTTCTCTGGTGACACTGGTACAGAGTAGTCTGTAGACCCGAGATCGTCATAGAGTCTTGTGTGATTCCCACTGTGCTTTGATTTCCATCATACCACGTCCAAGAGGGCATGCAAAAAGGTGGCTTTTTGGTACAGTCCCGAATCACATGGAGGCAATGAGCGATAGGAGGGGATTCGTTTCTCCCGGTATAGGGAGTTGATGTTGCACTGTGTTCGATTGGTTATAACTGGAAATCCCTGGCCAGGGTTGCTGAGATTTACTGGTAAGTGTTATCAGTAATTTCTCGAACTGTTATAGACCTCATATCGACACGACTTATCAAGCTACTGGGGTCTGACGTTTACCACCCCTAGGCGAGATATGCGACATATCAGACGAAGAGACCGGACTGTACGGGAGTGTTGCTGACTGCATTCACAGGAGAATGTACAGGCTTTCTTATTGTCTTCTTAGCGCTCAATACCTGAGTGGCTGTTACGTTTAGCTAACCGCTTGCAGCTTGTGGGTATTTGATATGATCATCACCTACTGCCGGCGTATTGACGATTCTTTAGAGTTCTATACAGAGGTTTCTTGGCTCAGGCAAAACGGAGTAGGAGCACATATATGATATGTGCGGGAACGAGGACAATACGTGTATGTGATACCGTATTAGATTCTCGCGATATGATATATCGGCCGTGTGTACGTGATATAGCCAGGTCATCGGATCAAGTGTTGATTCGATGAACTGATACAGATTATATTAGTCGGTTATATGTGAAATAGCCGGATTATTAGATCAAGTGTTGATTTGATAATTTAATGTATAATTACATATTTGATATATTAAATTACATTAACTAATATTAGCTCACTTATTGATTCATTTTCTCACCGGGTAATACATTGATATATATGCGATATATGTTAATTGTATTATTTTCTTTTGTTACAAATATATATTATATATGTGATATATAATATTGTAACATGATATGATTACTAATGCAATATGTTTAGTGAAGATTAAACAAGGTTAGGGTTTGAATTGGGTTAGTTCTTTCATGAACCTTCTAGAAGGTTTTTCTTTTGTCATGAGCTAAGATATTATGGTTGATATTTTAAGTGACTCATTCATAACCCAACCCAAACCCTTAGCCCTAGTTAACTCTCTACATGAGTTATCCTTGTCATAGTTGACCATGGTTGCATTTGTAATGATATTATCATTTGCATTATTCATCACAAAAGGATTATTTATTGTTCATCTTCTTCTTCCTTCTTGCATAACTTTCTAGCTTTGATTCTTGTGATGAAAATGGGTGAGATTATGAAAATAAAATAGAGCTAAATTCATACTTCATCATCCTAATCTATCCTAGCCATTTAGATTAGGATGTTCACTTCATTTAGTGACTGAGAGCTTGTGTTAATGAAAGTTCAAGGTAGATCATCTTAGTTATCGAAGATCGGAAGCAAGCTTGCATCTTTCTCTTCGTGGAGGTTTTCGAGAGTCCGGATACTCGATGATCGCAGCGAAGGGACCTCAATACAGAGCTTTAAAAGTGATGGACCGGACTACAAAGGTTGTAATCCCAAACTCTTAATGTTAAAGTGTTTAACATGCTTTGTTTCGCCTAATCTCTAGTCTAAGATCTTGGTTTAGGGTTGTTCGGCATGGCTAAATTTTAAATTGGGCATGGTTGATGCCTTATAGACCATTGTGCTTGTGCCTCGTAACCCTACAGATACCATCAATGAAATCATCCGAAAACCTTGTCAAGAATGGACACCAAATATGGATGTATATCTGTCATAATGTCTCACAGTGTCAATATCTCAATATATGGGGCTCCGTCAGTTCGAATCGGCCCATATCATCAAATCTCATGATAACGGTTGGTATCCTCCGGATATCCGCCGTGCCAAACATCACCGGTAGGTAGTCTTTCCCTACGAGGTTCATCGTCTACAACTTGATCTTCTTGCCCCGGGGTACAATACCGGGCCCACCATGTACCCGAGGCAGTTCGTCCACTCCTCGAATCGGGTCTTGAAATCCAACAGAAAACATGAAAACTCATGGTGGACGACACATACATCACGAGAAAACCGCAATTTATATTAAAAATGGTGATAATAAGCTTTTGTTAATTTCTTGCGGTTTTCCCTAAAATCCAGAAATCTCATCAATATTGAAATCCTCAAGAAAATCATAATACACAACATGTTGTATATGATAAATGCTTATGATATCAAAGGTATGCAATGTGATTTATGGCTAGGAATCTATATAAGCATGACGATGAAGTGAGGTATATACATGCTATGCAATTCAATGTATCATGTATGATGCAAGTGTTTGATACTGAACTAAGTAGGTTCTACAGTGCTCGTGGCATGGCAATTACCAAAGGCGTGTGTGTTCACATGAATAGTGCGCGTGCAACTTGAGCCAATGGTAATGGTGTACATGTCCTAAGAGGTGATATCACACATAGGTATATAGATAACCATGCAATGCCAGCAAACGAATAACTAGAAAGATATGCATATGAACGAGATGGTTAACTAAATAACTATGCATAAAGTTTGCAAGTAATAAAGTGATCCTAACTATGGGGCGCCTCGTGCCATCCAAACGATTTCCCCATAGATGTATACATCTACTCATCCGGATGCCTCGCTAATCTGATCCAACCATCGTTTTGCCTTTGCGCGCCGCTTCCGATATTTCCGCAACCGATCCTAAAATTGCATAACACACAACATAAGATTACACATCATGAAACGATGCAAGTCATAATATGAAAAGATCAACGCACACAATTTAGGAACAACGTGCACTAGGTGCGCGGAACACACACGAAAACCACTAAAACCTTAACTAAAATCGTTGTTTCAGGGCAACCGTCAAAACTAAAACCCGACGAAACCAAATTCCGCATTCACACACCCTAAATATCGTAGGAGATGCTATTAATATCATCAAGATTTCAAAATCAAATCACCACATAAATATATGAAAAACCTAGTAAGTACTAAGATTTCATCATCGATACAAACATCGCGGATTAACGATATACTAATCACAATCAAGCACAAACATCCAATTCAAACTACTAGATGGCCACAACAATAATTTTAACCCAATTACAATGCTTGAAACTCTAATTAAAATTTCAAACCTTTTCTTGAATTTCATAAGCAAGCAATTTTAACCAAATTTCACACTTTAAATTTCTAATTTAGTATATTTAAACTACAAATTAAACATTAGATTAGAATTATACCTCTCAAGTTGAACCCTAGCTTGCACTTGACCTCTAAAGATGCCTCCTTTCTCCTTGTCTTAAACTAATTTGGGTTTGGGAAGAGGTAAAATAGGGATTTGCTTTCAATTAGAGAAGGATTTTGTGGATTTTTTATGGAATTCGAAACAAAATGAAATGGGGTGAAAAAATAAGCTGCTGCAGGCTAGCACTCGGCCTTGGGGGGACATAGGGGAGAGTGAAGGAAAAGTGTGGAATTTTCTACACAAAAACTCACTCTCAAGTGTAATTAATACATATCACATCACTTTTCTATTTAAAATTTCATTTTAATTCATTTTAAACAATAGAAACAACCAATCTAGGAAAGTCTTGATAAAATTTTTGTTAACTCTAGATTTTAGTTTATAATGGTTCCTAAGTATGTAATTAATCCATTTAAATTTGTATTTATCACTAATTTAATGTATACATAAAAGCTTAAAATAATATTAAAATAATTAATTAAGGAAAAAAATTTAAATGACTAGAAATTTTTAAGTGATAATTAATTAACCAATTACTAGCTATTTCTTATCTAAATTTTGTATAATTAGGCCTATAATTAAAAATAATTATTTTGACATTTTACGGAAAATACTGTTTATTTTACCGATTATCGAAAACTACCTAAACGAAAATTCAAAGTGTTACAATCTTTCACCCTTAAAGAAATTCGGTCCCCGAATTTAGAATTTAACTATGTGTACCTTCAAAAAGATGGGGATATTTCTTCCTCATCTCGTCCTCGGTCTCCCAGGTGACCTCCTCGCTGTTCGGGCCATGCCAAAGAACCTTGACGGACGGTATAACCCTCGACCTCAATTTCTTCACCTGCCGATCCAAAATGATCACCGGCTGCTCGGTGAATGAAAGATCGCGCTCTAGCTGGATCGTCTGGCGCTGAATCGCATGGGAAGGGTCATGAAGGTTCTTGCGGAGCATTGAAACATGGAACACGGGGTGAACATCGGGGAAGCTGAGCGGAAGAGCCAACCGATAAGCCACCGAACCGACACGCTCTAGGGTCTCGAAGGGACCAATATATCTAGGACTAAGCTTTCCTTTCCATCCAAATCTCATCACACCCTTCATCGGAGAGACCCTCAGGAAAACATGATCGCCAACAGCGAACTCGAGTCTGTGACGGCGCCTGTCAGCATATGATTTCTGCCTACTCTGGGCCGCTCTCATCCTGTCCCGAATCAGCTGTATCTTTTCGGTCGTCTCCTGTACGATCTGCTGCCCCAAAATACTGCTCTCCCTGAGACCTGTCAAACAAACGGGCGATCGACATTTCCTCCCATATAAAGCCTCAAAAGGTGCCATCTGAATCGTCTCCTGGGAGCTATTATTGTAGGAGAACTCGATCAATGGAAAATGACGATCCCAGCTACCACCGAAATCTAAAACACAAGCTCTGAGCATGTCCTCAAGAGTCTGAATAGTACGCTCTGACTGGCCGTCAGTCTGCGGATGAAAAGCTGTGGTAAAACTCAGTCGGATGCCCAAAGCCTCTTGAAGTTTCTTCCATAATCGGCTGGTAAACTGGGTGCCCCGGTCAGACTCGATGCAAGTCGGGACGCCATGCAGTCGCACAATCTCATCAATATAAACCTGGGTGTACTGAGCAAATCCAAAAGTGGTCATCACTGGCAGAAGTGAGCCGCTTTCGTCAGTCGATCTACAATCACACAAATAGAGTCATACCCTCGACTGGTCCTGGGTAGACCCACAATGAAGTCCATGGAGACCTGTTCCCACTTCCACTCAGGAATGGGCAAAGGCTGTAACTCGCCGGCGGGCCTCTGGTGCTCAGCCTTGACTTGCTGAGAAGTCAGGCATCTCGATACAAAGTCTGTAACATCCTTCTTTATCCCGTACCACCAGTAAACCTCTTTCAAATCACGGTACATCTTGGTGGAACCTGGATGAACACTGTTAACTGATCTATGTGCCTCCTCGAGAATATCACGCCTCAGTCCCTCAAAATCTGGTACACATAGTCGAATCCCAAATCAAAGTATCCCCTAATCATCAATCATGAACTCGAAAACTCTGCCTTGCCAAATCTACTGGATAATCTGTAAAATATGGGCATCACCGGACTGTGCCTTGCGAATACGGTCAAGTAACTGTGGGCGTGCTCTGAAATGGGCCAGCTGTCCCCCTGTAGGAGTAAACTCGAGCTGCACTCTGCTGTCACATAAAATTTTCCAATCCGCCGTCAACTGCATCTGTACTGCGCTCAAACAAGATAGGCTACCTCCGGGCCTCCTACTCAAAGCATCTGCCACCACATTCGCCTTGCCCAGATGGTATAGAATCTCGCAGTCATAATCCTTCATCAACTCCATCCAACGGCGCTGTCTAAGATTCAGATCTCGCTGCTGAAAGATATACTTCAAGCTCTTGTGGTCTGTGAATATCTGCCACGACTCGCCGTATAGGTAATGTCTCCATATCTAAAGTGTAAACACCACTGCAGCCAACTCTAAATCATGAGTGGGGTGGTTCTGCTCGTATTTCCTCAATTGCCGAGAAGCATACGTGATAACTCTGTTGTGTTACATAATTACACAGCCCAAACCCACTTGAGAAGCATCACAATATACCACGAAACCGCCCGATCCAGAAGGTAATAATAACACTGGTGCAGTAGTCAGACGAGTCTTCAACTGCTGGAAGCTATCCTCACATGCCACGGTCCAATCGAAAGGAACCCCCTTCCAGGTAAACCCGATCAACGGTGTAGCAATACAGGAGAAATCATGGACAAAACGTCGATAATAGCCGGCCAGACCTAAAAATCTGCGAACCTCCGTAACTGATACCGGTCTAGGCCAACGGTGAACTGCCTCGATCTTCTTTGGGTCCACACAAATACCATCTCCCGTCACCACATGACCCAAGAAGTCGACACTGTCAAACCAGAATGCGCACTTGGAAATTTTGGTGAACAGCTGATGCTCCCTCAAAGTCTGCAATGTGATACGTAAGTGCTGCTCGTGCCGCTCCCGGCTCCGAGAATATACCAAGATGTCGTCAATAAACACAATGATGAATTGATCAAGATACGGCCTGAATACACGGTTCATCAAGTCCATAAGTGCTGCCGTGACTTTGGTAAGCCCGAACGACATCACCAAGAACTCATAATGACGATATCGTGTACGGAAAGTGTTCTTCGGAATATCCTCCTTCTGAACCCGCAACTGGTGATAACCTGACCGTAAATCAACCTTAGAGAAGTACCCCGCACCCTGGAGCTGATCAAATAAGTCGTCAATGCGGGGTAGGGGATATTTGTTCTGCACAGTAACCCGGTTCAGTTGACGATAATCAATGCAAAAGCGCATACTGTCGTCCTTCTTCTTAACAAACAGGACGAGAGCACCCCAAGGTGACACACTCGGTCGGATAAGCCCCTTATCCAGCAAGTCCTGAAACTGATCCTTAAGCTCTCTATTTTCCGCCGGGGCCATCCGATAATGCGGTATAGAAATAAGCCCCGTGCCGGGGATCAAGTCGATGCAGAACTCAATCTCGCGCTCTGGTGGCAGACCAGGCAGCTCGTCGGCGAATACAAAAGGAAACTCTCTCACAACAGGGACCTGGTCCATCGGAACCTCTGTGGCGCTAGTATCGCAAACATAGGCTAAGAATCCCTGACACCCTTTCCGCAAGAGCTGACCAGCGCGAAGAGAAGAAATCAAGCAGGGAAGGGTGGCGCTACGTCTCCATGAATAACAAGAACTAGCTCACCAGAAAAACTGAATCTGACTGCCTTCTCATGGCAGTCCACAGATGCATAACAGTTGGCTAGCCAGTCCATACCAAGAAGAACGTCGAAGTCTAGCATATCGAGGAAAATCAAATCAACTGAAGAATCCCTCACCCCGATACGAACAGGACACGATCGGTACACAAAACGAGCAACAAACGACTCGCCTACCGGAGTAATAACAACAAGCGGCTGATCTAATGAAGAAGTCTCTCGGCCCAACCTCGGTGCAAAGAATGTGGATACATAAGAATGTGTGGAGCCTGGATCAAATAATACCCGTGCATCAAAAGAACATACTGGCAGAGTACCTGTCACAACGGCATTGGATTCCTATGCATCCTGAGGAGTCAACGCGAACACTCAGGCCTATCCACCACTAATAGCTGGCTGTCCTCTGCCTCTGCCTCTATCACCTCGTCCTCTCTGAACAGGACCGCCACGCCCATGGCCTCTAGGAGCATCTGTCAGGCGTGGAACGTCATCAGGGGTAGAAAGTAAGGCTCTTTGAGGAGGTGGTGAAGGTGGTAAGATCACATGTGGCACTGCCGCCACGCCCTGGCACCCCATGGTACAGTCTCTGACATGATGGTACTGACTCCCGAACCGAAAACATCTTGGCGACGAATGCTGGGTCTGCGGATATGAACAGAATAACTGGCACCGTCTCAATCCTCTGCCGCCACCATCTCCCGGAAAGAATCTATCACGGTGTCTACCCATCTGCCGTCGGCCTGGCGTATCAGTACGAATCCGCTTCGGCCCAGAAACGACCGGAGTCTCAGAAATACGCTCCTCCAAAAGTAAGGCTGCATCCATCGCAGCTGCGTATGTGTCAAAGTGCTGGGTGCCGATGGCAAGGAATAACTGTGTGAAGCCCTCGTACAAATCTCTTTATCCTGTTCTCTTCAGTGTCTACTAGGTACAGAGCATATCGAGACAACTGAGTAAACTGTATGTCATACTCGGACACTGTCATCCCAGGAGTCTTGCGCAAAGACTCAAAACTACGGGCTCGAGCATCTCGGACACTCTCCGGAAGAAAACGGGCAAGAAATGCAGTGGTGAACTCGTCCCAAGTCATAGAAGGTAGACCTGCAGCTCGGCCTCTCTCTACTGAATCGTACCACGTCTGGGCAAGGCCCTCCAGACGAAAACTCTCGAACTCTACACATCTATCATCAGAACACCTCAATAAATGGCAAATCCTAGCCATCCTATCAAGAAATGCCTGCGGGTCCTCTGTCGCATCCGTGCCGGCAAAAGCTGGAGGTCTCAGCCTCATAATCTCCTGTAACGATATGGGGATAGTCGCAGTAGTAACAGGAGCAACCGTCTGGGAAGCAGGTACAATCGTGGTCTGTGCGGTGGAAGGAACGTCCTCAGATCTCTGTGCCCGACTAGACTCAAATAAAGATCCCATCTTCTGTCGCAACTCCTACATACCAGCCTCTAATATGGCAATACGGTCGGGAGAAGGCAGATCAATCTGACCCTGAGGGGTAGGTGTATCATCCCGTTCGATCCTCGCCTCAGACGAGCCCACTCGAATCTCATCCCTAGCGGCAGCCCGCTGAGCTCTGGTAGTCTTTGGCGGCATCGAACCTGGAATAAGAAACAGGAGCGATAAGAACATTGCAATTGAATCAAGGGATGCCTGGAATCAATCGAGGAAATACAAGCAATTATGTCCTAAGGTCACTTAGGCGGAGTACCTTATCGTAAGTATATCGCGAAACATACCTACGCTACTCCATTCTGCTTAAGTCACCTACTCCATCTACCAAGGGTCATCCTATACTCAGAAAGGTAAAACCTACGCTCTGATACCAACTTTGTCACGACCCAAAGGTACGGAACGTGACTGGCACTTAGATTACGAGACGTCTCAAGACGTAACGTAACCTAAGTCAGCCAAAGCCCAGAAAATCTAAACCATAAATGATAAGAGTGAAGGAAAACCTTTTAAGAAAATGATTTTAAACCAATTAATTTATATTAATCCCTTTTTTTAAAACATCAAGATTTTTCGAAAATTTCAGCAGAGTCTTCTTTGTAAATACTAGCCCCCAAAATGGGTACAACAAGATATATAAACCTGTAATGAAATAATGGCATCCCCAAGCGGGAGCTAGCTCTTCACCCAAGGCTGATCACAACCACATGCAATATACATGTAATATCAAGCAAATAAGCATAAAGAAATGCAAAAATAAGCAAAAAACAATGTCGGCTCAAGTGAGCTCGACCCCAGAGAAACCACATATACACAAATCTCTCAGTCTGATCACTAGGTCGCATATAAAAATAAGAAGTGGTAGATGGAGAATACTAGATACAATGATAGTACAAAAGACAAAAGTGTCCTCGCAACCCACCTAAGAGCAATGTCGTGAGTCTGAGCAAAAGAAGCCAATGAAAAGATACGCCCGCCGTAACGAAGCTGACAGGTCCGACCTACAAGACACTGTGGCACAACGGGGTGAGTTGCCAGCTCGTGAGAAGCAAGTAACATCTAAAAAGGCTATCGTAAGAATGCACGCAATGCGTCACACCCTGCATATCTAAGAATGATGCAATGCTACTAATATATTTACACATGGATGCAAAATCAATACGAAATCTTTAAGTGTTTAAATACGATTATCTCTGCATTCTTAACTTAGAAAAATATCGGTACAATAGCCAAGATACCATCAATGAA
This sequence comes from Agapanthus africanus, assembly GCA_030015575.1. Taxonomy (NCBI): domain Eukaryota; kingdom Viridiplantae; phylum Streptophyta; class Magnoliopsida; order Asparagales; family Amaryllidaceae; genus Agapanthus; species Agapanthus africanus. The sequence continues at coordinate 395,366,512 of CM057350.1, read as the reverse complement.
ATCATCCGAAAACCGTGTTAAGCATCGACACCAAATATGGAAGTATATGTGTCTCAATGTCTCACTATGTCAATATTTCAATAAATCGGGCTCCGTCAGTCCGGATCGGCCTATTTCATCAAATCTCACGACAACGGTCGGTATCCTCCGAATATCCTCCGCGCCGGACATCACTGGTAGGTAGTCATCCCCTGCCAGGCTCATCGTCTACAACTCGATCTTCTTGCCCTTGGGTACCATACCGGGCCCACCATGTACCCGAGACGGTTCATCCACTCCTCGAATCGGGTCTCGAAATCCAACAGAAAACATAAAATTTCATGGTGGACGACACATACATCACGAGAAAACCGCAATTTTATATTAAAAATGGTGATAATAAGATTTTGTTAAATTCTTGCGGTTTTCATCAAAATCCAGAAATCTCATCAATACTGAAATCCTCAAGAAAATCATAATACCCAACATATTGTATATGATAAATTCTTATGATATCAAAGGTATGCAATGTGACTTATGGCTAGGAATCTATATAAGCATGTCGATGAAGTGAGGTATATACATGCTATGCAATTTAATGTAATATGTATGATGCAAGTGTTTGATACTAAACTAAGTAGGTTCTACAGTGCTCGTGGCATGGCAATTACCAAAGGCGTGTGTGTTCATATGAATAGTGCGCATGCAACATGAGCCAATGGTAATGGTATACGTGTCCTAAGAGGTGATATCACACATAGGTATATAGATAACCATGCAATGCCAGCGGACGAATAACTAGAAAGATATGTATATGAATGAGATGGTTAACTAAATAACTATGCATAAAGATTGCAAGTAATAAAGTGATCCTAACTATGGGGTGTCTCGCGCCATCTAGACGATTTCCCTATAGATGTATATATCTACTCACCCGGACGCCTCGCTAATCTGATCCAACCACCGTTTTGCCTTTGCGCACCGCGTCCGATGTTTCCGCAACCGATCCAAAAATTTCATAACACACAATATAAGATTACACATAATGAAACGACGCAAGTCACAATATGAAAAGAACAACGCACACAAGTTAGGCACAATGTGCACTAGGTGCGCGGAACACACACGAAAACCACTGAAATCTTAACTAAAATCGTCGTTTCGGAGCAACCGTCAAAACTAAAACCCGACAAAAACAAATTCCGCATTCACAAACCCTAAATGTCGTAGGAGATGCTATTAATATCGTCAAGATTTCAAAATTAAATCACCACATATATATATGAAAAACCTAGTAAGCACTAAGATTTCAACTTCGATACAAACATCGGGGATTAACGATATACTGATCACAATCAAGCACAAACATCCAATTCAAACTACTAGATGGCCACAACAATAATTTTAATCCAATTACAACCCTAATTAAAATTTCAAACCTTTTCTTGAATTTCATAAGCAAGCAATTTTAACCAAATTTCACACTTTAAATTTGTAATTTAGCATATTTAAACTACAAATTAAACATTAGATTAGAATTATACCTCTTAAGTTGAACTCTAGCTTGCACTTGACCTCTAAAGATGCCTCTTTTCTCCTTGTCTTAAACTAATTTGGGTTTGGGAAGAGGTAGAATAGAGATTTGCTTTGAATTAGTGAAGGATTTTGTGGATTTCGATGGATTTTTGATGGAATTTGAAACAAAATGAAATGGGGGAAAAAAATGAGCTGCTGCAGGCTAGCTCTCGGCCTTGGGGGGGAATGGGGGAGAGTGAGGGAAAAATGTGGAATTTTCTACACAAAAACTCTCTCTCAAGTGTAATTAATACATATCACATCACATTTCTATTTAAAATTTCATTTTAATTCATTTTAAACCATAGAAACAACGAATCTAGGAAAGTCTTGATAAAATTTTTGTTAACACTAGATTTTAGTTTATAATGGTTCCTAAGTATGTAATTTACCCGTTTAAATTTTTATTAATCACTATTTTAATGTATATTTAAAAGCTTAAAATAATATTAAAATAATTAATTAAGGAAAAAATTTTAAATGACTAGAAATTTTTAAGTGACAATTAATTAACCAATTACTAGCAATTTCTTATATAAATTTTGTATAATTGGGCCTGTATTGAAAAATAATTATTTTGAAATTTTACGAAAAATACTGTTTATTTTACCAATTATCAAAAACTATCTAAACGAAAATTCAAAGTGTTGTACTAAGTCAATAGATCTCCAAGCTTCTACAAGATTCATACCATGTGACTAAATTCTAACTAATAATTGATTTACTCTAAATAAATACACCTTTCATTATAATTAGCATGCTGTAAGTCTCATACACCCATGTTGCATGTGACATCAAGCATGACACAAAAGAAAACACAATTTAACATATATATACATATATATATATATATATATATTAAGTGTGCACATGTGAGAAAAGAAATGCTTAAGTGAGCTAATATTAGTTAATGTAAATTAATATATCATATAAATAATTATACATTAAATCATTAAATTAACACTTGATTTAATAATCCGGTTATATCTCATATGACCGACTAATATTATTTATATCAACTTATCGAAACAACACTTGATTCGATAAACCGACTATATCTCATATAACCGACTGATGCAGTATCGACTTATCGAATCAACATTTGATTCGATAACCTGGCTATATCTCATATAACCGATCGATACCATATATCGCGAGAAAAGAATACGGTATCACATACTCGTATTAATCTCGGTCCCGCACATATCACATATGAGCTCCTACTTCATTTTGCCTTAGGCAGTGAAACGTCTGTGTAGGACTCTAAAGACTCGACAATACGCCGGCAGTAGGTGATGATCACATCAAGCACCCACAAGCCGTCAGCGGTACTAGCTGGACGTAACGGCTACCCTTGTATTGAGCGATCAGAAGATCAACAAGAAACCCTGCTTCTACTTCTGAAAAGCCTATCAGTAACACTACCGTACAGTCCGGTCTTTTCGTCTGATATGTCGCATATCTAGTCTAGGAGTAGTAAACGTCAGACCCCGGTAACCGATAAGTTGTGCCGATGTAAAGCTCATAACGGGTCGAGAAACTACTGATAACAGTTATCAGTAAATCTCTGTATCAGCCCAGGCCAGGGACTTATCGTTATGGCCAATCGAGAAGAGCGCAACATTAAACCCCAATACCGGGAGAGAAGAATCCCCTCCTATTGCTCATTGCCTCAATGTGATTCCAGACTTTATCCAAAAGCCACCGTTTTGCACGCTTTCTTGAACGTGGTAAGGTGGAAATCAAAGCACAATGGGAATCACACAAGACTCTATGATGATCTCGGGTCTACAGACTAACCTGTACCAGTGTCACCAGATAACTGCTATCTGACGATAGGTATAATACCAAGTAGGAGTTCTCAGCGAGTCCGTTCAGTGTACCCAATCTCCACTGAGCACCCGTATAGCATCTTTGATATCAAACACCAATGGATGTGGGAGCATCTATCGCCCATCATATGGGTCAAGAACCATATACGCTAGTCTACTCGGGAATATCGACGTCCTGTCTCGATACATCCTCGACTAGGAACAATTATATGAAGTACTTGTGGACTACCCTTGGCCCCACTAGTATGATCTCCATCACAGTCCTGGTAGTCAAGTACAAATCCTAAGGGCATTATCAACAAGTGAGAGCATGACAGTATCATTATACAAGTCAACATGTTAAGATAAAGAGCAACCAGATAGTATTCTATCATGTCGAACAAGAAAGTCCACTCTATATATATCCAAGCATCCACTATAATATACATTACATGTACAATAATGGCCTCTGGAGCATATACATAACTAACAGTTGTATCGCGTGAGAGGGATCAAGAAGGTACTTGCAGAGCATCGATACGTGAAACACGGAGTGAACATCTAGAAATCTGGGTGGTAGAGCCAAACGATACACAACTTTGGCGATATGCTCGAGAATCTCTAAGGGACCCACATATCTAGAACTAAGCTTTCCTTCCCCCCCTGAATCTCAACACACCCTTTATCGGAGAAGGCTTTAAGAAAAACTTGATCACCAACAGTAAACTTAAGTCTATGCCGACGTCGGTCTGCATAAGATTTCTGCCTGTTCTGGGCAGCTTTCATCCTATCTTGAATCAACTGGATCTCTTCGGTCATCTCCTGCACAATCTATGGCCCCAAATACTGCTCTGACTGAGCTCTGTCCAACATACGGGTGATCGACATCTCCTCCCATATAACGCCTCGATGGGTGCCATCTGAATCTTCTCCTGGAAGCTGTTATTATAGGAAAATTCTCTCGAGGGCAAGTGGCGATCCCAACTGCCACCGAAAACTAGAACTAAAGCCCGGAGCATGTCCTTAATAATCTGCATGGTCCTCTCTTATTGACCGTCAGTATGCGGATAGAAAGCTGCACTGAAACTCAATTGGTGTCCAAATCTCCTGAAGTTTCTACAATAGTCGGCTGGTGAACTGGGTGCCTCTGTCGGACATAAAACAAGTCGGAACTCTATGTAGTCGCACTATCTTATGAACTTATCTCTGAGCATACTAAACAAATCCGAAAATGGTCTTGCCTAGCTGAAAGTGAGCTGCTTCCGTCAATCGGTTTACGATCACTCAAATAGAGTTACACTCTCAACCGGTCCTAGGTAGAACCACGATAAAATCCATAAAGATCTGCTGCCATTTCCACTCCAGAATAAGCAAAGGTTGTAATTCTCCTGCTGACCCCTGATGCCCGGCCTTGACTTGCTGACAAGTGTTAATTATATGTATGCCCTAGAGGCCATTACTGTACATACGATGTACATTGTAGTGGATGCTTGGACATATATATGGAGGACTTTCTTGCTCGACATGATAGTATGCTATCTGGTTGCTCTTTATCTTAACATGTACACTGATTGTCTCTATGTTACATGTTGATAAAGCCCTTAGGATGAGTACTTGACTACCAGGATTATGATGCAGATCATACTAGTGGGGACAGTGTAGTCGCTAAGTACATCCTTCAAATTATCCTAGTCGAGGGTGTATCGAGGCAGGGCATCGATATACCAGAGTAGACGAGCGTATAGCTTCTCGATCCATGTAGATGGGCGATGGATGATCCCATATCCATTGGTGTTTGACATCAGAGACAGTATATGGGGGCTCAGTGGAGACTGGGTACACTGTACGGACTCGCCGAGAACTCCCAGTTGGTATTATACCTAACGTCAGATGGCAGTTCTCTGGTGACACTGGTACAGGTTAGTCTGTAGACCCGAAATCGTCATAGAGTCTTGTGTGATTCCCACCGTGCTTTGATTTCCACCTTACCACGTTCAAGAGAATGTGCAAACAGTGGCTTTTGGGTACAGTCCCGAATCACAAGGAGGCAATGAGCGATAGGAGGGGTTTCGTCTCTCCCGGTATTGGGAGTTGATGTTGCGCTGTGCTCGATTGGCTATAACAGGAAGTCCCTGGCCAGGGCTGCTTCAGAGATATACTGGTAAGTGTTATCAGTAGTTTCTCGACCCGTTATGAGCCTCATATCGACACGACTTATCGAGTTACTGGGGTCTGACGTTTACCACCCCTAGACGAGATACGCGACATATCAGACGAAGAGACCGGACTGTACGGTAGTTTTACTGATTGGATTCGCAGGAGTAAGAGCTGGCTTTCTTGTTGATCTTCTGATCGCTCAATACCCGGGTGGCCGTTACGTTTAGCAGACCGCTTGCGGCTTATGGGTGTTTGATATGATCATCACCTACTGTCGGCGTATTGACGAGTCTTTAGAATCCTACACAGGGGTTTCCTAGCTCAAGCGAAACGGAGTAGGAGCACATATGTAATATGTGCGGGACCGAGATTGATACGATATGAGATACTGTATTCTATTCTCGCGATATGAAATATCTGTCGGTTATATATGATATAGCCGGGTTATCGGATCAAGTGTTGATTCGATAAGTTGATTCATATGATATTAGTCGGTTATAGGTGATATAGCCGGATTATTAAATCAAGAGTTGATTTGATAATCTAATGTATAATTATATATTTGATATATTACATTACATTAACTAGTATTAGCTCACTTATGATTTCTTTTCTCACTTTGGATACATTGATATATATGTTATATATGTTAAATGTATCATGCTAGGTTACAAATGCAACTAGGGTTTATGAGACTTGAACCATGCTATGGTTATATTAGGGTTTATGTTTATTATTAAGGAAATTCAAAAATTATGGAATTAGTCATGGTTGATATTTTGCAAGAAGCTTGTAGGCTTCTTTGACTTTGTCCACCCTTTTTGTCTAGCTTAAGATATTTGTTAACCTAGCTTTAACCCTAGGTCAAGGTTAAGTCTCTACAAGGGTTAAGCATGCCATGCTTAACTCTTGGTTGCATTTTTAATCTCATGAATAATTCATCCTCTCTTGATAATTCTTCATCTTCTTCATGAGCTCAAAGAGAAAAAAGTTTTCTACGGTTTAAGTTTGTGATGAAAACTTGTGGGAATATGAAATCTAATGTGAGCAAACTTCGTACTTCATCATTCCCTACTACTTTCCATTTAGTATAGGGTGTTTGCTTCACTAATTCCGTAATTAGTGAAGAGATAGCTTGGGTTAGTGTCTCCTCGACGTAGATCGTCTTCGGCCTCGAAATCTTCGAAGCAAGCATGTTCGTTTTTTCATGGGAGCCTCTCTAGAGTCTGGAGTTCACGATCGCAGCAAAGGGACAACTACACGGAGCTAATGAAGTGAAGGACCGGTCTACAAAGGTTGTATTCCTTGCTCATTTTTCATATGCGAAGTTCTTTGCATAATATTCCGTCGATTTCTAGTTAACGATTCAATGTTTAGGTTTAGCTAGAACGGCAAAATTTTAATTTGGCATGGATGATGCCTCCTGAAACCTTGCTTCCATGCTAGGCAACCCTGCAATAGTATCAGAGCCATGCTAGAAATTTAGACGCATTTTGTTAAGATTACGAAACCGAAATACTCCGAAACTTGAAACGCCAAAATGAAGTTTCTGTCGAATTTAAATAATTGTCAAAAAAATTTTAAAAAAAGTACAGAGTGTTATATGGGATACGAAAAGAACACTGAAGAAATCTGAGGCAATTTTGAGATTTTTTGGCCGGCCACTACCCTCCCCATCTCGGCCAAAATCCGAGGTCCCTCCCTGAAATTTTTTGTGTGTTCTAGTGACTTGGTTTTGATGTTTCAGGTGTTGTTTTTTTTTTTTGCTAATTTTGCATGTGATGTAATCTTACACTATAAGCAATTCGGAGTGTTTCGTATTCGTAGTTTTAACATTTTTTTTGGGTTATTCACATAATGTCTAGACGAAGTTAAAAAGTTCGGTCGAATGTTAAAAAGCTCGGTCGAATGTTAAAAAGCCATTTTTCCAAGTTTAACGTATTCGGAAAAACATGCAAGTAATTATATGAACCCTCTAGAAGAATGAAACCCTAACTCGACTTTTTGGATCGCGGAACCGCGATCATACCCTAGGGTTTGTCGTAGTTCCGTGGTAACATGAGTGAGGCTTGGGTTTGCCTTTCTATGGCTGGTGCATAGGTACTGTGGCATATTCTGGGTATTACTAAAACTGTGCTCAAGTGTTGAGCTGTCGGGAAATTGTGGGACTTTGATGAATCGATCGAAAAGTTTAACATCGTCCGGGTATCATGTGATGGGATACAATGTTTGGAATCCACAAATGTATTTATGAGATAAGTAATTTGAATGTTATAAATCTAGCAATCTAGTCTCATTTGATCGGTTGCTATGGGATTTTGATGTGATCAAAAGTCCATCGCAATCATGTAACGTACGCGGATACTCGCCGGGTAATATTATTAGATAGCCATGCCCCATAGCCCCCACCAAATGATTGTAGGAGAACCCTGTCGCCAAAAGCATCCGTTCGAGTGCTCGCGGCAGCGGTGTTCCGCCTTAGTGCACTTCGTCGACAGTATCGGGGGGTGCGACTGTCTACTAAAGTTTCCGACGGGCAATCGATCAGGATGTCGGGAATCTTGTTGAATTTCATGACTAGATATTAAAAGGTGTTTTGAATATCGAGACTAAAATGCGGGGTTTATAATTGTTAGGCATGCGATGTCTAAGGAATTCATTTGGTTAGGCATGTGATGTATAAGGTGGTTGCGGATTCCAACTGTTGTAGTTTTTCACTTTCTTCTCTGTGACCGTAAATTTAATATGTGGTGTATCGCCGGTTTCGGTGCTATATGTCAACGACAATTGGGATACGCATATTTACTTACGTTGATGACATGTGATGTTATGTGTTGCTGTGATATGTTATATTGAATCGTCGTGTTTTGAATAGCCGGGGGGTTTATGTGAGATGAGAGTTTTTCATTTTCATTCATGTAAAATACATTGTATGTAATATTCTTTTATTGGGGCACTTTTGGATTGAGAATGAAGTCACCATTGTATATTATTTACTTTTCCGTATTAGGATAGACCCAAGGCAGGGAGCATAAGTAACCGAGTTTTAGGGTCCAGTGGGAGACCATCTCGATGAGTCGAGACCGGATCTCCTAACTGTAGAATCAGTAGGGTTGCTTGCCGCTCCGTAGGGTTCTAGGGTTGTGAGATTGGCTATTCATCACGACCGTGGAATTCGTGTTTTATACATGCTTAATTTAAAACACGGAAATCCTAGTATATCCAATATTTCATAAATTTTATTCTGCTGCGATATTCTGTGATGTGATCATTGATTATATTCTGAGAGGAATGCTTATATTATATATATATATATATATATATATATATATATTATATATTGTTGCTTTCGTTTCATATGTGATGCTTGGGAAGCATATTATAATGGGACTTCATTAATGAGATTAATGAAATAAAAGAAACGTAAAGATGTTGTAGAAACTTGTTTTAAAAGCTGGTAGCTCTAGTTCTTGCTTTGCATAGCGGTATTCCTTGTGGAATATCCAGCTCCTTATTCGATAAGGAAAGAGCCGAGATCCCTTCACCAGGAGTGAGCCCGTTAGAGAAACTAGAAGATGCTACAAACTCGGATTGTCTTTTGATTGTTTTATAGTTTTTTCTTTGCATAGCAGTATTCCTTGTAGAATATCCAGCACCTTATTCGATAAGGAAAGAGCCGAGATCTCTTCACCGGGAGTGACCTCTTTAGCGAAACTAGTAAAAGCCTAAAAAACACACCATTTAAAATCACACGATTCTACAATGAGATCAAGTTCATTACGCAAAGGGTTTTCTTAAAAACCTGTCGTAGCCCTCCGTCATTTCAGATAAGTACTTCATAATATTCGTGCTACGTTTGTTGACCTCCGTCAAGGCGTAGTGTGCGGTAACTATTTATGCTTATCTGCAAAAGCATATGATGCGATTGAGTTAGGGTAGTCGTGCGACCTTATTGACCTCCATCAAGGGTCGTGCGGGTGGGTTAATTCAATCAAGAAATGTACGGGTTGAACTTGACTAGTAGCCTATGGTTTGTTGACCTCCGTCAAAGTCATAGGATGCTAGGGGCAAAATATTATTGGGAATTTCAAGTGTTAAAATTTGGAATGAGATTGCATACCTTCTATGAGATAGTTGGATCCCGATACCCACTGCGAGTAAGAGTTACTCCTGGGAGAGTTTTACACATTACAATTTACCGATAAAGTAGGTGTCTAGAAAGGTGTTAACGGGGTTACGCCCCTAGGAAAATGAAGTTTATTTTAATTAGGTCCGTGCGAAAGCACGGGGAACTTCCTTCAAAGTACCGGCACTGGCCTGGCCGAAAGATTGGCGAACTTGTACGGTGTAATTAATCCCGGCTAGTCTTTCCTTTTAGGGTTTGGAGGAAGATTTGACTAAAACAGTGGGAGCCATCCTGATTAGATAAAATAATAACCAATCTAATCTTGCAAGAGCATATGCTGAGTGTTTTCTTCACTCTCTCCCCAAGTAGCGACCATGTCATGCCTTAATCAAGATAATAATACGGATGTATTGACCGAACCCAATTGTTATACTGAGCTAGGGAACGTTGGTCCCCTCCAACTTATAATTGTTATAAGACCGAGCAGGAAATAAGGGATTACCAGGATTCCCGTGCCGCCCAAATAAAGAAAGTGCATGATGATACATCTTCTTCGAGTGTGTTCATTACAAAGAACTGTTTCTCAGTTTCCTTTACGTCTTGGGTATGAGATACTGGATCAGGATCCCACATATGTAATATGTTACATGGGCTACAGATAGGTAGAGAACTGACAATGGATGATAAGTTTCAAGAGTTGGAAACGGTACAAGTGTTGCAGCCAAGTTGTTGGCAGTTATCACCCTGTATTACCAAATAGATTGATTCTGAACGAATGTTTTTAGATACCGAACCTGATATAAAAATCATATCAGTCTTTTTATTTAGTAAAGAAGGATATAATTTTGTATTGTTGGATAATGTTTTGAACATTTCCTATATCAAGAGTTGATTGGTTCAGGCACGTTAACTAAAAGCATATACGTTCTAAATCAAACTACAGTTCTTAACGTTCAAAACACACACAAGAGGAAGAGTTCAGAAATAAACGAATCCTTCTTGAGGCATTTTACACTAGGTCATATAAATGCGACCCGACTAGCTAAGTTACAATAACATGCATATTTAAATCAGTTTGAATTTACATCTTGTGAAACTTTCCAGTCATGCCACAAAGATAAGATGACCATAGCTCCGTTTACTGGAAACAGAGAAAGAGTTAGTGAACTCTTGGGATTGATACATGATGATGTATGAGGTCCCCTGTCTACACATGCCAAGACTGGTTCTTTGTACTTCATTAAATTCGCTGATGATCTTTCAAGATTCGCACATATGTTCCGGTTGAAACACAAGACTGAAGCTTTTGAGAAATTCAAAGAATATAAGTTAGAAGTAGAGAACCAAAACGGATATAAGTATTATGCCCTTTGATGTGATCAGGGAGGAGAATACTTGAGCATGGAATTCCTGGACTATTCTAAAGGAGAATGTGATTCTCTCTCAGCATTACTCCTCCGTATACACCACAGCACGTTGGTATATCGGGGCGAACCAATTGCACCCTATGTGATATGGTGTGCTCTATGATGAGTACTACTAAGTTGCCTATTTCTTTTTTGGAGTTATGCACTTGAGAAGCTGCATGCCTATTGAATTGGGTTCCAACCAAATCAGGAGCCTACCACTCCATATGAGATATGGTATGGGAATAGCCCATCTCTTAAGAAAGTTAAGATTTGGGGTTGTCCGGCCAATGTCAAAAGCAAAATCCGGACAAGTTCGAGGCAAGGTCAATTCTGTGGAAGTTTGTTGGATATCCCAAGCATTCGCAAGGGATATCTTCTACCCCACTGAGGAGCAAAAGATGTTTTTTTTCTCAGCATGACACCTTTTTAGAAAAAGGAATTTCTCTTGAAGAAATTAGTGGTCATGAGGTAGAACTGGAAGGAGTTCCAGCTATACAAACTGCAGCTGATGATTTGGTAGAACAGAAGGATTCAATAGTTCCTAACGAACCTCAGCCTCTCCGCCGATCTGGTAGGGTTCCTCATCCACCTGAGAGATACTTCGGTTTTCTCTATGACAGTGGGACCGAGGATTGCATCATGAGATGATGACCCAACTAGTTTCGAGCAGGCCATCAAGAGTGGGGACTCTGTGAGAAAGGCTGGATGCTAAGAGATCTGAGATGGAATCTATGTACACCAACAAAGTATGGACTTTGATTGCTTTACCTGAAGGGTTAAATCCCCATAAGGAGCAAGTATATCTTGAGAAGATTACTTGGTGTACATGGAAAAGTTTAGACTTTCAAAGCTAAGACATGTTGCAAAAGGTTCTCGTCATGAACCAGGCGTAGATAATGATGAAATCTTTTCTAGTGCCAATGTGCTCGTCCATCCGGATCCTACATGCCATTGCTACATGCCATAACTACGATATCTGGCGGTTGGGAGTTATGATTGCTTCTCTAAATTGTAATTTAGAAGAAAGCATCTGTAAATACACAGCCAAAGGGCTTCATAGATAGTGGGAGCAGCGGAAACATGTGCAAGTTGCTTTATGAGTTAAAGCAGGCATCGCGGAGTTGGAACATCTGTTTTGATGTGGTTGTCAAAGAGTTTGACTTTATCAAAATGGTAGATGAAACTTGTATATACAAAAAAGTAGTAGGGAGTATGATGGTGATCCTCGTATTGTACGTGGATGACATACTCTTGATAGGAAAGGAGTTTCCTATGCTACACTCGGTCAATATCCTCTTATCACAAGGATTCTACATATAGGATCAAGGTGATACCTCCTAAATTCTGGGTTTTGGATCTTTGAGATAGATCTAAATGGATGTTAGGATTCTCACTAGGTGTAGTGAGATGGTATCAATCTGTAACATTTCAGAAAAATAAAATATTATTTTTGGAAATTTTTATAATTCAATAATGAATATATTGAATATTTTAATAAGGCGGTATAATTAAATACCGATAAATGGGGGAAAATTTGGAAAATTATAGAAATTACTAAAAAGAGGGTGTTTTATGTGATTTATGTAAATTATGAAATTTTATGATTTATTATACAATATTTTAATGCTAATCGCGATTAAATATCGCTAATCGGGTATTAAGCGCATTTTGTGCACATGACATGCACATGTCATTTTTAACACTTGTTACATTTTATCATGGCCTTACTTTATTCTTCATGCTTGACTTGGGTTTCATTATGAGAAAAGATAAGAAAAGAAAAAAAAGAAGAAAAGAAATGAATATAGTAAGAGGTATGGGCATGAGAGAGAGATGTGTGGGGTTCAACCTTGGTCTAGGTCTCATTCCTCTCTCTCATTTTCTCTCCTTCATTCTCTCTCCCCTCAACTCCCATGGCTACCCTCTTCCTCCCCCATCTCTTCAACCCTCAAAACAACCGCAAAAGAAACCAAAAACCCCATCTCTATTTCACAAAAAGCATGCCTAAGCTCAAGGGAAGCACATTGGACCAAGAAAAATCAAAATTTGGGGACTTTGGGCAAATCAAGAATTTTCTTGAGTTGCCAATTGAGGTAATTTCTGCACCCTTAGAATAGTATTTAAATTCCTTAAGCATCCATATATGTTTATTATCGATATCGAGTGGTTTTGTGAACCTAGAAATTTCTAGATGAGGGTTTTGAGAAATTTTGGATTGTAAAGCGTAATTGAGGTTAGTTGTCACGACCCGGAATTGGCACGTGACGGCCCTAATACTACGCAACGCCTACAGACGTAACGCAGTAAAAGAAAGCCAAAACCCAAAAATCTAAACCATAAAAATACGGAAAAGATAATAAAAGTTTTTGAAACGTTTGAAATCACAACCCAAATTCTTTAAAAGAGTCCACTTTTTCTTTAAAATTTTGGCAGCACCCCCTTTGTAAAACAAGCCCCCAAATTGGGTATAACATAAATATAAAGTAAAGCATCCCAAACGGGAGCAACATCCACGCCCAACGGCGGAAAACAACACCACAACAGTTATACGACGCTGTAGCGAAGAAATAAGAGACAAAAGAAAGGAGACTGTATAAAAAGCAACAAATCCACAATAATATACAATATCATCCTCACCAAGTCGCTAAGTCACAACATACTGGTAGTAGATGGAGAGTACAAGATACAACGAATATACAGTACGAAATACAGATAACCACCAAAAACCCACTTAAGCAAAACAGTACTCTGTGAGCCGATGCGGTATCTGTAGCGAAAGATGATAGATAGGTGAATAGCCAGCCTCGACTACTCTGGGGAAACACCTGCAATACCTGTGGCACAACGGGGGTGAGTTGCCAACTCGTGAATAGTAAATAACATATGCAGGTAATCGCAAGAATGTACGTACAGCATGAATCTAAGATATGAAATTTTTTAGTAATAACATGTCATATGAGTACGAAATAATGGAAAGTACACTAACCAGTACCACCAATATATAAAGCAATAATGATATGACAACAGTATGAAATAATCATACAATGGGGGTATGAGAATGTAAATGTGCAACACTCATGAAAGGTATACTCACAGGTACTCCTAATACATGGAACAGTGCACAAGTATATAAAGAAGAGGTATGGAGTGAAATATGTCATTTCCACGGAATCCTGACATCGTGGTAGGATCACAATCCAGCAAGACGAATCAAATCCAAATTCCTCAATCAGCCCCCAAATTGGCTTTCATATCATCTAAGTATTGCATCACCTCAATTTCACAATGTTAAGTATATCTCGTATATCCTAAATGTACAACATCAAGTATATCTCACATATATCGAATGTACATCATTAAGTAGATCTCACATATCTAGTATGTACAATATCTGGTATATCTCACATATATCAAATGTACAGCATCAAGTATATCTCACATATATCGAATGCACATCATCAAGTAGATCTCACATATCTAGTATGTACAATATCAGGTATATCTCACATATATCAAATGTACAACATCAAGTGGACCTCATATATCTCGAATGTACAACAGCAAGTGGATCTCACATATCTCGTATATCCCAAATCAAATCTCCAGCACAATTCTAACATCCTAAATATAATGACATAAATAAATATGATGAGGGCAATACACATATATTAGCGTCCCATTCCACTAATATTGGTGTAAGGGCATATATAACAGCGGCTCAATCCCCTGTTATATATACAAATGAGTAATTAGAAATATCATGAAACCAATGTGTCAAGCATCGACACAGAAATACTGGTCCATCAGCTGCTATCTCCATGACTGGCCCCCTGATAAGTACGTATCATACGCTATCCCGAGAGCTCGAGTGCCCAGCTCTGACCCTCGCCTCTCGACGTATCCATATGCACATGACTCCCATCGGTATCCACATGATAGCCGATGAGTCATTGGTCCTGTCACCGGAAAGTATGGTTCCCCCACTAACTCATCTCCTCACTGAGATTCTTGCCCCGGGGTACCTCCAGGCCCCACCATGTACCCGTACACGGATCCCTCCTTTCCTCGCGTAGGGTATACACATCGTAAATGACAAATCTCATGGTGGCTGCTAAAATATAATATCAACGAAACCGTGTTTTTCAATATATGCATAATTTCATGAACTACCACGGTCCCCAAATCCAGAAAACATCATGAAAAATCCATATAACAATGCGATAATCCATGAATAAAGGATACGCAACATGAAAACTGTAATGAAAGCGTATAAAGGAAAAGCATAGCTATAACCAGATATATATGAACACATGAATGGTATAGCAGAAAATATAGGTATCTACCTATATGATGATGTGATTTACCTATCAGGTATAAGTAAAGTATGAAATGTAAAGTACACCTGTTGCTATGTCCTTAGGTGTGTATGTACCTAACACTAATAGTACAAAACCCTATAGGTAAACAGATAACTAGCATATCAAGTCTAAGTCATATACGATAAGAAATATGTATCAAGGTCACAATGTCCCTAACCAGACAATATCATTTCTAAATGTGGGTTGTGTATGACATGGCAATTATTGACGGTGTGTGTGGCATACAATCAGTGCTCTCGCAATCTGAGCCGTCAATAATAGTGCAGTGTCCTAAGGATACTAGTCCAAGCACAACTATCACTAAGCAGAAAGGTAAATGCGAAATTCTAAATATGACATAGAATATGCGACAATGTAAATATTTCTAGCCCAGACGCATAACGCCATGCAGGCGATTCCCCTGTAGATGTTAAATCTACTCACCCACACTCCAAGCTAGATGAAGTCTACCACCTGTATCCCCTTGTGGCAGTGTCCGTAGTCTCCGCCTGCGAACCTGCAACATATAAACAACAACAAATATATATATTAATAGCAGCTCTAAAACACGCACACACTACACCTAACCGACACGACAACACACAACAACCTCTTAAGTGTTCATATCGTGGCTAACGAGAGTAGAGACACGACGAAATCAACTTAAGAGAAAAACCACGCAAACTGCACGACCCGTGTCGTATCACGTATCGCGCGGACACAAAACACTAGAAACTACATAAGTGATCCCAGATTTTTCCTACTATGAAAACTAAACAACCAAACAATACCAACAGAATCCAAACCATAGCAGACACCTACAGACGAAAGACCCAAACCCTAGCTCCTCACCATGGCCGGCGTCGCCGGCCCCTCCTCTAGCCGTCGCCGGCCCTGGCCGGTGGCCTGGGTGTCGTGCTCCAGGTGGAGCTCCAGTGTCACAGGTACATCACTACAAACTTGTTTAAGTTTTCAGTAAACTTTCTGGGTCACAGCAGATCCTAGAAGTCACAAACCGATACTAAAATACGATATATCGCAACAAAACCTAACTTAAACATTCTAAACAGAAACTAACAAACTACAAAGCACAAAAACTAACTAAAGAAGAGATAATTATCATTACCTAGCTGAAAGAACACAAGGATCCAAGATTAGAGCACTCCAAGTCAAGCAAATGAGAAAACTTAAAGAAAAATGGGATTTTTGTGAACTTTGGATGAAGACTTGAGGATTTGTGAATGAATTGTGAAGAAATGAGAGAAAGAAATGCACATGGGCAGTAAAGAGAGAGGGAGCTCGGCCAGGGGGAGAGAGAGAGAGAGAGAGAGAAGGGAATTTCCTAGCAATTTCCTACATGTAAATGCATTAATTGCATTCACACACAACTACACACATTCATGCATCTTCTTTTCCTTTTCTTTTCTTTTCTTTTTCCTTTAATCCTAGGCCACACAATCTAACCAAACATTATGTGGTTTAGGTTACTCAAGAAAATTTAAAGAAAAGTCGCAAAGCGAAGATTTCCCAAAATGTGCAAACCGGATTAAAATAACATTAAAATTAGGAAAAATTCAAATTGGACCAAAACGTCCCATATACTCCCAAAGTTTGCGCACTAGCTTTATTTTATCAAAACTAGGTGCTGGCAAGTCGATATGGCCGTTTGATCACAATCGGTATAAAACAGAAAATACCGACGAATTTCACCCAAAAACAGGAACATCCACAAAACGATTTCTAAAACGTTACAATCTCCCCCCCCTAAAAAAATTGTCCCCGAATTTAAAAATTTTCACTAAGCATACCTTCAAAGAGAAGAGTACAAAACTCCCAAATCTTGCTCGCAGCTTCCCAAGTGATCACCTCACTATACAGCTACGTCCAAGAAAACTCTCCACAGATGGCAAGACCCTTGACCGAAGTTTCTCCACCTGCCGAACCATTTACACCAATGGCTGCTGGTGAACGAAAAGATCGAGTCCAAACTAATGGTCTGTGCTGAATCATGTGAGAAAGTCATGAAGGTAATTGCAAAAATCCACACAAAGAAAACGGGGTGAATAATCAATAATCTGGGCGGAAGTGCCAAATTAAAGGCAACGAAAACTAACTCGCTTAAAGGATCTCAAAAGGACCTATAATTCTGGGATAAGCTTCCCAAAACTCAACATGTCATTCATCGGAAAAGTCCGTAGGAATACATGATCTCCCACTGCGAACTCAAGTCTGCGACCAACACGGTCAACATAAGACCTCTGTCTGCACTGGGCAACTCATCCTGACCTGAACCAACTGGATCATCTCCGAAGTCTCTAAACTAGCTGAGGTCCAAAAATCCTATTACGTAGAGTCAGAAAACAGACTGGTGATCGACACTACCTAACTAAATCTAAAGGTTGCCAATTGGAATGTCTCCTAATAACAGCTATCAAGAAGTATCCTAACCACGGCGAGTGACGATCCCAACTGCCACAAACAATTAACAAAAACGCACAACAAGATAAACACTTTGAAACGAAACCTGAAATTTCTCTTCACATTCCTGTCTACCCGTAACTATCTCACAAGTCACGTCAATGTTGGCGGAACTTGAATGAACATAGAGAGTTGACTGATGTGCTTGCTCTAGTATTTCACGTCTCTACCCGATAACATCAGGTACACAAACGCATTCCTAACTTAGCACACCCTTGTCACAATTAAGGACACCGAATCAAAAGCAAGAACTGATACAGTTGCTAACTGAATCTTCAACTGCCGAAAACTCCGTACACATGCCTCTGTTCAAAGAAAAGAACCTCCTTTCAGGTCTGTACAGTCAACGGTGCAACAATACGCTAGTAATCCTGCACGAAACGGCGGTAAAAACCTGCTAAGCCCAAAATCGGCGGACCTCCGTCCTGCACACAAGTCTGGGCCTAAGCTGTACGGCCACGATCTCCCTCGGAACCATACGAAACCGTCTCCCGTAACTACAAGACCTAGGTGTTAACACAAACAAGCCTGAAGGAACACTCCGAGAATCTAGCAAACAGCTGGGGCTCTCCCAATGTCTGCAAAACAAATTCTCAAGTGCTGCTCCCGTTCCTCAAGACACAAAGTAGATCAGAATGTCGTTAAAAACACAACAATAGCTGGTCGAGGAAAGACCTGAAGAAATCTGGTGCATCATATCCACAAATGCTGCTAAGGCATTGGCGAGTCCAACGACACCACCAAGACACAAACTGCCCGTAGCACGCACAAAAACAGCCTTCAGAATGCCACCACTCCGAACCCGCAACAATGATGACCTGATCCCAAACAAGCTTAGAAAAGGTCTCGCATTCTGGAGCTGATCGAAGAAATCGCCAAAACGAGGTAAATGATACCTAACCGCACTGAAGCTGGTTCAATTGACCATCCATCAATCCACAACCGCAATCTGTCGTCTTTCTCCTTGACGAACAGAAATAGGAGCTCCCAAAAGCGAAACACTTGGACATACAAACCTTCCAACAAACAACTCTGCAGCAGATCCTTAAGCTCCCTGAGTTTCGCTAGCTCTCCTGGAACATCGTCGGAAAACTCTCATACGATAGAAACCCGATCCAACAAAACTACTGTGGCTTTGGTATCACGAATGAACGCCAAGAATCCACGACATCTCCTCCAAAGCTGACTAGCGGAAAAGGCTGAATTCAAGCTGTGAGAGGCGGCACAACTATCCACCTGCACAACAAGAACTGACTCGCCGGGAAAACAATTCCTGACTGTTTCCACATGGTAGTCCACAGACGCCTAACACGTAGCTAACCAATCCATGCCTAGGAGAACGTCAAATCCAACATCTCTAGAAGGATCATAATGACGGCAAAATCTCCTCACCGATTGGCATACGACTGAAATACGTGTCGCGCAACAAAAGAATCGCTGACAGAAGTTAACACAACAAAATGGCTGATCTAGCTAACACGATCCTCGTCCCAACCACGGCACAAAGTGCGAAAACCAACAAGTACATCAAAGAACATGAACAAGGATACCTGAAAACTATGCACTGGACGCCTATGCGTTCGGATGAGTAGAAACAAACCCTCGTGTCTGCCTTCTACCCGGAACTGCCAAAACTCTTCCCCTACCAGACTGACCCCTCTGAGCAAACCTTCCGCGCCCACGACCTCTGATAACACGACTCTGACGCGACGCTAAGGAACAACCCCTGATGAGGTGGTGAAGGCTCCCACATCGATAGCATCCAATATAACGCTGCTGACCCTCCTGGGGATAAGAGCTGAACGTCTGTCCACGTCCTATGCCTCTGCTGCTCCCGCGATGGTCACGAAATCTATCTCGACGACTTGGCCTCTGTCCCTGGACTGGCACACCGGTACGGTTCCTCCACTGTCCTGGAACTCGCAAAGTCTCTGGATTACAGGTCTCGTCGACAGGGGCTACATCCACTGGTGCTACGTAGGTGACAGACTGCTGCATGCTGATCCCAAGGAACAACTGAGTAACTGGGGTGTCAACCTCCTGTCGCTACGCTCGAATGGCATCAACCAATGATCTCATCGTCTGGCGCAAGTCCTGCATCTCTGCCACAAGCCTAGCGAGCTGCTCTGTCGAAGGCTGAACCATCTGCACCTATGCAACAAAAGTGCCATCCTGGTCAGTGCTCGTCTCAACCGATCTAACTCTGACATCGGCTCTCGCTGCATCCCTCTGAGTCCCCATAGTCATCGGCGGCAAGGCTATAATTAGAGATAGGATTCGATAAGAACAATGAAATCGAATCACAAGGATATGAATCATCAAGGAAGGAATTTCAAGCAATTTGTACTTAGGCACTTTAGGCGAAATACTGCATCGTGAGTATGCTGCAGACATACACACACTACGTTACTCCGCTTAGGTTACCTACTCCATCATACCAAGGTCATCCTACACTCCGAAAGGTAAAACCGCGCTCTGATACCAACTTTGTCACGACCCGAAATTGGCACGTGACGACCCTAATACTACGCAACGCCTACAGACGTAACGCAGTAAAAGAAAGCCAAAATCCAAAAATCTAAACCATAAAAATACGGAAAAGATAATAAAAGTTTTTGAAACATTTGAAATAACAACCCAAATTCTTTAAAAGAGTCCACTTTTTCTTTAAAACTTTGGCAGCACCCCCTTTGTAAAACAAGCCCCCAAATTGGGTACAACATAAATATAAAGTAAAGCATCCTAAACGGGAGCAAAATCCACGCCCAACGGCGGAAAACAACACCACAACAGTTATACGACACTGTAGATAAGAAATAAGAGACAAAAGAAAGGAGACTGTATAAAAAGCAACAAATCCACAATAATATACAATATCGTCCTCACCAAGTCTCTAAGTCACAACATACTGGTAGTAGATGGAGAGTACAAGATACAACGAATATACAGTACGAAATACAGATAACCACCAAAAACCCACCTAAGAAAAACAGTACTCTGTGAGCCGATGCGGTATCTGTAGCGAAAGATGATAGATAGGTGAATAGCCAGCCTCGACTACTCTGGGGAAACACCTGCAATACCTGTGGCACAACGGGGGTGAGTTGCCAACTCGTGAATAGTAAATAACATATGCAGGTAATCGCAAGAATGTACGTACAGCATGAATCTAAGATATGAAATTTTGCAGTAATAACATGTCATATGAGTACGAAATAATGGAAAGTACACTAACCAGTACCACCAATATATAAAGCAATAATGATATGACAACAGTATGAAATAATCATGCAATGGGGGTATGAGAATGTAAATGTGCAACACTCATGAAAGGTACACTCACAGGTTCTCCTAATACATGGAACAGTGCATAAGTATATAAAGAAGTGGTATGGAGTGAAATATGTCATTTCCACGGAATCCTGACATCGTGGTAGGATCACAATCCAGCAAGACGAATCAAATCCAAATTCCTCAATCAGCCCCCAAATTGGCTTTCATATCATCTAAGTATTGCATCACCTCAATTTCACAATGTTAAGTATATCTCGTATATCCCAAATGAACAACATCAAGTATATCTCACATATATCGAATGTACATCATCAAGTAGATCTCACATATCTAGTATGTACAATATTAGGTATATCTCACATATATCAAATGTACAACATCAAGTATATCTCACATATATCGAATGTACATCATCAAGTAGATCTCACATATCTAGTATGTACAATATCAGGTATATCTCACATATATCAAATGTACAACATCAAGTGGATCTCACATATCTCGAATGTACAACAGCAAGTGGATCTCACATATCTCGTATATCCCAAACCAAATCTCCAGCACAATTCTAACATCCTAAATATAATGACATAAATAAATATGCTGAGGGCAATACACATATATTGGCGTCCCATTCCACTAATATTGGTGTAAGGGCATATATAACAGCGGCTCAATCGCCTGTTATATATACAAATGAGTAATTAGAAATGTCATGAAACCAATGTGTCAAGCATCGACACAGAAATACCGATCCATCAGGTGCTGTCTCCATGACTGGCCCCATGATAAGTATGTATCATACGCTATCCCGAGAGCTCGAGTGCCTAGCTCTGACCCTCGCCTCTCGACGTATCCATATGCACATGACTCCCATCGGTTTCTACATGATAGACGATGAGTCATTGGTCCTGTCACCGGAAAGTATGGTTCCCCCACTAACTCATCTCCTCACTGAGATTCTTGCCCCGGGGTATCTCCGGGCCCCACCATGTACCCATACACGGATCCCTCCTTTCCTCGCGTAGGGTATACACATCGTAAACGACAAATCTCATGGTGGCTGCTAAAATATTATATGAAGGAAACCGGGTTTTTCAATGTATGCATAATTTCATGAACTACCACGGTCCCCAAATCCAGAAAACATCATGAAAAATCCATATAACAATGCGATAATCCATGAATAAAGTATACGCTGTAAGTCCATGCTACCTCTCCCGGTACTTTCGGGCATACGGAATTTGACGAAAAACAATTTTCTAGAGGTGGTAACATGGACTCAAAACCGGATCTTTGTTAAATATCTAACTAACAACCTAACTAGGAGTTGTTAACTACTCGGTTAGGGGGTTATACATTTCTTTCTTGAACTTCTTCGTCTTCAAACCTCGATGGTTGTCCGGATCAGCTTCACTCCGTCGTCTCCTTGTGCCGAAGATAGATCCACCTGAAAGCTTCTACCTTTGGCTTCTTCTTCGGTCTTTGAAGAAACTAGTTCACTTGGTTTGCTAAACCTTATGAACTAGAATGAGTAGAGAAGAGTGTTTTGGGATTTTACTCTATGGTTCTTGTTTCTCAACACATGAGACAAGTGAACCATAGACTCAAGAGAGGGAGAGCAGGAGGAGGAAGATGAGAGCTCAAGAACAAGAGAGAGAATGAGAATGATAGAATGATAGAAGACTTTTCTCATTTGGCTCTCATAATCCATAACCATCATAACACATCATAGCAATCAAGTATTATGTGATGGTTTAAGCAACAATAGCCATATCATTTCATGCACTCATTTTGCATAAGAGAGCAAGCAAGCAAAAGTCTTTGCCATGAAATGATAGCTATTGTTATCATTCTGGTCAACTAGTCAAGCCTAGTCAACCGGTCAACAAAGTCAACAAGTCAACAAACTCAACAAGTCAACAAAGTCAACCCCTCAACAACCATGTCACCATAATACTTAATTAATATAATTGTTAATCATATATCATATTCTCATTAGGGTTGAGCAAAAAGTCAATAGTCAACGGTCAATGGTCAACAACCCTAATGAGAATCCTCTGCCTCTGTCTCTCCGTCAACTGCGCATACACACCTGCATCCGCGTTCCGAGGAACACGAATACATACTGGATAAATCCAAACCCAATACGTACACTACGATCTGGCTTAAACCAAAGCCCGCTAGTGTAAACTGTCCGGACACTGTACGTGCATAAGTGTACTGATGTGACCGAACCCTGCCGCAAAACCATGCGACCTGTCGCAAAACCATGCGACCTCTACTCTTTTGCCTAAAGGCGAATAGCTTTCTGTGTGGGACTCTAAAGACTCGACACTATGCTGGCAGTGGGTTTAACCACAGACCGCAAGCGGCACTAGCTGTGCGTAACGGTCCCCAGGTAGATGCCGACAAGAAGACTGACGAGGTGAAACCCATCTGAACTCCTACTGAGCCTGAATGTGACAATCTCCATACAGTCCGGTCTGTTCGTCTGATACATCGCATGGCGGGCCTAGGGGGCGGTAAACGTCAGTCCCCTAATAGCGGTACAAGTCGTGGCGGAGTGAAGCCCAAAACACCCTGAGATAACACTGGAAGCCTACCAGTATATCTCGTTTGCCCTGGCCAGGGACTACTCGTGTAATGGCTCTCCTAGTCACAGCGCGATGTCAACCCCCAATACCGGGAGAGACGAATCCCGTCTAACCGTCACTGCCTCCAAGTGCTTCGGGACTGCACCCAACTACTACCTGTTTGCACGACTCCTTTGAGCCGTGGTAGGGTAGTAATCAAAGTACAGTGGGAACACACTCGAGACGAAGTGATAGTGTCAAGTCAGCGGACTAAGCTGTACTCATGTCACCTGCGAACTGATAACTGACGATAGGTATAATACCAACCGGTCAGTTTCCGACGAGTCCTGTCCAGTGTACTCGTAACCCAACGAGCACCCGCATACTATCTCCAGTACGACGTACTGACGGCTGTGGGACAGACCGTCTCCCACACTAGGATGAGAAGCGCATGCGCTAGTTTACTCCGGAGTATCGATGCCCTGTCTCGATAGTCCTGCGACTAGGGACCTGCATAAGGATGTGCTTATAGATTACCCAGCCCCACTAGTGTGACTGCCATCACAACGCTGGTAATCTAGCAAAGATCCTAAGGGCTCCACTAATGCGTATAGGTGATATAATAAAATAAACACATGTACACATTGAAGTAGAAACAAACCAAGTAGCATACTACTATTTTGAGCAAAATTGTATATACAAGGTGAATATCCCAAGCTTCCATTAAGTAATATACAAACTAGTATGATACAGTAATGGCCTCTAGGGCATATACACTAACAATCTCCCACTTGCACTAAGGCCATGTACTGGCGTATCGAAGACCTATCATCTCGATCAACCGCTCGAACTGAGTCTGGGGCAAGGCCTTGGTGAATGGATCTGCAGTGTTATCTTCTGAAGCAACCCTCCGAACCTCGATCTCCTGGCGATCCACGATCTCCCTGATCAGGTGATACCGCCTCAAGATGTGTCTGGATCTCTGATGGGACCTGGGTTCCTTCGCTAAAGCTATAGCCCCGTTGTTGTCGCAATACAGAGGTATTGGATCAACAATGGACGGAACCACCTGAAGTTCTTTCAAGAACTTCCTCATCCAGACAGCTTCCTTTGCGACATCAGATGCAGCGATGTATTCCGCTTCCATCGTCGAGTCTGCAACGGTTTCCTGTTTGGAACTCTTCCAACACACCGCCCTTCCATTGAGGGTAAAGACAAAACCCGACATGGATTTGGAATCATCCTTGTCACTCTGGAAGCTGGAGTCAGCAAAGGCCTCGATCTGGAGGTCTTTTCCGCCATACACCAAGAACATCTCCTTAGTCCTTCTCAGGCACTTGAGAATGTTCTTTACCGCTATCCAGTGTTTCTCCCCGGGGTTAGACTGATACCGGCTTACTACACTCAGTGCATAAGCTACATCCGGTCTGGTACACAATATCGCATATATTATAGAGCCTACCGCAGAAGCGTAGGGTATAATAGACATGCGATCCCTCTCCAAATCAGTCTTGGGAGACATCTCTTTAGAGAGGGTGATCCTGTGACAAGCCGGTAGGTTACCGCGCTTGGAATCTTCCATACTGAATCTTTTCAGTATGGTGTCGATGTACCTGGACTGTGAAAGTCCTAATATCCTCTTGGATCTATCACGATGGATCCGGATCCCCAGGATGTATGAGGCATCACCCAGGTCTTTCATGGAGAACCTGTGTGACAAGAACCCCTTGACAGATTGTAGCATAGGAATGTCATTTCCTATTAAGAGAATGTTATCCACGTACAAAACGAGGAATACTACAGTTCTCGCTACAAATCTACTATAGATGCACGGTTCATCTGGATTTTTGATAAAGCCAAATTCCTTGACCGTCTCATCAAAACAGATGTTCCAACTCCGCGATGCCTGCTTTAGTCCATAGATGGACTTAAGCAACTTGCACACCTTTCCGCTGCTCCCACTCTGAATGAAACCCTCTGGTTGGTCCATATAGACACACTCCTCTAAATTTCCATTTAGAAAAGCGATCTTTACGTCCATTTGCCAGATCTCATAATCGTGGAAGGCAGCAATGGCAAGAAGGATCCGAATGGATTTCAGCATAGCTACTGGAGAAAAGGTTTCGTCATAGTCCAAACCAGGTCTTTGACGAAAACCCTTTGCAACCAGTCTAGCTTTATAGGTCTCAACCTGTCCATCTACACCAATCTTCCTTTTGAAGATCCACTTACATCCTACGGGTTTTACCCCGTCTGGAGCAATGTCCAACGTCCATACCTTGTTGGTGTACATGGACACCATTTCGGTCCGCATTGCATTCAGCCATTTTACTGAGTCAACGCTCTAAACGGCCTGCTGGAAGCTAGTAGGCTCATCATAATCTATGATGCAATCCTCTCTATCCCCGTCTATGAGAAAACCGTAGTATCTCTCGGGCGGATGAGACTGCCTACTACTCCTGCGGAGCGGCGTGGGAATGTCTTGTTCTTTTGAACCCTCTGGTTACACTAAGCTTTCAGTAATAGCTCGTGGTTCTGGAATTTCTTCCAGTTCTATTGTGCTCCCACTTATCTGGTTTTCCAAAAACTCAGTTTCCAAGAAGTAGGCATGACGAGAAACAAAAAACCTTTTGTTCCTCTTCGCAGTAGAAGAAATATCCCTTAGAGTTCTTTGGATATCCCACGAACTTGCACTGTACTGAACGTGCCTCGAGCTTGTCCGCATGCTGCTTTTTGACAAAAGCTGGACTTCCCCATGTCTTAATGTGATTAAGATAGGGTCTCTTCCCACACCACATCTCATATGGTGTAGTAGGCACAGTCTTAGTGGGAACTCGGTTCAAAAGGTATGCAGCTGATTCTAGCGCATACCCCCAGAATGATCGCGGTAACTCAGCGTTACTCATCATGGACCGTACCATATCCAATAGGGTTCGGTTCCGTCTCTCCGATACACCGTTATGTTGCGAAGTGTATGGAGGAGTAAGTTGAGAGAGAATTCCGTTCTCTTTTAAATAGTCCAGGAACTCGGCACTTAAGTATTCTCCACCTCGATCCGATCTTAGGATCTTGATACTTTTGCCGGTTTGTTTTTCTACTTCATTCTTATATTCCTGGAATTTTCCAAAGGCTTCGGACTTATGTTTCATTAAGAAGACATAACCGTACCTTGAAAAGTCATCCGTGAAAGTAATGAAGTAAGAATAACCGCTTCGCGCATGTGTAGACATTGGACCGCACACGTCGCTGTGTACGAGTCCCAAGAGCTCGCTCGCTCTTACCCCGTGTCCAGTGAACGGAGTCTTTGTCATCTTTCCTTTGAGACAGGATTGAAAAGTGGCATACGATTGATATGCGAACGCATTCAAATATCCTTCTGTATGTAACTTCGTCAACCTTCTCTCATTGATGTGACCCAGTCTACAATGCCACAAGAAAGTCTGATTTATTTCCGGAGACTTTCTTTTGTGTGTATTCCGGACATTGAAAATCTGTGGTTGGTTTAATACGTATATACCATTGCTTAATGTACCTAACCCAATCAGAACTTGATTAAGGTGAATGTTTACAACATTACTTACAAACGAAAATTCATAACCTTCTTTAGAAACCAATGATACAGAAATGATATTACAAGTTGCGTTGGGTACAAAAAAGCAATTACGCAAAACCAAAACATGTCCTTCTGACATTCCCAGGTGATAGTCCCCCACGGCCTTAGCATCCATGCTAGCTCCGTTTGCAACTTTGAGGGTCATGTCACCTGCCTTCAAAACCCTACGGTTTCTCAACGCCTGCAAAGAATTACAGATATGAGATCCTGATCCGGTATCCAATACCCAGGAAGTAGAGTTTATTGAAAGACAATTTTCAATAACATACACACCTGAAGCTGAAGTTGCAACCTGCTTCAATTCCTGTGTCCTGGCTTTCCAAGCCCTGCAATCATTCTTCCAGTGTCCTTTCTTATGACAATAGAAGCATTCTTCCTTATCCACAAGCTTTCCCACTTTCTTTGTTGCTTTTGTCTTTCCCTTCGTATCCACTTTACTAACACCGCCCCTTGGTTTGGCGGGGGCTTTCTTCTTCTTTCCCTTGGCTTTCGCCTTGGACCTAGAAGAAGAAGATCCTCCTACAAACAAAGTGGATGTTTCCCTACCTTTCTGTAGGGTGCCCTCTGCGCTCCTCAGCATGTTGAGGAGTTCTGAAAGTTCAATTTCCTTTTCTTGTAAGTTGAAGTTCAGTATGAACTGGGCGTAAGTGGAAGGAAGGGACTGGAGAATCAAGTCCGTATAGAGCTCATTCTCCAACGTGGTCCCAAGGTCCGCGAGCTCCTCAATGTAGCCAATCATCTTAAGCACGTGTTCCGCTACCGATGATCCGATGGCCAATCTTGCCGAAAATAACTTCTTCGACACTTCGTATCTTGCGATACGAGATTGCTCTCCATACAGTTCTTTTGTATGAAGAAATATGGATTCCAGGTCCATATTCTCGTGCCTCCTCTGATGTTCATTGTCCATAGAGGCAAGCACGAGGCACTTGGCCTTCGCGCAGTCTAGTTCCCAGGTCTTACGGATTTCCTTATCCGCGACGCTGGTTTTGGGACGTGGGACAGGGGGAGCTTTGGTGGTAAGAAGATACCCCAGCTTGTCGTAAGTGATTGCCATCTTGACATTCCTGAGCCAATCTTTGTAGTTTGGCCATGTCAGTATGTTTTTATCTAGGAGTAACTTAAGTCCAGTCATGTCGATTGGTCGCTGCAATTAGGAGAGAGAAGAAACACTCAGCTTGATGCTCTTGCAAGTTTAGAATGGTTTTTAATTTGTCTAAACAGGATGGCTCCCACTGTTTCTCGAATCCCTCCTCAAACCAAAAAGGAAGAATTAGTCAGGATCAATCTCACCGTACAATACTTGCTTAACCGTTCGGCCAGGCTGGTGTCGGTACTTCGAGGGAGGTTTTCCAACGCTTTCGCGAAGTTCCTTAATTAAATAACCTCTTTTCCTTGGGGGCGTAGCCCCGCTAACACCTTTCTAGACACCTACTTGGTTTATAGCATTGATCGTTAAGTGAGTAATTTCCCGAGGAGTAGCATATACTCACAGTAGGATCGGGATCCAAATATCATCGCATGACAAAACTGAAGGAATCCTACCAGAATCATCACACTCCAAATGGTATGCAACACTTGCAAGTTTCAGTTCTTTTGAAACTCCCGATGTGGAGTTTTGCCCCATGCTCTTATGACCTTGACTTTGGCCAACGAATCATAAGTCACATGTCAAGTTCTTCCCGTCGTTCTCCAGGTTAATTTGAATCCACACGCACCTACCCTTGACTTTGGCCAACAAGGCAGTACGACTGTTCCAAACCAACGCATCTATCTATGCTGCACATGAATACCCAATAACTACCAATCACTATGCCTTGACTTTGGCCAACAAACATAGCTTGAATACTATTGACCATCCATGTGAAACGATGGAGGGCTACGAATGGTTTTGGCTAAACCGTGAACGTAGTGAACTTGATATAATCGATGGAACGAGATAGCTTTTAAAAGGAGTGGCTCAAGCTCCACATTTAAAAGTTAGTTTTGAAAAGAACCGAGTGGTTTTTCGAAAGTGTTACAACGACTTTTACTTGGTTTATTTTTCTTGCATTAGTTCTTTTAATGCGTGATATTCTTGCATTAGCTCTTTTAATTCGTCCCATCATTTAATCCTACCATTGCAGAAAATAACCAAAATATGACGTACGCTTATGCCATTCGCATTCGCCACGGGGCCCCGTCATTACCCGTTAGGTTACTTAACTAACGATAGAGCGGGGGCTGGGCTAGCGCGGCTGTAAAACATAAGCAATGCCTAAATAATATCATATATAGATATATTACAATGATAGCCATTTCAGATCACAGATGAACACATTGGATATACTAGGAACCCGCAATTCGTACGAGCCTGTAACGAAAAGCAGATTACACGGTCGCGGTGAATAGCCAATACCCCACCCAAGACCCCTACGGGTGCGGCAAACTACCCGCCAAGTACCCGAAGCGAAGCAACCTCCCTCAACTCCGTGAGTAGGCCACTCGGTACTTCGGCATACCCGGTAGTTTGTGCACCCCCTCCATGGGTCTATCCTAGGAGCAAAAACAGTAAAATGAAATTATACAATGACGGCTACAACCCCGACCCGGTTGTGCGGCCATACAAACAATTATTACATCAATTTACAAATTTACATGAATTGAAAGAAAAGAAAACTCTCGTCTCATAACCCCCGGCTATTCACCCGCGACAATCCAATGAATTCATATACACATTCCAATAACATTACAGATCACAGATTTGTATAACCCCCACTAATCGACATATAGCGATTAGCAGACGTTCAACACAAATATCAAATCACAGAAAAACCCGTCAGCTTAAGTCTTTTAGAAGTTCGATCAAAAATACGGATTTATAGGCCTCAAATACAAAATTTTCATTCTGGAAAATCTGGGCAGAAAATACATATTCCAAAAATCGCAAAACAACCCCAGAAATACTCTGCACCAAATTTGGACCTCGGCCTAGTCAACTCGGCCGCGGAACCGCGGCGGGAGCGTACTCCCGCCGCGTTTCCGCGGCGGGAGCGTACTCCCACCGCGTTTCCGCGGCTCTTTGAACGGTTCGTGGGATCAAATTTGGTGGTTATTCAAATAAAAGCCTGAGCCGATTTTTAAGATGAAAATTATCAACTTTTGAACAGAATAAAAATCGGCAGAAACTTGACAACTCGGGTTCGTTTCGTGACTTTTTCTTTGATCGATCTTCTAATTACTTTGCTAACATGTTAGATAGAGTTTAACTAGGCTCTGATACCACTGTAAGTCCATGCTACCTCTCCCGATACTTTCGGGCATGCGGAATTTGACGAAAAACAATTTTCTAGAGGTGGTAACATGGACTCAAAACCGGATCTTTGTTAAACATCTAACTAACAACCTAACTAGGAGTTGTTAACTACTCGGTTAGGGGGTTATACCTTTCTTTCATGAACTCCTTCGTCTTCAAGACTCGATGGTTGTCCGGATCGGCTTCACTCCGTCGTCTCCTTGCGCCGAAGATAGATCCACCTGAAAGCTTCTACCTTTGGCTTCTTCTTTGGTCTTTGAAGAAACTAGTTCACTTGGTTTGCTAAACCTTATGAATTAGAATGAGTAGAGAAGAGTGTGTTGGGATTTTACTCTATGGTTCTTGTTTCTCAACACATGAGACAAGTGAACTATAGACTCAAGAGAGGGAGAGCAAGAGGAGGAAGATGAGAGCTCAAGAACAAGAGAGAGAATGAGAATGATAGAATGATAGAAGACTTTTCTCATTTGGCTCTCATAATCCATAACCATCATAACACATCATAGCAATCAAGTATTATGTGATGGTTTAAGCAACAATAGCCATATCATTTCATGCACTCATTTTGCACAAGAGAGCAAGCAAGCAAAAGTCTTTGCCATGAAATGATAGCTACTGTTATCATGATGGTCAACTAGTCAAGCCTAGTCAACCGGTCAACAAAGTCAACAAGTCAACAAAGTCAACAAGTCAACAAAGTCAACCCCTCAACAACCATGTCACCATAATACTTAATTAATATAATTGTTAATCATATATCATATTCTCATTAGGGTTGAGCAAAAAGTCAATAGTCAATAGTCAACGGTCAACAACCCTAGTGAGAATCCTCTGCCTCTGTCTCTCCGTCAACTGTGCATACACACCCGCATCCGCGTTCCGAGGAACACGAATACATACTGGATAAATCCAATCCCAATACGTACACTACGATCTGGCTTAAACCAAAGCCCGCTAGTGTAAACTGTCCGGACACTGTACGTGCATAAGTGCACGGATGTGACCGAACCCTGCCGCAAAACCATACGACCTGTCGCAAAACCATGCGACCTCTACTCTTTTGCCTAAAGGCGAATAGATTTCTGTGTGGGACTCTAAAGACTCGACACTACGCTGGCAGTGGGTTTAACCACAGACCGCAAGCGGCACTAGCTGTGCGTAACGGTCCCCAGGTAGATGCCGACAAGAAGACTGACTAGGTGAAACCCATCTGAACTCCTACTGAGCCTGAATGTGACAATCTCCGTACAGTCCGGTCTGTTCGTCTGATACATCGCATGGCGGGCCTAAGGGGCGGTAAACGTCAGTCCCCTAATAGCGGTACAAGTCGTGTCGGAGTGAAGCCCAAAACACCCTGAGATAACACTGGAAGCCTACCAGTATATCTCGTTTGCCCTGGCCAGGGACTACTCGTGTAATGGGTCTCCTAGACACAGCGCGATGTCAACCCCCAATACCGGGAGAGACGAATCCTGTCTAACCGTCACTGCCTCCAAGTGCTTCGGGACTGCACCCAACTACTACCTGTTTGCACGACTCCTTTGAGCCGTGGTAGGGTAGTAATCAAAGTACAGTGGGAACACACTCGAGGCGAAGTGATAGTGTCAAGTCAGCAGACTAAGCTGTACTCATGTCACCAGGGAACTGATAACTGACGATAGGTATAATACCAACCGGTCAGTTCCCGACGAGTCCTGTCCAGTGTACTCGTAACCCAACGAGCACCCGCATACTATTTCCAGTACGACGTACTGACGGCTGTGGGACAGACCGTCTCCAACACTGGGATGAGAAGCGCATGCGCTAGTCTACTCCGGAGTATCGATGCCCTGTCTCGATAGTCCTGCGACTAGGGACCTGCATAAGGATGTGCTTATAGATTACCCAGCCCCACTAGTGTGACTGCCATCACAATGCTGGTAATCAAGCAAAGATCCTAAGGGCTCCACTAATGCGTATAGGTGATATAATAAAATAAACGCATGTACACATTGAAGTAGAAACAAACCAAGTAGCATACTACTATTTTGAGCAAGATTGTATATACAAGGTGAATATCCCAAGCTTCCATTAAGTAATATACAAACTAGTATGATACAGTAATGGCCTCTAGGGCATATACACTAACATACGCAACTTGAAAACTGTAATGAAAGCGTATAAAGGAAAAGCATAGCTATAACCAGATATATATGAACACATGAATGGTATAGCAGAAAATATAGGTATCTACCTATATGATGATGTGATATACCTATCAGGTATAAGTAAAGTATGAAATGTAAAGTACACCTGTTGCTATGTCCTTAGGTGTGTATGTACCTAACACTAATGGTACAATACCCTATAGGTAACCAGATAACTAGCATATCAAGTCTAAGTCATATACGATAAGAAATATGTATCAAGGTCACAATGTCCCTAACCAGACAATATCATTTCTAAACGTGGGTTGTGTATGACATGGCAATTATTGACGGTGTGTGTGGCATACAATCAGTGCTCTCGCAATCTGAGCCGTCAATAATAGTGCAATGTCCTAAGGATACTAGTCCAAGCACAACTATCACTAAGCAGAAAGGTAAATGCGAAATTCTAAACATGACATAGAATATGCGACAATGTAAATATTTCTAGCCCAGACGCATAACGCCATGCGGGCGATTCTCCTGTAGATGTTAAATCTACTCACCCACACTCCAAGCTAGATGAAGTCTACCACCTGTGTCCCCTTGTGGCAGTGTCCGTAGTCTCCGCCTGCGAACCTGCAACATATAAACAACAACAAATATATATAGTAATAGCAGCTCTAAAACACGCACACACTACACCTAACCGACACGACAACACACAAAAACCTCTTAAGAGTTCGTATCGTGGCTAACGTGAGTAGCGACACGACGAAATCAACTTAAGAGAAAAACCACGCAAACTGCACGACCCGTGTCGTATCACGTATCGCGCGGACACAAAACACTAGAAACTACATAAGTGATCCCAGATTTTGCCTACTGTGAAAACTAAACAACCAAACAATACCAACATAACCCAAACTATAGCAGACACCTACAGACGAAAGACCCAAACCCTAGCTCCTCACCATGGCCGGCGTCGCCGGCCCCTCCTCTAGCCGTCGCCGGCCCTGGTCGATGGTCTGGGTGTCGTGCTCTAGGTGGTGCTCCAGTGTCACAGGTACATCCCTAGAAACTTGTTTAATTTTTCAGTAAACTTTCTGGGTCACAGCAGATCCTAAAAGTCACAAACCGGTAATAAAATACGATATATCGCA
This sequence comes from Agapanthus africanus, assembly GCA_030015575.1. Lineage (NCBI taxonomy): Eukaryota > Viridiplantae > Streptophyta > Magnoliopsida > Asparagales > Amaryllidaceae > Agapanthus > Agapanthus africanus. The sequence goes on along the minus strand of CM057350.1, from coordinate 395,332,552 downwards.
ACAAAACCTAACTTAAACATTCTAAACAGAAACTAACAAACTACAAAGCACAAAAACTAACTAAAGAAGAGATAAGGATCATTACCCAGCTGAAAGAACACAAGGATCCAAGATTAGAGCACTCCAAGTCAAGCAAATGAGAAAACTTAAAGAAAAATGGTATTTTTGTGAACTTTGGATGAAGACTTGAGGATTTGTGAATGAATTGTGAAGAAATGAGAGAAAGAAATGCACAAGGGAAGTAGAGAGAGAAGGGGCTCGGCCAAGGAGAGAGAGAGAGAGAGAGAAGGGAATTTCCTAGCAATTTCCTACATGTAAATGCATTAATTGCATTCACACACACCTACACACATTCATGCATCTTCTTTTCCTTTTCTTTTCTTTTCTTTTTCCTTTAATCCTAGGCCACACAATCTAACCAAACATTATGTGGTTTAGGTTACTCAAGAAAATTTAAAGAAAAGTCGCAAAGAGAAGATTTCACAAAATGTGCAAACCGGATTAAAATAACATTAAAATTGGGAAAAATTCAAATTGGACCAAAACGTCCAATATACTCCCAAAGTTTGCGCACTAGGTTTATTTTATCAAAACTAGGTGCTGGCAAGTCGATATGGCCGTTTGATCACAATCGGTATAAAACAGAAAATACCGACGAATTTCACCCAAAAACAGGAACATCCACAAAACGATTTCTAAAATGTTTCATTAGTAGTGACCCTAAACACCTGTTAGTGATATCATATTGGACTAAAACCTGAGACTTAAAATCGGAATAATAACTTAGAAACCCGAGATCGGAAAAATTATGGATTCTGTGAGAGTATAATAAAATCTACTAACACCCGGGTGACCTGAAAAATATTTAGCAAGTGTAGTGATGTGTGCAGGTGACCAGAAGACTATCCCTGAAACCCTAGCCCCTAACCCTCTACCCAGGTCGCAAAAAGATTTCTTCTGGCCGCAGTTTGCGGCCAGACCTGGATCAATGGAGTTCGTGTTTGGTTCATGCCTCCATCTCGAGTAAACTAGACCTTCCATATATGGAAAATTGGCTAATTTCACCTAGGGGAGAATCTGGGGCTATTTTCAAGAGTTGCTGTTTTGATTCGGGGTTTCGTTTTACGTATTATGAATTCTGGATTTTTTTAATTGGTGTTGTATTCGATCACTTGACGTTTATACGTCGAAATCGAGTGTTATTTGGTGGTTTTGAAAGGCGTAGTCTATAGGTTCTAACCTATAGGCTTTTAGCGTGTCGTTTTGATTTTGAATTGGGTTTTAATGCGGCACGATACGTGATGATGTGTAGGTACCCCACGAGGACTTCGAGACGACAAGCAAGCGTGTGGCGACGTCGGAAACGGCAAGCAAGAGCAGGTGAGTAGATTTATATCTATGGGGGAAGTCGAGTGGATGGCGTATAGCACCCCCTCAAAGTTGTTAGAAATGATGTGATGTGATATAGATGTACATTTATGTGTTATTGAGAGATATAAACACTTAGCAAGGAAAACTTTAGGAGATCATGGGTTAATGTTAGCGAGAATTAAGAAAAGTGGTTTAGTTGTTTTCTTAGTCGCGAACCCTAGAGTGAGGTTGTTACCCATACACATGCACGCACGGGATATGGTTTTGGGTGTACAAGTTATATGTATGTGGATTGATATGGATGCGTGGGTTTATATATATACATATACGGGTACACGGATGATAGAGGATAGTATATGGTAAATGGAGGTGAGTCGATGTGATTGGGCCTGATGGCATGAGATCGGTGATGTGATTTGGTTCATATTATAAGATACAACATGATATTAGTGGATTGATGGGCGATGTGTATTCACACACACGTGTACGTATATGTTGATGATATTAGTATTGTACTAGACTTAGATCAGTACCCCCCTGTTCATGATATATGATGATAAAGATATCAGATGAGTAATGAGATAAATATGATATTTAACCCGTATCCATATTTGGGATGCCGTACGATAGATTTACCGTACGAAATATAATTATGATGTTAGATCCGCACTCTTGACTCGAGGATGTCATATGATATATTGTATCGTACATGATACTATTGAGGCGAGATCACCGACTATTAGATATATATATAGGTCGACTCAGAATTAGGTTGATTCCCTTACCCTTTTGATTGGGCTCGTGTCATACTAGTTTTCAAAAGTGGAGAATTGTAAGTAATTTAAATACCAGACTGTATGACTCGTATATTGGGTAGGTATATTTTTTGGTGTTGCTGTTACTACATCACTTTCTGTATATTCATGATGTTTCATCGCATTATATGCTCGTACATATGTTATCTGTATTTATTATGAAACCCTGCTGTCAGAACACCGGCACCATTACCGATGATCTGTATGTTCCACGTACACTTGCTTTCCGGCTCACACGCATCATCATCGGTAATTGTCATGTCACGTACACCTTAGCGAATGCTATTCATTGACATAGCTTGCTAGTTGATAGTTGCAATATGCTATAGCTTTCATATGCTAGTTTAACTATTGCATTTATTGCATGATATCAGATGGATTCATATATTCATTGGTCATGCAGTATTATGGAGATTTATGCCGGTATTCACTGTTTATTGATATCATGATTTTTATGATTTCGGATCCTTCTTGAGATTTCCTAGATTTGGAAAGCGCATGTGAAAGTTTTATAAACCGATGATTTATTTTAAAAAGAAAAATATGTTTTTCCTTGATATGATGAGTCTTGTCCACCATGATGTTTTCTCGGTTCTGAGATGGTTTTCGAGACCCGATTCGAGGAGTTGGATGAACTGTCTACGGGTACATGGTGGACCCGGTATTGTATCTCGGGCCAAGAAGCTTGAGTTGTAGACGATGAGCCCGGCAGGGGCAGACTACCTACCGGTGATTGTTTGGCGCGGTGGATATCCGGAGGATATCGTTCGTGGTCGTGTAATTGATGATATAGGCCGATCCAGACCGACGGAGCCCGAGGTATTGAGATATTGAGATATTGAGATTTGATGATACAGGCCAGTCCAGATAGCAGGAGCCTGAGATATTGAGATTTATGTTTTGTGTCGATACTTGACACGGATTTCTCTGTTGATTACATTGATGATACTCGATTTATATACATACAGAAATCTCATTAAAGAAAGAAAATAGTAATGCATTCATACATCATATATCTGATATGTTGCTATCTGAGGCACTGACACGAGCACGTGGTATTGCACTTATGTGAAGATAGATCAGGATATTTATTTGAGAATATTACCCGATATGACCTAGGATAGCGTCATACATGCGATTTCTACTCGTAGATGTTTTCTACTCACGAGTTGGCAACCAACCCCCGTTGTGCCACAGTTCCTTGCAGGTTTTACCATACAGGTTTCGTTGCGGATTTGCTGGCACACTGTTCCTTCCGGGCGATTGCTTTGGTAGGTGGGTTCACTTGCATCATGACCACCATTGTATATATGTTATTTCAGTTGTATCTAGTAAAACTCCATTAACCAGACTTGTATATTTGATAGAACTAGAAGACCAGTGTTTATTCTTTCGACCTTAGAGTCGCGCTTATATTATTATGGTTTTCTGGTGGATATGGGGTTTCTTTTGAGTTTTGATCCTCGCCCTTCGGCGTTGTATATTATATTGCTTGCGTGGTTTTGACAGTCAATTGACGAAGAGCTAGCTCTCGCTTGGGGATGCCTTTATTCATTATATATGCTCTATCAGGTTTGTAGCCGTTTGGGGTCAGTTTTTACAAAGGAAACTCTGCCGAAATTTTCAGAAAAACTTGAGATTTTAAAAATTCATACTTCGGCTTATGTTGTTAAACTTCTTTCTTTAAAATTGGTTTTCCTTCACTCTACTACTTTACTGGTTTGGATTTCTGGGTTTTGGCTTACTTAGATCACATACGCCTCGAGACGTTTCGTAATTTAAGTGCCGGTCATGTTCTGTACTTTTCGGGTCGTGACAAAGTTGCTATCAGAGCGTTAGGTTTTACCTCCTGAGTGTAGGATGACCCTTGGTTGATGGAGTAGGTGACTCAAGTAGAGTGACGTACCGTGTGTATGTTCCGCGGCATACTTACGATACGCTACTCTGCTTAAGAAGTCTTAGAATGTACATTTCCTTGCACAACATTATATTCATTCTTATGATCTATCCTCTTCAGTATCGGTTTATGGTTTGCTGCCACGATTACATGGGAACAGAGAGCTACGGCTAGAGTTGCGGCAGCACGAGCTCGTCACTGACGAGGACTTACCAGGGCGTGATTCCAGGGATATACGATTGCATATACGTATCGTTTATTTTCGTTTTTGTTCCATTAGCGTTGATGGATCGCTGTTACGAGATTTCTCGGACGTGCAGATCAGCACCAGAGGATTGGGCCACACATAGAGGGCAGCCAGGATGTGATGACCATTAAATCACCGATTATACTTGATGATTGAGGCACTGTTCAGCGTACGGATGAATGAGCCAGTTGTTGCTGCGAATGAGGAGATATCGTCCCAGATGTTTGGAACTAATGCCGCACGAGTTATACTTTGAGATATGATAGAAGATCACTAGTCATCAAAGATGAAAGACTAGAACATGCGATTCATTGCCTACCCCGATGCGAGGTCATCAGATTGATTGATTCCAGCTAGGGACGACTTCATGTAGGTACGTTGAGTGTCGATAGAGGCGATCGAATGTCAGGGACCCATTTTCCAAGTTAATGTATTCGGAAAACAATGCAAGTAATTCTACGGACCCTCTAGAAGAATGAAACCCTAACTCAACATAATGACCATGGAACGCCGGTGAACCTTAGGGTTTGCGGCAGTTCAGCGGTGCCATTAGAGAGGCTTGGGTTTTTCCTTCTACGGTTGGTCCATAGGTGTTGTGGCATATATTCGATACTATTAAACAGTACCCAAGATGTTGAGCTCTTGGGGGATCATGGAACCTTGAAAAATCGATCGAAAATTTCGACATAATTCGGATATCATGTGATGGGATATATTGCTTGGGAGACTCCAGATATGAGTATAGCCATTGGAGCGCAGTCTATGCAACCACGAGAAGACGAGTCCGAATCAGTCGACATTAGAGAAAAGTGGAGTAAGAGGTTCGTACGAGATCGTGACAAGATGACGTCCCACTCCGCTAACATCAGAGAGCTGATATGCATACAGAGGCGTTGAGATATGAACAGTTTCCAAGGAGGAGTTGTGCAGAGAACGCAGATGTATAGAAGAAGAGAAAGGATTATGCTAGAGTACTAGCCTCCATACAGTTCGGCATAGGCGAGATAGGAAGAGACCCTGAGCAAGTTCTTCCCAGGACACTGCTGCAATGAGATTTACACCGAGGATCGGATGTGTGACGTATATTGAGAGGACCAGAGACCGACGCCAGAGACATGCCGCTTGATGAGTGGTCATGCTAATTGGCCGTGAGAGGACCAGATGAGTACTAGAGCGGATCGTTTCCGTTGGCACACCGGACCGGGCCGACGAGCCGAAGGATTGCGAGAAGATGCCAGACCGTGAGCAGGAGGCAGCGGATGTTCTTGCTTTTCCAGTTTTGGACGTGCCTACACTTTTCGATATTGTAGGAGGTGTACCTCAATGTCAATTGTTGCGATTCGCGTTTGTGATCCGAGTATCACGCTTATATCGCTTGGATTTGAGTTTTGATAATTGGACTTTATGGTATTGTTTTCGTGCACCATGGCCGCACCTACTGAGTATATACGTTTTGTGCATAGTTGTTGCACTTGAGATATGCTTTATACACCGTTGTGTTGATTTATGATTTGTGCAGGTTTATTGCACTTGATTCAGTTTTGTGCCTTGGCTGCACATGTTTATGATTTCATGGATTGCATACAGCTGATTTGATTTTTGTGCAGGTGGTATGCACTCGATTTGGTTTTTGCACTCGGTATAGCTTAAATGTGCTTGCAATGCATGGATACGTGTTTTGTGCATGCAGTTGCACGCGTCATGATTTTATACACCTTGGCACACTCGGTGTTGCTTTTTATACGCATTTGAGTTATTGATGCATTTCCATGCGCATGTTGCACCGGATTTGTATTTTGTGCAGTTGTTGCACTAGGTTTTTACGCTATGTATTGTTACACCATATTGTATTTCATGCACTGGATGCACTGTATTTGGTATTTCGAGTACTGGATGCATTGCATTTGGTATTCCGTGCACTGGATGCACTGTACTCGGCATTTCGTGCACTGGATGCACTGTATTCGGTATTTCGTGCAATAGATGCACTGTATTCGGCATTTCCTGCACTGGATACACTGTATTTGATATTTTATGCACTGGATGCACTGGAGTTGGTATTTTGTGCACTTAATGCACCATATTTGTATTTTTGTGCGATAGTTGCACTGGATAGAGATTTTGTGCACCACAGTTGCACTCGACTTCGATTGATGACATTCGAGATGTTGATTTTGATTCCATGCCTGATATTTTGAGCGATTTATTTGTATGATTGAGATTTTGTGCACCACAGTAGCACTTGATTTTGATTTGATATCATTCGAGATGTTGATTTTGATTTCATGCCTATGGTATGCAAGTGATTTGACTTATGCTTTCGGCATAGTTTTCATACACTTTTAGTATTTTGATTCGAATTTGTGCACGCTGATGCACATGGTTATGAGATTATATACCACGGTATACCTAATTTGGATTTGGATTGAGATGTGTTGTATACCGCCGATTTCGATTGTGATATTCGATATTGTTTTCATACACCTTTTGCACTGGATTTGGATTCTTGCGCATATTTGGGTGCTTGATGCGATTTTAATGCACACCAGATGCACTCAATCGAGATTCGTCATGCATATCAGATGCATCTGGTTTTGGCTGTCAGGCACACTAGTTGCCCTTAACTGGTGTTCGTATACACATGTTGCACATAGATTTTGTTTCGGTGCACATGTATGCACATTTCATTGATTTCGATTTCCGTGCGCACCAGATGCACATGGCATTCATGTACCTATTTTGGCTTTGATTTTCCTGTGAGATGATGTTTATGATATTTACTATTTGGTATAGTAGCTAGGCATGACTAGTCAGAGGACAGTACCTGAGTATATTTTTGCATGCATCGATAGTTATCGAAGGGATTTCCAAGAGAGAGCTAGTCTCCGTATTCACCTACAGGCCTGAGATGACACGAAACGTTTAAAAACAAGGAAACCCTTCTAAATTATTTTCAAAAATGGCGGGATGTACATTTTAAACAAAGGATAAGTACATATATAGTTATTTTCTTATAATAGATGTACGCCACTGTGCCGCGATACGCGCATCGCCCAGCAACATGAAAGGTTTGGCATGCATTTCTTTCTGATGTTTACATGTATAGTTTTGATGTTACTGTAACACCCTAGAATGCGATTAGGGGTTATTATGCTTTAATGTGGGGGTTTTAGTAAGAAGTTTACCAAATCGGTTTTCAAATATTTTATAAGATTTAAAGAACATTTTATTAGAATTTATTTGGGCTTGCACACATATGTGCATGTAAATTTGGGCTAAGATTAGGGTTAAACCATGTTTAGGTAGCCATGGCAAACTAAAACATTTCATTAGGTTAATATGAAGTAATTAAGCGTATTAGTTTTTTATTTTAAATATAATTTGTTTTGGGGTTGACTTGTGAATGGGAGAGAGAGGGGGGGAATGATGGCATGAGGCATGCTTGGTAATCATGATGAGAGAGGGGGGGAAAAGGGGGTTGACTCTCATCTCTCATTTCTTTTTCCAAACCACTCATTATCACATCTCTCCCTCTTATTCTTTTTCCTACTCACACACACTCAGCAGCAGCAGCAAGCAGCAGCAACAGAAGCAGCAGCAAAGTAGCAGCAGGAGCAAGCAGCAGCAGCAGCAACAACACACACACACACCCTTCTTCTCTTCTTCTTCTTCTTCTTCTCTCGCATCCTAGGACCAACTTGAGGTATAATGTTAAACTTAATTTCCATTTTTGCTAGACTTATAGTTATTTAGCTTAAAAATCTTGGTTAAGTAGTGAAATGGGCTAACTTTGTATTTTGTGTGGAGTTTCGGGTAAAATGGGAATGTTGTGTCTTAATTAGCTTAATTAGGTGTTATTTGTGCTGTGTAAACCAAGAAGTGTCACTAGATTTCAGTAAAACACCTTAAAGTCCCAAATTTGAAGTTTTAATACGGTTTGAATCATGTTTAAGATACAAGTGACCTGCTATATCTGTGATCATTTTCTTGGTTAGCAAACATGTTCAGATTAGTGTGTAGGATTTCGTTCCCGTTTCCCTCCCTAAAATCCGGCGACATTCATTGTTTTTCCGGCGTCGCCGGCCCACCTGATGAGTTGGGTGTTGGCGCTTTGCTGAGTGGTGTCTGTGTATATTTTTCTGTGTTTGGTATTGTTTGGTTTTTGGGTTTTTGCTGTGGGCTAAATCTGGGATACTTTAGTTAGTTTTAGTGTTTTGTGGGCTTTGATGATAATTTGATGGTTAAGTTGGAGAATAGGGTAAGTCAGGGTTTTTAAGGTTAGATTAGCTCTAGTGTATGCTGTTGGTATCACTTGATTCTTGTAATTTCATCTAATTTCACAAGTGTACCATAATGTTGTAAATTAAGTGTTTTAAAACGTTTTTAAAACTAAACTTTAGGATACTAGAATCTGCTGTATCTGGGATAATATTTTTGTAAGCAAACAAATATATTAGGCTATACTTTGTGTTAGAAATATAGTGTAGAAACCTAGGCCTTTTCCACTTGAATTTGGCCGATATCTTACATAGGGTGGCCGACCCAATTTTGTGGGATCTTGTTGAATTTTTGCAGGTTGTTGTCAGTAGGTATTGTAAGAGGTTTGGTCATGTTTGTTTTTCTTGTTTTTGCTCCAGATGAAATCGGGGACCTTTTACCTATAACTAGCGTAGCGGGACTTGCGCGACACGTACGATACGAGTCGAGTTGGTGTGCTGGGTGTCACAACGTGTCATGGTGGTTTTTGACGTATGCACACACGTTACGTATACACACGCGTTTAGCTAGCGACGCTAGTTTCTCGTATAATCTTGATATTGCATTTTTGCAGGATTGTGCCTTATGTGTGTTGCTTTGTGTAAATTCTAGGTTTGCAGGCGGGGACATCGGACGCCGCGGAGAAAGGAAAATAGGTGGTCGGATACACCTAACACCAGGACACCGGTGAGTAGATGTACACATCTACGGGGGAAATCGTATAGAGGGCGCGAGGGGCCCGATAGTTTTAAAACTTCTAGTAGTACAGTCATTGCGTGTAGTTCCCCGTTATTCATTCTGCTGCATTGCATGATCCTTATATCCCTATATGTGTTAGTTCATTATACCGAACCCTTGAACCATATTACACCATTATCATGAGTTATGCGGCACTAGTACTATTTAACTTGCTAAATTGAGAATGTAAAACTATTACACCATTATCATGTGTTATGCGGCACAAGTACTATTTAACTTGCTAAATTAAGAATGTGAAACTATTACACCATTATCATGAGTATGCGGCACGAGTATAAACTAACTTGCTAAATTAAGAAATTATATTCATTGTATCATGATTCATGTACAGTTTTCTTGCTACATATTGCAGTTCGTATTGTCAATACCATAGCCTCATTCTAGCTGACATGCGTGCTTATGGTGATTTTCTGAGGATTTCTGCACTAGAGATTTATGAGTTTTTGGGGGAAAACCGCAAGGGTTTAATAAACCAGATATCATTTTTAAATATTGCAAGTTGCGGTTTTCTCGTAATTGATATATGTGTCGTTCACCATAGGTTTTCTGTTAGCTTTCGAGACCCGATTCGAGGAGTAGGATGAACTGTTTCGTGTACATGGTAGGCCCGGTAAAGTACCCTGGGGCAAGAAGATCGAGTTGTAGACGATGAGCCTGGCAGGAGCAGACTACCTAACGGTGATTGTTGGCGCGGCGGATATCCAGAGGATACCGACCGTGGTCGTGAGATATTGAGATATTGATACTTTGATATGGGCCAGCCAGACGGCTGGGGCCCGAGATATTATGATACCGATACTTGAGATTTTGAGAAAGTCGTTTGATGTGTCGATACTGGACACGGATTTCTGTTGATTCCATTGATATTATGTTAATATTTCAAAAGAGTTTTTCTAAGATGAGAATAATGATTTTTCTCATATCAATATATTCAGATCACTGGTTAAAATTGATTCATGTTACATACATTCCTGCTAATACATCATGACAAATTATCATTGTTAAATTGATTCATGTTACATACATACCTGCTAGTACATCATGCCAGATTAGTATTGTTAAATTGATTCATGTTACATATATACCTGCTAGTATATCATGCCAGATTAGTATTCTAAAATTGATTCATGTTGCATACCTACCTGCTAGTACATCATGCCATATCAGTATTGTTAAGTTATGACACTTCACGTACATGCTTACGATAGCCTTTATAGATGTTGCTTATTACTCACGAGTTGGCAACTCACCCCCGTTGTGCCACAGCCTTTTTGCAGGTCCGATCCGTCAACACTGTGGCGGCAGACGCACTTCATCCTTTTGTTCCTTTTGCGTGGATTTGAGACTTTTGCTCGTAGGTGGGTTGTGAGATTATTTTGTTTCCACCTTGTATATTTATTATATCTAGAGTACTCCATCTACTGTACCTGCTACTTGTATTGATGTATATTGACCTAGAGACGAGACAGTGAGATTGTGGACATTTATGTTGTTTCTCTGGGTCGAGCCCACTTGAGCCGACGTAATGCTTATTACTTGGGTTTTTACATGCTTATTTTTGTACAGTAATGATTTTTATTGCGTGTGATGTTGAGACCACTTTTGGCGAAGAGCTAGCTCCCGCTTGCAGATGTCTTATTCATGTTATATGTTTATTCGTGATTTATACCCGTTTGGGGCCAGTTGTTACAAAGGAGACTCTGCCGAAATTTTTTGAAAATATGATGTTGTTTTTAAAGATTTTGATGCAACTTATATGGTTTTCCTTCACTCTACTGCTTAAATGGGTTTTGATTTCTGGGCTTTAGCTTACTTAGATTACGTATGCCTCGAGACGTTTCGTAATTTAAGTGCCAGTCACGTTCTGTGCCTTTTCGGGTCATGACAAAGTTGGTATCAGAGCGATAGGTTTTACCTTTATGAGTATAGGATGACCATTGGTAGATGGAGTAAGTGACTTAAGTAGGGTAACGTAGCGTGTGTATGTCCGCGGCATACTTGCGATACAGTAATCTGCCTAGGTGACTTTAGGATATACTTTCTTGAAATTCCTTCTTCAATTCCGTGTATCCTATGATTCTATTGCACTATTCCTATTATCCTGTTTCAGGTACCAGCCACTATGCCACCGAAGGCTACGAGAGCGTAGAGGGCTGCCGCCCGAGGTGAGATCCGGTCAAGCTCGTCCGAGACGAGGACCAAGCAGGACGGTATACCTACCCTTCAGGGATAGAATGATCCACCTTTCCTAGGCCGCATGGATAGGCTAGAGTCTGGTATGCAGGAGTTACGACAGATAGTGTGAGGTATGCAAGAGTTACGACAGATGGTGGGATCCTTAGTCTAGGCAAGTCGTGCACCGAGATGGGAGAACGTACCTACCACAGCACAAACTACGATTGTACCTGCTGCCCAGACAGTTGCTCCTACTAATACTGTGGCTATTCCAGTATCACTACAGGATTTCATAAGGCTGAGACCCCCAGTCTTCACCGGCATAGATGCAGTAGAGGATCCGCCGACATTCCTTGACAAATTAGCTTGGATTTGCCGTTCGCTCAGATGTTCCGACGATAGATGGGTGATGCTTACGAGTTTCCGTCTAGAGGGCCTTACGCAGACGTGGTGTGAGTCGGTCAAGAGAGGTCGAGCTGCAAGTCTACCTCCTATGACTTGGGATGAGTTCACAGCAGTATTTCTAGCCCGTTTCCTTCCCGAGAGCGTTTGTGATGCTTGAGCTCGTAGTTTTGAGGCTTTGCGCAAGACTCTATGGATGACAGTGTCCGAGTATGATATCCAGTTTACGCAGTTGTCCAGATATGCTCCGTACTTGGTTGATACTGAAGCGAAGAGGGTAAAGAGGTTTATGCAGGGACTCGACACACAGTTATTCCTTTCCATCGGCGCCCAGCACTTCGACACTTATGTAGCTGTTATGGATACGGCCTTACGGATGGAGGCACGCATTTCAGGGACTTCGGTCGTTTCTGGGCCGAAGAGGATTCGTACCGATATGTCAGCTCAGAGGCATCGTGACAGATTCTTTTCGAGAGATGGTGGCGGCAGAGGAGTCAGACGGGGTCAGCTATTTGGTTCTTATCCGCAGGGCTAGCAAGCATCGCCAGGATGTTTTTGGTGCGGGAGTCCATACCATCGTATCAGAGACTGTATGGTGAGACGACAGGGAGTGGCGACAGTTCCACACATGACTTTACCACCTTCACCACCTCCACAGAGGGCTCAACTTCCTACCCCCGATGGTGCTCCATGTCAGTTAGACGCCCCCATAGGCCGTGGACGCGGCGGTCCTATTCAGAGAGGACGAGGAGGCAGAGGCCGCGGTAGAGGACAGCCAGCTATTGGTGGAGGACAGGCCCGAGTATTCGCTTTGACTCCGCAGGATGCGTAGACATCCAATGCCGTTGTGACAAGTACCTTGCCAGTATGTTCTTTCGACGCGCGAGTATTATTCGACCCAGGTTCTAAACATTCGTATGTATCTACACACTTTGCACCGATGTTGGACTGTGAGTCTTCGTCGTTAGATCAGCCGCTTGTGGTTATTACTCCGGTAGGCGAGTCGTTTGTCGCTCGTTTTGTGTTTCGATTGTGTTCCGTTCGTATCGGGGAGAGGGATTCATCGGTTGATTTGATTCTCCTCGATATGTTGGACTTTGATGTGCTTCTAGATAAGGACTGGCTAGCCACTTGTTATGCATCTGTGGACAGCCGTGAGAAGGCAGTCAGATTTCGCTTTCTAGGGGAGCCAGTTCTTGTGATTCAGGGAGACCGAAGTGTCACCTTTCCCAGCTTGATTTCGTCTCTTCGCACCGGTCAGCTCTTGCAGAAGGGATGTCAGGGATTCTTAGCATATGTTTGTGATACTCGAGCTGCAGAGGTTCCTTTGGACCGGATCCCGATTGTTGGTAAGTTTCCTGATGTTTCCCTTACAAGCTTCCTGGGATACCTCCTGAGCGCGATATTGCTTTCTGCATTGACTTGATTCCCGGCTCGGGGCCTATTTCCATACCGCCTTATCGGATGGCCCCGACGGAGCTTATAGAGCTGAAGGATCAGTTGCAGGATTTGTTATATAAAGGGCTTATTCGACCTAGTGTATCTCCGTGGGGTGCACCTGTCCTGTTCGTCAAAAAGAAATATGGCAGTTTGCGCTTGTGCATTGATTACCGCCAGCTGAAAAGGGTTACCGTACGGAACAGATATCCCTTACCACGTATCGATAATTTTTTCGACCAGCTTCAGGGTGCGGGATACTTTTCGAGGATTGACTTGCGATCGGGTTACCATCAGTTGCGGGTGCGGCAGGAGGATATTCCGAGGAAGGCTTTTCGCACACGTTATGGGCACTGTGAGTTTTTGGTGATGTCGTTCGGACTCACCAATGCACCAGCCGCGTTTATGGATTTGATGAACCACATTTTCAGGCCGTATGTAGATCTGTTCATAATCGTATTTATTGACGACATTTTGGTGTATTGCCGGAGCCGAGAGGAGCACGAGCAGCATTTGCAGATCACGTTGCAGACGTTGAGGGAGCATCAGCTGTCCGCGAAATTCTCCAAGTGCGCGTTTTGGCATGACAGCGTTGATTTCTTTGGTCACATGACTACGAGAGATGGAATATGTGTAGACCCGAAGAAGATCGAGACCGTTCAACATTAGCCCAGACCAGCATCAGTTATAGAGATCCGCAGCTTTCTAGGCCTGGCTAGCTACTACCGACGATTTGTTCAGGACTTCTCCCGTATCGCTGCACCGTTGACCGGGTTGACCCGGAAGGGAGTTCCTTTTTATTGGACCGAGGCGTGCCAGCATAGCTTCCAGCAGTTGAAGACTAGTCTGATTACTGCACCAGTGTTGTCATTGCCTTCGGGATCAAGGGGATTCGTAGTTTGTTATGGCGCTTCTCGAGTGGGACTAGGTTGCGTGTTGATGCAGCACGACAGAGTTATCGCGTATGCTTCTCGGCAGCTGAAAACACATGAACAGAACTATCCTATGCACGATTTAGCTTCAGGCTGCAGTGGTGTTTGCACTCAAGATCTGGAGACATTACCTATACGGCGAGTCGTGCCAAATATTCACGGACCACAAGAGCATGAAGTACATATTTCAGCAGCGAGACTTGAATCTGAGACAGCGCCGTTGGATGGAGCTGGTCAAAGACTATGATTGCGAAATCCTTTATCATCCGGGCAAGGCGAACGTAGTGGCAGATGCTTTGAGTCGGAGGCCCGGAGGTGGTTTATCTTATTTGAGTGCCGTGCAGAGGTAGTCGTCAGCAGATTGGCAGATTCTCTACGACGGCTGAGTGCAGTTCGAGTTCACTCCGACCGGGGGATAGCTTGTGCATATTCATGCACGTCCGCAGTTGCTTGACCATATTCGCAAGGCACAGCCAAGTGATGACCGTCTTTCAGAGATCATGGAGCAGATTAGACAGGGCAGAGATTCCGATTTCATGATCGATGATCAGGGAGTACTGCGATTTGGGACTCGATTATGCGTACCAGATTCTGAGGGACAGCGGCGTGAGATTCGTGAGGAGGCGCATAGATCGGTATACAGCGTTCATCCAGGTTCCACCAAGATGTACCACGATCTGAGAGATTTTTATTGGTAGGACGGAATGAAGAGGGACGTCACAGACTTCGTGTCGAGATGACTGATTTGTCAGCAAGTCAAGGCCGAGCACCAGAGGCTCGCTGGAGAGTTGCAACCTTTGCCCATTCCGGAGTGGAAATGGGAGCAGATTTCTATAGACTTCATTGTGGGTCTACCCAGGACCAGTTGAGGGTATGACTCCATTTGGGTGATCGTGGATCATTGACTAAAGCGGCACACTTCCTGCCAGTGAAGAACACTTTCGGTTTTGCTCAATATGCCCAGATTTACATCGACGAGATCGTACGGTTTCATGGCGTCCCGAATTGTATCGTGTCAGACCGAGGCACCCAGTTTACCAGCCGACTATGGCAGAGACTTCAGGAGGCGTTGGGCACCCGTTTGAGTTTCAGCACGGCATTTCATCCACAGACCGACGGCCAGTCAGAGCGGACTATCCAGACTCTTGAGGACATGCTCCGAGCGTGCGTATTAGACTTCGGTGGTAGCTGGGATCATCATTTACCCTTAGTGGAGTTATCCTACAACAATAGCTTCCAGGATACTATTCCGATGGCACCTTTCGAGGCCTTGTATGGGAGGAGATATAGATCGCCCGTCTGTTGGACAGAGCTCAACGAGAGCAGTATTTTGGGGCCGCAGATCATGCAGCAGACGACCGAGAAAGTACAGTTGATTCGAGATTGAATGAGAACGGCTTAGAGCAGGCAGAAATCGTATGCGGACAGGCGCCATCGCAGACTAGAGTTCGCAGTTGGCGATCATGTTTTTCTAAGGGTCTCTCCGATGAAGGGCGTAATGAGATTTGGGCGAAAAGGAAAGCTTAGTCCCAGATTTGTGGGTCCCTTCGGTATTCTCGAGCGTGTCGGCGCAATTGCATATCGTTTGGGTCTTCCACCCATCTTTTCGGATGTTCATCCTGTTTTCAATGTGTCGATACTTCGTAGATATTTTCATGACCCTTCTCATATGATTCAGCACCAGACCGTTCAGCTTGAGCGCGATCTTTCGCTCACCGAGCAGCTAGTAGTGATATTGGATCGACGGGTGAAGAAATTTCGATCAAAGGTCTTTCTATCTTTGAAGGTTCTTTGGCGCAGCCCGAATGGTGATGAGACCTCTTGGGAGGCCGAGTGCGAGATGCGGAAGAAATTCCCTCATCTCTTTGAAGGTACGCGTAGCTATATTTTAAATTCGAGGATGAATTTTCTTTAAGGGGGGAAGATTGTAACATCCTAGAATGCAATTAGGGGTTATTATACTTTAATGTGAGGGTTTTAGTAAGAAATTTACCAAATCGGTTTTCAAATATTTTATAAGATTTAATGAACATTTTATTAGAATTTATTTGGGCTTGCACACACATGTGCATGTAAATTTGGGCTAAGTTTAGGTTTAAGCCATGTTTAGGTAGCCATGGTAAACTAAAACATTTTATTAGGTTAATATGAAGTAATTAAGTGTATTAGTTTTTATTTTAAATATAATTTGTTTTGGGGTTGACTTGTGAATGGGAGAGAGAGAGAGGGGGAATGATGGCATGAGGCATGCTTGGTAATCATGATGAGAGAGATGGGGAAAGGGGGTTGACTCTCATCTCTCATTTCTTTTTCCAAACCACTCATTCTCACATCTCTCCCTTTCATTCTTTTTCCTACACACACACACTCAGCAGCAGCAAGCAGCAGCAGCAAAAGCAACAGCAGCAGCAGCAAAGCAGCACCAGCAACAGCAACAACACACACACCCCTTCTTCACTTCTTCTTCTTCTTCTTCTCTTCTTCTTCTCTCGCATCCTCGGACCAACTTGAGGTATAATGTTAACTCAATTTCCATTTTTGCTAGACTTATAGTTATTTAGCTTAAAAATAAAGTTTAAGTAGTGAAATGGGCTAACTTTGTATTTTGTGAGGAGTTTTGGGTAAAATGGGAATGTTAGGGCTTAATTAGCTTAATTAGGCGTTATTTGTGCTGTGTAAACCAAGAAGTGTCACTAGATTTCACTAAAACACCTTAAAGTCCCAAATTTGAAGTTTTAATACAGTTTGAATCAAGTTTAAGATACAAGTGACCTGCTATATCTCTGATCATTTTCTGGGTTAGCAAACATGTTCGGATTAGTGTGCAGGCCTTTTAGAGTAGTGTGTAGGATTTCGTGCCCGTTTCCCTCCCCAAAATCCGCCGACGTTCCTTGTTTTTCCGGCGTCGCCGGCCCCCCTAATGAGTTGGGTGTTGGTGCATTGCTGAGTGGTGTCTGTGTATGTTTTTCTGTGTTTGGTATTATTTGGTTTTTGGGATTTTGCTGTGGGCTAAACAGGGATGGTTTAGTTAGTTTTAGTGTTTTGTGGGCTTTGATGATAATTTGATGGTTTAGTTGGATAATAGGGTAAGTCAGGGGTTTTAAGGTTAGATTAGCTCTAGTGTGTGCTATTGGTATCACTTGATTCTTGTAATTTCACCTAATTTCACAAGTGTACCATAATGTTGCAAATTAAGTGTTTTAAAACGTTTTTAAAACTAAACTTTAGGATACTATAATCTGCTGTATCTGGGATAATATTTTTGTAAGCAAACATATATATTAGGCTATACTTTGTGTCAGGAATATAGTGTAGAAACCTGGGCCTTTTCCACCTGAATTTGGCCGATATCTTACCTAGGGTGGCCGGCCTAATTTTGTGGGATCTTGTTGAAATTTTGCAGGTTGTTGTCTGTAGGTATTGTAAGAGATTTGGTCTTGTTTGTTTTTCTTGTTTTTGCTCCAAATGAAATCTGGGACCTTTTACCAATAACTTGCGTAGCGGGACTTACGCGACACGTACGATACGAGTCGAGTTGGTGTGCTGTATGCCACATCATGTCGCGGTGGTTTTTGACGTATGCACACACGTTACGTATACACACGCGTTAAGCTTACGACGCTAGTTTCTCATATAATCTTGATATCGTATTATTGGAGGATTGTGCCTTATGTGTGTTGCTTTGTGTAAATTTTAGGTTCGCAGGCGGGGACGTCGGACGCCGCGGAGAAAGAAAATACACCTAGTACCAGGACACCGGTGAGTAGATGTACACATCTACGGGGAAAATGGTATGGATGGCGCGCTGCGCCCGATAG
This sequence comes from Agapanthus africanus, assembly GCA_030015575.1. Taxonomy (NCBI): domain Eukaryota; kingdom Viridiplantae; phylum Streptophyta; class Magnoliopsida; order Asparagales; family Amaryllidaceae; genus Agapanthus; species Agapanthus africanus. The sequence goes on along the minus strand of CM057350.1, from coordinate 395,314,442 downwards.
TTTTAAAACTTCTAGTAGTACAGTCATTGCGTGTAGTTCCCCGTTATTCATTCTGCTGCATTGCAAGATCCTTATATCCCTATATGTGTTAGTTCATTATATAGAACCCTTGATCCATATTACACCATTATCATGAGTTATGCGGCACTAGTACTATTTAACTTGTTAAATTGAGAATGTGAAACTATTACACAATTATCATGAGTCATGCGGCACAAGTACTATTTAACTTGCTAAATTGAGGATGTTAAACTATTACACCATTATCATGAGTATGCGGCACGAGTAAAAACTAACTTGCTAAATTATGAAATTACAATCATCGTATCATCATTCATGTACAGTTTTCTAGCTACATATTGCAGTTCATATTGTCAATACCATAGTCTCATTCTAGCTGACATGCGTGCTTATGGTGATTTTCTGAGGATTTCTGCACTTGAGAGTTATGAGTTTTTGGGTGGAAACCGCAAGGATTTAATAAACCAGATATCATTTTTAAATATTGCAAGTTGCGGTTTTCTCGTAATTGATATATGTGTCGTCCACCATTGGTTTTCTGTTAGTTTTCGAGACCCAATTCGAGGAGTAGGATGAACCGTTTCGGGTATATGTTTGGCCCGGTAAGGTACCTGGGGTAAGAAGATCGAGTTGTAGACGATGAGCCTAGCAGGGGCAGACAACCTACCAGTGATTGTTGGAGCGGCGGATATCCAGAGGATACCGACCGTGGTTGTGAGATATTGAGATATTGATACTTTAAGATGGGCCAGCCGGACGGCTGGGGCCCGAGATATTGTGATACCGATACTTGAGATTTTGAGATAGTCGTTTGAGGTGTCGATGCTGGACACAGATTTCTGTTGATTCCATTGATATTATGTTAATATTTCAAAAGAGTTTTTCTAAGATGAGAATAACGATTTTTCTCATATCAACATATTCAGATCATGGGTTAAAATTGATTCATACTACATACATACCTGCTAGTACATCATGATAGATTATCATTGTTAAATTGATTCTTGTTACATACATACCTGCTAGTCCATCATGCCAGATTAGTATTATTAAATTGATTCATGTAACATACATACCTGCTAGTATATCAAGCCGGATTAGTATTGTAAAATTGATTCATGTTGCATACCTACCTGCTAGTACATCATGCCATATCAGTATTGTTGAGTTATGACACTTCGCGTACATACTTACGATAGCCTTTATAGATGTTACTTATTACTCACGAGTTGGCAACTCACCCCCGTTGTGCCACAGCCTTTTTGCAGGTCCGATCCGTCAGCACTGTAGCGGCAGACGCACATCATCATTTTGCTCCTTTTGCCTGGATTTGAGACTTTTGCTCTTAGGTGGGTTGTGAGATTTTTTGTTTCCACCTTGTATATTTATTGTATCTAGAGTACTCCATCTACTGTACCTGCTACTTGTATTGATGTATATTGACCTAGAGACGAGACAGTGAGATTGTGGACATTAATATTGTTTCTCTGGGTCGAGCTCACTTGAGCCGACGTGATGCTTATTACTTGGGTTTTTACATGCTTATTTTTGCACAGTAATGATTTTTATTGCGTGTGATGTTGAGAACGCTTTTTGCGAAGAGCTAGCTCTCTCTTGGGGATGTCTTATTCATGTTATATGTTTATTCATGATTTGTACCCGTTTTGGGGCCAGTTTTTACAATGGAGACTCTGCCGAAATTTTTAGAAAATATGATGTAATTTTTAAAGATTTTGATGCGACTTATATGGTTTTCCTTCACTCTATTGCTTAAATAGGTTTTGATTTCTGGGCTTTGGCTTATTTAGATTACGTACGCCTCGAGATGTTTCATGATTTAAGTGCCAGTCACATTCCGTGCTTTTTCTAGTCGTGACAGTTACATGTATGGTTTTGATGTATATCATGATTGGTTTCGTTTTGGGCTTTAACATTGATGTCTTCGCCATGACTCCGATGATTGCGGGATGCTTGACGGAGTTTTGATTTGGAGTTATCTGCTCATTGTTCATGCGCATGCATTGCGCTATGATGCGTTTTATGTATTTATGATTTCGGAACCCCGACGACTTAGTCTTTTTTCTGAAATTTTTTAGTATTTGAGGGGTTTTAATTTAAATTCAGGGACCGAATTTCTTTAAGGAGGGAAGATTGTAACATTTCAGAAAAATAAAATATTATTTTTGGGAATTTTTATAATTAAATAATGAATATATTGAATATTTTAATAAGGCGGTATAATTAAATACCGATAAATGGGGAAAATTTGGAAAATTATAGAAATTACTAAAAAGTGGATTTTTTATGTGATTTATGCAAATTATGAAATTTTATGATTTATTATACACTATTTTAATGCTAATCGCGATTAAATATCGCTAATCGGGTATTAAGCGTGTTTTGTGCACATGACATGCACATGTCATTTTTAACACTTGTTACATTTTATCATGGCCTTACTTTATTCTTCATGCTTGATTTGGGTTTTATTATGAGAAGAGAAAAGAAAAGAAAAAAAAATGAATATAGTAAGAGGTATGGGCATGAGAGAGGGAGAGGGATGTGAGGGGGTCAACCTTGGTCTAGGTCTCATTCCACTCTCTCATTTTCTCTCCTTCATTCTCTCTCCCCTCAACTCCCTTGGCTGCCCTCTTCCTCCCCCATCTCTTCAACCCTCAAAACAACCCCAAAACAAACCCAAAACCCCATCTCCATTTCACAAAAAGCATGCACAAGCTCAAGGGAAGCACATTGGACCAAGGAAAAACAAATTTTGAGGACTTTGGGCAACTCAAGAATTTTCTTAAGTTGCAAATTGAGCTAATTTCTACACCCTTAGAATAGTATTAAAATTCCTTAGGCATCCATATATGTTTAGTATCGATATCGAGTGGTTTTGTGAACCTAGAAATTCCTAGATGAGGGTTTTGAGAAATTTTGTATTATAAAGCGTAATTGAGGTTAGTAGTGACCCTAAACCCCTATTAGTGATATCATATTAGACTAAAACCTAAGACTTAACCCCAGAATTCGAACTTAGAAACCCGATATCGGAAAAATTGTGGATTCTGTTAGAGTATAATGAAATCTGCTAACACCCGGGTGACCTGAAAAATATATAGCAAGTACAGTGATGTGTGCAGGTGACCAGACGACTATCCCTGAAACCCTAGCCCCTAACCCTCTACCCATGCCACAGAAAAATTCCTTCTGGCCGCAATTTGTGGCCAGACCTGGAGCAATAGGGTATGTGTTTGGTTCATGCCTCCATCTTAAGTAAACTAGACCTTCCATGTATGCAAAATTGGCTAATTTCACCTAGGGTAGAATTTGGGGCTATTTTCAAGAGTTGCTGTTTTGATTCGGGGTTTCGTTTTACGTATTATGAATTCTGGATTTTTTAATTGGTGTTGTATTCGATCACTTGACGTTTATACGTCGAAATCGAGTGTTATTTGGTGGTTTTGAAAGGCGTACTTCATAGGTTCTAACATATAGGCTTTTAACATGTCGTTTTGGTTTTGAATTGGGTTTTAATGCGGCACGATATGTGATGATGTGTAGGTACCCCACGAGGACTTCGAGACGACAAGAAAGCGTGTGGCGATGTCGGCAACGGCAAGCGAGAGCAGGTGAGTAGATTTATATCACGGGGGAAGTCGGGTGGATGGCGTATAGCACCCCCGCAAAGTTGTAAGAAATTATGTGATGTGATATAGATGTACATTTATGTGTTAATGAGAGATATAAACACTTAGCAAGAAAAGTTTTAGGAGATCATGGGTTAACGTTGGAGAGAATTGAGGAAAGTGGTTTAGTTGGTTTCTTAGTCGCGAACCCTAGAATGAGGTTGTTACCCATACACATGCACGCACGGGATATGGTTTTGGGTGTACAAGTTATATGTATGTGGATAGATGTGGATGCGTAGGTTTATAAATATACATATACGGGTACACGGATGATGGAGGATAGTATATGGTAATTGGAGATAAGTCGATGTGATAGGGCTAGATGCCGTGAGATCGGTGATGTGATTTGGTTCATACTATGAGACACGACATGATATTAGCGGATTGATGGGCGATGTGTATTCACACACATGCGTACGTATATGTTGATGATATTAGTATTGTACTAGACTTAGATCAGTACCCCCCTGTTCATGATATGTGATGATAAAGATATCAAATGAGTAATGAGATAAAAATGATATTTAACCCGTACCCAGATTTAAGATGCCGTACGATAGATTTACGGCACGAGATATAATTATGATGTTAGATCCGCACTCTTGACTCGAGGATGTCATATAATATATTGTATCGTACATGATACTATTGAGGCGAGATCACCGACTATTAGATATATATATAGGTCGATTCAGACTTAGGTGGATTCCCTTACCATTTTGAATGGGCTCGAGTCAAACTAGTTTTCAAAAGTTGAGAATTGTGAGTAATTTAAATACCAGACTGTATGACTCGTATATTGGGTAGGTATATTTTTCGGTGTTGCTGTTACTACATCACTTTCTGTATATTCATGATGTTTCATCGCATTGCATGCTCGTACATATGTTATCTGTATTTATTATGAAACCCTGCTGTCAGAACACCAGCACCATTACCGATGATGTGTATGTTCCACGTACACTTGCTTGCCGGCTCACACGTATCATCTTCGGTAATTGTCATGTCACGTACACCTTAGCGAATGCTATTCATTGACATAGCTTGCTAGTTGATAGTTGCAATATGCTATAGCTTTCATATGCTAGTTTAACTATTGCATTTATTACATGATATAAGATGCATTCATATATTCATTGGTCATGCAGTATTATGGCGATTTATGCTGGTATTCACTGTTTATTGGTATCATGATTTTGATGATTTCGGATCCTTCTTGAGATTTCCTAGATTTGGAAAGCGCATGTGAAAGTTTTATAAACTGATGATTTATTTTAAAAAGAAAAATGCGGTTTTCCTTGATATGATGAGTCATGTCCACCATGATGTTTTCTCGGTTCTGAAATGGTTTTCAAGACCCGATTCGAGGAGTTGGATGAACCGTTTGCGGGTACATGGTGGACTCGGTATGGTATCACGGGGCAAGAAGCTCGAGTTATAGACGATGAGCCCGGTAGGGGCAGACTGCCTACCGGTGAATGTTTGGCACGGCGGATATCCGGAGGATACCGTTCGTGGTCGTGTGATTGATGATATGGGCCGATCCGGACTGACGGAGCCCGAGGTATTGAGATATTGAGATTTGAGACACTGAGATATTGAGATTTGGTGATACAGGCCAGTCCGGATAGCCGAAGCCTGAGATATTGAGATTTATGTTTTGTGTCGATACTTGACACGGATTTCTCTTTTGGTTACATTGATGATACTCGATTTATATACATATACAGAAATCTCATTAAAGATAGAAAATAGTTGTCTCATTTATGATGTATTGTGTTACCATTAGTAATGCATTCATACATTATATATCTGATATGTTGTTATCTGAGGCACTAACACGAGCACGTGGTATTGCACTTATGTGTAGATGGATCATGATATTTATTTGAGGATATTACTCGATATGATCTAGGATAGCGTCATACATGCAATTTCTTACTCGTAGATGTTTTCTACTCACGAGTTGGCAACTCACCCCTGTTGTGCCACAGTTCCTTACAGGTTTTGCCGTACTTGTTTCGTTGTGGCTTTGCTGGCACACTGTTCCTTCCGGCTGATTGCTTTGGTAGGTGGGTTCACTTGCATCGTGACCACCATTGTATATTTTTTATTTCAGTTGTATCTAGTAAAACTCCGTCAACCAGACTTGTATATTTGATAGAACTAGAAGACCGGTGTTTATTTTTTCGACCTTAGAGTCGCGCTTGTATTATTATGGTTTTCTGGTGGATATGGGCTTTCTTTTGAGTTTTGATCCTCGCCCTTCGGCGTTGTATATTATATTGCTTGCGTGGTTATGACCGTCAATTGACGAAGAGCTAGCTCCTGCTTGGAGATGTCTTTATTCATTATATATGCTCTATCAGGTTTGTACCCGTTTGGGGTCAGTTTTTACAAAGGAAACTCTGCCGAAATTTTCAGAATAGACTTGAGATTTTAAAAATGCATACTTCGGCTTATGTTGTTAAACTTCTTGCTTTAAAATTGGTTTTCCTTCACTCTACTGCTTTACTTGGTTTGGATTTCTGAGTTTTGGCTTACTTAGATTACGTACATCTCGAGACGTTTCATAATTTAAGTGCCGGTCATGTTTCGTACTTTTCGGGTCATGAAACAATCGATCCTGGGGAGAATCACTGGATAGTTTCCAGAGTGGTAAGTACGACTGAACGTCAGTCATAGGGATTTTCTTTACCCTCAGTGGAGGGACGGTATGTTGGAAGAGTTCCAAGCTTGATACCGTGACACTAGATGATAAAAGCTGGATACATTGCTACCAAGGATGCTACCAAAGAGGCAGTCTGGATGTATATAAGTTCATGAGATGAACTTCGTTCCTACCATTGTGTGACAATGGAGTTGTGGCTTAGGCCTAGGAACCCCCGTCCCATCAGAGATCCAGACATATTCTTAGGCAGTATCACCTGATCATGGTGATGGTTGATCTCCAGGGAGATCGTGGTTAAAAGAGTAGACATAGAGGAGAACATGGCGGATCCACTAACAAAGGCTTATTCCCAGGAGAGACTTTTATGGGATGGTTGAGTATGAGATACTTCAACCACTGCTGATTGTTTGGTATTGGATACTACAACAGATAGCCCTAGTGCAAGTGGGAGATTGCTAGTTATATGTATGCCCTAGAGGACATTACTGTATATACGATGTATATTGTAGTGGATGCTTGGACATATATATGGAGGACTTTCTTGCTCGACATGATAGTATGCTATCTGGTTGCTCTTTATCTAAACATGTACAGTGATTGTCTCTATGTTACATGTTGATAAAGCCCTTAGGATTAGTACTTGATGTAACGTTTAAGAATTCGTTTTGTGTTTGTTTCTGTTTTTGGGTGAAATTCGTCGGTATTTTCTGTTTTATACCGATTGGGATCAAACTGCCATATAGACTTGCAAGCACCTAGTTTTGATAAAATAAAGCTAGTGCGCAAACTTTGGGAGTATATGGGACGTTTTGGTCCAATTTGAATTTTTCCCAATTTTAATGTTATTTTAATCCGGTTTGCACATTTTTGGAAAATCTTCACTTTGCATCTTTTCTTAAAATTTTTCTTAAGTTATCCTAACCACATAATATCTTATATGAGTGTGTGGCCTAGGTTTTAAGTGGAAAAAGAAAAGAAAAGAAATGAAAAGAAGATGCATGCATCTGTGAACTATTGGTGTGAATGCATTAAATGCTTGGGAATTGCTTGGAAACTTCTCTCTCTCTCTCCTTTCTCTCCTTGGCCGAGCTCTCTCTCCGCTCTCCTGCCTTGTGCATTATTTTCTCTCTTTTCCTCTCAAAAAAAAAAACGTTTACAAATCCTTCACAAATCCAAATTTCTTCACAAACTTCATCAAAATCATCACTTCTTCTCTTCTTCTTGCTTGAAGTGCACATGAGCTTGGATCCTTGTGTTCTTTCATATAGGTAATGATCCTTATCTCTTCTTTAGATAGTTTTTGTGCTTTGTTGTTTGATAGTTTCAGTTTAGAATGTTTAAATTAGGTTTTGTCGTGAAATATCGTATTTTTGTATCGGTTTGTGGTTTCTAGGGCCTGCTGTGATCCGGAAAGTTTACAGAGGAATTAAACATAGTGGTAGTGTTGTACTAGGGAACCTGGAGCACCACCTAGGAGATGGACCCCAGGCCACCGGCCAGGGCCGGCGACGGCATGAGGAGGGGCCGACGACGCCGGCCATGCTGGAGAGTTAGGGTTTGGGTCTTTTGTCTGTAGGTGTCTGCTATGGTTTGGGTTCTTCTGGTCATGTTTGTTTGTTTAGTTTTCATAGTAGGCAAAATCTGGGATCAAATATGTAGTTTCTAGTGTTTTGTGTCCGCGCGATACGTGATACGACACGGGTCGTGCACTTTGCGTGGTTTTTCTCTTAAGTTGTTTCTGTCGTGTCGCTACTCTCGTTAGCCACGATACGAACACTTAAGAGGTGGTTGTGTGTTGTTGTGTCGGTTAGGTGTAGCTTGTTCGTGTTTTAGAGTTATTATTAATATTTATATTGTTGTTGTTTATATGTTGCAGGTTCGCAGGCGGAGACTACGGACACTGCCACAGGGGGATACAGGTGGTAGACTTCATCTAGCTTGGAGTGTGGGCGAGTAGATTTAACATCTACAGGGGAATCGCCCGCATGGCGTTATGCGTCTGGGCTATAAATATTTACATTGTCGCATATTCTATGTCATGTTTAGAATTGCGCAATTACCTTCCTGCTTAGTGATAGTTGTGCTTGGACTAGTATTCTTAGGACACTGCACTATTATTGACGGCTCAGATTGCGAGAGCACTGATTGTATGCCACACACACCGTCAATAATTGCCATGTCGTACACAACCCACATTTAGAAATGATATTGTCTGGTTAGGGACATTGTGACATTGATACATATTTCTTATCGTTTATAACTTAGACTTTGATATGCCAGTTCCTGTTTACCTATAGGGTTTTGTACCATTAGTGTTAGGTACATACACACCTAGGGACATAGCTATAGGTGTACTTGCAGTTCATACTTTACTTATACCTGATAGGTATATCACATCATCATATAGGTAGATACTTATATTTCTGCTATACCATTCATGTGTTCATTTATATCAGGTGAATGCTATGCTTTTCTTTTATACGCTTTCATTACAATTTTTATGTTGCGTATATTTTATTCATGGATTATCGCATTGTTATATGGATTTTTCATGATGTTTTCTGGATTTGAGAACCGTGGTAGTTCATGAAATTATGCATACATTGAAAAACCCGGTTTCCTTGATATGATATTATAGCATCCACCATGAGATTTATCGGTGCTGATATATATACCCCATGCGAGGAGGCGTCGTGAGCCGTATGAGGGTACATGGTGGGGCCCGGAGGTACCACGAAGCAAGAACGTTGTCGCAGCGGGAGTCGACGTCGCGATGGAGGCGATGAGGCTTAGGGGAACCATACTTTCCGGTGACATTACCAGTGACTCGGCGGTTATCATAGGGATACCGTTGGGAGTCATGTACGTATGGATACGTGGAAAGACGGGGGTCAGAGCTAGGCACTCGTGCTTTTCGGATAGCGTGTGATACGTACTTATCAGGGGGCCAGTCATGGAGACAGCACCTGATGGATCAGTATTTCTGTGTCGATTCTTGGCACATTGGTTTCATGATATTTCTAATTACTCTTTTGTATATATAACAGGGGATTGAGCCGCTGTTATATATACCCTTACACGAATATTAGTGAAATGGGACGCTAATATATGTGTATTGCCCTCATCATATTTATTTATGTCATTATATTTAGGATGTTAGAACTGTGCTGGAGATTTGATTTGGGATATAATAGATTCATTGGGATTGGATGTTGATATTGTACATACGAGATATGTGAGATCCACTTGATGTTTTACATTTGATATATGTGAGATATACCTGATATTGTACATACTAGATATGTGAGATCCACTAGGTGATGTACCTTCGATTGATGCGAGATCTACCTGTTGTTGTACATTCGATACATATGCGAGATATACTTGATATTGTGCAGTTGAGGAGATGTGACACTTAGATGATATGGGAGCCAATTTGGGGGCTGATTTGAGGAATTGGGATTTGATTTGTCTTGCTGGATTGTGATCCTACCACGATGTCAGGATTCCGTGGAAATGACATATTTCACTCCATACCTCATCTTTATATACTTGTGCACTGTTCCATGTATTAGGAGTACCTGTGAGTGTACCTTTCATGAGTGTTGCACATTTACTTTCTCATATCCCCAGTGCATGATTATTGCATACTGTTGTCATATCATTATTGCTTTACATATTGGTGGTACTTGTTAGTGTAGTTTCCATTATTTCGTACTCATATGACCTGTTATTACTGCAATTGTCATATATTAGATTCATGCTGTACGTACATTCTTGCGATTACCTGTGTATGTTATTTACTATTCACGAGTTGGCAACTCACCCCCGTTGTGCCACAGGTATTGCAGGTGTTTCCCCAGAGTAGTCGAGGCTGGCTATTCACTTATCTATCATCTTTTGGCTGCGGATACCACTTCGCCTGATAGTGTGCAGTTTTGCCCAGGTGGGTTTTGTGGTTATCTGAGATTGTATTGTATATTCGTTGTATCTTGTACTCTCCATCTACTACCAGTATGTTGTGACTTAGAGACTTGGTGAGGACGATTTTGTATATTATTGTGGATTTGTGCCTTTATACAGTTTCCTTTCTTTTGTCTCTTATTTCTTCGCTACGGCGTCGTATATCTGTTTTAGTGTTTTTTTCCGCCGATGGGCGTGGATTTTGCTCCTGTTTGGGATGCTTTACTTTATATTTATGTTGTACCCTTTTTGGGGGCTTGTTTTATAAAGGAGGTGCTGCCAAAATTTTAAAGAAAAGTGGACTCTTTTAAAGAATTTGGGTTGTGATTTCAAATGTTTCCAAAACTTTTATTATCTTTTCCGTATTTTTATGGTTTAGATTTCTGGGTTTTGGCTTTCTTTTACTGCGTTACGTCTGGAGGCATTGCGTAGTATTAGGGCCGTCACGTGCCAATTTCGGGTCGTGACAAAGTTGGTATCAGAGCGTGGTTTTACCTTTCGGAGTGTAGGATGACCTTGGTATGATGGAGTAGATAACCTAAGAGGAGTAACGTAGTGTGTGTATGTCTGCAGCATACTCACGATGCAGTATTTCGCCTAAAGTGCCTAAGTACAAATTTCTTGAAATTCCTTCCTTGATGATTCATATCCTTGTGATTCGATTTCCTTGTTCTTATCGAATCCTATCTCTATTTATTGCCTTGCCGCCGATGACTATGGGGACTCAGAGTGATGTAGCAAGGGCCGAGGTCAGAGTTAGCTCGGGTGAGACGAGCACTGACCAGGATGGCACTCTTGTTGCACAGGTGCAGACGGACCAGCTTTCGACAGATCAGCTCGCTAGGCTTGTGGCAGAGATGCAGGACTTGCGCCAGACGATGAGATCATTAGTTGATGCCATTCGAGCGCAGCGACAGGAGGTTGACACCCCAGTTACTCAGTTGTTCCTTGGGATCAGCATGCAGCAGTCTGTCACCTACGTAGCACCAGTGGATGTAACCCCAGTCGACGGACACGTATTCCAGAGACTTTGCGAGTTCCAGGACGGTGGAGGACCCGTACAGGTGTGCCAGTCCAGGGACAGAGGTTCAGTCGTCGTGACAGGTTTCGTGCATGTCATGGGAGTACAAGAGGCTTGAGGCGAGGACAGTCATCTAGCTCTTATCCCCAGGATGGTCTGCAGTTTTCTTCCGGGTGTTATCGGTGCGGGAGTTTGGATCAGCGGGTTCGAGCTTGTACTGAGCCACGTAGTCGCGAGGCAGCTATACCGCAGAGTGGAGGATTTCAGCCAGTTGTGGGTAGAAGGCAGACTCGAGAGTTTGTTTCTACTCATCGGGACGCACTGGCGTCCAGTGCAGATTTGTCAGGTATCCTTGTTCTTGTTCTTTGGTTGTGCTTGTTGGTTTTTCGCACTTTGTGCCGTGGTGGGGACGAGGATCGTGTTAGTTAGATCAACCGTTTTGTTGTGTTAACTTCTGTCAGCGATTCTTTTGTTGCGCGACACGTATTTCAGTCGTATGCCAATCGGTGAGGAGATTTTGCCGTCATTGTGATCCTTCTAGAGATGTTGGATTTGACGTTCTCCTGGGCATGGATTGGTTAGCTACGTGTTAGGTGTCTGTGGACTACCGTGAGAAAACAGTCAGGATTTGTTTTCCCGGCGAGTCAGTTCTTGTTGTGCAGGTGGATAGTTGTGCCGCCTCTCACAGCTTGAATTCAGCCTTTTCCGCTAGTCAGCTTTGGAGGAGATGTCGTGGATTCTTGGCGTTCATTCGTGATACCGGAGCCACAGTGGATTTGTTGGACCGGGTTTCTATCTTGCAAGAGTTTTCCGACGATGTTCCAAGGGAGCTAGTGAAATTCAGGGAGCTTAAGGATCTGCTGCAGAGTTGTTTATTGGGAGTTTTGTGTGTCCGTGTGTTTCGCTTTTGGGAGCTCCTATTTCTGTTCGTCAAGGAGAAAGACGACAGACTTGCGGTTGTGGATTGATGGATCATCAATTGAACCGGCTTACGGTGCGGTTAGGTATCATTTACCTCGCTTTGACGATTGCTTCGATCAGCTCCAGAGTGCGAGACTTTTTCTAAGTTTGTTTGGGATCAGGTCATCATTGTTGCGGGTTCGGAGTGGTGACATTCCGAATTTTGCTTTTGTGGGTGCTACGGGCAGTTTGTGTTTTGGTGGTGTCTTTGGACTCGCCAATGCTCTAGCAGCATTTGTAGTTATGATGCACCAGATTTCTTCAGGCCATTCCTCGACCAGTTGCTGTTGTGTTTTGACGACATTCTGGTCAATACTTTCTGTCTTGAGGAACAGGAGCAGCACTTGAGAATTTGTTTTGCAGACATTGGGAGAGCCCCGGCTGTTTGCTAGATTCTCGGAGTGTTCCTTCAGGCTTGTTTGTGTTGACTCATAGGTCTTGTAGTTACGGGAGACGGTTTCGTATGGTTCCGAGGGAGATCGAGACCGTACAGCTTAGGCCCAGACTTGTGTGCAGGACGGAGGTCCGCAGATTTTGGGTTTAGCAGGGTTTTTACCGCCGTTTCGTGCAGGATTACTAGAGTTTTGTTGCACCGTTGACTGTACAGACCTGAAAGGAGGTTCTTTTCTTTGAATTGATGCATGTGTACGGAGTTTTCGGCAGTTGAAGATTCTGTTAGCAACTGCATCAGTTCTTGCTTTTGATTCGGAGTCTGTGATTGTGACAAGGTTGTGCTAAGTTAGGAATGCGTTTGTGTACCTGATGTTATCGGGTAAAGACGTGAAATCCTAGAGCAAGCACATCAGTCAACTCTATATGTTCATTCAAGTTCCGCCAACATTGACGTGACTTGTGAGATAGTTACGGGTGGACAGGAATGTAAAGAGAAATTTCAGGTTTCGTTTCAAGGTGTTTGTCTTGTTGTGCGTTTGTGTTAATTGTTTGCGGCAGTTGGTATCGTCACTCGCCATTGTTAGGAAACTTCTTTGATAGCTGTTATCAGGAGACATTCCAATTGGCAACCTTTAGGTTTAGTCAGGTAGTGTCGACTACCAGTCTGTTTTCTGACTCTGCGTAGTAGGATTGTAGGACCTTAGCTAGTCTAGAGACTTCGGAGATGATCCAGTTGGTTCAGGTCAGGATGAGTGCCCCGTGCAGACAGAGGTCTTATGCCGACCATGTTGGTCGCGGACTCGAGTTCGCAGTGGGAGATCATGTATTCCTACAGACTTTTCCGATGAATGACATGTTGAGTTTTGGGAAGCTTATCCCAGGATTTTAGGTCCTTTTGAGATCTTTTATGCGAGTTAGTTTTCGTTGCCTTTAAATTGGCACTTCCGCCCAGATTATCGATTATTCACCCCGTTTTCATGGTGTTGATTTTTGCAAATACCTTCATGACTTTCTCACATGATTCGGCACAGACCATAAGTGTGGACTCGATCTTTTCGTTCACCAGCAGCCATGTGTGTTAGTGGCTCGGCAGGTCGAGAAACTTCGGTCAAGGGTCTTGCCATCTGTGGAGAGTTTTCTTGGATGTAGCCGTTAGTGAGGTGATCACTTGGGAAGCTGCGAGCGAGATTTGGGAGTTTTGTACTCTTCTCATTAAAGATATGCTTGGTGAAAATTTTAAATTCGGGGACGAATTTTTATAAGGGGGGAGATTGTAACGTTTTAGAATTCGTTTTGTGTTTGTTTCTGTTTTTGGGTGAAATTCGTCGGTACTTTCTGTTTTATACCGATTGGGATCAAACTGCCATATAGACTTGCCAGCACCTAGTTTTGATAAAATAAAGCTAGTGCGCAAACTTTGGGAGTATATGGGACGTTTTGGTCCAATTTGAATTTTTCCCAATTTTAATGTTATTTTAATCCGGTTTGCACATTTTTGGGAAATCTTCACTTTGCATCTTTTCTTAAAATTTTTCTTAAGTTAACCTAACCACATAATATCTTATATGAGTGTGTGGCCTAGGTTTTAAGTGGAAAAAGAAAAGAAAAGAAATGAAAAGAAGATGCATGCTTGTGTGAATTATTGGTGTGAATGCATTAAATGCTTGGGAATTGCTTGGAAACTTCTCTCTCCCTCTCCGTTCTCTCCTTGGCCGAGCTCTCTCTTGTAAGTCCATGCTACCTCTCCCGGTACTTTCGGGCATGCGGAATTTGGTGAAAAACAATTTTCTAAAGGCGGTAACATGGACTCAAAACCGGATCTTTGTTAAACATCTAACTAACAACCTAACAAGAGTTTACCTACTCGGTTAAGGGGCTATACCTTTCTTGAACTCCTTCGTCTTCGACTCCTTCCGGTGTACGGATCGCCCTCACTTCGTCGTCTCCTTGCGCCGAAGATGAATCCACCCGAAAGCTTCTACCTTTGGCTTCTTCTTCGAACTTTGAAGAAACTAGATCACTTGGCTTGCTAGGCCTTGTGAACTAGAATGAGTAGAGGAACGTTTTGGTGTCTTTTTATCTCTAAGGCAATGAGTCTCAACACATGAGAATGGTTTGCCTTGAGATAGAGAGAGCAAGAGGAAGAGGGAGAGCTTGAGAATGAGAGAGCTCAAGAGAGAGAAAGCAAATGATAGAATGAACCATACTCATCTCATTCTCACCTCTCATAATCCAAAAGTCATCATAACAAAAATAGAAATCAAGTATTATGTAAATGGTTTAAGTCAAAATGGCTATATCATTTCATACACTCATTTTGCAAAAATAAACAAGCAAGCAAAAGTCTTTGCCATAGAATGATAGCCATTGTCATGATAATGGTCAACTAGTCCAACCTAGTCAACCGGTCAACAAAGTCAACAAGTCAACAAAGTCAACCCCTCAACAACCATATCACTACAACACTTAATTAATATTAATGTTAATCATATATCTTATTCTCATTAGGGTTAAGCAAAAGTAAATGGTCAACAGTCCACTGTCAACAGTCAACAGTCAACAACCCCCAATGAGAATACTCTGCCTCTGTCTCTCTGTCAACTGTGCATACACACCCGCATCCGCGTTCCGAGGAACACGAATACAAACGAGATAAAATCAATCCCAAAACGTACACTAGGATCCGGCTTAAACCAAAGCCCGCTAGTGTTAACTGTCCGGACACTGTACGTGCACAAGTGCACGGATGTGACCGGACCCTGTCACAAAACCATGCGACCTGTCGCAAAACCATGCGACCTCTACTCTTTTGCCTAAAGGCGAATAGCTTTCTGTGTGGGATTCTAAAGACTCGACACTACGCTGGCAGTGGGTTTAACCACAGACCGCAAGCAGCACTAGCTGTGCGTAACGGTCCCCAGGTAGATGCCGACAAGAAGACCGACGAGGTGAAACCCATCTGAACTCCTACTGAGCCTGAATGTGACAATCTCCGTACAGTCCGGTTTGTCAGTATGATACATCGCATGGCGGGCCTAGGGGAGCGGTAACCGTCAGTCCCCTAATAGCGGTACAAGTCGTGTCGGAGTGAAGCCCAATACACCCTGAGATAAACCTGAAAGCCTACCAGTATATCTCGCTTGCCCTGGCCAGGGACTACTTGTGTAATGGCTCTCCTAGACACAGCGCGATGTCAACCCCCAATACCGGGAGAGACGAATCCTGTCTAACCGTCACTGCCTCCAAGTGCTTCGGGACTGCACCCAACTACTACCTGTTTGCACGACTCCTTTGAGCCGTGGTAGGGTAGTAATCAAAGTACAGTGGGAACACACTCGAGACGAAGTGATAGTGTCAAGTCAGCGAACTAAGCTGTACTCATGTCACCTGGGAACTGATAACTGACGATAGGTATAATACCAACCGGTCAGTTCCCGACGAGTCCTGTCCAGTGTACTCGTAACCCAACGAGAACCCGCATACTATCTCCAGTACGACGTACTGATGGCTGTGAGACAGACCATCTCCCACTCTGGGATGAGAAGCGCCTGCGCTAGTCTACTTCGGAGTATCGATGCCCTGTCTCAATAGTCCTGCGACTAGGGACCTGCATAAGGATGTGCTTATAGATTACCCAGCCCCCACTAGTGTGAATGCCATCACAACGCTGGTAATCAAGCAAAGATCCTAAGGGCTCCACTAATGTGCATAGGTGATATACTAAAATAAACACATGTACACATTGAAGTAGAAACAAACCAAGTAGCATACTACTATTTTGAGCAAAATTGTATATACAAGGTGAATATCCCAAGCTTCCATTAAGTAATATACAAACTAGTATGTGTTAGTTGTATGTATGCCCTAGAGGCCAGTATTGTACAGATGATGTATATTATATTGGATGCTTGGACATATATAGAGATGACTTTCTTGCTCGATATGATACTATGCTATCTGGTTACTCTTTATCTTAACATGTATACTAGTCTCTTTATACTGTCTTATAGTTACATGTTGGTAAAGCCCTTAGGATGTGTACTTGACTACCTGGACTATGATGCAGATCATACTAGTGGGGACATGGTAGTCCATAAGTACATCCTTCAAGGTCCCTAGTCGTGGGTGTATCGAGACGGGGCATCGATATACCAGAGTAGACTAGCGTATACGCTTCTCGACCCATGAGATGGGCGATGGATGATCCCATATCCATTGGTGTTTGACATCAGAGATGGTATACGGGTGCTCAGTGGAGACTGGGTACACTGGACGGACTCGCCGAGAACTCCCAGATGGTATTATACCTCACGTCAGATGGCAGTTCTCAGGTGACACTTGTACACGTTAGTCTGTAGACCCGAGATCGTCATAGAGTCTTGTGTGATTCCCACTGTGCTTTGATCTCCACCTTACCACGTCCATGAGGGTGTGCAAAATGGTAGTCTTTGGGTACAGTCCCGAGTCACATGGAGGCAATGAGCGATAGGAGGGGTTTCGTCTCTCCCGGTATTGGGGGTTGATGTTGCGCTGTGCTCGATTGGCCGTAACAGGGAAGTCCCTGGCCAGGGCTGATCAGAGATTTGCTGGGAAGTGTTACCAGTAGTTTCTCGACCCGTTACGAGCCTCACATCGGCACGACTTATCGGGTTATTGGGGTCTGACGTTTACCACCCCTAGACTTGATATGCGACATATCAGACGAACAGACCGGACTGTACGGTAAGTGTTACTGGTTGGATTCACAGGAGTGTGAGCGGGCTAGCTCGTCGATCTTCTGATCGCTCAATACCCGGATGGCCGTTACGTTTAGCAGACCGCTTGCGGCTTGTGGGTGCATGATATGATCATCATCTGCTACCGGCGTATTGACGAGTCTTTAGAGTCCTACACAGAGGTTTCCTGGCTCAAGCGAAACGAAATAGGAGCGCATATGAGATATGTGCAGGACCGAGAATAATGCGTGTATGTGATACCGTATTCCATTCTCACGATGGATGAATTGATTGGTTATATTCGATATGACCTAGTTATCGAATCATTGATTCGATAAGCCGATACATAGGATACTAGTCGGTTATATGCGATATGACCGGATCGTTAAGTCAATTGTTGATTTAATGATTTAATGTATAATTATATATTTGATATATTACTTTGCATTAACTAGTATTGGTTCACTTTAAATGGATATTCTCACTTGATGTGCAAATTGTATATGTGATATACTTTTGTGCACATGTTTGTATCATGTTTGATGATGCATGCTCATTTGGTTAAGTGTATAGAATTAAACTTAGGTTAAGAAAGTGATTAGGGTTTTTATTTATCCATTCTTTTATTTATTCATTTTTGGAAAAAGAATGGGATAAGAATACAAAATGGTTGCTTTCATTCTTGAACATTGTTGAAGCTTCATGAAGCTTTGACTTTGTGACCATTTTGTCTTCACACTAAACCCTAACCATTCTTCTAACCTTAGTTAATTCTCTACACTTAACTATGGTTCACATTATGATAAGTATTGATTTATTTTTATTTTATCTCAACACTTATCATATTCTTTCTTCTTCTTCATCTTCATCTTCAGGATAGAAACCTTGATGCCATCAATGGCAACTTGAGTTCTAGTGAGAGAAATCCAATTCTAAAGTGAACCCACCTCCTATTTCTTCACCCTCTACCTCTTGCCAAGTTGTTTTGGGTGTTTTCTTCACAAGTTTCACAACTTTGTGAAGTCGGAGCTTGAACTTGTGATGCCTCGACGTAGATCGTCTTTGACACGAAGCCGACGACCTAGCTCGCCCGTTTCTCCGATGAAGCCGACGATTGAGTTCGGGGTTCATGATGGACAGCGAGAGGACACCCACGTGGAGCTAATGAAGTGGAAAACCGGATCTACAATGGTTGTAGCATCTTACTTTTAGTTAAGTAGTTAACTAGTTTACCGTTTCGCCTAGAAATCTAGCCGACGATCCGTATTAGGGTTTCTCGGCACCGATAAAATTTTAAATTGGCATGCTCGATGCCTTGTGAGACCTCTATAGTGTGCCTAGGAACCCTACAGTGGTATCAGATCCTAGCTAGAGCCTTAGGCGAAGTCTAGACGACGTTTGAAACCCGAACGAACCCGAAACCCTAAAACCCGAGTGCTCTCTGGACTTTTTCTAAAATCTGGGATTTTTCCAGATTAAAAATGCCTAAAAAATTCAGCAGGAAGATCTAAGAATTATGGTGAAACACGAGCTCATGATTCATCTAAACAGCCGCGGAAACGCGGCAGAAGCATTGCTTATGCCGCGGTTCCGCCGCCTACTGTTCACATTGCGCAATATTGTTTGCACAGTAATTCTTATTTTCTGCAGCTGAGTTTTATGGGTATTTTTAATAATTATTCAAGAGTTGAATTTTATGGGGTGTTTTAGAGCTTCGTTGTTTCGATCGGATTATCAAATTTCGTCTTTGTGTATTTCCGGATAATTTTTAGAATATGTTAAAAAGTTCGACCGGATACAAATACCCAATTTTTCCCCTGTCGGGAAATTTCCAAGTGTTGGATTTTTCCGTAGTTTAACGACGTTCTAAGTAGTGCAAGTAATGCGATGGACCCTCTAGAAGACAACAAACCTTAACTCGATTATGTGACCGTCTTGAACTGCCCTTTGAACCTTCGGGTTTGGGGCAGTACGGCGTGCCACATGTGAAGCGTTGGCTTGACCCTTCTACGGCTGGACCGTTGGTACTGAGGCACGAACTGAATGTTGTTAGACTTATTTCATGTGTTGAGCTGTATCGGGAAAACTTGGGTATTCGACTGTTCGATCGGAAAGTTTAACATTTTCTGTTTATCTGGAATGTTATACAATAATTGGAATTCACAAACTGTTATGAGATAACTGAATGAATGTTATAAATCTAGCGGTTTAGTTTCATTTGATATTGAAAAGAGTTTTCGATAATGAGACTAAAATGCGGGGTTTATAAATATTAGGCATGTGATGTCTAAGTATTTCATTTGATTAGGCATGTGATGTCTAAAGAGGTTGCGGATTCCAACTGTTGGAGTTTTACACTTTCTTTTCTGTGACCGTAAGTGTAGTATGTTCATATCGCCGGTTTCGTTGCTATATGTCAACGACAATTGGGGTATGCATACTTACTTACGTTGATGACATGTGATGTTATGTGTTGCTGGATATGTTATATTGGATCGTCGTGTTCGAATAGCCGGGGGTTTTTATGTGAGATGAGTGTTTTTCATTTTCATTCATGTAAAAACTTGTATGTAATATTCTTTTATTTGGGGCACTTCCAGGTTGCGGAAGTTGTCACCTTTTGTATATTATTTACTTTACCGCATTAGGATAGACCCAAGGAGGGGAGCACAAGTAACCGGGTTCTGGGGTCCAGTGGGAGACCATCTCGAGGAGTCGAGTCCGGGTCTCCTAACCCTAGAATTGGCAGGGTTGCTTGCCGCTCTCGTAGGGGTCTAGGGGTGTGGGATTGGCTATTCATCACGACCGTGGAATCCGTGTTTTATACTGGCTCGTAATGAAAACACGGACGTCCTAGTATATCCAATATTTCATATGTTTCTTCTGCTGCGATATCTATGATGTGATCATGTGAAGTTCTGTGATGGATACAGTATATGATATATATATGATATATTATATAGACGTTACTTATGTTTTACACCCGCGCTAGCCCTGCCCCGCTCTGCCGTTAGTTACCTAACCTAACGGTGCATGAGGGGACATCGAAGCAAATGCGGATGGCATAAGTGTACGTCGTATTTTATCTGTGATGTTTAGGTATTTAAATGATGGGACTTCATTAATGTGATTAATGAAAGAAAAGAAACCTCAGATGTTGTAGAATCAAATTTTAAATAAAACAGGTAGCAACAGTTCTTGCTTTGCATAGCGGTATATATGATATACCCTGCACCTTATTCGATGAGGAAAAGACCGAGATCCTTTCACCGGGAGTGACTCCTTTAGCAATAACTGGCAGATGCTACACACTCGGTTTTCTTTTGACTGCTTTTGGGTTTTTGCTTTGCACAGCGATATATATGATATATCCCGCACCTCATTCGACGAGGAAAGGACCGAGATCCCTTCACCGGGAGTGACTCCTTTAGCAAAACTAGAAAAGCCTCAAAATCACTCCATTTTAAAACTTCATTTTGATTCTACAACGATATCAAGTTCATTACGCAATAGGTTTTCAGAAAAACCTGTCGTAGCCCTCCGTCATTTCAGATGAGTAGTAGTTAGTATTCGTGCTACGTTTGTTGGCCTGCGTCAAGGCGTAGTGTGCGGTAGCTAACTAGTATTTATCTGCTTACGCATATGATGCAGATTGGATTAGGGTAGTCGTGCGACTTTGTTGGCCTGCGTCAAGGGTCGTACGGGTGGGTTTAATTCAATCAGGAAATGACGGGTTGAACTTGACTAGCGCACTATGGTTTGTTGGCCTGCGTCAAGGTCATAGGACGCTAGGGGAAAAATATTATCGGGAATTTCAAGTGTTGAAATTTGCAATGAGATTGCGTACCTTCTATGAGATAGTTGGATCCCGATACCCACTGCGAGTAAGAGTTACTCCTGGGAGAGTTTTACACATTGCAATTAGCTGATCAAGTAGGTGTCTAGAAAGGTGTCAACGGGGTTATGCCTCTGGGAAAACGAGGTTTACATTAATTAGGTTCGTGCGAAAGCACGGGGGACCTCCCTCAAAGTACCGACACTGGCCTGGCTGAAAGATTGGCGAACTTGTAGTGTGTAATTAATCCCGGCTAGTCTTTCCTTTTAGGGTTTGAAGGAAGATTTGATAAAAAGAAGTGGGAGCCATCCTGATTAGATAAGATAATAACCAATCTGATCTTGCACGAGCATACGCTAAAGTGTTTTCTTCTCTCTCTCTCCAGGTAGCGACCATTTCATGCCCTAATGAAGATAATAATATGGATGTATTAACCGAACCCGCATGTTACACTGTGCTGGGGAACGTTGGTTCCGTTCTTTCTTATAAGAGTTATAGGAATGAACAGGATATAGGGGAATACCAGGATTCACATGCCACCCGAATGAAGAAAGTACATGTTGATGCATTTTCTTCGGGTGTGTTCGTTACTGAGAACTGTTTCTCTATTTGCTCTACGTCCTGGGTATTAGATACCGGGTCAGGATCCCATATATGTAATCAGTTACATGGGCTTAGGAAAGGTAGAGAACTTGGAGAAGGTGATAAAGACATTAGAGTTGGAAATGGTGCAATTGTTGCAGCTAAGACTGTCGGGGAATATCACCTTGTATTACAACTGGTAATACATTGGTTCTGAACGAATGCTATTACATGCCGAACCTGATATGCAACATTATATCGGTTTCTTTATTAAGTAAAGAGGGATATAATTTTGTATTACAGGACAATGTTATGAACATTTTCCATAACCAAAAGTTGGTTGGATCAGGCACGTTGTGCAATGGCATTTATGTTCTAAACCAATCAACAATTCTGAGCATAATAAACACACACAAGAGGAAGAGTTCTGAACTGAACGAATCCTTCTTGTGGCATTGTAGACTGGGTCACATCAATGCGACACGACTAGCTAAGTTGCATAAAGATGGATATTTAAATCCGTTTGAATTTTCATCTTATGACACTTGCCAGTCATGTCTCAAAGGCAAGATGACCAAAACTCCGTTTACGGGACACGGAGAAAGAGTTACTGAACTCCTGGGACTGATACATAGTGATGTATGTGGTCCCATGTCTACACATGCCAGGGATGGTTCTTCATACTTCATTACATTTACTGACGATCTCTCTAGGTTCGGGTATGTGTTCCTGATGAAACACAAATCAGAAGCTTTTGAGAAATTTAGAGAATATAAACAAGAAGTCGAGAATCAAACCGGAAAAAGTATTAAAATCCTACGATCTGATCGAGGAGGGGAATACTTGAGCAATGAATTCCTGGACTTCCTAAAAGAGAATGGGATTCTCTCTCAGCTGACTCCTCCATATACACCACAGCACAACGGTGTATCAGAACGGAGGAACCGCACCCTATTGGATATGGTGCGCTCTATGATGAGCACAGCTGAGTTACCTATTTCCTTCTGGGGATATGCACTGGAAACAGCTGCAGACCTATTGAATATGGTTCCCACCAAAACCGTGCCGACCACTCCATATGAGATATGGAAAGGAAAGAGACCATATCTTAATTATGTTAAGATATGGGGTTGTCCGGCCTATGTAAAAACGCAAAATCCGGACAAACTCGCGGCAAGGTCTATTCTGTGTAAGTTTATTGGATATCCCAAACATTCGCGAGGGTATATCTTCTACCACACCGAGGAACAAAAAGTGTTTGTTTCTCGACATGCCACCTTTTTAGAAAAGGAATTTCTTGAAAAAGAGATTAGTGGCATGGAGGTAGAACTGGAAGAGGTTCCAGCAATAAAGAGTACAACAGAAGATTTGGTTGAACCAGAGGATTCAGTAGCTCCCGATGAACCTCAGCCTCTCCGCCGATCTAGTAGGGTTCCTCGCCAACCTGAGAGATACTACGGTTTTCTCATGGATGGTGGGAGCGAGGATTGCATCATGGAGGATGATGACCCAACTAGTTTCGAGCAGGCCATCACGAGTAGGGACTCAGTGAAATGGCTGGATGCTATGCGGTCCGAGATGGAATCCATGTACACCAACAAAGTATGGACTTTGGACGTTGCTCCTGAAGGGGTAAAACTCATTGGGAGCAAGTGGATCTTCAAGAAGAAACTTGGTGTAGATAGGAAAGTGGAGACTTTCAAAGCTAGACTTGTAGCGAAGGGTTTTCGTCAAAGACCAGGTGTGGACTATGACGAGACCTTTTCTCCAGTGGCTATGCTTAAATCCATCCGGATCATGCTTGCCATCGCTGCATATCATGATTACGAAATCTGGCAAATGGATGTTAAGACCGCCTTTCTAAATGGTGATTTAGAAGAGTGCGTGTACACGACTCAGCCAGAGGGCTTCGTAGACAGTGGGAGCAGCGGGAAGGTGTGCAAGCTACTTAAATCCATTTATGGATTAAAGCAAGCATCGCGGAGTTGGAATATCTGCTTTGACGTCGTTATCAAAGAGTTTGATTTCGTCAAAAATCCAGATGAACCTTGTATTTACAAGAAGGTGGCAGAGAGTAAGGTTGTCTTCCTCGTATTGTACGTGGACGACATACTCTTGATAGGAAATGATAGTCCTATGCTGCAATCGGTCAAGCTCTTCTTATCACAAAGATTCTCAATGAAAGATCTTGGTGATGCCTCCTGCATATTGGGGATTAGGATCTATAGAGATAGATCCGAACGGATATTGGGATTGTCCCAATCCAGGTACATTGACAACATACTAAAGAGGTTTAGTATGGAAGAGTCCAAGCGTGGGAACTTACCCACGATCTCTGGAGTCACTCTCTCCAAAGAGATGTCTCCCAAGACTGATTTGGAGAGAGCTCGCATGCAAGGGATACCCTATGCTTCGGCAGTAGGCTCTATCATGTAGGCTCTAAGTGTAGTGGGCAGGTATCAAGCTGATCCTGGAGAGAGTCACTGGACAGCTGTGAAGAGCATTCTCAAGTCCTTACGAAGGACTAGAGATATGTTCTTGGTGTATGGTAACGGAGAGCTCCAAGTGGAGTCCTTTACCGATTCGAGCTTCCAGAGTGATAAGGACGACTCTAAGTCGCAGTCGGGCTTTGTCTTTACCCTTTACGGAGGGGCGGTTAGCTGGAAGAGTTCCAAGCAGGAAACCGTGGCAGACTCGACGATGGAGGCTGAATACATCGCTGCCAACGATGCTGCCAAAGAGGCTGTCTGGATCAAGAAGTTCATTACTGAACTTGGAGTGGTTCCATCCATTGAGCATCCAATACCTTTGTATTGCGATAACAATGGAGCGGTGGCTTTGGCCAAGGAACCCAGGTCCCATCAGCGATCCAGGCATATTCTGAGGCGGTATCACCTGATCCGGGAGATAGTTGATCGCCGGGAGATCGAGGTCAGGAGGGTTGACACGAAGAACAACACGGCGGATCCACTCACGAAGGCCATTCCCCAGATACAGTTTGAGAGACTCTTCGGGATGCTCGGTATGCCATACTACAGCAGCTGGCCCTAGTGCAAGTGGGAGATTGTTAGTTGTATGTATGCCCTAGAGGCCAGTATTGTACAGATGATGTATATTATATTGGATGCTTGGACATATATAGAGATGACTTTCTTGCTCGATATGATAGTATGCTATCTGGTTACTCTTTATCATAACATGTATACTAGTCTCTTTAGACTGTCTTATAGTTACATGTTGGTAAAGCCCTTAGGATGTGTACTTGACTACCTGGACTATGATGCAGATCATACTAGTGGGGACATGGTTGTCCATAAGTACATCCTTCAAGGTCCCTAGTCGTGGGTGTATCGAGACGGGGCATCGATATACCAAAGTAAACTAGCGTATACGCTTCTCGACCCATGAGATGGGCGATGGATGATCCCATATCCATTGGTGTTTGACATCAGAGATGGTATACGGGTGCTCAGTGGAGACTGGGTACACTGGACGGACTCGCCGAGAACTACCAGATGGTATTATACCTCACGTCAGATGGCAGTTCTCAGGTGACACTTGTACAGGTTAGTCTGTAGACCCGAGATCGTCATAGAGTCTTGTGTGATTCCCACTGTGCTTTGATCTCCACCTTACCACGTCCATGAGGGCGTGCAAAACGGTAGTCTTTGGGTACAGTCCCGAGTCACATGGAGGCAATGAGCGATAGGAGGGGTTTCGTCTCTCCCGGTATTGGGGGTTGATGTTGCGCTGTGCTCGATTGGCCGTAACAGGGAAGTCCCTGGCCAGGGCTGATCAGAGATTTGCTGGGAAGTGTTACCAGTAGTTTCTTGATCCGTTACGAGCCTCACATCGGCATGACTTATCGGGTTATTGGGGTCTGACGTTTACCACCCCTAGACTTGATATGCGACATATCAGACGAACAGACCGGACTGTACGGTAAGTGTTACTGGTTGGATTCACAGGAGTGTGAGCGGGCTAGCTCGTCGATCTTCTGATCGCTCAATACCCGTATGGCCGTTACGTTTTGCAGACCACTTACGGCTTGTGGGTGCATGATATGATCATCATCTGCTACCGGCGTATTGATGAGTCTTTAGAGTCCTACACAGAGCTTTCCTGGCTCAAGCGAAACGAAATAGGAGCGCATATGAGATATGTGCAGGACCGAGAATAATGCGTGTATGTGATACCGTATTCCATTCTCACGATGGATGTATCGATTGGTTATATTCGATATGACCTAGTTATCGAATCATTGATTCGATAAGCCGATACATAGGATACTAGTCGGTTATATGCGATATGACCGGATCGTTAAGTCAAGTGTTGATTTAATGATTTAATGTATAATTATATATTTGATATATTACTTTGCATTAACTAGTATTGGTTCACTTTAAATGGATATTCTCACTTGATGTGCAAATTGTATATGTGATATACTTTTGTGCACATGTTTGTATCATGTTTGATGATGCATACTCATTTGGTTAAGTGTATAGAATTAAACTTAGGTTAAGAAAGTGATTAGGGTTTTTATTTATCCATTCTTTTATTTATTCATTTTTGGAAAAAGAATGGGATAAGAATACAAAATGGTTGCTTTCATTCTTGAACATTGTTGAAGCTTCATGAAGCTTTGACTTTGTGACCATTTTGTCTTCACACTAAACCCTAACCATTCTTCTAACCTTAGTTAATTCTCTACACTTAACTATGGTTCACATTATGATAAGTATTGATTTATTTTTATTTTATCTCAACACTTATCATATTCTTTCTTCTTCTTCATCTTCATCTTCAAGATAGAAACCTTGATGCCATCAATGGCAACTTGAGTTCTAGTGAGAGAAATCCAATTCTAAAGTGAACCCACCTCCTATTTCTTCACCCTCTACCTCTTGCCAAGTTGTTTTGGGTGTTTTCTTCACAAGTTTCACAACTTTGTGAAGTCGGAGCTTGAACTTGTGATGCCTCGACGTAGATCGTCTTTGACACGAAGCCGACGACCTAGCTCGCCCGTTTCTCCGATGAAGCCGACGATTGAGTTCGGGGTTCATGATGGACAGCGAGAGGACACCCACGTGGAGCTAAGGAAGTGGAAAACCGGATCTACAAAGGTTGTAGCATCTTACTTTTAGTTAAGTAGTTAACTAGTTTACCATTTCGCCTAGAAATCTAGCCGACGATCCGTATTAGGGTTTCTCGGCACCGATAAAATTTTAAATTGGCATGCTCGATGCCTTGTGAGACCTCTATAGTGTGCCTAGGAACCCTACAGTATGATACAGTAATGGCCTCTAGGGCATATACACTAACAATCTCCCACTTGCACTAAGGACATGTACTGGCGTATCGAAGACCTATCATCTCGATCAGCCGCTCGAACTGAGTCTGGTGCAAGGCCTTAGTGAATGGATCTGCAGTGTTATCTTCTGAAGCAACCCTCCGAACCTCGATCTCCTGGCAATCCACGATCTCCCTGATCAGGTGATACCGCCTCAAGATGTGTCTGGATCTCTGATGGGACCTGGGTTCCTTCGCTAAAGCCATAGCCCTGTTGTTGTCGCAATACAGAGGTATTGGATCAACAATGGACGGAACCACCTGAAGTTCTTTCAAGAACTTCCTCATCCAGACAGCTTCTTTTGCAGCATCAGATGCAGTGATGTATTCCGCTTCCATCGTCGAGTCTACAACGGTTTCCTGTTTGGAACTCTTCCAACACACCGCCCCTCCTTTGAGGGTAAAGACAAAACCCGACATGGACTTGGAATCATCCTTGTCACTCTGGAAGCTGGAGTCAGCAAAGGCCTCGATCTGGAGGGCTTTTCCGCCATACACCAAGAACATCTCCTTAGTCCTTCTCAGGTACTTGAGAATGTTCTTTACCGCTATCCAGTGTTTCTCCCCAGGGTTTGACTGATACCGGCTTACCACACTCAGTGCATAAGCTACATCCGGTCTGGTACACAACATCGCATACATTATAGAGCCTACCGCAGAAGCGTAGGGTATAATAGACAAGCGATCCATCTCCAAATCAGTCTTGGGAGACATCTCTTTAGAGAGGGTGATCCCTTGACAAGCCGGTAGGTTACCGCGCTTGGAATCTTCCATACTGAATTTTTTCAGTATGGTGTCGATGTACCTGGACTGTGAAAGTCCTAATATCCTCTTGGATCTATCATGATGGATCCGGATCCCCGGGATGTATGAGGCATCACCCAGGTCTTTTATGGAGAACCTGTGTGACAAGAACCCCTTGACAGATTGTAGCATAGGAATGTCATTTCCTATTAAGAGAATGTCATCCACGTATAAAACGAGGAATACTACAGTTCTCGCTACAAATCTACTATAGATGCATGGCTCATCTGGATTTTTGATAAAGCCAAATTCCTTGACCGTCTCATCAAAACAGATGTTCCAACTCCGCGATGCCTGCTTTATTCCATAGATGGACTTAAGCAACTTGCACACCTTTCCGCTGCTCCCACTCTGAATGAAACCTTCTGGTTGGTCCATATAGACACACTCCTCTAAATTTCCATTTAGAAAAGCGGTCTTTACGTCCATCTGCCAGATCTCATAATCGTGGAAGGCAGCAATGGCAAGAAGGATCCGATTGAATTTCAGCATAGCCACTGGAGAAAAGGTTTCGTCATAGTCCAAACCAGGTCTTTGACGAAAACCCTTTGCAACGAGTCTAGCTTTATAGGTCTCAACCTGTCCATTTACACCAATCTTCCTTTTGAAGATCCACTTGCATCCTACGGGTTTTACCCCGTCTGGAGCAATGTCCAACGTCCATACTTTGTTGGTGTACATGGGCTCCATTTCGGTCCGCATTGCATCCAGCCATTTTACCGAGTCAACGCTCTGAACGGCCTGTTGGAAGCTAGTAGGCTCATCATAATCTATGATGCAATCCTCTCTATCCCCGTCTATGAGAAAACCGTAGTATCTCTCGGGCGGATGAGACTGCCTACTACTCCTGCGGAGCGGCGTAGGAATGTCCTGTTCTTTTGAACCCTCTGGTTCCACTAAGCTTTCAGTAATAGCTCGTGGTTCTGGAATTTCTTCCAGTTCTACTGTGCTCCCACTTATCTGGGTTTCCAAAAACTCAGTTTCCAAGAAGTAGGCATGACGAGAAACAAAAACCTTTTGTTCCTCTTCGCAGTAGAAGAAATATCCCTTGGAGTTCTTTGGATATCCCACGAACTTGCACTGTACTGAGCGTGCCTCGAGCTTGTCCGCATGCTGCTTTTTAAAAAAAGCTGGACATCCCCATGTCTTAATGTGATTAAGATAGGGTCTCTTCCCACACCACATCTCATATGGTGTAGTAGGCACAGTCTTAGTTGGAACTCGGTTCAAAAGGTATGCAGCTGATTCTAGCGCATACCCCCAGAATGATCGCGGTAACTCAGCGTTACTCATCATGGACCGTACCATATCCAATAGGGTTCGGTTCCGTCTCTCCGATACACCGTTATGTTGCGGTGTGTATGGAGGAGTAAGCCGAGAGAGAATTCCGTTCTCTTTTAAATAGTCCAGGAACTCGGCACTCAAGTATTCTCCACCTCAATCCGATCTTAGAATCTTGATACTTTTGGCGGTTTGTTTTTCTACTTCATTCTTATATTCCTGGAATTTTCCAAAGGATTCGGACTTATGTTTCATTAAGAAGACATAACCGTACCTTGAAAGGTCATCCGAAAAAGTAATGAAGTAAGAATAACCGCTTCGTGCATGTGTAGACATTGGACCGCACACGTCGCTGTGTACGAGTCCCAAGAGCTCGCTTGCTCTTACTCCGTGTCCAGTGAACGGAGTCTTTGTCATCTTTCCTTTGAGACAGGATTGACAAGTGGCATACGATTGATATTCGAACGAATCCAAATATCCTTCTGTATGTAACTTCGTCAACCTTCTCTCATTGATGTGACCCAGTCTACAATGCCACAAGAAAGTCTGATTGATCTCTGGAGACTTTCTTAAGTGTGTATTCTGGACATTGAAAATTTGTGGTTGGTTTAATACGTACATACCATTGCTCAATGTACCTGACCCAATCATAACTTGATTAAGGTGAATGTTTACAACATTGCTTACAAACGCAAATTCATAACCTTCTTTAGAAACCAAAGATACAGAAATGATGTTACAAGTTGTGTTGGGTTCAAAAAAGCAATTACGCAAGACCAAAGCATGTTCATCTGACATTCCCAGGTGATAGTCCCCCACGGCCTTAGCATCCATGCTAGCTCCGTTTGCAACTTTGAGGGTCATGTCACCTGCCTTCAAAACCCTACGGTTTCTCAACGCCTGCAAAGAATTACAGATATGAGATCCTGATCCGGTATCCAATACCCAGGAAGTAGAGTTTATTGAAAGACAATTTTCAATTACATACACACCTGAAGCTGAAGCCGCAACCTGCTTCAGTTCCTGTGTTCTGGCCTTCCAAGCCCTGCAATCATTCTTCCAGTGTCCCTTCTTATGACAATAGAAACATTCTTCCTTATCCACAAGCTTTCCCACTTTCTTTGTTGCTTTTGCCTTTCCTTTCGTATCCACTTTACTAACACAGCCCCTTGGTTTGGCGGGGGCTTTCTTCTTCTTTCCCTTGGCTTTCGCCTTGGACCTAGAAGAGGAAGATCCTCCTACAAACAAAGTGGATGTTTCCCTACCTTTCTGTAGGGTGCCCTCTGCGCTCCTCAGCATGTTGAGGAGTTCTGAAAGTTCAACTTCCTTTTCTTGTAAGTTGAAGTTCAGGATAAACTGGGCGTAAGGGGAAGGAAGGGACTGGAGAATCAAGACCGTATAGAGCTCATTCTCCAACGTGGTCCCAAGGTCCGCGAGCTCTTCTATGTAGCCAATCATCTTCAGCACGTGTTCCGCTACCGATGATCCGACGGCCAACCTTACCGAAAATAACTTCTTCGACACTTCGTATCTTGCGATACGAGACTGCTCTCCATACAGTTCTTTTGTATGGAGAAATATGGATTCGAGGTCCATATTCTCGTGCCTCCTCTGATGTTCGTTGTCCATAGAGGCAAGCACGAGACACTTGGCCTTCGCTCAATCTAGTTCCCAGGTCTTACATATTTCCTTATCCGCGACGCTGGTTTTGGGACCTGGGGCAGGGGGAGCTTTGGTGGTAAGAAGATACCCCAGCTTGTCGTAAGTGATTGCTATCTTGACATTCCTGAGCCAATCTTTGTAGTTTGGCCCTGTCAGTATGTTTTTATCTAGAAGTAACTTAAGTCCAGTCATGTCGATTGGTCGCTGCAATTAGGAGAGAGAGAAGAAACACTCAGCACGATGCTCTTGCAAGTTTAGAATGGTTTTTAGTTTGTCTAAACAGGATGGCTCCCACTGTTTCTCGAATCCCTCCTCAAACCAAAAAGGAAGAATTAGTCAGGATAAATCTCACCGTACAATACTTGCTTAACCGTTCGGCCAGGCCAGTGTCGGTACTTCGAGGGAGGTTTTCCAACGTTTTCGCGAAGTTCCTTAATTAAATAACCTCTTTTCCCTGTGGGCGTAGCCCCGCTAACACCTTTCTAGACACCTACTTGGTTTATAGCATTGATCGTTAAGTGAGAAATTTCCCGAGGAGTAGCATATACTCACAGTAGGAAATGGATCCAAATATCATCGCGTGACGAAACTGAAGGAATCCTACCAGAATCATCACACTCTAAATAGTATGCAACACTAGCAAGTTTCAGTTCTTTTGAAACTCCCGATGTGGATTTTTGCCCCATGCTCTTATGACCTTGACTTTGGCCAACAAATCATAAGTCACATGTCAAGTTCTACCCGTCGTTCTCCAAGTTAATTTGAATCCACTCGTACCTACCCTTGACTTTGGCCAACAAGGCAGTACGACTGTTCCAAACCAACGCATCTATCTATGCTGCACATGAATACCCAATAGCTACCAATCACTATGCCTTGACTTTGGCCAACAAACATAGCTTGAATACTATTGACCATCCATGTGAAACGACGGATGGCTACGAATGGTTTTGGCGAAACCGTGAGCGTAGTGAACTTGATATAATCGATGGAACGAGATAGCTTTTAAAAGGAGTGGCTCAAGCTCCGCATTTAAAAGTTGGTTTTGAAAAGAACCGAGTGGTTTTTCGAAAGTGTTCCAACGACTTTTACTTGGTTTATTTTCTTGCATTAGTTCTTTTAATGCGTGATATTCTTGCATTAGTTTTTTTAATGCGTCCCATCATTTAATCCTACCATTGCAGAAAACAATCAAAATATGACGTACGCTTATGCCATTCGCATTCGCCACGGGGCCCCGTCATTACCCGTTAGGTTACTTAACTAACGACAGAGCGGGGGCTGGGCTAGCGAGGCTGTAAAACATAAGCAACGCCAAAATACTATCATATATAGATATATTGCAATGATAGCCATTTCAGATCACAGATGAACACATTGGATATACTAGGAAGCCGCAATTCGTACGAGCCTGTAGCGAAAAGCAGATTACACGGTCGCGATGAATAGCCAATACCCCACCCAAGACCCCTACGGGTGTGGCAAACTACCCGCCAAGTACCCGAAGCGAAGCAACCTCCCACAACTCCGTGAGTAGGCCACTCAGCACTTCGGCATACCCGGTAGTTTGTGCACCCCCTCCATGGGTCTATCCTAGGAGCAAAAACAGTAAAAAGAAATTATACAATGACGGCTACAACCCCGATCCGGTTGTGCGGCCATACAAATAATTATTACATCAATTTACAAATTTTGAACAGAAAAAAAATCGGCAGAAACTTGACGAATCGGGTTCATTTCGTGACTTTTTCTTTGACCGATCTTCTAGTTACTTTGCTAACATGTTAGATAGAGTTTAACTAGGCTCTGATACCACTGTAAGTCCATGCTACCTCTCCCGGTACTTTCGGGCATGCGGAATTTGGTGAAAAACAATTTTCTAGAGGCGGTAACATGGACTCAAAACCGGATCTTTGTTAAACATCTAACTAACAACCTAACAAGAGTTTACCTACTCGGTTAAGAAGGCTATACCTTTCTTGAACTCCTTCGTCTTTGACTCCTTCCCGTGTACGGATCGGCCTCACCTCGTCGTCTCCTTGCGCCGAAGATGAATCCACCCGAATGCTTCTACCTTTAGCTTCTTCTTCGAACTTTGAAGAAACTAGATCACTGGGCTTGCTAGGACTTGTGAACTAGAATGAGTAGAGGAATGTTTTGGTGTCTTTTTATCTCTAAGGCAATGAGTCTCAACACATGAGAATGGTTTGCCTTGAGGTAGAGAGAGCAAGAGGAAGAGGGAGAGCTTGAGAATGAGAGAGCTCAAGAGAGAGAAAGCAAATGATAGAATGAACCATACTCATCTCATTCTCACCTCTCATAATCCAAAAGTCATCATAACAAAAATAGTAATCAAGTATTGTGTAAATGGTTTAAGTCAAAATGGCTATATCATTTCATGCACTCATTTTGCATAAATAAACAAGCAAGCAAAAGTCTTTGCCATGGAATGATAGCCATTGTCATGATGATGGTCAACTAGTCCAACCTAGTCAACCGGTCAACAAAGTCAACAAGTCAACAAAGTCAACCCCTCAACAACCATGTCACTACAACACTTAATTAATATTAATGTTAATCATATATCTTATTCTCATTAGGGTTAAGCAAAAGTCAATGGTCAACAGTCAACTGTCAACAGTCAACAGTCAACAACCCCCAATGAGAATACTCTGCCTCTGTCTCTCTGTCAACTGTGCATACACACCCGCATCCGCGTTCCAAGGAACACGAATACAAACGAGATAAAATCAATCACAAAACGTACACTAGGATCCGGCTTAAACCAAAGCCCGCTAGTGTTAACTGTCCGGACACTGTACGTGCACAAGTGCACGGATGTGACCGGACCCTGTCGCAAAACCATGCGACCTCTACTCTTTTGCCTAAAGGCGAATAGCTTTCTATGTGGGACTCTAAAGACTCGACACTATGCTGGCAGTGGGTTTAACCACAGACCGCAAGCGGCACTAGCTGTGCGTAACGGTCCCCAGGTAGATGCCGACAAGAAGACTGACGAGGTGAAACCCATCTGAACTCCTACTGAGCCTGAATGTGACAATCTCCGTACAGTCCGGTCTGTTCGTCTGATACATCGCATGGCGGGCCTAGGGGGCGGTAAACGTCAGTCCCCTAATAGCGGTACAGGTCGTGTCGGAGTGAAGCCCAATACACCGTGAGATAAACCTGGAAGCCTACCAGTATATCTCGCTTGCCCTGGCCAGGGACTACTTGTGTAATGGCTCTCCTAGACACAGCGCGATGTCAACCCCCAATACTGGGAGAGACGAATCCTGTCTAACCGTCACTGCCTCCAAGTGCTTCGGGACTGCACCCAACTACTACCTGTTTGCACGACTTCTTTGAGCCGTGGTAGGGTAGGAATCAAAGTACAGTGGGAACACACTCGAGGCGAAGTGATAGTGTCAAGTCAGCGGACTAAGCTGTACTCATATCACCTGGGAACTGATAACTGACGATAGGTATAATACCAACCGGTCAGTTCCCGACGAGTCATGTCCAGTGTACTCGTAACCCAACGAGCACCCGCATACTATCTCTAGTACGACGTACTGATGGCTGTGGGGCAGACCATCTCCCACTCTGGGATGAGAAGCGCATGCGCTAGTCTACTCCGGAGTATCGATGCCCTGTCTCGATAGTCCTGCGACTAGGGACCTGCATAAGGATGTGCTTATAGATTATCCAGCCCCCACTAGTGTGACTGCCATCACAACGCTGGTAATCAAGCAAAGATCCTAAGGGCTCCACTAATGTGAATAGGTGATATACTAAAATAAACACTTGTACACAGTGAAGTAGAAACAAACCAAGTAGCATACTACTATTTTGAGCAAGATTGTATATACAAGGTGAATATCCCAAGCTTCCATTAAGTAATATACAAACTAGTATGATACAGTAATGGCCTCTAGGGCATATACACTAACATCTCTCCCCTCTCCTGCCTTGTGTATTATTTTCTCTCTTTTCCTCTCAAAAAAAAAAAAACCTTCACAAATCCTTCACAAATCCAAATTTCTTCACAAACTTCATCAAAATCTTCACTTCTTCTCTTCTTCTTGCATTGAAGTGCACATGAGCTTGGATCCTTATGTTCTTTCTGTTAGGTAATGATCCTTATCTCTTGTTTAGTTAGTTTTTGTGCTTTGTTCTTTGATAGTTTCAGTTTAGAATGTTTAAATTAGGTTTTGTCGTGAAATATCGTATTTTTGTATCGGTTTGTGGTTTCTAGGACCTGCTGTGATCCGGAAAGTTTAATGAGAAATTAAACATAGTGGTAGTGTTGTACTAGGGAACCTGGAGCACCACCTAGGAGATGGACCCCAGGCCACCGGCCAGGGCCGGCGACGGCTTGAGGAGGGGCCGGCGACGCCGGCCATGCTGGAGAGTTAGGGTTTGGGTCTTTTGTCTGTAGGTGTCTGCTATGGTTTGGGTTCTTCTGGTCTTGTTTGTTTGTTTAGTTTTCACAGTAGGCAAAATCTGGGATCAAATATGTAGTTTCTAGTGTTTTGTGTCCGCGCGATACGTGATACGACACGGGTCGTGCACTTTGCGTGGTTTTTCTCTTAAGTTGTTTCTGTCGTGTCGCTACTCTCGTTAGCCACGATACGAACACTTAAGAGGTGGTTGTGTGTTGTTGTGTCGGTTAGGTGTAGCTTGTTCGTGTTTTAGAGTTATTATTAATATTTATATTGTTGTTGTTTATATGTTGCAGGTTCGCAGGCGGAGACTACGGACACTGCCACAGGGGGATACAGGTGGTAGACTTCATCTAGCTTGGAGTGTGGGTGAGTAGATTTAACATCTACAGGTGAATCGCCCGCATGGTGTTATGCATCTGGGCGAGAAATATTTACATTGTCGCATATTCTATGTCATGTTTATTATTGCGCAATTACCTTCCTGCTTAGTGATAGTTGTGCTTGGACTAGTATCCTTAGGACACTGCACTATTATTGACGGCTCAGATTGCGAGAGCACTGATTGTATGCCACACACACCGTCAATAATTGACATGTCGTACACAACCCACATTTAGAAATGATATTGTCTGGTTAGGGACATTGTGACATTGATACATATTTCTTATCGTTTATAACTTAGACTTTGATATGCCAGTTCCTGTTTACCTATAGGGTTTTGTACCATTAGTGTTAGGTACATACACACCTAGGGACATAGCTACAGGTGTACTTGCAGTTCATACTTTACTTATACCTGATAGGTATATCACATCATCATATAGGTAGATACCTATATTTCTGCTATACCATTCATGTGTTCATTTAGATCTGGTGAATGCTATGCTTTTCTTTTATACGCTTTCATTACAGTTTTTATGTTGCGTATATTTTATTCATGGATTATCGCATTGTTATATGGATTTTTCATGATGTTTTCTGGATTTGGGAACCGTGGTAGTTCATGAAATTATGCATACATTGAAAAACCCGGTTTCCTTGATATGATATTATAGCATCCACCTTGCGATTTATCGGTGCTGATATATATACCCCATACGAGGAGGCGTCGTGAGCCGTATGAGGGTACATGGTGGGGCCCGGAGGTACCCCGAAGCAAGAACGTTGTCGCAGTGTGAGTCGACGTCGCGATGGAGGCGATGAGGCTTAGGGGAACCATTCTTTCCGGTGAATTACCAGTGACTCGGCGGTTATCATAGGGATACCGTTGGGAGTCATGTACGTATGGATACGTGGAAAGACGGGGGTCAGAGCTAGGCACTCATGCTTTTCGGATAGCGTGTGATACATACTTATCAGGGGGCCAGTCACAGCACCTGATGGATCAGTATTTCTGTGTCGATGCTTGGCACATTGGTTTCATGATATTTCTAATTACTCTTTTGTATATATAACAGGGGATTGAGCCGCTGTTATATATACCTTTACACCAATATTAGTGGAATGGGACGCTAATATATGTGTATTGCCCTCATCATATTTATTTATGTCATTATATTTAGGATGTTAGAACTGTGCTGGAGATTTGATTTGGGATATAAGAGATTCATTGGGGTTGGATGTTGATATTGTACATACGAGATATGTGAGATCCACTTGATGTTTTACATTTGATATATGTGAGATATACCTGATATTGTACATACTAGATATGTGAGATCCACTAGGTGATGTACCTTCGATTGATGCGAGATCTACCTGTTGTTGTACATTCGATACATATGCGAGATATACTTGATATTGTGCAGTTGAGGAGATGTGACACTTAGATGATATGAGAGCCAATTTGGGGGCTGATTTGAGGAATTGGGATTTGATTTGTCTTGCTGGATTGTGATCCTACCACGATGTCAGGATTCCGTGGAAATGACATATTTCACTCCATACCTCATCTTTATATACTTGTGCACTGTTCCATGTATTAGGAGTACCTGTGAGTGTACCTTTCATGAGTGTTGCACATTTACTTTCTCATATCCCCAGTGCATGATTATCGCATACTGTTGTCATATCATTATTGCTTTACATATTGGTGGTACTTGTTAGTGTACTTTCCATTATTTCGTACTCATATGACCTGTTATTACTGCAATTGTCATATATTAGATTCATGCTGTACGTACATTCTTGCAATTACCTGCATATGTTATTTACTATTCACGAGTTAGCAACTCACCCCCGTTGTGCCACAGGTATTGCAGGTGTTTCCCCAGAGTAGTCGAGGCTGGCTATTCACTTATCTATCATCTTTTGGCTGCGGATGCCACTTCGCCTGACAGTGTGCAGTTTTGCCCAGGTGGGTTTTGTGGTTATCTGAGATTGTATTGTATATTCGTTGTATCTTGTACTCTCCATCTACTACCAGTATGTTGTGACTTAGAGACTTGGTGAGGACGATTTTGTATATTATTGTGGATTTGTGTCTTTATACAGTTTCCTTTCTTTTGTCTCTTATTTCTTCGCTACGGCGTCGTATATCTGTTGTGGTGTTGTTTTCCGCCGATGGGCATGGATTTTGCTCCCGTTTGGGATGCTTTACTTTATATTTATGTTGTACCCTTTTTGGGGGCTTGTTTTATAAAGGAGGTGCTGCCAAAATTTTAAAGAAAAGTGGACTCTTTTAAAGAATTTGGGTTGTGATTTCAAATGTTTCCAAAATTTTATTATCTTTTCCGTATTTTTATGGTTTAGATTTCTGAGTTTTGGCTTTCTTTTACTGCGTTACGTCTGAAGGCGTTGCGTAGTATTAGGGCCGTCACGTGCCAATTTCGGGTCGTGACACTTGACTACCAGGATTATGGTGCAGATTATACTAGTGGGGACAGTGTAGTCGCTAAGTACATCCTTCAAATTTTCCGAGTCGAAGGTGTATCGAGACAGGGCATCGATATACCAAAGTAGACTAGCGTATAGCTTCTCGACCCATGTAGATGGGCGATGGATGATCCAATATCCATTGGTGTTTAACATCAGAAACAGTATACGGCTGCTCAGTGGAGACTGGGTACACTGGAAGGACTCGCCGAGAACTCCCAGATGGTATTATACCTAACGTCAGATGGCAGTTCTCTGGTGACACTGGTACAGGTTAGTCTGTAGACCCGAGATCGTGATAGAGTCTTGTGTGATTCCAACTGTGCTTTGATTTCCACCTTACCACGTTCAAGAGAACATGCAAAACGGTAGATTTTGGGTACAGTCCCGAATCACATGGAGGCAATAAGCGATAGGAGGGGTTTCGTCTTTCCCGGTATTGGGAGTTGATGTTGCGCTGTGCTCGATTGGCTATAACAGGATGTCCCTGGCCAGGGCTGCTTCAAAGATATACTTGTAAGTTTTATCATTAGTTTCTCGACCTGTTATGAGCCTCATATCGACACGACTTATCGAATTACTGGGGTCTGACGTTTACCACCCTTAGACGAGATATGCGACATAACAGAGGAAGAGACCGGACTGTATGGTAGTGTTACTGATTGGATTCGCAGTAGTGGGAGCAGGCTTACTTGTTGATCTTCTGATCGCTCAATACCCGGGTGGCCGTTATGTTTAGAAGACCACTTGCAGCTTATGGGTGTTCGATATGATCATCACCTACTGTCGGCGTATTGACGAGTCTTTAGAATCCTACACAGGGGTTTCCTGGCTCAAGCGAAACGGAGTAGGAGCACATATGTAATATGTGCGGGACTGAGATTGATACGATATGAGATACCGTATTCTATTCTCGCGATATGAGATATCGGTCAGTTATATATGATATAGCCGGGTTATCGGATCAAGTGTTGATTCGATAAGTTGATTCATATGATATTAGTCGGTTATAGGTGATATAGCCGGATTATTAAATCAAGAGTTGATTTGATAATCTAATGTATAATTATATATTTGATATATTACATTACATTAACTAGTATTATCTCACTTATGATTTCTTTTCTCACTTTGGATACATTGATATATATGTGATATGTGTTAAATGTATCATGCTAGGTTACAAATGCAACTAGGGTTTATGAGACTTGAACCATGCTAGGGTTAGATTAGGGTTTATGTTTATTATTAAGGAAATTCAAAAATTGTGGAATTAGTCATGGTTGATATTTTGCAAGAAGCTTGTAGGCTTCTCTGACTTTGTCCACCCTTTTTGTCTAGCTTAAGATATTTGTTAACCTAGCTTTAACCCTAGGTCATGGTTAAGTCTCTACAAGGGTTAAGCATGCCATGCTTAACCCTTGGTTGCATTTTTAATCTCAAGAATAATTCATTCTCTCTTGATAATTCTTCATCTTCTTCATGTACTCAAAGAGAAAAGAGTTTTCTAGGGTTTGAGTTTGTGACGAAAACTTGTGAGGATATGAAATCTAATGTGAGCAAACTTCCTACTTCATTATTCTATACTACTTTCCATTTAGTATAGAGTGTTTGCTTGACTAATTTTGTAATTAGTGAAGAGATAGCTTGGGTTAGTGTCTCCTCGACGTAGATCGTCTTCGGCCTCGAAATCTTCGAAGCAAACATGCTTGTTTCTTCGAGGGAGCCTCTCTAGAGTATGGAGTTCACGATCGCAGCGAAAGGATGACTACACGGAGCTAATGAAGTGAAGGAACGGTCTACAAAGGTTGTATTCCTTGCTCACTTTTCATATGTGAAGTTGTTTGCATAATATTCCGTCGATTTCTAGTTAACGATTTAATGTTTAGGGTTAGCTAGAACGACAAAATTTTAATTTGGCATGGACGATGCCTCCTGAAACCTTGCTGCCGTGCTAGGCAACCCTGTAACAAGTCAGCATCCCGAAACAAAATTTATGATATCTCTCTTTATCCCTACACATCTGTAGACATCTCATACGTCATGATACATCTTGGTGGAAACCGGATAAACACTATATGTCGACTGGTATGCTTCCTCTAAAATCTTGCGTCTCAGTCCCTCAGAATCTGGCACACATAGTCGGGTCCTAAATCGTAGTACTCCCCGATCATTGATCATGAACTATGAATCTCTGCCCTGTCGAACTTTCTCCATAATTTCTGACAAAAAAATGACATCAGACTATGTCTCACGGATATGATCAAATAACGGTGGATGTGCACGGACACGGCAAGTTGTCCCTCGGTCGGCGTAAAATCGAACAGTACTCACACCAGACAAGCTACCTTCTGGCATTCGACTTAAAGCATCTGCCACAACATCCACCTTATCCAGATGATAAGGAATCTCGCAGTCATAGTCTTTCAATAGCTCCCTCCATTGGCGCGGTCTCAAATTTAGATCTTTCTGCTGAAAAATGTATTTCAAACTCTTATGGTCTGTAATTATCTAGCATGAATCCTCTCCAAATCTTAAGTGTAAAAATCACTACAGCCATATCTAAATCATGCATGGAATAGTTCTGCTCGTGCTTCTTCAATTGCCGTGAAGCATCGCAATAACCAACAAAACCGCCTGATCCTGAAGGTATAAATAAAACTGGCGCCGAAAATCAACGAGTCTTTAACTGCTGAAAGCTCTGCTCGCATGCCTCAGTTCAAAGAAAAGAAACTCCATTCCGGGTCAAACCCAAAAATGCAGTGAACCTCCGTCACTGATACAGGCCAGGGCCAGTGCTGAACGGCCTCGATCTCCTTCGGTTCGATACTTACCATCTCTCGTAACTACGGGTCCTAAAAGTCCACTAAGATGTTCTCAATGAACACAATGATAAACTTATCAAGATCGGCCTGGATATTCGGTTCAACCAATCCATAAACGCTGCTGGGGCATTGGTGAGCTCGAACGACATCACCAAGACTCATAACGCCCGTAACTTGTGTGAAAAGAAATCTTCGGAATATCATCCTCTCGAACCCACAACTGGTAGTAGCCTGACCACAAGTCAATCTTTGAGAAATTTCCTGCACAGTAACCCGATTCAACAGACGATAATCAATATATAAACGTAAACGGCCGTCCTTCTGACGAACAGGACAGGAGCTCCCCAAGGTGACGCACTCGGACGAACAAGCCCTTTGTCCAACAATCTTGCATCTTTTCCTTTAGTTCTTTCAGCTCTGCCGAGTCCATCCGATATGGCGGTAAAGAAAAACGCTCCATACCGGAAATCAAGTCAAAGAAGAACCCAATATCGCGCTCTGGTGAAAAACCAAACAACTTGTCAGGAAAGAGATCTTGAAATTCCCTCACAAACGGTACCTGGTCTAACGGGACCTCTACGGCTCTAACATTATAAACATACGCTATGAATCCCTGAAATCCTTTCCCCAAGAACGGAGTAGCGTGAAGAGAAGGAATCAAATCGGGAAGGGTGGCGCAGTTAGCTATATGTATGCCCTAGAGGCCATTACTGTACATACGTTGTATATTGCAGTGGATGCTTGGACATATATAGAGAGGACTTTCTTGCTCGACATGATAGTATGCTATCTGGTTACTCTTTATCTTAACATGTACTCTGATTGTCTCTATGCCACATGTTGATAAAGCCCTTAGGATGAGTACTTGACTACCAGGACTATGATGCAGATCATACTAGTGGGGACAGTGTAGTCGCCAAGTACATCCTTCAAATGTTCCTAGTCGTGGGAGTACCGAGACAGGGCATCGATACTCCAGAGTAGACTAGCGTATGCGCTTCTTGGCCCATATGATGGGCGATGGATGATCCCATATCCATTGGTGTTTGACATCAGAGAAGGTATACGGGTGCTCAGTGGAGACTCGGTACACTGCATGGACTCACAGAGAAATCCCAGATGGTATTATACCTCACGTCAGATGGCAGTTCTGTGGTGACACTGGTACAGGTTAGTTTGTAGACCCGAGATCGTCATAGAGTCTTGTGTGATTCCCACTGTGCTTTGATTTCCATCATACCACGTCCAAGAGGGCGTGAAAAAAGGTGGCTTTTGGGTACAGTCCCGAATCACATGGAGGCAATGAGCGATAGGAGGGGATTCGTCTCTCCCGTATAGAGAGTTGATGTTGCTCTGTGTTCGATTGGCTATAAATGGAAATCCCTTGCCAGGGTTGCTGAGATTTACTGGTAAGTATTATTAGTAGTTTCTTGAACTGTTATGGACCTCATATCGACACGACTTATCAAACTACTGGGGTTTGACGTTTACCACCCCTAGGCGAGATATGCGACATATCAGACGAAGAGATCAGACTG
Source organism: Agapanthus africanus (assembly GCA_030015575.1). Taxonomy (NCBI): domain Eukaryota; kingdom Viridiplantae; phylum Streptophyta; class Magnoliopsida; order Asparagales; family Amaryllidaceae; genus Agapanthus; species Agapanthus africanus. The sequence goes on along the minus strand of CM057350.1, from coordinate 395,271,808 downwards.
TACGGGAGTGTTACTGACTGGATTCATAAGAGACTGTACAGGCTTGCTTGTTGATTGTCTGATCTCTCAATACCTGGGTGGCTGTTACGTTTAGCTAACCGCTTCCAGCTTGTGGGTTTTTGATATGATCATCACCTACTGCCGGCGTATTGACGATTCTTTAGAGTCCTACACAGAGGTTTCTTGGCTCAGGCAAAACGGAGTAGGAGCACATATATGATATGTGCGGGACCGAGAACAATACGTGTATGTGATACCGTATTAGATTCTCACGATATGAGATATCGGCCGGGTATATGTGATATAGCCGGGTCATCGGATCAAGTGTTGATTCGATGAACTGATACAGATTATATTAGTCGGTTATTTATGAAATAACCGGATTATCGGATCAAAGTGTTGATTCAATAATTTAATGTATAATTATATATTTGATACATTAAATTACATTAATTAGTATAAGCTCACTAAAAGATTCTTTTTCTCACTCGGGTAATACATTGATAAATATGCGATATATGTTAATTGTATTACTTTATTTTGTTACAATAAATATTGTATATGTGATATATAATATTGTAAAAAGTTAGGGTTATTAATGCAACATGATTAGTGGAGATTAAACATGATTAAGGTTTGATTTGGGTTAATTTTTCTAGAAGCTTTTGTTTTGTTGTTGCAAAGATAATTTGTAAAGATATTTTTGCAGATATTTAGTTAACCTTGAAAGTCCCCGGTAGCGCCCCGGCCGTCTAACAGACGCCAAATGCGGAACAAAAACTTTTTACAACTGGCGCTATCGTGTACCGTAACCCGGATCTGCCATTAAAGCTAAACTAACAAACTACAAAGTGGGTAGAAGAGTTATACCGAACGATCCGAGTCCTTCGGTCTTCCACCATCATCCCACGCTTTGTTGCGGCTGCTCCGATCTCCTGAATCTCCAGTCTTCTCGTCCAGGTGGCACCACGTCGATGGATCTTTAAACGGGCTCCCGCCTCTGAACCGAGGCAACTCGATCGTCAAGTTTGCTTAAAGAGACGACTAAGATGATGTAGAGAATGAGTAGAACACTTTGTTTCGTTACGTCCAAGGTTATGGACGAACGGTTAATGAAGTTGCATTTTGGATCGGGTGAAAAGAGAAACCGATCACATCTAATTTCTATGCACCAAAACTTATATCTTTTCAAAACAACAACCATGAGCTATGAGAGGGGGGAGGCCGGCCACTTATAGGAGAGGAGGGAGGTGAGTGTAGGAGCTAGGAGGTGACCACAAGATTAAATGAGATGATGAATCACCATGACACCTAGTGTGAACTCAATGAATGAAAACAATGAATCATAACACATAGCCATCATCTAATTAATACCCCATTAATGCACTAAGCCACCTCACCATCCTAGTCACCTCATCTAGATGCTTCTAGAACCTTCCACACTCATCTCAAGAAAAGATAAATCCGTATTTAAATACGGCTGATAGAAAACAGGAAACTAGCAACTTCCAAAAGTGATCCTGAAACGAATTTCAGGATAACCCCGTATCAGTATAAACATACCCGCATTTGTATTACGACCGAATACAAATGCAACTGAGACAAGGATATTATATCTACACAGCATAATACTCGGATCCGACTTAAACCAAAGCCGACCAGTATTATCTGCCCAAAAAATGACACGTGCGAAAACGCACGTGCATTTTCCGAACCTTGCCATAAACCTATACGGCCTCTACAACGTTTCGCCCGAACTTGGGAAAGTGTCTATGGGGGACTCTAATGACTCATCAACACAATGGAATTGGGTATAACCACTAGCACGTCAGAGGTACAAGCTGTTGTAAGTCCATGCTACCTCTCCCGGTACTTACGGGCTTGCGGAATTTGACGAAAAACGATTTTCTAGAGGCGGTAACATGGACTCAAAACGGATCTTTGTTAAACTATCTACCTAACAACCTAACTAGGAGTTGTTAACTACTCGGTTAGGGGGTTATACCTTTCTTTCTTGAACTCCTTCGTCTTCAAAACTCGATGGTGTACGGATCGGCTTCACCCCGTCTTCTTCTTGCGCCGAAGATCAATCCACCCGAAAGCTTCTACCTTTGGCTTCTTCTTCGAACTTTGAAGAAACTAGTTCACTCGGTTTGCTAAACCTTGTGAACTAGAGTGAGTAGAGGAATGTTTTGGTGTCTTTTTATCTCTAAGGCAATAAGTCTCAACACATGAGAATGGTTTGCCTTGAGGTAGAGAGAGCAAGAGGAAGAGGGAGAGCTTGAGAATGAGAGAGCTAAAAAGAGAGAAAGCAAAAAATAGAATGAACCATACTCTTCTCATTCTCACCTCTCATAATCCAAAAGCCATCATAACAAAATAGTAATCAAGTATTGTGTAAATGGTTTAAGTCAAAATGGCTATATCATTTCATGCACTCATTTTGCATAAATGAACAAGCAAGCAAAAGTCTTTGCCATGGAATGATAGCCATTGTCATGAAGATGGTCAACTAGTCCAACCTAGTCAACCGGTCAACAAAGTCAACAAGTCAACAAAGTCAACCCCTCAACAACCATGTCACTATAATACTTAATTAATATTAATGTTAATCATATATCTTATTCTCATTAGGGTTAAGCAAAAGTCAATGGTCAACAGTCAACTGTCAACAGTCAATAGTCAACAACCCCAATGAGAATACTCTGCCTCTGTCTCTCTGTCAACTGTGCATACACACCCGCATCCGCGTTCCGAGGAACACGGATACAAACGAGATAAAACCAACCCCAAAACGTACACTAGGATCTGGCTTAAACCATATCCCGCTAGTGTTAACTGTCCGGACACTGTACGTGCACAAGTGCACGGATGTGACTGAACCCTGTCGCAAAACCATGCGACCTGTTGCAAAACCATGCGACCTCTACTCTTTTGCCTAAAGGCGAATAGCTTTCTGTGTGGGACTCTAAACACTCGACACTACGCTAGCAGTGGGTTTAACCACAGACCACAAGCGGCACTAGCTGTGCGTAACGGTCCCCAGGTAGATGCCGACAAGAAGACTGACGAGGTGAAACCCATCTGAACTCCTACTGAGCCTAAATATGACAGTCTCCGTACAGTCCGGTCTGTTCGTCTGATACATCGCATGGCGGGCCTAGGGGGCGGTAAACGTCAGTCCTCTAATAGCGGTACAAGTCGTGTCGGAGTGAAGCCCAGAACACCCTGAGATAATACTGGAAACCTACCAGTATATCTCGCTTGCCCTGGCCAGGGACTACTCGTGTAATGGCTCTCCTAGACACAGCGCGATGTCAACCCCCAATACCGGGAGAGACGAATCCTGTCTAACCGTCACTGACTCCAAGTTCTTCGGGACTGCACCCAACTACTACCTGTTTGCACGACTCCTTTGAGCCGTGGTAGGGTAGTAATCAAAGTACAGTGGGAACACACTCGAGGCGAAGTGACAGTGTCAAGTCAGCGGACTAAGCTGTACTCATGTCACCTGGGAACTGATAACTGACGATAGGTGTAATACCAACCGGTCAGTTCCCGACGAGTCCTATCCAGTGTACTCGTAACCTAACGAGCACCCGCATACTATCGCCAGTACAACGTACTGATGGCTGTGGGACAGACCATCTCCCACTCTGGGATAAGAAGCGCATATGCTAGTCTACTCCGGAGTATCGATGCCCTGTCTCGATAGTCCTGCGACTGGGGACCTGCATAAATATGTGCTTATAGATTACCCAGCCCCCACTAGTGTGACTGCCATCACAACGCTGGTAATCAAGCAAAGATCTTAAGGGCTCCACTAATGTGTATAGGTGATATACTAAAATAAACACATGTACACATTGAAGTAGAAACAAACCAAGTAGCATACTACAATTTTGAGCAAGATTGTCTATACAAGGTGAATATCTTAAGCTTCCATTAAGTAATATACAAACTAGTATGATACAGTAATGGCCTCTAGGGCATATACACTAACAATCTCCCACTTGCACTAAGGCCATGTACTAGCGTATCGAAGACCTATCATCTCGATCAGCCGCTCGAACTGAGTCTGGGGCAAGGCCTTGGTGAATGGATCTGCAGTGTTATCCACTGAAGCAACCCTCCGAACCTCGATATCCTGGCGATCCACGATCTCCCTGATCAGGTGATACCGCCTCAAGATGTGTCTGGATTTCTGATGGGACCTGGGTTCCTTCGCTAAAGCTATAGCCCCGTTGTTGTCGCAATACAGAGGTATTTGATCAACAATGGACGGAACCACCTGAAGTTCTTTCAAGAACTTCCTCATCCAGACGGCTTCTTTTGCGGCATCAGATGCAGCTATATATTCCGCTTCCATAGTCGAGTCAGCAACGGTTTCTTGTTTGGAACTCTTCCAACACACCGCCCCTCTATTGAGGGTAAAGACAAAACCCGACATGGACTTGGAATCATCCTTGTCACTCTGGAAGCTGGAGTCAGCAAAGGCCTCGATCTGGAGGTCTTTTCCGCCATACATCAAGAACATCTCCTTAGTCCTTCTCAGGTACTTGAGAATGTTCTTTACCGCTATCCAGTGTTTCTCCCCACGGTTTAACTGATACCGGCTTACTACACTCAGTGCATAAGCTACATCCGGTCTAGTACACAACATCGCATATATTATAGAGCCTACCGCAGAAGCGTAGGGTATAATAGACATGCGATCCCTTTCTAAATCAGTCTTGGGAGACATCTCTTTGGAGAGGGTGATCCCGTGACAAGCCGGTAGATTACCGCGCTTGGAATCTTCCATACTGAATCTTTTCAGTATGGTGTCGATGTACCTGAACTGTGAAAGTCCTAATATCCTCTTGGATCTATCATGATGGATCCGGATCCCCAGGATGTATGAGGCATCACCCAGGTCTTTCATGGAGAACCTGTGTGACAAGAACCCCTTGACAGATTGTAGCATAGGAATGTCATTTCCTATCAGAAGAATGTCATCCACGTATAAAACGAGGAATACAACAGTTCTTGCTACAAATTTACAATAGATGCATGGTTCATCTGGATTTTTGATAAAGCCAAATTCTTTGACCGTCTCATCAAAGCAGTTGTTCCAACTCCGCGATGCCTGCTTTAGTCCATAGATGGACTTAAGCAACTTGCACACCTTTCCGCTGCTCCCACTCTGAACGAAACCCTCTGGCTGGTCCATATAGACACACTCCTCTAAATTTCCATTTAGAAAAGCGGTCTTTACGTCCATCTGCCAAATCTCATAATCGTGGAATGCAGCAATGGCAAGAAGGATCCGAATGGATTTCAGCATATCCACTGGAGAAAAGGTTTCGTCATAGTCCAAACCAGGTATTTGACGAAAACCCTTTGCAACAAGTCTAGCTTTATAGGTCTCAACCAGTCCATCTGCACCAATCTTCCTTTTGAAGATCCACTTGCATCCTGCGGGTTTTACCCCGTCTGGAGCAATGTCCAACGTCCATACTTTGTTGGTGTACATGGACTCCATTTTGGTCCGCATTGCACCCAGCCATTTTACCGATTCAACGCTCTGAACGGCCTGCTGGAAGCTAGTAGGCTCATCATAATCTATAATGCAATCCTCTCTATTCCCGTCTATAAGAAAACCGTAGTATCTCTCGTGCGGATGAGACTGCCTACTACTCCTGCGGAGCGGCGTAGGAATGTCCTGTTCTTTTGAACCCTCTGGTTCTACTAAGCTTTCAGTAATAGTCTGTGGTTCTTGAATTTCTTCCAGTTCTACTGCGCTCCCACTGATTTCCTTTTCTAAGAACTGGTGTTCTAGAAAGTGGGCATTACGAGAAACAACGATCTTTTGTTCCTCTGCGTAATAGAAGAGATACCCCCTGGAGTTCTTTGGGTATCCCATAAACTTGCACAGTACTGAGCGTGCCTCGAGTTTGTCCGCATGCTGCTTTTTGACAAAAGCCGGACATCCCCAGATCTTCAGATATTGAAGATAGGGTTTCTTCCCACTTCATATCTCATATGGTGTGGTAGGCACAGCCTTAGATGGAACTCGGTTCAAAAGGTATGCAGCTGATTCTAGCGCATACCCCCAGAATGATCGCGGTAACTCAGTGTTACTCATCATGGACCGTACCATATCCAATAGGGTTCGGTTCCGTCTCTCCGATACACCGTTATGTTGCGGAATGTATGGAGGAGTAAGCTGAGAGAGAATTCCATTCTCTTTTAAGTAATCTAGGAACTCGGCACTCAAGTATTCACCACCTCGATCCGATCTTAGAATCTTGATACTTTTGCCGGTTTGTTTTTCTACTTCATTCTTATATTCCTGGAACTTTCCAAAGGCTTCGGATTTATGTTTCATTAAGAAGACATAACCGTACCATGAAAAGTCATCCGTAAAAGTAATGAAGTAAGAATAACCGCTTCACGCATGTGTAGAAATTGGACCACACACGTCGCTGTGTACGAGTCCAAAGAGCTCGCTCGCTCTTACACCGTGACCAGTAAACGGAGTCTTTGTCATCTTTCCTTTGAGACAGGATTGACAAGTGGCATACGATTGATATTCGAACGGATTCAAATATCCTTTTGTATGTAACTTCGTCAACCTTCTCTCATTGATGTGACCCAGTCTACAATGCCATAAGAAAGTCTGATTTATTTCCGGAGACTTTCTTTTGTGTGTATTCTGGACATTGAAAATCTGTGGTTGGTTTAATACGTATATATCATTGCTTAATGTACCTGACCCAATCAGAACTTGATTAAGGTGATTGTTCACAACATTACTTACAAATGCAAATTCATAACCTTCTTTAGATAATAAAGATACAGAAATGATATTACAAGTTGCATTGGGTACAAAATAGCAATTACGCAAAACCAAAACATATCCATCTGACAAGCCCAGGTGATAGTACCCCACGGACTCAGCATCCATGCCAGCTCCGTTTGCAACTCTGAGGGTCATATCACCTGCCTTCAAAACCCTATGCTTTCTCAGTGCCTGCAAAGAATTACAGATATGAGATCCTGATCCGGTATCCAATACCCAGGAAGTAGAGTTTATTGAAAGACGGTTTTCAATAACATACACACCTGAAGCTGAAGCCGCAACCTGCTTCAGATCCTGTGTTCTGGCCTTCCAAGCCCTGCAATCTTTCTTCCAGTGTCCACTCTTATGACAATAGAAGCATTATTCTTTATCCACAAGCTTCCCCACTTTCTTTGTTGCCTTTTCCTTTCCCTTCGTATCCACTTTACTAACACCGCCCCTTGGTTTGGCGGGGGCTTTCTTCTTCATTCCCTTGGCTTTCGCCTTGGACCTAGAAGAGGAAGATCCTCCTACAAACAAAGTGGATGTTTCCCTACCTTTCTGTAGGGTGCCCTCTGCGCTCCTCAGCATGTTGAGGAGTTCTGAAAGTTCAACTTCCTTTTCTTGTAAGTTGAAGTTCAGGATAAACTGTGCGTAAGTGGAAGGAAGGGACTGGAGAATTAAGTCTGTATAGAGCTCACTCTCCAACATGGTCCCAAGGTCCGCGAGCTCCTCTATGTAGCCAATCATCTTAAGCACGTGTTCCTCTACCGATGATCCGACGGCCAACCTTGCGGAAAATAACTTCTTCGACACTTCGTATCTTGCGATACGAGACTGCTCTCCATACAGTTCTTTTGTATGGAGAAATATGGATTCGAGGTCCATATTCTCGTGCCTCCTCTGATGTTCGTTGCCCATAGAGGCAAGCACGAGGCACCTGGCCTTCGCGCAATCGATCTCCCAAGTCTTACGGATTTCCTTATCCGCGACGCTGGAGGTGGGACCTGGGACAGGGGGAGCTTTGGTGGTAAGAAGATACCCCAGCTTGTCGTAAGTGGTTGCCATTTTGACATTCCTGAGCCAATCTTTGTAGTTTGGCCCTGTCAGTATGTTTTTTTCGAGAAGTAACTTAAGTCCAGTCATGTCGATTGGTCGCTGCAATTAGGAGAGAGTGAAGAAACACTCAGCATGATGCTCTTGCAAGTTTAGAGTGGTTTTTAGTTTGTCTAAACAGGATGGCTCCCACTGTCTCTCGAATCCCTCCTCAAACCAAAAAGGAAGAATTAGTCAGGATCAATCTCACCGTACAATTCTTGCTTAACCGTTCGGCCAGGCTGGTGTCGGTACTTCGAGGGAGGTTTTCCAACGCTTTCGCGAAGTTCCTTAATTAAATAACCTCTTTTCCCAGTGGGCGTAGCCCGGCTAACACCTTTCTAGACACCTACTTGGTTTATAGCATTGATCGTTAAATGAGAAATTTCCCGAGGAAGAGCATATACTCACAGTAGGATCGCGATCCAAATATTATCGCGTGACAAAACTGAAGGAATCCTACCAGAATCACCACACTCCAAATGGTATGCAGTGCTAGCAAGTTTCAGTACTTATGAAACTCCCGATGTGGATTTTTGCCCCATGCTCTTATGACCTTGGCGTGAGGTCAAAATGTCATAAGTCACATGTCAAGTTCTTCCCATCATTATCCAGGTCAATTTGAACCCACCCGTACCTACCCTTGACGTAGGCCAAAATGGCAGTACGACTGTCTCAAACAAACGCATTCTACCTATGCAACAGATAAATATCCGGCAGCTACCAATCACTATGCCTTGGCGTGAGGTCAAAATACATAGCTTGAATACTACCGAATATTTAACTGAAATGATGGAGGGCTACAGATGGTTTTGGCAAAACCGTGAACGTAGTGAACTTGATATAATCGATGGAACGAGATAGCTTTTAAAAGGAGTGGCTCAAGCTCCGCATTTAAAAGTTGGTTTTGAAAAGAACCGAGTGGTTTTTCGAAAGTGTTCCAACGACTTTTACTTGGTTTATTTTCTTGCATTAGTTCTTTTAATGCGTGTTATTCTTGCATTAGTTCTTTTAATGCGTCCCATCATTTAATCCTACCATTGCAGAAAACAACCAAAATATGACGTACGCTTATGCCATTCGCATTCGCCACGGGGCCCCGTCATTACCCGTTAGGTTACTTGACTAACGACAGAGCGGGCGCTGGGTTAGCGCGGCTGTAAAACATAAGCAACGCCTAAATAATATCATATATAGATATATATTGCAATGATAGCCATTTCAGATCACAGATGAACACATTGGATATACTAGGAACCCGCAATTCGTACGAGCCTGTAACGAAAAGCAGATTACATGGTCGCGGTGAATAGCCAATACCCCACCCAAGACCCCTACGGGTGCGGCAAACTACCCGCCAAGTACCCGAAGCGAAGCAACCTCCCTCAATACCGTGAGTAGGCCACTCGGCACTTCGGGATACCGGTAGTTTGTGCACCCCCTCCATGGGTCTATCCTAGGAGCAAAAACAGTAAAAAGAAATTATACAATGACGGCTACAACCCCGACCCGGTTGTGCGGCCATACAAATAATTGTTACATCAATTTACCAATTTATATGAATTGAAAGAAAAGAAAACTCTCGTCTCACAACCCCCGGCTATTCACCCGCGACAATCCAATGAATTCATATACACAAACCAATAACATTACAGATCACAGATTTTTATTACCCCCACTGATCGACATATAGCGATTAGCAGACGTTCAATACAAATATCACATCACAGAAAAAAACCCGTCAGCATAAGTCTTTAGAAACTCGATCAAAATACGGTTTTTAAAGCCCCAAAAACAAATTTTTCTTTCTGGAAAATCTGGGCTGAAAAAACATATACCAAAATCCCAAAACACCCTTATGAGCAAACTGCAACCAAAATTTCTCACGGCCGAGTCAACTCGGCCGTGGAACCGCGGCGGGAGCACGCTCCCGCCGCGTTTCCACGGCGCTTTGATCGGATCAGTGATTGAAATTTTTGCAGTTTGTTCTAAAAACCCTGAGCCGAATTTTAAAATATGATTTATCAGTTTTGGAACAGAGGAAAAAATCGACAGCAAGCATGATATCCGGGTGTATTTCGTGATTTTTTCTCCGATCGAATTTCTAGTTACTATGCTAACATGTTAGGTAGTGTTTAACTATGCTCGGATACCACTGTAAGTCAATGCTACCTCTGCCGGTACTTACGGTCTTGCGGAATTTGACGAAAAACGATTTTCTAGAGGCGGTAACATGGACTCAAAACGGATCTTTGTTAAACTATTTACCTAACAACCTAACTAGGAGTTGTTAACTACTCGGTTAGGGGGTTATACCTTTCTTTCTTGAACTCCTTCGTCTTCAAAACTCGATGGTGTATGGATCGGCTTCACCCCGTCGTCTTCTTGCGCCGAAGATCGATCCACCCGAAAGCTTCTACCTTAGGCTTCTTCTTCAAACTTTGAAGAAACTAGTTCACTCGGTTTGCTAAACCTTGTGAACTAGAGTGAGTAGAAGAATGTTTTGGTGTCTTTTTATCTCTAAGGCAATGAGTCTCAACACATGAGAATGGTTTTCCTTGAGGTAGAGAGAGCAAGAGGAAGAGGGAGAGCTTGAGAATGAGAGAGCTCAAGAGAGAGAAAGCAAAAAATAGAATGAACCCTACTCTACTCATTCTCACCTCTCATAATCCAAAAGCCATCATAACAAAATAGTAATCAAGTATTGTGTAAATGGTTTAAGTCAAAATGGCTATATCATTTCATGCACTCATTTTACATAAATGAACAAGCAAGCAAAAGTCTTTGCCATGGAATGATAGCCATTGTCATGATGATGGTCAACTAGTCCAACCTAGTCACCGGTCAACAAAGTCAACAAGTCAACAAAGTCAACCCCTCAACAACCATGTCACTATAATACTTAATTAATATTAATGTTAATCATATATCTTATTCTCATTAGGGTTAAGCAAAAGTCAACAGTCAACTGTCAATAGTCAATAGTCAACAACCCCAATGAGTATACTCTACCTCTGTCTCTCTGTCAACTGTGCATACACACCCGCATCCGTGTTCCGAGGAACACGAATACAAACGAGATAAAACCAACCCCAAAACGTACACTAGGATCTGGCATAAACCAAAGCCCGCTAGTGTTAACTGTCCGGACACTGTACGTGCACAAGTGCACGGATGTGACCAAACCCTGTCGCAAAACCATGCGACCTCTACTCTTTTGCCTAAAGGCGAATAGGTTTCTGTGTGGGACTCTAAAGACTCGACAACACGCTGGCAGTGGGTTTAACCACAGACCACAAGCGGCACTAGCTGTGCGAAACGGTCCCCAGGTAGATGCCGACAAGAAGACTGACGAGGTGAAACCCATCTGAACTCCTACTGAGCCTGAATGTGACAGTCTCCGTACAGTCCGGTCTGTTCGTCTGATACATCGCATGGCAGGCCTAGGGGGCGGTAAACGTCAGTCCCCTAATAGCGGTACAAGTCGTGTCGGAGTGAAGCCCAGAACACCCTGAGATAATACTACAAACCTACCAGTATATCTCGCTTGCCCTGGCCAGGGACTACTCGTGTAATGGCTCTCCTAGACACAGCGCGATGTCAACCCCCAATACCGGGAGAGACGAATCCTGTCTAACCGTCACTGCCTCCAAGTGCTTCGGGACTGCACCCAACTACTACCTATTTGCACGACTCTTTTGAGCCATGTTAGGGTAGTAATCAAAGTACAGTGGGAACACACTCGAGGCGAAGTGACAGTGTCAAGTCAGTGGACTAAGCTGTACTCATGTCACCTTAGAACTGATAACTGACGATAGGTATAATACCAACCGGTCAGTTCCCGACGAGTCCTGTCCAGTGTACTCGTAACCTAACGAGCACCCGCATACTATCTCCAATACGACGTACTGATGGCTGTGGGACAGACCATCTCCCACTCTGGGATGAGAAGCGCATACGCTAGTCTACTCCGGAGTATCGATGCCCTGTCTCGATAGTCCTGCGACTAGGGACCTGCATAAGGATGTGCTTATAGATTACCCAGCCCCCACTAGTGTGACTGCCATCACAACGCTGGTAATCAAGCAAAGATCGTAAGGGCTCCACTAATGTGTATAGGTGATATACTAAAATAAACACATGTACACATTGAAATAGAAACAAACCAAGTAGCATACTACTATTTTGAGCAAGATTGTATATACAATGTGAAAATCCCAAGCTTCCATTAAGTAATATACAAACTAGTATGATACAGTAATGGCCTCTAGGGCATATACACTAACAGCTGTACGTAACGGTTTGCCTATGTATTGATTGGAAGGGAAGCTGATGAGCGAACTCTGCTATAAACCCTACTGAGCCTGACAGTGACAATGTATATACAGTCCGGTCCGTTCGTCTAAAGAGTTTCGCATATCGAATCTAGGAGGGTGGATAAAGTCAGACCCCTAATAACGCGATAAATCGTGTCGGCATGAAGCCTATCACCACCTGAGAAACTACTGATCCAAATCAGTAATTCTCCACTAGCTCGGCCGAGGATTTCTAGTGATGGCCACCCGTGCACTGCACGACATCAACCGCCAATACCGGGAGAGACGAATCCCCGACGATCCGCTCACTTGCCTCCAATGTGGCTCGGGACTGTAGCCAATTAAAACCTGTTTGCACAACTCTTTTGAGCGTGGTAGGGTAGTAATCTAAGCACAGTTCGGGACTGTAGCCAACTAAAACCTGTTTGCACAACTCCTTTGAGTGTGGTAGGGTAGTAATCTAAGCACAGTAGGAACTCACACGAGACAAACGACGATCTCAGGTCGATGAATGATTAGTGTCAAAAATATGAGTTTACCGCAATCAGAAACGGCGTCGCTTCGCAGCTAGCCGGTGAGTACGGGTCGATCCACAGAGATGGGTAAATTCCTTTTATGTGTTTTAACGAGTTGATTCAAAATGTCGTTTTGGTTTGTTTATAAAAATCTATGAAAACTGGATCTAATTAATCTAATTAAAAGTCTTGCTAGGGTTAGGCTTAGGGGAAGTTTTGGAGATTAACGTTTTTCTTCACCGCTTTCAATGCCTTCTTTTTTAGATCTATTAGATGTTACGGTAATTGTCAATAAAGTGGATCCGAATCTTTTGGGAAGATATTTCTTCCTCTAGATTCGCATCCTTCCTTTGTTGATAGTTACCCTAACCCCCATGGAAAACACGCGCAACCGGCCCTTTATACTACGGTTCACTTCTTGGAGGCATAAGGTTTTACAATTTTTGACTACAATTTATAAGAAAAGAGGGAAACTAGGGTTACAGACTCTCGCATATGTGAAAATACAGATTTGCCCACTGAAAATCCTAACATCTGCACCGACACAACAGCACAGAAAAACTGCACCGACACGGGCCCTATATGGCCGCGGAACCGCGGCGCCAGCATGGGTTTGGCCGCGGTTCCGCGGCCAAACTGTGGATTTGCTTTATGAAAATTCTGGGCTTCATTATTTTATTCTTGGGCTTTCTCTTTTTCCACTTCTTTTCTCTTTTTGACTTCTGGGTCTTCTCCAGATCTTCAGTGGAAACTTGTATGTATCTTTTGACCGTTCACTTGACATTTTGGACCTTGCAATGTTTTTAGTCTAGGCTTGACTAGGATCCGTTTACTTGTTGGTCAAAAGTCTCTTTTCTGTATCAGCTTTCATCTTTTTCACTGTATTTGCATCCAAACTCTGTATCCTGTAACATGTATCAAAAGTGCGTCAAGAGTACCTGTTTATTTATAAAGAGAATAAGAATAGGAGAATGAATAATGCAATATTATAGTCTGAACAATGAACTAACCTATACACATGTCACCAGGGAACTGCTATCTGACGATATATATAATACCAACTAACAGGTTCCCGGCGAGTCCTGTCCGGTGTACTCATAACCTAATGAGCACCTGTACACATCTTAGGTGATCAAACTGACACCAGTGGCTTGTGAGACCGGCCACCGCCCCTCATCGGGGTCTCGACTGTATACACTAGTCTACTCTGGAGTATCGATGCCCTGTCTCGAAACTCCCACGACTAGGGACACTTTAAGGATGTGCTTACAAACCCCAGCTCCCACGTATATGATCGCCATCATACTACTGGTAGTCAAGCAAGAATCCTATGGGCTCTATCATCATGCAATAGTGAACTAAAGCATGTATATGATGATAAAGAAAAACCAGATAGAAAACTATCATCTCGAGCAAGAATGTCATATCGGTATAGGTCCTGCCTCAATCATTGCAATCACGTGCCTGCGATCCAATAATTGACTTTGAGGACACTATCTCCAACAAACCCAACCCAACCCTTTAACCATGGTTCATTCTCTACATGGGTTAAGTTATCATACTTAACCAATGGTTGCATTTCTAACCTCACATGGATTCATTATTCATCACAAAGAGAATGCTTCTTCTTCTTCCTTCTTCTTTCATGAAAAAGCTTTCTAGCTTTTTATGGGGTGATGAAAATGAGTGAGATTAAGAAAACAAATGAGTGCTAAATTTCTACTTCATCATCCTAATCTATTCTTGCCAATTAGATTAGGGTGTTCACTTCATTTAGTGAGTGAGAGCTTGTGTTATAGAAACTTCAAGGTAGATCATCTTAGTTATCGAAGATCGGAAGCAAGCTTGCATCTTTCTCTTCGTGGAGTCTCTCTAGAGTCCGGAAACTCGATGATCGCAGTGAAGGGACCTCAACACAGAGCTTTAGAAGTGAAAGACCGGACTACAAAGGTTGTAATACCAAACTCTTAGATGTTAAAGTGTTTAACATACTTTGTTTCGCCTAATCTCTAGTTTAAAGTTCTTGGTTAGGGTTGTTCGGCACGTCTAAATTTTAAATCGGGCATGGTTGATGCCTTATAGACCCTTGTGAGAGTGCCTAGTAACCCTACAGTGGTATCAGAGCCAAGCTAGAGCTTTAGGCGAAGTCTAAGTGAAGTTTAAAGTCCGATCGAACTCCGAATACCCGTAAAATCCTAGTTTCTGGAAAAATTTTCAAAAGTTGACATTTTTCATATTAAAAATACTCAGAAAATAAGGCAGGTAAATCTAAGAATTACTGTGAAGTACGGACCACCAACTTGATCACGTGAGCGCGGAACCGCGGCCAAACCATGCGTTTGGCGGCGGTTCCGCGGCCACAATTTGGAGTTGGTCCTTGATACTTCAAGTATTAATTCTTGGGTCCTTTTTCATAATTCTGGGAATTTTTAATTCTACTCAAGTGTTGAGTTTTCTGGGATGTATTGGGAATTCGTTGATTCGATCGGATAATTTAACTTCGTTTAGGTTTTTTCCGGGTATTTTATAACGTGTTAAAAAGTTCGACCGGATATCAATAACTCACTTTTTCCCTTGCCGGAAAATTTCCAAGTGTTGGCTTTTTCCGTAGTTTAAGACCGTTCTAAGTCATGCAAGTAACGCGGTGGACCCTCTAGAAGGAAACAAACCTTAACTCGATTATGTGACCGTCTGAACCGCCTCTAAACTTTAGGGTTTGTGGCAGTACGGCATTGCCACATGTGAGGCGTTGGCTTGACCTTTCTACGACTGGACCATTGGTACTGTGGCATGTGATGGATGTTTTAAAACTAATTTCAAGTGTTGAGAACTATTTGGCAAAACTTGGGTGTTTGATTATTTGATCGGAAAGTTTAACATTGTTTATTTATCTGGAATGTGATACAATATTTGGAATCTACAAGTAGTTAAGAGATAACTAATTTGAATGTTATAAATCTAGCAGTTTAGTCTCAGATGATCGGTTGCCGTGGGATTTTGATGCGATCAAAAGTCCGTCGCAATCACGTAGCATACGCGGATACTCGCCAGGTAAACTTAACAAACAGCCATGCCCCAAAGCCCCGACAAAGTGACTGTAGGAGAACCCCGTCGCCAAAAGCATCCGTTCGGGTGCTCGCGGCAGCGGTGTTCCGCCTTAGTGCACTTCGTCGACGGCATCCGGGGGTGCGGCCATCTACTAAAGTTTGCGACGAGCATTCGATCAGGATGTTGGGAATCTTGTTGAATTTCCCGACTTGATATTGAAAAGAGTTTTCGATAATAAGACTAAAATGCGGGGTATATAATTGTTAGGCATGCGATGTCTAAGGAATTCATTTGGTTAGGCATGAGATGTCTAAGGAAGTTGTGGATTCCAACTATTGTAGTTTTACACATTCTTTTCTGTGACCGTAAGCGTACTATGTGGTGTATCGCCGGCTTCGTTGCTATACATCAACGACAGTCGGGATACGCATGCTTGCTTACGTTCATGATATGAGATATTATGTGTTGCTGTGATATGTTATATTGGATCGTCGCGTTTTGAATAGCCGGGGGTTTTATGTGAGATGAGGGTTTCTATTTTCATTCATGTAAAATTCATTTATATGTAATATTCTTTTATTGGGGCACTTCCGGGCTGAGGATGATGTCACCATTGTATATTATTTACGTTTCCGCATTAGGATAGACCCAAGGCGGGGAGCACAAGTAACCGGTTTCTAGGGTCCAGTAGGAGACCATCTCGAGGAGTCGAGACCGGGTCTCCTAACCCTAGAATTGGCAGTGTTGCTTGCCGCTCTCGTAGGGGTCTAGGGATGTGCGTTTGGCTATTCATCTCGACCGTGGAATCCGTGTTTTATACAGGCTCGTATTAAAACACGGACGTTCTAGTATATCTAATATTTCATATGTGTTCTTCTGCTGCAATGTTCTGTGATGAGATCATATTACTGCCTGAGACGAATGTTTATATTATATACATGAGATATATGTTATATTGGTGATTTCGTTTCAAATGTGATGCTTGTGAAGCATAATAAAATGGGACTTCATTAATGAGATTAATGAAAACTAAAAGAAACCTAAAGATGTTGTGGAAACTTGTTTAAAAACCGGTAGCTCTAGTTCTTGCTTTGCATAGCGGTGTTCCTTGTAGAACATCCAGCACCTTGTTCGATAAGGAAAGAGCCGAGATCCCTTCACCGGGAGTGACCTCTTTAGCGAAACTAGTAGATGCTACAAACTCGGTTTGTCTTTTGATTGCTTATATAGTTTTTGCTTTGCATAGTGGTATTTGTAAAATATCCTGCACCTTATTCGATGAGGAAAGAGCCGACGATCCCTTCACCGGGAGTGACCTCTTTAGCGAAACTAGAAAAACCTCAAAAACACTCCTTTTCAAAAATCACTCAATTCTACAACGATATCAAGTTCATTACGCAAAGGGTTTTCTTAAAAACCTGCCGTAACCCTCCGTCATTTTAGGAAATAGAGTACTTAGTATTCGTGCTGCGTTTGTTGATCATAGTTAAGGCGCAGTGTACGGTAGCTGAGTGATGTTTTCCTATATAACATATGATGTGATTAATTAGGACAGTCATATGACTTTGTTGACCTTAGATAAGGGTCATGTGGGTGGGTCTAATCAATCGGGAAACGACGTGTTGAACTTGACTAGTGCTTATGATTTGTTGACCATAGTTAAGGTCATAAGTCACTAGGGGTAAAATATTATCGGGAATTTCAAGTATTGGAATTTGCAATGAGATTGCAAAACTTCTATGAGATAGTTGGATCCCGATACCCGCTGCGAGTAAGAGTTACTCCTGGGAGAGTTTTATACATTACAATTAGCCGATCAAGTAGGTGTCTAAAAAGGTGTTAACGGGGTTACGCCCCTGGGAAAACGTGGTTTATTTTAATTAGGTCTATGCGAAAGCACGGGGAACCTCCCTCAAAGTACCGGCACTGGCCTGGCTGAAAGATTGACGAACTTGTAGAGTATAATTAATCCCGGCTAGTCTTTTCTTTTAGGGTTTGAAGGAAGATTTGACTAAAACAGTGGGAGTCATCCTGATTAGATAAATTGATAACCAATCTAATCTTATAAAAGCGCACGGTGAGTGTTTTCTTCTATCTCTCTCCAGGTAACGACCATGTCACACTTTAATCAAGATAATAATACGGATGTATTGACCGAACCCGCTTGTTTTACTGCGCTAGGGAACGTTGGTCCCGCTCCAACTTATAATTGTTATAAGACAGAGCAGGAAATAGGGGATTACCAGAATTCCCGTACCGCCCAAACGAAGAAAGTGCATGTTGATGCACCTTCTTCGGGTGTGTTCATTACACAGAACTGTTTGTCAAAATCCTTTAAGTCCTGGGTATTTGATACCAGATCAGGATCCCACATATGTAATTTGTTACATGGGCTATAGATAGGTAGAAAACTGAGAACGGGTGATAAATTTCATGAGATAGAAACGGTGCAAGTGTTGCAGCCAAGTCTGTTAGTAGTTATCACCCTGTATTACCAGAATACATTGATTCTGAACGAATGTTATTAGATACCGAACCTGATATACAACATCATATCAGTCTCTTTTTTAGTAAAGAAGGATATAATTTTGTATTGTTGGATATTGTTTTGAACATTTCCTATATCAAGAGTAAATCGGATCAGGCACGTTATCTAAAAGCATAGACGTTCTAAATCAAACCACAGTTCTTAATGCACAGAAAACACACAAGAAGAAGAGTTCAGAAATGAACGAGTCCTTCTTAAAGGCATTGTAGACTAGGTCATAACAATGCGACCCGACTAGCTGAAGTTACATAAAGATGCATATTTAAATTAGTTTGGATTTACATCTTGTAAACTTTCCAGTCATGTCACAATGATAAGATGACCATAGCTCCGTCTATTGGAAAAAGAGAAAGAGTTGGTAAACTCTTGCGATTGATACATGCTGATGTATGAAGGTCCCCTGTCTACAGATGCCAAGACCGGTTCTTTGTACTTCATTACATTCACTGATGATCTCTCAAGATTCAGACATATGTTCCTGTTGAAACACAAGTCCGAAACTTTTGAGATAATCACAGAATATAAGTTAGAAGTAGAAAACCAAAAACAGGGTATAAGTATTATGTCCTTTGATGTGATCAAGGTGGAGAATACTTGAGCACGGAATTCCTGGACTATTCTAAAGGAGAATGAGATTCTCTCTCAGCATTACTCCTCCGTATACACCACAGCACGTCGGTGTATCAGGGCGGAGCAATCACACCCTATGTGATATGGTGTGCTCTATGATGAGTACTATTGAGTCCCTATTTTCTTTTGGGAGTTATGCACTTGAGAAGCTGCATACCTATTGAATAGGGCTCCAATCAAATCAGTTACCTACCACTTCATATGTGATATGGAATGGGAAGAGCCCATATCTTAAGTATGTTAAGTTTTGGGGTTGTCCAGCCTATGTCTAAAAGCATAATCCGGACAAACTCGAGGAAAAGTCAATTCTGTGGAAGTTTGTTGGATATCCTAAGCATACACAAGGGAATATCTTCTACCTAACCGAGGAACAAAAGATGTTTTGTTTCTCAACATGCCACCTTTGAGAAAGGGAATTTCTTGTAAAACAATTAGTGGTCATAAGGTAGAACTGGAAGGAGTTCCAGCTATACAAACTGCAGGTGATGATTTGGTAGAACCAAAGGATTCAATAGTTTCCAACGAACCTCAGCCTCTCCGCCGATCTACTAGGGTTCCTCATCCACCTGAGAGATACTTCGGTTTACTCTATGACAGTGGGAGCGAGGATTGCATCATGAGATGATGACCCAACTAGTTTCGAGCAGGCCATCAGGAGTGGAACTCTTTAAGAATGGCTGGATGCTTAGCGATCTGAGATGGAATCCTTATACACCAACAAAGTATGGACTTTGGTTGCTTTATCTGAAGGGTTAAATCCCCATCAGGAGCAAGTATATCTTGAGAAGATTACTTGGTGTACTTGGAAAGGTTGAGACTTTCAAAGCTATGCTTAAGTCCATCCAAATCCTACTTGCCACGGCTACATACCATGACAACGATATCTGGCGGTTGGGTGTCATGACTGCTTTTCTAAATGATGATTTGAAAGATAGCGTCTATAAGTACACAGCCAGAGGGCTTCATAAACAGTGGGAGCAGCGGAAACGTGAGAAAGATGTTTTATGTGATAAATCAGGCATCGCGGAGTTGGAACGTCTGTTTTGATGAGGCAGTCAAAGAGTTTGACTTCACCAAAATGGTAGATGAACCTTGTATATACAAAAAAGTAGTAGAGAGTATGGTGGTGATCCTCGTAGAGTACGTGGATGACATACTCTTGATAGGGAAGGAGTTTCCTATGCTACGCTTGGTCAATCTCCTCTTATCACAATGATTCTCCATATAGGATCATGGTGATACCTCCTAAATCCTGGGTTATGGATCTATGGGATAGATCTAATTGGATGTTAGGAATCTCACTAGTTGTAGTGAGAAGGTATCAAACAAACCTGGAGAGAATCACTGGTAAGGTTCCAGGGTGATAAGGATGACTGAATGTCAGTCGCAGGCTTTGTCTTTACCCTCAGTGAAGGGACGGTATGTTGGAAGAGTTCCAAGCTAGATACCGTGACTTACTAGACGATTAAAGGCAAGGTACATCGTTACCAAGGATGCTACCAAAGAGGCAGTCTGGATGTATATAAGTTCATGAGATGAACTTCGTTCCTACCATTGCGTGACAATGGAGTTCTGGCTTTTGCCAAGGAACCCCCGTCCCATCAGAAATCCAGATATAATTCTTAGGCAGTATCACCTGATCATGGAGATGGTTGATCCCATGGGAGACCGAGGTAAGGAGAGCAGACACAGAGGACAACAGCGCGGATCCACCCACAAAGGACTATTTCCCAGTTGAGACTTCTATGGGATGGTTGAGTATGGATACTCCAACTACAGCTGATTGTTGGGTATGCGATACCACAACAGATGGCCCTAGTGCAAGTGGGAGATTGTTAGTTATATGTATGCCCTAGAGGCCATTACTGTACATACGTTGTATATTGCAGTGGATGCTTGGACATATATAGGGAGGACTTTCTTGCTCGACATGATAGTATGCTATCTGGTTACTCTTTATCTTAACATGTACTTTGATTGTCTCTATGTAACATGTTGATAAAGCCCTTACGATGAGTACTTGACTACCAGGACTATGATGCAGATCATACTAGTGGGGACAGTGTAGTCGCCAAGTACATCCTTCAAATGTTCCTAGTCATGGGAGTACCGAGACAGGGCATCGATACTCCAGAGTAGACTAGCGTATGCGCTTCTTGACCCATATGATGGGCGATGGATGATCCCATATCCATTGGTGTTTGACATCAGAGAAGGTACAGGTGCTCAGTGGAGACTGGGTACACTGGACGGACTCGCTGAGAACTCCCAGATGGTATTATACCTCACGTCAGATGGCAGTTCTCTGGTGACACTGGTACAGGTTAGTCTGTAGACCCGAGATCGTCATAGAGTCTTGTGTGATTCCCACTGTGCTTTGATTTCCATCATACCACGTCCAAGAAGGCGTGCAAAAAGGTGGCTTTTGGGTACAGTCCCGAATCACATGGAGGCAATGAGCGATAGGAGGGGATTCGTCTCTCCCGGTATAGGGAGTTGATGTTGCGCTGTGTTCGATTGGCTATAACTGGAAATCCCTGCCCAGGGTTACTGAGATTTACTGGTAAGTGTTATCAGTAGTTTCTCGAACTGTTATGGACCTCATATCGACACGACTTATTAAGCTACTGGGGTCTGACGTTTACCACCTCTAGGCGAGATATGCGACATATCAGACGAAGAGACCGGACTGTACGGGAGTGTTACTGGTTGGATTCGCAGGAGAATGTACAGGCTTGCTTGTTGATCTTCTGATCGCTCAATACCTGTATGGCTGTTACGTTTAGCTGACCGCTGGCAGCTTGTGCGTGTTTGATATGATCATGACCTACTGCCGGCGTATTGATGATTCTTTAGAGTCCTACACAGAGGTTTCTTGGCTCAGGCAAGACGGAGTAGGAGCACATATATGATATGTGCGGGACTGAGAACAATACGTGTATGTGATACCGTATTAGTTTCTCGCGATATGAGATATCGGCCGGGTATATGTGATATAGCCGGGTCATCAGATCAAGTGTTGATTCGATGAACTGATACAGATTATATTAGTTGGTTATTTGTGAAATAGCCGGATTATCGGATCAAGTGTTGATTCGATAATTTAATGTATAATTATATATTTGATATATTAAATTACATTAACTAGTATAAGCTCACTAAAAGATTCTTTTTCTCACTCGGGTAATACATTGATATATATGCGATATATGTTAATTGTATTATTTTATTTTGTTACAATAAATATTGTATATGTGATATATAATATTGCAACAATTTAGGTTTATTAATGCAACATGATTAGTGGAGATTAAACATGATTAAGGTTTGATTTGGGTTAATTTTTCTAGAAGCTTCTAGAAGCTTTTGTTTTGTTTTTGCAAAGATATTTTTGTAGATATTTAGTTAACCCAACCCAACCCTTTAACCATGGTTCATTCTCTACATGGGTTAAGTTATCATGCTTAACCCATGGTTGCATTTCTAACCTCACATGGATTCATTATTAATCACAAAGAGAATGCTTCTTCTTCTTCTTTCTTCTTTCATGAAAAAGCTTTCTAGCTTTTTATGACGTGATGAAAATGAGTGAGATGAAGAAAACAAATGAGAGATAAATTCCTACTTCATCATCCTAATCTATTCTTACTAATTAGATTAGGGTGTTCACTTCATTTAGTGAGTGAGAGCTTGTCTTATAGAAACTTCAAGATAGATCATCTTAGTTATCGATGATCGGAAGCAAGCTTGCATTTTTCTCTTCGTGGAGCCTCTCTAGAGTCCGGAAACTCGATGATCGTAGTGAAGGGACCTCAACACGGAGCTTTAGAAGTGAAGGACCGGACTATAAAGATTGTAATCCCAAACTCTTAGATGTTAAAGTGTTTAACATGCTTTGTTTCGCATAATCTCTAGTTTAAAGATCTTAGTTAGGCTTGTTCGGCATGTCTAAATTTTAAATCGGGCATGGTTGATGCCTTATAGACCCTTGTGAGAGTGTCTAGTAACCCTACAGGCGCTACAGTCTCCCTGCATAACAAGAACTGGCTCACTCAGACAACTAAATATGACTGCCTCCTCACTGCAGTCCACGGATGCATAACACATGGCTAACCACTCCATGCTCAGAATAACTTCAAAGTCAAACACATCAAGAAGCATCAGATTAACAGGAGAACCCCTATCTCCTATGCACAAAACAACCACGAGCGAAAACATTTCGAGCGGCAAAAGATTAGCCTACGGAAGAAATCACAACAAGCGGCTGATTTAGCAAAGACTAATATCGTCTAGACTTCGACACAACTCATGTGGATACTATTTCAAACAACACCAAAAAGAAATACGCATCGTAAGAAAACACAGAAAGAATAACTGTTACAACGGCTTGTATCTAACCGCCTTGAGCTGGTATACCGGTACAAATCCGCTTCGGTCCAGAAATGACTAAAGTCTTAAAAATGCGCTCCTCCAACAATAAGGTTGCCTTCATAGCACCGACATAAGTGTCTAAATGCTGGGCACCAATAACAAAAAATAACTGCATGCCCAATCTCCATAAGAAATTCTTTATCCGTTTCTCTTTAGTGTCTACCAGGCAAGGAGCATATCGGACCGCTGAGTAAATAAATGTGTACTCGGACACTGTCATCCCTGAAGACTTACGTAAAGGCTCGAAACTATGAGCTCGGGCATTCGGAACGCTCTCCGAAAGGAAACGAGCAAGAAAAATAGTTGTGAACTCCTCCTAAGTGATAATAAAGAGGTTTACAGCTCGGCCTCTCTCAATTGACTCGCACTACGTCTGAGCAAGACATCTTTAGACGAAAACTCGCAAGCTCGATCCATATCTCATCATAACATCTCTGTGAACGACGATTCCAAGCCATCCAGTCAAGGATTTTCTGCGGATCCTCCGCTGCTTCTGTGCCTGTAAAAACTAGAGGCTTCAGCCTCAAAAACTCCTGTAAGGATACGGAAAATAATCTCAGTAACAACAGAAACAGCTGCCTGAGCAGCAGGTACAATCACAGTCCCTGAAATAGGAGGGACATCATCGGCTCTCGGAGCTCAACTAACCACCACTAACAATCCAATCATCTGTTATACGTCCTGAATACTCGACTCCAGCCTAGCCATCAGTCCAGGAAAAAAGCGGACCATCTATCCCTGAGGGGTAGGCATACCGTCCTGATCGGTCCTCGTCTCAAACGAGCCTAATCTAATCTCATCCTTGGCGGCAAACCTCTGGCCCTCGTAGTCTCTGGCAACATAGTGGCTGGAAAAAGAAACAGAATTGATAGGAACATTACGATCAAATAAAAGGATTTCTGGAATCAAGGATGGAAATACAAGCAAATATATATATCCTAAGGTCACTTAGGCAGAGTACCGTATCGTAAGTATGGCGCGGAACATACACACACTACGTCACTCTGCTTAAGTCACCTACTCCATCTACCAACGGTCATCCTACACTCGGAAAGGTAAACCCTACGCTCTGATACAAACTTTGTCACGGCCCGAAAGTATGGAACGTGACTGGCACTTAAATTACCAAACGACTTAAGGCGTAACGTAATCTAAGTAAGCCAAAGCCCAGAAATCTAAACCAATTAAATAAATAGAGTGAAGGAAAACCTTAATTTAAAAGATGATTTTTAACACATTAAGTCGCATTAAACATATTAAAAACATCAGAATTTCCCGAAAATTTTGGCAGAGTCTCCTTTGTAAATACTGACCCCCAAACGGGTACAAAACATGAAAATATATATAAATCATGAATAAAGGCATCCCCAAGCGGGGGATAGCTCTTCGCCAAAGGCGGAATCACAACCACATGCAATATGTATAGCAAAAGCACGAAAAAAACATTTGTAAGCAAGATAAAGTAACACCATGTCGGCTCAAGTGAGCATTGACACCAAAAACCATAAATACATGTCTTACAAGTCTCACCGTCTAGTCCAATAAACAAGGGTAGATGGTGTATACTAGATACAAATAATACATAAAGTGGAAACAAGATATCCTCGCAACTCACCTATGATCAAAGCCGCAAAATGATGCAATGAAGCAAACGGAGAAAGTACGCCCACCGCTACTGTGCTGATGGGTCAAACCTGCAAGATACTGTGGCATAACGGGGGTGAGTTTCCAACTCGTGAGTAGTAAGCAACATATAATAAGGCTATCATAAGCATGCTCGCAAATGCATCACAACCTACATATACCGATATGATGCGATGCGGTAGTTTGCATGCAACATGAATGCATAATCAACTTGAAACCTGAATATATATGGTACGAGAAAAACTATGTTCTTATCTTAGTAAAACCATTGTGAAACAACGTAAGCATCATCAATGAAATCCACAGAAATCCGTGTCAAACATCGACACAAAATATGTATATCTCAATACCTTAAAATCTCAATGTCTCGACATCTCAATGTCACAATATCTCAATATCTCAATATTTCGGGCTCCGTTAGTCTGGATCGGCCCATATCATCAATCTCACGACTACGGTCGGTATCCTGAGGATATCCGCCGCGTCCGACATCACCGGTAGGTAGTCTGCCCCTGCCAGGCTCATCGTCTACAACTCGAGCTTCTTGCCCTGGGGTACCATACCGGGCCCACCATGTACCCGAAACGGTTCATCAACTCCTCGAACCGGGTCAAAAAAAGAACAACAATCAGGAAAACTCATGGTGGATGACACATACATCACGAGAAAACCGCAACTTTCATTTTAAAAGGATAATAAGTTTATAAATTCTTATGGTTTTCCCCAAAAATCCAGAAATCTCATAAATACTTAAACCCTCGAGAAGAATCACAATATATATAAACATGCCGATGATGACAGAAATCTAAGATACGGTAGCATATACCATGCGAAGTACGGCCAGAAACTATGCATGAATCATGATGCAATGAGGTATTGTCATGAACCAAAGTTTGGCACGTGACCGGCACTTAAACCGCGTAACGTCTACAGGCATAACGCAATTTAAGTAAGCCAATAACCCAGAAATCTAAACCATCGAAAGTAGTAAGTGATAAAACATTTTTAAAATCATTTGGAAATCTCATGTAAAAATCTTTAAAGTTTTAAATTTATTTTCTTAAAAATTTTAGCATGACCTCCTTTGTAAAAACTAGCCCCGAAACGGGTACAAACATATAACATAAGTAAAGCATCATAAGATATAAATAAAACATCCCCAAACGGGAGCAAATCACACTCGAAGGCGGAAATAACCACCACAAGCATATATACGATGCCGTAGCGAAGAAATAGACAGTAAAAGTGAAAAGAAACATAAAGAGATAAAACTGCATAATAAAAGCCAGCTCACATGAGCACAACACCCAAAGTCACAAATATACAATATCGTCTCCACAACTCGTCTCTAAATCAATACATGAAAAGGTAGATGGATAGTACTAGATACAATGAGAGATATACAATAAATATAAACGGACAACCCCAACCTACCTATAGCAAACGGCTCTCAGCCATCAGTAGCGGTATCCGCTGCAAAAAGATACAATAAGAAGAAGCCCTACCGCAACTACTCTGAGGGTAAAACCTGCAAAACTCTGTGGCACAACAGGGGTGAGTTTCCAACTTGTGAGTAGTAAATAACATCGTATAGATAATCTCAGGTATGCACGTACTGCGATACTCTATCACATGCAATCTGATAGTATCAATTTGCTAATATGGATATGTAACAATCATGAATGGTGCTCTATCAGGTATTACAAATACATGAAGCTATGCATAACACTGAATGCTAAGTATGGGGTAAAACATGTCATCATCAATAACTCATCATCGTGGAAAAACCTGTGTCCATCATATACTGCCAAAATCCCAATACCTCAGGCCCCGTTACTCGGATCGGCCCTCATATCCTGTAAATTTCATGGAACCTGAATGCCCAACATCGGCACTCAAAAACATCATGAAATACTCGTATCTAGCATCGACACACAAATACTCATTTCTCTGGCACCGCATATCCAGATCGAACCTCAATATATCTCATGTCATAACTCCCAAAAGGTATCCTCCGGATATCCGTCGGGTTCTATACAATCACCGGTAAGCAGTACTCCCTCCGCCAGGCTCATCGTCTACTGCACAACCATCCATTCTCGCCCCGAGGTACCATACCGGGTCCATCATGAACCCGCAAATGGATCATCCAGCTCCTCGAATCGGGTTTCTATCACACATCTCAAAACCGAGAAAACGCATGGTGGACGCACCGAAATATCATATCAAGAGAACCGGGTTTTCAAAACAATGCATACTTTCTTGAAATAATACCACGGTTCTCAAATCCATAAATCATATGAAATCCATATCTCAATGCGTAAATCCATGCAATATGATCTATGCAACATAAAACCGTAATATGAGCACATCAAAGGAAAACCGCTCTATTAAATGAATCCAGTTTTTAAATGTATCATGCGGTTCCCAATTTCTCCAAAATCCAATGCAACATAACATATGAGCATATATGTAGCTATAGCAAGGTATGTATGTACGCAAGTATGTATGTACGCATAATGCAATTCATATGTCCACAGAGCAAGAATCACGTCTAATCATCAACGATAAGGTAAGCTAAACAATGTATTATCCATGGCAATTCTATAGTGTGAGTTGTTAGTGTATATGCCCTAGAGGCCATTACTGTATCATACTAGTATGTATATTACTTAAATGGAAGCTTGGGATATTCACCTTGTATTGACAATCTTGCTCAAAATAGTAGTATGCTACTTGGTTTGTTTCTACTTCAATGTGTACATGTGTTTATTTTAGTATATCGCCTATACACATTAGTGGAGCCCTTAGGATCTTTGCTTGATTACCAGCGTTGTGATGGCAGTCACACTAGTGGGGCTGGGTAATTTATAAGCACATCCTTATGCAGGTCCCTGGTCGCAGGACTATCGAGACAGGGCATCGATACTCCGGAGTAGACTAGCGCATGCGCTTCTCATCCCAGTGTGGGAGACGGTTTGTCCCACAGCCGTCGGTACGTCGTACTTGAGATAGTATGCGGGTGCTCGTTGGGTTACGAGTACACTGGACAGGACTCGTCGGGAACTGACTAGTTGGTATTATGCCTATCGTCAGTTATCAGTTCCCAGGTGACATGAGTACAGCTTAGTCCGCTGACTTGACATTGTCACTTCGCCTCGAGTGTGTTCCCACTATACGTTGATTAATACCCTACCACTGCTCAAAGGAGTCGTGCAAACAGGTGGTAGTTGGGTGCAGTCCCGAAGCACTTGGAGGCAGTGACGGTTAGACAGGATTCGTCTCTCCCGGTATTGGTGGTTGACATCGCGTTTTGTCTAGGAGAGCCATTACACGAGTAGTCCCTGGCCAGGGCAATCGAGATATACTGGTAGGCTTCCAGTGTTATCTCAGGGTGTTTTGGGCTTCACTCCGACACGACTTGTACCGCTATTGGGGGACTGACGTTTACCGCCGCCTAGGCCCGCCATGCGATGTATCAGACGAATAGACCGGACTGTACGGAGAATGTCACATTCAGGCTCAGTAGGAGTTCAGATGGGTTTCGCCTCGTCAGTCTTCTTGTCGGCATCTACCTGGGGACCGTTACGCACAGCTAGTACCGCTTGCAGTCTGTGGTTAAACCCACTGCCAGCGTAGTGTCGAGTCTTTAGAGTCCCACACAGAAAGCTATTCGCCTTTAGGCAAAAGAGTAGAGGTCGCATGGTTTGGCGACAGGTCGCATGGTTTTCCGACAGGGTTCAGTCACATCCGTGCACTTGTGCACGTTTAGTGTCCGGACAGTTTACACTAGCGGGTTTTGATTTAAGCCAGATCCTAGTGTACGTATTGGGATTGGTTTTATCCAGTTTGCATCCGTGTTCCTCGGAACGCGGATGCGGGTGTGTATGCACAGTTGACGGAGAGACAGGGGCAGAGGATTCTCGTTAGGGTTGTTGACCGTTGACTGTTGACTATTGACTTTTTGCTCAACCCTAATAAGAATATGATATATATATATATATATTTAGCAATAATATTAATTAAGTATTATAGTGACATGGTTGTTGGAGGGTTGACTTTGTTGACTTGTTGACTTTGTTGACCGGTTGACTAGGTTGGACTAGTTGACCATCATCATCACAATGGTTGTCATTTTCATGCAAAGACTTTTGCTTGCTTGTTGTAGTTTGCAAAATGAGTGCATGGAAATGATATTGCCTTTGTCATGATATGAACCATCACATAATACTTGGTTGACATTATGGCTAATGATGCTTTTGGATTATGATAGGGTGAAAGATAAAAGAGAGGCTCATTCTTGCTTGACCTTTCTCTCTCTTGGTTTTGAGCTCTCATGCTCTTGCTCTCACCCTGTTCCTCTTGCTCTCTATCTTTAGTCTATGGTTCACTTGTCTCATGTGTTGAGAAGCAAGAACCATAGAGCAAAATCCCAACATACTCTTCTCTACTCATTCTAGCTCACAAGGCCTAGCAAGCCAAGTGATCTAGTTTCTTCAAAGTCCGAAGAACAAGCCAAAGATAGAAGCTTTCAGGTGGATCCATCTTCGACGCAAGGAGACGACGAGGTGAGGCCGATCCGAACTCCAGGACGAGTTGAAGACGAAGGAGTTCAAGAAAGGTATAGCCCCCTAACCGAGTAGGTAAACTCTTGTTAGGTTGTTAGTTAGCAGTTTAACAAAGATCCGGGTTTTTGAGTCCATGTTACCACCTCTAAGAAAATCGTTTTTCACCAAATTCCGCAAGCCCGTAAGTACCGGGAGAGGTAGCATGGACTTACAGTGGTATCAGAGCCTAGTTAAACTCTTTCTAACATGTTAGCAAAGTGGCTAGAAGATCGATCAAAGAAAAAGTCGCAAAACGAACCCGATATGATAAGTTTCTGCCGATTTTTTTTCTGTTCAAAAATTGATAAATTTTATCTTAAAAATCGGCTCAGGCTTTTGTGTGATCACCCACCAAATTTGGTCCAACGATCGAGTCAAAGCGCCGCGGAAACGCGGCGGGAGCACGCTCCCGCCGCGGATCCGCGGCCGAGTTGACTCGGCCGAGGTCCAAGTTTGGTGCTGTGTTTTTCTGGAGTTGTTTTGGGATTTTTGGAATATATATTTTCTGCCCAGATTTTCCAGAACGAAAATTTTATTTTTGGGGTCCTGAAAATCCGTATTTTTGATCGAACTTCTAAAAGGCTTAAGCTGACGGGTTTTTCTGTGATGTGATATTTGTATTGAACGTCTGCTAATCGCTATATGTCGACTAGTGGGGGTTATACAAATCTGTTATCCGTAATGTTATTGGAATGTGTATATGAATATGTTGGATTGTCGCGGGTGAATAGCCGGGGGTTGTGAGACGAGAGTTTTCTTTTCTTTCAATTCATGTAAATTTGTAAATTGATGTAATAATTATTTGTATGGCCGCACAACCGGGTCGGGGTTGTAGCCGTCATTGTATAATTTCTTTTTACTGTTTTTGCTCCTAGGATAGACCCATGGAGGGGGTGCACAAACTACCGGGTATGCCGAAGTGCCGAGTGGCCTACTCACGGGGATGAGGGAGGTTGCTTCGCTTCGGGTACTTGGCGGGTAGTTTGCCGCACCCGTAGGGGTTTTGGGTGGGGTATTGGCTATTCACCGCGACCGTGTAATCTGCTTTTCGTTACAGGCTCGTACGAATTGCAGCTTCCTAGTATATCCAATGTGTTCATCTGTGATCTGAAATGGCTATCATTGCAGTATATCTATATATGATATTATTTAGGCGTTGCTTATGTTTTACAGCCGCGCTAGCCCAGCCCCCGCTCTGTCGTTAGTTAAGTAACCTAACGGGTAATGACGGGGCCCCATGGCGAATGCGAATGGCATAAGCGTACGTCATATTTTGGTTGTTTTCTGCAATGGTAGGATTAATTGATGCGACGTATTAAAAGAACTAATGCAAGAATATCACGCATTAAAAGAACTAATGCAAGAAAATAAACCAAGTTCAAGTCGTTGGAACACTTTGAAAACCACTCGGTTCTTTTCAAAACTAACTTTTAAATGCGGAGCTTGAGCCACTCCTTTTAAAAGCTATTTCGTTCCTTCGATTATATCAAGTTCACTACGTTCAAGGTTTTGCCAAAACCATCCGTAGCCCTCCGTCGTTTCATATGAATAATCAACAGTATTCAAGCTGTGTTTGTTGGCCTTAGTCAAGGCACAGTGTTTGGTAGCTGGTGGGTATTCATATGTTGCATAGATAGAATGCGTTGGTTTGGGACTGTCGTATTACTTTGTTGGCCATAGTCAAGGGTATATACGGGTGGGTTCAAATGAACCTGGACAACGACGGGTAGAACTTGACATGTGACTTATGATTTGTTGGCCTTAGTCAAGGTCATAAGAGCATGGGGCAAAAATCCACATCGGGAGTTTCAAAAGAACTGAAACTTGCTAGTGTTGCATACCATTTGGAGTGTGATGATCCTGGTAGGATTCCTTCAGTTTCGTCACACGATGATATTTGGATCCCAATCCTACTGTGAGTATATGCTACTCCTCGGGAAATTTCTCACTTAACGATCAATGCTATAAACCAAGTAGGTGCCTAGAAAGGTGTTAGCGGGGCTACGCCCCCACGGAAAAGAGGTTCTTGAATTAAGGAACTTCGCGAAAGCGTTGGAAAACCTCCCTCGAAGTACCGACACTGGCCTGGCTGAACGGTTAAGCAAGAATTGTACGGTGAGATTGATCCTTACTAATTCTTCCTCTTTGGTTTTGAGGAGGGATTCGAGAGACAGTGGGAGCCATCCTGTTTAGACAAATTAGAAACCACTCTAAACTTGCAAGAGCATCATGCTGAGTGTTTTCTTCTCTCTCTCTTAATTGCAGCGACCAAGTGACCGCACCTAGGTTACATCTAGATAATAAAAATGACTGAATCTGACTGTTATGACTGGCAAAGGTCTGTCCAGATGTCCATTACCCATGACAAGCTGGGACAACTCTTAACTAATCAAACCCCTGCCGTCTCAGGTCCAGTTTCCCCTGTCACGGATGTTTACATCTAAAGGACATTGGAAAAGGATTGTGCGAAAGCCAAGTGCCTCGTGTTAGCCTCAGTTGATGGTGCAAACCAGGGGCAGCACGAGAAGATGGACTCAGTTTCTATCTTCCTCCATAACAAAGATTTATATGGAGAGCAATCTCGTATCGCAAGATATGAGACCTCGAACGAATTGCTTCAAGCGAGGTTGGCTATCGGGTCATCTGTAAGGGACAACGTCCTTACAGAGACCAGCTATTTTAAGCTCACGGACCTGGAGACCACGTTGAATAATGGGTCAAGTACTGACTTAATTCTACAGTCCCTGCCCTCTGCTTATACCCTGAAAGAAACCAGGGAAGAAAAAGGAAAAGCAAGAGCAAAAGTTTCAGGACTGGATATAGTAAAAGAGGGACGTTCCTATTGTAACGGGAATGAACAATGGCAGAAAGATTGCAGGGCTTGCAAAGCCAGTACCCAGAATTCGAAGCATGTTGTGGCTTCGGCTTCGAGTGTGTTTGTAATAGAGAACTGTTTGTCAGTTAACCCTACTTCCTGGGTATTGGATACCGGATCAGGATCTCACATCTGTAATTCGTTACAGGCTCTGAGAAACCGTAGGGTTATCAGGAAAGGTGATATGACTCTCAGGGTTGCTAACGGAATGAGCATGGATGCTGTATCCGTAGGGGAATATCACCTAGGACTGACAACTGGGCAGATATTGATTCTGCGTAACTGTTTGTATATACCAGGTGCGACTTGTAATATCATATCTGTATCCTTACTATCTAAGGAAGGATATGATTTTGCTTTTGTAAGCGGTGTAGTAAACATCCACCTAAATCAAGTACTGATTGGGTCAGGTACATTAAATAATGGTATATACGTATTGAATCAAGCTCAGATATTCAGTGTCCAGAACACACTTAAAAGAAAGTCTCCAGAATTAAATCAGGCTTTCTTATGGCATTGTAGACTGGGTCACATAAATGAGACACGGTTGACTAAGTTACATAAAGAAGGATACTTGAATCCGTTCGAGTACCAGTCTTATGCCACTTGTGAATCTTGTCTCATGGGAAAGATGACAAAGACTCCGTTCACTGGACACGGAGTAAGAGCGAGCGAGCTCTTAGGACTCATACACAGTGACGTGTGTGGTCCAATGTCTACACATGCGCGAAGTGGTTATTCATACTTCATTATTTTCACAGATGATTTCTCTAGGCATGGACATGTCTTCTTAATGAAGCACAAATCCGAGGCCTTTGGGAAATTTCAAGAATACAAGAATGAAGTTGAAAAACAAACCGGCAAAAGTATCAAAATTCTAAGATCGGATCGAGGTGGAGAATACTTGAGTGCCGAGTTTCTGGGCTACTTAAAAGAGAATGGAATTCTCTCTCAACTTACTCCTCCATACACACCACAATACAACGGTGTATTGGAAAGGAGGAATCGAACCCTATTAGATATGGTTCGTTCCATGATGAGTAAGGCTGAGTTACCGCGATCTTTCTGGGGTTATGCACTAGAAACAGCTGCACATCTCTTGAACCAAGTTCCTACTAAAACAGTGCCTACCACACCATATCAGATGTGGAGTGGAAAGAAACCCTGTCTTAAATCCTTTAAGACATGGGGATGTCCAGCTTTTGTAAAAAAGCAGCATGCGGACAAGCTCGAGGTACGCTCAGTACAGTGCAAGTTTGTGGGATACCGAAAGAACTCCAAGGGGTATCTTTTATATTACGCAGAGGAGCAAAAAGTCCTTGTCTCTCGTCATGCCCGCTTCTTGGAAACTGAGTTTTTAGAAAATCAGATAAGTGGGAGCGCAATAGAACTGGAAGAAATTCCAGAACCACAAGCTATTACTGAAACCTTAGTAGAACCAGAAGGTTCAGGGGAACAGGAAATTCCTACGCCGCTCCGCAGGAGTAGTAGGCAGTCTCATCCGCCCGAGAGATACTACGGTTTTCTCATAGACGGGGATAGAGAGGATTGCACCATGGATTATGGTGAGCCTACTAGCTTCCAGCAAGCCATTCAGAGCGGTGACTCGGTAAAATGGCTGGATGCAATGCGGACCGAGATGGAGTCCATGTACACCAACAAAGTATGGACTTTGGACTTTGCTCCAGAAGGGGTAAAACCCGTAGGCTGCAAATGGATCTTCAGAAAGAAGATTGGTGTAGATGGGCAGGTTGAAACCTATAAAGCTAGGCTCGTTGCAAAGGGTTTTCGTCAAAGACCTGGTTTGGACTATGACGAGACCTTTTCTCCGGTGGCCATGCTTAAATCCATTCCGATCCTTCTTGCCATTGCTGCCTTCCACGATTATGAAATTTGGCATATGGACGTAAAGACGGCTTTTCTAAATGGAAATTTGGAAGAGTGCGTCTATATGGATCAGCCAGAGGGGGAGCAGCGGTAAAGTGTGCAAATTGCTCAAGTCCATCTATGGACTCAAGCAGGCATCGCGGAGTTGGAACATCTGCTTTGATGATACTGTCAAAGAATTCGACTTTGTCAAAAACCCAGATGAACCATGCATTTACAGTAAGATTGTAGGGAGAAATGTGGTATTCCTCGTCTTGTACGTCGATGACATTCTCCTAATAGGAAATGATATTCCTATGCTACAGTCAGTCAAAGGATTCTTGTCGCAGAGGTTCTCTATGAAGGACCTGGGCGATGCCAACTACATTCTGGGGATCCAGATCTATCGTGATAGATCCAAGAGGATGTTGGGACTTTCACAGTCAAGGTACATCGACACCATACTGAAACGATTCAGTATGGAAGATTCCAAGCGTGGTAATCTACCGGCTTGTCATGGAATCACCCTCTCCAAAGAGATGTCTCCCAAGACTGATTTGGAAAGGGCTCGCATGTCATCAATACCCTACGCATCTGCGGTAGGCTCTATTATGTATGCGATGTTGTGTACCAGACCAGATGTAGCATACGCATTGAGCGTTGTAAGCCGGTATCAGTCGAACCCAGGGGAGAAACACTGGATAGCAGTAAAGAACATTCTCAAGTACCTGAGAAGGACTAAGGAGATGTTCTTGGTGTATGGCGGAAAAGACCTCCAGATTGAGGCCTTTGTTGACTCCAGCTTCCAGAGTGATAAGGATGACTCCAAGTCCATGCCGGGTTATGTCTTTACCCTCAATAGAGGGGCGGTTTGCTGGAAGAGTTCCAAGCAGGAAACCGTTGCTGACTCAACTATGGAAGCGGAGTACATAGCTGCTTGCGATGCCGCAAAGGAAGCTGTCTGGATGAAGAAGTTCCTCACGGAACTTCAGGTGGTTCCTACCAGTGTTGATCCAATACCGCTGTATTGTGACAACAACGGCGCTATAGCTTTAGCGAAGGA
Source organism: Agapanthus africanus (assembly GCA_030015575.1). NCBI lineage: Eukaryota > Viridiplantae > Streptophyta > Magnoliopsida > Asparagales > Amaryllidaceae > Agapanthus > Agapanthus africanus. The sequence goes on along the minus strand of CM057350.1, from coordinate 395,236,347 downwards.
ACCCAGGTCCCATCAGAAGTCCAGGCATATTTTGAGGCGGTACCACCTGATCAGGGAGATCGTTGATCCCCGGGAGATCGAGGTGAAGAGAGTAAATACGGAAGATAACACTGCTGATCCACTCACGAAGGCCTTACCCCAGACTCAGTTCGAGCGGCTGATCGAGATGATAGGTCTTCGATACGCCAGTACATGGCCTTAGTGCAAGTGGGAGATTGTTAGTGTGTATGCCCTAGAGGCCATTACTGTATCATACTAGTATGTATATTACTTAAATGGAAGCTTGGGATATTCACCTTGTATTGACAATCTTGCTCAAAATAGTAGTATGCTACTTGGTTTGTTTCTACTTCAATGTGTACATGTGTTTATTTTAGTATATCGCCTATACACATTAGTGGAGCCCTTAGGATCTTTGCTTGATTACCAGCGTTGTGATGGCAGTCACACTAGTGGGGCGGGGTAATCTATAAGCACATCCTTATGCAGGTCCCTGGTCGCAGGACTATCGAGACAGGGCATCGATACTCCAGAGTAGACTAGCGCATGCGCTTCTCATCCCAGTGTGGGAGACAGTCTGTCCCACAGCCGTCGGTACGTTGTACTTGAGATAGTATGCGGGTGCTCGTTGGGTTACGAGTACACTGGACAGGACTCGTCGGGAACTGACTAGTAGGTATTATGCCTATAGTCAGTTATCAGTTCCCAGGTGACATGAGTACAGCTTAGTCCGCTGACTTGACACTGTCACTTTGCCTCGAGTGTGTTCCCACTGTACTTTGATTACTACCCTACCACGGCTCAAAGGAGTCGTGCAAACAGGTGGTAGTTGGGTGCAGTCCCGAAGCACTTGGAGGCAGTGACGGTTAGACAGGATTCGCTCTCCCGGTATTGAGGGTTGACATCGCGCTGTGTCTAGGAGAGCCATTACATGAGTAGTCCCTGGCCAGGGCAATCGAGATATACTGGTCGGCTTCCAGTGTTATCTCAGGGTGTTTTGGGCTTCACTCCGACACGACTTGTACCGCTATTGGGGGACTGACGTTTACCGCCCCCTAGGCCCGCCATGCGATGTATCAGACGAACAGACCGGACTGTACGGAGAATGTCACATTCAGGCTCAGTAGGAGTTCATATGGGTTTCGCCTCGTCAGTCTTCTTGTCGGCATCTACCTGGGGACCGTTACGCACAGCTAGTACCGCTTGCGGTCTGTGGTTAAACCCACTGCCAGCATAGTGTCGAGTCTTTAGAGTCCCATACAGAAAGCTATTCGCCTTTAGGCAAAAGAGTAGAGGTCGCATGGTTTTGCGACAGGTCGCATGGTTTTGCGACAGGGTTCAGTCACATCCGTGCACTTGTGCACGTTTAGTGTCCGGACAGTTTTCACTAGCGGGCTTTGGTTTAAGCCAGATCCTGGTGTACGTATTGGGATTGGTTTTATCCAGTTTGCATCCGTGTTCCTCGGAACGCGGATGCAGGTGTGTATGCACAGTTGACGGAGAGATAGAGGCAAAGGATTCTCATTAGGGTTGTTGACCGTTGACTGTTGACTATTAACTTTTTGCTCAACCCTAATGAGAATATGATATATATATATATATTTAGCAATAATATTAATTAAGTATTATAGTGCCATGGTTGTTGGAGGGTTGATTTTGTTGACTTGTTGACTTTGTTGACCGGTTGACTAGGTTGGACTAGTTGACCATCATCATCACAATGGTTGTCATTTTCATGCAAAGACTTTTGCTTGCTTGTTGTAGTTTGCAAAATGAGTGCATGGAAATGATATTGCCTTTGTCATGATATAAACCATCACATAATACTTGGTTGACATTATGGCTAATGATGCTTTTGGATTATGAGAGGCTGAAAGACAAAAGAGAGGCTCATTCTTGCTTGACCTTTCTCTCTCTTGGTTTTGAGCTCTCATGCTCTTGCTCTCACCCTCTTCCTCTTTCTCTCTATCTTTAGTCTATGATTCACTTGTCTCATGTGTTGAGAAGCAAGAACCATAGAGCAAAATCCCAACATACTTTTCTCTACTCATTCTAGCTCACAAGGCCTAGCAAGCCAAGCGATCTAGTTTCTTCAAAGTCCGAAGAACAAGCCAAAGGTAGAAGCTTTCAGGTGGATCCATCTTCGACGCAAGGAGTCGACGAGGTGAGGCCGATCCGAACTCCTGGACGAGTTGAAGACGAAGGAGTTCCAGAAAGGTATAGCCCCCTAACCGAGTAGGTAAACTCTTGTTAGGTTGTTAGTTAGCAGTTTAACAAAGATCCGGGTTTTTGAGTCCATGTTACCACCTCTAAGAAAATCGTTTTTCACCAAATTCCGCAAGCCCGTAAGTACCGGGAGAGGTAGCATGGACTTACATGAGTATCATGGCAATTACTGACGATGTGTGTATGGCATGCTGTTAGTGCTCGTGCAACATGAACCGTTAGTAACAGTGTTGTGTCTCGTTAATACTATGTTCATATGCAACAGGAAATGGGGTATGCAACATTGGTACACATGCACACTCAATATATATATACTTACAACTAATAGTCATATCATTGAATCTAACCTCGACGAATAACGCCATACAGGCGATTCCCCCGTAGATGTTAAATCTACTCACCATGATCTCGAGCTGGGTATTTCCAACCACCTACATCTCTTTCATCGCAGCGTCCGAAGTCTCCGCCTACGATCCTAAAATCACATAAACATAGCAAGTGCACTCAGAAATCGACCAATAATACATTCAAACTACATTTAAGTCGACACACCGACTCCAACACCCTCTAAAGTGTTCTCTTAGCGACAACGTGTGTGGTGACACTCTAAAACAACCCTAAGTGCAGCAATATCGCGAAACACAGGACTAAGTCGGACACCGTGTCGGATATCGTAACGCGCGTCGTCGAAACACAAAAACTAGCTAATCGATCCCAGATTTTACCCACTATCAAAACATATAAATCTAGCAGTACCAAATAACCTAAAACCACTGCAGACAACTATCCACTAAAACTCGACACCCCAGTCACCCAATTACCCGAGCTCGCCGGATTTTCCCTTCTCGTCGCCGGCAAAATCCGATCAGGTGGGGTTCAAGTTTCTGGTGTACACTCAGGGCAACTAGTACAACACTTCTACACTGCTAGTTTTCAGAGTAAAGGTTCGGGGTCACAGCAGATTACTGAGACTCAAAAACGACACTAAAAACACGATATTACACCAAAAACTTATCTTAGGGTTCTAAACTGAAACTAACTAGCAACACCACATAATAAACTTCTAATTAACAGTTTATAGGTTATACATATCCACACTTTCTCAAAATCCTAGCTTTTCGTGCTCCAAGTGATCACCATAGGCTTTAGATCAAGTTTAATGAAGGGTTTGGTGAGTTTTGTGAAAATTTGGTGTGGGTTTGTGAGGGTTGGGTTAGGGTTTCAGTTGAGGGTGAAGGAGTGAGTGAGGTGAAGGAAAATATGAGAAAGAGAAAATGAATGAGGTAATGAGAGAATGTGAGTGAGAGTGCGGAGTGTATGAGTGCGTGAGGGTGAGGGAATGAGGGATGAGTTTAGCCATGACCCTCTCTCTTCATTTAATGCATGGCATGCTTGCCCCATGCCTCATGATGCCCCCCCTTTCTCTCTTCCTCAAGTCAACAATTCAAATCTATTATTATTTTTAAAACTAAATAATTAACTAATTACATATAACATAATGAAGTGAGGTTAAGGTGCCATGGCTACTTAAGCATGGTTACCACTAAATAACCCTAGGTTAACATGCACATGTGTGTGGAAGCCCAAAATAAATATTAGTAAAATATTCATTAATTTTTATAAAATATTTGAAAACTATTTTGGTAAACTTTTTTACTAAAACCGCATTATCGCTTAATTAACACTAATCGCATTATAAGGTTTTATAATCTTCCCCCGTTAAAGAAATTCGTCCCCGAAGTTAAAAATCTTACTATGCGCAACTTCAAAGATATGAGGGAATTTCTTCCGCATCTCACACTCGGCCTCCCAAGTGACCTCTTCACCATCCGGGCTACGCCAAAGAACTTTCACAGATAGCAAGACCTTTGACCGAAGTTTCTTCACCTGTCGATCCAATATCACTACTAGCTGCTCGGTGAACGAAAGATCGCGCTCTTGCTGAACGGTCTGGTGCCGAATCATGTGAGAAGGGTCATGAAGGTAGTTGCGAAGTATCTACACATGGAATATGGGGTGAACATCTGGAAATCTAGGTGGAAGTGCCAAACGATAGGCAACGGTACAAACTCGCTCAAGGATTTCAAAAGGACCCACAAATCTGGGAATAAGCTTCCCTTTCTTCCCAAATCTCATCACGCCCTTCATCGGAGAAACCCGTAGGAATACATGATCCCTCATTGCGAACTCGAGTCTGCGACGACGACGGTCGACATAAGACTTCTGTCTGCACTGGGCTGCTCTCATCCTATCCTGAATCAACTGAATTTTCTCCATTGTCTCTTGAACTAGCTGGGGTCCCAAAAATCCTGCTTTCGCTGAGTTCGGTCCAACAGACTGGCGATCGACACCATCTACCATACAAATCCAAAAAAGGTGCCATCTGAATCGTTTCCTGATAACTCTTATTTTTGGAGAACTTTATCAATAGAAAGTGACGATCCCAACTGCCACCAAAATTAAGCTCGCACACACGAAGCATATCCTCCAGAGTCTGTATAGTCCGCTCTGACTGACCATCGGTCTACGGATGGAAATCGATGCTAAAGCTCAAACAGGTATGCAAAGCTTCCTGAAGCTTCTGCTAAAGACGGCTAGTGAACTGGGTGCCTCTGTCGGGTACGATGCATGAAGGAACTCCGTGTAAACGCACAAACTCATTAATGTACAATTGAGCATAATGAGCATAACCGAAAGTGGTCTTCACTGGAAGGAAGTGAGCCTCTTTCGTTAACCGGTAAACAATCACCCAAATGGAGTCATACCCTTGACTAGATCGAGGTAGACCCACAACGAAATCAATGGAGATATGCTCCCATATCCACTCCGGAATGGGTAAAGGGTGCAATTCTTCTACCGGTCTCTGATGATCAGCCTTGACTCGCTAACAAGTCAGGCACCTCTAAACGAAATCCGAAACATCATTCTTCATCCGTGCCAACCAGTAAATATCTCTCAAGTCACGATACATCTTGGTGGAACTTGGGTGAACACTAAAAGCTGACTGATGTGCCTGCTCTAGGATCTCGCGTCTCTACCCATCGTTATCAGGTACACATAAACGAGTCCCAAAACGTAGCACACCCTGGTCATCAATCAAGAACTCCGAATCTCTACCGTGCCGAACCTGCTCAGGAATCTCAGACAAATGGGCATCGGCGGGCTGTGCCTCATGAATACGATCTAGTAGAAGTGGACGAGTGCGGACATGAGCAAGCTGTCCCCTAGTGGAGGTGAACTTAATATTTACTCTACTGTCACATAAGATCTGCCAATTTGTAGAAGACTGACTCTGAGCTGCGCTCAACTGGGACAAGCTAGCCTGGGCTTATAACTCAAAGCATCGGCTACCACATTCACCTTGCCCGGGTGATAAAGGATCTCACAATCATAACCCTTCACAAGTTCCATCCAACGACATTGTCTCAAATTTAGATCCCGCTGCTGGAAGATGTACTTCAAGCTCTAGCGGTCCTTGAAATTCTGACACGACTCTCCGTACAAGTAGTGTCTCCAAATTTTAAGCGCAAAGACCACCGTGGCCATCTCAAGATCATGAGTAGGATAATTCTACTCATGCTTCTTCAACTGCCGGGAAGCATAAGCGATAACTCTGTCATGCTGCATCAATACACAACCGAGCCCCACTCGAGAAGCATCACAGCAAACGACAAAGCTGCCCGATCCAGAAGGCAAAGATAAAACTAGTGCGGTCGTCAAACGAGTCTTCAACTGCTGAAAACTAAGCTGGCATGCCTCGGTCCAAAGAAAAGGAATTCCCTTCCTGGTCAGTCCGGTCAGCGGTGCAGCGTTACTCGAGAAGTCCTGCATGAAACGGCGGTAATAACCAGCTAAGCCCAAAAAGCTGTGGATCTCTATCACTGATACAAGTCTGGGCCAAGGATGTACGGCCTCGATCTTCCTCGGGTCCACACGAATACCGTCTCCCATAACCACATGACCTAAGAAGTCAACACTATCAAGCCAGAAGGAAGACTTCGAGGATTTAGCAAACATCTGGTGCTCTCTTAATGTATGCAAAGCAATCCTCAAGTGCTGCTCATTCTCCTCACGACTATTGGAATAAACCAGAATGTCATCAATAAACACAATAATCAACTGGTCGAGGAACGGCCTAAAAATCCGGTTCATCAAATCAATGAATGCCGCTGAGGCATTGGTGAGTCTGAATGACATCACCAAAAAGTCATAATACCCGTAGCGCGTACGAAATGCATTCTTCGGAATGTCATCATTCCGAACCCGCAACTGATGATAACCTGATCTCAAATCAAACTTAGAAAAATGTCCCACACCTCGGAGCTGATCAAAAAATCGTCAATGCGAGGTAAAGGATACTTATTCCACACCATAACTCGGTTCAATTGACGAAAATCAATGCACAACCTCAATCTTCTGTCCTCCTTCTTGACGAACAGAACAAGAGCTCTCCAACACGAAACACTCTGACGTACAAGTCCCCTATCAAGCAACTCTTGCAGCTAATCCTTAAGCGCCCTAAGCTCCGGCGGGGCCATCCGGTAAGACGGTAGAAATAGGTCCCATGCCGGGGATCAGATCAATGCAAAACTCAATCTCACGCTCTGGCGGCAATCTAGGTAACTCATCAGGAACAATGTTGGGAAACTCTCGCACGATAGGAACCCGATCCAACGAATCTACTGTGTCTCTGGTATCACGAATGAAAGCTAAGAATCCCCAACATTCTCTCCTCAAAAGCCGACTAGCGCAAAGGGCAGAAATCAAACCGTGAGGGGCGGTACCACGGTCCCCCTACACAATAGGAACTGACTCGCCGGGAAAACAAAACCTGACTGTCTTCTTACGGCAGTCCACAGACGCGTAGCACTTAGCTAATCAGTCCATGCCCAGGAGAACGTCGAAGTCCAACATCTCAAGAAGGATTAAGTCTACGGAAGACTCTCTATCTCCTAAACAGAGGACACATGACCGAAACACGTATCGCGCAACCAACGACTCTCCACCAGGAGTAGTCACGACAAGCGGCTGATCTAGTAACCATGACTCTCGGCCTAAACTTGGCACGAAGTGTGTAGAACATACGAGTGTGTAGATCCCGGATCAAACAACACGTGTGCATCAAAAGAACATACAGAAAAAGTACCTGAAACGACTGCATTGGATATCTACGCGTCCGTATGAGTCAAAGCAAACACATGAGCATGTCCTCTGCCGGCAACTGGTTGTCCTCCGCCTCTTCCACCCCATCCACTCTGAACAAACCCTCCGCGACCATGGCCTCTGTGAGTATATGTCTGACGTGGAGCTACAACAGGCGTAAGATCCAACGCTCTCTGAGGTGAAGGTGGTAAGGTAACATATGGTACGGCTGCCTTTCTCTGGCGTGTCAAGGCACAATCCCTAACGAGGTGATGGAAACTCCCGTACCGGAAACATCCAGACGATGACTGCTGACCCTCCTGGGGATAAGAGCTAAACAACTGGCCTCGTCCCAAGCCTCTGCTACTCCCGCGACCTGAACGAAATCTGTCGCGGCGTCTAAACATCTTTCTTCATGCTGATACACCAGTACGAATCCTCTTCGGTTCTGGAACGACCGACGTCTCGGAAAGACGCTCCTCGACCAATAGGGCCGCGTCCGCTGCGGCTGTATATATGTCACAATGCTGGGTGCTGATAGCAATGAAAAACTGGGTAACAGGTGGGACAACCTCCAGTCGCTATGCTCGACTGGCTTCAACCAACGATCCCATCATCTAGCGTAAATCCTGCAGATCGACTTCTAGTCTAGTGATACGATCTAGCGAAGGTGGATCAACCTGCTCCTGTACAACGGGCGTATCGTCCTAGTCAGTCCTCGTCTCTGACAAGCCAACTCTGATCTCGGCTCTCACGGCCGCTCTCTGTGCCCTCGTAGTCTTCGTCGGCATAATGGCTAGAAATGAAAATAGGATTCGATAAGAATACAGAAATCGAATCACAAGGATGTATGTAATCACGGAAGGAATTTCAACCAAAATGACCTAAGGTCACTTAGGCGGAGTACCATGTCGTAAGTATGCCGCGGAATATACATACGCTACGTCACTCTCCTTAAGCTACTTACTGCATCATACCAAGGTCATCCTATACTCCGAAAGGTAAAACCTAAAGCTTTGATACCAACTTTGTCACGACCCAAAGTTTGGCACGTGACTGGTACTTAAACCACGTAACGTCTACAGGCATAACGTAATTTCGGTAAGCCGAAAACCCAGAAATCTAAACTATTGAAAGTAGCAAGTGATAAAACATTTTTAAAAACATTTGGAAATCTCAAGTAAAAAATCTTTCAAGTTTTAAATTTATTTTCTTAAAATTTTAGCCGCGCCTCCTTTGTAAAAACTAGCTCCGAAACGGGTACAAACATATAACATAAGTAAAGCATCATAAGATATAAATAAAACATCCCTAAACGGGAGCAAATCACGCCCGAAGGCGGAAACAACCAATAAAAGCATATATATGACGCTGTAGCGAACAAATAGACAGTAAAAGTGAAAAACAGTATAAAGAGATAAAACAGCATAATAAAAGCCGGCTCACACAAGCATGACACCCAAAGTCCCAAATATACAATATCGTCCTCACAACTCGTCTCTAAGTCAATACACGAAAAGGTAAATGGAGAGTACTAGATACAATGAGAGATATACAATAAATATAAACGGATAACCGCAACCCACCTATAGCAAACGGCTCTCAGCCAACCGTAGCGGTATCCGCTGCAAAAAGATACAGTAAGAAGAAGCCCTGCCGCGATTACTCTGAGGGTAAAACCTGCAAAACACTGTGGCACAATGGGGGTGAGTTGCTAACTCATGAGTAGTAAGTAACATCGTACATATAATCGCAGGTATGCACGTACTGTGATACTCTATCACATGTAATCTGATAGTATCAATATGCTAATATAGATATGCAACAATCATGAAAGATACTCTATCAGGTACTTGATTGATAGCGATTCTGCGTGTTCAAGTTTAGTTAATTACCGCAATCAAAACGGTTTCGCTTGTAGCTAGCCGGTTGAGTACGGGTCGTCCGCAGGGAATTGGGAATCTTTTTCTATGTGCTTTAACGAGTTAAGTCCGAAAGTCCAGATTTGTTTGTGATTATCTAAGTGTTAAAATGATATGTAAAGAGAGCTTGTTAGGGTTAGGATTATGTTAGTTTGAGTTAGGAGTCGCTCACTTCCTTCATTGCCACTCTTAATATCGGTGTTACGGTAATCGGCAACAACGGGGATTAGCATGACTAGGAAGAAACTTGCGAGTATAAGCTAGGCTTTCCAATGCTTAAGTTCTTCCTTTTGGTGCTTGTCCGTCCGTTCTTGGCTCTTAGCCATAACCTCCGGTTAATTCAACCACAACCGGTCTCACTACGGAATCACCGCTATCATGTAGGATAGGGTGCCGTAGGGAGCGGATTGTTGTTCAATTAACGGGAGTCGATTTAAGATGTTGGGCAAGGAAAGTGTGAGAGAGATTTCCTTCTCTCAAACTTCCCTTATCCTACCCTAACAAGTATGGAAACTACTCACACATCATAACGAAGAGAAAACAAAACAAAAGAGGAAGATAGAAAGAAAGAGATTAGAAGATAACAACTAGCTATTTGCGACCTCACCTTGGCAAGGATCAAGCGTAAGCATCATGGTTGTTTTAAGGATAAAGAAAAAGAGAAAGAAAGAAACAACAAGAAATAACAACAACTAAATTAACAAATGAAAATTACAAGCATTTAACATAAGAGCAAGACAAGTATGATAATAAAATGGACTTCTTTATTCATCATTCTTCACTCACAAAAGCTCACTACAAGTTTTTCAATGGAGAAGAGATGAGAAGAGGAAGAAGATCAAGTATTCTAAAACCTAGAAAATACAAGATTAAGCATCCTTGGCTTCACAAGGTTCTGGGCTATTTATTGGCTGGAAAATGAAAACCTAGGGCAACATTCAGAACTAAAGTGAAATGACCAATCTACCCACAAAAATTGGTCCACTGTCGCCACTATACGGCCGCGGTTCCGCGGCCTAAGCCTGCTATTGCCGCGGAACCGCGGCACTTTAGAGGAATTGGTTCATCATTTTTGGTGGCTTTTCCTATTTTGTTGTTCCCATTATTCTGGTATATGATTTTTCTCAAAATTGCTTCATGATTTTTCCAGAATTTCTGTTGATCAAAAGGTGATTGAATATGGATCTTTTTGTCATGATTTTCTCGAGCTCCGCGTAGATTTCTTGGATCTTGTGCTGCCATTGAGCCTTGTGCATGAAAATGACCTTTGATTTGCCATTTTGTCTCCTAAACTGGTGTGTAGCAACAGACGGATAAAGAGTGGAGATCCGTGTTTTATCTGTGGTTGGCAGGAAACCGGATTTTGTCGTGTTTTTCCATGAATTTCATTGTTAAGAGCCGAGAACCTGTATCCTGCAATTGACTAGCAAACACGGCTCAAGAGTACCTACCGATAAGCAATATGATAAAAATTGGGCGGTATAAAAATGCAATAATCTGATATGAACAAATACCCCCAAACTTATCATTTGCTCGTCCCGAGCAAAGCCAATTTATTCACAAAAAATTTCCTAACCTCACTTTCGCAGGGAACGCGATTGCACTGAGCATGTGCAACAAGCCGTTAAACCTCTAGGTGTCCCTAGTAGGAGGAGTGTTGTCTCCTGAGGGTTTTCAGCGGATTACACCCACAAAATCCGGTCAAGTTAGTTTTGTAAAATAACTAAGATTCAAACCCTAAAGTTTTGTTTCAGAAAATAACAATTCTATTATCCTAAGTCTAGACTATCGAACCTTTATTTTTCACACCTCGCTTCTTATTTAACTACAGATTTTATATGTCTTTACGTGTAGTGCAAATAGTGTCGTTAAGTTTAAGAAGGATCGAATAAAGTCATCATATCACACAATAAAGCCTAGATAAGAATTTTGAAAGGATCACATAAGTTTTATAAAGAGTTAAGCATTTTTTCAAGTTTCGTTTTCCAGTAAGGTTTCAACTTCAGAATTTCTATCTTCCCTAACAGGAAACTAGGTCTTATTTTTCACTCCACCTTTTTCTTGTTTTCATTTCATACACACCTCTGTGAACGTGCAATAGTCTTTATCATAGAATAAAACCTTCATATCTCCGCTAAATTTTTTTTTTATAAAAACCTGTCTTTTATCAAGATTATTCTCACACAAAGAACCGTTAAGAATTTTAACTCGGAGAGAACACTTGCTTGACTTTGTTTTAATCTGGACTTTCTAGGCTTCTTAGCGAGCTTTGGGCCAATGCACCCAAACCAGTTGGTTTTAGGGCATTAGGTGTAAAAACACCCCAGCGGACTTAATTACTCAAGTTACCTAGGTCCAAAAACAAAAGACAGTTTGGCGTGAAAATCATGATGATTCAATACGAACGGAGACATAACCGGCAGTTCAATTATTTTTTTGGATAAAAGACTTGTTTAGTGGGTTCGGTGTGTAATCATTCCAATCAAGTTTCAGATGGGCTATTTTTCAGACTTAGTTCCAATTAAGGCATCAATAACATTCCTTCATATTCACTTCACTTCATAAACTATTCTTGATATTACTTATTTCCGAACAAACCTATTTGATCCTCAGAAAATCATTTATCCATTTACAAGTTTTTAGACATAAAAAGACTTGTCATCTAATTTCCAAAACTCACGACACGTGTAGTGTGATGTAAAGACGTATATCAGCTATAGTTAACTTCAAACAAGAGTTATCTTTCAGGTTTTCAAAATCTAAACATAAGATTTAGTTATTCTTATCTTATCAAACAAAACCGTCGAAATGTTGAATCGGAGTCCTCCCACTAGCTAACTTGACAAAAAAGTTTTTATGTTTTTAGAAAATTTTCAGATTTTTATGGATTTTATAGATTTTAATATGCAGATGCAAAATATACATATGGATGCGAAGGTAAGAAACGCGTACCGAGCGTACCCCCAAACTTAAACTGGACAGTGTCCTCACTGTCATTGCATGAAGAGATCATTTGAAGGGTCAAAATTGTCGGTAAGATATAGACAAAAATTTTATTATTATTTTTTTGTGTTTTTGGTTTTAAGAAAAAGAAAAAGAATATCCACAAACATGTACAAAATGGTATATACATACCCCCAAACTTATTTGGAACAGTGTCCACTTGTTCTTGGCTGGATAACCGAAGTTTGGAGGTAGGCAGAGGAAGATTATGCAGGGTAAACCGGCTCCTGTAAGACCAGGAGCTCCTCTGTTGGTTCGGCGCTAAGGTACGGTTTTAGTCGGTGTCCGTTCACTTTAAAAAATGAACCGTCCTTTGGATTCTCCAAATCCACAGCACCATGAGGATACACATTCCGCACAAAAAACGGCCCTTTCCAGCGAGATCTGATCTTTCCTGGATGGAAGTGTAGCCGGGTGTCGTAAAGCAGTACCTGCTGACCAGGTACGAAGGTTTTGCGCAAAAGGTGTTTATCGTGAAACACCTTCGTTCGATTCTTAACGACAACCGCGTTATCTTAAGCCTCATCCCTAAGCTCGCTCAATTCGTTCAACTGCAGCTTCCGATGGCTGCCCGCATCTTCGAGAGACAGATTCAGCTCCTTTATCGCCCAAAATGCGCGATGCTCTATTTCGATAGGTAGGTGGCAAGCTTTTCCGTACACAAGCCGATAGGGAGACATGCCAAGGTCGATCTTATAAGCGGTTCGAAATGCCCAAAGGGCATCAGTGAGTTTCAGCGACCAATCCTTACGGTTCTTGGAAACCATCTTCTCCAGTATCTGCTTGATTTGCCGATTTGAAACTTCGGCCTGCCCGCAGGTTTGGGGGTGGTAGGGCGTAGAGAGCTTATGATTAATGGAATATTTTCGCATCAAGGCCTTGAAAGTCTTGTTGCAGAAATGACTTCCATTGTCGCTAATGATCGCCCGGGGGTGCCCAAAACGGGAGAACATGTTTTCTTTAAGAAACCTAACAACAACCTTGTTGTCGTTAGTCCGGCTGGGCACAGCCTCGACCCATTTAGAGACGTAATCAACAGCGAGAAGAATGTACAAGTTCCCGAAAGAGCTGGGAAATGGCCCCATGAAATCTATCCCCCAAACATCGAAAATCTCCACAACCAAGATCGGTTGGAGCGGCATCTCGTTCCTCCGGGATATCCGGCCCAAGTGTTGGCACCGGGAGCAAGTCTTGCAATAGTCATGAGCGTCTTTGAAGAGTTCTGGCCAGTAGAAACCACATTGCAAGATCTTCTCAGCTGTCTTTCTGGGGCCAAAATGCCCGCCACATTGATCGTGGCAAAATGACAGCACACTCTTGAATTCCTCATCAGGGACACAACGACGAATAATCTGGTCGGGACAGTATTTGAACAAATACGGTTCGTCCCAGTAAAAGTGTTTTACTTGGGATAAAAAGCGAAGTCTGTCCTGACTTGACCATTCAGTCGGTAGTAATCCCGTGGCCAAATAGTTCACAATATCTGCGAACCAGGGTTCGCAAGATACTGTCAAGAGTTGTTCATCCGGGAAAACGTCATTGATCGGAATTGGAAGCGAAGGCAAAGAAGGAAGTCGTGAGAGATGGTCGGCAACTACGTTTTCACATCCTCGTTTGTCCTTAATGACAAGGTCAAACTCTTGAAGCAAGAGGATCCAACGTATTAACCGAGATTTTGCATCTTTCTTCGCAAAAAGATGGCGTAGAGCAGAATGGTCTGTGTAGACAATGACTGGAGAGCCGATGAGGTAGGGCCTGAACTTTTCTAAAGCAAATATAACAGCCAAGAATTCCTTCTCAGTTGTTGTATAATTGAGTTGGGCATCGTTCAGGGTTCGGCTCGCATAATAGATTATGTGCGGCGTCTTGTTTATGTGTTGTCCAAGGACAGCACCAATGGCAAAGTCGGATACATCGCACATAATCTCAAATGGGTGCGTCCAGTCAGGCGAAGAAAGAACGGGAGCAGAGGTGAGTGAGCTTTTCAATGACTCGAATGCAGTCACACAGCTCGAGTTGAAGTCGAATGGCGTATCCTTGGCCAGCAAAAGAGTCAAGGGCCTAGCAATCTTGCTAAAGTCCTTGATGAACCGTCTATAGAAACCGGCATGGCCAAGGAAGGCTCGGATATCTCTGACGCATCGCCGAGGAGGGAGATTGGAAATGACCTCAATCTTCGCTTTGTCAACCTCTATGCCATTTTGCGAGATGATATGTCCTAAGACAATACCTTCGCGCACCATGAAGTGGCACTTCTCCCAATTCAAAGTGAGATTCTTGTCCTTACATCGGGTAAGGACAGCGTCAAGATGCAGCAAACACTCGTTGATGGAATCGCCGAAGATGGAGAAATCGTCCATGAAGATCTCCAGAAATTTTTCCACCATGTCTGAGAAGATTCCCATCATACACCGCTGGAAGGTAGCGGGCGCATTGCATAACCCAAAGGGCATGCGACGATATGCAAACGTGCCGAAAGGACAAGTGAATGTGGTCTTGCCCTGGTCTTTTTCGGCGATGGGAATCTGATTATAACCGGAGTAGCCATCAAGAAAGCAGTAGTACTCGTGTCCGGCCAATCGTTCAAGCATTTGGTCAATGAAAGGTAGCGGAAAGTGGTCCTTCCGCGTTGCGGCGTTGAGTTTTCTGTAATCGATGCATACTCGCCACCCAGTTTGGGTGTGAGTAAGGATTAACTCGTTCGCCTCGTTAGTGATGACCGTTATACCTGATTTCTTGGGGACAACATGAATGAGGCTAACCCACTGGCTATCAAAGATAGGGTAAATGATACCACTATCCAGACATTTTACGATCTCCTTCTTCACAGCCTCTTTCATGACTGGATTGAGACGTCTTTGTGGATCCCGGGCTGGTTTGGAATCATCCATCAGATGAATGTGATGTTCAACGATCATGGGACTAATCCCCTTGATGTCCGCCATGGACCAGCCAAAAGCTTGCCTGTTGCTGTGCAAGACCGCGAGAAGGGCTTTCTCTTGCTCTGGAGCTAGAGAAGCCGAGATGATGACAGGGAGGGTCCCGTTCTTACCTAAGTAAGCGTACTTAAGGTGAGACGGCAAAGGATTGAGTTCGAGAGTCGGAGGTGAAACGATTGAAGGCAAGATTGGTGCAGAGGTCTCGAACTCAAATGACTCCAGCAAAGGTTCAAAACGAGTGTAAGCGACCGAGTCGGATGGTTCAGGTAACTCATCCGGAAATTCGAAGGATTCAAACTCGGGTTGCGAGAGGCTAAAATCGTTCAAGAACGTGAAACCCTCGTAGTCGTTGTCGGGCGCAGAAACAGCAGCGGGTTCGAGGAGGAACGCACTAGTTGCGTTAAGGTTAGCATGATCAAACAGAAACTCCTCGAATTCACACTCTTCTGGGGTGATCTCCTGGATCGAGCAGATGTCCAGTATATGAGCATTAGGTTCGGAGGGCTGATTCCCCAACCTAAAAATGTTGAGTTCAATTGTCATGTTTCCAAAAGAGAGGTTCATCGAACCATTGCGACAATTGATCACAGCATTTGAGGTTGCAAGGAATGGGCGACCGAGTATCACCAGAATTTGATTCTGGGGGTTAGCTACAGGCTGTGTGTCTAATACAATGAAATCAACGGGGAATATGAAGTCCCTGACTTTGATTAACACATCCTCTAGCTCACCCCTAGGATGGGTGATCGATCGGTCGGCCATTTGGTGAGTACAGTGTGTGGGTTTCAGCTCTCCTACGCCTAATTGCTCGTATACTGAGTACGGAAGCAGGTTAACACTGGCACCAAGATCTAATAGTGCGCGGTTGATGTTCTTATCCCTAATGGTAATAGAAATCGTAGGACAGCCATGGTCCTTCCGTTTTTGTGGTAAAGATTGGGTAAGAGCATCACTCACAGCACTAGCCAAGAAAACTTTCTTTGGTACCTGAGACTTCCTCTTTTTCGTGCACAAGTCCTTTAAGATTTTCGCGTAGGATGGGACTTGTTGGACGGCATCTAAAAGAGGAATGTTAATGTTAACCTGCTTAAATAACTCCAGAATCTTCTCCATTTGAGGATTTTGTTTATTAGACCTCAACAGGTTTGGAAATGGGACGTTTTTAAAATTGGTTGAGTCTAATGCTTGTGGAGGACATTGTGGAGTTGGAACGGATCCTAGAACAGGTGTTTTCGTGGAGTGAGGAGTGGGTCCGTTTAGAGCAGAAGAAGAAGAAGGAGAGCCTTTTGAAGAATGGAGAATAAGCTCAGAAGACGAAGAAGCAGGAGAAGAAGAAGAGGAAGAAGAAGAAGAAGCGGCCGGGGTGTCATCGTTGATCCGTGTGCCAATGTTGTTTTGCAGCATCCTTCCCGATCTCAATGTGGTCACGGCACTCACATTATGGTTCTGTTGTTCAAGAGCAACATGTACATTCTGTGGGTGACCGGGATTTGGGAGTGGCTGGGACGGGAGCTTCCCCTTCTCTCGCTCGCTTAAGGCCGCATTCAGTTGTGCAATCTGGGCCTCGATGGTCTTGATGCTTTGCCCGTGAGCGGCAGTGTGTTGCACTAAGGACTGAATGGAAGACTGGATGTTGGCAGTGGATTGAGTCGATTGTTTAATGAATGCCTCCAGACTTCGTTCGAGCGAGGAAACCTTATCGTTGTTTGACGGAACAAAGTTGTTTGGTGGAAAAGAATTGTTGGGTGCAAAGTTGTTCGTCTGATTTTGAAAAGGTTGGGGTTGGAAGGGCTGCTGAAACTGATGTTGAGTTTGTTGTTGCGCTTGTTACTGCGGCGGAGGGGGCCTTTGGAAATTGTTGCCTTGGAATTGATTCTGATTCTGATTCTGATTCCAGGCAAAATTGGGGTGGTTCCTCCAACCGGGATTGTAGGTGGAAGAGTATGGATCATTCCTCGGTCTTTGCTGCAATGCAGCATTAACCTGATCCTGTCCTTGCGATGGTGGATTGTAAGGACACTCTTCGGTTAAGTGAGAAGGATCGGAACAACAAGCGCAGATGGTACGAAGGGGAAGAACTGGGGCAGGAGCAGGAGAAGAAAATTTGCTCTCTATGGCTTCAAGCTTTCTCGTTATTGCAGCCATTTCAGCTTTCATCGCAATAGATACATCAAGTTGGTGAATTCCTACCCTAGACTGACCGGTAGAAGTGGAGGTAGAAGAAGAAGAAGTCGGTCTGGTGCTCTCCCATTGTAGCGTTTGCTCCGCAAGGTCGTCAAAGAATTGCCACGCTTCCTCGTCAGATTTTGATAGGAAGTGGTCCTGACAGATGGTTTCCAACAACTGCTTCATTGCTGGGTTCAGGCCCTCGTATAAGGTTTGGCAAAGTTGCCATTTCTCTATACCGTGGTGAGGACACTGAACAAGAAGATCTTTGTACCGGTCAAAGCACTTCCAGAAGGGTTCAGAAGGAAGCTGAGAGAATTGGTTGATTTCATTGCGAATCCTTGCGGTTTTATGATTCGGATAGAACTTTTTGAGAAACGCTTTAACAAACTCGTCCCAACTGGTTATGGAGTAGGAAGCGGTGCTATACAGCCATTTTTCAGCAAGATCGCATAAGGTGAACGGAATGACCCGTAGACGTATAGCATCATCCGACAGTTGGGTAGTTTTCATTATGGCACAAACGTTTTGAAATTTATTGATGAAGATATAGGCATCTTCAGATTCAAGCCCATGAAATCGTGGAAGCATGTTGATGAAGTGGGGCTTAATTTCAAAATTATCCCCATTGGCCGGTGGAAGAGAAAGGCAGGTGGGAAGTGCAGAACGGGTGGGATAGAAACGATCCTGGAGCGCGATTCGCTGCGGCGCTACAACAAGCGGTGGTGGTGGGTTATTGGTCTCCGTAGGAGGTGGAGCCAATCCAGGGGTAGTCAAAGAGATGTTCGGATTAAATCCTGACATCGCGGAAGAAGAGATTGGTGATGGTGAAGGTGAAGATGTATGAACAGAATTCCGGTCAACGTCGGAGTTGGCTGGCAAAGGTAAAGGTGAAAGAGGAGTGGACGGAGTTTCGACGTCTAAGTCGATTGCGTAGTCGGTAGCGACTAACGTAACGCGGACTAGGCGGGCGCTAGTGTCCCGAGTCCAAGCGGACATAAACTAAACGAGTTTAGTATAGTCAAAGCGGAGAAGGTGAGGGTAAGAAAACGTCAATGGAGAAAGGCGATGGGTGGTGGGTGAAAAATGGATTTTGGCGACAAAGGGCAAGTTTTTATAAAAGTTTTTGATTTTTTTCCTTTTTTTTTATTTTATTTTTAGAAAGAGCTTTACAGAAATATATACGGACTTACGGCTTTAAGCAATCACAAACAAGATATGCACAATCACACCTAGATCTAGGGTCACCTAGGTCTGCTAGACAGCTCATAACTGTTCCAGAGGGCTAGAAATAGGACCTCAAACCGCCTCTTCTCCGTCAATTGCGACCAGGTAAGTGCCAGGTAAGTGGGAGGTTGTCTAACGCTTTCGCGAAGTTCCTTAATTAAATAACCACTTGCCTAGACACCGCAAAAGTCAGATAGGATAAACGGCCGATGCCTGTAACTAGTCCTCTGTCCTATTGAGCGCGAAGTCCTTAGGGCTGAGTCTAGTATTTTTTAATTTAACAATGGTCAATGCATATGCTTTTTGTGATTTCTGGGGTCCTGGAAAGGGTGATGAAATCCCCACCCAATCTGAATTGGTTTCAAGCCCCTTAAGTCCGTATTAATGAATGCAAAGCGGTAACAAATCAACTGCAAACAATTTTTATTTTTAGCGCGGCGCAAAGAATCCTGCACAAGAACAGTTTATTGGAAGGGGGAAGAGAATTTGCGCAAAGAATGCTGCAGAAAACACAGTTTATTGGAGTCCAGAGGAGTGGGAGAGAGAAAAGGAGAACGTACAGAAATTTTGGCAGCCCGAAGGCACCAAACGGCCGCGGTTCCGCGGCCTAAGCCTCCTTATGCCGCGGTTCCGCGGCGGTATGATGGCTTGGGCCTTCAGTTTTCTGGTGTGGGCTCGTCTGGGTGTCCCCTGCTTGTCTGGATGTGCTGAATTTTGACTTGCCTACAGTATCTGCTCCAGATTTTTACAGTAGACCGTTTGCTTCGTTTTGATCCGTCGCGGTGTAGCCGCGAAATGTGGGTCTATCTTCCCACGTCTTTGGCACTGAACTCGAACTCCGTATTATCCTGCACACTTGCACAAAAAACTAATCAAAAATAACAAGATGGTTTTTCTTTACAAAGTATTTTTTTTTGTTTTGGTTATATTTATATTCACAAGTTAACCCGAAATTACACAAGGAAATAAACTACCGTCTCCCCGGCAACGGCGCCATTTGATTGATAGCGATTCTGCGTGTTCAAGTTTAGTTAATTACCGCAATCAAAACGGTTTCGCTTGTAGCTAGCCGGTTGAGTACGGGTCGTCCGCAGGGAGATGGGAATCTTTTTTTATGTGCTTTAACGAGTTAAGTCCGAAAGTCCAGATTTGTTTGTGATTATCTAAGTGTTAAAATGATATGTAAAGAGAGCTTGTTAGGGTTAGGATTAGGTTAGTTTGAGTTAGGAGTCGCTCACTTCTTTCATTGCCACTCTTAATATCGGTGTTACGGTAATCGGCAACAACAGGGATTAGCACGACTAGGAAGGAACTTGCGAGTATAAGCTAGGCTTTCCAACGCTTAAGTTCTTCCTTTTGGTGCTTGTCCGTCCGTTCTTGGCTCATAGCCATAACCTCCTCTTAATTCAACCACAACCGGTCTCACTACGGAATCACCGCTATCATGTAGGATAGGGTGCCGTAGGGAGCGGATTGTGGTTCAATTAACGGGAGTCGATTTAAGATGTTGGGCAAGGAAAGAGTGAGAGAGATTTCCTTCTCTCAAACTTCCCTTATCCTACCCTAACAAGTATGGAAACTACTCACACATCATAATGAAGAGAAAACAAAACAAAAGAGGAAGATAGAAAGAAAGAGATTAGAAGATAACAACTAGCTATTTGCGACCTCACCTTGGCAAGGATCAAGCGTAAGCATCATAGTTGTTTTAAGGATAAAGAAAAAGAGAAAGAAAGAAACAACAAGAAATAACAACAACTAAATTAACAAATGAAAATTACAAGCATTTAACATAAGAGCAAGACAAGTATGATAATAAAATGGACTTCTTTATTCATCATTCTTCACTCACAAAAGCTCACTACAAGTTTTTCAATGGAGAAGAGATGAGAAGAGGAAGAAGATCAAGTATTCTAAAACCTAGAAAATACAAAATTAAGCACCCTTGGCTTCACAAGGTTCTGGGCTATTTATAGGCTGGAAAATAAAAACCTAGGGCAACATTCAGAACTAAAGTGAAATGAACAATCTACCCACAAAAATTGGTCCACTGTCGCCACTATACGGCCGCGGTTCCGCGGCCTAAGCCTTCTATTGCCGCGGAACCGCGGCACTTTAGAGGAATTGGTTCATCATTTTTGGTGGCTTTTCCTGTTTTGTTGTTCCTATTATTCTGGTATATGATTTTTCTCAGAATTGCTTCACGATTTTTCCAGAATTTCTGTTGATCAAAAGGTGATTGGATATGGATCTTTTTGTCATAATTTTCTCGAGCTCCGTGTAGATTTCTTGGATCTTGTGCTGCCATTGAGCCTTGTGCATGAAAATGACCTTTGATTTGCCATTTTGTCTCCTAAACTGGTGTGTGGCAACAGACGGATAAAGAGTGGAGATCCGTGTTTTATCTGTGGTTGGCAGGAACCCGGATTTTATCGTGATTTTCCATGAATTTCATTGTTAAGAGCCGAGAACCTGTATCCTGCAATTGACTAGCAAACACGGCTCAAGAGTACCTACCGATAAACAATATAATAAAAATTGGGCGGTATAAAAATGCAATAATCTGATATGAACAGTACTACAAATACATGAAGCTATGCATAATAGTGAATGCTAAGTATGGGGTAAAACATGTCATCCTCAATAACTCATCATCGTGGAAAAACCGGTGTCCATCAAATACGGCCAAAATCCCAATACCTCAGGCGCCATCACTCGGATCGGCCCTCATATCCTGTAAATCTCATGGAACCTGAGTGCCCAACATCGGCACTCGAAAGCATCATGAAATACTTGTGTCCAGCATTGACACATAAATACTCATCTCTCGGGAACCGCATACCCAGATCGGCCCTCAATATATCTCATGTCATAACTCCTAAATGGTATCCTCCGGATATCCGTCGGGTTCTATACAATCACCGGTAGGCAATACTCCCTCCGCCAGGCTCATCGTCTACTCCACAACCATCCATTCTCACCCCGGGGTACCATACCGGGTCCACCATGAACCCGCAAATGGATCATCCAGCTCCTCGAATCGGGTTTCTATCACACGTCTCAGAACTGAGAAAACGTATGGTGGACGCACTGAAATATCTTATCAAGAGAACCGGGTTTTCAATACAATGCATTCTTTCTTGAAATAATACAACGGTTCTCAAATCCATAAATCACATGAAATCCATATCTCAGTGCATAAATCCATGCAATATGATCTATGCAAGATAAAACCATAATATGAGCACATCAAGGGAAAACCGCTCTTTTAAATGAATCCAGTTTTTAAATGTATCATGCGGTTTCCAATTTCTCCAAAATGCAATGCAACATCAAATATGAGCATATATGTAGCTATAGCAAAGTATGTATGTACGCAAGTATGTATGTCTGCAAGTATTTATGTACGCATAATACAATTCATATGCGCACAGAGAATGAATCACGTCTATCATCAATGATAAGGTAAGCTAAACAATGTATTATCCATGGCAATTCTATAGTGTGAGTGTCATGGCAATTACTAACGGTGTGTGTATGTGTTACGACCCGAAATTGGCTCATGACGGCCCTTAAATTACGCAACGTCTAAAGGCATAACGCAATTTAAGTAAGCCGAAAACCCAGCAATCTAAACCATCAAAAGTAGTAAGTGATAATAGCATTTTCAAAACCTTTAAAATCTCAACCCAAATTCTTTAAATTCCAACTTTATTTTGTAGGGTTCCTAGGCACACTATAGAGGTCTCACATGGCATCAACCATGCCAATTTCAAATTTTATGGGTGCCGAGAAACCCTAATACGGATCGTCGACTAGAAATTTAGGCGAAAAACGAAACAAGTTAACATCTTAACTAAAGGAGAGAGGCTACAACCTTTGTAGATCCGGTTCTCCACTTCCTTAGCTCCACATAGGCGTCCTCTCGCTGTCCATCTCGAATCCCGAACTCAAACGTCGGCTTCATCGGAGAATTGGGCGGACTAGGTCGTCGGCTTCGTGCCGAAGATGATCTACGTCGAGGCATCACAAGTTCAAGCTCCGACTTCACAAATTTGTGAAACTTGTGAAGAAAACACCCAAAACAACTTGGCAAGAGGTAGAGGGTGAAGAAATATGGGGTGGGTTCACTTTAGAATTGGATTTCTCACTTTAGAACTCAAGTTGTCATTGATGGCATCAAACTTTCTTTCTTGAAGAAGAAGGAGAGAATGAAGCTAGAATATGATAAGTTTCTTATTTAAAAAATGAAACTAATATGAATACTTATCATATACTAACCATGGTCAAGTGTAGAGATTAAACTAAGGTTAGTTAGAATGGTTAGGGTTAAGGATGAGATAAGAATGGTGGACTTTGTCAAAGCTTCAAGAAGTTTCAACATAGAAACAAAATAAGCCACCATTCTTAATAATATCCAAAATAAATAAATAAATAAATAACTAAGTAAATAATCAAAACCCTAACCATTCATATAACCATGGTTTAATCTTTACACAAACCCAAGTGAGCAAGTATCATCAAACATGATACAAACAAGTGCACAAAAAATATATCACATATACAATGTGCATCACGTGAGAAAATCCTTTTAAAATGAACCAATACTAGTTAATGCAAAGCAATATATCAAATATATAATTATACATTAAATCATTAAATCAACACTTGATTTAACGATCCGGTCATATCGCATATAACCGAAAAGTATCCTATGTATCGGCTTATCGAATCAATCCTTGATTCGATATCTAGGTTATATCGCATATAACCAATCGATACATTCATCGCAAGAATGAAATACGGTATCACATACATGCATTATTCTCGCTCCCGCACATATCTCATATGCGCTCCTATTTCGTTTCGCTTGAGCCAGGAAACCTCTGTGTAGGACTCTAAAGACTCGTCAATACGCCGGTAGCAGATGATGATCATATCAAGCACCCACAAGCCGCAAGCGGTCTGCTTAACGTAACGGCCATCCGGGTATTGAGCGATCAGAAGATCGACGAGCTAGCCCGCTCACACTCCTGTGAATCCAACCAGTAACACTTGCCGTACAGTCCGGTCTGTTCGTCTGATATGTCGCATATCAAGTCTAGGGGTGGTAAACGTCAGACCCCAATAACCGATAAGTCGTGCCGATGTGAGGCTCATAACGGGTCGAGAAACTACTGGTAACACTTACCAGCAAATCTCTGATCAACCCTGGCTAGGGACTTCCCTGTTACGGCTAATCGAGCACAGCGCAACATCAACCCCCAATACCGGGAGAGACGAAACCCCTCCTATCGCTCATTGCCTCCATGTGACTCGGGACTGTACCCAAAAACCACCGTTTTGCACGCCCTCATGGACGTGGTAAGGTGGAGATCAAAGTACAGTGGGAATCACACAAGACTCCATGACGATCTCGGGTCTACAGACTAACCTGTACAAGTGTCACCTGAGAACCGCCATCTGACGTGAGGTATAATACCATCTGGGAGTTCTCGGCGAGTCCGTCCAGTGTACCCAGTCTCCACTGAGCACCCGTATACCATCTCTGATGTCAAACACCAATGGATATGGGATCATCCATCGCCCATCTCATGGGTCGAGAAGCGTATACGCTAGTCTACACTGGTATATCGATGCCCCGTCTCGATACACCCACGACTAGGGACCTTGAAGGATGTACTTATGGACTACCATGTCCCCACTAGTATGATCTGCATCATAGTCCAGGTAGTCAAGTACACATCCTAAGGGCTTTACCAACATGTAACTATAAGACAGTTTAAACAGACTAGTGTACATGTTAAGATAAAGAGCAACCAGATAGCATACTATCATATCGAGCAAGAAAGTCATCTCTATATATGTCCAAGCATCCAATATAATATACATCATCTGTACAATACTGGCCTCTAGGGCATACATACAACTAACAATCTCCCACTTGCACTAGGGCCATCTGCTGTAGTATCGCATACCGAGCATCCCGAAGAGTCTCTCAAACTGTATCTGGGGAATGGCCTTCGTAAGTGGATCCACCGTGTTGTTCTTCGTGTCAACCCTCCTGACCTCGATCTCCCGGCGATCAACTATCTCCTGGATCAGGTGATACCGCCTCAGAATATGCCTGGATCGCTGATGGGACCTGGGTTCCTTGGCCAAAGCCACCGCTCCATTGTTATCGCAATACAAAGGTATTAGATGCTCAATGGATGGAACCACTCCAAGTTCAGTAATGAACTTCTTGATCCAGACAGCCTCTTTGGCAGCATCGTTGGCAGCGATGTATTCAGCCTCCATCGTCGAGTCTGCCACGGTTTCCTGCTTGGAACTCTTCCAGCTAACCGCCCCTCCGTAAAGGGTAAAGACAAATCCCGACTGCGACTTAGAGTCGTCCTTATCACTCTGGAAGCTCGAATCGGTAAAGGACTCCACTTGGAGTTCTCCGTTACCATACACCAAGAGCATCTCTTTAGTCCATCGTAAGTAATTGAGAATGCTCTTCACAGCTGTCCAGTGACTCTCTCCAGGATCAGCTTGATACCTGCTCACTACACTTAGTGAGTATGCTACATCAGGTCTGGTACATAGTATCGCATACATGATAGAGCCTACAGCCGAAGCATAGGGTATCCCTTGCAAGCGAGCTCTCTCCAAATCAGTCTTAGGAGACATCTCTTTGGAGAGAGTGACTCCAGAGATCGTATGCAAGTTCCCACGCTTGGATTCTTCCATACTAAACCTCTTTAGTATGGTGTCAATGTACCTGGATTGGGACAATCCCAATATCCGTTTGGATCTATCTCTATAGATCCTTATTCCCAATATGCAGGAGGCATCACCAAGATCTTTCATTGAGAATCTTTGTGATAAGAAGAGCTTGACCGATTGCAGCATAGGAATATCATTTCCTATCAAGAGTATGTCGTCCACGTACAATACGAGGAAGACCACCTTACTCTCTGCTACCTTCTTGTAGATACAAGGTTCATCTGGGTTTTTGACGAAATCAAACTCTTTGATAACGACGTCAAAGCAGATGTTCCAACTCCGCGATGCTTGCTTTAATCCATAAATGGATTTAAGCAGCTTGCACACCTTCCCGCTGCTCTCACTATCTACGAAGCCCTCTGGCTGAGTCATGTACACGCACTCTTCTAAATCACCATTTAGAAAGGCGGTCTTAACATCCATTTGCCAGATTTCGTAGTCATGATATGCAGCGATGGCAAGCATGATCCGGATGGATTTAAGCATAGCCACTGGAGAAAAGGTTTCGTCATAGTCCACACCTGGTCTTTGACGAAAATCTTTTGCTATAAGTCTAGATTTGAAAGTCTCCACTTTCCCATCTACACCAAGTTTTTTCTTGAAGATCCACTTGCTCCCAATGGATTTTACCCCTTCAGGAGCAACTTCTAAAGTCCATACTTTGTTGGTGTACATGGATTCCATCTCGGACCGCATAGCATCCAGCCATTTCACTGAGTCCCTACTCGTGATGGCCTGCTCGAAGCTAGTTGGGTCATCATCCTCCATGATGCAATCTTCGCTTCCACCGTCAATAAGAAAACCGTAGTATCCCTCAGGTGGACGAGAAACCCTGCTAGATCGGCGGAGAGGCTGGGGTTCGTCGGGTACTACTGAATCCTCTGGTTCTACTAAATCTTCAGTTATAGTTTGTGTTGCTGGAACCTCTTCCAGTTCTACCTCAATGCCACTAATCTGTTTCATAAGAAAACATTTTTCTAAGAAAGTGGCATGTCGAGAAACAAACATCTTTTGTTCCTCGGGGTGGTAGAAAATATACCCTTGTGAATTTTTGGGATATCCTACAAACTTACATAAGACTGATCTTGCCTCGAGTTTGTCCGGATTTTGTCTTTTGACATAGGCTGGACAACCCCATATCTTAACATACTTAAGAGATGGTCTCTTCCCTTTCCATATCTCATATGGAGTGGTAGGCACTGATTTGGTAGGAACCATATTCAATAGGTGTATGGCTGTCTCAAGCGCATACCCCCAGAAGGAAATAGGTAACTCAGCTGTACTCATCATTGAACGCACCATATCTAATAGGGTGCGATTCCTTCGTTCCGATACACCGTTGTGCTGTGGTGTATAAGGTGGAGTAAGCTGAGAGAGAATCCCATTCTCTTTTAGATAATCTTGGAACTCATTGCTCAAGTATTCTCCTCCTCGATCAGATCGAAGGATCTTAATACTTTTGCCCGTTTGGTTCTCTACTTCTTGATTATATTCTCTGAATTTCTCAAAAGCTTCAGACTTGTGTTTCAATAGGAACACATGCCCGTATCTAGAGAGATCGTCAGTGAATGTAATGAAGTAGGAAGAACCGTTCCTGGCATGGGTAGACATGGGACCGCATACATCACTATGTACCAGTCCTAAGAGTTCAGTAACTCTTTCTCCGTGTCCACTAAACGGAGCTTTGGTCATTTTTCCTTTGAGACATGAATGGCAAGTATCATAAGATGATAATTCGAACGGATTCAAATAACCATCCTTATGTAACTTAGCCAGTCGTGTCGCATTGATATGACCAAGTCTACAATGCCACAAGTAGGATTCGTTCATTTCTGAACTTTTCCTCTTGTGTGTGTTTTGTATATTGAGGACTGTATTTTGATTTAGAATGAATATGCCATTATGTAACGAGCCTGATGCAATCAACTTTTGATCTAGGAATATGTTCATAACATTATCCTGTACTACAAAATTATATCCTTCTTTACTCAATAAAGAAACTGATATAATGTTGCACAGCATGTTCGGTATATAGTAGCACTCATTCAGAATCATTGTATCACCACTTGGTAATACTAGGTGATATCCGCCAACTGCTTTGGCTGCAACATTTGCACCGTTCCCTACTTGAACGGAATGATCACCTCTACCCAGTTCTCTACCTTTCCGTAGCCCATGTAACTGCTTACATATGTGGGATCCTGATCCGGTATCTAATACCCAGGACGTAGGGTGAACTGAAAAACAGTTCTCAATAACTAACACACCCGAAGAAGATGCATCAACATGCACGTTCTTTTGGGCGGCTTGAGAATCTAGATATTCTCCTATTTCCTGTTCAGTCTTATAACTCTTATAAGAAAGAACGGGTCCAACGATCCCCTGCACAGTATAACATGCGGGTTCGGTCAATACATCCATATTATTATCTTTATTAGGGCATGACATGGTCGCTACCTGGAGAGAGAGAGAAGAAAACACTTTAGCGTATGCTCTTGCTAGATCAGATTGGTTATTATCTTATCTAATCAGGATGGCTCCCACTGGTTTTTATCAAATCTTCCTTCAAACCCTAAAAGGAAATACTAGCCGGGATTAATTACACACTACAAGTTCGCCAATCTTTCAGCCAGGCCAGTGTCGGTACTTTGAGGGAGGTCCCCCGTGCTTTCGCACGAACCTAATTAATGTAAACCTCGTTTTCCCAGAGGCGTAACCCCGTTGACACCTTTCTAGACACCTACTTGATTAGCTAATTGCAATGTGTAAAACTCTCCCAGGAGTAACTCTTACTCGCAGTGGGTATCGGGATCCAACTATCTCATAGAAGGTATGCAATCTCATTGCAAATTTCAACACTTGAAATTCCCAATAATATTTTACCCCTAGTGTTCTATGACCTTGACGAATGCCAAACAACCCATAGTCCACTAGTCAAGTTCAACCCGTACATTTCTTGATTGAATTAAACCCACCCGCACGACCCTTGACGAATGCCAAACAACGCCGTACGAATACCCTAATCCAATCTGCATCATATGCATAAGCAGATAAATACTAGTTAGCTACCGTACACTACGCCTTGACGAATGCCAAACTACCGTAGCACGAATACTAAATAGTACTTATCTGAAATGACGGAGGGCTACGCAGGTTTTTAGAAAACCTATTGCGTAATGAACTTGATATCGTTGTAGGATCAAATGAAGTTTTGAAATGGAGTGATTTTGAGGCTTTTCTAGTTTTGCTAAAGGGGTCACTCCCGGTGAAGGGATCGTCGGCCCTTTCCTCGTCGAATGAGGTGCGAGATATATCATATATATCACTGTGCAAAGCAGAAACTATAGAAGCAATCAAAAACAGACCGAGTATGTAGCATCTGCCAGTTATTGCTAAAGGAGTCACTCCCGGTGAAGGGATCTCGGTCCTTTCCTCATCGAATAAGGTGCAGGGTATATCATATATACCGCTATGCAAAGCAAGAATTGTAGCTACCTGTTTTATTTAAAATTTGATTCTACAACATCATTTGGTTTCTTTTATTTCATTAATCACATTAATGAAGTCCCATCATTTAAATACCTAAACATCACAGATAAATACGACGTACACTTATGCCATCCGCATTCGCCTCAATGTCCCCTCGTGCATCGTTAGGTTAGGTAACTAACGACAGAGCAGGGCAGGGCTAGTGCGGGTGCAAAACATAAGTAACGTCTATATAATATATCATATATACTATATAAAGTATCTATCACAGAACATCACATGATCACATCACAGATATCGCAGCAGAAAATATCATATGAAATATTGGATATACTAGGACGTCCGTGTTTTCAATACGAGCCAGTATAAAACACATATTCCACGGTCGTGATGAATAGCCAATCCCACACCCGTAGACCCCTACGAGAGCGGCAAGCAACCCTACCAATTCTAGGGTTAGGAGACCCGGACTCGACTCCTCGAGATGGTCTCCCACTGGACCCTAGAACACGGTTACCTGTGCTCCCCTCCTTGGGTCTATCCTAGTGCAGAAAAGTAAATAATATACAAAGGATGACATCTTCCGCTACCTGGAAGTGTCCCAATAAAAGAATATTACATACAAGTTTTTACATGAATGAAAATGAAAAACACTCATCTCACATAAAAACCCCCGGCTATTCAAACACGACAATCCAATATAACATATCCAGCAACACATAACATCGCATGTCATCAACGTAAGTAAATATGCGCATCCCAATTGTCGTTGACATATAGCAACGAAACCGGCGATATCACATATTACACTTACGGTCACAGAAAAGAAAGTGTAAAACTACAACAATTGGAATCCGCAACCTCTTTAGACATCGCATGCCTAATCAAAATGAAATACTTAGACATCACATGCCTAACAGTTATAAACCCCGTATTTTAGTCTCATTATCGAAAACTCTTTTCAATATCAAATGAAACTAAACCGCTAGATTTATACCATTCATTCAGTTATCTCATAACTGTTTGTGAATTCCAATTATTGTATCCCATTCCGGATAAATAGAAAATATTAAACTTTCCGATCGAACATTCGAACACCCAAGTTTTCCCGAAACCGTCCAACACATGAAATACGTTCAAAGACATTCACTTCATGCCTCAGTACCGACGGTCCAGCCGTAGAAGGGTCAAGCCAACGCCTCACATGTGGCACGCCGTACTGCCCCAAACCCGAAGGTTCAAAGGGCAGTTCAAGACGGTCACATAATCGAGTTAAGGTTTGTTGTGTTCTAGAGGGACCATCGCGTTACTTGCACTACTCAGAACGTCCTTAAACCACACAAAAATCCAACACTTGGATATTTTCCGGCAGGGGAAAAGTTGGGTATTTATATCCGGTCGGACTTTTTAACATATTCAAAAAATTATCCGGAAAGCACTTAGACAAAGTTCGATAATCCGATCGAAATACCAAGTCCCCAATACAACCCAGAATACTCAACTCTTGAATAAATATTAAAAATTCCCAGAGAACTCAGCACTGAATAAAAGAAGTTACTGTGCAAAATTGGGTGGGTTACGTCATCATACGGCCGCGGAACCGCCGCAGAAGCCAGGCTTCTGCCGCGGTTCCGCCGCACTTTAGAGGAATTGGCTGATCGTGTTTCACAGTAATTCTTAGAAATTCCTGCTGAATTTTCTGCATATTTTTAATTTGGAAAAAACCCAGTTTTTAAAAAAAGTACAGAGAGCAACTTTGATATTAGGGTTTCGGTTCGATCGGACTTCAAACTCCGTCTGGACTTCGCCTAAGGCTCTAGCTAGGCTCTGATACCACTGTAGGGTTCCTAGGCACACTATAGAGGTCTCACATGGCATCAACCATGCCAATTTCAAATTTTATGGGTGCCGAGAAACCCTAATACGGATCGTCGACTAGAAATTTAGGCGAAAAACGAAACTAGTTAACATCTTAACTAAAGGAGAGAGGCTACAACCTTTGTAGATCCGGTTCTCCACTTCCTTAGCTCCACGTAGGCGTCCTCTCGCTGTCTATCTCGAATCCCGAACTCAAACGTCGGCTTCATCGGAGAATTGGGCGGACTAGGTCGTCGGCTTCGTGCCGAAGATGATCTGCGTCGAGGCATCACAAGTTCAAGCTCCGACTTCATAAATTTGTGAAACTTGTGAAGAAAACACCCAAAACAACTTGGCAAGAGGTAGAGGGTGAAGAAATAGGAGGTGGGTTCACTTTAGAATTGGATTTCTCACTTTAGAACTCAAGTTGCCATTTATGGCATCAAACTTTCTTTCTTGAAGAAGAAGGAGAGAATGAAGCTAGAATATGATAAGTTTCTTATTTAAAAAATGAAACTAATATGAATACTTATCATATACTAACCATGGTCAAGTGTAGAGATTAAACTAAGGTTAGTTGGAATGGTTACGGTTAAGGATGAGATAAGAATGGTGGACTTTGTCAAAGCTTCAAGAAGCTTCAACATAGAAACAAAATAAGCCACCATTCTTAAAAATATCCAAAATAAATAACTAAATAAATAACTAAGTAGATAATCAAAACCCTAACCATTCATATAACCATGGTTTAATCTTTACACAAACCCAAGTGAGCAAGTATCATCAAACATGATACAAACAAGTGCCCAAAAATATATCACATATACAATGTGCATCAAGTGAGAAAATCCTTTTAAAATGAACCAATACTAGTTAATGCAAAGTAATATATCAAATATATAATTATACATTAAATCATTAAATCAACACTTGATTTAACGATCCGGTCATATCGCATATAACCGACTAGTATCCTATGTATCGGCTTATCGAATCAATCCTTGATTCGATATCTAGGTTATATCGCATATAACCAATCGATACATTCATCGCGAGAATGAAATACGGTATCACATACACGCATTATTCTCGCTCCC
Organism: Agapanthus africanus; assembly: GCA_030015575.1. NCBI lineage: Eukaryota > Viridiplantae > Streptophyta > Magnoliopsida > Asparagales > Amaryllidaceae > Agapanthus > Agapanthus africanus. The sequence goes on along the minus strand of CM057350.1, from coordinate 395,204,508 downwards.
GCACATATCTCATATGCGCTCCTATTTCGTTTCGCTTGAGCCAGGAAACCTCTGTGTAGGACTCTAAAGACTCGTCAATACGCCGGTAGCAGATGATGATCATATCAAGCACCCACAAGCCGCAAGCGGTCTGCTAAACGTAACGGCCATCCGGGTATTGAGCGATCAGATGATCGACGAGCTAGCCCGCTCACACTCCTGTGAATCCAACCAGTAACACTTACCGTACAGTCCGGTCTGTTCGTCTGATATGTCGCATATCAAATCTAGGGGTGGTAAACGTCAGACCCCAATAACCGATAAGTCGTGCCGATGTGAGGCTCATAACGGGTCGAGAAACTACTGGTAACACTTACCGGCAAATCTCTGATCAGCCCTGGCCAGGGACTTCCCTGTTACAGCCAATCGAGCACAGCGCAACATCAACCCCCAATACCGGGAGAGACGAAACCCCTCCTATCGCTCATTGCCTCCATGTGACTCGGGACTGTACCCAAAGACCACCGTTTTGCATGCCCTCATGGACGTGGTAAGGTGGAGATCAAAGTACAGTGGGAATCACACAAGACTCCATGACGATCTCGGGTCTACAGACTAACCTGTACAAGTGTCACCTGAGAACTGCCATCTGACGTGAGGTATAATACCATCTGGGAGTTCTCGGCGAGTCCGTCCAGTGTACCCAGTCTCCACTGAGCACCTGTATACCATCTCTGATGTCAAACACCAATGGATATGGGATCATCCATCGCCCATCTCATGGGTCGAGAAGCGTATACGCTAGTCTACACTGGTATATCGATGCCCCATCTCGATACACCCACGACTAGGGACCTTGAAGGATGTACTTATGGACTACCATGTCCCCATTAGTATGATCTGCATCATAGTCCAGGTAGTCAAGTACACATCCTAAGGGCTTTACCAACATGTAACTATAAGACAGTTTAAAGTGACTGGTGTACATGTTAAGATAAAGAGCAACCAGATAGCATACAATCATATCGAGCAAGAAAGTCATCTCTATATATGTCCAAGCATCCAATATAATATACATCATCTGTACAATACTGGCCTTTAGGGCATACATACAACTAACATATTTCCTTTAAAATTTTGGCAGCACCTCCTTTGTAAAAACTAGCCCCAAAAATGGGTACAATAAAAATATAAGTAAAGCATCCCCAAACGGGTGCAAATACACGCCCAAAGGCAGAAAACAACCACCACAAAAGATATACGACACCGTAGCGAAGAAATAAAAGACGATATAAAGAAACTGCATAAAAGACCTCCAAGTCACAAAATAATATACAATATCGTCCTCACATCAGTCTCTAATTCAATACATGATAGTGGTAGATGGAGAGTACAAGATACAACAAGATACAATGTACAAAAACGGATAACCGCAAAACCCACCTAAAGAAAAACTACACACTATGAGCCGAAGCGGTATCCACAGCAAAAGATGATACGATAGATGAAAAGAAGCTTGCCTAGACTAATCTGAGGAACAACCTGCAAAACACTGTGGCACAACGGGGTTGAGTTTCCAACTCGTGAATAGTAAATAACATATGCAAGTAATTGCAAGTACGCACGTATAGCGCGAATCTAACATATGAAAGCTAAAAGCAATAAATGGTCATATGTATACAACATTCATGAAAGGTACTATAGCAGGTACAACTAATACATGAAGCGATAAGATGACAATATGTATATGCAACAGTCATGAAAGGTACTCTATCAGGTACTACTAATACATGAAGCAATAAATGGCAATATGTATATGCAACAGTCATGAAAGGTACTCTATCAGGTACTACTAATACATTAAGCAATAAATGGCAATATGTATATGCAACAGTCATGAAAGGTACTCTATCAGGTACTACTAACACATGAAGCAATGCATATAAAATAAATGCGGGGTATGGGGTAAAACATGTCATTCTCACGGAATCCTGACCTCGTGATAGGACTAAAGTCCATTAAGACAATCCAAATCCCAATTATCCTCAAATCAGCCCCCAAATTGGCTCTCATATCGTGTAAGTCTCATATATCCTGAGTGTCCAATATCAAATAATCTTATATATCCTGTATCCAATATCAAGTAAATCTCATATATCCTGAGTGTCCAATATCAAATAAATCTCATATATCCTGAATAAGTATATTTGCATGAATCATTATGATGATGTATATAATTTAGATATGTATACATATATATTAGCATCCCACTCCACTAATATATATATATATGTGCAAATATAATAGCGTCACATTCCACTGTTATATATACTTAGGAATAAAAATATCATGAAAACACGTGTCAAGCATCGACACAAAAATACTGATCTATCAGGTGCTGTCAGCAGGACTGGCCCCTGATAGGTACGTATCATACGCTATCTTGAAAACCCGAGTGTCCAGCTTCGACCTTCGCATTTCGACGTATCCATACGTTCATGACTCCGGTCGGTATCCTCACGATAACTGCCGAATCATAGGTACTGTCACCGGTAGGTTGGTTCCCCTGTCAGGCTCATCGGCGTGGTCTATCTACATACCTTTCTTGCCCCGGGTACATCCGGGCCCCACCATGTCCCCGCACATGGCCCACGACAGCTCCTCGCATGGGGTATATATATCAGAACCAATAAAACTCATGGTGGCTGCTGAAATATCATATCAAGAGAAACCGGCTTTTTCAAATAATGCATAATTTCATGAAACTACCACGGTCCTCAAATCCAGAAAATATCAAGAAAAATCCATATCTCAGTACGAAAATCCATGAATATAATATATGCAACATAAAACTGTAATATGAGCATAAAAAGGAAAAGCTGCTATTTAACAGCAACAAGTTAATATATATATCATGCGGTTCCTAATTTCTCCAAATCTATATAACATCAAATAAAGGTGAACATGTAGCTATAGCCAGATATACGTGTAAACACGTAGGTATAGCAAGGTATATGTATCTACCTATCAGTAATGATGTAATACCCTTCAGGTATAAGTGTTGGTATGTATGCAAGATGTACATGTAGCTAAGTCTCATATGTGTATATACCTATCACTAATGGTACAATACCATATAGGTATATAGGTAACTAGCATGTAAGCATGTTAAGGCATATGTGTAATCATGTAGGTATACGGGTATGCTATAAGTCATATGCACGAAAGGAAATAAGGATCATGTCTTAATATCCCTAAACAAACAATATCATATACGTATGTGTGTTGTGTGTGTCATGGCAATTATTGACGGTGTGAGTGGCATACAATCAGTGCTCGTGCAACATGAGCTGTCAATAATAGTGCAGTGTCCTAAGGGTACAAGTCCAACCACAACAAGTAATAATATGCAATGAGGTGTATGCGAAAACGCTATATATGCAATAGAATATGCGACTAATATCATGTCATCTCTAGCCCAGACGCATAACGCTATGCGGGCGATTCTCCTGTAGATGTTAAATCTACTCACCAACGCTCCTGGCTAAGTAAAGCCAACCACATGTTTCCCTTTCTTCGTAGCGTCCGAAGTCCTCGCCTGCGAACCTAAAACATAAAACAACAAAGCAAGTTTATATTAGCAATCGACCCATAACACTTACAACTACGTTTGACCGACGTACCAACTCAAAACATACTCTCAAGTATTCGTATTGTGGCTAACGTGCGTAGCGACACTACGAAACCAACCCAAGAGCAAAACCACACAAAGTGCACGAACCGTGTCGTATAACGTATCGCGCGTAATCGTAACACAAGAAACTAGCTATGTAATCCCAGATTTTGTATACAGAGAAAACCCAAAAATCAAACAGGACCAAACACACTTAAACTACTGCAGACACCTACCCACAAAAACCCACACCCAAACTCCTTCAGAAAACTGAGGTCGCTGGATTTTCAAGGAAGGTCGCCGGCTAAATCCGAGCAAGAGGGTGCATGCTCCAGTTGAAGACTCAGGGTCTCAGGTACAATATAACTACATTGTTTTATTTTCTAATATACTCTCGGGGTCACAGCAAATCACAGATATTATATAAAGACACTAAAAATACGATATTTGCATGAAACTTTACTTTAAATGATCAAACCTGAAACTAAAAAGCTATGCTACACAATAAACACCTACTTAACAGAAATAGATCATTACCTACTCCTACAAGCTCAAAAATCCTAGCTTTCCAAGCTCCAAGGCATCCAAGAGGCAAAACAAGTCCAAAGATGTGATTTTTGTGAGATTTGATGAAGTTTGAGATGGATTAGTGAAGGGATTAGCAAGTGTTCAGTTGCGAGAAGAAGAAAATGAGAAAGAGATAAAGAAAGGAATAAGTGAGAGAGAAATGAGTGAGGTGTGAAGAAAAGAGAGAGGGGTGAGGTTAAGGTGAGTGCACCCTTACATTAATTTCTCATTAATGCGACCATTAATGCCCATCATTTCACCATGCCACCTCTTCTCCCAAAATAAAACCCAAGGAAAAATCTCACACAAAATATCAAGGGATTATGATAAGGTTAAACAAGGTTTGGATTAGGTTAAGTTGTCATGGTCACTAATCTAGATTAGCACAAAAAAACCCTCACATAAACATGCACAAGTGTATGCATGCCATAAAAAATAATAATAAATTATTAATTAAATTTTATAAAATGTGAGGAACCCAAATTGGTAAACATTTTACCAAAAACCCGCTTTACCGTCTAAACTAATACTAACCGAAATCTAAGGAGTTACAGTGTGGCATGCAGTTAGTGCCCGTGCAACATGAACCGTTAGTAACAGTGTTGTGTCTCATTAATACTATGTTCATATGCAACAGGAAATGGGGTATGCAACAATGGTACACATGCACACTCAATGTATATATATACTTATAACTAATAGTCATATCATTGAATCTAGCCCCGACGCATAACTCCATACGGGCTTTTCCCCCGTAGATATTAAATCTACTCACTGTGATCTCGAGCTAGATATATCCAACCACCTGCTTCCCTTTCTTCGCAGCGTCCGAAGTCCCCGCCTGCTATCTTAAAATCACACAAACATAGCAAGTGCACTCAGAAATCGCCCAATAATACATACCAACTACGTTTAAATCGACGCACCGACTCCAACACCCTCTAAAGTGTTCGCTTAGCGACTAACATGTGTGGTGAAAATCTAAAACAACCCTAAGTGCAGCAATATCGCGAAGCACAGTACTGAGTCGGACACCGTGTCAGATATCGAAATGCACGTCGTCGAAACACTAAAACTAGCTAATCGATCCCAGATTTTACCCACTGTCAAAACTTAAAAATCTAGTAGTACCAAACAACCTAAAACCACTGCAGACAGCTACCCACAAAAACTCAACACCCCAGTCACCCAATTACCCGAGCTCGCTGGATTTTCCTTTCTCGTCGCCGGCCAAAACCAATCAGGTGGGGTTCATGTTTCTGGTGTACACTCAGGGCAACTAGTACAACAGTTCTACAGTGTTAGTTTTCACAGTAAAGGCTCGGGGTGACAGCAGATTACTGAGACTTAAAAACGACACTAAAAACACGATATTACACCAAAAACTTATCTTTAGGGTTCTAAACTGAAACTAACTAGCAACACCAAATAATAAACTCCTAATTAACAGTTTAGAGGTTATACCTATCCACACTTACTCAAAATCCTAGCTTTCTATGCTCCAAGTGATCTCCATAGGGTTTAGATCAAGTTTAATGAAGGGTTTAGTGAGTTTTGTGAAAATTTGGTTTGGGTTTGTGAGGGTTTCAGTTAAGGGTGAGGGAGTGTGTGAGGTGAAGGAAAATATGAGAAGAAGAAAATGAATGAGGGAATGAGAGAATGTGAGTGAGAGTGAGGAGTGTATGACTGAATGAGGGGTGAGTTTACCCATGCCCCTCTCTTTTCATTTAATGCATGGCATGCTTGCCCCATGCCTCATGATGCCCCCCCTCTCTCTTTTCCTCAAGTCAACAATTCAAATCTATTATTATTTTTAAAACCAAATAATTAACTAATTACATATAACATAATGAAGTGAGGTTAAGGTGCCATGGCTACTTTAGCATGGTTACCACTAAAATAACCCTAGGTTAACATGAATATGTGTGTGCAAGGCAAAAATAAATATTCATAAATTTCTATAAAATATTTGAAAACTATTTTGGTAAACTTTTTTTTACTGAAAACTGCATTATCGCTTAATTAACACTAATCGCATACTAAGGTGTTACAGGTATGCATATATGATTAACAATCCTACGTATCCATCTTAAGAAAATGAATATACAGGTATAAGTCTACGGATCATATATGATGCAAATGCACTAATACCAATTTTAAGCAAGTTCTATAGTGTTTGTGATATAGAAATTTCCAATAGCGTGTGTGCTCGCATAAATAGTGCACGTGCGGCAGGAACCAATGGTAATGGTGCAAGTGTCCTATAAGATGATATCACACACACACACACACACACACACACACACACACACACATATATATATAATGATGCGATGCAATGAGATGGCTAACTAGAAAACTATGCATATAATGCAAAAACTATAAATAATACTAAACTATTGGGTGCCTCGTCCCATCTAGACGATCCCCCCATAGATGTGTACATCTACTGTAACATTTCAGGAAATAAATTATTATTTTAGAATTTAAATAATTAAAAGAATAAATTTTAGGAATATTATTAAGTGCAAGGATTGGTTTTAACGATATGTTATGATTATATACCGATAAATTAGGAAGTATTTGGAAATTTATATCAATTATTGATTTTAAAAGAATTTATGAAAATTTTGGGAATTTTACAACTTAGTATACGACTAATTGTGTATGGATTATTACTAAACCCGATTAGTGTTTACTAATTTTCTATTAAGTATCATATGTGCATGACATGCAACAAATCCTGTTGCAAATACTTGATACCTTTTTTGAAGCATGACTTCAAGTCTTTATTTTTGCATGGCTTCATATTGGTTTTTACAAATGTGTTATAAAAATAAAAGAACAGGATAAATAATAGAAAAGAAAAGAAAAGAAAATGGATAAAGAAAGAGGTATGGGCAAGAGAGAGAGGGTGAGGGGTCTTTGACCTTGGTCTCATTCATACATTCCCTTCATTTTCTTCATCATTTTCCTCTCTTCTCTTCTCCTCTCCCATGGCTTCCCTCACCCTCCACCTCCTCCATCTCCTCACCACAACCCCAAATCCATTTCAAAATATCATATTCCCTTCATTACAAATGTGCACAAGCTCACTAGAAGCATGGTAGATCAAGAAAGTTGGGATTTTGAGCTTTAGGGGATTCTTGAGTGGCAAATGAGGTATAATTCAAGACTTCTAGCTAAGTTTCTAGTGTTTATTATTTTCTAATATGGTTTAGAGTTAAGATATGGTGGTTTAGTTAGGTTAGAAAATTCCAAGAAGAGGTTTGGGGGATTTCATGAGTAATGATGGTGAAATTGTGTGAATTGGTAACTACAAAATCCCTTAGTATTAATAACCTAGATCAAACAGAGCCTAGACCATGCAATTGGATTTAGATGTTGCAATGTCGGTTTTGTGTATAATTAGTGCCTACAGGAAATCTGGGATGACCTGGAACATTTACTAGAAAAACTAGCAACCCAAGAGACCTAGATTGGACACTAGGAGACCACCCTGAAGAGACGAGACCCTAACTCCCTGCATTAGCCAAGCAGGCCGGATTTCAGGGTAGCGTGGCCGGCCAAATTGTGGGCAATGGTTTCAAGTTTGGTTCTTTAGCTCATATACGCCATATACTACCCCATTGTACTGCTAGTTTAGCCAAATTTTACCTGAACCAAAATCTGGGACCAGTTTTCTAAGTTGTTGCTTATGTTTTGTGACTTTTAGTGACTTGAAATTTTGGATATTGTGTTTTATCTCAGTAACTTGACGTTTGTACGTCGATATCGGGAGTTATTTGGTTATTCTTGCATGCGTAGACCATAGGTTTTAACCTATGTGCGATTCGTGTGCTGTTTTGGTTTTCGTGCGCGATTTCTGTTTACGATGCGATGTGTGTATGTATGTAGGTACCCTCATATAGACCTTGAGCAATAAGGATGAGCGTGGCGTTATCGACTTCGGCAAGCAAAGATCAAAGTGAGTAGATGCATATCAACGGGGGAAGTCGGGTCGATGGTGTATAGCACCCCCGAAGTTTCGTAGTGTAGTATGTGAATACGTTATATATATATATATATATAATATTGTGTATTGTGATACATGGATAATTAGCAAGAGTGGCTCTAGGAGCTCATGGGTTAGTTTTGTGTAATTGGAAAATAGTGCTTTTAGTTAGTTCTTAATTGTGAAACCCTAGAGTAAAGGTATACACACACACACACACATGCACATACGTGATATGATTTGGTGTATATAATATTTGTATATATATATATATATATATATAAATATATATGGGTGTGTTGCTGTACACACACGCGCGCGCGTATGATAAGGATGGTATATGATACTCGGAGGAGAGTCGATATGATCGGTCAAGATGCCGTGAGATCGGTTATGTGATTTTGGTCGCGTTATGATATACGACATGATAGAATAGTGGATCGATGGGCGTTGTGTTTTATTCACATGCGGATATATGTTTGATCGTATTGGAATGTACTAAACTTTAGATCAGTACCCCTAATTCAGGATATAATGATAATGATACCAGATGAATAGTGAGATATATGTGATATATGACCCGTACCCCGATTTGGGATGCCGCACAATAGATTTTTACCGTACGATGTATAAATATGATGATTGATCCGCACTATTCACTCAAGAACGCCGTATTATATATTTATCGTACATGATGCTATTGAGGCGGGATCACCGACTACTAAATATATCGATTCGGACTTAGTTGGATTTCCTTACCCTTTCGATTAGTCTCTTAGCTTCGTCCTGTAGTTTACTTGGTAGATGTTAGACTGGGCTCGAGTCATACTTGTTTTCAAAAATAACGAATAATGAGTATTTTATAGACAAGCCGAGAGATACTACGGAGTTTTCAAAGGATGTACCATTTCTTAAAAACATTGTAGCCCATATTTCCTAAAAACCGCGATTCTTGCTATTTCAAACGTCAACACGGTATGACTGGTATATAAAAATGTGTATTTTTCATTGTTGCGATTACTATTCGTTCTCCGGTTAACTCGTGTTGTCCCCATCGCATTGCATGCTTATACTTGCATTTTCTTTAGTCATTATGAACCCTATTGTCAGGACACCAGCACCATTACCGATGATGCGTATGCTCCACGTACACTTGCTTGCCGGCTCACACACATCATCATCGGTAATTTCCATGTCACGTACACTTTAAAGAATATTACTTCATGGATATAACTACTAGTAGATAGTTCCGATATATAATTACTATGCTAGTTTAAATATTGCATTCTTTTCTTAGATATCATGTATGTATATGTATTCATTTGTCAAGCGATATTATGGGGTTTTATGCCAGTAATTCATCGGTTATTTACTCTCGATGTTAGGATTTCGATTTTCCATGAGATTCTGGATTTGGAGAAACAGCAAGGATTTTATAAACTCATTATCATTTCTAAAAATAGAAATTTGCGGTTTTCTCGTGATATGATATTGTGATGTCCACCATGGGTTTTCTCGATTCTTGAGCGGTATCATACACTCGATTCGAGGTAGGGGGATGGACCGTCTGCGGGTGCATGGTGGACCCGGTGCGGTACCCTAGGGAAAGATGATCGTATAGAAAGGCGTTGAGCCCAGCAGGGGAGCACTACCGACTGGCGATTGTATGGAAACTCGACGGATATTCGGAGGATATTGTTCGAAGTTATGAGAGATATGGATATGGGCCGATCCTGATTATACGGAGCCCATGGTCCAATCCTGATTATGCGGAGCCCGAGATTTGAGTTTTATGTGTTGCTGTTGGACACGGACTTCATGATGTTTTGAGTGTCGATGCTGGGCACTCAGGTGTTATCTTGATTTGTTTGTCGTTGCTGGACACACGTTGGATGGTGCATTAGTACATGTCACACATCAATATATTATTACTGAGGCACTGACATGAGCACAGGGTATTATACTTATGTTTAGATTTTTACCCTTGCCATTATTAGATGTTTATAGGTTATATATATTAAGGATATTATTGTATGACCTAGGAGATAGTTATACATGCGATTTCTTCTCGGTGATGTTTTCTACTCACGAGTTGGCAACTCACCCCCGTTGTGCCACAGTTTCTTGCAGGTTTTGCCGTACAGGTTTCGTTGCGGCTTGCTGGCATACTGCTTCCTTCCGGGTGATTGCTTTGGTAGGTGGGTTCACTTGTATCGTGACCACCGTAGCACTTGTATTTATATTCAGTTGTACCTAGTAAACTCCATCAACCAGACTTATATTATTTTTATAGACTTAGAAGACCAGATGTACATTCTTTCTAACTTAGATTCGCGCACTTGTATTATTATGATTTTTCTCTGGTTTTCTTGAGGATGTTGTTTTCCTTGCTGAGTTTTGATCCTCTCCCTTCAGCGTTGTATATTATATTGCTTGCATGGTTGTTTCCGCCATTCGGCGAAGAGCTAGCTCCCACTTGGGGATGCCTTTATACATTACTCATAATATTCCTGTTTTTACCCGTTTGGGGCCAGTATTTACAAAGGAAACTCTGCCGAAATTTTTGGAAAAGACTTGATGTTTTAAAAATGCTTAATTTGACTTTCAAAATGGATTTATATGCAACTTTTATATAAGTATTCCTTCACTCTTTCTTTAAAAATGGTATAGATTTCTGGGTTTTTGTCTTACTTGAAATAGGTGGGGTCCTATAGACTTAATATGATTCAAGTGCCAGTCACGTGCCATTTCAGGCCGTGACAAATTTGGTATCAGAGTGCTAGGTTTAACCTTTGTTCGAGTCTAGGTTTGACTATGCGGAGTCTAGGACGTATATTTATATATATTCGGAACCTAGGCTTGACCTTTTCCGATCCTTCAGATCCTAAATCTCCATCCGCAGCTGAATACGGAATATAGACTTGGTCGAGGGGGTATTAGTCCCGAACTTTCGTCGCATAGGTTGATCTTGGTTGATGGAGTAGGTGACTTAAGTAGAGTAGCGTACTGTGTGTATGTTCCGCGGCATACTTACGGTACGCTACTCCACTTAAGAAGCCTTAGGATGTACATTTCTTTGCACCGTATTCTATTCGTTCATTTAATCTATCCTCATCAATATTGGTTTGTGGTTTCTTTTACCATGGTTGCACGGGCAGAGAGAGCTGAGACCAGAGTTGCGGTCAACATGAGCTCGTCTTAGACGAGGACTGACCAGGGCATAATTCTGGTGATACGCGATTGCATAGATATGTCGTTTTATTGTGTTCACCACGACATGAGCATTTGATGGATTGTTTTACTATGTTTTCTCGTTGACACGAACGATTAGATCAGCACCAGAGGACTGGGCCACTGCTAGAGACCGGCTAGAATGTGATGACCGTTAGTGTATCATCTATTCTTGAGGATTGAGGCATTATTTAGTATGCGGACGAATGAGCCAGTTGTTGCTGCGACTGACAAGATATCGTTACAGATGTTTGATGTTGTTGCGCATGAGTTGTACATAGGGATATGATAGAAGGTCGCTAGTCACCAATGGAGGAATGACTAGGACATGTGGTTTATTTGCATACCCCGATGCGAGGTCATCAGATTGATTAAATTCAGCTAGAGAGGACTTCACACAGGCACGTTGTGAGTCGATCGAGGGAGGACGAGCGTAAGCGCATCACTCCGATAATTTTAATGAGTTCCTGAGAAGGTAATTGGCAAGAAGCCTACTACAGGATACTGAGCTGTCGAGTTCGTAGTTTCAGAAAGGAGACTTTAGATATGAATATAGCCGTTTGTAGCGCAGTCCATACAGATTCAAAGAGACGAGCCTGAATCAGTCGACATTAAAGAAAAGTGGAGTAAGAGGTTCGTACGAGATCTTGACGAGATGACGTTTCACTCCGTTGACATCAGAGATGTGATACGCATGCTGAGGCGTTGAATATGGATATATGTTCCAAAAGAAGCCGTGATGAGTATGCAGCTGTTCTGGATAGTAAAGGGTGATAACTTCCGGGCAATTCGGCAGAAATGAGATTTATGAAAGACTCGACAGAATCTTTCTGGAATACTACACGAGATGATTTGGACCCACGATCGGTCGTATTACGCACACCGAGTAGGCCAGAGTTTGGCATCATCGACGAGACATATTATGCGTAACCATGATAGTTGGCCAGAGATCTTTAGAAGATGTGCCAGAGCGGAACTATTTCCTTCATCATTCCATATTAGGCCGTAGAGCCGAGGAGCTATGTAACTGACAATCCGCCGTGAGAGACGAGAGCCTAAGGCCATAAGGCGCCAGACCATGAACAGGTGGTAAGTAGATATCTTGCTCTGTTGTCTTTGGATGCACCGACACTTTCTTAACTTTGAGGGAAGGACATATCGACGACAGTGTCTACGATTTTCGATTTGGTGATTCGAATATCACGTATCCGTCCTTTTGGATTTTAGTATTTTGGGATTTAATTTACATGATTGAGTTTTCATGCACCACTCTGGCACTCGATTTCGATTTGATGTCATTCGAGAGGTTTGATTTTGATTTCATACCTATGGTATGGATGTGATTAGACTTGTGCCTTCGGTGTAGTTTTCATGCAATTTAGTACTTTGATTCGATTTTGTGCACGCTGATGCACGTGTTTGTGAGATTATATACCACGGTATACCTGATTTGGATTGAGGTTTGTTGTATACCATCGATTTCGATTGTGATATTCGATATTTGTTTTCGTGCACCTAATGCACTTGATGGATTCTTGCGCATACTTGGCGCCCTTGATGCGATTTTGGTGCACACCAGATGCACTAAATCGGGATTCTTCGTGCATATCAGATGCATCAGATATTGTTGTCAGGCACACTCGTTGCCCTTGACAGGTGTTTTCATGCACACCCGTTGCACTTAGATTTGTTTCTGTGCACATGTATGGCACATTCATTGATTTCGATTTCTGTGTGCACCAGACGCACGTGGCATTCTTATACATATTTTAGGATTGGTTTCTTTGGAGCAGTATATTTTATGATATTTACTATTTGGTATAGTGGCTGAGCAAGGCTAGTCAGAGGACAGTACCTAAATATGTTTTTGCATGCATCGATAGTTACCGAATGGATTTCCAAAAGGGAGCTATAGTCTCAGGAGTTACCTACGTGTCTGAAACATTTTACAAAGGAAACCCTTCTAAATTATTTTCAAACGGTGGGACATATGGTAAACAAAGGATATATATATATGTATATAGAATTATTTTATTACAATAAACGTCCGCTACATATGTTGTAATACGCGCATCGCACAGCGACTTGAAAAAGGTTTGGCATGCATTTCTTTTCAGATGTTTTGACGAGTTTACAACGATGCGTACTATATACAAGTTATAGTTTTGATGTATATCATGTTGGTTTTCGTATCGGACTTTGACATTGGTATTTTCACCATGACTCAGATGATTGCGTGATGCTTGACGGAGTTTTGATTATGAGTTATATACTCATTTTTCAGGCGCATGCATTGCGCTACGATATGTTTTAAGTATTGATGATTTCGGAGTCCCGACGACTTGATTGTTTTGCTGAAATGTTTTAGTATTTGGGGGGATTAAATTTAAATTTGGGGACCGAATTTATTTAAGGGGGGAAGACTGTAACATTTCAGGAAATAAAATATTATTTTAGAAATTAAATAATTAAAAGAATAAATTTCAGGAATATAAGTGCAAGGATTGGTTTTAACGATATGGTATGATTATATACCGATAAATTGGGAAATATTTGGAAATTTATATCAACTATTGATTTTAAAAGAATTTATGAAAAATTTGGGAATTTTACAACTTAGTATACGATTAATTGTGTATGGATTATTACTAAACCCGATTTGTGTTTACTAATTTTCTATTAAGTATGATATGTGCATGACATGCAACAAATCATGTTGCAAATACTTGTTACTTTTTTTGAAGCATGACTTCAAGTCTTCATTTGTGCATGGCTTTATATTGGTTTTTACAAATGTGTTATAAAAATAAAAGAAAAAGATAAATAATAGAAAAGAAAAGAAAAGAAAATGAATAATGAAAGAGCTATGGGCAATAGAGAGAGGGTGAGGGGTCTTCGACCTTGTCTCATTCATACATTCCCTTCATTTTCTACATCATTTTCCTCTCTTCTCCTCTCCCATGGCTGCCCTCTCCCTCCACCTCCTCCATCTCCTCACCACAACCCCAAATCCACATCAAAATATTATATTCCCTGCATTAAAAATGTGCACAAGCTCACTACAAGTATGGTGGATCAAGAAAGTTGAGATTTTGAGCTCTAGGGGATTCTTGAGTGGCAAATGAGGCATAATTCAAGACTTCTAGCTAAGTTTCTAGTGTTTAATATTTTCTAGTGTGGTTTAGAGTTAAGATATGGTGGTTTAGTGAGGTTTGAAAATTCCAAGAAGAGGTTTTGGGGATTTCCTGAGCGATGATGGTGAAATTGGGTGTAATTGGTAACTACAAACCCTCTTAGTGTTAATAACCTAGATCAAACAGAGCCTAGACCATGCAATTGGATTTAGATATTGCAATGTCTGTTTTGTGTATAATTAGTGCCTACAGGAAATCTGGGATGACCTGGAACATTTACTAGAAAAACTAGCAACCCCAGAGACCTAGATTGGACACTAGGAGACCACCTTGAAGAGACGAGACCCTAACTCCATGCCTTGGCCGAGCAGACCAGATTTCAGGGTAGTGTGGCCGGCCAAATTGTGGGAATGGTGTCAAGTTTAGTTTTGTAGCTCGTATACCCAATATACTACCCCACTGTACTGCTAGTTTAGCCAAAATTTACCTGATCCAAAATCTAGGACCAGTTTTCTAAGTTGGTGCTTATGTTTTGTGACTTTTAGTGACTTGAAATTTTGGATATTGTGTTTTATCTCGGTCACTTTACGTTTGTACATCGATATCGGGAGTAATTTGGTTATTCTTGCATGCGTAGACCATAGGTTTTAACCTATGTGCGATTCGTGTGCCGTTTTGGTTTTCGTGCGCGATTTCTGTTTAAGATGCGATATGTGTATTTATGTAGGTACCCTCATGTGTGTTGGAGATAGTACCCTCAGATTCAATTATTGGATCACAGGCACGTGATTGCAATGATTGAGAGAGGACCTATACCGTTAGGACAATCTTACTCAAGATGATAGTATGCTATCTGGTTTACCTTTATCATCGTGTACTGTTTTAGGTGACCTTAGAGGTCACTATTGCGCATTGATAGAGCCCCTAGGATTCTTGCTTGACAGCCTGCCGTATGAGGGCGACCATATACGTGGGAGCTGGGGTCTATAAGCACATCCTTAAAAGGTCCCTAGTCGTGGGAGTTTCGAGACAGGGCATCGATACTCCAGAGTAGACTAGTGTATACAGTCGATACCCCGATGAGGGGCGGTGGCCGTTCTCACAAGCCACTGGTGTCAGTTGGTTCACCTAAGATGTATACAGATGCTCATTGGGTTATGCGTACACCGGACAGGACTCGTCGGGAACTTGCTAGTTGGTCTTATACCAGACGTCAGATAGCAGTTCCCTGGTGACATGTGTACAGGTTAGTTCATCGACCTGAGATTGTCATTTGTCTCGTATGAGTTCCCACTGTACTTTGATTACTACCCTACCACGCTCAAAGGAGACGTGCAAACAGGTTTTAGTTGGGTACAGTCCCGAGCCACATGGAGGCAGTGAGCGGATCTTCAGGGGTTCGTCCTTTCCGGTATTGGGGGTGAGGTCGCGCTGTGTCTAGGAGAGCCATTACACGAAGTCCTTGGCCAAGGCAGGAGATTTACTGGTAGGTATTCCAGCAGTATCTCAAGGTGTTCTAGGCTACACTCCGACACGACTTGTACCGCTTTTAGGGGTCTGACTTTTACCAACCCCCTAGGCCCGCCATGTGATGCTCATAGACGAACGGACCGGACTGTATGGATATTGTCACTGAAAGGCTCAGTAGGGTGTCAGGATGAGTTCGCTCATCGACGTCCCTTTTGGTCAATACCTGGTAGCCCGTCACGCATGGCTAATACCTCTGACGTGCTAGTGGTTAAATCCACAACCAAACTATTGACGAGTCTTTAGAGTCCCCCACAGACCAGTTTCTCAAGTTTCGGGCGAAACGCTGTAAAGGCCGTATGGAGATATGGCAGTGTTCGATCAGATACGTGCGGTATTGCACGGATCATGAGCGGACGGAAAATACTAGTGGGCTTTGGTTTAAGCCTGATCCTAGTATTGTACAGTGTAGATTTTGTCTCTTTGCATTTGTATTCGGTCACAATACAAATGCGGGTATATATATACAGTCACGGGGTTTTCCTGTAATTTATTACGGGATCAGTTTTTTGGAGTTGCCAGTTTGCATTCCGTTTCGGCCAGTTTTCCTTTGTTCCTTGAAGGCCGGACTTTTCCGATGGAGGGGGTTATTTGCAGTTGTGCAAATTACCTTTGTGGAGGGGGTTATTTGTATTTGTGGCTTCATGATGGTTCTTGAATCATTAGATTCCTTTTTCATCTTTTCATATGCATTAAATGAGAAAGGATTTGGATGGGAATTGATTTGGATTTAGATTAAAAATTGGTGTGACCATTTTCATCTCTTGATAATACTTTTTCTTCTCTTGCATTTTAGATTCCTTCCCCCCCCCACTATATAGTGAGGCCGGCCACATTAGGAGAGGAGAGAGAGGGTTCATTTTTGGTGGTGGAAAATTGTTCATCTCACATTCTATGCTTGCTACAAAATTCCTAACTCCTCTCCAAAGCTCATCATTCTTTCCTCCACACTAATATGGCAACTTCACATAACACCAAATGAGACAAGCTTTCTACACTTCATCTACAGCATTTCTTGGACACGTCGACTCGCCAACTTCGTGCCCGAGTTGCCTCGGTCCAGAGGTGGGAGCCCGTAAAAGAACCCGGCGATATGGTGCCCGTTCCGACGAGAAGCTGAAGACCGGAGATTCTGCGAGGAGATTGGAGTGGAGGCCGAAGACCGAAGGACACGGATCGCTCGGTATAGCATTCTACCCTTTCTCGTATTTTCTAAGAGTAGGTTAATGGCCCGATCCGGGATTTTAGTTCCCGGTGGTGCCGGTTTATAGTTTTTTGAAAAGTACCGTTTCCGCATTCCGGCGTCGGATTGACGGCCAGGGCGCCGCCGTGTACTTACACTGGTATCAGAGCCACGCCATTAACTTAGCCTAGCTTGCTCTAACGTGTTTAGAACTCGATCGAACAAAAATCCCCAAAACCGTATTTTCTTGTGCACAAGTTTCTGTCGAAATTTTTTTTGGCTCGAAAATTTTTTCAGTACGTTGCTGAAACATGTGCAGGGAATTATAAGCAAACTGAGAAAAATTGGTCCCGTGACATCACCTTTCCACCGCGGAACCTCGGCCAAACCCACGCATTGGCCGCGGTTCCGCCGCAGGGTTGACTGTTCTCTGCACCAAATTTGCACAGTAGGCTTCTGACTTGAAAATAGGGTTTTGGGAATATTCTTTTTGGGCCCAGATTTTCTTTGAGTGCTACAGTTGTGCTTGGGGCCCACTTCGGTAAATTTGATCGATTAAAAATTTTAAACATATTAGTTCACAGTATTTACATTATATCTGCGACCGTGAATGTCATTTGATCAGTAAATCATGTCTGACTGCTATAGCCCTTTTAGACGGATTTGCGAACGTGACATTCATGTTGATGTTCTGTGTTGTGCTGTGATGTTGCGGATTGGTCGTGGGGGATAGCCTGGATGCAATGTTAGTACAGTTTCGTTTTATATGTACATTTGATTTTGCGGGGCGAGCGTCCGACATGTGGACTGCCGTCACTGCCTGTTTGTAAATTATTCTTTTGGGGCACGACCGGGCAGAGGTCGATGTACGCGTTGTATGTATATTTTATTTTCTGTACTAGGATTACACCGCGGAGGGGTGCACGGATAGCCGGGTTCTAGTGGGCAACGGGCCCACATCTCATGGCATTGAGACGGAGGGGGCTTCACTCTGGAATTTGCGGGCTATTCGCCGCACTCGTAGGGGGTATAAGTTGACCCAGGAGGGGTGCCCAAGTTACCGGATTCCGTGAAGTGTTGGGTAATCCATTCACGTTGCTGAAGGGGGCTGCCTCGCTTCAGGTTTTAGCGGGTAACTTTCCGCGCCCGTAGGGGTCTAGGATTTCATTGCACAAGCTATCCACATGACCAGGGGAACGTCGGGTTTCAGTAGCGGCTCTGTGAAACCCGGGGATCCCAGATATCTGTATTGTTCTGTGATGCTTATTACATTTCTGTGATGTTGCATTTTATCACGCCTTGAGCGAATATTATATATTGATATATATACTAGTAGATGTTGTATATGTTTTGCATCTGCGCTAGTCCAGTCCCCGCTCTGTCGTTAGTTAAGTAACCTAACGGGTGATGACGGGACCCAGTGGCGAATACGAATGGCATATACGTACATCATTATTTTCGTTCTTTATTGGTGTGATCAATTGATGGGACTGCATTGATTCGGATCAATGCAAGCTAAAAAAACCTATTCTGATGTTGTTGGAACAATTTTTCAAAAAGCTGTTACTGCAAGGGCGTTCTCTTTTGTTTTGCACAGTGGTATTCGGTTATGAATATCTAGCTCCTCAGTCGACGAGGCAAGGGCCGAGATCCCTTCACCAGGAGTGACCCCTTGGACAAAAGTTTGCGTCAGGGCAATAACTTCACTATAGCCGATTACTTTTGCTTTGCATCGTGGTATTCAGTTGGAATATCCTGCACCTCACTCTATGGGGAAAGAGCCGAAATCCCTTCACCGGGAGTGACCACTTTAGCAAAGGTTTTCGTCACTATATTTTTATAAAGCTATCCGGTTCCTTCAACGATATCAAGTTCATTACGTTAAAGGTTTTCGCCAGAAACCATTCGTAGCCCTCCATCATTTCAGTTAAATATTCGGTAGTATTCAAGCTATGTATTTTGACCTCACGCCAAGGCATAGTGATTGGTAGCTTCCGGATATTTATCTGTTGCATAGATAGAATACGTTGGTTTGGGACAGTCGTACTACTATTTGGCCTACGTCAAGGGTATGTACGGGTGGGTTCAAATTAACCTGGACAATGATGGGTAGAACTTGACATGTGACTTATGATATTTTGACCTCACGCCAAGGTCATAAGAGCATGGGGTAAAATCACATCGGGAGTTTCTAAAGAAACTGAAACTTGCCAGATATGCGCATACCTTCTGGAGTGTGATAACGTGAGCGGATTCCGTCACGTTATCATGCGATGATAGTTGGATCCCGATTCCCACTGATGTGTTGGTTTACTCCTCGGGTGATCCCGACTAATTCTTCTTTCAGGTTTGGGGAAGAATTTGACGTTACAGTGGGAGGTTTCCTAATTAGATAAAGTGATAACCATTCTGATCCAGGTTAGAGTGCACGCTGAGTGTTTCTTTTCTCTCTCTCTTTTGCAGCGACCATGACCCGACCCTAGTGTAGGGTTCCTAGGCACGCTAGTGTGGTCTCCTAAGCCATCAACCATGGCAATTTCAAAAATTATGGTGCCTACAAACCCTAAACTACGGATCGATAACTAGATGTCTAGGCGAACAATGAACTAGTTAACACTTAACTAATGAGAAAACGGAAATACAACCTTTGTAGATCCGGTGCTCTACCTCCATAGCTCGGCAACGAAGTCCTCTCCGCTGTCCAAGTCAAATCCGGGCTCTAGGATCGGCTTCGTCGGAGAATGGGCAAGCTAGGTCGTCGATGTCCATGCCGAAGATGATCTACGTCGAGGCATCGCTAAATCAAGCTCCGACTTCACCAAGTCAAGAAACTTGTGAAGTAAACACACTCTACTACTTGGCAAGAGGTAGAGGATGAAGAAATAGGAAGTGGGTTAACTTTAGAATTGGATTTCTCACTCAAAAACATCAATCACCATTGATGAGGTAAGCTTTTCTTCACTTGAAGCAAGGAAGAAGAAGAAGAAATGTTATGATAAGTTAATAGAAAAAGAAAAGAAAATGAATTCTTATCATAATGTTAACTAGAGTTAAGTGTAGAGAATGAATCATGGTTAGTGGGAATGGTTAGGGTTAAGGATGAGATAAGAATGGTTGACTTGATCAAAGATTCATGAAGCTTCAACTAAACTCCAAAATAAGCCACCATTCTTTTCTCCTCTCTTTCATTCATTTATCAAAAATAAAAGGATAATTAAATAAGATAAATGAATAATAAATAATAAACCCTAACCATTTCATTAACCAAGGTTTAATCTTTACACTTGAACCCTAGCATGACTTGTATCATCAAACATGATACAATCAAGTGCACAAAAGTATATCGCATATACAATGCGCATATCCGAGTGAGAAAATCCATCTTAAGTGAAACGATACTAGTTAACGCAAAATAATATATCAAATATATAATTATGCATTAAATCATTAAATCAACTCTTGATTTAACGATCCGGTCATATCGCATATAACCGGTTAGTATCCAATGTATCGGCTTATCGAATCAATCCATGATTCGATAACTAGGGTATATCGTATATAACCTAATCGATACATTCATCGCGAGAATGGAATACGGTATCACATACACGCATTATTCTCGGTCCCGCACATATCTCATATGCGCTCCTATTTCGTTTCGCTTGAGCCAGGAAACCTCTGTGTAGGACTCTAAAGACTCGTCAATACGCCGGCAGCAGGTGATGATCATATCAAACGCCCACAAGCCGCAAGCGGTCTGCTAAACGTAACGGCCACTCGGGTATTGAGCGATCTGAAGATCAACGAGCAAGCCCGCTCACACTCCAGTGAATCCGACCAGTAACACTACCGTACAGTCCGGTCTGATCGTCTGATATGTCGCATATCTCGCCTAGGGGTGGTAAACGTCAGACCCCAATAGCTCAATAAGTCGTGTCGATATGAGGTCTATAACCATTCGAGATACTACTGGTAACACTTACCAGTAAATCTCAGCAACCCTGGCCAGGGATTTCCAGTTATAGCCAATCGAACACAGCGCAACATCAACTCCCTATACCGGGAGAGACGAATCCCCTCCTATCGCTCATTGCCTCCATGTGACTCGGGACTGTACCCAAAAACCACCGTTTTGCACGCCCTCTTGGACGTGGTAAGATGGAAATCAAAGAACAGTGGGAACCACACAAGACTCTATGACGATCTCGGGTCAACAGACTACTCTGTACCAGTGTCACCAGAGAACTGCCATCTGACGTGAGGTATAATACCATTTGGGAGTTCTCGGCGAGTCCGTCCAGTGTACCCAGTCTTTACTGAGCACCCGTATATCATCTCTGATGTCAAACACCAATGGATATGGGATCATCCATCGCCCATCTGTATGGGTTGAGAAGGTATACGCTAGTCTACTATGGTATATCGATGCCCCGTCTCGATACACCCACGACTAGGGACTTTGAAGGATGTACTTTTGGACTACCATGTCCCCACTAGTATGATCCGCATCATAGTCCAGGTAGTCAAGTACAGATCCTAAGGGCTTTACCAACATGTAACAGAGAGACAATCAGTATACACGTTAAGGTAAAGAGCAACCAGATAGCATACTATCATGTCGAGCAAGAAAGTCCTCCCTATATATGTCCCAGCATCCACTACAATATACATCCAATATACAGTAATGGCCTCTAGGGCATACATATAACTAACAATCTCCCACTTGCACTAGGGCCATCTGTAGCAGTGGTTGTAGTATCTCATACTCAACCATCCCATAAAAGTCTCTCTCTGGGAACAGGCCTTTGTGAGTGGATCCGCTGTGTTTTCCTCTGGGTCTACTCTCCAAAACTCGATCACCCTGGAGATCAATCATCTCCATGATCAAGTGATACTGCCTTAGAATACGTCTGGATCACTGATGGGACGGGCGTTCCTTGGCATAAGCCACAACTCCATTGTCACACAATGGTAGGAACGTAGTTCATCCTATGAACCATTATACACCCAAACAGCCTCTTTGGTAGCATCTTAAGTAGCGATGTATCGTTCCTTTATCGTCTAGTATGTCACGGTATCTAGCTTGGAACTCTTCCAACATACCGTCCCTTTACTGAGGGTAAAGACAATGCCTGCGACTGACACTCAGTCATCTTTATCACCCTGGAACCCTTCCAGTGATTCTCCCCAGGATCGATTGATACCATCTCACTACAACTAGTGAGAATCCTAATTTCCAATTAGATCTATCTCATAGATCCAAAATCCAGGATTTAGGAGGTATCACTTTGATCCTATATGGAGAATCCATGTGATAAGCGGAGATCGACCGAGCGTAGCATAGGAAACTCCTTCCCTATCAAGAGTATGTCATCCACGTACTCTACGAGGATCGTCACCATACTCCCTACCACCTTTTTGTTTATACAAGGTTCATCTACCATTTTGATGATGTCAAACTCTTTGACTAACACATCAAAACAGATGTTCGAACTCCGCGATGCCTGCTTTATCCTATAAAGCATCTTGCAAACGTTTCCGCTGCTCCCACTGTTTACGAAGCCCTCTGGCTGTGTACTTATAGACGCACTCTTCTAAAACATCATTTAGAAAAGCAGTCATGACACCCAACCACCAGATATCGTAGTCATGGTATGTAGCCGTGGCAAGTAGGATCTGGATGGACTTAAGCATAGATATTGGAAAAAGGTTTCATCATTATCCACGCCTGGTTGATGACGAAAAACTTTAACAAGTCTAGCTTTGAAAGTCTCAACTTTTCCATGTACACCAAGTAATCTTCTCAAGATATACTTGCTCCTGATGGGGATTTAACCCTTCAGATATAGCAACTAAAGTCCATACTTTGTTGGTGTATAAGGATTCCATCTCAGATCGCTAAACATCCAGCCATTCTTACAGAGTCATACTCCTGATGGCCAGCTCGAAACTAGTTGGGTCATCATCTCATGATGCAATCCTCGCTCCCACTGTCATAGAGAAACTGAAGTATCTTTCAGGTGGGTGAGGAACCCTACTAGATCGGCGGAGAGGCTGAGGTTCGTTGGTATCTACTGAATCCTTTGGCTCTATCAAATCATCTGCTGTAGTTTGTATAGCTGGAACCTTTCCAGTTCTACATTACAGACCTTGCCTCGAGCTTGTCCGGATTTTGCTTTTAGACATAGGCCGGACAACCCCAAATCTCAACTAACTTGAGAGATGGGTTCTTCCCTTATCATATCACATATGAAGTTGTAGGCAACTGATTTGATTCGAACCCTATTCAATAGGTATGCAGCTTCTCAAGTGCATAACTCCCTAAAGGAATTAGGTAACTCAGTAGTACTCATCATAGAGCACACCTTATCACATAGGGTGTGATTGCTCCGTCCCGATATACCATCGTACTATGGTGTATTCGGAGGAGTAATGCTGAGAGAGAATCTCATTCTCCTTTAGAATAGTCCTGGAATTCCTTGCTCAAGTATTCTCCTCCTTGATCTCATCAAAGGACATAATACTTTTACCCGTATTTGGTTCTCTACTTCTAGCTTATATTCTGTGAATATCTCAAAAGGTTCGGACTCATGTTTCAACAGGAACATATGACTGAATCTTGAGAGATTATCAGAGAATATAATGAAGTATAAAGAACCAGTCTAGGCATGTGTAGACAGGGGACCTTACATACATCAACATGTATCATCCCAAGAGTTTACTAACTCTTTCTCTGTTTCCAGTAAACGGAGCTATGGTCATCTTATCTTTGTGACATGACTGGCGAGTTTCACAAGATGTAAATTCAAACTAATTTAAATATGCATCTTTATGTAACTCTAGCTAGTCGGGTCACATTGATCTGACCTAGTCTACAATACCTCAAGAAGGAATCGTTCAATTCTGAACTCTTCCTCTCGTGTGTGTTCCATATACTAAGAACTGTAGTTTGATTTAGAACATCAATGCTTTTAGATAACGTGCCTGAACCGATCAACTTTTGATATAGGAAATGCTCAAAACATTATCCAACAATACAAAATTTTATCATTTCTTTACTAATAAAGAGACTGATATGATTTTGTATATCAGGTTCGGTATCTAATAACATTCGTTCAGAATCAATGTATTGGTAATACAGGGTGACAGTGACCAACAGACTTGGCTGCAACGCTTGCCCCGTTTTCTGCCTCATGAAACTTATCACCCGTTCTCAGTTCTCTACCTTTCTGTAGCCCTATGTAACTGATTACATATCTGGGATCCTGATCTGGTATCACATACCCAGGACGTAAAGGGTACTGAGAAACAGTTCTCTGTAATGAACACACCCGAAGATGATGCATCAGCATGCACTCTCTTCGTTTGGGCGGCATGGGAAATCTGGTATTCCCCAATTTCCTGCTCTGTCTTATAACATTTATAAGTTGGAGCGGGACCAACGTTCCCCAGCTCAGTATAACAAGCGGGTTCGGTCAATAATCCGTTTTATTATCTTGATTAAGGCGTGATATGGTCGCTACCAGGAGAGAGAGAGAAGAAAACACTCAGCGTGCGCTCTTGCAAGAATAGATTGGTTTTTATTTTATCTAATCAGGATGACTCCCACTGCTTTTTATCAAATCTTCCTTCAAACCCTAAAAGGAAAGACTAGCCGGGATTAATTACACACTACAAGTTCGCCAATCTTTCAGCCAGGCCAGTGTCGGTACTTTGAGGGAGGTCCCCCGTGCTTTCGCACGAACCTAATTAATGTAAACCTCGTTTTCCCAGAGGCGTAACCCCGTTGACACCTTTCTAGACAC
This sequence comes from Agapanthus africanus, assembly GCA_030015575.1. Lineage (NCBI taxonomy): Eukaryota > Viridiplantae > Streptophyta > Magnoliopsida > Asparagales > Amaryllidaceae > Agapanthus > Agapanthus africanus. Next base: position 395,179,415 of record CM057350.1, on the reverse strand, counting down.
CTACTTGATCGGCTAATTGTAATGTATAAAACTCTCCCAGGAGTAACTCTTACTCGCAGCGGGTATCGGGATCCAACTATCTCATAGAAGGTATGCAATCTCATTGCAAATTTCAACACTTGAAATTCCCGATAATATTTTGCCCCTAGCACCCTATGACCTTGACGGAGGTCAACAAACCATAGGCTACTAGTCAAGTTCAACCCGTCATTTCTTGATCGAATTAAACCCACCCGCACGACCCTTGACGGAGGTCAACAAGGCCGCACGACTACCCTAACTCAATCTGCATCATATGCATAAACAGATAAATACTAGTTAGCTACCGCATACTACGCCTTGACGGAGGTCAACAAACGTAGCACAAATACTAAATAGGACTTATCTGAAATGACGGAGGGCTACGACAGGTTTTTCTGAAAACCTATTGCGTAATGAACTTGATATCGTTGTAGAATCGAATGAATTTTAAAATGGAGTGCTTTTGAGGCTTTTCTAGTTTTGCTAAAGGAGTCACTCCCGGTGAAGGGATCGTCGGTCCTTTCCTCGTCGAATGAGGTGCGGGATATATCATTGTGCAAAGAAAAAACACTTAAAAGCAATCAAAATACAAACCGAGTGTGTAGCATCTGCCAGTTATTGCTAAAGGAGTCACTCCCGGTGAAGGGATCTCGGTCCTTTCCTCATCGAATAAGGTGCAGGATATATCTCATATACCGCTATGCAAAGCAAGAACTGTAGCTACCTGTTTTATTTTGAAATTCGATTCTACAACATCTTAGGTTTCTTTTATTTCATTAATCACATTAATGAAGTCCCATCATTTAAGTACCTAAACATCACAGATAAATACGACGTACACTTATGCCATCCGCATTCGCCTCGATGTCCCCTCGTGCACCGTTAGGTTAGGTAACTAACGGCAGAGCGGGGCAGGGCTAGCGCGGGTGTAAAACATAAGTAACGTCTATATAATATATCATATATACTATATACTGTATCTATCAGAGAACATCACATGATCACATCACAGATATGGCAGCAGAAGAAACATATGAAATATTGGATATACTAGAACGTCCGTGTTTTCAATACGAGCCAGTATAAAACACGGATTCCACGGTCGTGATGAATAGCCAAACCCACACCCCTAGACCCCTATTAGAGCGGCAAGCAACCCTACCAATTCTAGAGTTAGGAGACCCGGACTCGACTCCTCGAGTTGGTCTCCCACTGGACTCCAGAACCCGGTTACTTGTGCTCCCCTCCTTGGGTCTATCCTAGTGCGGAAAAGTAAATAATATACAAAGGGTGACAACTTCCGCAACCTGGAAGCGCCCCAATAAAAGAATATTACATACAAGTTTTTACATGAATGAAAATGAAAAACACTCATCTCACATAAAAACCCCCGGCTATTCAAATACGACGATCCAATATAACATATCCAGCAATACATAACATCACATGTCATCAACGTAAGTAAATATGCGCATCCCAATTGTCGTTGACATATAGCAACGAAACCGGCGATATCACATATTACACTTACGGTCACAGAAAAGAAAGTGTAAAACTACAACAGTTGGAATCCGCAACCACCTCAGACATCACATGCCTGACCAAATGAATTACTTAGACATCACATGCCTAATAATTATTAACACCGCATTTTAGTCTCAAAATCGAAAACTCTTTTCAATACCAAGTCGGGCAATTCAACAAGATTCCCGACATCCTGATCGAATGCTCGTCGCAAACTTCAGTAGGCGGCCGCACCCCCGATACCGTCGACGAAGTGCACCAAGGCGGAACACCGCTGCCGCGAGCACCCGGACGGATGCTTTCGGCGACGGGGTTCTCCTACAGTCACTTGGTCGGGGCTATGGGGTGTAGCTGTCTATTAAGTTTATCCGGCGAGTATCCGCGTACGCTACGTGATTGCGACGGACTTTTGATCACATCAAAATTCCGTGGCAACCGATCAAGTGAGACTAAACTGCTATGTTTATAACATTCATTCAGTTATCTCATAACTATTTGTGAATTCCAATTATTGTATCCCATTCCAGATAATTAGAAAATGTTAAACTTTCCGATTGAACATTCGAACACCCAAGTTTTCCCGATAGAGATCAACACATGAAATAAGTCTAACAACATTCAGTTCGTGCCTCAGTACCGACGGTCCAGCCGTAGAAGGGTCAAGCCAACGCCTCACATGTGGCACGCCGTACTGCCCAAAACCCGAAGGTTCAAAGGGCAGTTCAAGACGGTCACATAATCGAGTTAAGGTTTGTTGTCTTCTAGAGGGACCATCGCGTTACTTGCACTACTTAGAACGTCGTTAAACTACGGAAAAATCCAACACTTGGAAATTTCCCGACAGAGGAAAAATTGGGTATTTATATCCGGTCGAACTTTTTAACATATTCTAAAATTTATCCGGAAAGCCAAATAGACAAAATTTGATACCCCGATCGAAACACCGAATCCCCAAAACAACTGCAGAAAATTCAACTCTTGAATAAAATTTAAAAACATCCAGAGAACTCAGCACTGAAAACAGTGAATTACTGTGTAATGTTTAAAGGCTGACGTCAGCAATCAGCCGCTGAACCGCCGCCTAACTAAGGAATATGCCGCGGATCCGCGCCTTATTGCACTGTTCATGAAAAACTAATTCCACCGTAATTCTTATAATTTCCTACTGAGTTCTCTGCATATTTTTAATTTGGAAAAATCCACGTTTTCAGAAAAAGTACAGAGAGCAATTTTCCGGGTTAAGTTTTGGTTCGATCGGACTTCAAATTCCGTCTGGACTTCGCCTAAGGCTCTAGCTAGGCTCTGATACCACTGTAGGGTTCCTAGGCACGCTAGTGAGGTCTCACAAGGCATCGAACATGCCAATATAAAAATTTATGGGTGCCGAGAGACCCGACTACGGATCGTTTGCTAGAAAACTAGGCGAAAAAGCTAACTAGTTAACACTTAACTAATGAGAAAACGGAAATACAACCTTTGTAGATCCGGTGCTCCACCTCCATAGCTCCGCAACGAAGTCCTCTCCGCTGTCCAACTCAAATCCGGGCTCTAGGATCGGCTTCGTCGGAGAATGGGCAAGCTAGGTCGTCGATGTCCATGCCGAAGATGATCTACGTCGAGGCATCGCTAAATCAAGCTCCGACTTCACCAAGTCAAGAAACTTGTGAAGTAAACACACTCTACTACTTGGCAAGAGGTAGAGGATGAAGAAATAGGAAGTGGGTTAACTTTAGAATTGGATTTCTCACTCAAAAACATCAATCACCATTGATGAGGTAAGCTTTTCTTCACTTGAAGCAAGGAAGAAGAAGAAGAAATGTTATGATAAGTTAATAGAAAAAGAAAAGAAAATGAATTCTTATCATAATGTTAACTAGAGTTAAGTGTAGAGAATGAATCATGGTTAGTGGGAATGGTTAGGGTTAAGGATGAGATAAGAATGGTTGACTTGATCAAAGATTCATGAAGCTTCAACTAAACTCCAAAATAAGCCACCATTCTTTTCTCCTCTCTTTCATTCATTTATCAAAAATAAAAGGATAATTAAATAAGATAAATGAATAATAAATAATAAACCCTAACCATTTCATTAACCAAGGTTTAATCTTTACACTTGAACCCTAGCATGACTTGTATCGTCAAACATGATACAATCAAGTGCACAAAAGTATATCGCATATACAATGCGCACATCCGAGTGAGAAAATCCATCTTAAGTGAAACGATACTAGTTAACGCAAAGTAATATATCAAATATATAATTATGCATTAAATCATTAAATCAACTCTTGATTTAACGATCCGGTCATATCGCATATAACCGGTTAGTATCCAATGTATCGGCTTATCGAATCAATCCATGATTCGATAACTAGGGTATATCGCATATAACCTAATCGATACATTCATCGCGAGAATGGAATACGGTATCACATACACGCATTATTCTCGGTCCCGCACATATCTCATATGCGCTCCTATTTCGTTTCGCTTGAGCCAGGAAACCTCTGTGTAGGACTCTAAAGACTCGTCAATACGCCGGCAGCAGGTGATGATCATATCAAACACCCACAAGCCGCAAGCGGTCTGCTAAACGTAACGGCCACCCGGGTATTGAGCGATCTGAAGATCGACGAGCAAGCCCGCTCACACTCCAGTGAATCCGACCAGTAACACTACCGTACAGTCTGGTCTGATCGTCTGATATGTCGCATATCTCGCCTAGGGGTGGTAAACGTCAGACCCCAATAGCTCAATAAGTCGTGTCGATATGAGGTCTATAACCATTCGAGATACTACTGGTAACACTTACCAGTAAATCTCAGCAACCCTGGCCAGGGATTTCCTGTTATAGCCAATCGAACACAGCGCAACATCAACTCCCTATACCGGGAGAGATGAATCCCCTCCTATCGCTCATTGCCTCCATGTGACTCGGGACTGTACCCAAAAACCACCTTTTTGCATGCCCTCTTGGACGTGGTAAGATGGAAATCAAAGCACAGTGGGAACCACACAAGACTCTATGACGATCTCGGGTCAACAGACTACTCTGTACCAGTGTCACCAGAGAACTGCCATCTGACTTGAGGTATAATACCATCTGGGAGTTCTCGGCGAGTCCGTCCAGTGTACCCAGTCTTTACTGAGCACCCGTATATCATCTCTGATGTCAAACACCAATGGATATGGGATCATCTATCTCCCATCTGTATGGGTCGAGAAGGTATACGCTAGTCTACTATGGTATATCGATGCCCCGTCTCGATACACCCACGACTAGGGACTTTGAAGGATGTACTTTTGGACTACCATGTCCCCACTAGTATGATCCGCATCATAGTCCAGGTAGTCAAGTACAGATCCTAAGGGCTTTACCAACATGTAACAGAGAGACAATCAGTATACACGTTAAGGTAAAGAGCAACCAGATAGCATACTATCATGTCGAGCAAGAAAGTCCTCCCTATATATGTCCCAGCATCCACTACAATATACATCCAATGTACAGTAATGGCCTCTAGGGCATACATATAACTAACACCTAGACTATGACTCAGTGACCAAAATTAACCGAACCTTCTTAAGCACTGGCTTTTGGATTGTCAGAGTTGCATACCTCGTTGCCACTCCTACTTTTACCCTTTTCTCCAGGACACCCCGTATTACTACGAACGTCCACTTCCATTGGACAAAACCATCGTATGGTTATATACGAACTCGAAGGAATTTATTCGAGGATTGTTTCCGGTTCTGGAGAAAATGAATAGGACTATTCAGTTGTCTTTTCCTTTTACCTTCTCTCAGGTTGCGAGTACTCCTTGGTTTAGGAGATAGTACACCTATTACGTAAATTGGATAGTCTTCTTCCAAACCTTAGGCTGGTGCCGAACGGTGGGGAATGAAGAAAACCAATTAGCCTAAACGGTGTACAGAAGGTATTAAGTTAAGACAAAGAAAGGGATTAGTAAAAGGGCAAAGTAAATTGCGACTGCTATTCACGACCAAACCAAGTATTTGTTCGCCAATCCTAAATCACCTTTGTATTTCTCCAGGACACTCCGTATCACTATGAAGATCCACTATTTATTGGATACTCCATCGTATGGTTATATACGAACTCGAAAGGAACTTGTTCCAGTTCGGGGATGGATTCTGGTTCAGGAGAAATAGGAATAAGGTTTATTCGGTTGCCTTTTATCTTCACCTTCTCTCGCATTGCGAGTGCTCCTAGGATTGGGACAGTACACCCATTATGCTTATTAGATAGTCTTCTTCCAAACCATAGGCTGGTGCCGAACGGTAGGGAAGGAAGAAAACCATTTAGCCTAAGAGGGTATACAGAAGGTAATGACTAAAAACATATAAAGGGATTTAGAGAGATGGCAAAGAAATATACGGTTTCAGTTGTGAATCTGGATAATGGAAGAGGCATTACTAAGAATACCAGGATACCCCTACGAAACATTTCACTTCTCTTGTTTTTAGACAAGTGTTTCGTAGAAACGCAAGGTCCGAATTTTGAGAAGTTATAGGGTATAAGAATAAAGTAGAGAACCAGGTGTTGCAAGTATCAAGATTCTTCAGGATGATCGAAGATGTAGATACTTGTGTGTGGTATTCAGTTGATAGTAATGATTAAGAGAACATGCTTCTCTTTCAGGTTACTCATAATTGGAAGCATTCCTAAGTTGAGTAACGCTGATCAGCCTCCTTCCATTTACTTGACATGCACTGGAGACGGCTGCATGATTTGAATCTAGTTCAATTAAATCAGTACCTCTGTTTCTGTATTGGATATAGAACAATTCATATCTTGACATTGTTAAGATACGGGGAGTTATCCGGCTTATGCTTAAAACCAGACTCTAGATGACTCAAGGCACGTTTCTGTAATGGCTGTTTGTGGGTTGACCCAGGCTATGACGAGGGTTGACTTTCTACCATCAGAAAGATCAATAGTGATATTGTTCTTGACTCGCCACAGTTTTAATAAAAATGGATTTTTTCAGAAAACAGAAGTGGGAGTATGGTAGAACTGGAAGTGATTCCAGAACCGCAAACGATTACTGAAAATTTGATAAGAACCTAAGGACTCAATTTCGTTTGACATTCCATTGGCCACTCCGCAGATATGGTGGGTAACCTCAGGCACTCGAGAGGTACTTCGGTATGCTCAAAGACGGTGACAGGGAGGTTATTGTTTACCTAGACTTGCCATTGTTGTTGTTCCAGACTGTGAGACCCGGCAGGAGGATGACCATAGCGTCGTTCTAAACTAGCTTTAGAAGTGTACGTCTATATGACACTGCCAGAGGGCTGTCGTAGTCAGTGGGAGCAGCGGAAGCATACTGGACAAGTGGCTTGTGTCTATTCATAGACTAAATCAGATATAGCGGAGATAGATCATCTATTTCTGATGTGACAGTCATAGGTTTGACTTCATCAGAATAGGGGATGGATCTGTTATGAAGGTAGTAGGGTGTGATGTCCTGGTATTTGGATGAATACACAAAGTAGGAAGTGATATTCCTATACTACGATCGGTTATATTTTGGTTGTCACACAGTGGTTTCTCCACATGGGAATTGGATATAATATCAGACATTTTGCTTACTAGATCTATGGTTTTAGATCTAGCTTTGGGAAGTGTCCCAATCTGGGTACTTAGACAGTATTCTAAAGGTATTTTAGAATGGACGAATCCTGGCATGGTAGTGTACCTGCAGGTGATGGAGTCACCCTCTCTAAAGGTGTCTTACAGACTAAAGGGGGGAAGGATGTGCATGATTAGCAGATCACTTACTTAGGCAATTGAGTTGATCATGAGATGTCAAGTACCACACCAGATGTTGTTTTTGCACGAGATGCAATATGTTGATATTGATCCAATCCTGGAGAAACGATCGGAAGCAGTTTTAGAACATAAGTGGATGTTCTAGGGATATGATAACGGCATCCTCCTTCAGGAGACAGTTATCATTCCAGGCTTCCAGGGTGACCTGGATGACAGAGTGACTGTCAGAGTTATAATTTTCCCTCTGACGAGGGGCAGTATTTTGGACAGGTGGTCCAAGCGGATACTGAGAGAAGCATGGCGTAGGATACTGATTAAGTTCAGTTGACGATACAGTCTGAGAATTTTGGATTTGGAGTTCATTTATGAACTAGGTCCCATCAGATATCCAGACATACTCTAAGACAGGTATTGCTCATTTCGGGAAATGGCTTTCTCCACGAACATGAGATAAAGAGAGACATAGAAAGAAACATTAGAGTGGATCCACTCGCTGAGGCTATTCCTCGAACGCAATAGTTTCGCAAACGAGCTTTGTGAGACTGACTAGTAGATGAGTTCGGTGTTCGGTATCACACGGGCTGTGAGTATGCGACATCGCAATAATTAACCTTGAGTGCAAGTGGGAGATTGTTGGAGATAGTGCCCTTAGAGTCAATTATTGGATCACAGGCACGTGATTGCAATGATTGAGAGAGGACCTATACCGTTAGGACAATCTTACTCAAGATGATAGTATGCTATCTGGTTTACCATGATCATCGTGTACTGTTTTAGGTGACCTTACATGTCGCTATTGCGCGTTGATAGAGCCCCTAGGATTCTTGCTTGACTGCCAGCAGTATGAGGGCGATCATATACGTGGGAGCAGGGGTCTATAAGCACATCCTTAAAAGGTCCCTAGTCATGGGAGTTTCGAGACAGTGCATCGATACTCAAGAGTAGACTAGTGTATACCGTCGAGACCCCGACAAGGGGCGGTGGCCGGTCTCATAAGCCACTGGTGTCAATTGGTTCACCTAAGATGTATACAGGTGCTCATTGGGTTATGTGTACACCGGACAGAACTCGCCGGGAACCTGCTAGTTGGTCTTATACCATACGTCAGATAGCAGTTCCCTGGTGACATGTGTACAGGTTAGTTCATCGACCTGAGATTGTCATTTGTCTCGTGTGAGTTCCCACTGTACTTTGATTACTACCCTACCACGCTCAAAGGAGACGTGCAAACAGGTTTTAGTTGGGTACAGTCCCGAGCCACATGGAGGCAGTGAGCGGATCTTCAGGGGTTCGTCTCTCCCGATATTGGGGGTGAGGTCGCACTGTGTCTAGGAGAGCCATTACACGAAGTCCTTAGCCAAGGCAGGAGATTTACTGGTAGGTATTCCAGTAATATCTCAGGGTGTTCTGGGCTACACTCCGACACGACTTGTACCGCTTTTGGGGGTCTGACTTTTACCAACCCGCTAGGCCCGCCATGCGATGCTCATAGAAGAACGGACCGGACTGTACGGATATTGTCACTGACAGGCTCAGTAGGGTGTCAGGATGAGTTCGCTCATCGACGTCCCTTTTGGTCAATACCTGGTAGCCCGTCACGTATGGCTAATACCTCTGACGTGCTAGTGGTTAAATCCACAACCAAAGTATTGACGAGTCTTTAGAGTCCCCCACAGACCAGTTTCTCAAATTTCGGGCGAAACGCTGTTGAGGCCATATGGAGATATTGCAGGGTTCGATCAAATACGTGCGGTATTGCACGGATCATGATCGGACGGAAAATACTAGCGGGCTTTGGTTTAAGCCGGATCCTAGTATTGTACAGTGTAGATTTTGTCTCTTTGCATTTGTATTCAGTCGCAATACAAATGCGGGTATGTATATACAGTCTCGGGGTTTTCCTGTAATTTATTACGGGATCTGTTTTTTGGAGTTGCCAGTTTGCATTCCGTTTCGACCAGTTTTCCTTTGTTCCTTCACGGCCGGACTTTTCCGATGGAAGGGGTTATTTGCAGTTGTGCAAATTACCTTTGTTGAGGGGGTTATTTGTATTTGTGGCTTCATGATGGTTCTTGAATAATTTGATTCCTCTTTCATCTTTTCATATGCATTAAATGATAAAGGATTTGGATGGGAATTGATTTGGATTTAGATTAGAAATTGGTGTGACCTTTTTGTTCTCTTGATAATACTTTTTCTTCTCTTGCATTTTAGATTCCTTTTCCCCCCCACCATATAGTGAGGCCGGCCACATTAGGAGAGGAGAGAGAGGATTCATTTTTGGTGGTGGAAAATTGTTCATCTCACATTCTATGCTTGCTACAAAATTCCTAACTCCTCTCCAAAGCTCATCATTCTTTCCTCCACACTAATATGGCAACTTCACATAACCCCAAATGAGACAAGCTTTCTACACTTCATCTACAGCATTTCTTGGACACGTCGACTCGCCAACTTCGTGCCCGAGTTGCCTCGGTTCAGGGGTGGGAGCCCGTAAAAGAACCGGGCGATGTGGTGCCCGTTTCGACGAGAAGCTGAAAACCGGAGATTCCGCGAGGAGATCGGAGTGGAGGCCGAAGACCGAAGGACACGGATCGCTCGGTATAGCATTCTACCCTTTCTCGTATTTGCTAGGAGTAGGTTAATGGCCTGATCTGGGATTTTAGTGCGCGGTGGTGCCGGTTTCTAGTTTTTTGAAAAGTATCGTTTCCGCATTCCGGCGTCGGATTGACGGCCGGGGCGCCGCCGTGCACTTACAATGTGGACCTTGAGAAACAAGGATGAGCGTGGCCTTATCGACTTCGGAAAGCAAAGATCAAACTGAGTAGATGTTTATCTACGGGGGAAGTCGGGCGGATGGCGTATAGCACCCCCGCAGTTTCGTAGTATAGTATGTGAATACGTGATTGATCGTTTTGTATTGTGTTTTGAAAATATAATCACAACCAAAGAATTTATAGCCGCAATCAATAACGGTGTCGATGTAGCTCGTTAATGAATACGGATCGTCTACTGAGATGCGAAGATTTATTTGATCTTGCTTTAGATGAATTGAACGAAAATTCAAGAAAGTAATTCAAGATTTAATCGAGTTGTTATTCCAAGAAAATCAAGAATATGATCAAGAATTAGAAATCAAGAAAGAGTCCAATATCAATTTGAATTATCAAGAATATGAAGAATAGCTTGTAGGAATCGATAGGAATTGATAGCAATGATGAATACTAATAATGACCTATCTTATCTTTTGATGAATTATAGCTAGATCGATGATGATGAATGAAGATTAGGGATCTAGTGAAGAAACTAGGGTTTCTCCTTTACTATATCCCTTGTCTTTTCATTTATCATCATTCAAATATAGCCTTTAGCAAAGAAAATCATCAATCATTTATTTCCCAAATTACAACAAAATTATCAAGAATGGTGATCTCGATCCTAATTAGGTCATTGCTGATTCTTTTCCCTAAAGTTCACAATTCTCATAAGTCTTAAGATTAGTTTTAGGATTTCATCATCATTTGATCTACCGATTCCCTCAATTCCTTAGCAAGCGGAGACTTATTCATGCATCATGAAAAGAAATTTCATAATGCAAGAATTTAAAGAAAGCGAGAGTTAACAATTGATCACCTTTATTAAATCTTCTCGAATTTACACTTCTCAATCCGAGATTACAAGACTAAGCTCTCGATCACTCCTTTGAAAAGAGAATTTGTCGTCGATCTTTGCTCAACTTGATCTTTATGGGATGTGGATCGATTGCGGATCTCCTACTCTTGATGATGATCGGCGTTGCAATAAAAGATCTTCGAAGTCGTCGCTTGATATTGATCTCAAATGATTCTTGATTTGATTTGGATCTTTAATTGGATTTGGTTTTGGTTTGTGCTTTGTAACTTGATGAATACCGAACAACGAACAACCTTTTCAATGAAGCTTAGATCCCCTTTTATAGATCACAAATCAAACTTCCACAGGAAGCTTGGTTGTTATGTAGATCTTTCTCGAAGAAGCTAGGTAGGTACTAAGCGTCTTGAGGAAGCTAGGAGGTTATAGAGAATGTTCTAGAGAAGTCTCGACCGCCGCCGCCTCAACTCGGCCGTGGATCCGCGGCGGATCGGCTTGACTCGGCCGCGGTTCCGCGGTCTTTTTATGAGATCACTGTATGGTTTTTCTAGGGTGTTCTGGTGTTGGCAAATGGGTCTTCAGGTGATATCCGGAATATTTTTATCTCTTCTGAATCTCTGCCGGATTTTAAGTCTTTGACTTGCTGGGTTTTATCGGCAAATTTGCGATTCCGATATCTGTCCTGAGATAATTCTCTGCACAGAATCTCGATAAAGAAAGTTAGAGATATAAAATATTTTGCATGACATACTAAAAAAACAATTTCCTTAAAAAGATGTTGATTATATATATAACACATGGATTTGATAATTTGCAGACGAACTGGTAATATGTGTTATAAATATATCAACTATCCTTAATTGATTAGAATAGTGAGGAAATTGATATGTTCAAGGCTGCAATATTTTCGACTGAACAATACGTTTTATATATATATATATATATATATATATATAATTGTGTATTGTGATACGTGGATAATTAGCAAGAGCGGCTCTAAGAGATCATGGGTTAGTTTAGTGTAATTGGAAGATAGTGCTTTTAGTTAGTTCTTTGTTGCGAAACCCTAGAGTAAAGGTATACATACACACACATGCACACATGTGATATGTTTTGGTGTATATGATATATTTATATATATATATATATGTATGTATGTGGATGAGTTGCTATATATATATATATATTTATATACGTATACACGTATGATGAGGATAGTATATGATACTCGGAGGAGAGTCGATATGATCGGGCATGATGCCGTCAGATCGGTTATGTGATTTTTGTCGTGTTATGATATACGACATGATAGTATAGTGGATCGATCGGTGTTGTGTTTTATTCGCACGCAGATATATGTTTGATGGTATCGGAATGTACTAGATTTTAGATTAGTACCCTTAATTCAGGATATGATGATAATGATACCAGATGAATAATGAAATATATGTGATATTTGACCCGTACCCTGATTTTGGATGCAATACGATAGATTTTTACGGTACGATGTATAAGTATGATGATTGATCCGCACTCTTGACTCGAGGACGTCATATTATATATTTATCATACGTGACGCTATTGAGACGGGATCACCGACTACTAGATATATCGACTCGGACTTAGGTGGATTTCCTTACCTTTTCGATTAGTCTCTTAGCTTCGTCTTGTAGTTTACTTGGTAGATGTTAGACTGGGCTCGAGTCATACTTGTTTTCAAAACTAACAAATCGTGAGTATTTTAAAGACAAGCCGAGAGATACTATGAATTTTTCAAAGGATGTACCTTTTTTTAAAAACACTGTAGCCCATATTTCCTAAAAACAACGATTCGTGCTTTTTCAAACGTCAACACGGTATGACTCATATATAAAAATGTGTATTCTTTATTGTTGCGATTACTATTCGTTCTCCGTTTAACTCATGTTGTCCCCATCGCATTGTATGCTTATACTTGCATTTTCTTTAGTCATTATAAACCCTATTGTCAGGACACCAGCACCATTACCGATGATACGTATGCTCCACGTACACTTTCTTGCCGGCTCACACACATCATCATTGGTAATTTCCATATCACGTACACTTTAGAGAATATTACTTCATGGATATAACTGCTAGTAGATAGTTCCGATATATAATTACTATGCTAGTTTAAATATTGCATTTTTTGCTTAGATATCATGCATGTATATGTATTCATTTGTCATGCGATATTATAGGGTTTTATGCCGGTAATTCATCGGTTATTAACTCTCGATGTTGGGATTTTGATTTTCCAAAAGATTTCTGGATTTGGAGAAACTGCAAGGATTTTATAAACTCATTATCATTTCTAAAAATAGAAATTTGCGGTTTTCTCGTGATGTGATATTTTTGATGTCCACCATGGGTTTTCTCGGTTCTTGAGCGGTATCATACACCCGATTCGAGGTAGGGGGAGGGACCGTCTGCGGGTGCATGATAGACCCAGTGCGGTACCCCGGGCAAGATGAACGTATAGAAAGGCATTGAGCCCGGCAGGGGAGCACTACCGACCGGTGACTGTGTGGAAACTCAACGGATATCCGGAGGATACCGTTCGGAGTTATGAGAAAGATGGATATGGGCCGATCCGGATTATGCGGAGCCCGAGATTTGAGTTTTATATGTCGCTGTTGGACACGGACTTCATGATGTTTTGAGTGTCGATACTGGGCACTCGGGTGTTATCATGATTTGTGTGTCGTTGCTGGAAACACGTTGGATGGTGCATTAGTACATGTCACGCATCGATATATTATTACTGAGGCACTGACACGAGCACTGGATATTGTACTTATGTTTAGATGTTTACCATTGCCATTATTAGTTGTTTACAGGTTATATATATTGAGGATATTATTGTATGACCTAGGAGAGAGTCATGCATGCTATTTCTTCTCGGTGATGTTTTCTACTCACGAGTTGGCAACTCACCCCCGTTGTGCCACGGTTTCTTGTAGGTTTTGTCGTACAAGTTTCGTTGCGGCTTGCTGGCACACTGGTTCCTTCCGGGTGATTGCTTTAGCAGGTGGGTTCACTTGTATGGTGATCACCGTAGTACTTGTATTTAGTAAACTCCATCAACCAGACCTATATTATTTTGATAGACTTAGAAGACCAGATGTATATTCTTTCGACCATAGAGTCGTGCACTTGTATTATTATGATTTTTCTATGGTTTTCTTGAGGATGTTGTTTTCCTTGCTGAGTTTTGATCCTCACCCTTCGGTGTTGTATATTATATTGTTTGCGTGGTTGTTTCCGCCATTTGGCGATGAGCTTGCTCCCGCTTGGGGATGCCATTATGCATTACTCATATATATTCCTGTTTGTACCCATTTGGGGCTAGTATTTACAAAGGAAACTCTGTCCAATTTTTTGGAAAAGGCTTGATGTTTTAAAAATGCTTACTATGACATTCAAAATGGATTTATTTGCAACTTTTAAATAAGTATTCCTTCACTCCTTTAAAAATGCTTTAGATTTTTGGGCTTTTGGCTTACTTGAATTATGTGGGGTCCTATAGATTTCATATGATTCAAGTGCTAGTCACGTTCCATTTCGGGTCATGACATCTACTCACCGGGAGGCCTCGGCTAATTTGATCCAATCTCAGCTTTATCTTCCGCGTCACGTCTGACACCTCTGCACCCGATCCTAGAATCGCACATAAGAAATTAAAAGGATAAATAAATGATAGTCACGGATACAAACGACACAAGTCAATCCACACGCACATTAAGACGCGCACACACTTGGTGCACAAACGCGCTCGCGACAACGCCACAAACCATAACTAGGGTCGGTATACGTGAAAACCACCAAACCTAAAACCCAAATCGCATCAATCGCGCACTTACAACGCCCTAGATATTATAGGAAATAGGTTGTATAACATCAAAACCTCAACTTAATTTAAAATTGATTTATTCTGAAAACCTAGTAAGTATCCATTTACCGTTTTTGTGCAAATCTTGATGTTTTAACAAAACTAGTGGCCACTATATTCATTTAATAACTTAATTAGGTCACACAAATATTAACTAGATTTTAATCTCACTTATTTTCATAAATTCCAAAAACTTAGTTTGCACAATTATATAATTTAGACAATTTTAAAGTAAAAATTTGCAAACTAACAACTAGTTTAGATTTTTCATGTCTTAAGATGTTAAACAACACTTTGTAACCATAATCACATGATAAAAACGCTAACTTGATCTCAAGCCCCTTTCTTGAAATTTCAAATTTGCAAATAGAACCATAATAAATACCTAATTAAGTTTGATTTAAGAAATTAACCAACAATTAAACAATAGGGTTAGGATTTATACCATACAATTTTGTAGATCTAGCTATCAACTTGACCTCCCAAAATTGCTTCTTTCTCCAAGATCCATGGTTGATTAGGACAGGGAAAAATGGATAAGGATTTAATTAGGAATTAGTGGAATTTTGTATTGATTTTTGATGGATTTTTTTGGAGATTTTAGAGTTGGAAATGAAGTAGGGAAAAAAATGGCGCTGCCACAAGAGGGCTCAGCAAGCATGTGGAGGAAAGGGAGAAAGAGCGTGAGATGTGTGTGTGTGTGTGTGTGTGTGTAGAAAATTCCTCAATTAGTACATCTATTTAGTCTTGTCTTAATTATTTTGTTTTATATATTTTCTATTTTACTTATTACTAGAATTCTCTAGAGTTATGGAGGCATAATTAAGAAAGCAAGAGCATGTTACATAATAAATTTTGTGTTGTCATGGTTCACATTTGTATGTTCAACCCATTCTAATTTGTAATTTACAATAATCTAATGTATAAAAAAAAGCTTGTAATAATAATTAAAATAATTAATTAAGGAAAAATATTTAAGTAAACTAACAATTTATAAGTGACTAATTAAAGACCAATACTAGCAATTTCATAGTTAAAATAGGTTTATTTAAATCTATGTTGAAAATTAATTATATTTGAGTTTTTACGGAAAACACAAATTATTTTACCGAATATCGGAAAATTCACCTAAACGATTTTTAAAACGTTACAGGGCTGCCCAAGATGAAACACTCGGCCACACAAGTCCCATATCAAGCAACTCTTGCAACCGATCCTTAAGCTCTTTAAGCTCCACCGGGGCCATCCGATAAGACGGTATAGAAATAAGCCCCATGCCGGGAATCAAATCAATGCAAAACTCGATATCGCGCTCTGGCGGCAATCCATGTAACTCATCGGGAAATACGTCGGGAAACTCTCTCACAATAGGAATCCGGTCCAACGAATCTATTGTAGCTCCGGTATCACAAATAAAAGCTAAGAATCCCCGACATCCTCTCCTCAAGAGCCAACTAGAGCAAAGGGCGGAAATCAAACTGTGAGGGGTGGAACTACGGTCGCCCTGCACAACAAGAACTGACTCGCCCGAGAAACAAAACATGATTGCCTTCTCACGGCAGTCCATAGATGCATAGCAAGTAGCTAACCAGTCCATGCCAAGGAGAACGTCGAAGTCTAACATATCAAGAAGGATCAAGTCGACGGACGAATCTTTATCTCAAATACGAACGATACACGACCGAAACACATATCGCGCAATAAAAGACTCACCAACGGGAGGAGTCACGACAAGCGGCTGATCTATTAAAGACGACTCTCAGCCCAACCTCGGCATGAAGTGCATAGAAACATACGAGTGCATAGATTCTGGATTAAAAAAAATGTGCGCATCGAAAGAACATACTGAAAGAGTACCTGACACAACTGCATTCGACGCCTGCACGTTCTGATGAGTCAATGCAAATACTCGAGCCTGCCCTCTACCGGCAACTGGCTGTCCTCTACCTCTACCACCACGTCCCCTCTGGACAAAACCACCGCGACCACGACCTCTCTGAGCATCTTCCTGGCGTGGAGAAACAACGGGGGTAAGAGGCAACACTCTCTGAAGTGGAGAAGGTGGTAGGGCAACACGTGGAACTGCTGTCTCGCCCTGGCATACCTCAGTACAATCTCTGATGTGATGATACAGGCTCCCACACTGGAAACATCCAGACAACGGCTGCTGACTCTGTGGGTAAGAGCTATATAGCTGGCCTCATCTTATGACTCCACTACCCCCACAGCCTGAAAGGAATCTTTCGCGGTGTCTATATATCAGCCTTCGGGCTGATACATCAGTATGAATCATCTTCGGTCCCGGAACGACCAAAGTCTTGGAAATACGCTCTTCTATCAGTAGGGCTACGTCCACCGTGGCTGCATATGTATCAAAATGCTGGGCGCCGATAGAGAGGAACAACTGGGTAATGACCCGCCTCTCTTTAGTATCTACCAAATACGGAGCATATACGGATAGCTTGGTAAACTGAATGTCATACTCCGCCACTGTCGTACCAGGAGTCTGGTGCAAAGACTCAAAGCTGTGAGCTCGGGCATCCCTGACGATCTGCGGAAGAAAACGCGTAAGAAAAACCATCACGAACTCAACCCAGGTCATAGGAGGAAGACCTGCGGCTCGGCCTCTCTCCAAAGACTCGCACTAAGTCTGAGCAAGACCCTCCAGACAAAAACTAGCGAACTCCACCCATCTCACATCGGAGCATCTCAACGAACGACAGATCCTGGCCATCCGATCGAGAAACGACTGTGGATCCTCAGCTGCGTCGGTGCCGGTGAAAACCGGAGGCTTCAGCTTCATTAACTCAGATAATGATACGGTGATAACCTCCGTAGCGGTAGGTACGACTGTCTGAATAGTAGGTACCATCACGGTCCCCGCAACAGGTGGAATAACCTCGGACCTCTGCGCTCGACTGGTCTCAACTAACAATCCAACCATCTGACGCAAATCCTCTATACTGGCCTCTAGCCTAGTAATACGTCCTGGCGAAAGTGGATCAATCTGCTCCTGTAAGATAGGCGTACCGCCCTGGTCAGTCCTCGTCTCTAACGAGCCTGCCCTGACATCGGCTCTAGTGACCGCTCTCTGTGCCCTCATAATCTTCGGAGGCATAATGGCTAGAAAAGAAAATAGGATTCGATAAGAACATAGAAATCGAATCATAAGGATACATGGCATCAAGGAAGGAATTACAAGCAATATGTCATACGGTCACTTAGGCGGAGTACCGTCTCGTAAGTATGCCGTAGAACATACACACGCTACGTCATTCTTCTTAAGATACCTACTCCATCATACCAAGGCCATCCTACATTCCGAAAGGTAAAACCTAGCAGCTCTGATGCCAACTTTGTCATGACCCAATTTCGGACCGTGACCGGCACTTAAATCACGCAACATCTAAAGGCGTAACGTAATTCAAGTAAGCTGAAAAACATAGAAATCTAAACCATAAAAAGATAGAATAGGAAAACATTTACAACATCTGTTAAAACATTTTTACAATAATCTCAAGTTATAAAATCTCAAATTAAATTATTTTCATAAAAATTTCGGCAGCGTCTCTTTTGTAATAACTAGCCCCAAACGGATATAAGCATAGAATAAATATAAAGCATCCCTAAACGGGAGCAACTCATGCCAAAGGCGGAACACAACCACAACAATATATACGACGCCGTAGCAAAGAAATAAGCAATAAAGAATTGAAACCAACCTCATAACATAAATAAAATAGCCGGCTCACACGAGCTCGGCATCCAAAGTCACAAATAATACAATATCGATCCTCACAAATCTCGTCTCTAAGTCATATACATGAAAGTGGTACATGGAGAGTACTAGATAAAATAAGATATACAATGAGATCATACGGATACTTGCAAAACCACCCACCTATCCAAATCACGACCAGCAGTAATGGTATCCGCAAAAGTAGATACAATGGGAAGCCCTGTCACGACTACACTGGGGGTGAAGCCTGCAAAACACTATGGCACAACGGGGGTGAGTTGCCAACTCGTGAATAGTAAATAACATTATAAAGATAATCGCAAGTATGCACGAAAGCGATAGTCTAAAATATGTAATATGATGACATAAATATAACAATACGGGTATGCAGTAAAATCATGATCAAGGCACACACCAGGGTACAACTACATGAAACAGTGTATGTCAAATAAATCCCGAGTATGGGATAACACATAAAACCTCATGTATGAATCATCATCATGGAAAACTGGTGTCCATCAATGACACCCAAATCCCAATATCTCAGGCGCCGTCACTCTGATCGGCCTTCATATCCGTCACATCATGAAACCTGAGTGTCCAATATCGACACTCGAAACATCATGAAACCCATGTCCAGCATCAAAACGTAAATACTCATATCTCAGGGGCCGCATACTCAGATCGGCCTTCATATCCATCTTATATCATAACTCCAAAACGGTATCCTCCGGATATCCGCCGAGTTCTATACAATCACCGGTAGGTAGTACTCTCTCTGCCAGGCTCATCGTCTACCGCATCCCGGGGTACCATACCGGGTCCACCATGTACCCGCTGATGGCTCATCCAGCTCCTCGAATCAGGTATCACTTAGCTCAGAACCGAGAAAACTCATTGTGGACGCCTTGAAATATCATATCAAGAGAAACCGCGTTTTTAAAACAACATATAATTTCCTTTTGAAATATATTCGCGGTTCTCAAATCCAGAAATCACATGAAATCGGTACATCAATGCATTTATCCATGAAATACGATGTATACAAACACATAACGGTAATGTGAGTATATCAAGGGAAAACCGCTCTTTCAAATATATTATGTTTTCAAAGGTATCTTGCGGTTTCCCAAATCAATGAAATCGAAATCCAACATCTTGTGAAAGTAACAGGTGACTATAGCAATGTATGTATGTATGTATGCATGTATGTATGATGCAATTCATATACGCAATAGAAAAATAATTAACATCTAACTATTAATGATAAAGAAAGCAGTACAATAAATTATCCAAGGTAATTTCTATAGTGTGCATGTCATGGAGATTACTAACAGTGTGTGTATGGCATACAATTTGGAGCTCGTGCAACATGGACCGTTAGTGATAGTGATGTTTCTAATTAATACTAAATCTATATATAATGGGTAATGGGATGTGCAACAATGATACTCATGCACAATCAATATATATCCATATAAGCATATAGTCATATCACTAAATCAATCTCTCGACGCATAACGCCATACGGGCGATTCCCTCGTAGATATTAAATCTACTCACCGATGATCTCGAGCTAGGTAAATCGAACCACCTGCTTCCCTTTCCTTGTAGCATCCAAAGTCCCTGCAATCGATCCTAATATCACACAACAACATAACAAGTGCAAATTAGAAACCGTCCAATAATACACACAAACAACGCTTGAATCAACACATCGACTCCCAGAAGCTCTCAAGTGTTAGCTTAGTGGCTAACGCGTGTAGCGACACCCTAAACCAAACCCAAGTGCTGAAAGCTATACGAAGCACAAAAACAGTGTCGGATACCGTATCGCGCGTAGCCGAAACACTAGAAACTAGCAAAGTGGTTCCAGATTTTGCTTACAGACAATATAGGAAAATCAAACAGAACCAAACACCAAGGATCACTTACAGACAGCTACCCTAAAAAACACAACTTCCCAAGCCACCAAAAATCCGGCGGTGCCGGCCGTTTCTCTATATCTCACCGGGACAACTAGGAAGGGTGGGGTCCGAGTTTCAGGTGCACACTCAGGGCTCTCTCACTACTCTACTGTGTTGTTAGATTTTATACTAGGCCACCCTAACAACAGCAGATCACTGTGATACAATCCTATCACAAAAAAATACGATATTTGCGTAAAAACTATAACTTTTTTGTTTAAAACTGAAACTAATAAGCATACAAACTTCCTTAAATCCTAATAAAGAGTTAAAGATCACTACCTCACCAAAACTTAGGAAAACCCCTACCTTTCCAAGCTCCAAGTCATCACAATAGGCTTTAGCATGAGTTGTGAAGGGTTTAGTGAGATTGGATGAGGGTTTAGGCTTAGGATTTGGGATGAAAATATTTCAAGTGGAGAACTTAGTGAAGAAGGAGAAGAACAAGATAATTGAGAGAGTGAGGTGAGAATGAGAGGGAAAGTGTGTGGAATGAGAGAGTGTATGAGTGTGGGGTGAGTGTAAGCCTTACACTCACTCTCCCTCTCTTCTCTCTCTCTCTTCATTAATTAGCAACCATGCCTCCAAAGTCTCCTCAATAATTCACTCTTCTCCCCTCTTCTATTCTTTTCCAAAAACAATTAAAACCCCTTTTTCTTAAAACTAAAATAGATATAATTGTTTAAAAGTAACATGACATGTTAAAAGAAATGGCTAAGTGTGCCATGGCAAGTAAAGTATGGTTAACTCCTCCTAAACCCTAATTCAACATGCACATATGTGTGCAAGTATAAAAATAATTAAATAAAATATTAATTAATTAAATATGTTTAAAATAATTATTGGTTAAATTTCATTAAAATCCCGCATTCTAAAGTGTTACACATCTCCTAGAGGTTTCATGGAGAACTTATATGATAAGAAGAGCTTGACCGAGTGTAGCATAGAAACATCGTTTCCTATCAAGAGTATATCATCCACGTACAATACGAGAAAGACAACCTTACACTCTACAACATTCTTATATATACATGGTTCCTCTACATTTTTGATGAAGTCAAACTCTTTGACAGTTGATTAACACGTTTTCACCGTGTCGTTTTAAAAAGAATTTGAAATAACCGAAATAAAAAACAGTGTTGCGTATAGCGAGCCGCGATGAGTACGGGTCGTCCGCAGGGAGATGGTAGGTTTTTAAGCTTGTTTTAACGAGCTAATACCGTAACATGAGTTGTTTTTTATACTAAGTGTCGTAATTATGATATGTTCAATAAAAAGACTTGGTAGTAGTAGTTTTAGGTTAGCTTGCGTTAGGATGACGTTTTCCATTTCTGTTAGTTATATGTATGTCCTAGAGGCCATTATTGTACATATGATGTATATTATAGTGGATACTTGGATATACATAGGGAGGACTTTCTTGCTCGACATGATAGTATGCTATTTGGTTACTCTTTATCTTAATATGTACACTGATTGTCTCTCTGTTACATGTTGGTAAAGCCCTTAGGATGTGTACTTGACTACCTGGATTATGATGCGGATCATACTAGTGGGACAAAGGTAGTCCGTGAGTACATCCTTTAATGTTCATAGTCGTGGGTGTATCGAGACAGGGCATCGATATACCAGAATAGACTAGCGTATAGGTTCTCAACCCATGTAGATGGGCGATGGATGATCCCTTATCCATTGGTGTTTGACATCACAGATGGTATACGGGTGCTCAGTTGAGACTGGGTACACTGGATGGACTCGCCGAGAACTCCTAAATGGTATTATACCTTACGTCAGATAGCAGTTCTCTGGTGACACTGCTACAGGTTAGTCTGTCGATCCGAGATCGTCATAGTCTTGTGTGATTTCCACTGTGCTTTGATTTCCACCATACTACGGTCAAGAGATCGTGCAAAAAGGTGGTTTTTGGGTACAGTCCTGAGTCATATGGAGGAAATGAGCGATAGGAAGGGATTCGTCTCTCCCGGTATAGGGGGTTGATGTTGCGCTGTGCTCGATTGGCTATAACAGGAAGTCCCTGGCCAGGGCTGATTCGGAGATATACTGGTAAGTGTTATCAGTAGTTTCTCGACCTGTTATGAGCCACATATCGGCACGACTTATCGAGTTATTGGGGTCTGACGTTTACCACCCCTAGACGAGATATGCGACATATTAGACAAAGAGGCCGGACTGTATGGTAGTGTTACTGATTGGATTCGCAAGAGTATGAGCTGGCATACTTGTTGATCTTCTGATCGCTCAATACTCGAGTGGCCGTTACGTTTAGTAGACCGCTTGCGGCTTGTGGGTGCTTGATATGATCATCACCTACTGCTAGCGTATTGACGAGTCTTCAGAGTCTTACACAGAGGTTTCCTGGCTCAAGCGAAACAGAGTAAGAGTACATATGAGATATGTGCGGGGCCGAGATTAATACGATATGTGATACCGTATTCTATTCTTGCGATTTGTATCATCGGTCGGTTATATGTGATATAGCCGGGTTATCGAATCAAGTGTTAATTCGATAAGTTGATACACATGATATTAGTCGGTTATATGTGATATAGTTAGATTATTAAATCAAGTGTTGATTTAATAATTTAATGTATAATTATATAACATATTAACATGCATTAACAAATATTTGTCACTTATGATTTATCTTTCTCACTTGGTGCATTAGTATATATGTGATATATATTAGTGTACAACATTTTATGTCATGCTTGATAATAGATGCAACTTGGGTGTGTGTGTGACTTACTCCTTGCTAGTCGTGATCTAGGTTTTTTTTTAATTATTTAAGTAATTCGAAATTGTGGAATATTTAGTCATGGATAGAAGCTTGGAGAAGCTTGCTTAACTATTGACTAAGTCCACAAATTTTGGTTTACTAAAGGTATTTATAAACCCAACTATTATAGCTAGCCATGGTTAACTCTCTAAAAAGGTTAGCATATGGTGTTAACTCGCCCATGGTTGCCATTATCCACTTGATTTTGATCGTGAGAGATTTCTTCATCTTCTTCCTCAAAGCTCACTAGCTTTTGGGAATGAAGATAAATGAGTGAGAAAATTATTTCTAAAGTGAGCATAATTCCCACTTCATCAACCTCTACTACTTGCCATTTAGTATAGGGTGTTTTCTTCACTAATTCCACATTAGTGAAAGGGTAGTTTGGGTTAGTGTCTTCTCGACGTAGATCATCTTCGGCCTCGAAGACTTTGTGCAAGCTTCCACATTTCTTCAGGAGAACCTTTTTCTAGAGTTCGGGAGTTCATGATTTGCAGCGAAGGGACTACTACACGGAGCATTAGAAGTGAAGGACCGGTCTACAAAGGTTGTATTCCTCATTCACTTGTATGTAAAGTTGTTTGCATATCGTTTCGTCAGATTTTCTAGTAACGATTCTAAGGTTAGGGTTATCTAGAAAGGCAAATTTTTTAAATTGGAATGGACGATGCCTCCCGAAACCTTGTTGCCGTTCTAGAAACCGTGCAGTGGTATCAGCGCCATGCTAGAAAATTAGACGATGTTTGTTAGATTACGAAACCGATACGACTCCGAAACTTGAAACACTTGAACTTAGTTTCTGTCGATTTTGAAAAGTCTTAAAAAAATTATAAACAACAGCAGAGTGTTATATGTGATATGAAATGAACATAGAAGAAATTTGAAGCACTGTGGCCGGATTTTGGCTGAGCACATCAAGCTTTTCCCGAGCTGGCCGGTTCTGCATTGGAGTTTTTGCTTCAAATTTTTCCTGTGTTCCAGTCTCTGGGTTTTGGTGTTTCAGGTGTTGCTTTTTTTTTTAAGTTTGCATATGATGTGATCTTACAGTATAGGAAATTCAGAGTGTTTCATATTCGTAGTTTTAAAATTGTTTCGAGTATTCGCATATTGTCTAGGAGAAGTTAAAAAGTTCAAACGAATGTCAAAAACCTATTTTTCCAAGTTTAACGTAATCGGAAAATCATGCAAATAATTCTGTGAACCCTCTAGAAGAATGAAACCCTAACTCGACATAATGACTATGGAACCACTTTCGAACCTTAGGGTTTGTGGCAGTTCCGCGGTGCCATTAATGAGGCTTGGGTCTGCCCTTTTACGGATGGTCCATAGGTACTGTGGCATATTCTGGGTATTATTAAACTGTGCTCAAGTGTTGAGCTCTCGGGGAAATGTGGGACTTTGATGAATTGATCGAAAAGTTTAACGTCGTCCAGATATCATATGATGGGATACAATACTTGGAATCCATAAGAAAACTAGTTTGAATTTTATAAATCTAGCAGTTTAGTCTCTTTTGATCGGTTGCCATGGGATTTTGATGTGATCAAAAGTCCATCACAACCACGTAGCGTACGCGGATACTCGCCGGGTAACCTTATTAGATAACCACGCCACATAGCCCCGACCAAGTGACTCTAGGAGAACCCCATTACCTAAAGCATCCGTTCGGGTGCTCGCGGCCGCGGTTTTCCGCCTAAGTGCACTTCGTCGACGGTATTGGGGGTACGGCCGTCTACTAAAGTTTCCGACGAGCATTCGATTAGGATGTCAGGAATCTTGTTGAATTACCCGATTTGATATTGAAAAGTGTTTTTGATATCGAGACTAAAATGCGGGGTTTCTAATTGTTAGGCATGCGATGTCTAAGGAATTCATTTGGTTGGGAATGAAATCCAAAGTATGTGATACTTTGGGTTTAATATGTCAAAGGTGGTTGCGGATTCCAATTGTTGTAGTTTTTCACTTTCTTTTCTGCGACCGTAAGTGTAATATGTGGTGTATCACCGGTTTCGTTGCTATACGTCAACGACAATTGGGATACGCATATTTACATACGTTGATAATATGTGATGTTATGTGTTGCTGTGTTATGTTATATTGGATCGTCGTGTTTTGAATAGCCGGGGGATTTTATGTGAGATGAGAGTTTTTCATTTTCATTCATGTAAAAAACTTGTATGTAATATTCTTTTATAGAGGCAGTTCCGGGTTCAGGAAGATATCACCGTTGATGTATATTATTTACTTTTCCGCATTAGGATAGACCAAAGGAGGGAGCACAAGTAACTGGGTTCTAGTGTCCAGTAGGAGACCATCTCGAGGCGTCTAGACCAGGTCTCTTAACTCTAGAATTGGTAGGGTTGCTTGCCCTCTCGTAGGGATTTAGGGATGTGGGTTTGGCTATTCATCACGACCGTGGAATTCGTGTCTTATACAGGCTTAATTTAAAACCCGAAAATCATAGTATATCCAATATTTCATATGTTGTTTTCTGCTGCGATATTCTGTGATGTGATCACTTTATATGATGAGATAGATACGGTATATATATGTGTGATATATTATATAGACCTTGCTTATGTTTTATACCCGCGCTAGCCCTGTCCCGCTCTGCCGTTAGTTACCTAACCTAACGGTGCATGACGAGACATCGAGGCGAATGCGGATGGCATAAGCGTACATTGTATTTATCTGTGATGCTTAGGTAACTCAAATGATGGGACATTCATTAATGAGATTAATGAAAGAAAATGAACCTAAAGATGTTGTGGAATCGAATTTCCAAAAATAGGTAGCTCTAGTTGTTGCTTTGCATAGAGGTATTCCTTGTAGAACATCCTGCACCATATTCGATAAGGAAAGAGACGAGATCCCTTCACCGGGAATGACCTCTTTAGCAATAACTGCCAGATGCTACAACCCTCGGTTACGTCTTTTGATTGCTTTTCTAGTTCTTTCTATGCATAGGGTATTGTGAATATCCTACACCTCATTCGATGAGGAAAGAGCCGAGATCCCTTCACTGGGAGTGACCTCTTTAGCGAAACTAGCAAAGGCCCAAAAAACACTCTATTTTAAATCATTTGATTCTACAACGATATCAAGTTCATTACGCAAATGGTTTTCATAAAAACCTGTCGTAGCCCTCCGTCATTTCAGATAAGTAGTATTTAGTATTCGTGCTGCGTTTGTTGACCTCCGTCAAGGCGTAGTGTGCGGTAGCTATTAATGCTTATCTGCTATAGCATATGATGCGATTGAGTTAGGGTAGTCGTGTGACCTTGTTGACCTCCGTCAAGGGTTGTGCATGTGGGTTTAATTAAATCATGAAATATAAGGGTTGAACTCGACTAGTAGCCTATGGTTTGTTGACGCCCGTTAAGGTCATAGGACGCTGGGAGCAAAATTATTTGGAATTTCAAGTGTTGAAATTTGCAATGAGATTGCATACCTTCTATGAGATAGTTGGATCCCGATACCCGCTGCGAGTAATTGTTACTCGTGGGAGAGTTTTGCACTTTGCAATTAGCCGATCAAGTAGGTGTCTAGAAAGGTGTCAACGGGTTACACCCCAGGGAAAACGAGGTTTATTTTAATTAGGTTCGTGCGAAAGTATGGGGAACCTCCCTCAAAGTACCGGCACAGGCCTGGCTGAAAAATTAGCGAAATTGTAAAGTGTAATTAATCCCGGCTACTCTTTCTTTTTAGGGTTTGGAGGAAGATTTGATAAAAACAGTGGGAGCCATCCTGATTAGATAAAATAATAACCAATCTAATCTTGCAAGAGCATACGCTGAGTGTTTTCTTCTCTCTCTCTCCAGGTAGCAACCATGTCACGCCTTAATCAAGATAATAATATGGATGTATTGACCGAACCAGCTTGTTATACTGTGCTGGGAAACGTCGGTCCCGTTCCAACTTATAATTGTTATAAGACCGAGCAGGAAATAGGGGAATACCAGGATTCCAGTGCCGCCTAAAAGAAGAAAGTGCATGATGATGCATCTTCTTCGGGTGTGTTCATTACCGAGAACTGTTTTCCAGTATACTCTATGTCCTGGGTATGAGATACCGGATCAGGATCCCGTTAATGTAATCTGTTGCATGGGCTACAGATAGGTACAGAACTGAGAATGGGTGATAAAGTTTTAAGAGTTAGAAACGGTGCAATTGTTGCATCGGTGCAATTGTTGCATCCAAGATGTTTGCAGTTGTCACCTTGTATTACCAAATACATTGATTCTGAGCGAATGTTATTAGATACCGAACCTGATATATAACATCATATCAGTCTCTTTATTTAGTAAAGAAGGATATAATTTTGTATTGTTGGATAATATTTTGAACATTTCCTATATCAAGAGTTGATCGGTTCAGACACGTTATATAATGGCATATACGTTTTAAATCAAGCTACAGTTCTCAACATACAGAACACACACAAGAGGAAAAGTTCAGAAATGAACGAATCATTCTTGAGGCATTGTAGACTAGGTCATATCAATGTTACCCGACTAGCTAAGTTACATTAAAATGCATATTTAAATTAGTTTGAATTTACATCTTGTGAAACTTGCCTGTCAGGTCACAAAGATAAAATGACCATAGCTCCGTTTACACGAAAAAGAGAAAGAGTTAGTGAACTCTTGGGATTGATACAAGATGATGTATGTAAGTCCCCTGTCTACACATGCCAGGATCGGTTCTTTGTACTTCGTTACATTCACTGACGATCTCCCAGGATTCGGACATATGTTTCTGTTGAAACACAAGTCTGAAGATTTTGAGAAATTCAAAGAATATAAGTTAGAATTAGAGAACCAAAACGGGTATAAGTATTATGTCTTTTGATATGATCAGGGAGGAGAATTGTAACATTTGAAAAAAAAGATATTATTTTTGGGAATTTTTATAATTTAATTTAATTTTATTGAATATTTTAATATTTCGGTATAATTAAATACCGATAAATGGGGGAAATTTTGGAAAAATTATGGAAAATTGTAAAATAGGGTATTTTGTGGAATTATGCCATTCTTAAGTTTTTATGGTTAATTATATGGTAATTTGGTGCTAATCGCGATTAAAAATCGCTAATCGGGTTTTTAGCACTTTCGTGCAAAAATTGCACATATCATTTTTCCACACTTGTTTCATTTTCCTACATGTTTTGGGTGTATGGTTTGTTAGGGGTAATTGGTCCTAGATTTTTGAGTAATGACTTTGGGTAAAATCTGGGGGCTGTTGTGAGTATTTGCTTGACCATGGTAACACGATTCATGACCTGAGCCATAGAGCTGAGCCGTTGCACGAACTCAGGAATTTACCCATATCACCTTTGTGACTTTAAGCGTGCCTATGGAGTATCTAGAGCAACCCAGGGAATATCTAAGACAATCAAACAATACTAGGGGCCTATACCTACTACTAGGAGACCACACTTACCTGATGAACCCAAACTGAGACCCTTAGGCCGGCGAC
The DNA here is from genome assembly GCA_030015575.1 of Agapanthus africanus. Lineage (NCBI taxonomy): Eukaryota > Viridiplantae > Streptophyta > Magnoliopsida > Asparagales > Amaryllidaceae > Agapanthus > Agapanthus africanus. The sequence goes on along the minus strand of CM057350.1, from coordinate 395,150,546 downwards.
ATCGGAATTTTGGGTATAGGGGCCAGCCACTTGGTGAAGTTAGGACCCTAGTTTGGTTCAATAGCTCACCTATACTATATACATTACCCCAGACCTGTTTGCTTGCCTTGTTTTGACCTAGAGTGAAATCTGGGATCAATTTCCTACAGCAGTATTACAACATCGCCACGACTTAAACTTTGTTTACCAAATCTTGGTTTATGTGTTAGATTGGTAGCCTACATAGGATCTGGAGTGACCTTAGACACTTAATGGAAAAACTAGCAAGACCATTACCCTGTATTGACTACTAGGAGGTTTCTCTTCAAACCTGACACCCTAATTTGCTACCATGGCCGGCGAGGCCAGAATTCTAGAGTAGGTGGCCGACCATCTTATAGAGTTAGGAGTCCAGGTTGCCTCCATAGTTCACCTGTACCCTATATATCACCCTAGATTTTTTTTCTTAGATTTGATTGACCTGAATCAGAATTTGGGAACACTTGTGTGTGAATTAGGATATGTTTTCCGTATTTGAAATGATGGGTTTTGATATTTGAATTCGTTTTTGGTTGTCGCATGTTTGTACATCGACAAGAAGGGTTGTGATTTATTTTGTACGTATAATCTATAGGTTCTAACCTACGAGCAATGCGCGTGTCGTTTTGGTTTCTGGACTTGATGTTAGTAGCAAATGCGATTGTTTATTATATGTAGGTACCTTCATGAAGACTTAGAGGCGACAAGCAAGCGCGGGGCGACCTCGGCATCGGCAAGCAAAAGTGAGTAGATTTATATCTACGGGGAGAAGTCGGGTGGATGGAGTATAACACCCCCGCAGTCCATAGTGATGTATACGAATACGTATACACTCATATTGATTCCATATATTGTTTGGGATTATTAATGATAAAGATGGATATTTGGTATATTGATGCGGAACCCTAGAGTAGTGGTTGCACAACACATGCACACACACCCATACTTGCATACATCATTTCTTTCGCATGTACGTATATGGGAATATATAGTTATGTGTTCACATGGGTATGGGACTATGTGTTCATATACTAGAGTTGAGGATGGTACTTAGGATTTGATATGAGTTGATGAGATTTGATTGGAGGCCGTGAGATCGGTGATATGGCAGGATTTGTATTTGAGATACATCCTGATGTTATAGCGGATCCTTGGATGACGATACCATGTGAATGGTGATTTACATAGAATAGTTGACTGGTGATCGAGACATGAGATCAGATATGTTAAGATATTTACAATGGGTCGTATTGAGCGATGTACCCTTCTTATTGATGATATGTGCGGATGATACCGGTTTGTACGAGACCGTCAATCGGTAGTCAGATCATGAATGATATTAGTATTGTACTAGACGTAGGTCAGTACCCCGGATGATGATCTTTGATAAAGAGGATACCAGATGAATAATGTGATGAGTGTGATATCGACCCTTACCCAAATTTGGGATGCCGTAAGACGGATTTACGTACGAGCTATATATTGATGTTAGATCCGCACTCTTGACTTAAGATGTCTGATCAAAGATATTATATCGGATGTGATATTATTGAGGCGGGATCACCGACTAATATATATATATATATATATATATATATATATATATATATATATATATATATATATATCGACTCAGAGGTTAGGCGGTTTCCTTACCCTTCATTAAGATTGTTAGTGCAGCCGTATAGTTTTGTGTAGTGGTTAGACTAGATTAGTTATTAGTGTATCTATTATTCAGCTCCCGCACATTATTGTTGTTCTCTCCGCATCGCATACTTATGTTGTGTTTTCATATTCCCTTATTGATATCATGCTGTTAGGACACCAGCACCATTACCGATGATGTGTATGTACCACGTACACTTACTTGCCGGCTCACACACATCTTCATCGGTAATTGCCATGTCACGTACACTTAGAGAATATTATTGCTTGACTTAGCTTGTTAGATAGTAGTTTTGACATGATATTAGTGTACTTGCCTTCTATGCCAGTTTAGACATTGTAGTTATTACTTGTCACTTCATGCATACTGTTTTTCATTGTTATGCCGCATTCATGGATTCTCATGCATAGATTCACTATTTTACGTGCTATTGAGGTTTTGGATTCGGATTTCCATGAGATTTTCTGGATTTGGGGGAAAACCGCAAAACTTATACAAATTTCTTCTCTCTCTTTTTAAATGAAAAGCGTGGTTTTCCCATGATGTATGAGTCGTCCAACATGAGTTTGCTGATGGATTTCGAGACCCGATTCAAGAAGACGGATGAACCTTTTCGGGTACATGGTGGACCCGGTAAGGTACCCCGGGGCAAGAAGCGCGTGGTGATGACGATGTGAGACTGGTAGAGGAGCACTACCTACCGGTGATTTTACCCGACACGTCGGATATCTGGAGGATACCGTCGTGGTCTTGAGATTGATATTAAGGGCTGGTCTGGACTGACGGCGCCCTAGATAGTGAGATTGAGATACTGAGATTTCGAGATATTGAGATACTGAGATTTGATGATAAAGGCCAGTCCGGATAGCCGGAGCCTGATATTTTGAGATTGAGATTTATGTTTTGTGTCGATACTAGACACTGTTTATGCTGATTTCATTATGATACCTCATTTTAAATATACAAAAGAAATCTCACTAAGTTATGAAAGCAGTTTCTTCGTTCTCATGTATTCTGTTTTCATGCATTCATACCTCATCCATATGATATATTGCTACCTGAGGCACTGACACGAGCACTTGGTATTACAGTTGTTTAGAGGTATACCCTAGCCATTGTTATAGGCTGCAGATTATATATTTGAGGATATATTATGATCGTATGACCTAGGATTGCGTTTTTCATGCGATTTATGTTCATAGATGTTTTTCTACTCACGAGTTGGCAACTCACCCCCGTTGTGCCACAGTTTATTGCAGGTTTTGCCGTACAGGTCTCATTACGGCTTTGCTGGCACTACTTCCATTTCCGGGTGATTTGCCAGTAGGTGGGTTCACTTGTATTGTGACCATCAGTATATTTTGTATATTATTATTCAGTTGTATTTAGAAGTTCCATCAACCAAAACATATATTTATTCAGAGATAGAGACCAGTGATGTTTATTCTTTCGACCTTAGAGTCGCGCGTTGTATTGGTATGGATTTCTTGCTATTTTGAGTTTCCTTTTCTGTTGTGATCCTCGCCTTTCGGCGTTGTATATTATATTGCTTGTGTGGTTGTGACCGTCGATTGGCGAAGAGCTAGCTCCCGCTTGGGGATACCTTTATTCATTATATATGCTTTATCAAGTTTTGTACCCGTTTGGGGTCTGTTTTTACAAAGGAAACTCTGCCGAAATTTTTAGAAAAGACTTTTGATTTTATAAACGCATATTTCGGCTTATGTTTCAAACTATTTGATTAAAAATGGTTTTCCTCCACTCTACTACTTTTCTTGGTTTGGATTTCTGGGTTTTCGGCTTACTTAGATTACGTACGCCTCGAGACGTTTCATAGTCTAAGTGCCGATCATGTTCCGTACTTTCGGGTCGTGACAAAGTTGGTATCAGAGCGTTAGGTTTTACCTTCGGATCATAGGATGACCCTTGGTTGATGGAATAGGTGACTAAAATAGAGTGACGTACCGTGGGTATGTTCCGCGGCATACTTCCGATACGCTACTCCACTTAAGAAGCCTTAGGATGTACATTTCTTTGTTCAGTATTATATTCATTCCTGATCTAACCTCATCGGTATCAGTTATGGTTTTGCTGCCACGATTACGGGCAGGGAGAGCTACGGCTAGAGTTGCAGTCAGCACGAGCTCGTTACGAACGAGGACTGACCAGGGCGTAATTTCGGTGACACACGATTGCAGAGATGTATCTTTTTATTGTGTTTTTGCGCCACGAGCATTGGATGGATCGCTGTATGAGATTACTCGAACGTGAAGATCAGTACCAGAGGATCGAGCCACTGATAGAGGCCAGCCAGATTTTGATGACCGATGATGTATTGCGTATTCGTGATGATTGAGGCATCGTTCAGCGTGCAAACTAGTGAGCCAGTTGTTGCTGCGAATGACGAGATATCGCCCCAGGTGTTGGAACTATTGCAGTACGAGTTGTACTAAGAGCTGATAGAAGGTCGCTAGTCACCAAGGTTAAAGGACTAGGACATGTAGTTCGTTCGCCTACCCCGATACGAGGTCATCAGATCGATTGATTCCAGCTAGAGACGACTTCATGCGGATATGTTGAGAGTCGATAGAGACGATCGAATGTCAGAAACCTATTATTCCAAGTTTAAAGTATTCGGAAAAACATGCCGGCAATTCTATGGACCTTCTAGAAGAATGAAACCCTAACTCGACTTAATGACCGTGTGAAAGCCTTTGAACCTTAGGGTTTGCGGCAGTTACGCGGCGCTATTAATGAGGCTTGGGTTTGCCCTTCTACGGCTGGACCACCGATGCTGTGGTATGTACTCGATACTATTAAACTGTACCCAAGATGTTGAGCTCTTGGGGGATTATGAGGTTTTGACGACTCGATCGAATGGGTCGACTTCATTCGGATGCTAGGTGGTGAGATGCATTTCTTGGGAGACTCCAGATACGAGGATAGCCGTTGGAGCTCAGTCCATGCAGCCACGACGAGACGAGTCTGAAACAGTCGACATTAGAGAAAGTGGAGTAAAAGGTTCGTACCAGATCTGGGTGAGATGATGTTCCACTCCGCCAATATCAGAGATGCGATACACATGCCGGGGCATTGTACTTGGATATACCTTCTAGAAGGAGTCGCGATCAGTATGCAGCCGTTCTGGAACAAGAAACAGATAAAGTAAAGGACGACGACTTCCGGACAGTTAGGCAGAAACGAGATTTGGGAGAGACCTCGACAGGACCTTTCTTGAATAAATTACGAGAAGACTTGGACCCAGAAGTGGTCATGTTACGCACACCAGCTGGCCAGATTTAAGGATCGTCGACGAGACACGCTGTAGGTGACCAGGAGCAGAAGTGTGATGTGCATTTAGAGGACCAGAGGTCGGCGCCAATGACGTGCTGCTTAACAAGTGGTCGTGAGGATTGACCTAGAGATGACTAGAGAAGTGCCAGAACGGAATCGTCCCCGTTAGCACCCTTGACAGGGCCGATGAGCCGATGGATTGCGAGATTGGTAATCTACAGAGAAGGTAGGACCCGGAGACCAAGGAAGCCAGGCGTGAGCCAGAGGCAAGTAGATATCTTGCGCTGCTAGCATTGGATGCACTGACACCTTCTCGACTGCGAAGAAGGGAATATCGACGACGGTATTTATGATTGTGATTTTTGATTCGATTATCACGTATCCGTCACTGTGGATTTCGGTACTTTGGGCGATTCATTCGCATGATTTGGTTTTGATGGCTGAGTTTCATGATATTTGTTTCTTTATGAACCATGGTTGCACCTACGGAGTATTTACGATTTTTGCACAGTTGTTGCACTTGATATCGTTTTCGTGCCTTGGTTTCTCATATTTATGATTTTATGGGTTTCATACATTTGAGTGGATTTTGTACATATGTACGCACATGATTTGGTTTTTGCACTCGGTATACTTCACATATGCTTGCAGTGCAGTGATACGCATTTTGTGCACTTAGATGCACTGGACTTCGATTTCGATTGTGATGCTCGATATTTGTTTTGTGCACCTGATTGGATTTTGCGCATGTTCGGTGCTTGATATTGGACTTCATGATTTCGTGCATAATGGATGCACCTGATTTGGATTTTCGCGCATGTTGGACGCAGGTTATGAGATGCGATTTTGGTGCACACCAGATACACTAAATCGAGATTCTTCGTGCATGTCAGATGCACATGTTTTGCTGTCAGGCACACCTGTTGCCTTTGACAGATGTTTTGTACACACCCGATGCACTTAGATGTTGTTTTTGTGCACCAGTATGGCACATGTATGGATTTTGAGTTCCGTGCGCACCAGACACACGTAGTATTCATATGCACATTTTTGGGATTGATTCTTATGGAGCAGTACATTCTTATGATATTTGCGATTTGTTTTCGTATCGAGCAGGACTAGTCAGAGGACAGTACTTGGACATATTTTGCATGCATTGATAGTTATCAAAGGGATTTCCAAAAAGCGAGCTATAGTATCAGTATTTACCTATGTGTCTGACATGACACGAAACGTTTAAAACAAGGAAACCCTTCTAAATTGTTTTCAAAACGGCGGAACGTACCTATTTAACAAAAGATATATACGTATATGGTTATTTGATTATGATAGACGTCCGTCATTATGCAGTTTTATGCGTATTACACAACGATTTTAAAGGATTTGGCATGCATTTTCCTCAGATAGTTACATGTATAGTTTCGATTTATATCATATTGGTTTTGCTTTGGATTTGGCATTCGTGTCTTTACCTCGACTCCGATGATTGCAGGACGCTTGACGGAGTTGTGATTTTGAGTTATCTGCTCATTTCTCATGCGCATGTATTGCGCTATGATGCGTTTTATGTATTGATGATTTCGGAGCCCCGACGACTTGGACATTTTATTGAAATGTTTTAGAATTTGGGGGTTTAAGTTTAAATTCGGGGACCGAATTTGTTTAAGGGGGGAAGATTGTAACATTTCAAAAAAAAAATAACATATTATTTTTGGGAATTTTTATAATTTAATATTATTTTATTGAATATTTTAATATTTCGGTATAATTAAATACCGATAAGTGGGGGAAATTTTGGAAAAATTATGGAAAATTCTAAAATAGGGTACTTTGTGGAATTATGCCATTCTTAAGTTTTTATGGTTAATTATATGCTAATTTGGTGCTAATCGCGATTAAAAATCGCTAATCGGGTTTTTAGCACTTTTGTGCAAAAATGTGCACATATCATTTTTCCACACTTGTTTCATTTTCCTACATGTTTTGGGTGTATGGTTTGTTAGGGGTAATTGGTCCTACTTGATTTTTGAGTAATGACTTTGGGTAAAATCCGGGGGCTGTTGTAAGTATTTGCTTGACCATGGTAACACGATTCAAGACCTGAGCCATAGAGCTGAGCCGTTGCACGAACTCAGGAATTTACCCATATCATCTTTGTGACTTTGAGTGTTCCTATGGAGTATCTGGAGCAACCCAGGGAATATCTAAGACAACCAAACAATACTAGGGGCCTATACCTACTACTAGGAGACCACACTTACCTGATGAACCCAAACTGAGACCCTTGGGCCGGCGACATCGGAATTTTGGGTATAGGGGACGGCCACTTGGTGAAGTTAGGAGCCTAGTTTGGTTCAATAGCTCACCTATACTATATACATTACCCCAGACCTGTTTGCTTGCCTTGTTTTGACCTAAGTGAAATCCGGGACCAATTTCCTACAGTGCAGTATTACGACATCGCCACGACTTAAACTTTGTTTACCAAATCTTGGTTTATGTCTTAGATTGGTAGCCTACATAGGATCTGGAGTGACCCTAGACACTTAATGGAAAAACTAGCAAGACCATTACCCTGTATTTACTACTAGGAGGTTTCCCTTCAAACCTGACACCCTAATTTGCTACCAGGCCGGCAAGGCCAGAATTCTAGGGTAGGGAGCCGGCCATCTTGTAGAGTTAGGAGTCCAGGTTGCCTCCATAGTTCACCTGTACCCTATATATCACCCTAGATTTGTTTTCTTAGATTTGACTGGCCTGAATCAGAATCTGGGAACACTTGTGTCTGAATTAGGATATGTTTTCCATATTTGAAATGATGAGTTTTGATATTTGAATTCTTTTTTGGTTGTCGCATGTTTGTACATCGACAACAAAGGTTGTTTGATTTATTTTGTACGTATAAGCTATAGGTTCTAACCTACGAGCAATGCGCATGTCGTTTTGGTTTCTGGACTTGATGTTAATAGCAAATGCGATTGTTTATTATATGTAGGTACCTTCGTGAAGACTTAGAGGCGACAAGCAAGCACGGGGCGACATCGGCATCGGCAAGCAACGGTGAGTAGATTTATATCTACGGGAGAAGTCGGGTGGATGGCGTATAGCACCCTCGCAGTCCGTAGTGATGTATACGAATACGTATACACCCATATTGATTGCATATATTGTTTGGGATTATTAATGATAAAGATGGATATTTGGTATATTGATGCGGAACCCTAGAGTAGTGGTTGCACCACACATACACACACACACCCATACTTGCATACATCATTTCTTTCTTATGTACGTATATGGGAATATATAGTTATGTGTTCACATGGGTATGGGACTATGTGTTCATATACTAGAGTTGAGGATAGTACTTGGGATTTGAGATGAGTCGATGAAATTTGATAGGAGGCCGTGAGATCGGTGATATGGCAGGATTCGTATTTGAGATACGTCCTGATGTTATAGCGGATCCTTGGATGACGATACCATGTGAATAGTGATTTACATAGAATAGTTGACTGGTGATCGAGACATGAGATCAGATATGTTAAGATATTTACAATGGGTCGTATTGAGCGATGTATCCTTCGTATTGATGATATGTTCTGATGATATCGGTTTGTACGAGACCGTCGATCAGTACTCAGATCATGATTATATTGATGATATTAGTATTATACTAGACATAGGTCAGTACCCTGGATGATGATCTTTGAAAAAGAGGATACCAGATGAATAATGTGATGAGTGTGATATCGACCCATACCCAGATTTTGGATGCCGTATGACGGATTTACGTATGAGCTATATATTGATGTTAGATCCGCACTCTTGACTTGGGATGTCTGATTATAGATATTATATCGGATGTGATATTATTGATGCGGTATCACCGACTAATATATATGTGTGTGTGTGTGTGTGTGTCGACTCAGAGGTTAGGCGGTTTCCTTACCCTTTATTCAGCTTGTTAGTGCAGCCTTATAGTTTAGTATAGTGGTTAGACTAGATTAGTTATCAGTGTGTCTATTATTCAGCTCCCGCACACTATTGCTGTTCGCTCCGCATCGCATACTTATGTTGTGTTTTCATATTCCCTTATTGATATCATGCTGTTAGGACACCAGCACCATTACCGATGATGTGTATGTACCACGTACACTTACTTGCCGGCTCACACACATCTTCATCGGTAATTGCCATGTCAAGTACACTTAGAGAATATTATTGCTTGACTTAGCTTGTTAGATAGTATTTTTGACATGATATTAGTGTACTTGCCTTCTATGCCAGTTTAGACATTGTAGTTATTACTTGTCACTTCATGCATACTGTTATTCATTGTTATGTCGCATTCATGGAATCTCATGTATAGATTCACTATTTTACGTGCTATTGAGATTTTGGATTCGGATTTCCATGAGATTTTCTGGATTTGGGGGAAAACCGCAAAACTTATACAAACTTCTTCTCTCTCTTTTTAAATGAAAAGCGTGGTTTTCCCATGATGTATGAGTCGTCCACCATGAGTTTGCTGATGGATTTCGAGACCCGATTCGAGGAGACGGATGAACCGTTTCGGGTACATGGTGGACCCGGTAAGGTACCCCGGGGCAAGAAGCGCGTGTTGATGACGATGTAAGCCGGGCTGGGGAGCACTACCTACCGGTGATTTTAAACGACGCGTCGGATATCCGGAGGATACCGTCGTGGTCTTGAGATTTATGTTAAGGGCCGGTCTGGACTGACGGCGCCCTAAATAGTGAGATTGAGATACTGAGATTTCGAGATATTGAGGTACTGAGATTTGATGATACAGGCCAGTCCGGATAGCCGGAGCCTGATATTTTGAGATTGAGATTTATGTTTTGTGTCGATGCTAGACACTGTTTATACTGATTTCATTATGATACCTCGTTTTAAATATGCAAAAGAAATCTCACTATGTTATGATAGCAGTTTCTTCGTTCTCATGTATTCTGTTTTCATGCATTCATACCTCATCCATATGATATATTGCTACCTGAGGCACTGACACGAGCACTTGGTATTATAGTTGTTTAGAGGTATACCCTAGCCATTGTTATAGGCTGCAGGTTATATATTTGAGGATATATTATGATCGTATGACCTAGGATTGCATTGTTCATGCGATTTCTGTTCGTAGATGTTTTTCTACTCACGAGTTGGCAACTCACCCCCGTTGTGCCACAGTTTCTTGCAGGTTTTGCCGTACAGGTCTCATTACGGCTTTGCTGGCACTATTTCTATTTCCGAGTGATTTGCCAGTAGGTGGGTTCACTTGTATCGTGACCATCAGTATATTATTTATATTATTATTCAGTTGTATCTAGAAGTTCCATCAACCAAAACATGTGTTTATTTCTGAGATAGAGACCAGTGATGTTTATTCTTTCGACCTTAGAGTCGCGCGTTGTATTGCTATGGATTTCTTGCTGTTTTGAGTTTCCTTTTCTGTTGTGATCCTCGCCTTTCGGCGTTATATATTATATTGCTTGTGTGGTTGTGACCGTCGATTGACGAAGAGCTAGCTTCCTCTTGGGGATGCCTTTATTCATTATATATGCTTTATCAGGTTTTGTACCCGTTTGGGGTCTGTTTTTACAAAGGAAACTCTGCCGAAATTTTTAGAAAAGACTTGTGATTTTAAAAATGCATATTTCGGCTTATGTTGCAAACTATTTGATTTAAATGGTTTTCCTCCACTCTACTACTTTTCTTGGTTTGAATTTCTGGGTTTTCGGCTTACTTAGATTACGTACGCCTCGAGACGTTTCGTAGTTTAAGCGCCGGTCATGTTCCGTACTTTCGGGTCGTGACAAGAATACTTGAGCACGGAGTTTCTGGACTATTGTAAAGGAGAATAAGATTCTTTCTCAACATTACTCCTCCGTATACACCACAACACAACGGTGTATCGGGACGGAGCAATCGCACCCTATTAGATATGGTGCGCTCTATGATGAGTACTACTGAGTTGCTTATATCCTTTTAAGGTTATGCACTTGAAAAGCTGCATACCTATTAAACAGGGTTCCGACCAAATTAGGTTCCTGCCACTCCATATGCCATATGGTATGGGAAGAGCCCATATCTCAAATAAGTTAAGATTTGGGGTTGTCTGGCCTATGTCGAAAAGCAAATTCCGGACAAGCTCGAGGCAAGGTCAGTTCTGTGGAAGTTTGTTGGATATCCCAAGCATTCACAAGGGAATATCTTCTACCACACCGAGGAACAAAATGTGTTTTATTGCTTGGCATGCCACCTTTTTAGAAATGGAATTTATTTTTGAAGAAATTAGTGGTCATGAGGTAGAACTGGAAGGAGTTCCAGCTATACAAACTACAGCTGACGATTTTGTAGAACCGAAGGATTCAATAGTTGCCGACGGACCTCAGCCTCTCCGCCGATCTGATAGGGTTCCTCATCCGCTTGAGAGATACTTCGGTTTTCTCAATGACAGTGGGAGCGAGGATTGCATCATGAGATGATGACCCAACTAAATTCGAGAAGGCTATCAAGAGTGGGGACTCTGTAAGAATGGTTGTATGCTAAGCTATATGAGATGGAATCCATATACACCAACAAAGTATGAACTTTGGTTGCTATATCTGAAGGGCTAAATCCCCATCAGGAGTAAGTATATCTTGAGAAGATTACTTGGTATAGATGGAAAAGTTGAGACTTTCAAAGATAGACTTGTTGTAAAAGATTTTCCTCATCGATCAAGTGTGGATAATGATGGAACCTTTTCTCCAGTGGCTATGCTTAAGTCCATCCAGATCCTACTTGCCATTGCTACATACCATGACTACGAAATCTGGCGGTTAGGTGTCATGACTGCTTTTCTAAATGGTGATTTAGAAGAGAGCGTCTATAAGTACACATCCAGAGGGCTTCGTAAACAGTGGGAGGAGCGGAAACGTGTGCAAGTTGCTTTACGGGTTAAAGCAGGCATCGCGGAGTTGGAACATCTATTTTGATGTGATAGTCAAAGCGTTTGACTTTATCAAAATGGTAAATGAAACTTGTGTTAGTTGTATGTACGCCCTAAAGGGCAGTATTGTACATATGATGTATATTATATTGGATGCTTGGACATATATAGAGATGACTTTCTTGCTTGATATGATAGCATGCTATCTGGTTGCTTTTTATCTCAACATGTATACTTGTCTCTTGATACTGTATTATGGTTACATGTTGGTAAAGACATTAGGATGTGTACTTGACTATCAGGACTATGATGCAGATTATAATAGTGGGGCCATGGTAGTCCATAAGTTCATCCTTTAATGTTCCTAGTCATGGGTATATCGAGACGGGGTATCGATATACCAGTGTAAACTAGCGTATACGTTTCTCGACCCATGAGATGGGCGATGGATGATCCCATATCCATTGGTGTTTGACATTAGAGATGGTATACGGGTGCTCAGTGGAGATGATCAGTCGAAAATAATGTATTTTTAACACGTCAATTTCCCTATCATTTGCACTCATCTAGAAGTGTTCGGTATTCATATTGCACATATTAGCAAAACACCTGTTAAATACTGAATTACCTGTACTGTATACTAAAACCGGCATTTTTAGGGAAATTGACTGTTTTTCATAGCATCGCATCATCCTTGTATAGCGCAACACTTGTTTCGAAGTCTGTGCAGGAAATTCCTGAAGAAATGCCAAAATTGTGAAAACAGTGCTGATAAAAATACGCCAACTCAAAGGCTAGAGATCTGGCAGTGATCAAGAATTAATTAAAAGATTCAACATATCAGAGAATATTCCTGAAGTCAAAAGAAAGCATAACACAGAAATTCATATACTACAGCTACTATTGGGCCGCGGATCCGCGGCCCGAACCCCATTGGAGCGGCGGATCCGCGGCCCTTTAGTGATGAAATCATCTCTGCTCAGCTCCAGTATTCTTATGTCATGGCCTACATCTCAGAAAACTATGGGAATTTCTACAGAACTCCAGATCAGCAAGGATGATTAAGCAATCTAATCATGATTAAGCTAATAAACCCTCTAACAACCTAGTTCTAGAAGCTCCCTCTAACTAACTACTTCTAGAAGCCTCTCTAGCTAACAAACTTTTGGAGGGAAATTCAAATTTTGAATCCTAGATCTAGGGTTAGGAAATTCTATAAAACGGAGTCTAGATCTAAGGTTAAGGGTTGTTCATCATTAGCTAAAAAAATCATCAAATAGGGTTCATTAAATTGTTGCAAGTTGAGTGACACGACTTGCGCCTCAAAACCCTAACCCCAATTCCAATCCAAATTCAAGATCTCGAGTACCATTCAAGCGAGAAGCCTTCAACCTTTTAGGAGCGGAGCCGATCTTCAATCGAGCAAGTGATCCAAGCCGATCCGCGACACAAGGAGACGAGCGAAGCCAAATCAACGATCGAGTTCTTCCTCTTGTAGTTCTTGAGCAATTTGTAACGGAATTGTTGATAAATAAAAGATGAAATTCTTTAATCTTGCTTTCTTTAAATTCTTGCATCATGATTCGATCTCAATTTGTGATTGTGGTTCTTGTTGTGATGTTTGAGTAAAACTCCGCTCGTAAAGGAGTCGAGACGATCAATAGAATGATGATATAACAAATCTTAAAACGATTCTTAAGTCGTACGAGTTTTGTAAACCCTAGCAAATTGAAGAATCGATGACCTAGTTTCGTTGCGATGCTTTCTTAATTGTGATCACTCGAAATTAGGGATCCACGATCGATTCTTGAATTTACTAGAGGCTAGAATGTGAATGATATCGACGAAGGAACAAGGGATAAATGATGAAACCCTAGTTTCAGAAGAAATCCCTAATTCTCGTCGATCATCATCGATCTAGTATCAATTCATCGATGGATAAGAATACGTAATCGCTAGATTTCATCACATCTATAGATCCGATCGATTCCTACGAGGCTCATTTCGATTCTTGATATTTGGTTTGGAAATCATCACATCTCAATTCTTGATTTTAATGTTTTCTTAGATCTAGATTTTTCTAATTCTTGAAATTCAATTTAAAAATCATGAATTGTTTGTTTTCTTTTCTTTATAGTTTCAACTCATCTAAATCGAAACACGAACGATTACACTTTCCCAGTGGACGATCCGCACTTACTAACGCGCTACATTGGACACCGTTATTGATTGCGGTCAAATAATTTTTGGTTGTGATTTCTTTACAATTTTCATACTACACAATTCGAAATCGTTTCAATCAAATGGCGCCGTTGCCGTGGATTGTGCGCTAATTGTTCGTATTTTGAAATTTGAGTTGAAAAGTTTATTCCATCTATATTTTTAGATCTAAACTCGCACAAACCCTAAACGTGTTGTTGTGATTTGTTGCGAGGAAATCTGGAGCTTGCTGTGCAATTGGAAAAATATTCGGAGCATTCCAGAGAGCTCAGGAGGTGAACAGGAACAGCTACTGAAAAATTTGTGCAGCGATCAACATACCGAACCGCGCATCCGCGGCAATAGGTGACTTAAACCGCGGTTCCGCGGCGTGATTACCTCTTCGCTGCACGAAATTTTCTTTGTAAAATCCTGACTTTCTTATCTCCTTCCTCATCTGCTCCAATTAACAATTTGCTGCAGGTTTCTATGCAAAAATTCGCAGCGCCGCAAAGGTAATAAAAATTGTGCGTGTTTTTGGTTTTTGGTTGTTTGCATATTAATACGGAAATTAAGGGGCACGGCCAAATCCAGATTAGATGGGTAGTTCATTACCCTTCCTAAGCCGCAAAAATCACAAACTTGCATCCGCATTACCCTCATTAACTAAAAAATATCTAGAGATGACTCTAAGGACCGTCGCGCTCACTTAGGACAAGAGAAGGCCGTGGGTAATTCATTGCTTATCCGTGTTTCTTTTGTGGTGTCTAAGGCAAGTGTGTCGAAGGCTAGTGGTTACTTAATTAGGCCCACTACTTACGTAGTGGAGAACCTTCCACTTACCTGTGAAAGGTTCCTAGGCACCCTAGTGGGTTCTCACAAGGCATCGAACATGCCAAATTAAAATTTTTAGTGCCGAGAAACCCTAGACTACGGATCTTAGACTAGATGTTTAGGCGAAATAGAAAACTAGTTAACAGTTAACTACTAGGATACGGAAATTACAACCTTTGTAGATCCGGATATCCACCTCCACGGCTCCGCAACGTCATGTCCTCGCTGTCCATCATGAATCCTCGACTCGATCATCGGCTTCATCGGGAAAGCAAGCGGAATAGGTCGTCGGCTTTGTGTCAAAGACGATCTACGTCGAGGTTGCACAAACTCAAGCTCCGACTTCACAAACTTGTGAAACTTGTGAATTAAACACCCAAAACAACTTGGCAAGAGGTAGAGGGTGAAGAAATAGGAGGTGGGTTCACTTTAGATTTGGATTTAACTCACTAGTTCTCAACTTGCCATTTTTGTAGCAAGCTTGAAGAAGAAGAAGAAGATGAGCTCAAGAAAAGATTATGATAAGTCTTATAATAAAAATAAATATAAATCAAATACTTATCATAACTTGAACTAGGGTTAAGTGTAGAGAATTAACCATGGTCACTTTGATGGGTTAGGGTTAAGCATGAAGATAAGGATGGTTAGCAAAGTCAAAGCTTCATGAAGCTTCAATATAAAACAAACTTAGCCACCATTCTTATCATATATCATTTTAAATAAATAAATAAATAAATAAATGAAAATGCAAAACCCTAATTATCATATTAACCATGGATTAATTTTATACACTTAACTAAATGATCAAGTATCATCAAACATGATACAGAAATGTGCACGAAAGCATATCACATATACAATGTGCATCAAGTGAGAAAAATCCGTTTAAAGTGAACCAATACTAGTTAATGCAATGCAATATATCAAATATATAATTATGCATTAAATCATTAAATCAACATTTGATTCAATGATCCGGTCATGTCGCACATAACCGACTAGTATCTAATGTATCGATTTATCGAATCAATGATTCGATAACTAGGTCATATCGAATATAACCAATCGAAACATATATCGCGAGAATGAAATGCGGTATCACATACACGCATTATTCTCGGTCCTGCACACATCTCATATGCGCTCCTATTTCGTTTCGCTTGAGCCAGGAAAGCTCTGTGTAGGACTCTAAAGACTCGTCAATACGCCGGTAGCAGATGATGATCATATCAAGCACCCACAAGCCGCAAGCGGTCTGCTAAACGAAACGGCCACCCGGGTATTGAGCGATCAGAAGATCGACGAGCTAGCCCACTCACACTCCTGCGAATCCGACCAGTAACACTTACCATACAGTCAAGTCTCTTCGTCTGATACGTCGCATATGAAGTCTAGGGGTGGTATACGTCAGACCCCAATAACCCGATAAGTCGTGCCGATGTGAGGCTCGTAACGGGTCGAGAAACTACTGGTAACACTTACCAGCAAATCTCTGATCAGCCCTGGCCAGGGACTTCCCTGTTACGGCCAATCGAGCACAGCGCAACATCAACTCCCAATACCGGGAGAGACGAAACCCCTCCTATCGCTCATTGCCTCCATGTGACTCGGGACTGTACCCAAAGACCACCGTTTTGCACGCCCTCATGGACGTGGTAAGGTGGAGATCAAAGCACAGTGGGAATCACACAAGACTCTATGACGATCTCGGGTCTACAGACTAACCTGTACAAGTGTCACCTGAGAACTGCCATCTGACGTGAGGTATAATACCATCTGGGAGTTCTCGGCGAGTCCGTCCAGTGTACTCAGTCTCCACTGAGCACCCGTACACCATCTCTGATGTCAAACACCAATGGATATGGGATCATCCATCGCCCATCACATGGGTCGAGAAGCGTATACGCTAGTCTACTCTGGTATATCGATGCCCAGTCTCGATACACCTACGACTAGGGACCTTGAAGGATGTACTTATGGACTACCATGTCCCCACTAGTATGATCTGCATCATAGTCTAGGTAGTCAAGTACAAATCCTAAGGGCTTTACCAACATGTAACTATAAGACAGTATAAAGAGACTAGTGTACATGTTAAGATAAATGGCAACCAGATAGCATACTATCATGTCGAGCAAGAAAGTCATCTCTATATATGTCCAAGCATCCAATATAATATACGTAATCTGTACAATACTGGCCTCTAGGGCATACATACAACTAACAATCTCCCACTTGCACTAGGGCCAGCTGCTGTAGTATCTCATACCGAGCATCCCGAAGAGTCTCTCAAACTGTATCTGGGGAATGGCCTTCGTGAGTGGATCCGCCGTGTTGTTCTTCGTGTCAACTCTCCTGACCTCGATCTCCCGGCGATCAACTATCTCCCGGATCAGGTGATACCGCCTCAGAATATGCCTGGACCGCTGATGGGACCTGGGTTCCTTGGCCAAAGCCACCGCTCCATTATTATCGCAATACAAAGGTATTGGATGCTCAATGGATGGAACCACTCCAAGTTCAGTAATGAACTTCTTGATCCAGACAGCTTCTTTAGCAGCATCGTTGGCAGCGATGTATTCAGCCTCCATCGTCGAGTCTGCCACGGTTTCCTGCTTGGAACTCTTCCAGCTAACCGCCCCTCCGTAAAGGGTAAAGACAAAGCCCGACTGCGACTTAGAGTCGTCCTTATCACTCTGGAAGCTCGAATCGGTAAAGGACTCCACTTGGAGTTCTCCGTTACCATACACCAAGAACATATCTCTAGTCCTTCGCAAGTACTTGAGAATGCTCTTCACAGCTGTCCAGTGACTCTCTCCAGGATCAGCTTGATACCTGCTCACTACACTTAGTGAGTGTGCTACATCGGGTCTGGTACATAGCATCGCATACATGATAGAGCCTACTGCCGAAGCATAGGGTATCCCTTGCATGCGAGCTCTCTCCAAATCAGTCTTGGGAGACATCTCTTTGGAGAGAGTGACTCCAGAGATCGTGGGCATGTTCCCACGCTTGGACTCTTCCATACTAAACCTCTTTAGTATGGTGTCAATGTACCTGGATTGGGACAATCCCAAAATCCGTTTGGATCTATCTCTATAGATCCTGATTCCCAATATGCAGGAGGCATCACCAAGATCTTTCATTGAGAATCTTTGTGATAAGAAGAGCTTGACCGATTGCAGCATAGGAATATCATTTCCTATCAAGAGTATGTCGTCCACGTACAATACGAGGAAGACAACCTTACTCTCTGCCACCTTCTTGTAAATACAAGGTTCATCTGGATTTTTGACGAAATCAAACTCTTTGATAACGACGTCAAAGCAGATGTTCCAACTCCGCGATGCTTGCTTTAATCCATAAATGGATTTAAGCAGCTTGCACACCTTCCCGCTGCTCCCACTGTCTACGAAGCCCTCTGGCTGAGTCATGTACACGCACTCTTCTAAATCACCATTTAGAAAAGCGGTCTTAACATCCATTTGCCAGATTTCGTAGTCATGAAAGGCAGCAATGGCAAGCATGATTCGGATGGATTTAAGCATAGCCACTGGAGAAAAGGTCTCGTCATAGTCCACACATGGTCTTTGACGAAAACCCTTTGCTACAAGTCTAGCTTTGAAAGTCTCCTCTTTCCCATCTACACCATGTTTCTTCTTGAAGATCCACTTGCTCCCAATGGGTTTTACCCCTTCAGGAGCAACTTCCAAAGTCCATACTTTGTTGGTGTACATGGAATCCATCTCGGACCGCATAGCATCCAGCCATTTCACTGAGTTCCCACTCGTGATGGCCTGCTCGAAGCTAGTTGGGTCATCATCCTCCATGATGCAATCCTCACTACCACCATCAATGAGAAAACCATAGTATCTCTCAGGTGGACGAGAAACCCTACTAGATCGGCGGAGAGGCTGGTGTTCGTCGGGAGCCACTGAATCCTCTGGTTCCACTAAATCTTCAGTTTGAGTTTGTGTTACTGGAATTTCTTCCAGTTCTACCTCATCGCCACTAATTTCTTTTGCAAGAAATTCCTTTTCCAAAAAGGTGGCATGGCGAGAAACAAACACTTTTTGTTCCTCTGTATGGTAGAAAAGATATCCATGTGAATGTTTGGGATATCCCACAAACTTGCATAGAACTGACCGTGCCTCGAGTTTGTCCGGATTTTGCCTTTTGACATAGGCCGGGCAACCCCATATCTTAACTCGTTTAAGACATGGTCTCTTCCCACTCCATATCTCATATGGTGTGGTAGGTACAGATTTAGATGGAACTTGATTCAATAGGTATGCCGCTGTCTCCAGCGCATGACCCCAGAAGGAAATAGGTAACTCAGCTGTACTCATCATAGAGCGCACCATATCTAATAGGGTGCGGTTCCTCCGTTCTGATACACCGTTGTGCTGTGGTGTATATAGAGGAGTCAGCTGAGAGAGAATCCCATTCTCTTTTAGGAAGTCCAGGAATTCATTGCTCAAGTATTCCCCTCCTCGATCAGATCGTAGGATTTTAATACTTTTTCCGGTTTGGTTCTCGACTTCTTGTTTATATTCTTTAAATTTCTCAAAAGCTTCTGATTTGTGTTTCATCAGGAACACATATCCGAATCTAGAGAGATCGTCAGTGAATGTAATGAAGTACGAAGAACCATCCCTGGCATGTGTAGACATGGGACCGCATACATCACTATGTATCAGTCCTAAGAGTTCGGTAACTCTTTCTCCGTGTCCCGTAAACGGAGTCTTGGTCATCTTGCCTTTGAGACATGACTGGCAAGTGTCATAAGATGAAAATTCAAATGGATTTAAATATCCATCTTTATGCAACTTAGCTAGTCGTGTCGCATTGATGTGACCCAGTCTACAATGCCACAAGAAGGATTCATTGAGTTCAGAACTCTTCCTCTTGTGTGTGTTTGTTATGCTCAGGACTGTTGATTGGTTTAGAACATAAATGCCATTGCATAACGTGCCTGATCCAACCAACTTTTGGTTATGGAAAATGTTCATAACATTGCCCTGTAATACAAAATTATATCCCTCTTTACTCAATAAAGAAACCGATATAATGTTGCATATCAGGTTCGGCATGTAATAGAATTCGTTCAGAACCAATGTATTACCTGTTGGTAATACAAGGTGATATTCCCCGACAGTCTTAGCTGCAACAATTGCACCATTTCCAACTCTAATGTCTTTATCACCTTCTCCAAGTTCTCTACCTTTCCTAAGCCCATGTAACTGATTACATATATGGGATCCTGACCCGGTATCCAATACCCAGGACGTAGAGCAAATGGAGAAACAGTTCTCAGTAACGAACACACCCGAAGAAAATGCATCAACATGTACTTTCTTCATTCGGGTGGCATGGGAATCCTGGTATTCCCCTATATCCTGTTCAGTCCTATAACTCTTATAGGAAAGAACGGAACCAACGTTCCCCAGCACAGTATAACATGCGGGTTCGGTCAATACATCCATTTTATTATCTTTATTAAGGCATGAAATGGTCGCTACCTGGAGAGAGAGAGAAGAAAACACTTTAGCGTAAGCTCGTGCAAGATCAGATTGGTTATTATCTTATCTAATCAGGATGGCTCCCACTGCTTTTTATCAAATCTTCCTCCAAACCCTAAAAGGAAAAGACTAGCCGGGATTAATTACACACTACAGGTTCGCCAATCTTTCAGCCAGGCCAGTGTCGGTACTTTGAGGGAGGTCCCCCGTGCCTTCGCACGAACCTAATTAATGTAAACCTCATTTTCCCAGAGGCGTAACCTCGTTAACACCTTTCTAGACACCTACTTGATCGGCTAATTGTAATGTATAAAACTCTCCCAGGAGTAACTCTTACTCGCAGCGGGTATCGGGATCCAACTATCTCATAGAAGGTATGCAATCTCATTGCAAATTTCAACACTTGAAATTCCCGATAATATTTTGCCCCTAGTATCTCATGACCTTGACAAAGGCCAACAAATCACAGGATGCTAGTCAAGTTCAACCCGTCATTTCTTGATTGAATCAAACCCACCCGCACGACCCTTGACAAAGGCCAACAAGGTCGTACGACTACCCTGAAACAATCTGCATCATATGCATAAACAGATAAGCACTATTCAGCTACCGCACACTACGCCTTGACAAAGGCCAACAAACGCAGCACGAATACTAAACAGTCTTTATCTGAAATGAGGAGGGCTACGCAGGTTTTTCATAAAAACCATGAGCGTAATGAACTTGATATCGTTGTAGAATCAAATGATGTTTTGAAATGGAGTGATTTTGAGGCTTTTCTAGTTTTGCTAAAGGAGTCACTCCCGGGGAAGGGATCTCGGTCCTTTCCTCGTCGAATGAGGTGCGGGATATATCATATATATCGCTGTGCAAAGCAAAAAACGCAAAAAGCAGTCAAAAGCAAACCGAGTGTGTAGCATCTATTAGTTATTGCTAAAGGAGTCACTCCCGGTGAAGGGATCTCGGTCCTTTCCTCATCGAATGAGGTGCGGGGTATATCATATATACCGCTGTGCAAAGCAAAAACTGTAGCTACCTGTTTTATTTAAAATCTGATTCTACAACATCTTAGGTTTCTTATCTTTCATTAATCACATTAATGAAGTCCCATCATTTAAATACCTAAACATCACAGATAGATATGACGTACACTTATGCCATCCGCATTCGCCTCGATGTCCCCTCGTGCACCGTTAGGTTAGGTAACTAACGACAGAGCAGGGCAGGGCTAGCGCGGGTGTAAAACATAAGTAACGTCTATATAATATATCATATATACTATATACTATATCCATCACAGAATCACATCACAGATATCGCAGCAGAATAAACATATGAAATATTGGATATACTAGGACGTCCGTGTTTTCAATACGAGCCAGTATAAAACACGGATTCCACGGTCGTGATGAATAGCCAATCCCACACCCCTAGACCCCTACGAGAGCGGCAAGCAACCCTGCCAATTCTAGGGTTAGGAGACCCGGACTCGACACCTCGAGTTGGTCTCCCACTGGACCCCAGAACCCGGTTACTTGTGCTCCCCTCCTTGGGTCTATCCTAGTGCAGAAAAGTAAATAATATACAAAAGGTGACAACTCCCGCATCCTGGAAGTGCCCCGAATAAAAGAATATTACATACAAGTTTTTACATGAATGAAAATGAAGAACACTCATCTCACATAAAAACCCCCGGCTATTCAAACACGACGATCCAATATAACATATCCAGCAACACATAACATCACATGTCATTAACGTAAGTAAGTATGCATACCCCAATTGTCGTTGATGTATAGCAACGAAACCGGCGATATGAACATACTACACTTACGGTCACAGAAAAGAAAGTGTAAAACTACAACAATTGGAATCCGCAACTTCTTTAGACATCACATGCCTAACGGTTATAAACCCCGCATTTTAGTCTCATTATCGAAAACTCTTTTCAATATCATATAGGACTAAATTGCTAGATTTATAACATTCATTTAGTTATCACATAACTACTTGTGAATTCCAATTATTGTATCCCATTCCAGATAAACAGAAAATGTTAAACTTTTCGATCGAACAATCGAACACCCAAGTTTTCCCGACACCGATCAACACATGAAATAGGTTCAAAGACATTCACTTCATGCCTCAGTACCAACGGTCCAGCCGTAGAAGGGTCAAGCCAACGCCTCACATGTGGCACGCCGTACTGCCCCAAACCCGAAGGTTCAAAGGGCAGTTCAAGACGGTCACATAATCGAGTTAAGGTTTGTGTCTTCTAGAGGGACCATCGTGTTACTTGCACTACTTCGAACGTCTTTTAACCATAGAAAAGTCCAACACTTGGAATTATTCGGCAGGGGAAAACCTGGGTATTTATATCCGGTCGAACTCTTTAACATATTCTACAGTTATCTGGAAAAACACAAAAGACGAAATTTGATAATCCGATCGAAATACTGATTCCCAATAATACCCCAAAATACTCTTCTGTAAAGTCACAATAAAAATATCCCAGAAAACTCAGCATTGAACTATATGAGTTACTGTGCAGGAAAAATCACATAAAGGAACAGTACGGCCGCGGAAGCGCCGCACATGCCTAGCATGTGCCGCCCTTCCGCGGTGGAAAAGTTGAATCATGTCCTCGTATTTCACAGTAATTCACATAGCACCCTGCTTGATTTTCTACATATTTTTAATTGACAAAAATCCGAATTTTTAGAAAAAGTCCAGAGAGCATTTTTAGGTTTTGGATTTCGGTTCGATCGGGTTTCAAACGTCGTCGGGACTTCGCCTAAGGCTCTAGCTAGGCTCTGATACCAGTGAAAGGTTCCTAGGCACCCTAGTGGGTTCTCACAAGGCATCGAACATGCCAAATTAAAATTTTTAGTGCCGAGAAACCCTAGACTACGGATGTTAGACTAGATGTTTAGGCGAAATAGAAAACTAGTTAACAGTTAACTACTAGGATACGGAAATTACAACCTTTGTAGATCTGGATATCCACCTCCACGGCTCCGCAACGTCATGTCCTCGCTGTCCATCATGAATCCTCGACTCGATCATCGGCTTCATCGGGAAAGCAAGCGGAATAGGTCGTCGGCTTTGTGTCAAAGACGATCCACGTCGAGGTTGCACAAACTCAAGCTCCGACTTCACAAACTTGTGAAACTTGTGAAGTAAACACCCAAAACAACTTGGCAAGAGGTAGAGGGTGAAGAAATAGGAGGTGGGTTCACTTTAGATTTGGATTTAACTCACTAGATCTCAACTTGCCATTTTTGTAGCAAGCTTGAAGAAGAAGAAGAAGATGAGCTCAAGAAAAGATTATGATAAGTCTTATAATAAAAATAAATATAAATCAAATACTTATCATAACTTGAACTAGGGTTAAGTGTAGAGAATTAACCATGGTCACTTTGATGGGTTAGGGTTAAGCATGAAGATAAGGATGGTTAGCAAAGTCAAAGCTTCATGAAGCTTCAATATAAAACAAACTTAGCCACCATTCTTATCATATATCATTTTAAATAAATAAATAAATAAATGAAAATGCAAAACCCTAATTATCATATTAACCATGGATTAATTTTATACACTTAACTAAATGATCAAGTATCATCAAACATGATACAGAAATGTGCACGAAAGCATATCACATATACAATGTGCATCAAGTGAGAAAAATCCGTTTAAAGTGAACCAATACTAGTTAATGCAATGCAATATATCAAATATATAATTATGCATTAAATCATTAAATCAACATTTGATTCAATGATCCGGTCATGTCGCACATAACCGACTAGTATCTAATGTATCGATTTATCGAATCAATGATTCGATAACTAGGTCATATCGAATATAACCAATCGAAACATATATCGCGAGAATGAAATGCGGTATCACATACACGCATTATTCTCGGTCCTGCACACATCTCATATGCGCTCCTATTTCGTTTCGCTTGAGCCAGGAAAGCTCTGTGTAGGACTCTAAAGACTCGTCAATACGCCGGTAGCAGATGATGATCATATCAAGCACCCATAAGCCGCAAGCGGTCTGCTAAACGTAACGGCCACCCGGGTATTGAGCGATCAGAAGATCGACGAGCTAGCCCACTCACACTCCTGCGAATCCGACCAGTAACACTTACCATACAGTCAAGTCTCTTCGTCTGATACGTCGCATATGAAGTCTAGGGGTGGTATACGTCAGACCCCAATAACCCGATAAGTCGTGCCGATGTGAGGCTCGTAACGGGTCGAGAAACTACTGGTAACACTTACCAGCAAATCTCTGATCAGCCCTGGCCAGGGACTTCCCTGTTACGGCCAATCGAGCACAGCGCAACATCAACTCCCAATACCGGGAGAGACGAAACCCCTCCTATCGCTCATTGCCTCCATGTGACTCGGGACTGTACCCAAAGACCACCGTTTTGCACGCCCTCATGGACGTGGTAAGGTGGAGATCAAAGCACAGTGGGAATCACACAAGACTCTATGACGATCTCGGGTCTACAGACTAACCTGTACAAGTGTCACCTGAGAACTGCCATCTGACGTGAGGTATAATACCATCTGGGAGTTCTCGGCGAGTCCGTCCAGTGTACTCAGTCTCCACTGAGCACCCGTACACCATCTCTGATGTCAAACACCAATGGATATGGGATCATCCATCGCCCATCACATGGGTCGAGAAGCGTATACGCTAGTCTACTCTGGTATATCGATGCCCCGTCTCGATACACCTACGACTAGGGACCTTGAAGGATGTACTTATGGACTACCATGTCCCCACTAGTATGATCTGCATCATAGTCTAGGTAGTCAAGTACAAATCCTAAGGGCTTTACCAACATGTAACTATAAGACAGTATAAAGAGACTAGTGTACATGTTAAGATAAATGGCAACCAGATAGCATACTATCATGTCGAGCAAGAAAGTCATCTCTATATATGTCCAAGCATCCAATATAATATACATAATCTGTACAATACTGGCCTCTAGGGCATACATACAACTAACAACCTGGCCACAGGAGAGACAAAGAGGCAGTGGAGGATTGATCCTGCGACTTGTCTTTTGGCTGTTAGGAGCGGTCTAGAGCTTTGACCTTGGTGACCACTAGATTTTAGGGTTTTGCTTGTTGCATTTTTTGTGATTCACATCATTTTTTCAAAAATCCGTATCTTTTTCAAAACAAACAGCAATCACATTCATTCTTCCCCTAATTATAATTCACGCTGCCACTTGTACTAACCCTTTTTAGTGCAAGATAAGCTGGACACGGGATTCTAGTGCCCGTTTAGTCCGCGTCCTCCCAATCGACCCAAAAGTCGGTATTTCTACATTTACCTCTTCTTTACCCACCACCACACCCACATCGATGGATCCGTCTCCATCGAATTTCTTTACCACTACTCTGCCGCCGTCCGTTGGTGCGCAGAATCCACCCCGCATCTCTCTCCAAGAGAGGTGCTATCCTACACGAGGTCCCCTTTCCACCTGTCTTTCCATTCCACCAGCCAACGGGGACAATTTTGAAATAAAACCCCAATACATCAACCTTCTACCAAAATTTCACGGTCTCGAGTCTGAAGACGCATACGCCTTTATCACCAAATTTGAAAATGTATGCGCAATGATGGGCACTTCACAGCTTTCTGTTGATGCTATGCGTCTTCGTCTTCTCCCTTTCACCTTGTGCAATATAGCCGAGAAGTGGCTGTATAACACTACCGCACATTCCATTTCAAATTGGGAAGAATTCGTCAAAGCATTCCTTAAGAAATTCTACCCACATCATAAAACAGCTCGAGTCCGTAGCGAAATAAATCAATTCTCCCAGCTTCCAATGAACCATTTTCAAAATGTCTTGAACGCTTCAAGGATCTGTTAGTCTAATGTCCACATCACGGAATCCCTCGATTGGATCTGTGCAGAATCATATTTGAGGGCATTAATCTTAACACAAGACAGACCCTTGAATCCATGTGTCAAGGCAACTTCATGACCAAAGATGATGGGGAAGCCTGGAAATTTCTAGAAAATTTCGCTGAAAAATATTTACAGTGGGAGGGTGTGAGTCAATCGTCTAGGGATGGCAATAATATTTCCATAGGAGTTAGAGCTGACATTTCAGCTATGCAAAAGAAACTCGAGACTATGGAAAACAAATTTTTAGCTGCTGCCCTAAATCAAATGTCACTCTCCAAAACTGTATGTGGATGCTGCTCTGATCCTTCTCATTTGACGGAAGAATGTCCACTAAATTCTCCGTTTCAAGGTTACGAGCATACCAATGTCGCATTTCAAAGAACTAGGAACGATCCATTTTCTTCCACATATAATCAGGGTTGGAGGAATCACCCTAACTTTGCTTGGAACCAATCACAATCTCAAAACACGGTTCCAAATCAAAACAATTTCCAAAAGGTCCCTCCACCACAACAGCAACCACTTCCATTGAGTCAGCACCCCTTCCAAGCACAAAACTTCCAAAATCCGGTCAACACACCTGCACCGTCTAATCCTTTGCAGTTGACCGGTACTGATGAATCCTCTTCATTCATGAATTTGCTTTAGACAATAAAGACTTCCGTCGATGATATAAAGAGAAACTCTGCGTCCCAAAGCGAGACTATTAAATAGATGGAAGAAGAAATTGCACGATTAAAAGCTGAAATTAGTGCAAGAGAGAAAGGGAAACTTCCAGCTCAACCTCTACCCAATCCTGGCTATTCACATCATGTGAATGCAATCATGTTGAGATCTGGAAGAGTGCTTGACGATCACGTTGGGGAAGAGATTGATAACACTGAAAAATCTATCGATGATACCCCGGCTGAGACCTTTCCTTCCACTTCTTCTTCTAATTCTGACCCCAGTTCTTCTACCCCACCACCTTCTTCCGAGCCTATTCTCCGTTTCCCACAAGGCTCGACACCTCAGTCCATCTCTTCTTGTACACAAAAAACGATCCCCACTCTTATTCTTAGATCATTTCCACCCACACGATTTTCTCCAATGTTGGACCCCGACCTTATTGCCCAAGCTCCTTACCCGAATCGGTTAAGGGGAAACAGACCAAGTCCACAAATGGAGAAGATCACGGAAATCTTGAAACAGGTTAACATCAACATCCCTCTTCTAGATGCTATCCAACAAGTCCCCGCTTATGCGAAAACTCTTAAGGACTTGTGCACTAGAAAGAGGAAGACTCAAGTGCCCAAGAAGATTTTTATGGCAAAGACAGTAGACACAGCTTTCCCCCAGCAATTACCGAGGAAACATAAAGATCCCGGCTATCCTACTATTTCCATTTCTATCGGGGAGAAACACATCAACCGTGCTCTACTTAACCTTGGTGCAAGTGTTAACCTGCTTCCTTTCTCAGTCTACGAGCAGTTAGAGATCGGAGAGTTGAAACCAGCCCATTGCACTCTCCAGATGGCTGACCGATCAAGCACCAAACCTAGGGGTGAACTGGAGGATGTGTTAATAAAAATCGGGGAATTTGTATTCCTTGTGGACTTTATTGTAATTGATACACAGCCTGTAGCGAACCCACGGAATCAAATTCCGGTGATTTTAGGTCCCCGCTTTTTGTCCACTTCCAATGCTATAATCAACTGTCGTAATGGTTCTATGACCCTATCCTTCGGGAATAGGTCAATAGAGCTGAACATTTACAAGTTGGGAAGTGTACCCTCCGAACCTACTGCTCAGGTCTGTTCTGTCGACTTAATGGATGTCGACAGCAGCGAATTTGATGATCCTCATGATACTGATCTTGACTCTTTTCATACGTTGTTGTTTGACCCAACTATATATCATACACATTCGGACTCTTCCACCAAGATGTCCGGGTCAACAACTAACACCGATTATGAACTGCTTTTAGAGTCTGAAGATCACCCCGCACTTTGTGATGATATTATTCTTCAGGGTATTGATGAGACTTTTAGGGAAATCTTCGCTGATGAACTCGCATTTTTGAATGACATGGGTGTTGAGATGAATCATCTCCCAATCAATGAAATTGAACCTCCACCTCTTCTTCTGACTTGTAAAAAGAATGCGAGCAATCCATCAAATTCAATGCATCGTCTCTCCAAAATGAGACGCACACACATTTTATTCCACCACTTACCCTTTCCCCACTTCTTCTTCCACCAACCAGAGCACTGCATTGATAAAATTTTTAAATGCTTGGTGTTAACGTTCGGTCTTTGTAAAGCTTGGCATCGACCAACGATTCTTGACCCCCTCATGTGATTTTCAAAGCTTAACATTGTTTAACTCAAGTATGGGGGGTATATTTTCTGGCTCATGAAAAGAAAGTTTTTACACAAAATGATGAGCCAAAAATAAGTTTGGGGGAGGATCTTCACTTAAATATTTTTCCCCCATTTAATAAATTTCCTCCCAGGCTTACAGGTTTTTCGAGATATAGAGGATGGCAACAGTGGGGACACTGTTGAAAACAAGTTTGGGGGAGGTTTGTGCTTATTTTCGCATCATTTGCATCATACTTTGCATAAGCACAAAACATTTTTGAAAACCTATAAAAATTTAAAAAATTTCAAAAATAAAAATAAAAACATTTTTGTACATAAATAAGATAATAAAAGATTAGATAGTGAAAATTACATCCATGAGATTGGAAAAATTTAAGAAAACCAAGAAAATTAGAAGTTTTCTTATACGAACTAGTAATAAGTAGTTATGAGCCGTTGTCCCAAAGGTTAGTAAGATGAAGAAAGTCACTAATCTGAGGATAAAAAGAAGTGTGAAAAATAGTTCCTATTCTGGAAGCCAAATATTTTGAACGTTGATACCCTACTATTCGCACTTACACACGTCTTGA
This sequence comes from Agapanthus africanus, assembly GCA_030015575.1. NCBI lineage: Eukaryota > Viridiplantae > Streptophyta > Magnoliopsida > Asparagales > Amaryllidaceae > Agapanthus > Agapanthus africanus. Next base: position 395,121,182 of record CM057350.1, on the reverse strand, counting down.
AACCCGGGATAGTAAAGGATACCTTGAAATGGTCTTGTCTAAAAGCCAAAGTATGAAGGAAAAAAAATGAAGAAAATATAAAATGGTGACAAAAATGGACACTGGTTTTGTTATCGCTAAGGCAGCAATAAAAAAATATAGCAAGGGTGCCTCTTCACCTAGTGCCCTAAGGACAACTGGTCTGGGAGTCACTGCTAAGCCTTAGGTGGTGCAAGACGAGGAAAAACACCAAATAAGCAAGCACATGAGTAATCGGTCGGTTAGTACCTCAAGAAGTGTAACGGTCGCATGAAAGTGTGTGAGCAAATTCATCTAAATATTCATTAATTAAAAAGTACTGAGGTGGACGGACAAGAGTATGATAGCTTGAATTGAATTCTCCGGGTGTTGGGATGTCTATTACACACACGAAGGGTTATATGATCGATGTTTGGAAGAAAGATAGGAATGAAGAATAAGACGATGTTTTATTGAGGGAGGACGTGATTTCTGACATCTTTTCTTGACTATTAAGATAGGGCTCATGACAACCGAAAAGCAAGCATAGTTGGAAACCTTAATTTTCAAGGCTTTTCTTTTGCAATTCTTTTCTTTAAATGTAATATTCATGATCTTCCTTTTATTATTGGATTATGTGGGTGCAATCCACTGAAAACTCTCAGGAGACAACACTCCTCCTACTAGAGACACCTAGTGGTTTAAAGGCTTGTTGCACGTGCTCAGTGCAATCGTGTTGCCTACGAAAGTGTGCTAGTTAGTTTTTCTCTTTCTTTATTTTCTCCTTCTCTTTTTAATAAAACAATTCGCTCGAGACGACCGAAAATAAGTTTGGGGGAATTTGATCAGTCGAAAATAATTTATTTTTAACACGTCAATTTCCCTATTATTTGCACTCATCTAGAAGTGTTCGGTATTCATATTGCACATATTAGCAGAACACCTGTTAAATACTGAATCACCAGTACTGTATACTAAAACCGGTATTTTTAGGGAAATTGACTGTTTTTCATGGCATCTCATCATCCTTGTATAGCGCAACACTTGTTTCGAAGTCTGTGCAGGAAATTCCAGAAGAAAGGCCAAAATTGTGAAAACAGTGCTGATAAAAATACGCCAACTCAAAGACTAGAGATCTGGAAGTGATCAAGAATTAATTACAAGATTCAGCATATCAGAGAATATTCCTGAAGTCAAAAGAAAGCATAACACAGATATTCATATACTATAGCTACTATTGGGCCGCGGATCCGCGGCCCGAACCCCATTGGAGCGACGGATCCGCGGCCCTTTAGTGATGAAATCATCTCTGCTCAGCTCCAGTATTCTTGTGTCATGGCCTACATCTCGGAAAACTATGGGAATTTCTACAGAACTCCAGAAGCTTCTCCAGATCAGCAAGGATGATTAAGCAAGCTAATCATGATTAAGCTATCAACCTCCTAACAACCTAGTTCTAGAAGCTCCCTCTAACTAACTACTTCTAGAAGCCTCTCTAGCTAACAAACATTTGGAGGGAAATTCAAATTTTGAATCTTAGATCTAGGGTTATGAAAGGCTATAAAAAGGAGCATAGATCTAAGGTTAAGGGTTGTTCATCATTAGCTAAAAAAAATCGTCAAATAGGATTCATTAAATTGTTGCAAGTTGAGTGACACGACTTGCGCCTCAAAACCCTAACCCTAATTCCAATCCAAATTCAAGATCCCGAGTACCATTCAAGCGAGAAGCCTTCAACCTTTTAGGAGCGGAGCCGATCTTCAATCGAGCAAGTGATCCGAGCTGATCCGCGACTCAATGAGACGAGCGAAGCCAAATCAACGATCGAGTTCTTTCTCTTGTAGTTCTTGAGCAATTTGTAACGGAATTGTTGATAAATAAATGGTGAAATTCTTTAATCGTGCTTTCTTTAAATTCTTGCATCATGATTCGATCTCAATTTGTGATTGTGGTTCTTGTTGTGATGTTTGAGTAAAACTCCGCTCGTAAAGGAGTCGAGACGATCAATAGAATGATGATGTAACAAATCTTAAAACGATTCTTAAGTCCTACGAGTTTTTTAAACCCTAGCAAATTGAAGAATCGACCTAGTTTCATTGCGATGCTTTCTTGATTGTGATCGCTCGAAATTAGGGATCCACGATCGATTCTTGAATTTAGTAGAGGCTAGAATGTGAATGATATCGACGAAGGAACAAGGGATAAATGATGAAACCCTAGTTTCACAAGAAATCCCTAATTCTCGTCGATCATCATCGATCTAGTATCAATTCATCGATGGATAAGAATACGTAATCGCTAGATTTCATCACATCTATAGATCCGATCGATTCCTACGAGCCTCATTTCGATTCTTGATATTTAGTTTGGAAATCATCACATCTCAATTATTGATTTTAATGTTTTATTAGATCTAGATTTTTCCAATTCTTGAAATTCAATTTACAAATCATGAATTGTTTGTTTTCTTTTTTTTAAAGTTTCAACTCATCTAAATCGAAACACGAACGATTACACTTTCCCTGTGGACGATCTGCACTTACTAACGCGCTACATTCGACACCGTTATTGATTGGGGTCAAATAATTTTTGGTTGTGATTTCTTTACAATTTTCACACTACACAATCCAAAATCATTTCAATCAGGAGACTGGGTACACTGGACGGACTCGCTGAGAACTCCCAGATGGTATTATACCTCATGTCAGATGGCAGTTCTCTGGTGACACTTGTACAGGTTAGTCTGTAGACCCGAGATCGTCATAGTGTCTTGTGTGATTCCCATTGTGCTTTGATTTCTACCTTACCACGTCCAAGAGGGTGTGCAAAACGGTGGTTTTTGGGTACAGTACCGAGTCACATTGAGGCAATGAGCGATAGGAGGGGTTTCGTCTCTCTCGGTATTGGGAGTTGATGCTGCACTGTACTCGATTGGCCATAACAGGGAAGTCCCTTGCCCGGGCTGATTTAGAGATTTACTGGTAAGTGTTACCAGATGTTTCTTGACCCGTTATGACCCTCACATCGGCATGACTTATCGCTTATTGGGGTCTAACGTTTACCACCCCTAGACTTGATATGCGATATATCAGACGAGGAGACCGGACTGTAGGGCAAGTGTTACCGTCAGGCTTTTGCAAGAGTTGGAGCGGGCTTGCTTGCTAATCTTCTGATCGCTCAATACCCGGGTAGCCGTTACGTCTAGCTAGTACCGCTGACGGCTTGTGGGTGCTTGATATGATCATCATCTACTGCCGGCGTATTAACGAGTCTTTAGATTCCTACATAGAGGTTTTACTGGCTCAGGAAAAACGAAATAGGAGCACATATGTGATATGTGAGGGACCGAGAATAATGCGTGTATGTGATACTTTATTCAATTCTCGCGACTTTTGTATCGGTCGGTTATATGCGATATTGCCGGGTTATCGATCGATACATTGGATGTTAGTCGGTTGTATTTGATATATCCGGATTATTAAATCAAGTGTTGATTGTATAATTTAGTGTATAATTGTATATTAGATATACTAATTTACATTAACTAACATTTGCTCACTTAAGCATTTATTTTCTCACATGTGCACACTAAATATATATGTGATATATATTAATTTGTGTTTTGTTTTTGTATCATGGTTGTTGATACAACATACATGGGTGTATGAGACTTACACCATGCTAATTATGATGTTGTGTTTAATATTTAAAGTATTACAAAATTAGTGGATTATCGGAAAAGTGCTTGAAGCTTGTGGAAGCTTGTGGATGCATTGACAAAGTCCATTGGTTTTGTTTTACCTAAGATATTTAGTAATCTAACCATCACAATTAGTCATGGTTATGTCTCTATATGAGTTAGTATATGATACACACTCACCCATGGTTAACTCTGTCACTTGATCATTATCTCATTCTCTTCTTCTTTCTTCATCTTCCTCTTCAAAAAGAAAAAGCATTCTTGGGTTTGAAAAAGTGAGAAAGTATCCTGAGAATAATAATTCTAAAGTGAGCCCACATCCTATTTGATCATCCTCTACTAGATTAGCACTTTAGTATAGGGTGCTAGCTTCACTAATCCTTTAGTTAGTGAAGTAGAACCTTGAGCTAGTATTCTCTCGACGTAGATCATCTTCAGCCTCGAAGACTTCAAGCAAGATCGCTCTTTCCACCTCGTGAAGCCATGCAAGGGTCCGGGAGTTCAACGATCGCAGTGAAGGGACTACGACAAGGAGCTTATGAAGTGACGGACCGATCTACAAAGGTTGTATTTTTAGTTCACTTAGTTGTAAATGGTTTACCGTGGTTTCCGTATTATATTCTAGTTAAAGATTCTAGTTTAGAGTTCCTTGAAACGGCAAAATTTTGAAAATGGCATGGACGATACCACCCGAAACCTTGCTGTCGTCGATAGGAACCGTACAGTGGTATCAGAGCCTTGCTAGAAAATTATACGAATATTGTTAGGTTACGAGTACGAAACGAACTCCGAAACTTGAAATCCCAAATCCATGTTTCTGTCGATTTTAAAAGGAGCTCCAAAAATTTTTCAAACAAGTGCAGAATGATCTATGAGCAGATATAGGAGCATGGAAGAAAGTTGGGACCCAGTGGTCGGATTTGGACCGAGCACATGGGCTAAAAAACTAGGGTGGCCAGCCTGGGCATGTGCTCTGGGTGCCAAATTTTTTTCATGCTCTGTGCTCTGGGATTTGGGGTTTCAGGTGTTGTTTATTTTTGCTACTTTTTCATGTGATGATTAACTCAATGCAAAGGCAACTCGGAGCGTTTCGTAGTCGTAATTTTAAATGTTTTCGCGTTACTTTAGACGTTGTTAAAAAGTTCAATAGGATGTCAAATACCCGCTTTAACCCTTGCCGGGAAATTTTCCAAGTGTTGGATTTTTCCCATAGTTAATATGTCTTCAAAGATCATGCAAGTTATTCGATGGACCCTCTAGAAGAATGAAGCCCTAACTCGAGATTTGACCACGGAACATCAACTAAACCTTAAGGTTTACCATAGTTAGTAGCGCCACAAATAAGGCTTGGGTTTGCCCTTCTACGGCTGGTCCATTGGTACTGTGGCGTGTACTGAATAACTTTAAACTACGCTCAAGTGATGAGCTTTTTAGGTAATCTTGGGTGTTCATTGATTCGATTGGAATGTTTAACATCTTCTAGGCTTTTCTCTATGATGTCATGAGATGTGATGTTCTGTGATGCTGGATATGTTATATTGGATCGTCGTGCTTTGAATAACCGGGGGTTTTATGTGAGATGAGAGTTTTTTTTATTTTCATTCATGTAAAATTAAATGTATGTAATATTCTTTTATTGGGGCACTTCCGGGTTGAGGTTGATGTCACCATTGATATATATTATTTACTTTTCCGCATTAGGATAGACGCAAGGAGGAGAGCACAAGTAACCGGGTTCTAGAGTCCAGTGGGAGACCAACTCGAGGAGTCGAGTCCAGGTCTCCTAACTCTAGAATTGGCAGGGTTGCTTGCCGCTCTCGTAGGGGTCTAGGGATGTGGATTTGGCTATTCATCGCGACCGTGGAATCCGTGTTTTTGTACAGGCTCAAAATAAAACACGGACCTCCTAGTATATCCAATATTTCATATGTTTCTTCTGCTGCGATATCTGTGATGTGATCATGTGATATGTTGAGATAGATACAATATATAGTATATATGATATATTATATAGACGTTACTTATGTTTTACACCCGCGCTAGCCCTGTCCCGCTCTGCCGTTAGTTACCTAACCTAACGGTGCATGACGGGACATCGAGGCGAATGCGTATGGCATAAGTGTACGTCGTATTTATCTATGATGTTTAGGTGACTTAAATCATGGGAGTTCATTAATATGATTAATGAAAGAAAAGAAACCTAAAAGTTGTTGTAGAATCAAATTTTCAAAAAGGGTAGCTACAGTTTTTCTTTGCATTGTGATATATGTGATATATCCTGCACCTTATTCGATGAGGAAAGAGCCGAGATCCCTTCACCGGGAATGACCTATTTAGCAAAACTAGCAGATACAACAACACTCGGTTTGTCTTTTGATTGCTTTTGGAGTTTTTCTTTGCATAGTGATATATATGATATATCCCGCACCTTATTCGATGAGGAAAGAGCCGAGATCCCTTCACCGGGAATGACCTCTTTAGCAAAATAAATGAAAGCCACAAAAACACTCCTTTTCAAAATTCACTTGTTTCTGCAACGATATCAAGTTCATTACGCAATAGGTTTTCAGAAAACCTGTCGTAGCCCTCTGTCATTTCAGATAGATACTACTTAGTATTCGTGCTATGTTTGTTGACTATGTAAGGCGTAATGTGCGGTAGCTAATTAGTGTTTATCTGTTTATGCATACGATGCAGATTCGATTAGGGTAGCCGTACGACTTTGTTGACTATGTTAAGGGTCGTGCGGGTGGGTTTAATTCAATCAAGAAATGACGGGTTGAACTTGGCTATAGCGCTTATGAATTGTTGCCTATGTTAAGGTCATGAGTTGCTAGGTGCAAAATATTATCGGGAATTTCAAGTGTTGAAATTTGCAATGAGATTGCATACCTTCTATGAGATAGTTGGATCCCGATACCCGCTGCGAGTAATTATTACTCCTGGGAGAGTTTTACACAGGACAATTAGCCGATTAAGTAGGTGACTAGAAAGGTGTCAACGAGGTTACGACTCTTGGAAAACGAGGTTTATTTTAATTAGGTCCGTGCGAAAGCATGGGGAACCTCCCTCAAAGTACCGACACTGGCCTGGCTGAATGATTGGTGAAATTGTAGGGTGTAATTAATCCCGGCTAGTCTTTCATTTTAGGGTTTGAAGGAAGATTTGATAAAAACAGTGGGAACCATCGTGATTAGATAAAATAATAACCAATCTGATCTTTCAAAAGCATACGCTAAAGTGTTTTCTTTTCTCTCTCCAGGTAGCGACCATATCATGCCTTAATCAAGATAATAATATGGATGTATTGACCAAACCCGCATATTATACTGTGCTGGGGAACGTTGGTTCCGTTCTTTCTTATAAAAGTTATAAAACTGAACAGGATATAGGGGAATACCAGGATTCCCATGCCACCCGAATGAAAAAAGTACATATTGATGCATTTTCTTTGGCTGTGTTCGTTACAGAGAACCGTTTCTCTATTTGCTCTACGTCCTGGGTATTAGATACCGGGTCAGGATCCCATATATGTAATCAGTTACATGGGCTGAGAAAAGGTAGAGAACTTGGAGAAGGTGATAAAGACATAAGGGTTGGAAATGGTGCAATTGTTGCAGCTAAAACCGTCGGGGAATATCACCTTGTATTACCAACTGGTAATAGATTGATCCTGAACGAATGCTATTACATGACGAACCTGATATTCAACATTATATTAGTTTCTTTATTATGTAAAGAGGGATATAATTTTGTATTACAGGATAATGTTATGAACATTTTTCTGAACCAAAAGTTGGTTGTATCAGGCACGTTGTGCAATGGAATTTATGTTCTAAATCAATCAACAGTTCTGAGCATAACAAACACACACAAGAGGAAAAGTTCAGAATTGAACGAATCCTTCTTGTGGCATTGTAGACTAGGTCACATCAATGCGACACAGCTAGCTAAGTTGCATAATAATGGATATTTGAACCCATTCGAATTTTCATCTTATGACACTTGCCAGTCATATCTCAAAGGCAAGATGACCAAAACTCCGTTTACGGGACACGGAGAAAGAGTTACTGAATTCTTGGGACTGATACATAGTGATGTATGCGGTCCTATGTCTACACATGCTAGGGATGGTTCTTCATGCTTCATTACATTCACTGACGATCTCTCTAGATACGGACATGTGTTCTTGATGAAGCTCAAGTATGAAGCTTTTGAGAAATTTAGAGAATATAAACAAGAAGTCGAGAACCAAACCGGGAAAAGTATTAAAATCCTTCGATCTGATCGAGGAAGTGAATACTTAAGCAATGAATTCCTGGACTTCCTAAAAGAGAATGGGATTCTCTCGCAGCTGACTCCTCCATATACACCACAGCACAACGGTGTATCGGAACGGAGGAACCGCACCCTATTAGATATGGTGCGCTCTATGATGAGCACAGCTGAGTTACCTATTTCATTCTGGGGCATGCGCTTATGACAGCTGCATACCTATTGAATCAAGTTCTATCTAAATCAGTGCCTACCACACCATATGAGATATGGAGTGGGAAGAGACCATATTTTAAATGAGTTATGATATGGGGTTGTCCGGCCTATGTGAAAAGGCAAAATCCAGACAAACTCGAGGCACGATCAGTTCTTTGCATGTTTATGGGATATCCAAAGAATTCACAAGGTTATATTTTCTACCACGCTGAGGAACAAAAAGTGTTTGTTCCTCAATATGCCACCTTTTTAGAAAAGGAATTTCTTATAAAAGAAATTAGTGGCAAAGAGGTAGAGCTGGAAGAAGTTCCAGCAGCACAAACTGCAACTGAAGATTTGGTGGAACCGGAGAATTCGGTAGTTCCCAACGAACCTCAGCCTCTCCGCCGATCTAGTAGGGTTCCTCACCTACCTAAGAGATACTACGGTTTTCTCATGGATGGTGGGTGCAAGGATTGTTAGTTGTATGTATGCCCTAGAGGCCAGTATTGTACAGATGATGTATATTATATTGGATGCTTGGACATATATAGAGAGGACTTTCTTGCTCGATATGATAGTATGCTATCTGTTTGCTCTTTATCTTAACATGTGTACTTGTCTCTTTATACTGTCTTATTGTTACATGTTGGTAAAGCCCTTAGGATGAGTACTTGACTACCTGGACTATGATGCGGATCATACTAGTGGGGACATGGTAGTCCATAAGTACATCCTTCAAGGTCCCTAGTCGTGGGTGTATCGAGACGGGGCATCAATATACCAGAGTAGACTACCGTATACGCTTCTCGACCCATGAGATGGGTGATGGATGATCCCATATCCATTGGTGTTTGACATCAGAGATGGTAAACGGGTGCTCAGTGGAGACTGGGTACACTGGACGGACTCGCCGAGAACTCCCAGATGGTATTATACCTCACGTCAGATGGCAGTTCTTTGGTGACACTTGTGCAGGTTAGTCTGTAGACCCAAGATCGTCATAGAGTCTTGTGTGATTCCCACTGTGCTTTGATTTCCACCTTACCACCTCCATGAAGGCGTGCAAAACGGTGGTTTTTGGGTACAGTCCCGAGTCACTTGGAGGTAATGAGCGATAGGAGGGGTTTCATCTCTCCCGGTATTGGGGGTTGATGTTGCGCAGTGCTCGATTGGCCATAACAGGAATGTCCCTGGCCCGGGATGATGTAGAGATTTACTGGTAAGTGTTACCAGTAGTTTCTCGACCCATTATGAGCCTCACATCGGCACGACTTATCGGTTATTGGGGTCTGACGTTTACCACCCCTAGACTTGATATGCGACATATCAGACGAGGAGACCGGACTGTACGGGAAGTGTTACCGGCAGTCTTTTACAGGAGTTGGAGCGGGCTTGCTTGCTGATCTTCTGATCACTCAATACCCGGGTAGTCGTTACGTCCATCTAGTACCGCTGACGGCTTGTGGGTGTGTGATGTGATCATCACCTACTGCCGGCGTATTGACGAGTCTTTAGAGTCCTACATAGAGCTTTTACTGGCTCAAGAAAAACGAAATAGGGGCGCATATGTGATTTATGCGGGACCGAGAATAATGCGTGTATGTAATACCGTATTCTATTCTCGTGACTTTTTGTATCAGTCGGTTATATATGATATAGTCGGGTTATCGAATCAAGTGTTGATTCGATAAGTCGATACATTGGATGTTAGTCGGTTATATGTGATATGACCGGATTATTAAGTCAAGTGTTGATTTAATAATTTATTGTATAATTTTATATTTGATATACTAGTTTACATTAACTAACACATGTTCACTTAGGGGTTTTTCTCACATGTACACATCTTTACTATATATATGATATATATTAGAATGTGTTATATTTTTGTATCATGGTTGATGATACATCATCCATGGGTGTATGAGACTTACACTATGCTAATTTTTAGTTTGGGTTTTTAATATTTAAAGTAATTAAAAAATCAAGTGGAGGATTAGAAAATGCATGAAGCTTGTGGAAGTTTGTGGATGCATTAACTAATTCAACTTGAGTTTGTTTTTACTATGGATATTTATTAACCCAACCATAACAATTAGCCTAAGGTTAAGTCTCTACTGTTGGAGTTAGTGCCCTCAGAGTCAATTATTGGATCACAGGCACGTGATTGCAATGATTGAGGGAGGACCTATCCCAGTAGGACAGTCTTACTCGAGATGATAGTATGCTATCTGGTTTACCTTTATCATCGTGTACTGCTTTAGGTGACCTGACATGTCGCTATTACACGTTGATAGAGCCCCTAGGATTCTTGCTTGACTGCCGGCAGTATGATGGCGATCATATACGTGGGAGCTGGTAGTCTATAAGCACATCCTTAAAAGGTCCCTAGTCGTAGGAGTTTCGAGACAGGGCATCGATACTCCATTATTAGACTAGTGTATACAGTCGAGACCCCGACGAGGGGCGGTGGCCGGTCTCACAAGCCACTGGTGTCAGTTGGTTCACCTAAGATGTATACAGGTGCTCATTGGGTTATGAGTACACCGGACAGGACTCGCCGGGAACCTGCTAGTTGGTCTTATACCAGATGTCAGATAGCAGTTCCCTGGTGACATGTGTACAGGTTAGTTCATCGACCTGAGATCGTCATTTGTCTCGTGTGAGTTCCCACTGTGCTTTGATTACTACCCTACCACGGCTCAAAGGAGTCGTGCAAACAGGTTTTATTTGGGTACAGTCCCGAGCCACATGGAGGCAGTGAGCGGATCTGCAGGGGTTCGTCTCTCCCGGTATTGGGGGTGAGGTCGCGCTGTGTCTAGGAGAGCCATTACGCAAAGCCCTCGGCCGAGGCAGGAGATTTACTGGTAGGTATTCCAGTAGTATCTCAGGGCGTTCTGGGCTACACTCCGACACGACTTGTACCGCTTTTGGGGGTCTGACTTTTACCAACCCCCTAGGCCCGCCATGCGATACTCATAGACGAACGGACCGGACTGTACGGATATTGTCACTGACAGGCTCAGTTGGGTGTCGGGGTGAGCTTCCTCATCGACGTCCCATTTGGTCAATAGCTGGTGGCCCGTCACGTATTGGCTTATACCTCTGACGTGCCAGTGGTTAAATCCACAGCCATGGTATTGACGAGTCTTTAGAGTCCACCACACTCAGTTACTCAAGTTTCGGGCGAAACGCTGTAGAGGCCGTATGGAGATATGGCAGGGTTCGATCAGATACGTGCGGTATTGCACGGATCGTGATCGGACAGTTTTTACTAGCCGGCTTTGGCTTAAGCCGGATTCTAGTATTTGATAGTGTAGTTTTGTCTCTTTGCATTTGTGTTCAGTGGGAATACAAATGCGGGCATGTATTTGCAGTAGTGGGGTTTTCCCGTATTTTATTACGGGACCAGTTTTCTGGAGTTACCAGTTTGCATTCCGTCCCGGCCGGTTTTCCTTTGTTCATTCCCGGCCGGACTTTTCCGATGGAGGGGGTTATTTGCAAGTTTGCAAATAACCTTTTGAGGAGGGGTTTCTTGCATATTGGTGGTATCATGATAGTTATTAATCATGAGATCCTTTCTTAGTCTTTTCCTTTGCTTTATGAAGATTAGAAGTGATGAGATAGGATTTGATCTTTGATTAGTGTTGTGATGATGAGGTTTGGATATGGTCACCTTTCTTTTGCTCCTACACTCACCTCCCTTTGCATTATGTTTCTTTCCTCCACCATTCTCATTCTCACTTTGATAAGATGATAAGTTTTCATGAGAGAAAAAGAAGAGAGAAAAAGAAAATGAGAGCTTCATCTTGAGAGTTTCTTCTTGATCTCATTTTCTTGCTAGAAAAATGCAAGCACCATTTTTCTATTCTTTGATTCCTCCATCATGGTAACTTCAAGAACCCTAAAGAGACAAGTTCACTACACTATTCTATAGCAAGCCTTGGACGCGTCGGCTAGCCAACTTCGCGCCCGAGTTGCCTCGGTCAAGAGGCGGGAGCCCGTAAAAGATTCCGGCTACGTGGTGCCCCTTTCCGACGAGCGAGGAGGTGACGGAGATTCCGCAAGAGATCGGAGTGGAGACGAAGACCGGAGGACACGGATCGCTTGGTATAACTTCTCACCCCATCTCTAGATTGCTAGCATTAGGTTAATGGTTTCGATCCGGGTTTTCTTTGTCCGCGGTAGCGCCGGTTTCCGAGTTAGGAAAAAAATTTTATTCCGCATTTTGGCCTCGAGTACGAGGCCGGGGCGCTGCCGTGGCGCAACATGGTATCAGAGCCACGCCATTAACCTTACCTAGCTTGTTCTAATGCGTTTTACTTATCCGATCGACCAAAATCTCAAAAAACCGTATTTTGTTCACATCAGTTTTCTGTTGGAATTTTTTGGTGTCTAAAAATTTTTCAGGTTACAAAAAAATAATGTGCACGAAATTCTAAGACCACTGTAAAAAGTCGACAGTGTCAGTCGTACAGTTGACCGCGGAAGCGCGGCCAAACCCCACTTTGGGCCGCGCTTCCGCCGCAGTCTACTGTGCTCACACTGTGGAAATTTTACAGTGGGCTTTTGGGCTAATTTTGAGGGTTTTGGAATATTAATTTAGGGCCCAGGTTTTCTGTGACTGCTACAGTATTGGTTTGGGGCCCGCTTGTTAATTGTTTGATCGATCGGATATTTGAAACACATTATTTCACAGTATTTACATTATATCTGCGACCGTGAATGTCACTCGATCGGTAAATCCGGTCTAACTGCTATAGCCCGGTTAGACGGATTTGCGAACGTGATTTTCACGTTGATGTTCTATGTTTATGCTGTGATGTTGCGGATCGGTCGGTGGGGATAGCCTGGATGCAATGCTAGTACTGTTTTGTTGTATTATGTACATTTGTTATTGCGGGACGAGCGTCCGACATGTGGACTGCCGTCACTGCCTGTTTGTATTATTCTTTTGGGGCACGACCTGGTTGCGGTCGATGTACCCGGTATATGTATATTTTACTTTCTGTACTAGGATTACCCCGCGGAGGGGTGCACGGATAGCCGGGTTCTAGAGGGCAACAAAGCCCGCATCTCATGGCATTGAGACGGAGGGGGCTTCACTCTAGGATTGGCGGGTTATTCGCCGCACTCGTAGGGGGTACAGGTTGACCCAGGAGGGGTGCCCAAGTTACCGGATTCCGTGAAGTGCTGGGTGGTCCATTCACGGTGCTGAAGGGGACTGCCTCGCTTCAGGTTTTGGCGGGTGACTTGCCGCGCCCGTAGGGGTCTAGGATTTCATTGCACAGGCTATCCACACGACCAGGGGAACGTCGGGTTTCAGCAGCGGCTCTGTGAAACCCGGGGTTTCCAGATATCTGTATTGTTCTGTGATGCTGTACATTTCTGTAATGTTGCATTTTATTCACGCCTTGAGCGAAATACTATATATTGGTATATATATTAGTAGATGTTGTATATGTTTTTCATCCGCGCTAGTCCAGTCCCCGCTCTGCCGTTAGTTAGCTAACCTAACGGGTGATGACGGGACCCAGTGGCAAATGCGGATGGCATATACGTACGTCAGTATATTTTCGTTCTTTGTGGTGTGATCATTTGATGGGACTGCATTGATTCGGATCAATGCAAGATAAACAAACCTAATCTGATGTTGTTGGAACACTTTTTCAAAAAGCTGTTATTGCAAGGACGTTCACTTTTGTTTTGCATCGTGGTATTCATTTGGAATATCCTGCTCCTCAGTCGACGAGGCAAGGGCCGAGATCCCTTCATCGGGAGTGACCCCTTGGACAGAAGTTTGCGTCAGGGCAATAACTTCACTATAGCCGATTACTTTTGCTTTGCATCGTGGTATTCAGTTGGAATATCCTGCACCTCATTCTACGGGGAAAGAGCCGAGATCCCTTCACCGGGAGTGACCTCTTTAGTAAAGGTTTTCGTCACTATATTTTATAAAAGGCCATGCAGTTCCTTCAACGATATCAAGTTCATTACGTTAAAAGTTTTTCGCCAAAAACTAGACGTAGCCCTCCGTCATTTCTTACAAGTATTACTTAGTATTCGTGCTGCGTTTGTTGACTGTGTCAAGGCGTAGTGTGCGGTAGCTAAGTAGTGTTTGTTTGCAGCATATTAATGGGATTGGTTAGGACAGTCGTGCGGCCTTGTTGACTGTGTCAAGGGCTCGTACGGATGGGTTTAATGCAATCCAGGATAATGACGGGTTGAACTTGACTAGGACTCTTTGATTTGTTGACTGTGTCAAGGTCACTTGAGTCCTAGGGGTAAAACACACATCGGGAGTTTCAAAAGAACTGAAATTTGCCAGGCATGCGCATACCTTCTGGAGTGTGGTGACGTGAGTGGATTCCGTCACGTTATCATGCGATGAGAGTTGGATCCCGATTCCCACTGATGAGTTAGTTTACTCCTCGGGTGACCCCGACTAATTCTTCTTTTAGGTTTGGAGGAGAATTTGAGATACAGTGGGAGGTTTCCAGATTAGACAAAGTGATAACCATTCTGATCTAGGTTAGAGTGCACGCTGAGTGTTTCTTTTCTCTCTCTCTTTGGCAGCGACCATTGACCCGACCCTAAAACTTTGACTCAGTGACCAAGTTGACCGAACCTTCTTAACACTGGCTTTTGGATTGTCAGAGTTGCAGACCTCATTGCCACTCCTATTTTTACCCTTTTCTCCAGGACACCCCGTATTACTGCGAACGTCCACTTCCATTGGACAAAACCATCGTATGGTTAGATACGAACTCGAAGGACTTCGAGGATGGTTTCTGGTTCTGGAGAAAACGGATAGGATTATTCAGTTGTCTTTTCTTTTCACCTTCTCTCAGGTTGCGAGTACTCCTTGGTTTAGGAGTAGTACACCTATTACGCAAATTGGATAGTCTTCTTCCAAACCTTAGGCTGGTGCCGACCGGTAGGGAATGAAGAAAACCAATTAGCATAACGATGGTGTGCAGAAGGTATTAAGTTAAGACAAAGCAAGGGATTAGTAGGAGGGCAAAGTAAATTGCAACTGATATGCACGACCAAACCAAGTATTTCTTCGCCAATCCTAAATCACCTTTGTATTTCTCCAGGACACTCCGTATCACTACGAAGATCCCATTTTATTGGATAATCCATCGTATGGTTATATACGAACTCGAAAGGAACTTGTTCCAGTTCGGGGATGGATTCTGGTTCAGGAGAAATAGGAATAAAGTACATTCAGGTGTCTTTTATCTTCACCTTCTCTCGCATTGCGAGTGCTCCTAGGATTAGGACAGTACACCCTTTATGCTTTTTGGATAGTCTTCTTCCAAACCATAGGCTGGTGCCGAACGGTAGGGAAGGAAGAAAACCATTTGGCCTAAAGGGGTGTACAGAAGGTAATGACTAAAGACATATGAAGGGATTTGGAGAGGTGGCAAAGAATTATACGGTTGCAGTTGTGAATCTGGATAATGGAAGAGGCATTACTAGGAATACCACGATACCCCAACG
This sequence comes from Agapanthus africanus, assembly GCA_030015575.1. Lineage (NCBI taxonomy): Eukaryota > Viridiplantae > Streptophyta > Magnoliopsida > Asparagales > Amaryllidaceae > Agapanthus > Agapanthus africanus. The sequence continues at coordinate 395,105,506 of CM057350.1, read as the reverse complement.
AAACATTTCAATGTTTCAGTTTCACTGTGTACTGTTAATGGAAAACTGATTTCCCAGTTAGACACTTGCTCCAGGGTATGTATTTACCAGGTATGATTCTCACATCTGTATGGTTTTACAGATGATGAGTGGGAGTAAGTTATTGGGAATTGGGTGATCATCCTCATTATATCGGGATTCGTTGTAATCGGTGATATTTGAGGAAGTCACCTGGGTTGTTTGCCGGTCGGCAAATATTTGGTTTTGAATATCCGCTGTTGTGCACCAATTTCAAATCGATATATCTGTACGTCTATTTTCATAGAGTGAGATATACCTTTTGATATTATGTCGATGACATTTACCTATATCAGTGGATGGTTAGGTAAGGAGCATTGAACAGCGGTGTAATTCTTCTTAACCATAAGTACAGTTTTCAACCTACGACGCACAGTGAAGGAGTTGTTAGACTCAGCGGACTTATACAGAGTATTGTATGTTGTCCAGTGTCCATTAGGACAGAGGGGTTGGTGCTCGTACTATATTCGGTTTACTTATGGCTTCTCTAGATCTTAGACATGTGCTTCGTGGAAACACAGTGTCTAAGTTTTGAGGAGTTATAGGTATTTGAATACAGTAGAGAACCAGGTGTAGCAAGTATCGGGATTCTTCAAAGTGATCGAAGATGTAGATACTTGTGTATGGTGTTCAGTTGATAGTAATGATAAAGAGAAATTGCTTCTCTTTCAGGTTACTCATAATTGGAAGCATTCCTAAGTTGAGTAACGCTGATCGGCCTCTCTCCATTTAGTTGACATGCACTGGAGACAGCTGCATGATTTGAATCTGGTTCAATTAAATCAGTGCCTCTGGTTCTATATTGGATATAGAACAGTTCATATCTTAACGATGTTAAGGTACGGGGAGTTGTCCGGCTTATGCTTAAAACCAGACTCCGGATAACTCAAGGCACGTTTCTGTAATGGCTGTTTGTGGGTTGACCCAGGCTATGACGAGGGTTGACTTTCTACCATCTGGCAGATCAATAGAAATATTGTTCTAGACTCGCCACAGTTTTTATTAAAAATGGATTTTTTCAGAAAATGTAGTGGGAGTATGGTAGAACTGGAAGTGATTCCAGAACCACAAACGATTACTGAAGATTTGATAAGGAACCTAAAGATTCAATATGATTTGACATTCCATTAGCCACTCCGCAGATACGGTGGGTAACTTCAGGCACCCGAGAGGTACTCCGGTAGCCTCAAGGACGGTGACAGGGAAGTTCTTGTTTACCCACACTTGCCATTGTTGTTGTTCCAGGCTGCGAGACCCGGCAGGAGGATGAGTATAGCGTCGTTCTAAACTAGCTTTAGAAGTGCACGTCTATATGACTCTGCCAGAGGGTTGTCGTAGTCAGTGGGAGCAGCGGAAGCATTGGTGGACATCAGGCTTATGTCTATTTATAGACTAAAGCAGATGTAGCGGAGATAGATCATCTATTTCTGATGTGACAGTCATAGGTTTGACGTCATCAGAATAGGGGATGGATCTGTTGAGAAGGTAGTAGGAAGTGATATTCCTATACTACGATCGGTTATACTTTGGTAGTCACACAGTGGTTTCTCCACAAGGGACTTGGATATTATATCAGACATACTGGTTACTAGATCTATGGTTTTAGATCTAGATTTGGGTGGTTTCCCAATCTGGGTATCTTGACAGCATTCTATGAGTATTTAGAATGGACGACTCCTGACACGGTAGTACACCTGCAGTTGATGGATTCACCCTCTCTAAAGGTGTCTTATAGACTAAAGGGGAGAGGGATACTCATGATTGGCAGATCACTTGCTTAGGCAATTGAGTCAATCATGAGATGTCAAGTACCACACCGGATGTTGTTCTTGCACTAGATGCAATAAGATGATATTGATCCAATCCTGGAGAAACAGTCGGAAGCAGTGTTAGAACATAAGTGAATGTTCTAGGGATATGATAACGACAGCCTCATTTAGGAGACGGTTATCACTCCAGGCTTCCAAGGTGACATGGATGGCAGAGTGGCTGTCAGAGTTATAGTTCTCCTTCTGACAAGGGGCAGTATTTTGGACAGGTGGTCCAAGGCAATACTGAGGGTGGCATGGCGCAGGATACTGATTAAGTTCAGTTGACGATACAGTCTAAGAAGTTTGGATTTGGAGTTCATTTATGAGCTAGGTCCCATCAGACATCCAGACATTCTAGGACAGGTATTGCTCATTTCGGGAGATGGCTTTCTCCGCGAACTTGAGATATAGAGAGACATAGAAAGGAACTTCTCTGCGGATCCACTCACTGAGGCTATTCCTCGAACGCAATAGTTTCGCAAACGAGCTTTGTGAGACTGACTAGTAGAGGAGTTGGGTGTTCGGTATCACACGGGCTGTGAGTATGCGGCATCGCAATAATTGGCCTTGAGTGCAAGTGGGAGATTGTTGGAGTTAGTGCCCTCAGAGTCAATTATTGGATCACAGGCACGTGATTGCAATGATTGAGGGAGGACCTATCCCAGTACGACAGTCTTACTCGAGATGATAGTATGCTATCTGGTTTACCTTTATCATCGTGTACTGCTTTAGGTGACCTGACATGTCGCTATTACACGTTGATAGAGCCCCTAGGATTCTTGCTTGACTGCCGGCAGTATGATGGCGATCATATACGTGGGAGCTGGTAGTCTATAAGCACATCCTTAAAAGGTCCCTAGTCGTAGGAGTTTCGAGACAGGGCATCGATACTCCATTAGTAGACTAGTGTATACAGTCGAGACCCCGACGAGGGGCGGTGGCCGGTCTCACAAGCCACTGGTGTCAGTTGGTTCACCTAAGATGTATACAGGTGCTCATTGGGTTATGAGTACACCGGACAGGACTCGCCGGGAACCTGCTAGTTGGTCTTATACCAGATGTCAGATAGCAGTTCCCTGGTGACATGTGTACAGGTTAGTTCATCGACCTGAGATCGTCATTTGTCTCGTGTGAGTTCCCACTGTGCTTTGATTACTACCCTACCACGGCTCAAAGGAGTCGTGCAAACAGGTTTTATTTGGGTACAGTCCCGAGCCACATGGAGGCAGTGAGCGGATCTGCAGGGGTTCGTCTCTCCCGGTATTGGGGGTGAGGTCGCGCTGTGTCTAGGAGAGCCATTACGCAAAGCCCTCGGCCGAGGCAGGAGATTTACTGGTAGGTATTCCAGTAGTATCTCAGGGCGTTCTGGGCTACACTCCGACACGACTTGTACCGCTTTTGGGGGTCTGACTTTTACCAACCCCCTAGGCCCGCCATGCGATACTCATAGACGAACGGACCGGACTGTACGGATATTGTCACTGACAGGCTCAGTTGGGTGTCGGGGTGAGCTTCCTCATCGACGTCCCATTTGGTCAATAGCTGGTGGCCCGTCACGTATTGGCTTATACCTCTGACGTGCCAGTGGTTAAATCCACAGCCATGGTATTGACGAGTCTTTAGAGTCCACCACACTCAGTTACTCAAGTTTCGGGCGAAACGCTGTAGAGGCCGTATGGAGATATGGCAGGGTTCGATCAGATACGTGCGGTATTGCACGGATCGTGATCGGACAGTTTTTACTAGCCGGCTTTGGCTTAAGCCGGATTCTAGTATTTGATAGTGTAGTTTTGTCTCTTTGCATTTGTGTTCAGTGGGAATACAAATGCGGGCATGTATTTGCAGTAGTGGGGTTTTCCCGTATTTTATTACGGGACCAGTTTTCTGGAGTTACCAGTTTGCATTCCGTCCCGGCCGGTTTTCCTTTGTTCATTCCCGGCCGGACTTTTCCGATGGAGGGGGTTATTTGCAAGTTTGCAAATAACCTTTTGAGGAGGGGTTTCTTGCATATTGGTGGTATCATGATAGTTATTAATCATGAGATCCTTTCTTAGTCTTTTCCTTTGCTTTATGAAGATTAGAAGTGATGAGATAGGATTTGATCTTTGATTAGTGTTGTGATGATGAGGTTTGGATATGGTCACCTTTCTTTTGCTCCTACACTCACCTCCCTTTGCATTATGTTTCTTTCCTCCACCATTCTCATTCTCACTTTGATAAGATGATAAGTTTTCATGAGAGAAAAAGAAGAGAGAAAAAGAAAATGAGAGCTTCATCTTGAGAGTTTCTTCTTGATCTCATTTTCTTGCTAGAAAAATGCAAGCACCATTTTTCTATTCTTTGATTCCTCCATCATGGTAACTTCAAGAACCCTAAAGAGACAAGTTCACTACACTATTCTATAGCAAGCCTTGGACGCGTCGGCTAGCCAACTTCGCGCCCGAGTTGCCTCGGTCAAGAGGCGGGAGCCCGTAAAAGATTCTGGCTACGTGGTGCCCCTTTCCGACGAGCGAGGAGGTGACGGAGATTCCGCAAGAGATCGGAGTGGAGACGAAGACCGGAGGACACGGATCGCTTGGTATAACTTCTCACCCCATCTCTAGATTGCTAGCATTAGGTTAATGGTTTCGATCCGGGTTTTCTTTGTCCGCGGTAGCGCCGGTTTCCGAGTTAGGAAAAAAATTTTATTCCGCATTTTGGCCTCGAGTACGAGGCCGGGGCGCTGCCGTGGCGCAACATCTACAAGAGTTAGTATATGATACTCACTCACCATGGTTAGCCTTCTCACTTGATCATTATCCTCTCCTCTTTCTTTTGTTCATCTTCTTCATTTGTTCAAAAGAAAAGCTAGCTAGGGTTTGATCCAAAGTGAGAAAGCTTGTGAGAAAACAAATTCTAAAGAGAACCCACTTCCTATTTCTCTATCCTATACTAGACTAGCACTTTAGTATAGGGTGTTTGCTTCACTAATTCTCAAGTTAGTGAAGTAGAAGCTTGAGTCGGAATTCCCTTGACGTAGATCATCTTCGGCCTCGGAGACTTCAAGTAAGGTCGCACCTTTCGCCTCGTGAAGCCATGTAAGAGCCCGGGAGAACTATGATCGCAGCGAAGGGACTTCAACAAGGAGCAAATGAAGTGAAGGACCGATCTACAAAGGTTGTATTTCGCATACACTTAGTCGTAAAGTTGTTTACTTGCTATTTGATTCGCCTAATCTCTAGTACACGATCTTGGTTAGGGTTGTTCGGCACATAAAAATTTAATTATGGTATGGTCGATTCCTTGTAGTGCCTTGTTAGTGTGCCTAGTAACCTTACAGTGGTATCAGAGCCTAGCTAGAGCATTAGGCGAAGTGTTAACGAAGTTAAAACTCCGAACGAATCCGATACGTCAAAGTTAACCCCCTCTTTGTACTTTTTTTCAAAACTGTGTATTTTCAGTATTAAAAATTCCTAAAAAATTCAGCAGGGTTTTCTAAGAATTATGGTGAAAAACGACTTTCTGTTCCGTACAATCCACAGTGGAACCGCTGCCGTACCCTGCTTGGGCCCCGGTTCCGCGGCCGTACAGAGGAGATGTGCCATCAATTTTTCACTATAATTACTTTTTCTTTTATTTGTATTTTCTGGGTATTTTTAAATTAACTCAAGTGTTGAGTATTCTAGGGTTTATTTTGTAATCGTCGATTCGATAAGAAAATTTAATTTTGTTCTGTTATTCCGGATAATTTAGAAAGTATTAAAATGTTCGAACGGATATCATTAACTCAATTTTTCCCGGCACGAAAAACATTCAAGTGTTGAATTTTTCTCGGGTTTAAATCTTTCGGAAAAACGTGCATGTGACGCGATGGACCCTCTAGAAGACAACAAAGCTTAACTCGATTATGTGACCGTCTTGAACTGCCTTTTGAACCTTAGGGTTTGAGGCAGTACGGCGTGCCACATGTGAGGCGTTGGCTTGACCCTTCTACGGCTGGACCGTTGCTACTGTGACGTATTCTGGAATTTTTGAACTCCGCTCAAGTGTTGAGCTATTTTGGAAATCTCGGGTATTTGATTATTCGATCGGAAAGTTTAATACAGTCTATTTATCTGGAATGTGATACAATATGTGGAATTCATATAGTTAGGCATGAAATGCGAAGTATGTGATATTTCGGATTTACGATGTCTAAAGAGATTGTGGATTCCAAATGTTGTAGTTTTACAATTTCTTTTCTGTGACCGTAAGTGTAATATGTGATATCGCCGGTTTCGTTGCTATATGTCAACGACAATTAGGATGCGCATATTTACTTACGTTGATGACTTGTGATGTTATGTGTTGCTGGATATGTTATATTGGATCGTCGCGTTTTGAATAGCCGGGTTTTTTATGTGAGATGAGAGTTTTTATTTTCATTCGTGTAAAATAAAATGTATGTAATATTCTTTTATTGGGGCACTTCCGGGATGAGGTTGATGTCACCTTTTGTATATTATTTACTTTTCCGCACTAGGATAGACCCAAGGAGGAGAGCACAAGTAACCGGGTTCTGGAGTCCAATGGGAGACCAACTCGAGGAGTCGAGTCCGAGTCTCCTAACTCTAGAATTGGTAGGGTTGCTTGCCGCTCTCATAGGGGTCTAGGGGTGTGGGTTTGGCTATTCATCGCGACTGTGGAATCCGTGTTTTATAGAGGCTCAAAATAAAACACGGACGTCCTAGTATATCCAATGTTTCATATGTTTCTTCTGCTGCGATATCTGTGATGTGATCATTTGATTTGCTTTGATAAATACTGTATATAGTATATATGATATATTATATAGGCGTTACTTATGTTTTACACCCACGCTAGCCCTGCCCTGCTCTGCCGTTTGTTACCTAACCTAACGGTGCACGAGGGGACATCGAGGCGAATGTGGATGGTATAAGTGTATGTCGTATTTATCTGTGATGTTTAGGTGACTTAAATGATGGGACTTTATTAATGTGATTAATGAAAGAAAAGAAACCTAAAACATGTTGTAGAATCAAATTTTTTCAAAAAGGGTAGCTACAGTTTTTTTTTGCACAGTGATATATATGATATATCCCGCACCTTATTCCATGGGGAAAGAGCCGAGATCCCTTCATCGGGAGTGACCTCTTTAGCAAAAGAGGCAGATGCTACAACACTCGGTTTGCTTTTGATTGCTTTTGGAGTTTTGCTTTGCATAGCGATATATATGATATATCCCGCACCTTATTCGATGAGGAAAGAGCTGAGATCCTTTCACCGGGAGTGAGCTCTTTAGCAAAACTAATCAAAGCCTCAAAATCACTCCATTTCAAAATTCACACGATTCTACAACGATATCAAGTTCATTACGCAATAGGTTTTCAAAAAAAACTGTCGTAGCCCTCCGTCATTTCAGATAAGTCCTGCTTAGTATTCGTGCTACATTTGTTGACCTCCGTCAAGGCGTAGTGTGCGGTAGCTAACTAGTATTTATCTGCTTATGCATATGATGCAGATTGGATTAGGGTAGTCGTACGACCTTGTTGACCTCCGTCAAGGGTCGTGAGGGTGGATTTGATTCAATCAAGAAATGACGGGTTGAACTTGACTTGCACCCTGTGGTTTGTTGACCTCCGTCAAGGTCATGGAATGCTTGGGGCAAAATATTATCGGGAGTTTCAAGTGTTGAAATTTGCAATAAGATTGCATACCTTCTATGATATAGTTGGATCCCGATACCCACTGCGAGTAATTGTTACTCCGGGGAGAGTTTTACATAGGACAATTAGCTGATCAAGTAGGTGTCTAGAAAGGTGTCAACGGGGTTACGCCTCTGGGAAAACAAGGTTTACTTTAATTAGGTCCGTGCGAAACCACGGGGAACCTCCCTCAAAGTACCGACACTGGCCTGGCTGAAAGATCGGCGAAGTTATAAGGTGTAATTAATCCCGGATAGTCTTTCCTTTTAGGGTTTGAAGGAAGATTTGATAAAAACAGTGGGAGCCATCCTGATTAGATAAAATAATAACCAATCTGATCTTTCAAAAGCATACGCTAAAGTGTTTTCTTTTCTCTCTCCAGGTAGCGACCATATCATGCCTTAATCAAGATAATAATATGGATGTATTGACCGAACCCGCATGTTATACTGCGCTGGGGAACGTTGGTTCCGTTCTTTCTTATAAGAGTTATAGGACTGAACAGGATATAGGGGAATACCAGGATTCCCATGCCACCCGAATGAAAAAAGTACATGTTGATGCATTTTCTTCGGGTGTGTTCGTTACAAAGAACTGTTTCTCCATTTGCACTACGTCCTGGGTATTAGATACCGGGTCATGATCCCATATATGTAATCAGTTACATGGGCTTAGGAAAGGTAGAGAACTTGGAGAAGGTGATAAAGACATAAGAGTTGGAAATGGTGCAATTGTTGCAGCTTAAACCGTCGGGGAATATCACCTTGTATTGCCAACTGGTAATACATTGATTCTGAACGAATGCTATTACATGCCAAACCTTATATGCAACATTATATCAGTTTCTTTGTTGAGTAATGAGGGATATAATTTTGTATTACAGGATAATGTTATGAACATTTTCCTTAACCAAAAGTTGGTTGGATCAGGCACGTTGTGCAATGGCATTTATGTTCTAAATCAATCAACAGTTCTGAGCATAACAAACACGCACAAGTGGAAGAGTTCAGAAATGAACGAATCCTTCTTGTGGCATTGTAGACTGGGTCACATCAATGAGACATGACTAGCTAAGTTGCATAAGGATGGATATTTAAATCCATTTGAATTTTCATCTTATGACACTTGCCAGTCATGTCTCAAAGGCAAGATGACCAAAACTCCGTTTACGGGACACGGAGAAAGAGTTACCGAACTCTTGGAACTGATACATAGTGATGTATGCGGTCCCATGTCTACACATGCCAGGGATGGTTCTTCGTACTTCATTACATTCACTGACGATCTCTTTAGATTCGGATATGTGTTCCTGATGAAACACAAATCAGAAGCTTTTAAGAAATTTAGAGAATATAAACAAGAAGTCGAGAACCAAACCGGGAAAAGTATTAAAATCCTTCGATCTGATCGAGGAGGTGAATATTTGAGCAATGAATTCCTGAAGTTCCTAAAAGAGAATGGGATTCTCTCTCAGCTAACTCCTCCATATACACCACAGCACAACGGTGTATCGGAACGGAGGAACCGCAGCCTATTAGATATGGTGCGCTCTATGATGAGTGTAGCTGAGTTACCTATTTCCTTCTGGGGATATGAACTGGAGACAACAGCATACCTACTGAATAGGGTTCCTACCAAATCTGTGCCTACCATCCCATATGAGATATGGGCGGGGAAGAGACCATATCTTAATTTTATTAAGATATAGAGTTGTCGGGCCTATGTCAAAAGACAAAAACCGGACAAACTCGAGGCAAGGTCTGTTTTGTGTAAGTTTGTTGGATATCCTAAGCATTCGCGAGGGTATATCTTCTACCACAGTGAGGAACAAAAGGTGTTTGTTGCTCAACACGCCACCTTTTTAGAAAAGGAATTTCTTGCAAAAGAGATTAGTGGCTCTGAGGTAGAACTGGAAGAGGTTCCAGCTGTACAAACCACAACAGAAGATTTGGTGGAACCAGAGGATTCGGTAGTTCCCGATGAACCCCAGCCACTCCGCAGATCTAGTAGGGTTCCTCACCCATCTGAGAGATACTACGGTTTCCTCATGGATTATGGGAGCGAGGATTGCATCATGGTTGATGATGACCCAACTAGCTTCGAGCAGGCCATCACGAGTGGAGACTCAGTGAAATGGCTGGATGCAATGCGGTCCGAGATGGAATCCATGTACACCAACAAAGTATGGACTTTGGAAGATGCTCTTGAAGGGGTAAAATCCATTGGGAGCAAGTGGATCTTCAAGAAAATACTTGGTGTGGATGGGAAAGTGGAGACTTTCAAAGCTAGACTTGTTGCAAAGGGTTTTCGTCAAAGACCAGGTGTGGACTATGACGAAACCTTTTCTTCAGTGGCTATGCTTAAATCCATCCAAATCATGCTTGCCATCGCTGCATATCATGACTACGAAATCTGGCAAATGGATGTTAAGACCGCCTTTCTAAACGGTGATTTAGAAGAGTGCGTGTACATGACTCAGCCAGAGGGCTTCGTAGATAGTGGGAGCAGCGGGAAGGTGTGCAAGCTGCTTAAATCCATTTATGGATTAAAGCAAGCATCGTGGAGTTGGAACATCTACTTTGACGTCGTTATCAAAGAGTTTGATTTCGTCAAAAACGTAGATGAACCTTGTATCTACAAGAAGGTGGCAGAGAGTAAGGTTGTCTTCCTCGTATTGTACGTGGACGACATACTCTTGATAGGAAATGACATTCCTATGCTGCAATCGGTCAAGCTCTTCTTATCACAAAGATTCTCAATGAAAGATCTTGGTGATGCCTCCTGCATATTGGGAATTAGGATCTATAGAGATAGATCTAAAAGGATATTGGGATTGTCCCAATCCTGGTACATTGACACCATACTAAAGAGGTTTAGTATGGAAGAGTCCAAACTTGGGTTTTTACCCACGATCTCAGGGCTCACTCTCTCCAAAGAGATGTCTCCCAAGACTGATTTGGAGAGAGCTCGCATGCAAGGGATACCCTATGCTTCGGCTGTAGGCTCTATCATGTACGCGATACTATGTACCAGACCCGATGTAGCATACTCACTAAGTATAATGAGTAGGTATCAAGCTGATCCTGGAGAGAGTCACTGGACAGCTGTGAAGAGCATTCTCAAGTACTTGCGAAGGACTAAAGAGATGCTCTTGGTGTATGGTAACGGAGAACTCCAAGTGGAGTCCTTTACAGATTCGAGCTTCCAGAGTGATAAGGACGACTCTAAGTCGCAGTCAGGATTTTTCTTTACCCTTTAAGGAGTGGCGGTTAGCTGGAAGAGTTCCAAGCAAGAAAACATGGCAGACTCGACGATGGAGGCTGAATACATCGCTGCCAACGATGCTGCTAAAGAGGTTGTCTGGATCAAGAAGATCATTACTGAACTTGGACTGGTTCCATCCATTGAGCATCCAATACCTTTGTATTGTGATAACAATGGAGCGGTGGCTTTGGCCAAGGAACCCAGGTCCCATCAGCGATCCAGGCATATTCTGAGGCGGTATCACCTGATCCGGGAGATAGTTGATCGCTGGGAGATCAAGGTCAGGAGGGTTGACACGAAGATCAACCCTGAGGATCCACTCACGAAGGCCATTCCCCAGATACAGTTTGAGCGACTCTTCGGGATGCTTGGTATGCGATACTATAGCAGCTGGCACTAGTGCAAGTGGGAGATTGTTAGTTGTATGTATGCCCTAAAGGCCAGTATTGTACAGATGATGTATATTATATTGGATGCTTGGACATATATAGAGAGGACTTTCTTGCTCGATAAGATAGTATGCTATCTGGTTGCTCTTTATCATAACATGTGTACTTGTCTCTTTATACTGTCTTATTGTTACATGTTGGTAAATCCCTTAGGATGAGTACTTGACTACCTGGACTATGATGCGGATCATACTAGTGGGGACATGGTAGTCCATAAGTACATCCTTCAAGGTCCCTAGTCGTTGGTGTTTCGAGACGGGGCATTGATATACCAGAGTAGACTAGCGTATACGCTTCTCGACCCATAAGATGGGCGATGGATGATCCTATATCCATTGGTGTTTGACATCAGAGATGGTATACGGATGCTCAGTAGAGACTGGGTACACTGGACAGACTCGCTGAGAACTCCCAGATGGTATTATACCTCACGTAAGATGGCAGTTCTCCGGTGACACTTATGCAGGTTAGTCTGTAGACCCGAGATCGTCATAGAGTCTTGTGTGATTCCCACTGTGCTTTGATTTCCACCTTACCACATCCATGAGGCCATGCAAAACGGTGGTTTTTGGGTACAGTCCCGAGTCACTTGGAGGTAATGAGCGATAGGAGGGGTTTCGTCTCTCCCGGTATTAGGGGTTGATTTTGCGCAGAGCTCGATTAGCCATAACAGGAAAGTCCCTGGCCAGGGCTGATATAGAGATTTACTGGTAAGTTTTACCAGTAGTTTCTCGACCCGTTATGAGCCTCACATCGGCACGACTTATCGGTTATTGGGGTCTCACGTTTACCACCCCTAGACTTGATATGCGACATATCAGACGTGGAGACCGGACTGTACGGGAAGTGTTACCGGCAGGCTTTTACAGGAGTTGGAGCGGGCTTGCTTGCTGATCTTCTGATCGCTCAATACCCGGGTAGCCGTTACGTCAAGCTAGTACCGCTGACGGCTTGTGGGTGTGTGACGTGATCATCACCTACTGCCGGCGTATTGACGAGTCTTTAGAGTCTTACATAGAGGTTTTACTGGCTCAAGCAAAACGAAATAGGGGCCCATATGTGATATGTGCGGGACCGAGAATAATGCATGTATATGATACCGTATTCTATTCTCGCGACTTTTTGTATCAGTCGGTTATATATGATATAGCCGGGTTATCGAATCAAGTGTTGATTCGATAAGTCGATACATTAGATGTTAGTCGGTTATATGTGATATGACCGGATTATTAAGTCAAGTGTTGATTTAATAATTTATTGTATAATTGTATATTTGATATACTAGTTTACATTAACTAACACATGTTCACTTAGGGTTTTTTCTCACATGTACACATCTTTACTATATATATGATATATATTAAAATGTGCTATATTTTTGTATCATGGTTGATGATACATCATCCATGGGTGTATGAGACTTACACTATGCTAATTTTTAGTTTGTGTTTTTAATATTTAAAGTAATTACAAAATCAAGTGGAGGATTAGAAAATGCATGAATCTTGTGGAAGCTTGTGGATGCATTGACTAATTAAACTTGAGTTTGTTTTTACTGTGGATATTTATTAACCCAACCATAACAATTAGCCTAGGGTTAAGTCTCTACAAGAGTTAGTATTTGATACTCACTCACCATGGTTAGCCTTCTCACTTGATCATTATCCTCACCTCTTTCTTTTTTTCATCTTCTTCATTTGTTCAAAAGAAAAGCTAGATAGGGTTTGATCCAAAGTGAGAAAGCTTATGAGAAAAAAAATTCTAAAGAGAACCCACTTCCTATTTCTCCATCCTCTACTAGACTAGCACTTTAGTATAGGGTGTTTGCTTCACTAATTCTCAAGTTAGTGAAGTAGAAGCTTGAGTCGGAATTCCCTCAACGTAGAACATCTTCGGGCTCGGAGACTTCATGCAAGGTCGCACCTTTTGCCTCGTGAAGCCATGCAAGAGCCCGGGAGAACCATGGTCGCAGAGAAAGGACTTCAACAAGGAGCAAATGAAGTGAAGGACCGATCTACAAAGGTTGTATTTCGCATACACTTAGTCGTAAAGTTGTTTACTTGCTATATGAATCGCCTAATCTCTAGTACACGATCTAGCTTAGGGTTGTTCGGCACATAAAAATTTAATTTTGGCATGGTCGATGCCTTGTAGAGCCTTGTTATTGTGCCTAGTAACCCTACAAGGATTGCATCATGGAGGATGATTATCCAACTAGCTTCGAGCAGGCCATCACGAGTGGAGACTCAGTGAAATGGCTCGATGCAATGCGGTCCGAGATGGAATCCATGTACACCAACAAAGTATAGACTTTAGAAGATGCTATTGAAGGGATAAAACCCATTGGGAGCAAGAGGATCTTCAAGACAAAACTTGGTGTAGATGGGAAAGTGGAGACTTTCAAAGCTAGACTTGTTGCAAAGGGTTTTCGTCAACGACAAGGTATGGATTATGACGAAACCTTTTCTCCAGTGGGTATGCTTAAATCCATCCGGATCATGCTTGCCATCGCTGCATATCAGGACTACGAAATCTGGCAAATGGATGTTAAGACCGCATTTCTAAATGGTGATTTAGAAGAGAGGTGTACATGACTCAGCCAGAAGGCTTCGTAGCTAGTGGGAGCAGCGGGAAGGTGTGCAAGCTGCTTAAATCCATTTATGGATTAAAGCAAGCATCATGGAGTTGGAACATCTGCTTTGATGTTGTTATCAAAGAGTTTGATTTCGTCAAAAATGTAGATGAACCTTGTATATACAAGAAGGTGGAAGAGAGTAAGGTTGTCTTCCTTGTATTGTACGTGGACGACATACTCTTGATAGGAAATGACATTCCTATGCAGCAATCGGTCAAGCTCTTCTTATCACAACGATTCTCAATGAAAGATTTAGGAGAGGCCTCCTACATCTTGGGGATTAAGATCTATAGAGATAGATCTTAACGGATATTGGGATTGTCCCAATTCAGGTACATTGACACCATACTAAAGAGGTTTAGTATGGAAGAATCCAAGCGTGGGATTTTACCCACGATCTCTGGACTCACTCTCTCCAAAGAGATGTCTTCCAAGACTGATTTGGAGAGAGCTCGCATGCAAGGTATACCCTATGCTTCGGCAGTAGGCTCTATCATGTATGCGATGCGATGTACCAGACCCGATGTAGTATACTCACTAAGTGTAGTGAGTAGGTATCAAGCAGATCCTGGAGAGAGTCACTGGACAGCTGTGAAGAGCATTCTCAAGTACTTACGAAGGACTAAAGAGATGCTCTTGGTGTATGGTAAAGGAGAACTCCAAGTGGAGTCCTTTACCGATTTGAGCTTCCAGAGTGATAAGGACGACTCTAAGTCGCACTCGGGATTTGTCTTTACCCTCAATGGAGGGGCGGTATGCTGGAAGAGTTCCATACAGGAAACCGTGGCAGGCTCGACGATGGAGGCTGAATACATCGCTGCCAACGATGCTGCCAAAGAGGCTGTCTGGATCAAGAAGTTCATAACTGAACTTGGAGTGGTTCCATCCATTGAGTATCCAATACCTTTTTATTGTGATAACAATGGAGCGGTGGCTTTGGCCAAGGAACCCAGGTCCCATCAGCGATCCAGGCATATTCTGAGGCGGTATCACCTGATCCGGGAGATAGTTGATCGCCGAGAGATCGAGGTCAGGATGGTTGACACGAAGAACAACACAGCGGATCAACTCATGAAGGCCATTCCCCAGATACAGTTCGAGAGATTCTTCGGGATGCTTGGTATGAGATACTACAGCAGCTGGCCCTAGTGCAAGTGGGAGATTGTTAGTTATATGTATGCCCTAAAGGCCAGTATTGTACATATGATGTATATTATATTGGATGCTTGGACATATATAGAGAGGACTTTCTTGCTCGATATGATAGTATGCTATCTAGTTGCTCTTTATCTTAACATGTATAATTGTCTCTCGATACTGTCTTATGGTTACATGTTGGTAAGGCCCTTAGGATATGTACTTGACTATCAGGAATATGATGCAGATCATACTAGTGGGGCCAAGGTAGTCCATAAGTTCATCCTTTAATGTTCCTAGTCGTGGGTGTATCGAGACGGGGCATCGATATACCAGTGTAGACTAGCATATACGCTTCTCGACCTATGAGATGGGCGATGGATGATCCCATATCCATTGGTGTTTGACATCAGAGATGGTATACGGGTGCTCAGTGGAGACTAGGTACACTGGACGGACTCGCCGAGAACTCCGAGATGGTATTATACCTCACGTCAGATGGCAGTTCTCTGGTGACACTTGTACATGTTAGTCTGTAGACACGAGATCGTTATAGAGTCTTGTGTGATTCTCACTGTGCTTTGATTTCCACCTTACCATGTCTAAGAGGGCATGCAAAATGGTAGTTTTTGGGTACAGTCCGGAGTTACATGGAGGCAATGAGCGATAGGAGGGGTTTCGTTTCTCCCGGTATTGGGAGTTGATGTTGTGCTATGCTCGATTGGCCATAACAGGGAAGTCCCTGGCCAGGGCTGATTTAGAGATTTACTGGTAAGTGTTACCAGTAGTTTCTCGACCCGTTATGAGCCTCACATCGACGTGATTTATCGGTTATTGGTGGTCTGACGTTTACCACCCCTAGACTTGATATGCGATATATCAGACGAGGAGACCGGACTGTACGACAAGTGTTACCGTCTGGCTTTTGCAGGAGTTGGAGCAGTCTTGCTTGCTGATCTTCTGATTGCTCAATACCCGGGTAGCCGTTACGTCCAGCTAGTACCACTGACGGCCTGTGGGTGCTTGATGTGATCATCACCTACTGCCGGCGTATTGACGAGTCTTTAGAGTCCTACATAGAGGTCTTTACTTGCTCAAGAAAAACGAAATAGGAGCACATATGTGATTTGTGCGGGACTGATAATAATGCATGTATGTGATACCATATTATATTCTCGCGACTTTTGTATCGGTCGGTTATTTGCGATATAGCCGGGTTATCGAATCATGTGTAGATTCGATAAGTCAATACATTGGATGTTAGTCGGTTGTATGTGATATAATCGGATTATTAAATCAAGTGTTGATTTGATAATTTAGTGTATAATTGTATATTAGATATACTAATTTACATTAACTAACATTTGCTCACTTAAGCATTTTTTTTCTCACATGTGCACACTTAATATATATGTGATATATATTAATTTGTGTTTTGTTTTTGTATAATGGTTGTTGATACAACATACATGGGTGTATGAGACATATACCATGTTAATTATGATGTTAGGTTTAATATTTAATGTAATTACAAAATTAGTGGATTATTGGAAAAGTGCATGAAGCTTGTGGATGCATTGACTAAGTCCATTGGTTTTGTTTTACCTAAGATATTTAGTAACATAACCATCACAATTAGCCATGGTTATGTCTCTACATGAGTTAGTATATGGTACACACTCACCCATGCTTAACTCTCTTACTTGATCATTATCTCATTCTCTTCTTCTTTCTTCATCTTCTTCCTCAAAAAGAAAAGGGATTCTAGGGTTTGAAAAAGTAAGAAAGTATTGTGAGAATAATAATTCTAAAGTGTGACCACTTCCTATTTCATCATCCTCTACTAAATTAGCACTTTAGTATAGGGTGTTAGCTTCACTAATCCTTTAGTTCGTGAAGTAGAAGCTTGAGCTAGTATTCCCTCAACGTAGATCATTTTCGGTCTCGAAGACTTCAAGCAAGATCGCTCTTTTCCCCACGTGAAGCCATGGAAGGGTCCGGAAGTTCAACGATCGCAGCGAAGGGACTACTACAAGGAGCTTATGAAGTGAAGGACCGATCTACAAAGGTTGTATTTCTAGTTCACTTAGTTGTAAATGGTTTACCGTAGTTTCCGTATTATATTTTAGTTAACGATTCTAGTTTAGAGTTCCTTGAAACAGCAAAATTTTGAAAATGGCATGGACGATGCCTCCCGAAACTTTGCTGCTGTCGATAGGAACCCTACACCTTGTATATACAAAAGGGTTGTAGAGAGCATAGTGGTCATTCTCGTAATGTACGTGGATGACATACTCTTGATAGGAAAGGAGTTTCCTATGCTACACTCGGTCAATCTCCTCTTATCACGAGAATTCTCCATATAGGATCAAGGTTACCTCCTAAATCCTGGGTTTTGGATATATGATATAGATCTAAGTGGATATTAGGATTCTCACAAGGTGTAGTGAGATGGTGTCAATAGATCCTGGGGAGAATCACTGGATAGCTTTCAGGGTGGTAAGGTCGACTGAATATCAGTCACAGGCATTGTCTTTACCCTCAGTGGAGAAACGGTATGTTGGAAGAGTTCCAAGCTAGTTACTGTGGAAAAATAGATGATAAAGGCTGGATACATCGCTACCAAGGATGCTACCAAAGATGCAGTCTTGGTGTATATTAGTTCATGAGATGAACTTTGTTCCTACCATAGTGTGACAATGGAGTTGTGGCTTATGCCTAGGAACCCCCGTCCCATCAGTGACCCAGACATATTCTAAGGCAGTATCACCTGATCATGGAGATGGTTGATCTCCAGGGAGATCGAGGTTAGGAGAGTATACACAGAGGACAACACGGCGGATCAACTCACAAAGGCCTTTTCCCAAGAGAGACTTTTTTGAGATGGTTGAGTATGGGATACTGCAACCACTGCTATTTGATGGCCCTAGTGCAAGTGTGAGATTGTTAGTTATATGTATGCCCTAGAGGCCATTATTATACATATGATGTATATTATACACTAGTAAAATAGGGGGTTGCCCCTACGGATATTGGAATCCGTAAGGGCAGATTTAACTTGGCCCTACGGATTAATCCGTAGGGCTAAAAGGTTGCGCCTACGGGCCCAGACATCCAAGAATAAAAATATTAATTCTTAATTTGGTGTTTGCCCCTACGGAGCCGCAAACAAAGAACCTACGGGTATATCCGTAGGGGCAACTAAATATCAAATTACTAAAGCTCAGATCGATCGCCTACGCTCACAATTTCTTTCTCTCTCGATCTCGATCGTGCGCGAAAACAACTCCTCGTCGCCACCGTCGTCCTCCTCGTCGTCACCGTCGTCGTCCTCGTCGCCACCGCCGTTCTCGTCGCCACCGCCGTTCAGGTCGTCGCCAGCGCCGTTCGGGTCGTCGCCACCGCCGGTCAGGTGAGTAAATCTTGAGGTAAATTAAAGAATTTTTTGATTAACATACGTGCTGGGTCTGGGGTCGGGGGGTTGCGCGCGCGCGAGTTGAGGTTCGGCAGGGGTCGCGGTCGGGGTCGGGGTCGGGGTCGGGGTCGGGGTTAGGGTTAGGGTTGGGGTTCGCTGCTGCTGGGGCTGGGGCTGGGGTTAGGGTTTGCCTTAGGGTTGGTGTTAGGGTTTAGCTGGCCGTGCTGGGGTTAGGGTTAGGGTTAGGTTGGGGCTGGGCTGGGCTGGGCTGGGGCTGGGGGCTGGGGGCTAAGGGCTGGGGCTGGGGCTGGGCTGGGCTGGGGCTGGGGGCTGCCACTGGGGCTGAGTGGGGCTGGGGCTACGGTTAGGTTGGGGTTAGGGTTAGGTGGATTGATGACAACAAAATACATTGATGGATCGATGAATTTAGTGATGTTGTGTGTCCCGCCAACATAGGAAATTCAAACGTATACTCCATTTTCTCATCTTAAAACTAGCAACCAAAATGTGACTAAAAAATCTTTCTAAATATATTTGAAACACATTTATTAGTTGGGTTGAATATTTGTGATTCCATTATATTATATTGTAAGATGCAGAAATTGTATCCTAAAACTACTTGATCCAATCATCCAACAAATACATTCATAAGATACTTATTAATTTTCCTGTATCTTGTATTGAATCGTAAGATTGATTTGCATGTCGTAAGATATTTGACAACACTAGGATGACTTTCATAAAACAGAAAGTAAATTGGTGTAGGGAGAAAGCTGCTTGATGGGTGGTGACTGGGTCCATTCTTTCTTCATAATCCCCTTCAACTCTATGCCTTTCAATTATTGTGGGAAAATTAGATATTACTTGAGTGATCATGATATCATTTTTTTTGAATATTTCTTCCGAGAATTTATGCATGGTCTTGACATTGAACTTTATCATACTCCTTAATATTACTTTAGTGATTGATAATATTCAATAAGCTTATGTTGTTGACCCAAATTAAATAAGGGGGTTAGTCAATTGGAATTGGTGTTTGGAACTTTGAAGTATATCTTTAATGGGATAGGTTTATTTGGTGTCAGTCAAATAAAATGAGAAGTATAACCTTTTATTGTTAGTTATGAATGAATCTAATATTGGAAGTTGATGGTTTCAGTTAGAACTTTTTTGGTATATGATAGATTTCCGCCTACCAAAATCGTTCCATCCAAAAAGTGAATACAGTGGAACTTCTGTTCTCCTTGCCCATCCACTTTTTCTCTCTGGAAATTTGTAGTCTATATAACTATCTAAAATGTATTTGCTAATACAATTATTTTAACCTGACATACTAAAATATTATTATATTGTTTATGTTATCAATAAGTTATTAGTAGTATTCTCTTGATTGGTAAAAGGGGCATGGGCGTTCCCTCTATACATTCTTAATGGGATAGAAGCCTACCCCCACAGCCGGAACACACACATACAACAAGAATACACAACAAACGCATAATTAGAGAGCGATTCGAGATGTTCGGGTTAAAACCAATATATGATACTCGATGATAATATGAAACCTTCATATCCCTATCGAAACTCATATATGAAACTAAAAGCGCCACTTAGTCCCCGTCTATCGGTTAACATACGTGCGATGCTCGTCGTGACCTAGAACTATACGAAGGTTGTTAAATATCGGACAGTATAGCTCGATACTAACAACCGACGTATAGTCTACGCGACGAGAAAATTCAATCGTATGGTAACCCATAGATTTGTCCCGTGTGGACAAGTTAAGAATGTATAAAGCAAACGCCTTCATTCACTTGTGTTTTCATCCGTTTCGAGATATTTCGTCGGTACCTTTCCGCTGGTTCTCCGTGTATAAAGATATATTAGATGTTCATTTCAACGTTGTTTCACAGCTTTGAAATGATTATCTATTCTATTACAGTGTACTCGGAGAACAGCGGGGAGGTGCTGCCAAAATTTACTCGAAACGGTTGAAAGCACAAGTGATGGGCGTTCGCTCTATACATTCTTAATGGGATAGAAGCCTACCCCCGACAGCCGGAACACACACATACAAATGCATAACTAGAGAGCGATTCGAGATGTTCGGGTTAAAACCAATATATGATACTCGATGATAATATGAAACCTTCATATCCCCATCGAAACTCATATATGAAACTAAAAGCGCCACTTAGTCCCCGTCTATCGGTTAACATACGTGCGATGCTCGTCGTGACCTAGAACTATACGAAGGTTGTTAAATATCGGACAGTATAGCTCGATACTAACAACCGTCGTATAGTCTACGCGATGAGAAAATTCAATCGTATGGTAACCCATAGATTTGTCCCGTGTGGACAAGTTAAGAATGTATAAAGCAAATGCCTTCATTCACTTGTGTTTTCATCCGTTTCGAGATATATCGTCGGTACCTTTCCGCTGGTTCTCCGTGTACAAAGATAGCTTAGATGTTCATTTCAACGTTGTTTCACAGCTTTGAAATGATTATCTATTCTATTACAGTACACTCGGAGAACAGCGGGGAGGTGCTGCCGAAATTTACTCGAAACGGTTGAAAGCACAAGTGATGGGCGTTCGCTCTATACATTCTTAATGGGATAAAAGCCTACCCCCGATAGCCGGAACACACACATACAAATGCATAACTAGAGAGCGATTCGAGATGTTCGGGTTAAAACCAATATATGATAATATGAAACCTTCATATTCCCATCGATACTCATATATGAAACTAAAAGCGCCACTTAGTCCCCGTCTATCGGTTAACATACGTGCGATAATTTATTCTTTTCAACGACAAACGCACACACAAAGCATATACACGGATTTTCTCCTTTGTCAGTAACTATCCCGTTCTTATATTTCTCAATATAGTCGGCATAACTTACAATTTATATGTTATTCAGTCTAACATGGCCCATGAGTACGTCAGAGTTAAGGACTGGATGTATATGGATTGGAAACAACGTATGCAACCTAAGTTTGTCGCAGGAGTTGCTGCTTTCCTTGAATTTGCACGCACACATAATAAGATCATAATAGAGAAGATTCTCTGTCCGTGCGATAGATGTGGCAATAAGTACTGGCAGAAGTTAGAATTGGCAGAGCTTCATATTGTAAAACATGGGTTTAGTAGACTTTATTCAACTTGGAAATATCACGGGGAAGGAGAAGAATGCAGTACTGCGGTAGAAGAAGAAGGAGAACACGATAATGCGGCAGGAGAAGAAGAAGAATTCAGTAATACGGCAGGAGACGGAAATTTATTTCCATCAGAAGAAATGGAGGATATGGTAGAGGCTGCCCTAGGTGAATCTATTCGTACCGAAGATGACATTCCTTCCGGTCAGGGACCGCGTGCGGATAAATATGAAAATTTCATGAATGATGCTAGGAAACCAATTTATGAGAATGCGAAGTATTCCACCCTCTCATGGTTCGTCCAACTTTTCCAGATTAAGTGCCTAAATGGATGGAGCAACAAGTCATTCACAATGCTTCTTTCGTTCTTGAAAGATTCTATGCCTCCGGGAAATAATGTGCCCGAAAGCTGGTATGAAGCCCAGAAGATGATGTCTGATTTGGGTCTAAAGTGCGAGAAGATTCAAGCATGTCCTAAAAATTGCGTGTTGTACCGGAAAGAGAATTCAGATTTGAAAGAGTGTCCAACATGCGGAGAGGTCAGGTATAAGCCGAAAGATTCTGATAAGAAGCCTGATATACCTGTGAAGATAGCACGATACTTTCCCATAACACAGAGGCTACAGAGGTTATTCAGGTGCAAGAAAACAGCCGAGGCAAAGATTTGGCATCACCGTGCTCCTCCAAGCGAAAATGGAAAAATGAGCCATCCAAGAGATTCACCGGCATGGAAGGATTTCGATAGGAGGCACGCAATATTCAGTAGCGATCCTCGCAATGTCCGGCTCAGACTGGCTACCGATGGCTTCTGCCCATTCAACTATATGGCTGGAAGTCACAGTACATGGCCCGTTGTAATGATAATTTATAATCTGTCGCCTTGGTTGGCTATGGACCAATCATACTTTATGATGCCTCTTCTTATCAACGGACCAAACTCACCGGGGAACAATATCGACGTCTATCTCCGACCTCTGATCGAGGAGCTGAAAACTTTGTTCATTGATGGTGTAGAGACATATGATTCAAACACAAATACAACCTTCATACTGCGTGCGGCTTTAATGTGGACAATTAATGACTTTCCTGCGTATGGAATGCTATCAGGTTAGTCCGTACATGGTCACAAAGCATGTTCTCATTGCCATGAACACACAACATCAAAATTTTTGAATTTTAGCAGGAAGGTTTGTTATTGCGGCCATCGACGTTTTCTGCCTCCAGACCACCCCTATAGGTTAGACATGGTTCACTTTGATGGTCATCAGGAGCTTCTTGGGCCTCCATCCCCATTGTCCGGAGAGGACGTGACTGCTAAATAGGATGGTTACAATAATGTGACCTTCGGGATGGATCCGACGAAACAGGTCAAACCACAATATTGGAACAAGTTAAGCATTTTCTTCGAGCTTCCGTACTGGTCTACAAATTCAGTGCGTCATTGTCTGGACGTCATGCATATAGAGAAGGGAGTATCAGAGCACATACTTAACTTGCTTCTGTGTAAAGACGGGAAATCGAAAGACAACATGAATGCCCGGATGGATCTACAAGAGTGGGGAATAAGAAGTGAACTGCACCCTAAACCGGTAGCGGGTAAACCGGGCAAGTTTGTACTTCCTAATGCCGCTTATCATATGTCACAACCGGAGAAGAAAAGATTCCTGCAGGTGTTGCATGATTTGAAAGTCCCCACAGGTTTCTCAGGATCATTCAGCAAGAAAATAAAAATTGTGAAGGGCAAGATCGATGGGCTGAAAAGTCATGATCACCATGTTATCGTGGAGCACCTTCTTCCATTAGCCCTCAGGACTTCTCTCCCCGACTCGGTTGGTCTAGTAATCAACGACCTATGTTGTTTTTTTAGAAAGTTGTGTGCTAAAACACTGGAGGTTGCGACGCTGGATAAACTAGAAAATTCTACTGCGTTGAAACTTTGCAAGTTTGAGCGTATTTTCCCACCGTCATTCTTCGATATCATAATACACTTGACGGTTCATCTTGCAACTGAGGCGAAGTTAGCCGGACCGGTACAATATCGATGGATGTATCTCGTCGAGAGGTACGTGTAATTTTTCGTTTCGCGCAATTTATAAATTTATTGTTGTCCTGTATGCCCGTGTTTATTTATTCAACATATTCTCATTAGGTACCTTTACACTCTTAAGAAGTATATACGCAATAAAAATCGACCAGAGGGTTCTATCATGCAAGGTTATCTTCTTGATGAAGCAACCACATTTTGTTCCCGCTATCTGGACGAGAACATTGAGACAAGGCTTAACCGACCACGAAGAATTCAAGACGGGCCATATGGTAAAGCCGAGTATAAGAGGGTAGACACTATGTTTATGAACAAGATATACCGGTTTATCTTGCTTAATTGCGCATGTCTTGAACAAATTAGAGAGTAAGTTCTTTTGGATTAATTGTTATATCTGTGTTTGTGTGTGTATGAAATGACATAATATTAATGTCACAATTATTTGTCGAAAACAGAACTCATTTTAATGAGGTACGTGAGGGGCATCCTGATTGGAACGAAGAACATTTGGAAAAATACCATCAGGATAATTTTTGTGATTGGGTCACAGAGCATGTAAGTTATTCGAATTACATTTTATTTCTATCAGTTTTAATCTAAACTTGTATCGTTATGTATTTATCGTAAAATTTGTTTTGTTAGATCCACGATCCGAACTTGTCTGCATCATTTGAGAGTGATTCAAGATGTTTAGCTCAATTTCCTAGTATGGAGGTTGCATATTACAAAGGATTTGGTGTCCTTGGATACAAATTCGAAGTTAAGGACATAGAAACTTCTAGAACCACTCATAATAGTGGGATTGCGACGGTAGGATCGGACGGTGTGATTTACTATGGGTACTTAAATTGTATACTCGGCATCCACTATCCCGGACGATCAGAACCCTTTTATATATTCCAGTGTACTTGGTACGATCCGCGAACCGATACAGACAGGTGGAGAAGCAGTCTTGGGACTTGGAAAGATGAATATGGATTGACCAGTGTGAACACACTTCGATTTTACGGTCAGGACGATCCGTTTATCTTTCCGAACCAAGCGTTCCAAGTATACTACTCACAGTGTTTGAAGCATCCGGGGTGGAGTGTTGTATGCCGATGGAAACCTAGAAATGTCTACGATGTCCCAGAATACGAGGACAGCGATGAGAACGAAGAAGAGAGAAGGCTTAAAGTGCTCCGACCGTCTGTTTCGAAGGACGGGTTGTCTTCGACCGATCATGAAGTTACGTGGGTTAGAAATGACATCGACGATGAAATCCAAGTAGATATGTATGATGCGCCCACGAAACGAAAAAAGTTATCAGTAATGTTATATTATTACTTCACATTTTACGCTCTAGATCATATATAGTCAATACTTTTAATGATTGTCTAATGCGTCCACGAACCGTTTATCTAGATTTGATGACGATGTCGGGAGCAGCGAGGGGCGGCAGGAGCTCCAGCCGCGGCAGAGGCAGAGGCAGAGGCAGAGCGGTTCTGCCGCCCGGAGAGCTCCGTAGGGAGCTTCAGAGGGCCGGTCTTGCACCCAGATCGGAGACCCCTTCTGATGCCTCCTTCCATGTGGATTTTGCCACACCTCCAGGTATACTGCACGCATATCCATTTTGAATGTAATATTACAGATATTCATGCATGTTTATGTCAAAATTACTTATATTGTCAATGTTTGTTTGTCTAGTTGTTGGTGATGCGTCCACATCTGGGACAGAGGCCACCCCCGCTCCTCCAGGTATGTTTATATATCATATAGTGTATGTATATTGATTTAGAATGCTATATCATAAATACACACATTCCTTTTGCTCTTACTTAGCAATTTTTATTATTGTCTAGCTGTAGGTGGTGACACCACCGCACCTGCGGGTATGTTTATATATCCTATAGTGCATGCATATTGATTTAGAACGTTATATTATTGATCTACACATTCTTTTTGCAATTACTTATATAATCTATTTTTAATTGTCTAATTATAGGTGGTGCATCCACACCTTCCACAGGGGCCACTCCTGCCGCTTCCATACCCTCCGCATCGTCTGCAGGTTAGTATGAATAAATTTAAAATATTTATTCATTTTACATATGCTCTATAGAATAAATATGAACTTCATGGAAATTTAGCGTCGATGTTTATTTTATAGTTGGAGGGGATGCGTCCGGGTCCGGGACCCCGGTTGTTCCTCACTGGAGGAACTATCGTCCCGCTCGTGCTGCTGCTCGGGCCCAGGCTCATGCGCTAGTCACCGGAGGTATATATCACACTTGAATTTTTGTTTAACCTTGATTTCTTAATACAACTTTGTCTTATTATTGATTGTCTTGATATTTCGTGCAGACGCAGGGCCTCTCCATCCCCAGAGGGGGACTCGAGGCCCGAATCAGTCCCATAGGCTGAGGCCTGATAGAGCTAGGGGGGAGGCAGCATTCCCCCTAATTTTACCCTTGACTATCGCTATACCGGTCCTCATGCCGAGAGGTTCGGCCGGTATTTGGGGGACGAGAGCCGGATCGTGAAGAACTATCCACTTCACGTTGAGTGGGGCGAGCAGCACCGGCGCTCATTCGCCCTCTTCTTTGATCAGGCTCGGGTATGTATTAATATATATTTTCATTTGATCTATCCAATATATTTATTATTAACACTTGCAATCTAATAACAATGTTTTTTTTTGTATTTTCAGTTGGATTACGATTTTCAGCCTGTAGCCGACCCTGATCACCCGGGGAGGGTGCTCGACCTTCATGCTCTGTACAATGGCCTGATGAAGAACATGCAGGCCAAGGTCCGATACAACAGGAATGAGCTGAAGGCCGACTGCTACTCCCTGTGGATAGCGACCCCCGAGGCAGAGAGAGCGGCCTTCCTATCTACTCCGGCGTTTGCGAGAGTCGACGTAGAGACATGGCCTCTATTGTGCGCTTATTTCGACTCCGAACGCAAACAGGTATGTATTTTAAATTTAATTCATTATTTATGATATAATTTATTTCTTTGTGTTTCTTAATTAGAAAACTAAATGTTAATGCGTTGTGCAGAAACAGGCCGCTCAGAATATGGAGAACAGGAAGTCGGCGAAGAGGGGTCGCCCCACTTACACAGGTGGCTCGAGGAACATTACTCGAGCCATGGAGTTATCGGTAAATTAAGAGTTATTCTCTAATATTCTGCAATATTAAGAGTTATTCTCTAATATTTCTAATAATAAAAGTTACTTTCTAATATTGCAGACATCTCGGACCGTGGCGTCAGGTGGTACACCGAGCGTGCTGTCCGCATATCTTGCCGTCCACGGCACCTCGACAGATCCCGCCACGTGCGAGCTTCGATATCCCGACGTCGCTACCCTGGAGTACTGCGTAAGTGTTAATATTTTTTCTACCCAAATTTGAAATTTTAGTATTGGAAGGTTCAAGTTTAAATTTTATACTTATACTTTACTGCTTAATGTGGGTGTAGGAGCGGGTGGTTGAGCAAGCCCAGGCCTCGGGGATCGATTTTACCGGACAGAACGATCCGAGGCTGCTGACCCCAGTTCTGGACGCCGCACATGGAGGGCACCACGGAGGTTGGGAGAGAGGCCGGGGATTGGGCCCTAGCAGGGCCCATATGAGGTTGGACTCCACCCCGGCGGTTACTTCCTCCGTCTCCAGTGACCGGCATGTCCATCAGGAACTGGATAGCTTGAGGGCCACCGTTCAGGAGTTGAAGGAGATGCTGGTATGTATACTACTTTATAGTAAAATATCATTTCATATTATATACATATCAACATATCCATAATTAGTACGTAGCTTGAGCTTATTTGGTTTTAGACTTAAGTTTGATTAATCATACATACATATGTAATTAAAATAAACAACGCTTTTCCAAACTAGATATCCAAACAGGGTTTCGAAATAACTTAATAATGATACGAATTCGAATAATACACAGTTCTTACACGCTTCTTACACACGTTATGTCCAGACGCGACAGGGTAGATCGGCCGAGCCTCCATATGCATCTCCTTCGGCTGCAGCTCCGCAAGCCACTACATCGGCTGCGGTTCCGCAGACAGCTCCTGTAGCTCCACCGCCCACTCAGACTCCCGCAGCCGCGGCTCCGCAAGCGACTACCTCGACGGCGGCTGCACAGACCACATCGCCAGCTCCACATGCCGCTCAGACTACCGATCGCGACGCATTGCAGAGTGTATTGACCGAGGAGCAGACGCGCGTTATTCTAACGTTATTCAGAGGTGGAGCTGGACCGAACTAGGGTAGCTTTTTGGTTCTTATTTTTTGAAACATGTATTTATTTATATCACATTGTACTATATTTTGAAACGATATTGATATTGGTTTGTATTTATATCATATTCAGTTTTTGGGTTTCTTTTGTATATTATATATATGTGTGAGATGTGATTATGAATACTGCAATATATGATTTGATTGATGTATATAGTATTGTGCATAGGGCGGGAAAAAATCTAGCAGCCCATTTTTTAAAAAAAAAATACAGACAATATGTACCTACGGATTAAGCCGTAGGTATATATGTTGCCCCTACGGACATATCCGTAGGGGCAAACTATCAGGAAACCTGATATTTTCCCCCCTGATCTCAGTGCAGGGTGTTGGGAGTGCCCCTACGGATATGTCCGTAGGGGCCACTGTCTATCCCCTACGGAGTTATCCGTAGGGGCCAAATATCAGGTTTCCTGATATTTTGCCCCTGCGGCATATTACCTACGGATATATCCGTAGGGGTATAATAAGGACCTACGGGTATATCCGTAGGTACATACAATATATTCAAAAAAACATAAAAAATATATGATTTGATTGCCCCTACGGAGTAATCCGTAGGGGCAACAACACCTACAGATATACTAGTAGGGGCAATATTTTGCCCGTAGGGGCAAGTTCAGGGCCTCAACTTGCACCTGCGGCCTTTGCACCTACGGGGTATTTTTTGGCCCCTACGCATATGTCCGTAGGGGCAACCCTTATTTGTAGTAGTGATAGTGGATGCTTGGACATACATAGGGAGGAATTTCTTGCTCGACATGATAGTATGCTATCTGGTTACTCTTTATCTTAACATGTACACTGATTGTCTCTCTGTTACATATTGGTAAAGCCCTTAAGATGTGTACTTGACTACCTAGATTATAATGCGGATCATACTAGTCGGACAAAGGTAGTCCGTGAGTACATCTTTTAATGTTCCTAGTCGTAGGTGTATCGAGACAGGGCATCGATATACCAGAGTAGACTAGTATATAGCTTCTCGACCCATGTAGATGGGCGATGGATGATCCCATATCCATTTGTGTTTGACATCAGAGATGATATACGGGTGTTCAGTGGAGACTAGGTACACTGGACAGACTCGCCGAAAACTCCTAGATGGTATTATACATCACGTATTTCTCTGGTGATACTGGTATAGGTTAGTCTGTCAACCCGAGGTCGTCATAGAGTCTTGTGTGATTCCCACTGTGCTTTGATTTCCACTATACCACGGTCAAGAGATCATGCAAAATGGTGGTTTTTGGTTACAGTCCCGAGTCACATGGAGGCAATGAGTGATAGGATGGGATTCGTCTATCCAAGTATAGGGGTTGATGTTGCGCTGTGCTCAATTGGCTATAACAGGAAGTCCCTGGCCAGGGCTGATTCGGAGATATACTGGTAAGTGTTATCAGTAGTTTCTCGACCCGTTATGAGCCTCACATCGGCAAGACTTATCGAGTTACTGGAATCTGATGTTTACCAGCCCTAGAGGAGATATGCGACATATCAGACTAAGAGACCGGACTGTACGGTAGTGTTACTGATTGGATTCGGAGGAGTATGAGCAGGCATGCTTGTTAATCTTCTAATCGCTCACTACCCGGGTGGCCGTTACGTTTAGCAGATCGCTTGCGGCTTGTGGGTGTTTGATATGATCATCACCTATTGCCGACGTATTGACGGGTCTTTAGAGTCCTACACAGAGTGTTCCTGGCTCAAGCGAAATGGAGTAGAAGTACATATGTGATATGTGCGGGACCGAGATTAATAGGATATATGATACCGTATTCTATTCTCGCGATTTGTATCATCGATCGGTTATATGTGATATAGCCGGGTTATCGAATCAAGTGTTGATTCGATAAGTTGATACACATGATATTAGTCGGTTATATGTGATATAGCCGGATTATTAAATCAAGTGTTGATTTAATAATTTAATGTATAATTATATATTTTATATATTAACATGCATTAACTAATATTGGCTCACTTATGATTTATCTTTCTCACTTGGTGCATTAGTATATATGTGATATATATTAGTGCACAACATTTTGTGTCATGCTTGATGATACATGCAACTTGGGTGTGTGTATGACTTACTCCATGCTAGTTGTGATCTAGGGTTTTTTAATTATTTAAGTAATTCAAAATTATGGAATATTTAGTCATTGCTAGAAGCTTGGAGAAGCTTGCTTAACCATTGACCAAGTCTACAACTTTTGTTTTACTAAAGATATTTATAAATCCAACCATTATAGCTAGCCATGATTAACTCTCTACAAAGGTTAGCATATGAGGATAACTCACCCATGGTTGCCATTATCCACTTGATTTTGATCATGACAGATTTCTTCATCTTCTTCCTCAAAACTCACTAGCTTTTAAGAATGAAGATAAATGAGTGAGAAAATTATTTCTAAAGTGAGCATAATTCCTACTTCATTATCCTCTGCTACTTGCCATTTAGTTTAAGGTGTTTGCTTCACTAATTCTACATTAGTGAAGGGGTAGCTTGGGTTAGTGTCTCCTCAACGTAGATCATCTTCGGCCTCGAAGACTTCGTACAAACTTGCTCATTTCTTTAGGAGAACCCTTTCTAGAGTTCGGGAGTTCATGATTTGCAGCGAAGGAACTACTACACAGAGCATTAGAAGTTATGGACCGGTCTACAAAGGTTGTATTCCTCGTTCACTTATATGTAATGTTGTTTACATATCGTTTTGTCGGATTTTCTAGTAACGATTCTAGGGTTAAGGTTAGCTAGAACGACAAATTTTTTAAATTGGTATGGACGATGCCTCTCAAAACCTTGCTGCCGTGCTAAACAACCCCACAGTTTCCTTATAGACCTAATTCTGATATTAAGACTAAGGCAATAGGCAACAATGTGGATTAGGGACCTAGAAATACGGTATTTGCGATTGTGTGCTAAATCCGTATTTCTTGTCCCCTGTCCTTCTGTTATTGTCTCATGACCTTAGCCTTCGGCAAACCACTCGCAACCGGTCATGATTAGGACTCACTGCTATCGTGGTAGGATAGGGTGCCTAACGGAGCGGAATTGCGAATTGTTTGGTTGGTGTTTCAATTACAAAGTTATGCTTTTTAAGGTTTTAGCAAACAAATCTCCTAACACACACTAACCATATTCTACCCTTAACAAATAAATCAATTACTCACACATATTTATAATACCAAATACAACAAAGAAAAGAGTAAGGCACATAACAAAAATTGCAAGAAAAGTAAAGTCAAGCTTAGAAAGTTAAGAACCGATATATCCAAAGAAGAATTTTCTTCAAGTGTTCTTTAAACCCGTACAAATTTGAAATCAAAATACCAAACTTTAGACTTGCAAGCTCACTTAAGAGGTTGCTAGATCAAAGGAAGGCAAGGATTTCACAAGTTCAATGTTTGTAGAAAGAAAGACACATGTAATGAACAATGAGAACTTTTTATTGATTTTCAAATGAGATACAACTAATCTTGAATTCAAGAATCTAAATCTTAAGCTTGTAAGTTCAATGAAGAATTTACAAGGTCAAGATAAAGGGAAAGAGTTAAAGAGTTCAAAGGAAAGACAAGTTAACATCTACAAATTACAACTTGTTCTAAACTAAAACCAAAGCCACAAAAGTATCCTTTCCCTTGCTCACTGATCTGGTACTTATAGGCTAAAAATAAGAATAAACAAATAATATAGCAAGGATGATGTTACAACAAGGGATAGCCAAAAGAAAAATGCGGTGCATTGGACATGTTGGGACTGGCGGTGCCGAATTTTTGGACTATTTCGCTGGTTTTCTCTTAGGCAATTGGGCTCATGTTGGTTATGTGATGTGTTCTCTCCATAATTCCACTGGAAATGTTTGATTTATTGATAACAACATGGGTTGTGCTCAGTAGCTTTTGGAGGGAATTCTTGATGCTTTAAATCACATTACATCTTTTTAGCATTTATCACACATCACACCCACTAATGCCATGGGCATCCCCCACCTAGGTCCAAGTACCAAAGTGCTATGTGCACACTTATATTGTGTTGGACCAAAATTATGTACACTTTATTTGTTGCAAAATAACTCTTTGGATATCAATCGGTCTTCTATTCTGATTGCAGCGTCGACTCATAAATGTCATATCCGTGAATTTAAGTGTGTTTCCAGTATTTTATTATGAATACTTGTAATCTGTATTTACTGAGCAGACACTGGTTAATAGTAGCAATATATAACAAAATAGATAATGAATGAGTGGTATTAAAATTCAGTTTTCTGAGATGAACAAATACCCCCAAACATATCTTTTTCTCTTCCCGAGCAAAACAAAAAATCCTAACCTCACTTTCGCAGTGAACGCGATTGCACTGAGCACGTGCAATAAGCCGTTAAACCTCCAGGTGTCCCTAGTAGGAGGAGTGTTGTCTCCTGAGGGTTTACAGTGGATTGCACCCACAAAATCATGTCAAGTTAGTGTCTTGCGGAAACTGTTGATTCTAATCTTAAGGCTAAGTTATTAGTTATATGTATGCCCTAGAGGCCATTATTATACATGCGATGTATATTATAGTGGATGCTTAGACATATATAGGGAGGAATTTCTTACACGACATGATAGTATGCTATCTGGTTGCTCTTTATCTTAACATGTACACTTATTGTCTCTCTATTACATGTTGATAAAGCGCTTAGGATAGGTACTTGACTACCAGGATTATGATGCAGATCATGTTAGTTATATGTATGCCCTAGAGTCCATTACTGTACATGTGATGTATATTATAGTGGATGCTTGGACATATATAGGGAGGACTTTCTTTCTCGACATGATAGTATGCTATCTGGTTGCTCTTTATCTTAATATGTAACTTATTGTCTCTCTATTACATGTTGATAAAGCCCTTAGGATGAGTAATTGACTACCAGGATTATGATGCAGATCAAGTTAGTTATATGTATTCCCTAAAGGCCATTACTGTACATGTGATGTATATTGTAGTGGATGCTTGGACATATATAGGGTGGACTTTCTTGCTCGACATGATAATATGCTATTTGGTTGCTCTTTATCTTAATGTGTACACTTATTGTCTCTCTATTATATATTGATATAGCCCTTAGGATGAGTACTTGACTACCAAGATTATGATGCATATCATACTAGTGGGGCTGAGGAAGTCGGTAAGTACATCCTTCAATTGTTCCTTGTCGTGGGAGTATCGAGACAGGGCATCGATACTCCAGAGTAGACTAGCGTATGCGCTTCTTGACCCATTTGATGGGCGATGGATGATCCCATATCCATTGGTGTTTGACCTCAGAGAAGGTATACGGGTGCTCAGTGGAGACTGGGTACACTGAACGGACTCGCCGAGAACTCCTAGATGGTATTATACCTATCGTCAGATAGCAGTTCTCTGGTGACACTGGTACAGGTTAGTCTGTCGACCTGAGATCGTCATAGGGTCTTGTGTGATTCCCACTGTGCATTGATTTACACCTTACCATGTTCATGAGATCGTGCAAAACGGTGGTTTTTGGTTATAGTCCCGAGTCACATGGAGGCAATGAGTGATGGGAGGGGATTCGTCTCTCTCGGTATTAGGGGTTGATGTTGCGCTATACA
Organism: Agapanthus africanus; assembly: GCA_030015575.1. Classification (NCBI taxonomy): domain Eukaryota; kingdom Viridiplantae; phylum Streptophyta; class Magnoliopsida; order Asparagales; family Amaryllidaceae; genus Agapanthus; species Agapanthus africanus. The sequence continues at coordinate 395,071,928 of CM057350.1, read as the reverse complement.
TGATTGACCATAATAGGAAATCCCTGGCTAGGGTTGCTGAGATCTACTGGTAAGTGTTACCAGTAGTTTCTCAAACCGTTATGGACCTTGCATCGGCATGACTTATCAGGCTATTGGGGTCTGACGATTACCACCCCAGGCTGTGATATGCGATATATCAGACGAAGAGACCGAACTATACGGCAGTGTTACTTATTGGATTCGTAGGTGTATGAGCAGGTTTCCTTGTTAATCTTCTAATCGCTCAATACCCGGATGGCCGTTACATTTAGCAGACCGCTTACGGCTTGTGGGTGACTGATATAATCACCACCTACTGCCAGCGTATTGACGAGTCTTTAGAGTCCTACACAGAGGTTTTCTGGCTAAAGAGAAATTAAGTAGAAGCACATATGTGATATGTGCGGGACCGAGATTAACATATGTATGTGATACCATATTCTATTCTCACGATATGTGATATCGGACGGTTGTATGTGATATAGCCGGGTTATCGGATCAAGTGTTGATTCGTTAAGTTGATACATATGATATTAGTCGGTTATATGTGATATAGCCGGATTATTAAATCAAGTGTTGATTTAATAATTTAATCTATAATTATATATGTGATATATTAACTTACATTAACTAATATTTGCTCACTTAAACATTTCTTTTTCTCACTTATGTACACTTAGTATATATGTGATATATATTAATGTACATTATTTTGTATTATGCTTGATGCCACATGCTATATGGGTGTATGATACTCACACAATGGTTATGTTAATTTTTAGTTTTATTTATTTAAAGTTAATCAAAATTTGTTGGAAATTAGTTACATGGTTCAAGCTTGTAGAAGCTTGTGGAACAATAGACCAAGTCAACTAATTTTGTTTTACTTGTAATTATTTATTAACCTAACCATTATTGTTAGCCATAGTTTATTCTCTACATGAGTTAGTGTATGACACTAACTCACCCATGGTTTCTATTCTCACCTCATGAGTTTCATTCTCTTCTCTCTTCATCTTCTTCTTCATCAAGAGCGTAGCTCTCTAGGTTCGTGGGAGATGAAGAAAAATAGTGAGAAAAATAAATCTAAAATGAGCAAAATTCCTACTTCATCATCTTCTACTATATTAGCCATTTAGTTTATGGTGTTTGCTTAACTAAACCCTAATTTAGTGAAGACGTAGCTTGGGTTGGTGTCTCCTCGACGTAGATCATTTTCGGCCTCGAAGACTTCAAGTAAGCTTGTTCCGTTCATCTTTTGGAGCCTTTCTAGAGTCCGGAAGTTCACTACTTGGAGCGAAGGGACTACTACACGGAGCTATTGAAGTGAAGGACTGGTCTACAAAGGTTGTTGTAACATTTAAAAAAATGATTATTTTTCGAGAAATTTAAAATAATTAAAATAACATAAGTTATTTATAGAAAATATTGGAAAATTATGAGATTTATTGAATTGAATTGTTTTTTTGTGTTATGAGCATTTATAGACTTTTAGATAATTATTGTATTCTATGAAGATACTAAATTTGATCAAATATTATTAAATTGTGCATTAAGAATGTTACAAATACTTACTACATTTTATTTTTACACCATGGCTTCTTTGGTTTTAAATTGAAATAAGAATAGAAATGAAAGGAAAGGAAAAGATAAAGATGAGAGAGAGAGTGAATGCTCCATAAGTTTCTACACATTTCTTTTTCCTCAACTCCTCACTCTCTCCATGGCTGCCCTCTCCTCTCCACTCCTCCACCCCTTCACTTCACCACAAAATGTACATTAAAACCATGCACCCTCTTCACAAAAAATGTGCACAAGCTCACTACAAGCATGGGGAACCAAGAAAAATTGGATTTTGAGTTCTAGCGGATTCTAGGGTTTTCCAAATGATGTAATTGTTTTATCATTAGAGTAGTATTTCATTTACCTTATCATTTAATTGAGCTTAAAATCGATTTCGTAGTTTAGCGATTTTTTTAAAATTCTTAGAAGAGGTTTTGTGGAATTCTTGAATTGAGATGGTGTAATTGAGTTCAGTGGATACCTTAAACCCCCTAGTGTCTAAAACCCAGACCAAACCCATACTGAAACCTGAAAACCCAAACCTGAAACTTTCCAATGTCGGTTTTGTGAAAGTTTAGGGATTGCAGGAAAATCTGGAGTGGCCCAAGACTTTTAGAAGAATAACAAACAACACCACTAGCCTAGGTGGACCACTAGGAGACAACCCTGCGAGTACGAGACCAATCCAAGCCTATTAGGCCGGCGAGCTCGGATCTGGGGCCATTGTGCCCGGCCAAATTGTAAACAATTGTACTAGAATTTGTTCTGTAGGTCATATGCCCCTTATACAACACCCTAGTACTGATTGTTTAACTTAATTTCACCTTAACTAAAATCTGGAGCAAGTTTTTAAAGTTGCTGTTTTGGTTTCATGGTTTTCATGACTTGTTTTTTTCATTTGAATGTGGATTTGGTCGTCGGACGTTTGTACATCGACGACGAGGGTTATTTGGATGTTTTTGCTTGCGTAGGCTATAGGTTCTAACCTATAGGTAACTCGCATGTTGTTTTGGTTTTTAATCGGATTTTAATGCGATACGTTATGTTATGATATATAGGTACCTCCACGTGAACTTCGGGATGACAAGCAAGAGGACGGCGGCATCGGTTTCAGCAAGCACGGACCAAGGTGAGTAGATGTATATCTATGGGGGAAGTCGGGTGGATGGCGTATAGCACCCCCGCAAACGTAGAGTAATGTTACTATTTATTATTATTATGAGTCGGATGTGACCTTTGATTCTTGGCGAGTAGAGTACTATTGAAGACCTTAAATAGGATTAGATTGATATAGAAAGACTTAACCAAAGGATGATTACCTTGGAGGCAATTCATAGGTTTCATGTAGACACACACACACGCACACACATACACTTGACTTGGTGTGTGTGTGTGTGTATGAATGTGTGTAGGTTTATATGTGTGTGTGTGTGTACAACATATACACGTGATATGAGGATGTTATATGATACTTGGGGATTAGTCGATATGACTGGGCATGATGCCGTGAGATATTGGATATATGATCGAGTTATGATATGAGATGTGTTATGATATTAGCGGATCATTGGGTAATGAGAATATATATATATATATATATATAAACGATAAAATGTGTGATGATATCGGAATGTATGAGACTTTAGAATAGTACCCAGATCATAATATTGTGATGATGATACCATATGAACGATGATGTATATATATGATAGTTGACCCGTACCCCGATTTTGGGAAGTCGTACGATGGATTTTACTGTACGAGGTATAGATATGATGATTGATCCGCACTCTTGAATCAAGAAAGTAGTACTATGTACGTGACGCTATTGAGGCTGGATCGTCGACTCCTAGAGGTATCGACTCGGACTTTAGGTGGACTTTTCTTACCCTTTCGACCCGTTCCTTAGTTAGTCTCTTTATGGTTTAGGTAGATGATAGTTTACGCTCGAGTCATACCTATTTTTCTCAAAGGATTTTCAAAGGATGTATCTTTTCTCAAAAACATCGTAGCCCCTATTTTTCTAAAAACCACGATTCGTGCTATTTCAAACACCAAAACGGTATGACTCGTATGGTAGAAATGAATATTCTTTGGTATTGCGGTTATTACTCCTTTTCTGTTATATTCATGTTATTCTCATTTCACTGCATGTTTATACATATGTTTCCTCCAATATTATGATTCCATCTGTTAGAACACCAGCACCATTACCGATGATGCGCATGTCTCACATACACTTACTTGCCGGCTTAAACAAATCATCATCAGTAATTGCCATGTCACTTACACTTTAGAACATATTATTTCATTGATATAATCAGCAAATGGCTGGTTCCAACATAATATTTGTGTGATTGCTCTCATGTGTTAGCCTAGAGATTGCATTCTTTACTTAGATACTGCATGCATTCACATTCATTCGGTTATGTACTATTCTGGGGCTTTATGCTGATATTCACTGGTTACTTACTCATGATTCTTGGATTTCGGATTTCCATGAGATTTCTGGATTTAGGGGAAAACCGCAAGATTTTATAAATGCATTCTCATATTCAAAATACCAGTTGTGGTTTTCTCGTGATGTATGTGTCGTCCACCATGAGTTTTCATGATTACTGTTGGATTTCGAGACCCGATTCGAGGAGTAGGATGAATCGTTTTGGGTACATGGTGGGCCCGGTAAGGTACCCCGGGGCAAGAAGCTCGAGTTGTAGATGATAAGCCTGGCTGGGGCAGACTACTTACCGGTGATGTCTGGCACGGCGGATATCCGTAGGATACTGTCGTAGTCGTGAGATTTGATGATATGGGCCGATCCGGACTGACGGAGCCCGAGATGTTAAGACTTTGAGATATTGAGATATTGTGTCGATGCTTGATACGAACTTTCTGTCGATTTCACTGATGATGTTTCAGTTTTATTATACAAGTTTCACTGATGATTTCTCTATATCAGATTATTCAGATTTCGAGGTGGATTTCCTCATTCATGATGACTTCATACATCAGATATATGACTTGTTACTGTGTAACACTGACACGAGCACTGAGTATTGCACTTACGCATAGGTTTTTACCCTGCCACTACTAGATGTCTAGTGTTATGTTAAGTATATTGTTGTGACCTAGGAGATCGTTATGCATGCGATTTTTACCCGCAGATGTCCTTTACTCACGAGTTCGCAACTCACCCCCGTTGTGCCATAATTTCTTGTAGGTTTAGATGTACAGGTTTCCATGGCGACTTGCTGGCACACCACTTCATTCAGGCTGATTGCTTGGGTAGGTTGGTTCACTTGCATCGTGACCGCCGTTGTACTTTTATTTAATTCAGTTGTATCTAGTAAGCTCCATCAACCAGACTTGTATTGTTGATAGACTTAGATGACCTGTACTTTTTTTCTTTCGACCTTATAGTCATGCGCTATATTATTATGATTCTTTTCTGGTTTTCTTGATGATGTTGGTTTCTTTTTTAGTTTTATCCTCGCCCTTTAGCGTTGTAGATTATTTTGCATTGTGTGGTTGTGTCCGCCAATTGACGAAGAGCTAGCTCTCTTTTGGGGATGCCCTTATTATTGCCTGTGTATATTATTCATGTTTGTGCCCGTTTGGGGCCAATTTTTATAAGGGAAACTCTGACGAAATTTTTGGAAAAGACTTGATATTTTTAAAAGTTTACTACGACTTTCAAAGTGATTTTCTATGTTAGCTTTAAACAGGTTTTCCTTAACTTTATTTTCTTAAATGGTTTAGATTTCTGGGCTTCGGCTTACTTAGATTACGTTACGCCTTTAGACATTTTGTAATTTAAGTGCCGATCACGTTCCGTACCTTCGGGTCGTGACAAAGTTGGTATCAGAGCGTTAGCTTTTACCTTCTACGTGTAAGATGACCCTTGGTTGATAGAGTAGCTGACTAAAGTAGAGTGACGTACCATGTGTATGTTCCGCGGCATATTTACGATACGCTGCTCCACTTAAGAATCCTTAGGATGTACATTTCTTTGCACCGTATTCTATTCGTTCCTTTGATCTATCTTCGTCGATATCGGATGGTGGTTCTGTTACCACGGTTGCACGGATAGGGAGAGAGCTGCGGCTTGAGTTGAGGTCAGCATGAGCGTTTCGATATGTTGTTTACTATGTTTTCTCGTGGACGCGAGCGTTCGATATCTACATCGGGTGATCGGGCCACTGCTAGAGACCGATTAGAATGTGATGACCGTTAGTGCATCGTCTATTCTTGAGGATCGTGGCACTGTTTAGCGTGCGGACGAAGGGTATTCGCAAGCGTCTAGGCGAAGTTAAAAGGTTCGAACGAATGTCAGAAACTCATTTTCCCAAGTTAAAGGTATTCGGAAAACATGCAAGTAATTCTATGGACCCTCTAGAAGATTGAAACCCTAACTCGACATAATGACCATGAGAACGCTTTTGAACCTAGGGTTTACGGCAGTTCCGCGGTGCCATTAGTGAGGCTTAGGTTTGCCCTTCTACGGCTGGTCCGCAGGTGCTGTGGCATATACTGGATATTATTAAACTGTACTCAGGTGTTGCGCTCTCGGGGAATTTTGGGATTTTGATGAATCGATCGAAAAGTTTAACGTAGTCCGGATATCATATGATGGGATATATTACATGGGAGACTCTAAATATGAGTATAGCCATTGTAGCGCCATTTATATAGCTACAAAGAGACGAGTTCGAATCAGTCGACATCAGAGAAAAGTGGAGTAAGAGGTTCTTATGAGATTGTGATGAGATGACGTTCCACTCCATTGACATCAGAGATGTGATACGCATGCAGAGGCGTTGAATATGGATATATCTTCCAGAAGGAGTAGTGATGAGTATGCAGCTGTTCTAGAACAAGAAATGGATTTAGTAAAGGGTGAATAACTTCCGGGCAGTTCGGCAGAAATGAGATTCGGGAGAGACCCCGACAGAATTTTTCTAGAATACTATATGAGGAGACTTGGACCCAGGATCTGTCGTATCATGCACACTAGTAGGCCAGAGTTCGGCAGCATCGACGAGACATGCTATGAGTGACCATGATAATTGGTCAGAGACTTTTAGAGGATGTGCCAGAGCGGAATTGTTTCCGTCATCATTTCCATATTGGGCCATAGAGCTGGGGAGCTATGTAACTGGCCATCTGCAGTGAAAGACGAGTGCCTAAAAATACCAGGCGCTAGACCATGAACGGGATGCAAGGAGATATCTTGCTCTGCCAGCTTTGGATGCACCGACACCCTTCGACATTAGAAAAGGAGCACATCGACGACAGTGTTACGATTTTCAATTTGGTGATTCGAATATCACATTTCCGTTGTTTGGATTCTAGTATTTTGAGAATTTCGTTTTATGATTGGTATTTCCTTTGTGCGCATTCATTGCACTCGATTGGTGTTCCATGTATCAGTTGTATTGATGTTCGTTTTGTGCATACCCATTGCACTTGATTTTGATTTTATACATTCTGAGATATCGATTTGATTTCGTGCATATGGATTACGCATGCTTTTGATTCATGCTTTCGGTACAGTTTTCATGTACTTTTAGTACCTTGATTGGTTTTTGTGCATACTAATGCATACGTTTATGAGTTTATGCACTGCAGTATACTTGAGTTTGGATTGATGTATATTGTATACCGCTGATTTCAATTTTGGTATTCGATATATATTTCCGTGCACTATGTGCACTTGATTGAGATTTTGCGCACACTTGGCATAATTGATGCGATTTTGTCCACACCAGATGCACTAAATCGGGATTTGTGCAGATTAGATGCACCTGATATTATTGTCGTGCACGCCCGTTGCACTTGACGGATGTTTTTGGTGCACACCCATTGCACTCGGTTTTGTTTCTGTGCATATTCGTGACAAGGTCATCTATATTTGGTTTCGATTTCCGTACGCACCGGACGCACGTGGTATTTTTGTATGTTGTATTTGAGATTGATTTCAATCTGAGAATCATATGTTTATGATATATACTATAGGGTATAGTAATCGAGCAGGACTAGTCCGGGGACAGTACCTGAATATGATTTTGCATACATCGGTAGTTACCAAAGGGATTTCCAAAAAGGAGCCATAGTCATAATATTTTCCTACGTGTCCGAGATGACACGAAACATTTTATAAAGGAAACCCTTCTAAGTTATTTTCAAAAAACGGCGGGACGTATGTTAAACAAAAAATATATATATGTATAGCTATTTTCCTTAAAATGAATGTCCGCTACTTGTGCTGTGATACGCGATTCGCACGGCGACTTGGAAAAGGGATTTTGCATGCATTTCTATTCGGATGTTTCGATGATTTTACAACGATGCATACGATATACAAGTTATACTTTTGAGTATATCATATTGGTTTTTCGTATTGCATTTTGACATTGTATATTCACCATAACTCCGATGATCGCGTGAGGCTTGACGGAGTTTGATGTTGATTTGTATACTCGTTCTTATGCACATGCTTGCGCTAAGATATGTTTTAAGTATTTATGATATCGGAGCCCCGACGACTTGATTGTTTTGCTGAAATATTTTAGTATTTGGGGAGATTAAATTTAAATTCGGGGACCGAATTTATTTAAGGAGGGGAGATTGTAACATTTATAAAAAAAAATTAAAATGATTATTTTTCGAGAAATTTAAAATAATTAAAATAACAAAAGTTATTTATAGAAAATATTGGAAAATTATGAGAATTATTGAATTGAATTGTTTTTTTTTGTTATGAGCATTTATAGTCTTTTAGATAATTATTGTATTCTATGAAGATACTAAATTTGGTCAAATATTATTAAATTGTGGATTAAGCATGTTACAAATACTTGCTACATTTTATTTTTGCACCATGGCTTCTTTGGTTTTAAAAAAAAATGGCTTTTGGTTTTAAGTTGAAATAAGAAAAGAAAAGATATGAAAGGAAAAGATAAAGATAAGAGAGAGAGAGTAAAGGTTCCATAAGTTTCTACACATTTCTCTACTCCATTTCTTTTTCCTCAACTCCTCACTCTCTCCATGGCTGGCCTCTCCTCTCCACTCCTCTACCCTTTCACTTCACCATAAAATATACATTAAAACCATGCACCCTCTTCACAAAAAATATGCACAAGCTCACTACAAGCATGGGGAACCAAGAAAAATTAGATTTTGAGCTCTAAGAGATTGTAGTGTTGGCTATAGTGCCCTCAAGGCAATTATCATAGTCAAGGACTTGTGATTATGATGATTGAAGCAGGACCTATACCGATAAAACAGTCTTACTCAAGATGATAGTATGCTATCTGGTTTATCTTTATCATCATGTACATGTTGATAGAGCCCATAGGATTCTTGCTTGACTGCCAGCATTATGATGGCGATCATATATGTAGGAGCTGGGGTCTATAAGCACATCCTTAAATGTCCCTAGTCGTAGGAGTATCGAGACCGAGCATCGATACTCCAGTGTAGACTAGTGTATACTGATCGAGACCCCAATGAGGGGCGGTGGCCATGTCTCACAAGCTATTTATGTTAGTTTGTTCACCTAAGATAGTAGACAGGTGCTCATTGGGTTATGAGTATACTGGACGAACTCGCCGGGAACTTGCTAGTTGGTATTATAGTTATTGTCAGATAGCAGTTGACATGTGTGCAGGTTAGTCTGCCGACCTGAGATCGTCATTTGTCTCGTGTGAGTTCCCACTGTGCTTTGATTACTACCCTACCACGGCTCAAAGGAGTCGTGCAAACAGGTTTTACTTGGGTACAGTCCCAAGCCACATGGAGGCAGTGATCGGATCGTCAGGGATTCGTCTCTCCCGGTATTGCGGGTTGATGTCGCATTGTGTACGGGTGGCCATCACCACAAATTCATGGCCATGGTAGACGAGGATTAACGATCCAAGATCGATAATTTCTCAGGAGGTGATGGGTTACATGCCGACACTAAATATCGCGTTGTTAGGGGTCTGACTTTATCCACCCCCTAGACTCGATATGCGATACTCTTAGACGAACAGACCGGACTGTACGGATATTGTCACTGACAGGCTCAGTAGGGGTTCAGGATGAGTTTGCTCGTCGGCATCCCTTTCGCTCAATACCTGGGTAGCCATTACGTACAGCTAGTGCCGCTGACGTGCTTGTGGTTAAACCTGCTGCCAGCGTATTGACGAGTCTTTAGAGTCCCACACAGAGGGTTTTCATGGTTCAGGCGATATGGTGTACATGTTGTATGTTGGTGCATACAGGTGTCCGATTAAATGTGCACTAGCTGCGCAGACTTTAATCGGACGGTTGATAATACTAGCGGCTTAGGATTAAGCCAGATTATTAAATCGGGTTTTGATTTAATAATTTACATATGTATTTATATATATGTATTCTAGTATTATTGTTCACTATTCGTTTTCTCTCTCGGCTATTCATATTTTGGTACGAATACACGTATATATATTTCGATACATGTACCGGGAAGTATTCCGTATTTTATACGGAATAGCTTCTAGAAGATGCCACCTTTTTTATTGATTTTCTTTTAGAAATTCAATTAAAAAAATGAGGTGGAAAAGGTGAGTCAAAGCATGGCTTTGAGGCATGGAACAAAGTATGGTGTGTAATTGTTTAATTGAAAAAGAAAATGAATTTTTTTTATGGAAGAGCGAGAAGGGGCCGGCCACTTTTTGAGGTGGGGGATTCATTTCATTTGGTTACATGATTGATTACACCCTCACTCTCTCATGCTCTCAAGAAAAATACTTAGCCAATTTTTGCTCATGCCAAAGATCACCTCGTTCATCTTCTGCTTGCATTGCTCATTTGAGTTTTGGGTTAAGAGAAAATTATAGTGGCACATTCATACACCCCCACTCTCCATCGCTAGCAACTTTGGAGCGTCGGTTGTCTCGTTCGACGAGGCTGGAGCCTGCGCCGTTTCCCTCGGATGGATCATCGGAGATGGAGGAAGACCAGCAACCAAACCACATCAAGGAGCCGCTAGGAGCTTGGAATGAAGACCGAAGGACACGGTTCAACTCGGTATAACGATTCTAACTGTTAGTTAGTTTGCTAGTTTTGGGTTTAAGGTGGGATTCGGGTAACGGTAGCGCCAGTTTAGAAATTTTTGTTTCGCATTTTGGCCGTGTTTCGATGGCCGGGGCGCTGCCGGAATCCTTCATGGTATCAGAGACACCCTTTAAACCCCTTACTAGCTTATTTAAACGTTCTTAAAAGATCGATCAACAGAAATTGCCAAAGTCATGACTTCAATTTTATGTTTGCTGTCGTTTTTCAGAAGTGTTCAAAAAATTTTTTCCAGAGGCTTAAAAATCCGTGCAGGCGTTTTTAAGGGTACAGGAAAAATTTGAGCTCCTGAAGCCTCCAAGTCACCGCGGCACCGCCGCACTTACCCCCTATTGGCGGCGGTTCCGCGGCCACTTAGTGATGACGGGCTTCAAAATTTTTCCTGTAGCCCCTGGCTTGGAATTGTGATTTTTGTAATATCTTGTTTTGGCCCAGGTTTCTGTGAGGTGTTGGTTTTGCTATTGGGCCAATTTGGAATTTAGTCGATCGATATTTTAAGTGTGCGTTTAACAGTACATACATTTCTATCTGCGACCGTGAATGTTATTTGATCGGTAAACCCGTCTAACTGCTATATGTTCTTTTAGACGAGTTTGCGAACGTGACATTCACGTTGATGTTCTGTGTTGTGCTATGATATTGGTTGGATCGTCGTGGTGGATAGGTATGGTGCAATGTTAGTACAGTTTGATTTCATTTGTATATTTGATATTGCGGGGCGAGCGTCCAACATGTGCACTTCCGTCACTGCCAGTTTGTATATTATTCTTTTGGGGCATGACCGGGTTGAGGTCGATGTCACCCTTTTATATTATTTTCTTTTCTGTACTAGGATTACCCCGCGGTGGAGTGCACGAATAGCCGGGTTCTAGAGGGCAACTGGTCCACATCTCATGGCGTTGGGATGAAGGGACCTTACTCTAGAATTGGCGGGCTATTCGCCGCACTCGTAAAGGGTATAGGTAACCCAGGAGGGGTGCTCAAGTTACCGGATTCCGTGAAGTGCTGGGTGGTCCATTCACATTGCAGAAGGGGGCTGCCTCACTTCTAGTTTTGGCGGGTAACTTTCCGTGCTCGTAGGGGTCTAGGTTTCATTGCACATGCTATCCACACGACAGGGAACGTCGAGTCTCACTTGTGGCTCAAGTGAAACTCGGGGCTCCAGATTATCCACCATTCAGTATTGCTTCTGTGATGTTTCTGTGATGTTGCTTTATATCATGACTGGGACGATTGTTATATATATTTATATATACTAGTAGATGTTGTATATGTTTTGCACCCACACTAGCCCAGTCCTTGCTCTGTTGTTAGTTAAGTAACCTAACGGGTGATGACGGGACCCAGTGGCGAATGCGGATGGCATATACGTACATTTTATTTTCGTTCTTTTCTGGTGTGATTAATTGATGGGACTGCATTCATTCTTATCAATGCAAGGATAAAAAAAACCTATATTTGATGTTGTTGGAACCATGTTTTTAAAAAAAAACTGACATTACAGACGTTCTCTTTTGCTTTGCATCGTGGTATTCATTTTGGAATATCCTGCATCTCATTCGACGAGGCAAGGGCCGAGATCCCTTCATCGGGAGTGACACCTTAGGTAAAAGTTTGCATCAACGTAATAACTTTACTATAGTAGATTATTTTTGCTTTGCATCGTGGTATTCAGTTTGGGATATCCTGCACCCCATTCAACAGGGAAAGAGCCGAGATCCCTTCACCGGGAGTGACCTCTTTAGCAAAAGTTTTTGCCACTATATATTTATAAAACCACTTGGATTCCTTCAACAATATCAAGTTCATTACGTTAAAGGTTTTTCGCCAAAAACCAGCCATAGCCTTCCGTCATTTCGGATAAATAGTGCATAGTATTCGTGCGGTGTTTGTTGACCAAAGTCAAGGCATCGTGTGCGGTAGCTGTGTATTGCTTGTCCGTTGCATGGATATGCATTGGTTTAGGACAGTCGTACCACTTTGTTGGCCAAAGTCAAGGGTGTGTACGGGTGGGTCTAAATCAATCAGGACAATGACGGGTAGAACTTGACTTGCGGGTTATGATTTGTTAGCCAAATCAAGGTCATAAACCGCTTAGGGTAAAAATCATATCGGGAGTTTCAAACAAACATGAAACTTGCCAGGATTGCGCATACCTTCTGGAGTGTGGTGACTTGAGTGGCTTCCATCAAGTTATCATGCAATGATAGTTGGATCCCGATTCCCACTGATGAGTAGGATTACTCCTCGGATGATCCGACTAATTCTCCTTTTAGGTTTGGAGGAGGATTCGAGGAAACAGTGGGTGCCATCCAGATTAGATAAAATAATTAACCATTCTGATCTAGGTTAGAGTGCACGCTGAGTGTTTCTTTTCTCTCTCTCTCTCTGGCTGCGACTATGACCCGACCTTTGACTAAAACTCATGAAACCAAATTAACCGAACCTTCTTAAAACACTTTGACTTTTGGAATGTAACGGTGTCGCATACATCATTGCCACTTCTATATCACCTTTACATTTCTCCAGAACACCTCGTATCACTACAAACATCTACTTACATTGGATAAATCCATCGTATAGTTACATACGAACCCGAAGGAACTTTTTCGAGGATGGATTCTGGTTCTGGAGAGATTGAATAGGATTATTCGGTTGTCCTTTCTCTTTACCTTCTCTCAGGTTGTGAGAGCTCCTAGGATTAGGAGGGTACACCTACTGAGCTTATTGGATAGTCTTCCTCCAGACCATAAGAAGGTGCCGAAAGGTGGGGAAGGAAGAAAACCAATTAAGCTTAAGTGTGGTGTACATAAGGTAATAAGTAAAGACAAATAAAGGGATTAGAATAATGGCAAAGGAAATTGCGATCACCATCATTCACGACGAAACCAGGTATACCCCTGCCACTCCTACATCCACTTTGTATTTCTCTAGGACACTCCGTATCACTACGAATATCAACTTCCATTGGATAAATCCATCGTATAGTTACATACGAACTCGAAGGAACTTTTTCGAGGATGGATTCTAGTTCAGGAGAAATAGAATAGGATTATTCAGATGTCTTTTCTCTTTACCTTCTCTCAGGTTGTGAGGGCTCCTAGGATTAGGAGAGTACACCTATTACACTTATTGGATAGTCTTCTTCCAAACCTTAGGCTGGTGCCGAAAGGTAGGGAATGAAGAAAACCAATTAGCGTAAAAGAGCTGTACAGAAGGTAATAAGTAAAGACATAATAATGGGATTTCAGAGAGGGCAGGTAAGTATATGGTTACTATCATGATTCAAGATAATGGAAGAGGCGTTACTAGGAATACCGGTTAACCCTTTTGAAACATTTTCATATTTCAGGTTTACTATGCGATGCTAATTGATAACTGTTTTCCCAATTGGAATCTAACTCCAGGGTATATATTTACCAGATCAGTTTCTCACATCTGCATGTTATTACGGATGGTGGGAGTAAGATATTGGGAATTGGGTGATTAGATCCTTATTTATCGGAATTCGTTGTAATTGGTGATATTTGAGGAAATCATCTAGATTTTGCCTGATGGCAAATATTTGGTTTTGAATATCTGTTGTTATACACCAATTTCAAACTGATATATCTGTACATTTATTTTATAAAGTGAGATATAACTTTTTGATATTATGTCTGTGACATTTACCTATATCAGTTGATGTTTAGGTAAGGTGCATTCAACAGCAGTGTAATTCTTCTTAACCATAGTACAGTTTTTCAACCTACGACGCACAGGGTTTGAGTTATTGAACTCAGTGGACTTGTACAAAGTATTGTATGTTGTCCAGTGTCGATTACCACAATGCGGTTGGTACTCGTACTATATTCTGTTTACTTATGAATTCTCCAGTTCTGGACAAGTATTTCGTTGAAATGCATGGTCCAGATTTTGAGAGGTTATAGGTATAAGAATAAAGTAGAGAACCATTTATTAGAATTATCGAGATTCTTCGAAGTATTCGAAGATGTAGATACTTGTGTTTGGTATTCCGTTGATGGTAATGGTTTTGAGAACTTGCTTCTCTTTCGGGTTACTCATATATGGATCACTCCTAGATGAGTAATGTTGATTGTCCTCTTTCTATTTGGTTGATATGCACTGGAAACAGCTGCATGATTTTGAATCTGGTTCAAATTAAATTAGTGCTTTTGTTTCTATATCAGATATATATAGAATCAATTTATATCTTAACGATGTTATGGTATAGGGAGTTGTCCGGCTGATGCTTAAAACCAGAATCCGGATAAACTCTGTTGGTTATAGTGCCCTCTAAGTCAATTATTGGATTGCAGGTACGTGATTGCAATGATTGAGGGAGGACCTATACCGACATGACTGTCTTACTCGAGATGATAGTATGCTATCTGGTTTGTCTTTATCATCGTATACATGCTTTAAGTTCACTATTGCATGTAGATAGAGCCCATAGGATTCTTTCTTGACTGCCAGCAGTATGATGCCGATCATATACGCGGGAGCTGGGGTCTGTAAGCACATCCTTAAAGTGTCCCTAGTCGTAGGAGTTTCGAGACAGGGCATCGATACTCCAGAGTAGACTAGTGTATACAGTCGAGACCCCGACAAGGGGCGTTGGCTGGTCTCACAAGCCATTGGTGTCAGTTGGTTCACCTAAGATGTATACAGGTGCTCATTGAGTACACCGGACAGGACTCGCCGGGAACATGCTAGTTGGTATTATATATATCGTCAGATAGCAGTTCCCTGGTGACATGTGTACAGGTTAGTTTGTCGATTGTCACTTGTCTCGTGTGAGTTCCCACTGTGCTTTGATTTCTACCCTACCACGCTCAAAGGAGACGTGCAAACAGGTATTTTTTGGGTACAGTCCCGAGCCACATGGAGGCAGTGAGCGGATCGTCGGGGATTCTTCTCTCCCGGTATTGGGGGTTGATGTCGCACAGTGCACGGATGGCCATCACTAGAAATCCTCGGCCGAGGTAGTGGAGAATTACTGATTTGGATCAGTAGTTTCTCAGGAGGTGATGGGCTTCATAGCGACACGAATTATCATGTTATTAGGGGTCTGACTTTATCCACCCGCTTGACTCGATATGCGATACTCTTAGACGAACGGACCGGACTGTACGGATATTGCCACGGTCAGGCTCAGTAGGGTATCTGGATGAGTTCGCTCGTCAGCTTCCCTTCCAATCAATACATAGGCAAATGTTACATACAGCTTGTACCCCTGACGTGCTAGTGGTTATTGTTAGTTATATGTATGCCCTAGAGGCCATTACTGTACATACGATGTATATTGTAATGGATGCTTGGACATATATAGGGAGGACTTTCTTGCTTGACATGATAGTATGCTATCTGGTTGCACTTTATCTTAACATGTACTCTGATTGTCTCTATGTTACATGTTGATAAAGCCCTTAGGATATTACTCGACTACTGGGACTATGATGAGATCATACTAGTGGGGCCACGGTAGTCGATGAGTACATCCTATAACTGTTCCTAGTCGAGGGTGAATCGAGACAGGGCATCGATGCACAAGAGTAGACTAGCGTATACGCATCTTGACCCATATGATGGGCGATGGATGATCCCATATCCATCGGTGTTTGACATCAAGGATGGTGTACGGGTGCTCAGTAGAGACTGGGTACACTGGACGGACTTGCCGAGAACTCCCAGATGGCATTATACCTCACGTCAGATGGCAGTTCTCCGGTGACACTGGTACAGAGTAGTCTGTTGACCCGAGATCGTCATAGATTCTTGTGTGATTCCCACTGTGCTTTGATTTCCATCATACCACGTCCAAGAGGGTGTGCAAAAAGGAGGCTTTTGGGTACAGTCCCGAATCACATGGAGGCAATGAGCGATAGGAGAGGATTCGTCTCTCCCGGTATAGGGAGTTGATGTTGTGCTGTGTTCGATTGGCTATAACCGGAAATTGTTCACACCATAATATTGCATTATTATATTCCCCATTCTTATTCTTTTTATAAACAAACGGGTGCTTTTGACGCATGTCTGCTACATGTTACAGGTTACAGGTTCTTGGATCTAAAACAGTGGAAACGATGTAAAGACGATGTAAAAGTGAGACTTTGACCAACAAACAGAAGACTCTTGATCAAGCCTACATCAAAGATAAAGTTTACAAAGTGCAAGGCAATGCAAGGTCCAAAATCGCGAAGTGAACGGTTAGAAGTCCACTACAATGTTCACTGGAATATCTGGAAGAAACCTGGAAGCCTATTTGAGAAAAATACCAAAGAAACAAGAAGCCCAAAATGACATGAGCCAGCACAGAAAATTACAGAGCCCAAGCCCACTTGTTGGCCGTGGAACCGCGGCCAAACCTTGGCTGCGGCCGCGGTTCCGCGGCCGTATTGCGCAATCAGGAGCTGATTTTTTTACTAAAACTTGTGGCGGCTTTGACTAGTCAACTTAGGGCTATTTTTGTAATTGTAGACATGCGGGTCAAATGTAACCCTAGGGTTTCCTATTCTTTATAAATAGGAACTCTAATCATTGTAATTTCTTTATGCCTCCCTATGCCTCCCTTTAATGAATAAAATTTAGAAATCTTTTGGAGAGCATCGGTGTTTCTTCTCCATTCAGAAATTCAGATCTGACAACCCTGCATGGATGGTTGGAGGGATGCATCTGTAAATGATTAATTTCTTGCCTTAGTGTAGATTTAATTTCATGCCCTAGGAACTTGTTTAGGGTTTAGCTTTTGGGAAGGATTTTGAGAGATGAGATCTCTCATCCCTTTCTTACCCACCAAATATTTACAATAGGACTCCATGCATACATGCACATACCGCTCCCTACGGCACTCTATCCCTCGAGGTAGCGGTGATACCGTAGTATAAAGGCCCGGGTGTGATGTTTTCCATGGAGGTTAGGGTAACGATCTCTAAAGGAAGGACAAGAACCTAGAGGAAGGAACACCTTCCCGAACGGATCTAATCCACTTTATTGATAATTACCATAACTCCTCACAGATCTTCATTCGGGTATTGAAAGCGGTGAGATTTAATTACATTTCCAAACCATCCCTAAACCTAGCCCTAGCAAGAGTAGATCTAGATAATTGCCCTAGCTTATTTAGGTTATTAGATTTAATAATTAATCCGAACACCCTTCGGAATTAACTCGTTAGCGCGAATCGGAAATTCACAACATCCCTGTAGACCGACCCGTACTCACCGGCTAGATGCAAAGCGACGCCGTTCTTGATTGCGGTTACAAATATTTTTGATCTATATTTTAGATAGCGCAAGCACGCTAAATCACTCTCAATCAAATGGCGCCGTTGCCGGGGATGGCGTAGAACTTTCCTTTTTGCAATTTCGGGTTAATAAAAAAAAAAATTCATAAAAATCTAAAAAATATAAAAATATATATATTTTGTTATTTTTGGAAGGGATACTTTGTTGTTTTAATTTTGCAGGATTTACAAAGACGATCTGGAAATTTCCAGAAGGCGAAACAGAAATCAGAAGATCGAAACAGAAGGGGAATCAAATAACAGAACAGTGAAAATTTTTTGGAGACCCAATTCCCCCAACCCGCCGCGATTCCGCGGGCAAAACCCACCTTAGGCCGCGGAACCGCGGCCTTCTAGTGGAATCAGAGCGTCAAATTTTTTTTGGGGATTCGTGCTAATTAGACTGCCGCGAAAACGCGACAATAACGCGTTTATACCGCGGAACCGCGCTCTTTTGGTGAGATCATCCTACGAAATTTGCATTGTAAGCTCTCTGTTATTTCTCCTCTGCAAATTTTAATATATTTTCTGAATAATGCCTGCAAGATTTTGTGTGCTTTAAAAATATATTCTCTTCCATATAACAAGTCTTGTGCAGGATTTTTGGGCCCCGCTAAAAATTGAAATTGATTGCAAGTAATCTTTTTTGTTGCATATCTTTTCTCGAATATCTTTTTCCAACAATATTTTCCAAATAAACATTCTTGTGATATGCTTCAAATAATAACCAATTGCAAGTAATATTTTGCTGTTGCATATGTTTTCTATAAAATATTTTGTTGTTGCATATCTTTTCTCTAAAATCTTTTTGCAACAAAATTTTTCCAAATAAAGAGAAGAAAAAAAAATCAATGAAAAATGAAAATAAAAAGGACAAATATTTTATAGAACTTGCAAAATTTTTTAGCCCCAAATAAATCCTTGCACCACCCAACCTTCCTTCTTGCCACCTTTCTTCTTCTAACATGGGTACCCCACACAATAAATCATTAGCCGAACTTTGGTATCCCGAACCTAATTTTGCGTCATATGTCAATGTGTTCGATCAATTTAAAGACGATCCTTCCATGCCTAAAAAATCTTTGAAAGATCACATAGAGGAGTCTAGGAGAAACAGTTTGACTTTTCAACCCACTTTGTGTCAACAAAGTCAACCTTCACCACTTCCATATGTTGATACCACTCTTTCGAGTCCTTCTGACACTCCTAGGCCGATGTCCATTGCTGAGCACATTGCTCAATCTCGCAGCCGATCTTTCACCCCTCTCCACACATCTAGTTCTAGGGATCCACAAGATTATTCACATTTTTATCCACATGTAGACCCTACCCCTGTCCTACCACCCACTTCCTACCAGTCCTACCCGACCTTCCCACCTTCACTAGACACTGCTTCTACACAGCCTTTTGGGAGTTTCACATATCCAAACAATTTCGAATCTTTTGCCGAAACCCCTTTACCACCAAAGTCTAGTTTGGAAGAGGCGTTGGAGGCGTATATCACAGCAACAAACAAAATGGTTAGGAATGTGGAAGCGTCCGTGGCCGCCCTTATGCAACCTGCTGAACCGGTAGCTAGTGTCTCGCTAGCTCCAAATTTTTCGATGTATGAGGCGGCAGTTGGACAGAGTGAGAATGAGAGAGGATTTTCAAATCAAACCTACCCTTACCCAATTGAAGCCCACAACTCCTGTTTTCCATCAATTGCCCTAAATAGTTCACCTGTTGAAAATAAAAATGAGTTGTGTGATTTTGTAGTGTTTGATTTGCCAGATTGTGAGGAGCCCCTTTCGAGTGAAACCACACCTAATCCTTTCGATCTTTACACCTCCCATCTAGAACCTAAATCGATAAATATCCATGCTTTTGATGAGGTGTCTAAGAAAATTGATTTTCACTTGATTGAGGATATAGACGCCGGGAATATTTCGGATGATGAACCTGTCGATTTAATTGAGATTTTATGTTCAAATCATCATCCCGAGTTATTAAAGGTTTCTCCCGAATCTAATATGCGTCTTGAATTTGATGATAATGGCATGGATGAGTTAAATATTAAGGATAGTATTGAGGAGAGTCTAGAGGATAATATTGAGGTTGAATCATTTTTATTTGATGTGTCTGATTTTCCAATTCATCCTCCTGAACCTTTGACTGCTATATCACCCTCCCTCCTTCCCATCGTTCCGACCCCGCTTTAAGACTGTGAGCTTGAAACCTTTTCCTTTGAATCTGACACAATTCTCACAGACGATAACACCTACGAGTGTTTCACCTTTTTGGACGATGTTGATGACTCACCGCCATAGTTTGAGTCCTTTACATTTTCAGATGAGCCATCAGACTCGGTTGATTATAGTAGTTTCGAACCATTAATGGAATCTTTCAAGTTCGAAACAGTTTACTACGGTGAGAAAGATACTATCCCTAATTCACTCCCTTTCGTCTTTCCCCTTGTTCCGACCGAACAAATGACCGTTAAGCTTTCATCTCCTATACCAAGTTCGGCGTACCCATGTTTTCTTGCGAATCTTGAAGGATTTGACCCCATTTCCCGACGGGTTGATAGGTTAGCGCAATCGCTTTTAACACATCGGTCATCACACATTGCGCTAATTTATTCACTCAATTTACACCCTCAAGATCGTACTCCACTTCCTTCTTCTTTTCGCCATTTTTCTCCCCCACCGAGACCATATTCTACCATTCTTCTTTCCACACGGTCTCGCGTGCTTCTCATTTTCTTACACCAACTATACCATTTCCACAATAAGATTTTTGAATGGTTGGTGCTAACTTTTGGCTTGTGCAAGGCCAAGCTTAAGTTTGGGGGGAAACTTTGTATATATGTATATATCTTTTTGTTTTCTTTTTCTAAAAAAAAAATAAAAAAAATTCAAAAAAAAAATTGTAAATAAATAAACAGGGGAGTGCCGACATTTTGACCCTCTTGGTTTAGTATGACAGTGAGGACACTGTCAAGTTCAAGTTTGGGGGTATGCTCGGTACGTCTTCTTCCTCCGCATTCATTTATACATATTTTTGCATTTGCATATTTATTTGAAAACCCATAAAAATTTGAAAAATTTCAAAAATTATAAAAATTATTGTATTCAATTTTGGCTAATTGACTTGAGTTTGACAAATAGGTTAACTGGCTAGGAACAACTAGATCTTAGACTTAGTAAATTAAAAACCCTAAAAATAACATTCCTTAAAGTTTAACGGTAGAAAGTATATGCCTTGTAGTTTATTTAGAAATAGGCAAATTTTGGGTTCACTTCTTGGGCTAAGTCAAAATGAGGGAAGAGTATTGATGTTCTTATTAGAGTATAAGTTTGAAAAATAGTTCCTAACTTAAGTCTAGATTCTGAAAATGTATACCCTACAATTTGCACAATCATGCACCTTGAAACTTGGAATAGTAGAAGAGACCTTGAAATGCTCTTGTCTAAAGTCCTTAGCACAATGAAAATAAAAGAAAAAAAAAGTGAATAAAGAAAAAAATGGACACTGGTTTTTATGATTACTTAAGGCTGCAAAAATAGAAAAACACTTAGCGAGGGTGCTTCATCACCTAGTGCCTTAGACCAACTGGTTTGGGAGTCACTGCTAAAAGCCTTGGGTGTTGCAAAACTAGGAAGTACGGTTTAAAGTGCTAACGCATCTTGTAATCGGTTGTTGGTATCTCAAGAAGTATTAACGGTCGCATGAAGGGTGTGTAAGCGGAAATTCAATTAAAAATTCACCTACTAATAAGTACTTTGGACAACGGACGAGAGTATGATTGCTTGATTTGAATTTCCAAGTGTAGGGGTGATCTATACACACACGTAGGGGTATGTGATTGGAATTTAGATAAGATAGAGGAATGAAAGATAGAACTTGTATCTTTAATAGAGTTGATAGAAATTCCTAAGTAGAGATGAAACTCTAGAAGGAAAACTTAGGAAATGCCGAAAGCTAAGTAAGTCTATAGAACATATATAATCTTAAGTTAGATGATGAGGAAGTGTGAAGAATGTGGGTGGATAATTTACAAGTCGACGATAATAGAATTCCTTGTTAGAAAACCTAATTGGAGAACAAAAGTCAATGGGCCAAATTGATAGGATTTTGTGGGTAGTATCCGCTGAAAACCCTCAGGAGACAACACTCCTCCTAATAGGGACACCTAGAGGTTTAACGGCTTGTTGCACGTGCTCAGTGCAATCGCGTTTCCCTGCGAAAGTGTGGTTAGGATTTTAGTGAATAAAAATAAGTTTGCTCGAGGACGAGCAAAAGATAAGTTTGGGGGTATTTGTTCACACCATAATATTGCATTATTATATTCCCCATTCTTATTCTTTTTATAAACAAACGGGTGCTTTTGACGCATGTCTGCTACATGTTACAGGTTACAGGTTCTTGGATCTAAAACAGTGGAAACGATGTAAAGACGATGTAAAAGTGAGACTTTGACCAACAAACAGAAGACTCTTGATCAAGCCTACATCAAAGATAAAGTTTACAAAGTGCAAGGCAATGCAAGGTCCAAAATCGCGAAGCGAACGGTTAGAAGTCCACTACAATGTTCACTGGAATATCTGGAAGAAACCTGGAAGCCTATTTGAGAAAAATACCAAAGAAACAAGAAGCCCAAAATGACATGAGCCAGCACAGAAAATTACAGAGCCCAAGCCCACTTGTTGGCCGTGGAACCGCGGCCAAACCCTGGCTGCCGCCGCGGTTCCGCGGCCGTATTGCGCAATCAGGAGCTGATTTTTTTACTAAAACTTGTGGCGGCTTTGACTAGTCAACTTAGGGCTATTTTTGTAATTGTAGACATGCGGGTCAAATGTAACCCTAGGGTTTCCTATTCTTTATAAATAGGAACTCTAATCATTGTAATTTCTTTATGCCTCCCTATGCCTCCCTTTAATGAATAAAATTTAGAAATCTTTTGGAGAGCATCGGTGTTTCTTCTCCATTCAGAAATTCAGATCTGACAACCCTGCATGGATTGTTGGAGGGATGCATCTGTAAGTGATTTATTTTCTTGCCTTAGTGTAGATTTAATTTCATGCCCTAGGAACTTGTTTAGGGTTTAGCTTTTGGGAAGGATCTTGAGAGATGAGATCTCTCATCCCTTTCTTACCCACCAAATATTTACAATAGGACTCCATGCATACATGCACATACCGCTCCCTACGGCACTCTATCCCTCGAGGTAGCGGTGATACCGTAGTATAAAGGCCCGGGTGTGATGTTTTCCATGGAGGTTAGGGTAAGGATCTCTAAAGGAAGGACAAGAACCTAGAGGAAGGAACATCTTC
This sequence comes from Agapanthus africanus, assembly GCA_030015575.1. Classification (NCBI taxonomy): domain Eukaryota; kingdom Viridiplantae; phylum Streptophyta; class Magnoliopsida; order Asparagales; family Amaryllidaceae; genus Agapanthus; species Agapanthus africanus. The sequence continues at coordinate 395,048,669 of CM057350.1, read as the reverse complement.
CCGAACGGATCTAATCCACTTTATTGATAATTACCATAACTCCTCACAGATCTTCATTCGGGTATTGAAAGCGGTGAGATTTAATTACATTTCCAAACCATCCCTAAACCTAGCCCTAGCAAGAGTAGATCTAGATAATTGCCCTAGCTTATTTAGGTTTTTAGATTTAATAATTAATCCGAACACCCTTCGGAATTAACTCGTTAGCGCGAATCGGAAATTCACAACATCCCTGTGGACCGACCCGTACTCACCGGCTAGATGCAAAGCGACGCCGTTCTTGATTGCGGTTACAAATATTTTTGATCTATGTTTTAGAAAGCGCAAGCACGCTAAATCACTCTCAATCAGAAATCCCTGGCCACGGTTGCTGAGATTTACTGGTAAATGTTACCAGTAGTTTCTCAAACTGTTATAGACCTCATATCGACACGACTTATCGAGCTACTGGGGTCTGACGTTTACCACCCCTAGGCGAGATATACGACATATCAGACGACGAGACCGGACTGTACGGGAGTGTTACTGTTTGGATTCACAGGAGAATGTACAAGCTTGCTTGTTGATCTTCTGAGCGCTCAATACCTGGGTGGCTGTTACGTTTAGCTGACCGCTTGCAACTTGTGGATGTTTGATATGATCATCACCTACTGCCGGCGTATTTACGATTCTTTAGAGTCCTACACAGAGGTTTCTTGGCTCAGGAAAAACGGAGTAGGAGCACATATGTGATATGTGCGGGACCGAGGATAATGCGATATGAGATACCGTATTCTATTCTCGCGATATATGATATCAGCCGGGTCTTTGGATCAAGTGTTGATTCGATGAATCGGTACGGATAAATATTAGTCGGTTATATGCGATATAGCCGGATTGTCGGATCAAGTGTTGATTCGATAATTTAATGTGTAATAATATATATGATGTATTAAATTACATTAACTAATATTAGCTCACTAAAAGATTCTTTTTCTCACTCAGGTAATACATTGATATATATGCGATATATGTTAATTATATTATTTTATTTGGTTACAATAAATATTATATATGTGATATATAATATTGTAACATGATATGATAACTAATGCAACATGTTTAGTAAAGATTAATCAAGATTAGAGTTTGATTTGGGTTAATGACTTCTAGTAGATTCTAGAAGGTTTTCTTTTTTGTTTTGGAAAAGATATTTTCAAGTGACTCATTCTTAACTCAACCCAAACCCTAGTCCTTGGTTAATTCTCTACAATGGTTAAGTCAACCATGGTTGCATTATTTATCATATTAATCCTTTCATTATTCATCACAAAAGGTTTAATCATATTGTTCATCTTCTTCCTTCTTCTTTCTTCATGGAAAAAGCTTACTAGCTTTTTCCAAGTGATGAATAAATGTGAGAAAAAGATAAATAAAGAGAGCAAAAATCCTACCTCATCATCCTCATCTTCCCTTGCCCTTTAGATGAGAGTGTTCACTCAATTTTAGTGAGTGTTAGCTTGTGTTAATGAAACTTCAAGGTAGATCATCTTTGTATCGAAGATCGGAAGCAAGACTGCATCTTTCTCTTCGTGGAACCTCTCGAGAGTCCGGAACCCGATGATCGCAGCGAAGGGACCACAACACGGAGCTTATGAAGTGAAGGACCGGATCTACAAAGGTTGTAATCCCTCTCACTTGTAGTTAAAGTTGTTAACTTGCTAGTTTTCGCCTAAACTCTAGTTTAAAGATCCGTATTCGGGTTGTTCGGCACGGCTAAAATTTTAATCGGGCATGGTTGATGCCTCGTAGACCCTTGTGGCAGTGCCTAGCAACCCTACAGTGGTATCAGAGCCAAGCTTAAGATTTTGGCGAAGTCTAGACGAAGTTTAAAGTCCGATCGAACGCCGAAACCCCGACACGGAACCCTCTCTGTACATTTTTCAAAAATGTGGTTTTTTCTGAATTAAAAATGCTCAGAAAAACAAGCAGGCAAAACTAAGAATTACTGTGAAATACGGTCCCCTAAGTCGACTATTTGACCAAGGAACCGCGGCGAAACCATGGGTTTTGCGGTGGTTCCGCGGCCAAAATTTGGACTTAGTCCCTGAAATTTCATGTAATTATTATTAGGCCCTTTCTTGTTAATTTTTCTGGCAATATTTTAATTCCACTCAAGTGTTGAGTTTTCAAGGGTTGTCTTGGGGAATCGTTGATTCGATCAGATAATTTAACTTTGTTTAGTTTGTCCGGATTATTTTTAGAAACTGTTAAAAAGTTCGAACGGATATCAATAACTCACTTTTTCCCTTGTCGGAAAATTTTTCAAAAGTTGGATTTTTTCTCGTGTTTAAGAATGTTCTAAGTCGTGCAAGTAACGCGGTGGACCCTCTAGAAAACAACAAACCTTAACTCGATTATGTGACCGTCTTGAACTGCCTTTTGAACCTTAGGGTTTGGGGCAGTACGGCGTGCCACATGTGAGGTGTTGGCTTGACCCTTCTACGGCTGGACCATTGGTACTGTGGCATGTGATGGATGTTTTTAAACTGATTTCAAGTGTTGAGATATATTGGGGAAATCTTGGGTGTATGATCATTCGATCGGAAAGTTTAACATTGACTATTTATCTGGAATGTGATACAATATTTGGAATCCACAAAAAATTATGAGATAACTGATTTGAATATTATAAACATAGCAGTTTAGTCTCAGAAGATCAGTTGCCATGGAATTTTGATGCGATCAAAAGTCCGTCGTAATCACGTAGCGTACGCGGATACTCGCCGGGTAAACTTAACAGACAGCCACGCCCCATAGCCCCGACCAAGTGATTGTAGGAGAACCCCGTTGCCGAAAGCATCCGTTCGGGTGCTCGCGGCAGCGGTGTTCCGCCTTAGTGCACTTCGTCGACGGCATCTGGGGGTGCGGCCGTCTACTAAAGTTTGCGACGAGCATTCGATCCGGATGTCGGGAATCTTGTTGAATTGCCCGACTTGATATTGAAAAGAGTTTTCGATGATGAGACTAAAATGCGGGGTTTATAATTGTTAGGCATGCAATGCCTAAGGAATTCATTTGGTGGGCATGCGATGTCTAAGAAGGTTGCGGGTTCCAACTATTGTAGTTTTACACTTTCTTTTCTGTGACTGTAAGCGTAGTATGTGGTGTATCGCCGGCTTCGTTGCTATACATCAACGATAATCGGGATACGCATACTTGCTTACGTTGATGATATGAGATATTATGTGTTGCTGTGATATGTTCTATTGGATCGTCGCGTTCTGAATAGCCGGGGGTTTTATTTGAGATGAGAGTTTTTTCTTTTTCATTCATGTAAAATTCATTTGTATGTAATATTCTTTTATTGGGGCACTTCCAGGTTGCGGAAGATGTCACCGTTGTATATTATTTACTTTTCCGCATTAGGTAGACCCAAGGCGGGGAGCACAAGTAACCGGGTTCTAGGGTCCAGTGGGAGACCATCTCGAGGAGTCGAGACCGGGTCTCCTAACCCAAGAATTGGCAGTGTTACTTGCCGCTCTCGTAGGGGTCTAGGGATGTAGGTTTGACTATTCATCGCGACCGTGGAATCCGTGTTTTATACAGGCTCGTATTGAAAACACGGACGTCCTAGTATATCCAATATTTCATATATGTTCTTCTGCTGCAATGCTCTGTGATGAGATCATATTACTGCCTGTGACGAATGTTTATATTATATATATGAGATATATGTTATATTGCAGGTTTCGTTTCAAATGTGATGCTTGTGAAGCATAATAAAATAGGACTTCATTAATGAGATTAATGAAATAAAAGAAACTTATGATATTGTAGAAACTTGTTTAAAAACTGGTAGCTCTAGTTCTTGCTTTGCATAGCGGTGTTCCTTGTAGAACATCCTGCACCTTATTCGATAAGGAAAGGACCGAGATCCCTTCATCGGGAGTGACTCCTTTAGCAATAACTGGCAGATGCTACAAACTCGGTTTGTCTTTTGATTGCTTCTATAGTTCTTTCTTTGCATAGTGATATTTGTGAAATATCTTGCACCTTATTCGATGAGGAAAGGGCCGACGATCCCTTCACCGGGAGTGACACCTTTAGCAAAACTAGAAAAGCCTAAAAAACACTCCATTTAAAATCACTCGATTCTATGACGATATCAAGTTCATTACGCAAAAGGTTTTCTTAAAAACCTGTCGTAACCCTCCGTCATTTTAGGAAGTAGAGTACTTAGTATTCGTGCTGTGTTTGTTGACCTTAGTTAAGGCACAGTGTACGGTAGCTAAGTGATGTCTTCCTATATAACATATGATGTGATTAGTTAGGACAGTCATATGACTTTGTTGACCTTAGTTAAGGGTCATGTGGGTGGGTCTAATTAATCAAGAAATGACGGGTAGAACTTGACTAGTGCTTATGATTTTTTGACCATAGTTAAGGTCATAAGTCCCTAGGGGCAAAATATTATTGGGAATTTCAAGTGTTGAAATTTGCAATGAGATTGCATACCTTCTATGAGATAGTTGGATCCCGATACCCGCTGCGAGTAAGAGTTACTCCTGGGAGAGTTTTACACATTACAATTAGCCGATCAAGTAGGTGTCACGGGGTTACGCCTCTGGGAAAACGAGGTTTACTTAATTAGGTTCGTGCGAAAGCACGGTGGACCTCCCTCAAAGTACCGACACTGGCCTGGCTGAAAGATTGGCGAACTTGTAGCGTGTGATTAATCCCGGTTAGTCTTTCCTTTTAGGGTTTGAAGGAAGATTTGATTAAAACAGTGGGAGACATCCTGATTAGATATATTAGATAACCAATCTAATCTTGCAAGAGCATACACTGAGTGTTTTCTTCTCTCTCTCTCTCCAGGTAGCGACCATATCACGCCTTAATCAAGATAATAAAATGGATATATTGACCGAACCCGCTTGTTATACTGAGCTGGGGAACGTTGGTCCCGCTCTAACTTATAATTGTTATAAGACAGAGCAGGAAATTAGGGAATACCAGATTTCCCGTGCCGCCCAAACGAATAAAGTGCATGCTGATGCATCTTTTTCGGGTGTGTTCATTACAAAGAACTGTTTCTCAGTATTCTTTACGTCCTAGGTATGAGATACCAGATCAGGATCCCGAATATGTAATCTGTTACATGGGCTACAGAAAGGTAGAGAACTGAGAACGGGTGATAAGTTTCATGAGACAGAAAATGGTGCAAGTGTTGCAGCCAAGTCTGTTGGTCACTATCACTCTGTATTACCAGAATACATTGATTCTGAACAAATGTTATTAGATACCGAACCTGATATACAAAATCATATCAGTCTCTTTATTAGTAAAGAAAGGATATAATTTTGTATTGTTGGATAATGTTTTGAACATTTCCTATATCAATAGTTGATCGGTTCAGGCACGTTATCTAAAAGCATTGACGTTCTAAATCAAACCACAGTTCTTAGTATATAGAACACACACAAGAGGAAGAGTTCAGAAATGAACGAATCCTTCTTGAGGTATTGTAGACTAGGTCATGTCAATGCGACCCGACTAGCTAAGTTAAATTGAGATGCACATTTAAATCTGTTTGAATTTACATTTTGTGAAACTTGCCAGTCATGTCACAAAGATAAGATGACCATAGCTCTGTTTATTGGAAACAGAGAAAGAGTTAGTGAACTCTTGGGATTGATACATGATGATGTATGAAAGTCCCCTGTCTACACATGCCAAGACCGGTTTTTTATACTTCATTACATTCTCTGATAATCTCTCAAGATTCAGACATATGTTTCTGTTGAAACACAAGTCTGAAGCTTTTGAGATATTCACAGAATATAAGTTAGAAGTAGAGAACCAACAACGGGTATAAGTATTATGTCCTTTGATGAGATCAAGGAGGAGAATACTTAAGCGCGGAATTCCTGGACTATTCTAAAGGAGAATGAGATTCTCTCTCAGCATTACACCTCCGTATACACCATAGCATGATGATATATCGGGGCGGAGAAATAACACCCTATGTGATATGGTGTGCTCTATGATGAGTACTACTGAGTTTCCTATTTCCTTTTGGGAGTTATGCACTTGAGAAGCTGCATACCTATTTAATGTGGATTCAATAGTTTCCAACGAACCTCAGCCTCTCCGCCGATCTAGTAGGGTTCCTCACCCACCTGAGAGATACTTCGGTTTCTCTATAACAGTGGGAGCGAAGATTGCATCATGAGATGATGACCCAACGAGTTTCGAGCTGGCCATCAGGAGTGGGACTCTGTGAGAATGGCTGGATGCTTAGCAATCTGAGATAGAATTCTTATACACCGACAAAGTATGGACTTTGGTTGCTTTATCTGAAGGGTTAAATCCCCATCAGGAGCAAGTATATCTTGAGAAGATTACTTGGTGTACATGGAAAAGTTGAGACTTTCAAAGCTATGCTTAAGTCCATCCAGATCCTACTTGCCATGGCTACATACCATGACTACGATATCTGGTGGTTGGGTGTCATGACTACTTTTCTAAATGATGTTTTAGAAGAGAGCGTCTATAAGTACACAGCCAGAGGGCTTCGTAGACAGTGGGAGCAGCGGAAACGTGCGCAAGATGTTTTATGTGATAAAACAGGCATCGCGGAGTTAGAACATCTGTTTTGATGTGCTAGTCAAAGAGTTTGACTTCATCAAAATGGTAGATGAACCTTGTATATACAAAAAGGCAGTTGGGAGTATGGTGGTGATCCTCGTAGAGTACGTGGATGACATACTCTTGATAGGGAACGAGTTTCCTATGCTACGCTCGGTCAATCTCCGCTTATCACAACGATTCTCCATATAGGATCAAAGCGATACCTCCTGAATCCTGTGTTTTGGATCTATGAGATAGATCTAATTGGATGTTAGGACTCTCACTAGTTGTAGTGAGATGGTATCAATCGATCCTGGGGAGAAACACTGGAAAGGTTCCAGGGTGATAAGGACGACTGAATGTCAGTCGCAGGCATTGTCTATACCCTCACTGGAGGGACGGTATGTTGGAAGAGTTCCAAGCAAGAGACCGTGACTTACTAGAAGATTAAAGGCAAGATACATCGTTACTAAGGATGCTACCAAAGAGGCAGTCTGGATATATATAAGTTCATGAGATGAACTTCGTTCCTACCATTGTGTGACAATGGAGTTGTGGCTTTAGCCAAGGAACTACCGTCCCATCAGAAATCCAGATATAATTCTTAGGCAGTATCACCTGATAATGGAGATGGTTGATCTCCAGGGAGATCGAGGTTAGGAGAGTAGACACAGAGGACAACAGCGCGGATCCACTCACGAAGGCCTTTTTCCCAGTAGAGACTTTTATGGGATGGTTGAGTATGAGATACTTCAACCGCAGCTAATTGTTGGGTATGTGATACCACAACAGATGGCCCTAGTGCAAGTGGGAGATTGTTAGTTATATGTATGCCCTAGAGGCCATTACTGTACATACGATGTATATTGTAATGGATGCTTCGACATATATAGGGAGGACTTTCTTGCTTGACATGATAGTATGCTATCTTGTTGCACTTTATCTTAACATGTACTCTGATTGTCTCTATATTACATGTTGATAAAGCCCTTAGGATATTACTCGACTACTGGGACTATGATGAGATCATACTAGTGGGGCCACGGTAGTCGATGAGTACATCCTATAACTGTTCCTAGTCGAGGGTGTATCGAGACAGGGCATCGATGCACCAGAGTAGACTAGCGTATACGCATCTTGACCCATATGATGGGTGATGGATGATCCCATATCCATCGGTGATTGACATCAAGGATGGTGTACGGGTGCTCAGTAGAGACTGGGTACACTGGACGGACTCGCCGAGAACTCCCAGATGGTATTATACCTCACGTCAGATGGCAGTTCTCCGGTGACACTGGTACAGAGTAGTCTGTTGACCCGAGATCGTCATAGAGTCTTGTGTGATTCCCACTGTGCTTTGATTTCCATCATACCACGTCCAAGAGGGCGTGCAAAAAGGTGGCTTTTGGGTACAGTCCCGAATCACATGGAGGCAATGAGCGATAGGTGCGGATTCGTCTCTCCCGGTATAGGGAGTTGATGTTGTGCTGTGTTCGATTGGCTATAACCGGAAATCCCTGGCCAGGGTTGCTGAGATTTACTGGTAAGTGTTACCAGTAGTTTCTCAAACTGTTATAGACCTCATATCGACACGACTTATCGAGCTACTGGGGTCTGACGTTTACCACCCCTAGGCGAGATATGCGACATATCAGACGACGAGATCGGACTGTACGGGAGTGTTACTGTTTGGATTCACAGGAGAATGTACAAGCTTGCTTGTTGATATTCTGAGCGCTCAATACCTGGGTGGCTGTTACGTTTAGCTGACCGCTAGCAGCTTGTGGGTGTTTGATATGATCATCACCTACTGCCGGCGTATTGACGATTCTTTAGAGTCCTACACAGAGGTTTCTTGGCTCAGGCAAAACGGAGTAGGAGCACATATGTGATATGTGCGGGACCGAGGATAATGCGATATGAGATACCGTATTCTATTCTCGCGATATATGATATCAGCCGGGTCATTGGATCAAGTGTTGATTCGATGAATCGGTATGGATAAATATTAGTCGGTTATATGCGATATAGCCGAATTGTCGGATCAAGTGTTGATTCGATAATTCAATGTATAATAATATATATGATATATTAAATTACATTAACTAATATTAGCTCACCAAAAGATTCTTTTTCTCACTCGGGTAATACATTGATATATATGCGATATATGTTAATTGTATTATTTTATTTGGTTACAATAAATATTATATATGTGATATATAATATTGTAACATGATATGATAACTAATGCAACATGTTTAGTAAAGATTAATCAAGATTAGGGTTTGATTTGGGTTAATGACTTCTAGTAGATTCTAGAAGGTTTTGTTTTTTGTTTTGGAAAAGATATTTTCAAGTGACTCATTCTTAACTCAACCCAAACCCTAGCCCTTGGTTAATTCTCTACAATGGTTAAGTCAACCATGGTTGCATTATTTATCATATTAATCCTTTCATTATTCATCACAAAAGGTTTCATCATATTGTTCATCATCTTCCTACTTCTTTCTTCATGGAAAAAGCTTACTAGCTTTTTCCAAGTGATGAATAAATGTGAGAAAAAGATAAATAAAGAGATCAAAAATCCTACCTCAACATCCTCATCTTCCCTTGCCCTTTAGATGAGAGTGTTCACTCAATTTTAGTGAGTGTTAGCTTGTGTTAATGAAACTTCAAGGTAGATCATCTTTGTATCGAAGATCGGAAGCAAGACTGCATCTTTCTCATCGAGAAACCTCTCGAGAGTCCGGAACCCGATGATCGCAGCGAAGGGACCACAACACGGAGCTTATGAAGTGAAGGACCGGATCTACAAAGGTTGTAATCTCTCTCACTTGTAGTTAAAGTTGTTAAGTTTTCGCCTAAACTCTAGTTTAAATATCCGTATTCGGGTTGTTCGGCACGGCTAAAATTTTAATCGGGCATGGTTGATGCCTCGTAGACCCTTGTGGCAGTGCCTAGCAACCCTACAGTTATACCCAGTGCCAGTGTGTTGATGAGTCATTAGAGTCCCCCACAGACAGTTTCCCAAGTTCGGGCGAAACGTTGTAGAAGCCGTATGGTTTTATGGCAGGGTTCGGAAAATGCACGTGCGTTTACGCACGTGTCATTTTTCGGGCAGATAATACTGGTGGGCTTTGGTTTAAGCCGGATCCGAGTATTTTACTGTGTAGATATAATATCTTTGTCTAAGTTGCATTTGTATTTGGTCGTAATACAAATGCGGGTATGTTTATATTGATACGGGGTTATCCTGAAATTTGTTTCGGGATCGCTTTTGGAAGTTGCCAGTTTCCAGTTTTCTATCGGCCGTATTTAACATTCGGTTAAATGCGAATTTATCTTTTCTTTGGTGAGTCATGGTTCTAGAAGTTACTAGATGGTGACTAGGATGATGAGGTGGCTATTGAGTCATTAGTGCATTAAATGTGCTTTTAATGTTTTGATGACTAGGTAATGGTGATTCATTAGTTCATTAAAGATTATGCTTGGTGTTCTATATGACTCATACATTTTTTTTAGTGCTAATGGTCACCATTTTGGTTCCTACACTCACCCCACACCTTATATAGCCGGCCCCCTCTTTGGAAAAAAAAGGGTTGTGTTTTGGAAAAAAGATTATGAGAGGGTTGTGTTTTGGAAAAAGATTATGAGAGTTTTGCTTCATGTAATTTCATATAGCTCAATTTTCCATCACCGGATAAAAAGGCAACTTCATTAACCGTTCGTCCATGGCTTTGGACGAAGTGAGACAAAGTGTTCTACTCATTATCTACTGTCACGACCCAAAATTGGCCCGTGACGGCCCTATTACTACGCAACGCCTAAAGACGTAACACAGTAAAAGAAAGCCAAAACCCATAAATCTAAACCAAGAAAATACGGAAAAGATAATATAAGTTTTTGAAACATTTGAAATCGCAACCCAAATTCTTTAAAAGTTCTACTTTCTTTCTTTAAAATTTTGGCAACACCCACTTTTTGTAAAAACTAGCCAAGATGAATACAATACAAATATACGACGCCGTAGCGAAGAAATAAAGACAATAGAGAGAAAGCTGTATATAAAAGATAACAAATCCACAATAATATACAATATCGTCCTCGCCAAGACTCTAAGTCAACAACATAATAGTAGATGGAGAGTACAAGATACAACGAATGTACAATATGAAATACAGATAACGACCAAAACCCACCTAAGCAAAATAGTACTGTGAGCTGATGCGGTATCTGTAGCAAAAGATGATAGCTGAATAGCTAAATAGCCTGTCTCGACTACTCTGGGGAACAACCTGAAACACCTGTGGCACAACGGGGGTGAGTTGCCAACTCGTGAATAGTAGATAACATATGCAGGTAATCGCAGGAATGTACGTACAACATGAATCTAAGATATGCGATTACAGTAATAACATGTCATGTGAATGCAGAATAAAGAAAAGTACACTAGCAGGTACGATCAATATATGAAGCAATAGTAACATGACAATAGTATGCAATAACCATGCAATAGGCATATGAGAATGTAGATATGCAACTATCATAAGGGTACACTAACAGGTACTACCAATATATGAAACTGTGCATAAAATAGATAAGTGTGTGGTATGGGGTAGAATATGTCATTTCCACGGAAACCTGACATCGTGGTAGGATCACAATCCATCAAGACACTCAAATCCCAAATCCTCAAATCAGCCCCCAAGTAGGGCTCTCAAATCATGTAAGTCTCACATCTCCTCAATGTACAATATCGAATAGATCTCCTATATCCCGAATGTACAAATCAACAATCTCATAGGTATCCTTTATCCAATCTCAATGAATCACCTAATATCCCAAATCACATCTCAAGTAAGATTCTAGCATCCTAAATATATATATATTTGCAGAAATAAATATGATGGGGGCAATACACATATATTAGCGTCCCATTCCACTAATATGGGTGTAAGGGTATATATAACAACGGCTAAATCCCCTGTTATATATACAAATGTATTAAAAGAAATATCATGAAAACAATGTGCCAAGCATCGACACAGAAATCCTAATAGGTACGTATCATACGCTTTCCTGAAAGCACAAGTGCCTAGCTCTGACCCTCGCCTTTCGACGTATGCATACGCACATGACTGCCAACGGTATCTCCATGATCCCCGCCGAGTCATTGGTACTGTCACCGGATGGTATGGTTCCCCTACCGGGCTCATCGGCTCATAGCACATCGACATCCCTTTCTTGCCCCGGGGTACCTCCGAGCCCCACTATGTACCCTCTAAGGCCTCGACGCCTCCTCGTAGGGGTATATATAATCAGCACCGATAAAACCCATGGTGGATGCGCAAATATCATATCAAGGAAACCGGGTTTTTCAATGTATGCATAATTTCATGAACTCCCGCGGTTCCCAAATCCAGAAAACTTCATGTAAAATCCAAATGAACAATGCACAAATCCAGGAATAAATATATGCGATATATCTGAAATGCGAGCATATAAACGAGAATATGTAGCTGAAACCAGATGTATACGAAACCAATAAGGTATAGCTAAGTAACATCAGTAAAGGTAAATATGTAACTACAAATGAATATGTGTGTAACATACAGGTGTAGCAATGTATAGGTATCTACCTATAAGAACTGATGTCGCATACCCCCTGGGTATAAGTAAAATATGTAGGATACCCCCCCTGGGTATAAGTAAAATATGTGCAAGGTATACCTGTAGCTGTATCGCAAGATGTATATGTACCTATCACTAAAGGTATGATACACTATAGGTATACCGATAAGCTAGATGTCATGTGTGATAAGCAATACGAATCGATGTCGTAAAGTCCCTAACTAAGCAATATAATGTCTATAATGGGTTGTGCGTGACATGGCAATTATTGACGGTGTATGTGTAGCATACAATCCGTGCTCGTATAATATAAACCGTCAATAATATGTGCAGTGTCCTACGGCTGCTAGTCACAATACAACTACATCTAAGAAATAGGGTAAAGCGTAATTCTAACAATGACGTAGAATATGCAACAGATATTAGAATCCTAGCACAGACGCATAACGCCATGCGGGCGATTCCCCTGTAGATGTTAAATCTACTCACCTACGCTCCACGCTAGGTGAATCCTACCATCTGCTCCCCCCTGTAGCAGTGTCCGTAGTCCCCGCCTGCAAACCTGCAATTTAGACACAAAAATCATATATAAGCCAAATATTTCGCAAAACGCGATATCGAACCCAAACGAGAAACTCGCGTCGCGAACTAAACGGGCGTGTGCATGATACGCTAAAACGTGTGTATACGCGCCTAAAACTATCACGACACGCCGCGATACGCTGGATCACAGAACCCACTCACGTATCGCGCGTATCGCGCAAACACAACAGACATGAAAAACGGTATTTGATCCTAGATTTTCCTACTGGTCAAATCTTACAAAACTAAACATGCCAAAACACTACAAATCAGAACAGACAACAGTAGCCAAAACCCCAAGACCCCACCCCACTTCCTAGCCGCAATTTGCGGCCAGATGAATTAAAATTGCGGCCAAGTTTGGGAATTAGGGGCTCGTGTTCTGGTGGTGTGGTTCTGACCTAATAAGCATGTTCCAGTTTCCTCAATTTTGTTCTGAAGGGTCCGGGTCAAAAGAAGATCTCAGATTGCCAAAATATCGCATAAAAACGCCAATTTTGCACCCAATGGTATTTTAGTGTAATCCAGGGTTAAACACAGTTAAGGTGACCCTAACAACACTTAAATAAGTAGGGTTAACTAACACAATCATCAATTTGCCACAACATCTCACAAATCACCATAATTAGCACTTAAACTCACTATTTAACACTAACCAACACTAATTAGCACACAAGCTGAGATCTACTATAGGTTCAGAAAATATACCCTATAGGATCTCAAGAAGCAGGAGAAGAAGTATATAGAGTTGCTGCTGTTGCTAATGCATGAGCTGATGCTGATGCTGTTCTGCTACTGCTGCTCTTGCTTCTGGTGCTGCCTCTGCTGCTGAAACTGCTGATGCTGATGCCTCTGCTGTTGCTGCTGCCTGCTCGAGCTGCTGCTGTTGGTGTTGTCTCGAGCTGCTGCTGCTAGCTGTTGCTTCTATTGTTGTTGCAGTTGTTGCTGATGTTGTTGTTGCTGCCACTGCTGCTGGTTCTGGGGCTGGTGCTGCTGTTGTTTTCTGCTGCTGCTGGAGCTGAAGTCTTGTGTGTGTGTGTGAGAGTGTGTGAGAGAATGAGGGAAATGAGAGTGAGAAGTGAGAGTGAGAACACAAGGCAAGAACCCCTCCCTCTCACTCTCTCTCTCATCATTTAATGGCTCTGGCTCATGCCATGTTGCCCCATGCCCTCTCTCTCTCTCTCCCCCACAAGGTCAACCATTCAAACCAATTTAAAAATCCTTTTTAAATTCATTTTATTTAAAAACAACCATACACATTATTAAACCCAAAGCACCTAAACAATATTAAATAACTTAAAGAGAATGGGTTAATCCATCATGCTTGCTAATCATGGTCTAACCCCATCTCTAAACCCTAGTTAACATGCACAAGTGTGTGTGTGCCTAGAAAAAATCTACTAAAATACTCATTAAATAAGATAAAATAATTAAAAACCAATTTGGTAGACTTTTTATTAAAAACCATACATTAAAATATAATTAGCTACAAAACACATTCTAAGGTGTTACAATCTCCCCCCCCCCTTAAAAGATATTCGTCCCCGAATTTAAAAATATACTGCTACGCATACCTTCAAAGAGAAGATTACAACTCTCAAATCTTGCTCGCAGCCTCCCAAGTGATTATCTCACTATACGGCTACGTCCAAGAAAAACCCTTCACAGATAGCAAGACCCTTGACCGATGTTCCTCCACCTGCCGAGCCATTAACACACATGGCTGCCGGTGAGCGAAACGATCGCGTCCAAGTCCAATGGTATGGTGCCAAACATGTGAGAAAGGTCAAGAAGGTAATTGTAAAGTATCATCATAAGGAATATGGGGTGAAAACTCAATAATCTGGGCGAAAGTACCAAATTAAAGGCAACGAAACTAACTCGCTTATAAGATCTCAGAAGGACCTAAATCCTGGGATAAGCTTCCCAAATTCCAACACGTCATTCATCGGAAAGTCCGTAGGAATACATGATCTGTCCCTGCGAACTCGAGTCTATAACCAACACAGTCGGCATAAGACCTCAGTTCGCAATGGACAATTTCCATCCTGGCCTAACACACTGGACCATCTCTAAAGTCTCTAGACTAGCTGGGGTCCAAAGTCCTACTTACGCAGAGTCAAAAAAACAACAGACTGGTGATCGACATGACCTAACCCCTAAGCCTAAAGGTGGAAAATTGGAGTGTCTCCTGATAACAGCTATCGAAGGAGAACCCTAACGATGGCGAGTGACGATCCCCAACCGCTGACAACAATCAACACAAATGAACAGCTTAACAAAGAACAACTGAGCAAACTGAGAATAACTGGACGACAAGAATCCGAATGGAGTCACACCCTGACTAAGCTTGGGTAGAAACCATAACGAAATTCGTGGAGATCTGCTCCACTCCTACTTCGGAACGGTAAAAGGTTGCAACTCTCCAGCCGGCCTTAGATGCTCGACCCAAGCACACAACAAGACAGACACCTTGAAACGAAACCTGAAACTTCTCTTTACATCCCTGTCCACCCATAACTATCTCACAAGTCACGCTAAATGTTGGTGGAACTTGAATGCATATAGAAAGTTGACAGATGTGCATGTTCTAGGATTACACGTCTCTACCTGATAACATCAGGTACACCCACGCGTCCCTAACTTAGCACACCATGTCACAAATCAACGACTCCGAATCATTACCCAGCCGAGTATGCTTAAGTATCTCTGACGAACGAGCATCGGCGGGCAGTGTCTCGTGAAAACGATTCAAGGAAAGTGGTCGGGCGCGGACATAAGCAAGCTGTCCCCTCCGTAGTGACCAACTTAAGCTGTACTCAACGATCACACAAGAACTGTAAATCTGTAGAAGACTATCACAACAATCAAAATCCGCTGCAGGATGATGTACATTAAGCTCTAGTGGCCCGTGAAAATCTGACATGACTCTCGAACAAATAGTGTCTCAAAATCTCCAACGCAAAACCATCGCAGCCATCTCCAGATCATGAGTGGAATATCCTTCTCATACTTCCTCGAAATGTAGGGAAGCAAAAGCGATAACTCTATAGCGTCACCTCAGTACACACTCGAGCCACTCAAGAAACATTACAATTAAACAACAAAGTCGCCCAAACCAAAAACAAAGAAAGAACTGATGCAGTTGTTAACAAAATCTTCAACTGCCGAAATTCCGCACACATGCCTCAGTCCACAGAAAAGAAACCTCCCTTCCGGTCCATTCAGTCGACAGTGCAGCACTACTCTAGCAATCCTGCATGAAACGGCGGTAAAAACCTGCTAAGCCTAACAATCTGCAGATCTCTGTCCTGCACACAAGTCTGGGCCTAAGCTATACGGCCATGATCTCCCTCGGAACCATACGAAACCATCTCCCGTGACTATAAGACCTGGGAGTCAACACAAAACAAGCCTGAAGAAACACTCCGAGAATTTAGCAAACTGCAGGTGCTCTCCCTGTATCTGCATAACAAATCCTCAAGTGCTACTCCTCTGGTAGACTGAGTCCTCTGAGAAAATCTTCCACGTCCACGGCCTCTCTGAAAACGATCATGACGAGGTGCTAAGGAACAATCCCTGACGAAGTGTTGAAGGCTCCCGCATCGAAAACATCCACGCGCTGACTGCTGACCATCCTGGGGATGAAAGCTGAACGACTGTCCTCGTCCTAAGCCTCTGCTACTCCCGCGACGGCCATGAAATCTGTCTCGATTACCAAACCTCTGTCTCCGAGCTGGTATACTGGTACGAGTCCTCCACTGTCCTTGAACTCTCTGAGCCTCTGGAATATGCGCCTCATCAACTGGAGCTACAACCACTCGTGCTATGTAGGTGACGGACTGCTGCATGCTGATCGCAAATGACAACTGAGTAACAGGGGTGACAACCTCCTGTCGTAGCTCCCGAACGACCTCAACCAATGAACTCATCGTCTGGCGGAAGTCCTGCATCTCTGCCAAAAGCCTATAAATAGTATATGTCGTAGGCTGATCCGTCTGCAACTGTGCAACTAGAGTGCCATCCTGGTCAGTACTCGTCTCACCCGAGCCAACTCTGACCTCGGCCCTCGCTGCATCACTCTGAGTCCCCATAGTCATCGGCGGCAAGGCTATAAATAGATATAAGATTCGATAAGAATAAGGAATCGAATCTCAAGGATATGAATCATCAATGAAGGAATTTCAAGCAAATTGTACTTAGGTCACTTAATGCAAAGTACCGCATCGTGGGTATGCTGCAGACATACACACACTACGTTACTCTGCTTAAGCTACCTACTCCATCATACTAAGGTCATCCAACACTCCGAAAGGTAAAACCTAGCGCTCTGATACCAAATTTGTCACGACCCAAAATTGGCTCATGACGGCCCTAATACTACGCAACGCCTAAAGACGTAATGCAGTAAAAGAAAGCCAAAACCCAGAAATCTAAACCAAGAAAATACGGAAAAGATAATATAAGCTTTTGAAACATTTGAAATCGCAACCCAAATTCTTTCAAAGTTCTACTTTCTTTCTTTAAAATTTTGTAAACGCCCCCTTTTTGTAAAAACTAGCCAAGATGAATACAATACAAATATACGACGCCGCAGCGAAGAAATAAAGACAATAGAGAGAAATCTGTATATTAAAGACAACAAATCCACAATAATATACAATATCGTCCTCGCCAAGACTCTAAGTCAACAACATAATAGTAGATGGAGAGTACAAGATACAACGAATGTACAATATGAAATACAGATAACCACCAAAACCCACCTAAGCAAAATAGTACTTTGAGCTGATGCGGTATCTGTAGCAAAAGATGATAGCAGAATAGCTGAATAGCCTGCCTCGACTACTCTGGGGAACAACCTGAAACACCTGTGACACAATGGGGGTGAGTTGCCAACTCGTGAATAGTAAATAACATATGCAGGTAATCGCAGGAATGTACGTACAGCATGAATCTAAGATATGCAATTACAGTAATAACATGTCATGTGAATACAGAATAAAGGAAAGTACACTAGCAGGTACAATCAATATGTGAAGCAATAGTAACATGATAATAGTATGCAATAACAATGCAATAGGGATATGAGAATGTAGATATGCAACTATCATAAAGGTACACTAACAGGTACTACCAATATATGAAACTGTGCATAAAATAGATATGTGTGAGGTATGGGGTGGAATATGTCATTTCCACGGAAACCTGACATCGTGGTAGGATCACAATCCATCAAGACACTCAAATCCCAAATCCTCAAATCAGCCCCCAAGTTGGGCTCTCATATCATGTAAGTCTCACATCTCCTCAATGTACAATATCGAATAGATCTCCTATATCCCGAATGTACAAATCAACAATCTCATAGGTATCCTGTATCCAATCTCAATGAATCACCTAATATCCCAAATCACATCTCAAGTAAGATTCTAGCATCCTAAATATATATATTTGCAGAAATAAATATGATGGGGGCAATACATATATATTAGCGTCCCATTCCACTAATATTGGTGTAAGGGTATATATAACAACGGCTAAATCCCCTGTTATATATACGAAGGTATTAAAAGAAATATCATGAAAACAATGTGCCAAGTATCGACACAGAAATCCTGATAGGTACGTATCATACGCTGTCCCGAAAGCACGAGTGCCTAGCTCTGACCCTCGCCTTTCGACGTATGCATACGCACATGACTCCCAACGTGATCCCCGCCGAGTCATTGGTACTGTCACCGGATGGTATGGTTCCCCTGCCGGGCTCATCGGCTCATAGCACATCGACATCCCTTTCTTGCCCCGGGATACCTCTGGGCCCCACCATGTACCCTCTACGGCCTCAACGCCTCTTCGTAGGGGTATATATAATCAGCACCGATAATACCCATGGTGGATGCGCAAATATCATATCAAGAAAACCGGGTTTTTCAATGTATGCATAATTTCATGAACTCCCGCGGTTCTCAAATCCAGAAAACATCATGTAAAATCCAAATGAACAATACGCAAATCCAGGAATAAATATATGCGATATATCTGAAATGCGAGCATATAAACGAGAATATGTAGCTGAAACCAGATGTATGCGAAACCAATAAGGTATAGCTAAGTAACATCAGTAAAGGTAAATATGTAACTACAAATGAATATGTGTGTAACATACAGGTGTAGCAATGTATAGGTATCTCTACCTATAGGAACTGTTGTCGTATACCCCCTGGGTATAAGTAAAATATGTAGGATACCTCCCGTGGGTATAAGTAAAATATGTGCAAGGTATACCTGTAGCTCTATCGCAAGGTGTATATGTACCTATCACTAAAGGTATGATACACTATAGGTATACCGATAAGCTAGATGTCATGTGTGATAAGCAATACGAATCGATGTCGTAAAGTCCCTAACTAAGCAATATAATGTCTATAATGGGTTGTGCGTGACATGGCAATTATTGACGGTGTGTGTGTAGCATACAATCCGTGCTCGTGCAACATAAACCGTCAATAATATGTGCAGTGTCCTACGGCTGCTAGTCACAATACAACTACATCTAAGAAATAGGGTAAAGCGTAATTCTAACAATGACGTAGAATATGCAACAGATATTAGAATCCTAGCACAGACGCATAACGCCATGCGGGCGATTCCCCTGTAGATGTTAAATCTACTCACCTACGCTCCACGCTAGATGAATCCTACCATCTTCTCCTCCCTGTAGCAGTGTCTGTAGTCCCCGCCTGCAAACCTGCAATTTAGACACAAAAATCATATATAAGCCAAATATTTCGCAAAACGCGATATTGAACCCAAACGAGAAACTCGCGTCGCGAACTAAACGCGCGTGTGCACGATACGCTAAAACGTGTGTATATGCGTCTAAAACTATCGCGACACGCCGCGATACGCTGGATCACAGAACCCACTCCCGTATCGCGAGTATCGCGCAAACACAACAGACATGAAAAACGGTATTTGATCCCAGATTTTCCTACAGGTCAATTCTTACAAAACTAAACATGCCAAAACACTACAAATCAGAACAGACAACAGTAGTCAAAACCCCAAGACCCCACCCCACATCCTGGCCGCTATTTGCGGCCAGATGCATTAAAATTGCGGCCAAGTTTGGGAATTAGGGGCTCGTGTTCTGGTGGTGTGGTTCTGACCTAATAAGCATGTTCCAGTTTCCTCAATTTTGTTCTGAAGGATCCGGGTCAAAAGCAGATCTCAGATTGCCAAAATATCGCATAAAAACGCCAATTTTGCACAAAACACAAGCCCTATGGTATTTTAGTGTAATCCAGGGTTAAACTCGGTTAAGGTGACCCTAACAACACTTAAATAAGTAGGGTTAACTAACACAATCATCAATTTGCCACAACATCTCACAAATCACCATAATTAGCACTTAAACTCACTATTTAACAATAACCGACACTAATTAGCACACAAGCTAAGCAAAAGAGAGATGTGTTCAGAAAATATACCCTATAGGATCTCAAGAAGCAGGATAAGATGTATATAGAGTTGTTGCTGTTGCTAATGCATGAGCTGATGCTGATGCTGTTCTGCTACTGCTGCTCTTGCTTCTGGTGCTGCCTCTGCTGCTGAAGCTACTGATGCTGATGCCTCTGCTGTTGCTGGTGCCTGCTCGAGCTGCTGTTGTTGGTGTTGTCTCGAGCTGCTGCTGCTAGCTGTTGCTTCTATTGTTGTTGCTGATGTTGTTGTTGTTGCTACTGCTGCTGGTTCTGGGGCTGCTGCTGCTGTTGTTTTCTGCTGCTGCTGGAGCTGAAGTCTTGTGTGTGTGTGTGAGAGAGAGTGTGAGAGAATGAGGGAAATGAGAGTGAGAAGTGAGAGTGAGAACACAAGGCAAGAACCCCTCCCTCTCACTCTCTCTCTCATCATTTAATGGGCATGGCTCATGCCATGTTGCACCCATGCCCCCTCTCTCTCTCTCTCTCTCTCCCCCACAAGGTCAACCATTCAAACCAATTTAAAAATCCTTTTTAAATTCATTTTATTTAAAAACAACCATACACATTATTAAACCCAAAGCACCTAAACAATATTAAATAACTTAAAGAGAATGGGTTAATCCATCATGCTTGCTAATCATGGTCTAACCCCATCTCTAAACCCTAGTTAACATGCACAAGTGTGTGTGTGCCTAGAAAAAAATCTAATAAAATACTCATTAAATAGGATAAAATAATTAAAAACCAATCCGGTAAACTTTTTATTAAAAACCGTACATTAAAATATAATTAGCTACAAAACACATTCTAAGGTGTTACATCTACATCAATCTTGGTCATCTCTTTTAGCAAACTTGATGATCGAGTTATCTCGGTTTAGAGGTGGGAGCCCGTTTAAAGATCCGTCAACGTGGTGCCACCTGGATGAGGAGACTGGAGATTCAGGAGATCGGAGCAGCCGCAACAAAGCGTGGGATGATGGTTGAAGACCGAAGGACTCGGATCGTTCGGTATAACATTTCTACCCACTTTGTAGTTTGTTAGTTTAGCTTTAATGGCAGATCCGGGTTATAGTACGTGATAGCGCCAGTTGTAAAAGTTTTTGTTCCACATTTGGCGTCGGTTAGACGGCCGGGGCGCTACCGTGACTTACAGTGGTATCAAAGCCTCACCATTAAGCTTTATTAATTTATGCTAACGCGTTTAAAATATCGATCGAACGAAATTTTGAAAACTACAATTTCCTGGGTTAAAGTTTCTGTCGATTTTAAATCAAGCCTAAAAATTATTTTGAGCACTACAGAAAACCGACCAGGCTTTTATTAGAATACTGGTGAAATTTGGTGGCCCAACTCCACAGTACCGCCGCGGATCCGCGGCCCAAACAAGGGTTTAGCCGTGGATCCGCCGCCGTTTTGTGAGATTGGTACTCCAATTTTCTACAGTATGTTCCTCATGGGAAATTGTGGCTTCTAGAATATTACTTTTAGGCCCAGTTTTTATTACTGTACACCAGATGTATGTGGGGCCCACTTTGGGATATTTTATCGATCGAAATTTTAAAACATGTTAGTATGCAGTACTTATATTATATCTCCGACCGGGAATGTCATTCGAGCGGTAAATTGCGTCTAATTGCTATAGTCCTTTTAGACGGATTTGCGAACGTGACATTCGCGTTGATGTTCTGTGTTGTGCTGTGATGTTGCGGATTTGTCGTGGTGGATAGCTGTGTGCAATGGTAGTGCGTTTGGATTTATTTGTACATTTGATATTGCGGGGCGAGCGTCCAACATGTGGACTGCCGTCACTACCTGTTTGTATAATAATCTTTTAGGGCACGACCGGGCTGAGGTCGATGTACCCGTTGTATATATTTTTCATTTCTGTACTAGGTTTATCCCGCGAAGGAGTGCACGGATAGCCGGGTTCTGGAGGGCAACGGGTCCGTATCTCATGGCTTTGAGAGGCAGAGAGATCTCACTCTAGAATTGGCAGACTATTCGCCGCACTCGTAGGGGGTACATGTTGACCTAAGGAGGGGTGCTCAAGTTACCATATTCAGTGAAGTGCCGGGTGGTCCATTCATTTTGCTGTAGGGGGCTGCCTCGCTTCAGGTTTTGGCGGGTAAATTGCCGCACCCGTAGGGGTCTAGGTTTCATTGCACAGGCTATCCACACGACCAGGGGAACGTCGGGTTTCAGTAGCGGCTCTGTGAAACCCGGGGATTTCAGATTATCTGTATTGTTCTGTGATGCTTATTACTTTTCTGTAATGTTGCATTTTATCACGCCTGGAGCGATTATTGTATATTGGTATATATACTATTAGATGTTGTATTTGTTTTACACCCGTGCTAGTCCAGTCCCCGCTCTGTCGTTAGTCAAGTAACCTAACGGGTGATGACGGGACCATTTGGCGAATGCGGATGGCATATAAGTACATTTTATTTTTCGTTCTTTTCTGGTGTGATTGATAGATGGGACTGCATTGATTCTTATCAATGCAAGATAAAACAAACCTATATTTGATGTTGTTGGAACAAATTTTAAAAGTGTTATTACAAATACGTTTCTTTTGTTTTGCATAGTGATATTCAGTTTAGAAATATCCTGCACCTCATTCGACGAGGCAAGGGCCGAGATCCCTTCACCGGGAGTGACCCCTTGGGCAGAAGTTTGTGTCAGGGTAATAACTTTACTATAGTCGATTACAAGTTGCTTTGCATAGTGATATTCGGTTGGAATATCCTGCACCTCATTCAACGAGGAAAGAGCCGAGATCCCTTCACCGGGTGTGACCTCTTTAGCAATGGTTTTCGTCACTATATTTTATAAAAAGCTATCACGTTCCTTCAACGAGATCAAGTTCATTACGTTTAAGGTTTTTCGCCAAAAACCAGTCGTAGCCCTCCGTCGTATCTTATGGATGGTCAGTAGTATTCAAGCTATGTTTGTTGACTAAAGTCAAGGTATAGTGTTTTGTAGTTGCTGGGTATTCATCTGTTGCATAGATAGATGCGTTGGTTTGGGACAGTCGTATTACGTTGTTGACTAAAGTCAAGGGTATGTACGGGTGGGTTCAAATCAACCTGGATAATGACAGGTAGAACTTGACATGTGACTTATGATTTGTTGACTACAGTCAAGGTCATAAGAGCATGAGGCAAAAATCACATCAGGAGTTTCAAACATAAAGAAACTTGCCAAGTATGCGCATACCTTCTGGAGTGTGATAACGTGAGTGGATTCCGTCACGTTATCATGAGATGAGAGTTGGATCCCGATTCTCACTGATGAGTTGGTTTACTCTTCGGGTGATCCCGATTAATTCTTCTTTCAGGTTTGGAGGAGAATTTGAGACTACAGTGGGGTGTTTCCTGATTAGATAAAGTGATAACCATTCTGATCTAGGTTAGAGTGCACGCAGACTGTTTCTTTTCTCTCTCTCTTTTTGGCAGCGGCCTTTGACCGACCCTAGACTATGACTCAATAACCAAGTTGACCGAACCTTCTTAAAATACTGGCCTTTGGATTGTCTTAGTTGCATAAGTCATTGCTGCTCCTTCTTTTACCCTTTGCGTTTGTCAGAACACCCCGTATTACTACGGACATCCATTTCCATTGGATAGATCCATCGTATGGTTATATACGAACTCGAAGGGATTTCTTCGAGGGTGGATCCAGGTTCACGAGAAATATAATTGGTTTATTCAGTTGTCTTTTACTATCACCTTCTCTCAGGTTGCGAGAGCTCCTTAGTTTAGGAGAGTACACCTATTACGCTTATTGGATAGTCTTATTCCAAACCATAGGCAGGTGCCGAAAGGTAGGGAATGAAGAAAACCAATTAGCCTAAGTAGGGTGTACAGAAGGTAATAACTAAAGACAAAATAAAAGGATTAGAAAGAGGGCAAAGTAAATTGCGACTGTTATCATTCACGACCAAACCGCGTACTTCATCGCCGCTCCTTTTTCACCTTTGCTTTTTTCCCCAGTTCGAGAGAAATAGAATAAGGTATTATTCAGATTGTCTTTTATCATCACATTCTCTCAAGTTGCGAGTACTCCTAGGTTGAGGAGGGTACACTTATTATGCTTACTGGATAGTCTTCTTCCAAACCATAGGCTGGTGCCGAACGGTAGGGAAGGAAGAAAACCACTTAGCCTAACGATGGTGTACAGAAGGTAATGAATAAAGACAAATAAAGGGATTTGGAGAGATGGCAATGAATTATACGGTTAAAGTCATGAATTGGATTATGAAAGAGGCATTACTAGGAATACCAGAATACCCCTATGAAACATTTTGATGTGTCAGTGCATTGTTAAAAGAAAACTGATTTCCCGATTAGATAGTTACTCCAGGGTATGTATTTACCTGGTATGATTCTCACATCTGTATGGTTTTACAGATGATGAGTGGGAGTAAGTTATTGGGAATTAGGTGATCATCCTCATTATATCGGAATTCGTTGTAATTGGTGATATTTGAGGAAATCGTCTGGGTACAGTTTTCAACCTACGACACACAGGTTTTGAGTTATTCAACTCAGCGGACTTATACAGAGTATTGTATGTTGTCCAGTGTCCGTCAGGACAAAGGGGTAGGTCCTCATACTATGTTCTGTTTACTTATGACTTCTCTAGTTTTTAGACAAGTGTTTCGTAGAAATACAATGTCTAAGTTTTGAGAAGTTGTGGGTATAGGAATAAAGTAGAGAACCAGGTGTCGCAAGTATCAGGATTCTTCAAAGAAATTGAAGATGTAGATTTTTGTGACTGGTATTCAGTTGATAGTAACGGTTTTGAGAAACTTGTTTCTCTTTCAGGTTACTCATAATTGGATGGATTCCTAAGTTGAGTAATGTTGATTAGTCTCTCTTCATTAAGTTGATATGCACTGGAGACAGTTGCATGGTTTGAATCTGGTTCCAGTTAAATTAGTGCCTCTATTTCTATATTGTATATAGAATGGTTCATATCTTAACGATGTTAAGATACAGGGAGTTGTCCGGCTTATGCTTAAAACCAGAAACTGGATAACTCAAGGCACGTTTCTGTAATGGCAGTTTATGGGTTAACCATGGCTTTGACGAGGGTTGACATTTCTACCATTTGGAAGATCAATGGTGATATTGTTCTTGACTCGCTAGAGTTTTATTAAAATGGATTATTTTTCAGAAAACGGTAGTGGGAGTATGGTAGAACTGGAAGTGATTCCAGAACCGCAAACGATCACGGAAAATTTAATAGGACCTATATATTCAATCAGGTTTGACATTTCAATAGCCACTCCACAGATATGGAGGGTAACCTCAGACACCCGAGAGGTACTCTGGTAGGCTCAAGGACGGTGACAGGGAGGTTCTTGTTTACCCAGACTTGACACTACTGTTGTTCCAGACTATGAGACCCGGCAGGAGGATATGTATAGCGTCGTTCTAAACTAGTTTTAGAAGTGCATGCATATATTATTCTGTCAGATGGTTGTTGTGGTCAGTGGGAGCAGCGGAAGCATAGTGGACAAGTAGCTTATGTCTATTTATAGGGTTGAGCAGATATAGCGGAGATAAGATCATCTAATTTTGATGTAACAGTCATGGGTTTAACTTCATCAGAATAGGGGATGGATCTGTTAAGAAGGTAGTAAGGTGTGATATCCTGGAATTTGGATGACATACACAGAGTAGGAAGTAAAATTCCTATACTACGATCGGTTGTACTGTGGTCGTCACACAGTTGTTTCTCCGGACAAGATATGGATATAATATCAGACATTCTGGTTTCTAGATCTATGGTTTTAGATAAAGAATTGGGTATTTTCCCAATCTGGGTACTTTGACAGTATTCTAATAGTATTTTAGAATAAATGACTCCTGGCATCGTGGTGTACCTGCAGGTGATGGAATCACCCTCTCTAAAGGTGTCTTATAGACTAAAGGGGAGAGGGATGTGCATGATTGGCAGATCACTTGCTTAGGCAATTAAGTCAATCGTGAGATGTCAAGTACCACACCAGATGTTGTTTTTGTACTAGTTGCGATAAAATTATATTAATCCAATCTTAGAGAAACATTAGGAAGTAGTTTTAGAACATAAGTGTATGTTCTACGGATTTGATGACGGCAGCCTCCTTCGGGAGACGGTTATCATTCCAGGCTTCCAAGGTGACCTGGATGACAGAGTGATTGTCAGAATTATAGTTTTCCCTCTGACGAGGGACAGCATTATGGACAGATGGTCTAAGAGGATACTGTGGGAGGTATGGTGCTGGATACTGATTAGGTTCAGTGATCACTACAGTCTAAGAAGTTTGGATTTGAAGTTCATTTATGAACTAGGTCCCATCAGATATCCAGACATATTCTAAAACAGGTATTACTCAATTCGTGAGATGGCTTTCTCCGTGAACTTGAGATTAAGAGAGACATAGAAAGAAACATCAGGGCGGATCCACTCACTGAGGCTATGAGTATGCGACTTCGCAATAATAGCCTTAAGTGCAAGTGGGAGATTGTTGGTTATAGTGCCCTTTAAGTCAATTGGATCGCAGGTACATGATTGCAATGATTGAGGGAGGACCTATGCCGACATGACTGTCTTACTCGAGATGATAGTATGCTATCTGGTTTGTCTTTATCATCGTATACATGCTTTAAGTTCACTATTGCATGTTGATAGAGCCCATAGGATTCTTGCTTGACTGCCAGCAGTATGATGGCGATCATATATGTGGGAGCTGGGGTCTGTAAGCACATCCTTAAAGTGTCCCTAGTCATGGGAGTTTTGAGATAGGGCATCGATACTCCAGAGTAGACTAGTGTATACAGTCGAGACCCCGACAAGAGGCGGTGGCTGGTCTCACAAGCCATTGGTGTCAGTTGGTTCACCTAAGATGTATACAGGTGCTCATTGAGTACACCGGACATGACTCACCGGGAACATGCTAGTTGGTATTATATATATCGTCAGATAGCAGTTCCCTAGTGACATGTGTACAGGTTAGTTTGTCGACCTGAGATCGTCATTTGTCTCGTGTGAGTTCCCACTGTACTTTGATTTCTACCCTACCACGCTCAAAGGAGACGTGCAAACAGGTATTTTTTGGCTACAGTCCCGAGCCACATGGAGGCAGTGAGCGGATCGTCGGGGATTCGTCTCTCCCGGTATTGGGGGTTGATGTCGCACAGTGCACGGGTGGCCATCACTAGAAATCTTCGGCCGAGGTAGTGGAGAATTACTGATTTGAATCAGTAGTTTCTTAGGAGGTGATAGGCTTCATACCGACACGAATTATCGCGTTATTAGGGGTCTGATTTTATCCACCCCCTAGACTCGATATGCGATACTCTTAGACGAACGGACCGGACTGTACGGATATTGCCACTGTCAGGCTCAGTAGGGTATCTGGATGAGTTCGCTCGTCAGCTTCCCTTCCAATCAATACATAGGCAAACGTTACGTACAGCTTGTACCTCTGACGTGCTAGTGGTTATACCCAGTGCTAGTATGTTGATGAGTCATTAGAGTCCCCCACAGATAGTTTTCCAAGTTTGGGCGAAACGTTGTAGAAGCCGTATGGTTTTATGGCAGGGTTCGGAAAATGCACGTGCGTTTACGCACGTGTCATTTTTCGGGCAGATAATACTGGTGGGTTTTGGTTTAAGCCGGATTCGAGTATTATAATGTGTAGATATAATATCTTTGTCTCAGTTGCATTTTTATTCGGTCGTAATACAAATGCGGGTATGTTTATACTGATACAGGGTTATCCTGAAATTCGTTTCGGGATCTCTTTTGGAAGTTGCCAGTTTCCAGTTTTTTATCGGCCGTATTTAACATTCGGTTAAATGCGGATTTATCTTTTCTTGGGTGAGTCATGGCTCTAGAAGTTTCTAGATGGTGACTAGGATGATGAGGTGGCTAGTGAGTCATTAGTCCATTAAATGTGCTTTTAATGTTTTGATGACTAGGTAATGGTGATTCATTAGTCATTAAAGATTATGCTAGGTGTTCTATATGACTCACACATTTGTTTTAGTGCTAATGGTCACCATTTTGGTTCCTACACTCACCCCCCACCTTATATGGTCGGCCCCCTCTTTGGAAAAAAAAGGGTTGTGTTTTGGAAAAAGATTATGAGAGGGTTGTGTTTTGGAAAAAGATTATGAGTTGGTTGTGTTTTGGAAAGAGTTTTGCTTCATGTAATTTCATATAGCTCAATTTTCCATCACATAATAAAAAGGCAACTTCATTAACCGTTCGTCCATGGCTTTGGACGAAGTGAGACAAAGTGTTCTACTCATTATCTACATCAATCTTGGTCATCTCTTTTAGCAAACTTGATGATCGAGTTGCCTCGGTTCAGAGGCGGGAAGCCGTTTAAAGATCCGTCGACGTGGTTCCACCTGGACGAGGAGACTGGAGATTTAGGAGATCGGAGCAGCCGCAACAAAGCGTGGGATGATGGTTTAAGACCGAAGGACTCGGATCGTTCGGTATAACATTTCTACCCACTTTGTAGTTTATTAGTTTAGCTTTAATGGCAGATCCGGTTATAGTACGCGATAGCGCCAGTTGTAAAAGTTTTTGTTCCGCATTTGGTTTCGGTTAGACGGCCGGGGCGCTACCGTGGACTTACAAACTCAAGGCACGTTTCAGTAATGGCAGTTTGTGGGTTATCCTGGGCTTTGACGAGGGTTAACTTTCTACCATCAGGAAGATAAGTATCTATATTGTTCTTAACTCGCCACAGTTTTAGTAAAATGGATTTTTTTTCAGAAAACAAAATTGGGAGTATGGTAGAACTGGAAGTTATTCCAGAACCACAAACGATTACTGGAAATTTAATAGAACCTAAGGATTCAATTGGATTTGATATTCCATTAGCCACTCCACAGATTTGGTGGGTAACCTCAAGCACCCAAGAGGTACTTCGGTCTTCTCAGAGATGGTGACAGGGAGGTTCTTGTTTACCCAGACTTGCCATTGCCGCTGTTCTAGACTATAAGACCCGACAGGAGGATGAGTATAGCGTCGTTCTAAACTGGCTTTAGAAGTGCACGTATATATGACTCTGCCAGAGGGTTGCTATAGTCAGTGGGAGCAATGGAAGAATAGTGGGCATGTAGCATATGTCTATTTATAGACTAAAGAAGGTATAGCGGAAATAGATCATCTAATTTTGATGTGACAGTCATAGGCTTTGACCTCATCAGAATAGGAGATGGATCTGGTAAGAAGGTAGTAGAGAGTGATGTCCAGGTATTGGAATGACATGCACTTGATAGGAAGAGATATTCCTATACTACGATCGGTTGTACTATGGTTGTCACAAAGTTGTTTCTACACACAGGATATGGATGTAATATCAGGGTTTCTGGTTACTAGATCTATGGTTTTAGATCTAGATTTGGGAAGTATCCTAATCTGGGTATTTTGACATTAAATGGACGACTCCTGGCATGGTGGTCTACCTGCAGGTGATGGGGTCAACCTCTCTAAAGGTGTCTTACAGACTAAAGGGGAGAGGGATCTACATGATTAACATTCATTTGCTTAGGCAATTGAGTTAATTATAAAATTTCAAGTACCACACCAGATATTTCTTTTGCACTAGATGCAATAAGAAGATATATTAATCCAATCTTGGAGAAATATTGGGAAGCAGTTATTGAACATAAGTGAATGTTCTTGGGAAATGATTACGGCAGCCTCCAATGGGAGACGGTTATCATTTCAGGCTTCCAAGGTGACCTGGATGACAAAGTGACTGTCAAAGTTATAGTTTTCCCTCTTTTATGTGACAATATGTTGGACGGGTGGTCCAAACGAATACCGAGGAAAGGCAAGGCACAGGATACAGATTAAATTCAGTGGACGATATAGTCTAAGTAGTTTGCTGGATTTGGAGATCATTTGAGAACTGGGTCCCATCAAATATCCAGACAAATTCTAAGACAGGTATTGCTCATTTCGGGAGATAGATTTCTCCGCAAAGTTGAGATTAAGAGAGATACAGAAAGAAACATTGGAGCGGATCCACTCACTGAGGCTATTTCTCGAACACAATTATTTTCGCAAACGAGCTTTGCGAAACTGATTAGTAGAGAAGTTGGGTGTTCGGTATCATATGGGCTGTGAGTATGCGACATCGCAATAATTGGCCTTAAGTGCAAGTGGGAGATTTTTGGCTATAGTGCCCTCAAGGCAATTATCATAGTCGCGGACTTGTGATTATAATGATTGAGGCAGGACCTATACCGATAAAACAGTCTTACTCAGGATGATAGTATGCTATCTGGTTTGTCTTTATCATTATGTACATGTTGATAGAGCCCATAGGATTCTTGTTTGACTGCCAGCAT
Organism: Agapanthus africanus; assembly: GCA_030015575.1. NCBI lineage: Eukaryota > Viridiplantae > Streptophyta > Magnoliopsida > Asparagales > Amaryllidaceae > Agapanthus > Agapanthus africanus. Next base: position 395,017,988 of record CM057350.1, on the reverse strand, counting down.
TATGATGGCGATCATATATGTGGGAGCTGGGGTCTATAAGAACATCCTTAAATGTCCCTAGTCGTAGGAGTATCGAGACCGAGCATCGATACTCCGGTGTAGACTAGTGTATACTGATCGAGACCCCGACGAGGGACGGTGGCCAGGTCTCACAAGCCATTGGTGTTAGTTTGTTCACCTAAGATAGTATACAGGTGCTCATTGGGTTATGAGTACACTGGACGGACTCGCCGGGAACTTGCTAGTTAGTATTATACCTATTGTCAAATAGCAGTTCCTAGGTGACATGTGTGCAGGTTAGTCTGCCGACCTGAGATCGTCATTTGTCTCGTGTGAGTTCCCACTGTGCTTTAATTACTACCTTACCACGGCACAAAGGAGTCGTGAAAACAGGTTTTAATTGGGTACAGTCCCGAGCCACATTGAGGCAGTGATCGGATCGTCGGGGATTCGTCTCTCCCGGTATTGGGGGTTGATGTCGTATTGTGTATGGGTGGCCATCACCAAAAATCCATGGCCATGGTACACAAGGATTACCGATCCAGGATCGATAATTTCTCAGGAGGTGATGGGTTACATGCCGACACTAAATATCGCGTTGTTAGGGCTCTGACATTATCCACCCCCCTAGACTCGATATGCGATACTCTTAGACGAACAGACCAGACTGTACGGATATTGTCACTGACAGGCTCAGTAGGGGTTCAGGATGAGTTTGCTAGTCGACATCCTTTTCGTTCAATACCTGGGTAGCCGTTACGTACAGCTAGTGCCGCTGACGTGCTTGTGGTTAAACCCACTGACAGCATATTGACGAGTCTTTAGAGTCCCACACAGAGGGTTTTCACGGTTCAGGAGATATGGTGTACATGTTGTATATTGGTGCATACAGGTGTCCGATTAAATATGTGCACTAGCTGCGCAGATTTTAATCGGACGGTTGATAATACTAGCGGCTTAGGATTAAGCCAGATTAATAAATCAGGTTTTGATTTAATAATTTACATATGTATTTATATATATGTATTCTAGTATTATTGTTCACTATTCGTTTTCTCTCTCGGCTATTCGTATTTTGGTATGAATATGCGTATATGTATTTCGATACATGTACCGGGAAGTATTCCGTATTTTATATGGAATAGCTTCTAGAAGATGCACCATTTTTATTGATTTTCTTTTAGAAATTCAATTAAAAAAATGAGGTGTAAAAGGTGAGTCAAAGCATGGCTTTGAGGCATGGAACAAAGTATGGTGTGCAATTGTTTAATTGAAAAAGAAAATGATTTTTTTTACGGGAGAGTGAGAAGGGGCCGGCCACTTTTTGAGGTGGGGGATTCATTTCATTTGGTTACATGATTGATTACACCCTCACTCTCTCATGCTCTCAAGAAAAATACTTAGCCAATTTTTGCTCATGCCAAAGATCACCTCTTTCATCTTCTTCTTGCATTGCTCATTTGAGTTTTGGGTTGAGAGAAAATTATAGTGACACATTCATACACCCCCACTCTCCATCGCTAGCAAGTTTGGAGCGTCGGTTGTCTCGTCGACGAGGCTGGAGCTTGCGTCGTTTCCCTCGGGTGGATCATCGGAGATGGAGGAAAACCGGCAACCAAACCACATCAAGGAGCCGCTAGGAGCTTGGAATGAAGACCGAAGGACACGGATCAATTCGGTATAATGATTACAACTCTTAGTTATTTTGCTAGTTTAGGGTTTAAGGTCGATCCGGGATTCGGGTAACGGTAGCGCCCGTTTAGAAATTTTTGTTCCGCATTTTGGCCGCGTTTCGATGGTCGGGACGCTGCCGGAACCCTTCTCTAGGGTTTGCCAAATGAGGTAATTATTTTATCATTAGAGTAGTATTTCATTTACCTTAACATTTAATTGAGCTTAAAATCGATTTAGTGTAGTTTAGCGATTTTTTTAAAATTATTAGAAGAGGTTTTGGGGAATTCTTGAATTGAGATGGTGTAATTGAGTTTAGTGGTGACCTTAAACCCCCTTAGTGTCTAAAACCCAGACAAAACTCGAACTGAAACCTGAAAACCCAAACCTGAAACTTTCCAATGTCAGTTTTGTGAAATTTTAGGGATTGCATGGAAATCTGGAGTGACCCAGGACTTTTAGAAGAAAAACAAACAACACCACTAGCCTAGGTGGAGCGCTAAGAAAAAGAAAGCGTTATCGCTATACAAAATGAGGCGCGGGTTTAGTCTTCCAAGTAAAGGAATGCAGAATAGAATGGAATGTGCTTGCGAGATCGGATCTGGGGCTATTGTGGCCAGCCAAATTGTAAACAATTGTGCCAGGATTTGTTCTGTAGGTCATATTCCCCCTATACAACACCCCAGTACTGTTTGATTAACTTAATTTCACCTGAACTAAAATCTGGAGCTAGTTTTTAAAGTTGCTGTTTTGGTTTCATGGTTTTCAAGACTTGGTTTTTTTCATTTGAATGTGGATTTGGTCGTCGGACGTTTGTACGTCGACGACGAGGGTTATTTGGATGTTTTTTCTTGCGTAGGCTATAGGTTCTAATCTATAGGCAACTCGCGTGTTGTTATGGTTTTGAATCGGATTTTAATGCGGTACGTTATGTTATGATAAATAGGTACCTCACGTGATCTTCGGGACGACAAGCAAGAGCACGGTGGCATCGGCTTCGGCAAGTACGGACCAAGGTGAGTAGACGTATATCTGCAGGGGAAGTCGGGTGGATGACGTATAGCACCCCCGCAAACGTAGAGTAAGGTTATTACGTATTATTATTATGAGTCGGACGTGACCTTGGATTCTTTACGAGTAGGGTACTATTGAAGACCTTAAATAGGATTAGATTTATTTAGAAAGACTTAATTAGAAGATGATTACCTTGGAGGCAATTCATAGGTTTCATGTAGACACACACACGCACACACATACACTTGACTTGGTGTATGTGTGTGTGTGTGTGTGTGTGTGTATAGATATGTGTGTGTGTGTAGGTTTCTTGGTGATGAGTCGATATGACTGGGTATGATGCCATAAGATATTGGATATATGATCGAGTTATGATATGAGATGTGTTATGATATTAGCGGATCGTTGGGTAATGAGAAAATATATATATAAACGATAAAATGTGTGATGACATCGGAATGTATGAGACTTTAGAACAGTACCCAGATCATGATATTGTGATGATGATACCATATGAACGATGATGTATATATATGATAGTTGACCCGTACCTCGATTTTGGGATGCCGTACATTAGATTTTACCGTACGAGGTATAGATACGATGATTGGTCCAAACTCTTGACTCGAGGAAGTCATACTATGTACGTGACGTTATTGAGGCTGGATCGCCGACTCCTAGAGGTATCGACTCGGACTTTAGATAGACTTTTCATACCCTTTCGACCCGTTCCTTAGTTAGTCTCTTAGTGGTTTAGATAGATGCTAGTTTAGGCTCGAGTCATCTCTATTTTCAAAACCAATGAATCATGAGCATTTTTCAAAAAGACAACTGGGGGATACTTAGGATTTTCAATGGATGTATCTTTTCTCAAAAACACCATAGCTCCTATTTTTCTAAACACCACGATTCGTGCTATTTCAAACACCAAAATAGGATGACTCGTATAGTAGAAATGTATATTCTTCGGTATTGTGGTTATTACTCCTTCTCTGTTATATTCATGTTATTCTCATTTCATTACATGTTTCTACATATGTTTCCTTCACTGTTATGATTCCATCTGTTAGGATACCAGCACCATTACCGATGATGCGCATGTCTCACATACACTTACTTGCCGGCTCACACACATCATCATCGGTAATTACCATGTCGCGTACACTTTAGAACATATTATTTCATTGATATAATCACCTAATGGCTAGTTCCAACATATTATTTGTGTGATTGCTCTCATGTGTTAGCTTAAAGATTGCATTCTTTACTTAGATACTGCATGCATTCATATTCATTCGGTTATATATTATTCTGGGGCTTTATGCTGATAATCACTGGTTACTAACTCTTGATTCTTGGATTTCGGATTTCCATGAGATTTCTGGATTTGGGGGAAAACCGCAAGATGTTATAAACTCATTCTCATATTTAAAATACCAGTTGCGGTTTTCTCGTGATGTATGTGTCGTCCACCATAAGTTTTCATGATTGCTGTTGGATTTCGAGACCCGATTCGAGGAGTAGGATGAATCGTTTCGGGTACATGGTGGGCCCGGTAAGGTATCCCGGGGCAAGAAGCTCGAGTTGTAAACGATGAGCCTGGCTGGGGCAGACTACTTACCGATGATGTCTGGCGCGGCGGATATCTGGAGGATACTGTCGTAGTCGTGAGATTTGATGATATGGGCCGATCCGGACTGACGGAGCCCGAGATGTTGAGAATTTGAGATATTGAAATATTGTGTCGATGCTTGACACTGACTTTCTGTCGATTTCACTGATGATGTTTTAGTTTTATTATACAAGTTTCACTGATGATTTCTTTATATCAGATTATTCAGATTGTGTGGCGGATTTCCTCATTCATGATGCATTCATACATCAGATATATGACTTGTTACTGTTGTGACACTGACACGAGCACTGAGTATTGCACTTATGCATAGGTCTTTACCCTGCCACTACTCGATATCTAGTTTTATGTTAAGTTTATTATTATGACCTAGGAGATCGTTGTGCATGCGATTTTTACCCGCAGATTTCTTCTACTCACGAGTTGGTAACTCACCCCCGTTGTGCCATAATTTCTTACAGGTTTAGATGTACAGGTATCCTTAGCGACTTGCTGGCACACCACTTCATTCAGGGTGATTGCTTGGATAGGTTGGTTCACTTGCATCGTGACCGCCGTTGTACTTTTATTTATTTCAGTTGTATCTAGTAAGCTCCATCAACTAGACTTGTATTGTTGATAGACATAGATGACCTGTGGTTTTTTTTCTTTCGACCTTAGAGCCGCGCGCTGTATTATTATGATTCTATTCTTGTTTTCTTGATGATGTTAGTTTCTTTTTGAGTTTTATCCTCGCCCTTTGGCGTTGTATATTATTTTGCATTGCGTGGTTGTGTCCACCAATTGGCGAAGAGCTAGCTCCCGCTTGGGGATGCCCTTATTATTGCATGTGTATATTATTCACGTTTGTACCCGTTTGAGGCTAGTTTTTACAAGGGCAACTCTGCCGAAATTTTTGGAACAGACTTGATGTTTATAAAAGTTTACTACGACTTTCAAAGTGATTTTCTATGTTAGCTTTAAACAGGTTTTCCTTCACTTTATTTTCTTAATTGGTTTAGATTTCTGGGCTTCGGCTTACTTAGATTACGTTACACCTTTAGATGTTTTGTAATTTAAATGCCGGTCACGTTCCATACCTTTGGGTCATGACAGTTGTATTCCTTGTTCACTTTGGATATAAAGTTGTTTACATTGTTGTTTCGTCTAAATCTCTAGTAAAGATTCTATGTTAGGGTTCTTTAGTACGGTAAATTTTTTAAATTGGCATGGACGATACCTCCCGAAACCTTTCTGTCGTGCTAGGTAACCCTACAGTGGTATCAGAGCCAAGCTAGAGAATTAGATGATATTTGTTAGATTACGAAACCGAAACTACTCCGAAACTTGAAACAATGAAATGTAGTTTCTGTCGATTTTTGAATGGCCTCTAAAATTTTTTTTAAGGAACTGCAGAATGTTGTATGTGATATAACATGAACACCACAGAAATTTGAAGCAATACGGTCGGATTTTGGCCGACCACATGAGTGAAAAATCTGAGCTCACCGGTTCTTTGGTGGGATTCTGGCTTCAAATATTTACGATGTTCCTGTCTCTAGGTTTTGGTGTTTCAGGTGTTGCTTATTTTTTCTAAGATTGCATGTGATGTGGTCTTACTGTATTGGCAATTCGGAGTGCTTTGTATTCATAATTTTAACATTGTTTTGAGTTATTTAGACGACGTTAAAAATTTCGAACGGATGTCAATAACCCAATTTTTCCCTCGCTGAAAATTTTCCAAGAGTTGGATTTTTCCGTGTTTAAAATAATCAGAAAATCATGCAGGTGATTCTGTGGACCGTCTAGAAGAACGAAACCCTAACTCGATTCTATGACCGTCGGAACCGCCACCAAACTATAGGGTTTGTGGTAGTTCCTCGATGCCATAGGTGAGGCAAGGGTTGACCCTTCTACGGCTGGTCCATAGGTGTTGTTGCATGCTCTTGGTACTTTTTAAACTCCGCTCAAGTGTTGAGCTCTTTGGGAAATTTTGGGTGTTTGTTGATTCAATCGAAAAGTTTAACATCATCTAGTTATCTATGATTGTGATACAATATTTGGAATCCACATAATTAGTTATGAGATAACTAGTTTGAATTTTATAAATCTAGCAGTTTAGTCTCATTTGATCGTTTGCCACGGAATTTTGATGTGGATCAAAAGTCCGTCGCAATTACGTAGTGTACGCGGATACTCGCCGGGTAACCTTACTAGATAGCCACGCCCCATAGCCCCTACCAAGTGACTATAGGAGAACCCCGTCGCCAAAAGCATCTGTTCGGGTGATCGCGGCCGCAGTGTTCCGCCTTAGTGCACTTCGTCGATGGCATTGAGGGTGCGGCCGTCTACTAAAATTTCCGACGAGTATTCGATCAGGTTATCGAGAATCTTGTTGAATTACCCGACTGGTTATTGGAAATTGTTTTCAAAATCGAGACTAAAATGCGAAGTTTATAATTTTCAAGCATGTGATGTCTAAGGAATTCATTTGGTTGGGCATGAAATCCAAAGTATGCGATACATTAGGTTTATGATGTCTAAGGTTGTTGAGGATTCCAATTGTTTTAGTTTTTCACTTACTTTTCTGCGACCTTAAGTGTAATATGTGGTGTATCGCCGGTTTTGTTGCTATATGTCAAAGACAATTGGGATTTGCATATTTACTTACGTTGATGACATGTGATGTTATGTTTTACTGTGATATGTTATATTGGATCGTCGTGTTTTGAAAAGCCGGAGGTTTTATGTGAGATGAGAGTTTTTAATTTTCATTCATGTAAAAACTTGTATGTAATATTCTTTTATTAGGGCACTTCCTGGTTGAGGATGATGTCACCATTGATGTATATTATTTACACTTTTCCGCATTAGGATAGACCCAAGGTGGAGAGCATAAGTAACCGGGTTCAAGGGTCTAGTGGGAGACCATCTCGAGGAGTCGAGACTGGGTCTCCTAACTCTAGAATTGGTAGGGTTGCTTGCCACTCTCGTAGGGATCTAGGGATGTGGGTTTGGCTATTCATCGCGACCGTGAAATCTGCGTTTTTTATTGGCTTAACTAAATCACGGAATTCCTAGTATATCTAATATTTCATATGTATTCTTCTGCTGCTGATATTCTATGATGTGATCACTTTATATGTTGAGACGACTGCTTATATTATATATATGGTGATATATAGTAAATATTGATGCTTTCGTTTTTTCTGTGATGCTTAGGAAGCATAATATGATGGGACTTCATTAATGAGATTAATGAAATAAAAAAAACCTAAAGATGTTGTAGAAACCTGTTTTAAAAACTGGTAGCTCTAGTTCTTGCTTTGTATAGCGGTATTCCTTGTAGAATATCCAGCACCTTATTCGATAAGGAAAGAGTCAAGATCCTTTCACCGGGAGTAACCTCTTCAGCAAAACTGGCAGATGCTACAATCCACTCGGTTTGTATTTTGATTGCTTTTTTAGTTCATGCTTTGCATAGTGGTATTTGTGAAATATCCAGCACCTCATTCGATGAGGAAAGAGCCGAGATCCCTTCACCGGGAGTGACCTCTTTAGCAAAACAAGTAAAAACCTAAAAAACACTCCTTTTCAAATCACTCATTTCTACAACGATATCTAGTTCATTACCCAAAAGGTTTTCTTAAAAACCTGTCGTAACCCTCCGTCATTTTAGGAAGTAGAATACTTAGTATTCATGCTACGTTTGTTGACCATAGTTAAGGCGTAGTGTGCGGTAGCTAAGTGATGTCTTCCTACACAGCATATGATGCGATTAATTAGGACAATCATATGAATTTGTTGACCATATTTAAGGGTCATGTGGGTGGGTCTAATTAATCAGGAAATGACGGGTAGAACTTGACTAGTGCTTATGATTTGTTGACCATAGTTAAACTCATAAGTCACCAGGGGTAAAATATTATCGGGAATTTCAAGTGTAGAAATTTGCAATGAGATTCCATACCTTCTATGAGATAGTTGATTCCCGATACCCACTACGAGTAAGAGTTACTTCTGGGAAAGTTTTACACATTACAATTAGCCGATCAAGTAAGTGTCTAGAAAGGTGTTGACGGGGTTATGCCCCTGGGAAAACAAGCTTTATTCTAATTAGATCCTTACGAAAGCACGGGAAACATCCATCAAAGTACCGACACTGGCATGGCCAAAAGATTGGCGAACTTGTAGGGCATAAATAATCCCGGCTAGTCTTACCTTTTAGGGTTTGAAGGAAGATTTGATAAAAACAGTGGGAGCCATCCTGATTAAATAAAATAATAACCAATCTTATCTTACAAGAGCACACGCCGAGTGTTTTCTTCTCCCTCTCTCCTGGTAGAGACCATGTCATGCCTTAATGGTCACGACCAAAATGTGGCACATGACCGGCACTTAAATCACGTGACATCTAAAGACGTCGACGCGGTTCAAGTAAGCCGAAACCCAGAATCTAAACCGTTTTTTGAAAAAAAAAATTGGAGATGAGTTTTAAATAGTCATCAGATGGAATCAGTTTAAATAACATTTGAATTTAACTAAGTATGTTTGAAAAGCATCTATGACATTTTGAAAGTTTACAACACCTCCTTTGGGTTTTGTATAAAACCCGATTCAACATAATAATAAAATAGCATCCCAACAAGAGCTAGCTTCCATGCCCAAATGGCGGAGCAACTAAGCAAACAATATACGACGCACAATGGCGAAGAAAAGAAAAGCGAAACAAAATCAACAATCTAAAATGGTCGACTCCAATGAGTATAACATTACAACGCACAACTCTAAGTCTCGCTTCTAAGTCCACAATATACCCTTTCTAAGTTGATAGAGTTTTTACTAGATACAAGAATATATGAATAATCAAGTGTGAGTATGATACAATATTAACCCACTTACCAACCAATCACCGAAAAGAATGTGTGCCAAGCCGCTGATAATCCAAGAGGTAAAACCTGTAAGAAACTGTGGCACAACGGGGATGAGTTGCCAATTCAGTAAATAAAAGTACATCTAAAGGTAGAAATCTAAATGCAAGACAATACCTAAGATATAAGTATAGTACTATCATAATATGTACTAATTTAATATGTTATGCATATGTATCATAATGCAACACTAACTATCATGCAATCCCAAGTAGAATATATCAATTGCAAATGACCTGTATCTGTGTATAAGCCCAATGTAACCAAATATATATATATATATATATATATATATAAACCTCGTCTTTAATATAGCCGCGGAATAGATATGTCCCGGCATAAACCAGACGTGATAGTATGAAATATAATAGATATCTTATTTAAAATATACGTCCTGCTATTTTAATGAATAGTGTTAAGAGGTTTACAATTTAAAACATTTCAGTGTCATCTCAGACACGTCAAAATAATGAGGCTATAACTCGATTTCGAAATCCTTTTTATGTATATGAATGCCCGTACAAATATATACAGGTACTGTCCCCCGGATCAGCCCTGGTCGGCTACAATAACTGTAATCTAACTTTGTACCTCATGATAGCAATCATATCAATATATATGGATGTCCAGTATCGACACCCAAAATCAGAAATCTCCCGTGTCCATCACCGACACATAAATGCAGATATCGTCGACACCATCTTAACAGATGATCGCCACCCGATATCCCTGGCCCCGGTCGATATCCCATGGATATCCGCCGTGCTCATTTCTATCTCCGGTATCGAGTATCCTCGCTAGGCTCCCCTCCAATAATGCGGCTTTCCTGCCCCTCGGTCTCGACCCGGGTCCACCATGTATCCGACTGTATAGCTCCCCCACTAAGTCTGGATAAAAACAAGTCCGAAACTGTATAGCTACCTCACTCGGTCGGAATAAAACAATCAGAAAATATCAAACTAATGGTGGGCGCCAACTCATCATATCCAAAAATATCAAGTAAAGAATGAGAATACTTGCATAGATTATACTGATGATATATTATATATATACATATATAACAGCATCTCATACCACTGATATATATCATCAAAAGTAAAACCTCCAGAAAACTCATAAAATCAAATATAAATATCCATAGTACTGGTATTCACAATGCTTAACAGATAATAGGGTAAAGTGCATAAATAAATCATACAAGCAAATAAACGTATCAATCCTACAGTGCCATGGCAATACTAATGATGTGTGGTATAACATACGCATTTGTGCTCATGCGGCATGGCAATCATTAGTATTTGTGCAAGTGTTCTACAGGTGTAATAATCCATTCATATTAACCTAAATATATATGCATTATGTAATAGAACGGTTCTACAGTGACATGGCAACATATATGTACGTGCTTGTGCAGCATAGTACTCATTTGTAATTATGCAGTGTTCTATCAGAGTGTTCGTATTACAGAAATGTATAATATCGATAAATATAACGCGAACATGTAAAGTAATCTAAGCGTAATTAATAACTGTAATTACCTGCTATGAACTATACCATTATCTTTGAAAATGGAACGAAATGTTGATTTTGAGATAAGGAAGATCCCTTAGTTTAAAATAGATATTCGTTTTGGAAATTGGTACCGCATCCTTGTATTTTATCATTAAAAGAGAAACGAATCGTAGTTTTTAAAAGAATATAGCTCACATAAGTATTACATTCTAAAACGGAACATAATCTAACTCTACGAGTTTAAAGGAAAACTTGGCCGTTATTCGGCATACGAATCTCATCATTTCCAATGCATATATTTTTTCATATAATACCTCACAGTATTACCATGTCTAATCCATCTCTAGTACGGCAAAATCCTTCGTACTAACTTACCAAACCATAAATAAACTACATGCAATTGAATATCATGCTAGATGCAAATTACCTTCAATATCAATATCTTGAATAAATACTAAACTAACAAGATATCATAATACTATTTATAAGGTTGCGGCGGTGATGTACGCCATCCACTCGACTTCCCCCGTAGATGTAAATCTACTAACCAAATTAATAAGCTTGCTGAAATCCACGCTGCTATATCCACTAACTCATTCTCGGAAATCCTCGAAATCGTACCGATAAACCTATTTAAAATCACATCGATGTAAATATCATATTAAAAACCAAATCAACGAGTAAAGCACCCGTAGGTTAGAACGTACAGCTTACTTATCCCAAAGACGATCAAATACCTCTGAACTTAACGTATGAGCATCAACGTTTCAGTTGCAGTACTGAAATACGGAAAATCATATCGAGATGTCGGAAACTTTAATAAAACCCAATCTAAACATTCCCAGATTTCTCAATATGAATATTGGGACAAATCAAACAATACCATAGCTTATAACATACCCTAATAGAGCTACAGGAGAAACATCAACACCATATCGCCTAGGGGGCGATGAGCTCGAACAGATGATGGATGTCGCCGGTTCAAGTGTGGAGTTTGGGGTTCGGGATTTAAGTGAAGTCTCCTAGTGGTCTTATTATACTTTTGGTCTTGCTAGTTTTTCTAGTGGTTACACCTATTGGTCCCAGATTCATTTACAGTAGGCTTAACATCACAAAATACAATGTTTTCCTATACTGCACACTAAAAACAGATATGGAATTGTACTGAACTTGCAAAGATGAAAATGAATTATACCTATGGAGATTATACATAATGAAACACCAGCTCAAGGATTGTGTGTGGGAGCATCTATGGTTTGTAGTATCTTAAGTTTGAAGAAGTGCACACTTGATGAAGGAAATCATTGCTCTCTCTCTCTCTCTTTTGGTATGAACACTTAGGAATTTTCTTGGTTTGGGGCTGAAGAAGTGTGTTGTTCGGTTGAGATAAGAAGAAAGAATATGTGTAATTGGAGTGAGGATGTATGTAGAGAAAGCATGAGGTGGAGGTTGAGAGGTGGAGGTTGCATGGAGGAAGGAGGAGGTGTAAAGAGAAGAAGGATGAGGAGGAGGGATATGAACAAGGGTGGGGTGTGTTGAGAGTGAGGGTTTAGACTTTGGTTAAGATATACCCAACCATACAATAATTAAAACCCTTTTATGTAAAAATCTAATTTCAAATTTACAAAGAATGAAATACTTATCTTAACACTTAAATACCATTATCTTATAATAACATCTTATGTCATGTTTAGAAACATTAAAATATCATATTCATGATATCATATCTTTTCTTCATATTTACCAAAATAATTACAATTTTACGGATAAAATTCCGATACCAAAAGTCGTATGTGATATCACCTGCAAACTCTATTTAAATTCATATTTAAAATTATAAATTAATATTTAAAATTTTCCAAAATGTTACAGTCTCTCCCCCTTAAAGAAATTCGGTCCCCGAATTTAATTAAAACCCTCTTCTTAAAATATTTTTCTTAATCCAATCTGCTCAAATTTAAAACAATTTTTCGGGGTCCAAATTTAAAACATAAAACCCGCTCGATATAACAAAACTCCAAAGTCCCATACGAGCTAAAATGCATCATAACACAACCGTGTGCGTGAAAACTTAAAAAGATATAATTTCACATAACTGTAACTCTAGCGGTTGCTATGAGAATTACTCCAGTTATGATGCACTTTGCTAAATACGAAAACCGTTGTGTATCCCAAATACACAATCAATGCCATAATCGTAGTGCAATATCGTTGCACATGACCAAGCGAAAATGTATAAATCAAATCTATAACTTATCCTATCATGTGCAAATCATGAAAACAAAATCAACCCTAATAGGTTTGTATGTAAATCTTAAACCGCACGTCACGGTGTGCATGAAAACAAAACAGCGCTAACTGCAACAGGCGTGCACGAAACGATATCCACTGCATCCACTGTGCATGGAACTAAAGTGTACAAATTAGTATCAAGGGCATCGGGGTGCACAAAATCAAATCGAAGGGCATCAGGGTGCACAAAATCAAAACGTGCAACTGGTGTGCACGAAACCTTACCGAGTATACCTAGAGTATATATATAAAATCTCTTAATCATGTGCATCTGATGTGCATGGAATTATCAGTGTAGTGCATCCGATGTACACAACACTTCCAATCGAGTGTAGTCACCTCGCACGAAAATCTCAAACAAGTGCACCTGGTGTGCACAAAATATAATTCAAAGTGAAATCATTGTACACGGAAATCTCATCGAGTGCACCTGGTGTGCACAAAACATAATATGACCCTCAAATCCTCAAAAATACATATATCAAAATAATGGACGTTGAGTTGTCTTTTCTTCAACGTTGAAAATGAAATATTTTGATCATAAAAACGCAAATCGAACTCAAATGACATCGAAGTATATCCACATCAATGTCAGCAAGTTTTTATACACTCGAATTTGGCATAGCAAGGGTTACTACTTGCCGTCTTCCACGATCTAACGCTCTATATCTCTGAATAATGATTCTTCTTGCGGATCTCTAACGTCAGGGTCTCTTCATACAATCGTCCGGTGAGGAGCAACAACACAATCAGTTCTACTGCTAATACCTCTCAACACATCTTCTTGGCCAGTAGTCCAGTCTCTCATAACAAAACTTGTTAATGACGGAAATCTCTATTCTCTGCTTGTGTGCTAACAACTAATCCTGAGTCCAATCTTACTTATTATCAACTTTCAGAAAGAACCCCTTCAAGTCTCCTGCTGATCTCAGCTATCCAGCCTACACGGAACTAGCACTCATTTCGTAATCCACTTACTCTTTAGTAACGACTGTCATTTCCATAAGATTTTTCCTGAAATTATGGTCGTACTCGCTTCTGCATTTGCTTTGAATCTTCAACATCGGCGGTGAAGAACAACTGTCCACTAAAACTTTGCACCAATCTCCTATTTCATAAATCTCCAATATCAACCACTTAAGGAGCGTATCATGATAATCATGCGAGTTGCAAGTCATACTTGATTATGACCATACCTGGAGCCTTACAAGACTTTTAAAAACACGAATCCGGCATCTGTGATACTCTGTAGAAGAATCTGACTAAGCTCACTTTCGAAAACTTGTCCCAATTCGTCGGATGAACATGATCTCTTTCTCGAGCTACGTGCATCAGGTCTGAGCAAGATTCATCGGAAGAAGAAAATCAATTTCACTGATCTCGTATCAGAGCGCCACAACAGATTAAAAGTCCTAATCATCCCACATCTGAATGGCTATGAATCCTTCTGATCCGTCTACACTTGTAAACATCGTCAACCATTAACTTCGTGAACTCTGGAAGCAACATTTCGATAACCTTAGCAATGTTTGTTACCGCTATCTGAACATACGCGACACCATAATTTTTGAAGTGAAGAAAACATCATGCCTCAAGTACGACTAATCTCCAACAATGACTCAACCATCCGGTGTGGATCCTGAAGAAACTCGCTTCACTTTAGAACCTGATCGAATATGAATAAACGACATGCCTTTATATCACCAGAAAGTCACCCTGGTCAGTCCTTGTCCCAGAAAAGTCGGCTCTGACCGTATCTCTAACTGCAGCCCTCTCAACTCCCATAAACATGGCGAACGAAACAATCATCATGCACTGACGAGGATAGATCAACGGAATGAATAAAAGGGAGATCTTAAGATATAAATCCTAACGTAATTTAGGCGGAGCATCATATCGTAAATATGCCGCGGAACATATGTACGGTACGTCACTCTACTTAGTACCTACTCCATCAACAAAGGTCATCCTATATAACGAAAGTTCGGGTATAAGACCCCTAAAGTCAAGTCTAAGTCCTATAAGGTCAAGCCTAAGTAACAAAATGTATGCCCGGACTCCATATAGTCAAACCTAGACTCGAACAAAGGTTAAACCAACCGCTCTGATACTAACTTTGTCACGACCCAAACGGCACTTAAATCACGTGACATCTAAAGACGTCGACGCGGTTCAAGTAAGCCGAAACCCGGAATCTAAACCTTTTTTGAAAAAAAATATTGGAGATGAGTTTTAAATAGTCATTTGATGGAATCAGTTTAAATAACATTTGAATTTAGCTAAGTATGTTTGAAAAATATCTATGACGTTTTGAAAGTTTACAACACCTCCTTTGGATTTTGTATAAAACCTGATTCAACATAATAATAAAATAGCATCCCAACGGGAGCTAGCTTCCTTGCCCAAATGGCGGAGCAACCAAGCAAACAATATACGACGAACAATGGCGAAGAAAAGAAAAGCGAGACAGAATCAACAATCTAAAATGGTCAACTCCAATGAGTATGACATCACAACACACAACTCTAAGTCTTGCTTCTAAGTCCATAATATACCCATTCTAAGTTGATGGAGTTTTCACTAGATACAAGAATACATGAATAATCAAGTGTGAGTACGATACAATAATAACCCACTTACCAACCAATCACAGAAAAGAATATGTGCCAAGCTGCTGATAATCCAAGCGGTAAAACTTCCAAGAAACTGTGACACAACAGGGATGAATTGCTAACTCAGTGAATAAAAGTACATATAAAGGTAGAAATCGAAATGCACGACAATACCTATGTCATAAGTATAGTACTATCATAATATGTATTAATATAATATGTTATGCGTATGTATCATAATGCAACACTAACTATCATGCAATCCCAAGTAGAATACATCAATTGCAAATGACATGTATCTATGTATAAGCCCAATGTAGCCGAATATATATATATATATATATATATATATATATATATATATATATATATATATATATATATAAACCACTTCTTCAAAATAGCCGTGGAATAGATATGTCCCGGCATAAAGCAGACGTGATAGTATGAAATATAATAGATATTTTATTTAAGATATACGTCCTGCTATTTTAATGAATAGTGTTAAGAGGTTTACAATTTAAAAGATTTCAGTGTCATCTCAGACACGTCAAAATAATGAGGCTATAGCTCAATTTTGAAATCCTTTTTATGTATATGAATGTCCGTACAAATATATACAGGTACTGTCTTCCAGATCAATCTTGGTCGGCTACAATAACTGTAATCTAACTTTGTACCTCATGATAGCAATCATATCAATATATATGGATGTCCAGCATCGACACCCGAAATCAGAAATCTCTCGTGTCCATCACCGACACATAAATGCAGATATCGTTGACATCATCTCAACAGATAATCGCCACCCGATATCTCTGGCCCCGGTCGGTATCCCATGGATATCCGCCGTGCTCATTTCTATCTCCGGTATCGAGTATCCTCGCTAGGCTCCCCGCCTATAATGCTGCTATCCTGCCCCTCGGTCTCGACCCGAGTCCACCATGTATCCGACTGTATAGCTCCCCCACTCAGTCTGGATAAAAACAAGTCCGAAACCGTATAGTTACCCCACTCGGTCGGAATAAAACAATCAGAAAATACTAAACTCATGGTGGACGCCAACTCATCATATCTAAAAATATCAAGTAAAGAATGAGAATACTTGCATCGATTATCCTGATGATATATTATATATATACATATATAATAGCGTCCCATACCACTGATATATATCATCAAAAGTAAAACATCTAAAAAACTCATAAAATCAAATATAAACATCCGTAGTACTGGTATTCACAATGCTTAACAGGTAATAAGGTAAAGTGCGTAAATAAAATATACAAGCAAACAAACGTATCAATCCCACCGTGTCATGGCAATACTAATGATACAACATACGCATTAGTGCTCGTGCAGGATGGCAATCATTAGTATTTGTGCAAGTGTTCTACAGGTGTAATAACCCAATCATATTAACATATATATATATACGCATTATATAACAGAACGGTTCTACAATGACATGGCAGTACCAATGAAGTGTAGTGTAACATATATATACGTACTTGTGCAACATAGTACTCATTGGTAATTATACATTGTTCTATCAGATTGTTTGTATTACGGAAACATATACTATCGATAAATATAACGCGAACATGTAAAGTAAATCTAAGAGTAACTAATAACTGTAATTACCTGCTATGAGCAATACCATTATCTTTGAAAATGGAACGAAACGTTGGTTTTGAGATAAGGAAGTTGCCTTAGTTTAAAATAAATATTCGTTTTGGAAATTGGCACCGCATCCTTGTATTTTATCATTAAAAGAGAAACGAATCGTAGTTTTTAAAGAATATAGCTCACACAAGTATTACATCCTAAAACGGAATATAATCTAACTCTACGAGTTTAAAGGAAAACTTGGCCGTTATCGGCATACGAATCTCATCATTTCCTATACGTATAGTTTTTCGTATAATACCTCATAGTATTACCATGTCTAATCCATCTCTAGTAAGGCAAATTCCTTCGTACTAACTTACCAAACCATAAATAAACTACATGCAATTGAATATCATGCTAGATGCAAATTACCTTCAATATCAATATCTTGAATAAATACTAAACTATCTAGATATCATAATAATATTTATAAGGTTGCGGGGGTGCTTTACGCCATCCACCCGACTTCCCCCGTAGATATAAATCTACTCACCAACTTAATAAGCTTGCTGAAATCCACGCTCCTATATTTGCCAACTCCGTCTCGGAAATCCTCGAAATCGTACGTATAATCGTATTTAAAATCACATCGATTTAAATATCATATCGAAAACCAAAACAACGAGCTAAGCACCCATAGGTTAGAACCTACAGCTTACTTACCCCAAAAAATCAAATACCTCTGAACTAAACGTACGATCGTCAACGTTTCAATTGCAGTACTGAAATACGGAAAATCAAATCGAGATGTCGGAAACTTTAATAAAACCCAATCTAAACATTCCCAGATTTCTCTGTATGAATATTAGGACAAATCAAACAATACCATAGCTTATAACATACCCTAATAGAGCTACAGGAGAAACATCAACACCATATAGCCTAGGGGGCGGCGAGCTCGGACAAATGATGGATGTCGCCGGTTCAAGTGTGGAGTTTGGGGTCCGGGCTTTAAGTGAAGTCTCCATGTGGTCTTATTATACTTTTAGTTTTGCTAGTTTTTCTAGTGGTTACACATATTGGTCCCAGATTCATTTACAGTACGCTTAACATCACAAAATACACAGTTTTCCTATACTGCACACTAAAAACAGATATGGAATTATACTGAACTTGCAAAGATGAAAAGGAATTATACCTATGGAGACTATACACAATGAAACACCAGCTCAAGAATTGTGTGTCGGAGCATCTATAGTTTGTAGTATCTTAAGCTTGAAGAAGTGCACACTTGATGAAGGAAATCATTGCTCTCTCTCTCTCTCTTTTGGTATGAACACTTAGGAATTTTCTTGGTTTGGGGCTGAAGAAGTGTGTTGTTCGGTTGAGATAAGAAGAAAGAATATGTGTAATTGGAGTGAGGATGTATGTAGAGAAAGCATGAGGTGGAGGTTGAGAGGTGGAGGTTGCATGGAGGAAGGAGGAGGTGTAAAGAGAAGAAGGAGGAGGTGGAGGGATATGAACAAAGGTGAGGGTTTAGACTTAGGTAAAGATATACCCAACCATATAATAATTAAAACCCTTTTATGTAAAAATCTAATTTCAATTGTACAAAGAATGAAATACTTATCTTAACACTTAAATACCATTATCTTATAATAACATCTTTTGTCATGTTTAGAAACATCAAAATATCGTATTTATGATATCACATCTTTTCTTCATATTTACCGAAATAATTATAATTTTATGGATAAAATTCCGATACAAAAAGTCGTATGTGATATCACGTGCAAACTCTATTTAAATTCATATTTAAAATTATAAATTAATATTTAAAATTTTCTAAAACGTTACATTAATCAGTATAATAATATGGATGCATTGACTGAACCTGCTTATTATACTGAGCTGGGGAACGTTGGTTTCCGCTCTATCTTATAATTGTTATAAGTCTGAGCAGGAAATAGGGGAATATCCGGATTTCTACGCGACCCATTCAAGGAATAAGCATGTTGATGCATATTCTTCTAGTGTGTTCATTACCAGGAACCGTTCCTCAATATCCTCTACGTCCTAGGTATGAGATACCAGATCAGGATCCCACATATGTAAGAGTTACATGGGCTAAAGATCGGTAGAGAACTGGGATTGGGTGATATGTCTATAAGTGTTAGAGAATGGTGCAATTGTTGCAGCCAAACTAGTTGGCAAATATCACCTTATACTACCAAATGGTAAATACATTGATTCTGAACAAATGTTATTAGATAACGAACCTGATATACAATATTACATCAGATTATTTATTAAGTTAAAGAAGGATATAATTATGTATTGAAGGATAATGTTGTGAACATTATCCTGAATCAAGATTTAATTGGATCAGGCACGTTATGTAATGGCATATACGTTCTGTCACGACCGGAAAGTACGGAACGTGACCGACACTTAGATTACGAAGCATCTAGAGGAGCAACGTAACCTAAGTAAGCCGAAGCCCAGAAATCTAAACCATAAAAAGAAGAAGAAGTAAAGGAAAACATGTAGAAAATAAGTTAAAAAGCAACATCCAATTTTCTCAAAAATTTCGGCAAAGTCTAATTTGTAAAAACTGGCCCCAAAAGGGTACAAACAAGAATAATATATATACAAACAATAAAAAGCATCCCCAAACAAGAGCTAGCTCTACGCCAAAAGGCGGAAAGAACCACATCAATGCACAATAGTATACAGCGCCAAAGGGCGAGGCTCAAAACTCAAAAGAAAACAAAACCACCAGATATCATAATAATACAAGCGCGACTCTAAGATCGAAATAAAAAACTGATCCAGTAAACTATCAAGTAATACAAGTTTAGTTGATGGAGTTTTCTAGATACAAATGAAATAATAAAAGTACAATGGCGGTCCAGATACAAGTGAACCGACCTACCGTGCAAATCACCCTGAAAGAAAAGATGTGCCAGCAAGCTGCCAGGAAAACCTGTACATCGAACCTGTAATAAAATTTTGCACAACGGGGGTGAGTTGCCAACTCGTGAGTAGAAGATATCTGCGAAAAGAAATCGAATGCACGACGCTGTCCTAGGTCATAATAATATACTAATATACTACTAGTCATCAAGTAAAGACAGGATAATAAGCTAAGTGTAAGTGCAAATGCTCCGTGCTCGTATCAGTGCCTCATATAGAACTATGTCATGTGAATGAGTATGCATGCACCATGAATGTGAAATAACCAATCCTGAAATCTAGATATATCTGTATAAGAAATCTTTAACTTTTATCATGGTAAAATGTGTATAGAAATCTGAAATATCAACGATGAAATCCATGGAAATCTGTGTCAAGCATCGACACAAAACATGTAAATCTCAAGTCTCAAAACCTCATAATCTCAAAGTCTCATAGTCTCAATATCTCGGGCTCCGTCAGTCCGGATCGGCCCATATCATCAAATCTCACGACAACGGTCGGTATCCTCCGGATATCCGCCGCTCCACACATCACCGGTAGGTAGTCCTCCCCTGCCAGGCTCATCGTATAAAACTCAATCTTCTTGCCCCGGGGTACCATACCGGGCCCACCATGTCCCCGAGACGATTCATCCACTCCTCGAATCGGGTCTCGAAATCCAACAGAAAACATGAAATCTCATGGTGGACGACACATACATCACGAGAAAACCACATCTTATGTTTTAAAAAGAGAGGAAGAGAGAGAGAGCAGTTTTTATATATTCTTGCGGTTTTCCCCAAAAATCCAGAAATCTCATAGAAATCCAAATTCCAAAAATCATGTGTAAGTATATGATAAGTGTCGGTATATGCCCCATAATACTGCATGATAACATGAAAATGCGAATGCATGAAATGTCTAAGTAATAATAACCATATCTATACTAACACCAGAGAGTAATCACAATATTATATCGATCTAGCTGTTAGCTGATTGTATCAATAAAAGATAATATGATCTAAAGTGTACGTGACATAGCAATTACTGATGATGATGTGTGTGAGCCGGCAAATAAGTGTGCGTGGAATATGCGCATCATCGGTAATGGTGCTGGTGTCCTAACAGGCAAAGTTTTATACTGGTTATAGAAACATATGTATGAACATGCAACATTATGATTACGGTATGAATGTAAAGACGGATGTGTAATAACAACTCATCTGTGTAGGGTTACTAGGCACACTAACAAGGCTCTACAAGGCATCGACCAAGCCAAAATTAAATTTTTATGTGCCGAATAACTCTAAGCAAGATCGTATACTAGAGTTTAGGCGAATCTAAAAGCATGTAAACAACTTTACGACTAAGGGTATGCAAAATACAACCTTTGTAGATCGGTCCTTCACTTCTAGAGCTCCTTGTCGTAGTCCCTTCGCTGCGATCAAAGTTCTCCCGGGCTCTTGCATGGCTTCACAAGGCGAAAGATGCGACCTTTGCTTGAAGTCTCCGAGGCCGAAGATGATATACGTCGAGGGAATTCCGACTCAAGCTTCTACTTCACTAACTAGAGAATCAGTGATGTAAACACCCTAAACTAAAGTGCTAATCTAGTAGAGCATGGAGAAATAGGAAGTGGGTTCTCTTTGGAATTTTATTTCTCACAATGATTCTCACTTTGGATCAAACCCTAGCAAGCTTTTTCTTTTGAACCAAGAAGAAGATGAACAAAAGAAAATGAAGAGGATAATGATCAAGTGTGGAGACTAACCATGGTGATTGAGTATCATATACTAACTCTTGTAGAGACTTAACCCTAGGCTAATCTTTATGGTTGGGTTAAGAAATATCCATAGTAAAAACAAAACCAAGTTGAATTAGTCAATGCATCCACAAGCTTCCACAAGCTTCATGCATTTTCTAATCCTCCACTTGATTTTGTAATTACTTTAGATATTAAAAACCCAAAATAAAAATTAGCATAGTGTAAGTCTCATACACCCATGGATGATGTATCATCAACCATGATACAAAAATACAACACATTTTAATATAGATCATATATATAGTAAAGATGTGTACATGTGAGAAAAAAACCTAAGTGAACATGTGTTAGTAAATGTAAACTCGTATATCTAATATACAATTATACACTTAATTATTAAATCAACACTTGAGTTAATAATCCGGTCATATTTCATATAACCGACTAACATCCATTGTATCGACTTATCGAATCAAAACTTGATTCGATAACCTGGCTATATCATATACAACCGATCGATACAAAAAGTCACGGGAATAGAATACGGTATCACATACATGCATTATTCTTGGTCCTGCACATATCACATATGCGCCCCTATTTCGTTTTGCCTGAGCCAGTAAAACCTCTATGTAGGACTCTAAAGACTCGTCAATACGCCGGCAATAGGTGTTGATCACATCACACACCCACAAGCCGTCAGCGGTACTAGCTGGATATAACGACTACCCGGGTATTGAGCGATCAGAAGATCAGCAAGCAAGCCCGATCCAACTCCTGTAAAAGCCTGCCGGCAACACTTCCCGTATAGTCCAGTCTCCTCGTCTGATATGTCGCATATCAAGTCTAGGGGTGGTGAACGTCAGACCCCAATAACCGATAAGTCATGCCGATGTGAGGCTCATAACGGGTCGAGAAACCACTGGTAACACTTACCAGTAAATCACTAAATCAGTCCTGGCCAGGGACTTCCCTGTTACGGCCAACCGAGCACAGCGCAACATCAACCCCCAATACCGAGAGAGACGAAACCCCTCCTATCGCTCATTGCCTCCATGTGACTCGGGACTGTACCCAAAAACCATGGTTTTGCATGCCCTCATGGATATGGTAAGGTGGAAATCAAAGCACAGTAGGAATCACACAAGACTCTATAACGATATCGAGTCTACAGACTAACCTGCAAAAGTGCCACCAGAGAACTGCCATCTGACGTGAGGTATAATACCATCTAGGAGTTCTCGGCGAGTCCGTCCAGTGTACCCAGTCTCCACTGAGCACCCGTATACCATCTCTGATGTCAAACACCAATGTATATGGGATCATCCATCGCCCATCTCATTGGTCGAGAAGCGTATACGCTAGTCTACACTGGTATATCGATGCCCCGTCTCGATACACCCACGACTAGGGACCTTGAAGGATGTACTTATGTAATACCATGTCTCCACTAGTATGATCCGCATCATAGTCCAGGTAGTCAAGTACATATCCTAAGAGCTTTACCAATATGTAACGATAAGACAGTATAAAGAGACTAGTATACATGTTAAAGTAAAGAGCAACCAGATAGCATACTATCATATCGAGCAAGAAAGTCCTCTCTATATATGTCCAAGCATCCAATATAATATACATCATCTGTACAATATTGGCCTCTAGGGCATACATACAACTAAGAATCTCCCACTTGCACTAGGGCTGGCTGCTGTAGTATCGCATACCGAGCATCCCTAAGAGTCTCTCAAACTATATCTAGGGTATGGCCTTCGTGAGTGGATCTGCTGTGTTGTTCTTCGTGTCAACCCTCCTGACCTCGATCTCCCGGCGATCAACTATCTCCCGGATCAGGTGATACCGCCTCAGAATATGGCTGGATCGCTGATGGGACCTGGGTTCCTTGTCCAAAGCCACCGCTCCTTTGTTATCGCAATACAAAGGTATTGGATGCTCAATGGATAGAACCACTCCAAGTTCAGTAATGAACTTCTTGATCCAGATAGCCTCTTTGGCTGCATCGTTGGCAGCGATGTATTTAGCCTCCATCGTCTAGTCTGCCACGGTTTCCTGCTTGGAACTCTTCCAGCTAACCGCCCCTCCGTAAAGGGTAAAGACAAATCCCGACTGCGACTTAGAGTCGTCCTTATCACTCTGGAAGCTCGAATCGGTAAAGGACTCCACTTGGAGTTCTCCGTTACCATACACCAAGAGCATCTCTTTAGTCCTTCGTAAGTACTTGGGAATGCTCTCGACAGCCGTCCAGTGACTCTCTCCAGGATCAGCTTGATGCCTACTCACTACACTTAGTGAGTATGCTACATCGGGTCTGGTACATAGCATCGCGTACATGATAGAGCCTACAGCCGAAGCATAGGGTATCCCTTGCATGCGAGCTCTCTCCAAATCTGTCTTGGGAGACATCTCTTTGGAGAGAGTGAGCCCTGAGATCGTGGGTAAAAACCCACGTTGGGACTCTTCCATACTAAACCTCTTTAGTATGGTGTCAATGTACCTGGATTGGGACAATCCCAATATCCTTTTAGATCTATTTCTATAGATCCTGATTCCCAATATGCAGGAGGCATCACCTAGATCTTTCATTGAGAATCTTTGTGATAAGAAGAGCTTGACCGATTGCAGCATAGGAATGTCATTTCCTATCAAGAGTATGTCGTCCACGTACAATACAAGGAAGACAACCTTACTCTCTGCCACCTTCTTGTAGATACAAGGTTCATCTACGTTTTTGACGAAATCAAACTCTTTGATAACGACGTCAAAGCAGATGTTCCAACTCCGCGATGCTTGCTTTAATCCATAAATGGATTTAAGCAGTTTGCACACCTTCCCGCTGCTCCCACTATCTACGAAGCCCTCTGGCTGAGTCATCTACACGCACTCTTCTAAATCACCGTTTAGAAAGGCGGTCTTAACATCCATCTGCCAGATTTCGTAATTATGATATGCAGTGATGGCAAGCATGATCCGGATGGATTTAAGCATAGCCACTGGAGAAAAGGTTTCGTCATAGTCCACACCTGGTCTTTGACGAAAACCGTTTGCAACTAGTCTAGCTTTGAAAGTCTTCACTTTCCCATCTACACCATGTTTTTTTCTTGAAGATCCACTTGCTCCCAATGGGTTTTACCCCTTCAGGAGCATCTTCCAAAGTCCCTAATTTGTTGGTGTACATTGATTCCATCTCGGATCGCATTGCATCCAGCCATTTCACTGAGACCCCACTCGTGATGGCCTGCTCGAAGCTAGTTGGGTCATCATCAACCATGATGCAATCCTCGCTCCCACCATCCATGAGAAAACCGTAGTATCTCTCAGGTGGGTGAGGAACCCTACTAGATCGGCGGAGAGGCTGAGGTTCGTTAGGAACTACCGAATCCTCTGGTTCCACCAAATCTTCTGTTGCAGCTTTTGTAGCTGGAACCTCTTCTAGTTCTACCTCATGTCCACTAATCTCTTTTGCAAGAAATTCCTTTTCTAAAAAGGTGGCATGCCGAGAAACAAACACCCTTTGTTCCTCAGTGTGGTAGAAGATATACCTTTGTGAATTCTTGGGATATCCTATAAATTTGCATAGAATAGACTGTGCCTCGAGTTTGTCCGGATTTTGTCGTTTGACATAGGCTGGACAACCCCATATCTTTATATAGTTAAGACATGGTCTCTTCCCTTTCCATATCTCATATGGAGTGGTAGGCATAGATTTGGTGGGGGCCATATTCAATAGATGTATGGCTGTCTCTAGCGCATACCCCCAGAAGGAAATAGGTAACTCAGCTGTGCTCATCATAGAGCGCACCATATCTAATAGGGTGCGGTTCCTCCGTTCAGATACACCGTTGTGCTGTGGTGTATATGGAGGAGTCAGCTGAGAGAGAATCCCATTCTCTTTTAGGAAGTCCAGGAATTCATTGCTCAAGTATTCACCTCCTCGATCAGATCGTAGGATTTTAATACTTTTTCCTGTTTGGTTCTCGACTTCTTGTTTATATTCTCTAAATTTCTCAAAAGCTTCAGACTTGTGTCTTATCAAGAACACATGTCCGTATCTTGAGAGATCGTCAGTGAATGTAATGAAGTACGAAGAACCATCCCTGGCATGTGTAGACATGGGACCGCATACATCACTATGTATCAGTCCTAAGAGTACGGTAACTCTTTCTCTGTGTCCTGTAAATGGATTTTTGGTCATCTTGCCTTTGAGACATGACAGGCAAGTGTCATAAGATGAAAATTCAAATGGATTTAAATATCCATCCTTATGCAACTTAGCTAGTCGTGTCGCATTGATGTGACTCAGTCTACAATGCCACAAGAAGGATTCGTTCATTTCTGAACTCTTCCTCTTGTGTGTGTTTGTTATGCTCAGAACCGTTGATTGATTTAGAACATAAATGCCATTGCACATCGTGCCTGATCCAACCAACTTTTGGTTAAGGAAAATGTTCATAACATTATCCTGTAATACAAAATTATATCCCTCTTTACTCAACAAAGAAACTGATATTATGTTGCATATCAGGTTCGGCATGTAATAGCATTCGTTCAGAATCAATGTATTACCAGTTGGCAATACAAGGTGATATTCCTCGATGGTTTTAGCTGCAACAATTGCACCATTTCCAACCCTTATGTCTTTATCACCCTCTCCAAGTTCTCTACCTTTCCTAAGCCCATGCAACTGATTACATATATGGGATCCTGACCCGGTATCTATTACCCAGGACGTAGAGCAAATGGAGAAACAGTTCTCTGTAACGAACACACCCGAAGAAAATGCATCAACATGTACTTTCTTCATTCGGGTGGCATGGGAATCCTGGTATTCCCCTATATCCTGTTCAGTCTTATAACTCTTATAAGAAAGAACGGAACCAACGTTCCCCAGCACAGTATAACATGCGGGTTCGGTCAATACATCCATATTATTATCTTTATTAAGGCATGATATGGTCGCTACCTGGAGAGAGAGAGAGAAGAAAACACTTTAGCGTATACTCTTGCAAGATCAGATTGGTTATTATTTTATTTAATCAGGATGGCTCCCACTGTTTTTATCAAATCTTCCTTCAAACCCAAAAAGGAAAGACTAGCCGGGATTAATTACACCCTACAATTTCGCCAATCTTTCAGCCAGGCCAGTGTCGGTACTTTGAGGGAGGTTCCCCGTGCTTTCGCACGGACCTAATTAAAGTAAACCTCATTTTCCCAGAGGTGTAACCCCGTTGACACCTTTCTAGACACCTACTTGATCGGCTAATTGTCCTGTGTAAAACTCTCCCGGGAGTAACAATTACTCGCAGTGGGTATCGGGATCTAACTATCTCATAGAAGGTATACAATCTCATTGCAAGTTTCAACATTTGAAATTCCCGATAATATTTTGCCCCTAACGTGTTATGACCATGACGAAAACCAACAAACCATAGCCCGCTAGTCAAGTTCAACCCGTACATTTCTTGACTGATTTAAACCCACCCGCACGACCCTTGACGAAAGCCAAAAAAGCCGTACAACTACCCTAATCCAGTCGCATCATATGCAGCAGATTAGCAGCATATAGCTACCGCACACTACATCTTGACGAAAGCCAACAAATGTAGCACGAATACTATATACAACTTATCTGAAATGACGGAGGGCTACGAGAGGTTTTTCTGAAAACCTATTGCGTAATGAACTTGATATCGTCGTAGAATCATGTGAATTTTGAAATGGAGTGATTTAGAGGCTTTTATTAGTTCTGCTAAAGAGGTCACTCCCAGTGAAGGGATCTCGGCTCTTTCCTTATGGAATAAGGTGCAGGATATATCATATACATCACTGTGCAAAGCAAAACTGCAAAAGCAATCAAAAGCAAACCGAGTGTTGTAGCATCTGCCAGTTTTGCTAAAGAGGTCACTCCCGGTGAAGGGATCTCGGCTCTTTCCTCATCGAATAAGGTGCGGGATATATCATATATATCACTATGCAAAGCAAAACTGTAGCTACTGTTGGAGATAGTGCCCTCAGAGTCAATTATTGGATCACAGGCACGTGATTGCAATGATTGAGGGAGGACCTATCCCAGGAGGACAGTCTTACTCGAGATGATAGTATGCTATCTGGTTTACCTTTATCATCGTGTACTGCTTTAGGTGACCTGACATGTCGCTATTGCACGTTGATAGAGCCCCTGGGATTCTTGCTTGACGACCAGCAGTATGATGGCGATCATATACGTGGGAGCTGGGGTCTATAAGCACATCCTTAAAAGGTCCCTAGTCGTAGGAGTTTCGAGACAGGGTATCGATACTCCATTAGTAGACTAGTGTATACAGTCGAGACCCCGACGAGGGGCGGTGGCCGGTCTCACAAGCCACTGGTGTCAGTTGGTTCACCTAAGATGTATACAGGTGCTCATTGGGTTATGAGTACACCGGACAGGACTCGCCGGGAACCTGCTAGTTGGGCTTATACCTGACGTCAGATAGCAGTTCCCAGGTGACATGTGTACAGGTTAGTTCATCGACCTGAGGATCGTCATTTGTCTCGTGTGAGTTCCCACTGTGCTTTGATTACTACCCTACCACGGCTCAAAGGAGTCGTGCAAACAGGTTTTAGTTGGGTACAGTCCCGAGCCACATGGAGGCAGTGAGCGGATCTTCAGGGGTTCGTCTCTCCCGGTATTGGGGGTGAGGTCGCGCTGTGTCTAGGAGAGCCGTTACGCAAAGCCCTCGGCCGAGGCAGGAGATTTACTGGTAGGTATTCCAGTAGTATCTCAGGGCGTTCTGGGCTACGCTCCGACACGACTTGTACCGCTTTTGGGGGTCTGACTTTTACCAACCCCCTAGGCCCGCCATGCGATACTCATAGACGAACGGACCGGACTGTACGGATATTGTCACTGACAGGCTCAGTTGGGTGTCGGGGTGAGCTTCCTCATCGACGTCCCTTTTGGTCAATAGCTGGTGGCTCGTCACGTATTTGCTTATACCTCTGACGTGCTAGTGGTTAAATCCACAGCCATAGTATTGACGAGTCTTTAGAGTCCACCACACTTTCAGTTACTCAGCTTTCGGGCGAAACGCTGTAGAGGCCGTATGGAGATATGGCAGGGTCCGATCAGATACGTGCGGTATTGCACGGATCAGGATCGGACAGTTTTGTACTAGTGGCCGTATAGTTATATGGCAGGGTTTGATCTGATACGTGCGGTATTGCACGGATCAGGATCGAACGGATTTTACTAGCCGGCTTTGGCTTAAGCCGGTCCTAGTCTAGTACAGTGTAGATTTTGTCTCATTGCATTTGTATCCGGTCGGAATACAGATGCGGGTGTGTATGCACAGTGTCGGGGTTTTCCTGTAATTTATTACGGGACCAGTTTTCTGGAGTTGCCAGTTTGCATTCCGTTCCGGCCGGTTTTCCTTTGTTCTTTCCCGGCCGGACTTTTCCGATGGAGGGGGTTATTTGCAGTTTTGCAAATAACTCTTAGTGGAGGGTTTTCTTGCATAATGATTGATTATGATAGCTTTCTTATCTTTCAACCATGCTTGCTTTATTGTGATTTGAAGGGTTATGGAGTGAATAGGAGAAGAAGCATGGTTGAATGTTTTCTTGTCTAGGATGTGGTCACCTTTCTTTAGCTCCTACACTCACCTCCCTTTGTGTGATGATATTCATTCCTCCACCATTCTCATTCTCACTTGAAGAAAGTCTTTCATGGTTATAAGAAATGAGAGAGGAAGAAAAAGAAAGAGAGAAAGAAAAAGAATGAGAGAGTTCATCTTGATTATGTGAGGAATTCTTCATCTCCTTCTTCTTCTTGTTTTAGAAAAATGAAAGCACCATTTTTCTTAACCCCAATCCTCCATCATGGCAACTACAAACCCCAAATGAGATTAGCATTATCTACTACACTTCCTACAGCACATCTTGAGCATGTCGAGTTGCCGGCTTCATGCTCGAGTTGCCTCGGTATTAAGGCGGGAGCCCGTAAAAGACGAAGGCGATGTGGTGCCCTTTCCGGCGAGGAGGCGACGATATGGAGACTACACTTTCCGCGGGAGATCGGGGCGATGATGAGAAGACCGGAGGACTCGGATCTCTTGGTATACTTCTTACCCCATCTCTTGTTTGCTAGTTAGGTTAATGGTAAACGATCCGGGTTTTCTTTGTCCGCGGTAGCGCCGGTTTCCGAGTAAGGAAAAATTTTGATTCCGCATTTTGGCCTCGAGTAAGACGGCCGGGGCGCTGCCGTGGCGCAACATGGTATCAGAGCCACGCCATTAAGCTTACCTAGCTTTGTTTGATGTGTTTGCGTTTCCGATCGACCAAAATTTCCGAAAAACCGTATTTTCTAGCACAATCAGTTTTTGTCGAAATTTTTTGGAGTCTAAAAATTTTTCAGGTGGTCTCAGAATGATGTGCAGGGAGTTCTAAGAACACTGACAAAATTTGGTGTGACGACCACTCCGTACGACCGCGGAAGGGCGGCCAAAACACCCTTTTGGCCGCGCTTCCGCCGCAGAATTGTGGGTTCGTGTTATCATTTTTTTGCAGTGGGCTTATGGGCTTAAATTAGGGGTTTTGGAATATTAAAATTGGGCCCAGGTTTTCTGTGAGTGCTACAGTTTTGATTGGGGGCCCACTTGTTAATTTTTGGTCAATCGGAAAATTTTAAACACATTATTTCACAGTATTTACATTATATCTGCGACCGTGAATGTCACTCGATCGGTAAATCCGGTCTAACTGCTATAGCCCGGTTAGACGGATTTGCGAACGTGACTTTCACGTTGATGTTCTATGTTTATGCTGTGTTGTTGCGGATCGGTCGTGGGGATAGCCTGGATGCAATGCTAGTACAGTTTTGTTGTATTATGTACATTTGATATTGCGGGGCGAGCGTCCGACATGTTGACTGCCGTCACTGCCTGTTTGTATTATTCTTTTGGGGCACGACCTGGTTGCGGTCGATGTACCCGGTGTATGTATATTTTACTTTCTGTACTAGGATTACCCCGCGGAGGGGTGCACGGATAGCCGGGTTCTGGAGGGCAACAAGCCCGCATCTCATGGCATTGAGACGGAAGGGGCTTCACTCTGGGATTGGCGGGCTATTCGCCGCACTCGTAGGGGGTACAGGTTGACCCAGGAGGGGTGCCCAAGTTACCGGATTCTGTGAAGTGCTGGGTGGTCCATTCACAGAGCTGAAGGGGGCTGCCTCGCTTCAGGTTTTGGCGGGTGACTTGCCGCGCCCGTAGGGGTCTAGGATTTTCATTGCACAGGCTATCCACACGACCA
Source organism: Agapanthus africanus (assembly GCA_030015575.1). Taxonomy (NCBI): domain Eukaryota; kingdom Viridiplantae; phylum Streptophyta; class Magnoliopsida; order Asparagales; family Amaryllidaceae; genus Agapanthus; species Agapanthus africanus. The sequence goes on along the minus strand of CM057350.1, from coordinate 394,986,704 downwards.
GGGGAACGTCGGGTTTCAGCAGCGGCTCTGTGAAACCCGGGGCTTCCAGATATCTGTATTGTTCTGAGATGCTGTACATTTCTGTGATGTTGCATTTTATTCACGCCTTGAGCGAAATACTATATATTGGTATATATATTAGTAGATGTTGTATATGTTTTTCATCCGCGCTAGTCCAGTCCCCGCTCTGCCGTTAGTTAGCTAACCTAACGGGTGATGACGGGACCCAGTGGCGAATGCGGATGGCATATACGTACGTCAGTATATTTTCGTTCTTTGTGGTGTGATTAATTGATGGGACTGCGTTGATTCAGATCAATGCAAGATAAACAAACCTATTCTGATGTTGTTGGAACACTTTTTCAAAAAGCTGTTATTGCAAGGACGTTCACTTTTGTTTTGCATCGTGGTATTCATTTGGAATATCCTGCTCCTCAGTCGACGAGGCAAGGGCCGAGATCCCTTCACCGGGAGTGACCCCTTGGACAGAAGTTTGCGTCAGGGCATTAACTTCACTATAGCCGATTACTTTTGCTTTGCATCGTGGTATTCAGTTGGAATATCCTGCACCTCATTCTACGGGGAAAGAGCCGAGATCCCTTCACCGGGAGTGACCTCTTTAGTAAAAGTTTTCGTCACTATATTTTATAAAAGGCTATGCAGTTCCTTCAACGATATCAAGTTCTTTACGTTAAAGGTTTTTCGCCAAAAACCATTCGTAGCCCTCCGTCATTTCTTATGAGTATTATTTAGTATTCGTGCTGCGTTTGTTGACTCCGTCAAGGCGTAGTGTACGGTAGCTAAGTAGTGCTTGTTTGTTGCATAAAAGGAATTGGTTAGGACAGTCGTGCGGCCTTGTTGACTCCGTCAAGGGCACGTACGGGTGGGTTTAATGCAATCCAGATAATGACGGGATGAACTTGACTAGGACTCTTTGATTTGTTGACTCCGTCAAGGTCACTTGAGTCCTAGGGGTAAAAATCACATCGGGAGTTTCAAAAGAACTGAAACTTGCCAGGCATGCGCATACCTTCTGGAGTGTGGTGACTTGAGTGGATTCCGTCAAGTTATCATGCGATGATAGTTGGATCCCGATTCCCACTGATGAGTTAGTTTACTCCTCGGGTGACCCCGACTAATTCTTCTTTCAGGTTTGGAGGAGAATTTGAGGTACAGTGGGAGGTTTTCCAGATTAGATAAAGTGATAACCATTCTGATCTTGGTTAGAGTGCACGCTGAGTGTTTCTTTTCTCTCTCTCTTTGGCAGCGACCATTGACCCGACCCTGGACTTTGACTCAGTGACCAAGTTGACCGAACCTTCTTTACACTGGCTTTTGGATTGTCAGAGTTGCAGACCTCATTGCCACTCCTACTTTTACCCTTTTCTCCAGGACACCCCGTATTACTACGAACGTCCACTTCCATTGGACAAAACCATCGTATGGTTATATACGAACTCGAAGGACTTCGAGGATGGTTTCTGGTTCTAGAGAAAACGAATAGGATTATTCAGTTGTCTTTTCTTTTCACCTTCTCTCGTTGCGAGTACTCCTTAGTTTAGGAGTAGTACACCTATTACGCAAATTGGATAGTCTTCTTCCAAACCATAGGCTGGTGCCGACCGGTAGGGAATGAAGAAAACCAGTTAGCCTAAAACGGTGTACAGAAGGTATTAAGTTTAGACAAAACTAAAGGGATTAGTAGGAGGGCAAAGTAAATTGCGACTGATATTCACGACCAAACCAAGTATTTCTTCGCCAATCCTAAATCACCTTTGTATTTCTCCAGGACACTCCGTATCACTACGAAGATCCACAGTTTATTGGATATTCCATCGTATGGTTATATACGAACTCGAAAGGAACTTGTTCCAGTTCGGGGATGGATTCTGGTTCAGGAGAAATAGGAATAAAGTACATTCAGGTGTCTTTTATCTTCACCTTCTCTCGCATTGCGAGTGCTCCTAGGATTAGGACAGTACACCCTTTATGCTTTTTGGATAGTCTTCTTCCAAACCATAGGCTGGTGCCAAACGGTAGGGAAGGAAGAAAACCATTTGGCCTAAAGGGGTGTACAGAAGGTAATGACTAAAGACATATAAAGGGATTTGGAAAGGTGGCAAAGAATTATACGGTTACAGTTGTGAATCTGGATAATGGAAGAGGCATTACTAGGAATACCAGGATACCCCGACGAAACATTTCAATGTTTCAGTTTCACTGTGTGATGTTAAAAGAAAACTGATTTCCCGATTAGACACTTGCTCCAGGGTATGTATTTACCAGGTTGGATTCTCATATCTGTATGGTTTTACAGATGATGAGTGGGAGTAAGTTATTGGAATTAGGTGACCATCCTCATTATATTGGGATTCGTTGTAATCGGTGATATTTTGAGGAGTTCACCTGGGCTGTTTGCCGGTCGGCAAATATTTGGTTTTGAATATCCGCGGTTATGCACCAATTTCAAATTGATATATCTGTACGTCTATTTTCATAGAGTGAGATATACCTTTTGACATTATGTCGATGACATTTACCTATATCAGTGGATGGTTAGGTAAGGAGCATTAAACAGCGGTGTAATTCTTCTTAATCATAAGTACAGTTTTCAACCTACGACACACAGTGAAAGAGTTATTAGACTCAGCGGACTTATACAGAGTATTGTATGTCGTCCAGTGTCCATAAGGACAGAGGGGTTGGTGCTCGTACTATATTCGGTTTACTTATGACTTCTCTAGATTTTAGACAGCTGTTTCGTGGAAGCACAGGGTCTAAGTTTTGAGGAGTTATAGGTATTTGAATAGAGTAGAGAACCAGGTGTAGCAAGTATCGGGATTCTTCAAGGTGATCGAAGATGTAGATACTTATGTATGGTATTCAGTTGATAGTAATGAGAACTTGCTTCTCTTTCAGGTTACTCATAATTGGAAGCATTCCTAAGTTGAGTAACGCTGATCGGCCTCCTTCCATTTAGTTGACATGCACTGGAGACAGCTGCATGATTTGAATCTGGTTCAATCAAATCAGTGCCTCTGTTTCTATATTGGATATAGAACAGTTCATATCTTAACGTTGTTAAGGTACGGGGAGTTGTCCGGCTTATGATTAAAACCAGACACTGGACAACTAAAGGCACGTTTCTGTAATGGCTGTTTGTGGGTTGACCCAGGCTATGACGAGGGTTGATTTTCTACCATCTGGATGAACAATAGCAATATTGTTCTAGACTCGCCACAGTTCTTATTAAAAATGGATTTTTTCAGAAAACAGTAGTGGGAGTATGGTAGAACTGGAAGTAATTCCAGAACCACAAACGATTACTGAAGATTTGATAAGGAACCTAAAGATTCAATCTGATTTGACATTCCATTGGCCACTCCGCAGATAAGGTGGGTAACTTCAGGCACCCGAGAGGTACTCCGGTAGCCTCAAGGACGGTGACAGGGAAGTTCTTATTTACCCACACTTGCCATTGTTGTTGTTCCAGGCTGCGAGACCGGGCAGGAGGATGAGTATAGCGTCGTTCTAAACTAGCTTTAGAAGTGCACGTCTATATGACTCTGGCAGAGGGTTGTCGTAGTCAGTGGGAGCAGCGGAAGCATTGGTGGACATCAGGCTTATGTCTATTTATAGACTAAAGCAGATGTAGCGGAGATAGATCATCTATTTCTGATGTGACAGTCATAGGTTTGACGTCATCAGAATAGGGGGTGGATCTGTTGAGAAGGTAGTAGGAAGTGATATTCCTATACTACGATCGGTTATACTTTGGTCGTCACACAGTGTTTTCTCCACATGGGACTTGGATATTATATCAGACATACTGGTTACTAGATTTATGGTTTTAGATCTAGATTTGGGTGGTTTCCCAATCAGGGTACTTTGACAGCATTCTAAGAGTATTTAGAATGGACGACTCCTGGCACGGTAGTACACCTGCAGGTAATGGAGTCACCCTCTCTAAAGGTGTCTTACAGACTAAAGGGGAGAGGGATACGCATGATTGACAGATCACTTGCTTAGGCAATTGAGTCAATCATGAGATGTCAAGTACCACACCAGATGTTGTTCTTGCACTAGATGCAATAAGTTGATATTGATCCAATCCTGGAAAAACAGTCGGAAGCAGTTTTAGAACATAAGTGAATGTTCTAGGGATATGATAACGGCTGCCTCTTTTAGGAGACGGTTATCACTCCAGGCTTCCAAGGTGACATGGACGACAAGGAGGTTGTCAGAGTTATAGTTCTCCCTCTGACGAGGGGCAGTATTTTGGACAGGTGGTCCAAGGCAATACTGAGGGCGGCATGGCGCAGGATACTGATTAAGTTCAGTTGATGATACAGTCTAAGAAGTTTGGATTTGGAGTTCATTTATGAGCTAGGTCCCATCAGACATCCAGACATTCTAAGACAGGTATTGCTCATTTCGGGAGATGGCTTTCTCCGCGAACTTGAGATATAGAGAGACATAGAAAGAAACATCACAGCGGATCCACTCACTGAGGCTATTCCTCGAACGCAATAGTTTCGCAAACGAGCTTTGTGAGACTGACTAGTAGAGGAGTTGGGTGTTCGGTATCACACGGCTGTGAGTATGCGACATCGCAATAATTAGCCTTGAGTGCAAGTGGGAGATTGTTGGAGATAGTGCCCTCAGAGTCAATTATTGGATCACAGGCACGTGATTGCAATGATTGAGGGAGGACCTATCCCAGGAGGACAGTCTTACTCGAGATGATAGTATGCTATCTGGTTTACCTTTATCATCGTGTACTGCTTTAGGTGACCTGACATGTCGCTATTGCACGTTGATAGAGCCCCTGGGATTCTTGCTTGACGACCAGCAGTATGATGGCGATCATATACGTGGGAGCTGGGGTCTATAAGCACATCCTTAAAAGGTCCCTAGTCGTAGGAGTTTCGAGACAGGGTATCGATACTCCATTAGTAGACTAGTGTATACAGTCGAGACCCCGACGAGGGGCGGTGGCCGGTCTCACAAGCCACTGGTGTCAGTTGGTTCACCTAAGATGTATACAGGTGCTCATTGGGTTATGAGTACACCGGACAGGACTCGCCGGGAACCTGCTAGTTGGGCTTATACCTGACGTCAGATAGCAGTTCCCAGGTGACATGTGTACAGGTTAGTTCATCGACCTGAGGATCGTCATTTGTCTCGTGTGAGTTCCCACTGTGCTTTGATTACTACCCTACCACGGCTCAAAGGAGTCGTGCAAACAGGTTTTAGTTGGGTACAGTCCCGAGCCACATGGAGGCAGTGAGCGGATCTTCAGGGGTTCGTCTCTCCCGGTATTGGGGGTGAGGTCGCGCTGTGTCTAGGAGAGCCGTTACGCAAAGCCCTCGGCCGAGGCAGGAGATTTACTGGTAGGTATTCCAGTAGTATCTCAGGGCGTTCTGGGCTACGCTCCGACACGACTTGTACCGCTTTTGGGGGTCTGACTTTTACCAACCCCCTAGGCCCGCCATGCGATACTCATAGACGAACGGACCGGACTGTACGGATATTGTCACTGACAGGCTCAGTTGGGTGTCGGGGTGAGCTTCCTCATCGACGTCCCTTTTGGTCAATAGCTGGTGGCTCGTCACGTATTGGCTTATACCTCTGACGTGCTAGTGGTTAAATCCACAGCCATAGTATTGACGAGTCTTTAGAGTCCACCACACTTTCAGTTACTCAGCTTTCGGGCGAAACGCTGTAGAGGCCGTATGGAGATATGGCAGGGTCCGATCAGATACGTGCGGTATTGCACGGATCAGGATCGGACAGTTTTGTACTAGTGGCCGTATAGTTATATGGCAGGGTTTGATCTGATACGTGCGGTATTGCACGGATCAGGATCGAACGGATTTTACTAGCCGGCTTTGGCTTAAGCCGGTCCTAGTCTAGTACAGTGTAGATTTTGTCTCATTGCATTTGTATCCGGTCGGAATACAGATGCGGGTGTGTATGCACAGTGTCGGGGTTTTCCTGTAATTTATTACGGGACCAGTTTTCTGGAGTTGCCAGTTTGCATTCCGTTCCGGCCGGTTTTCCTTTGTTCTTTCCCGGCCGGACTTTTCCGATGGAGGGGGTTATTTGCAGTTTTGCAAATAACTCTTAGTGGAGGGTTTTCTTGCATAATGATTGATTATGATAGCTTTCTTATCTTTCAACCATGCTTGCTTTATTGTGATTTGAAGGGTTATGGAGTGAATAGGAGAAGAAGCATGGTTGAATGTTTTCTTGTCTAGGATGTGGTCACCTTTCTTTAGCTCCTACACTCACCTCCCTTTGTGTGATGATATTCATTCCTCCACCATTCTCATTCTCACTTGAAGAAAGTCTTTCATGGTTATAAGAAATGAGAGAGGAAGAAAAAGAAAGAGAGAAAGAAAAAGAATGAGAGAGTTCATCTTGATTATGTGAGGAATTCTTCATCTCCTTCTTCTTCTTGTTTTAGAAAAATGAAAGCACCATTTTTCTTAACCCCAATCCTCCATCATGGCAACTACAAACCCCAAATGAGATTAGCATTATCTACTACACTTCCTACAGCACATCTTGAGCATGTCGAGTTGCCGGCTTCATGCTCGAGTTGCCTCGGTATTGAGGCCGGAGCCCGTAAAAGACGAAGGCGATGTGGTGCCCTTTCCGGCGAGGAGGCGACGATATGGAGACTACACTTTCCGCGGGAGATCGGGGCGATGATGAGAAGACCGGAGGACTCGGATCACTTGGTATACTTCTTACCCCATCTCTTGTTTGCTAGTTAGGTTAATGGTAAACGATCCGGGTTTTCTTTGTCCGCGGTAGCGCCGGTTTCCGAGTAAGGAAAAATTTTGATTCCGCATTTTGGCCTCGAGTAAGACGGTCGGGGCGCTGCCGTGGCGCAACAGCTACCCTTTTTGAAAAATTTGATTCTACAACATCTTTTAGGTTTCTTTTCTTTCATTAATCACATTAATGAAGTCCCATCATTTAAGTTACCTAAACATCATAGATAAATACGACGTACACTTATGCCATCCGCATTCGCCTCGATGTCCCTTCGTGCACCGTTATGTTAGGTAACTAAGGGCAGAGCGGGGCAGGGCTAGCGCGGGTGTAAAACATAAGTAACGCCTATATAATATAGCATATATACTATATACAGTATCTATCACAGCACATCAAATGATCACATCACAGATATCGCAGCAGAAGAAATATATGAAACATTGGATACACTAGGACGTCCGTGTTTTATTTTGAGCTTCTATAAAACACGGATTCCACGGTCGCGATGAATAGCCAAACCCACACCCCTAGACCCCTATGAGAGCGGCAAGCAACCCTACCAATTCTGGAGTTAGGAGACCCAGGCTCGACTCCTCGAGTTGGTCTCCCACTAGACTCCAGAACCCGGTTACTTGTGCTCTCCTCCTTGGGTCTATCCTAGTGCGGAAAAGTAAATAATATACAAAAGGTGACATCAACCTCATCCCGGAAGTGCCCCAATAAAATAATAATACATACAATTTATTTTACATGAATGAAAATAAAAACTCTCATCTCATATAAAAAAAAACCCGGCTATTCAGAACGCGACGATCCGATATAACATATCCAGCAACACAGAACATCACATGTCATCAACGTAAGTAAATATGCGCATCCTAATTGTCGTTGACATATAGCAACAAACCGGCGATATCACATATTACACTTACGGTCACAGAAAAGAAAGTGTAAAACTACAACATTTGGAATCCACAATCTCTTTAGACATTGTAAATCCGAATATCACATATTTCGCATTTCATGTGTAACTGTATGAATTCCACATATTGTATCACATTCCAGAAAAATAGAAAGTATTAAACTTTCCGATCGAATAATCAAATACCCAAGATTTCCAAAATAGCTCTATACTTGAGCGGAGTTCAAAAATTCCAGAATACGTCACAGTAGCAACGGTCCAGCCGTAGAAGGGTCAAGCCAACGCCTCACATGTGGCACGCCATACTGCCCCAAACCCTAAGGTTCAAAGGGCAGTTCAAGACGGTCACATAATCGAGTTAAGGTTTGTTGTCTTCTAGAGGGTCCGTCAAATTTCTTGCATGTTTTTCCGAAAGATTTAAACACGAGAAAAATTCAACACTTGAATGTTTTTCGTGCCGGGAAAAATTGAGTTAATGATATCCGTTCGAACATTTTAATACTTTTTAAATTATCCAGAATAACAATACGAAATTAAATCTTCCGATCGAATCGACGAATACAAAAGGATTCCCAGAATACTCAACACTTGAGTCAGTTTAAAAATACCCATAAAATATCACTATCAGATTAAAGTATTACGGTGCAAACCCCAAGTAAAACAATCACTGTACAGCCGCGGTTCCACGGCACAAGCAGGGTATTGCCGCGGAACCGCGGTGGTCCGTACAGATTACGTCACCAATTTTGCTCCGTAATGCTTAGAAATCCCTGCTGTATTTTTTAGATATTTTTAATTCTGAAAAAACCCAGATTTTGAAAAAAGTCCAGAGAGGGGTCGTTTTGACATATTTGGGTTCGATCGGGGTTTTAACTTCGTTAACACAGCGCCTAATGCTCTAGCTAGGCTCTGATACCACTGTAGGGTTACTAGACACAATAACAAGGCTCTACAAGGCATCGACCATTCCAAAATTAAATTTTTATGTGCCGAATAACTCTAAGCAAGATAGTATACTAGAGTTTAGGCGAATCTAAAAGCATGTAAACAACTTTACGACTAAGGGTATGCGAAATACAACCTTTGTAGATCGGTCCTTCAGTTCTAGAGCTCCTTGTCGTAGTCCCTTCGCTGCGATCAAAGTTCTCCCAGGCTCTTGCATGGCTTCACGAGGCGAAAGATGCGACCTTTGCTTGAAGTCTCCGAGGCCGAAGATGATCTACGTCGAGAGAATTCCGACTCAAGCTTCTACTTCACTAACTAGAGAATCAGTGAAGTAAACACCCTAAACTAAAGTGCTAATTTAGTAGAGGATGGAGAAATAGGAAGTGGGTTCTCTTTGGAATTTTATTTCTCACAATGATTCTCACTTTGGATCAAACCCTAGCAAGCTTTTTCTTTTGAACCAAGAAGAAGATGAACAAAAGAAAATGAAGAGGATAATGATCAAGTGTGGAGACTAACCATGGTGAGTGAGTATCATATACTAACTCTTGTAGAGACTTAACCCTAGGCTAATCTTTATGGTTGGGTTAAGAAATATCCATAGTAAAAACAAAACCAAGTTGAATTAGTCAATGCATCCACAAGCTTCCACAAGCTTCATGCATTTTCTAATCCTCCACTTGATTTTGTAATTACTTTAGATATTAAAAACCCAAAATAAAAATTAGCATAGTGTAAGTCTCATGCACCCATGGATGATGTATCATCAACCATGATACAAAAATACAACACAATTTAATATATATCATATATGTAGTAAAGATGTGTACATGTGAGAAAAAAACCCTAAGTGAACATGTGTTAGTAAATATAAACTAGTATATCTAATATACAATTATTCACTTAATTATTAAATCAACACTTGACTTAATAATCCGGTCATATCTCATATAACCGACTAACATCCATTGTATAGACTTATCGAATCAACACTTGATTCGATAACCCGGCTATATCATATACATCCGATCCATACAAAAAGTCACGAGAATAGAATACAGTATCACATACACGTATTATTCTCGGTCCTGCACATATCACATATGCGCTCCTATTTCGTTTTGCCTGAGCCAGTAAAACCTCTATGTAGGACTCTAAAGACTCGTCAATACGCCGGCAGTAGGTGTTGATCACATCAAGCACCCACAAGCCGTCAGCGGTACTAGCTGAACGTAACGGCTACCCGGGTATTGAGCGATCAGAAGATCAGCAAGCAAGCCCGCTCGAACTCCTGTAAAACCCTGCCGGCAACACTTCCCGTACAGTCCGGTCTCCTCGTCTGATATGTCGCATATCAAGTCTAGGGGTGGTAAACGTCAGACCCCAATAACCGATAAGTCGTGCCGATGTGAGGCTCATAACGGGTCGAGAAACTACTGGTAACACTTACCAGTAAATCTCTAAATCAGCCATGGCCAGGGACTTCCCTGTTACGGCCAATCGAGCACAGCGCAACATCAACCCCCAATACCGGGAGAGACGAAACCCCTCCTATCGCTCATTGCCTCCATATGACTCAGGACTGTACCTAAAACCACCGTTTTGCACGCCCTCATGGACGTGGTAAGGTGGAAATCAAAGCACAATGGGAATCACACAAGACTCTATGACGATCTCGGGTCTACAGACTAACCTGCACAAGTGTCACCAGAGAACTGCCATCTGACGTGTGGTATAATACCATCTGGGAGTTCTCGGCGAGTCCATCCAATGTACCCAGTCTCCACTGAGCACCCGTATACCATCTCTGATGTCAAACACCAATGGATATGGGATCATCCATCGCCCATCTCATGGGTCGAGAAGCGTATACGCTAGTCTACACTGGTATATCGATGCCCCGTCTCGATACACCCACGACTAGGGACCTTGAAGGATGTACTTATGGACTACCATGTCCCCACTAGTATGATCTGCATCATAGTCCAGGTAGTCAAGTACACATCCTAAGGGCTTTACCAACATGTAACGATAAGACAGTATAAAGAGACTAGTATACATGTTAAAGTAAAGAGCAACCAGATAGCATACTATCATATCGAGCAAGAAAGTCCTCTCTATATATGTCCAAGCATCCAATATAATATACATCATATGTACAATACAGGCCTCTAGGGCATACATACAGCTAACAATCTGCGATATACATGTACAACTACCACTATATGACTCGAACCTAAACTAGTGTCCATCTAACCTCCTAAGGAACTAAACCTAAGAAACTAGTCGATAAGAAATAAGAGTACACCTAAAATCTGAGTCCGTATCTCTAATAGTCGGCGATCCAGCCTCAATAGCGTCACGTACATAGTACGGCTTTCTCGGAACAAGAGTGCGGATCATTCATCATATCTATGCCTCGTACGGTAAAATCCATCGTACGGCATCCCAATATCGGGGTACGGGTCAAGTATCACCTACGTGTCTCATCATTCGTATGATATCATCATCAACACATGTCAAGATCAAGGTGTTATACTGTAATCGCATACATCAATTATATATCATTGTCAGTATATCATTGTCAGCATAAATATACATCGTTAATTTATCCTCAGAAATATCATGTCATATGTATCATATTGTGATTAAGTCACATTTAGATCATATCGTAATCAAGTCAAACCTATATGATATCGTAATCAAGTCACATATATATGATATCGAAATCAAGTCACACCTATATGATGTCGTAATCAAGTCACACCTATATAATATCATATCAGAATTTCAGGCACAGGTTACGGTCCGGGTTCTATTTTAAAGTCCCATATACTTCAATATCATCACCACCCTTTTTTATTCTTCAAGTATACAAATCCATTATCTAATTTTCTAATGATCCGCTAACATCATAACACGACTGTATAGCCAAGAATCACGGCATCAGCCCAGTTATATTGTTTCATCCCCGTGTATCATATCACATCCTTGTATCACATATACGTATTGTGTGTATATATATATATATACCAACACCTAGTCCTATATATATATATATATATATATATATATATATATATATATACATGCACGTATACACCACGTCGAGTCTCAGTATGTGCGTGTGTGTATCTACCTGAAACCTAAGAATCTCTTCCAAGGTATTCATCCTCTGGTATGGTCTTTCTAAATCAGTCTAGTCCAACCTAGGGTCATTACTAGGGTCCTACTCACCGAAATTCTAAGGTCACGTCTGGCTTCCTAATGATAATAAGTACTATCCCTATTCTACGTTTGCGGGGGTGCTAAACGCCATCCACCCAACTTCCTCCCGTAGATATACATCTACTCACCTGGTCCTTATCTGCCGAAAATGATGTCGCCATCCACTTCTTCATCGCCCGCAGTCCACGTGAGGGGTACCTATACGCAAACATATATATAGTATCGCAAACTGAATCATGGACAAAAGTCAAAACGACGCACGGAACGCGCATAGGTTAAAACCTATGTCTTGCTCATGCAAAAGAACCAAATATCGCTCGATGTCGGCGTACAAACGCCTATTGATCGAGATAAACATCAGCAAATAACTTGTAGTTTAAAAACTCATTACTTATAATATAAAACATGATTTAATCCATCAAAACCCTAAAAATCGATCAAATCGTCCGATTCCGTAAAACCTGAAAACACCAATTTAACGTTTTACTTCAAAACTTGATGTTTAAAAGAAACTAATGGTCATAGTATTCATTAATTAGCATAACTAGACTATATAAACCATCACTATATTTTTAACACCCTAATTTATATTAGTTTGAAAATTCTAGTTTACAAACTTGCCCGATTCGATACTTTTAAGGAAAATTTCACAATATCACATCTAAACTGGATTTTGCATGAATTAATGCATTAAACTACAATTCATGATGATAATGATATAATGAAACCACAAATTATATTTTAAATTTCATTTATTTAAGAATTTTCAAAATCTAGTTAGTAAAATCGCATTTTTATTAATATTTTTCAATTATCAATAGAAACTAGTAACCAATTTAAGTTTTTCATTCCACCAACAAGTTAATATCCTCATTAAAACCATAATCTAGTGTTATAAATATTAATTAGAATTTTATCTCACCAATATATACAATATATAGAAATCTAGTTTGCAAAATGGATTAATTTAAACAATTTTGGATAAACAATTTACAATATATCATCCATACAAGATTTTCCATTTCTAAAAATGTTAAACTAGTTATTATAATCCTACTTAATTAATAAAAACCATAACTTAATTTTATAAACCCTAACTTGAATTTTAAAACTTGTAGATAGAAATTATTTATTAAATCTAATTATTCTTAAATGAAACATCTAATAACAATAAATCAAAAGAAAAAGATTTATACCTCCACAACATGAAATCCAAATATGAAAATAAGCCTCCAAAATGAATGCTTTCCATCTCCAAAATCCATGTAAAGATGAGCAAAGAATAGAGGGTAGGAATTTATTAGGATTTTGTGGATTTTTTTATTGAATTTTTGATGTATTTTGATGATTTTTAATGCAAAAATGATGGGGGAAAATTTTTAGGGCTGCCCATAGAGGTGAGGCCGGCTATGAGGTGAGGAAAAGAGAGGAGAGTGAGAAAAGGTAAAGAAAAGTGTAGAAGGTTTCAAAAAATATCACACAATTAAGTCTTTTCATGAATTTATTTAAAAATTCTTTATTTTCTTCACTTCATTTGACCTAAAATGGTCTAGAACCATTGTAAAATTTTGAAAATAAATTTTGCATGAAACACACTTGATTCTAAGATGCAATGGTTCATTTTTACAAATTTAACCCATTCAAATTTGTAATTTACACTAATTTAGTGTAAAAATAAAGCTTATGTTAATATTTAAAATAATTAATTTAAGAAAAATATTTAATTAAACTAAAAATTTATAAGTGGCTAAATAAACACCATTTACTAGTAATAACATAATTAAAATAGGTATTTTTAAATTTATAGTGAAAAATAATTACGGTTTAGTTTTATGAAAACTACGTTTTACTTTACCGAAAATTATAAAATTCACTTAAACGATTTTATTTATTTAATTAATTATTTAATTATTTTTAAAATGTTACAATCTTCCTCCCTTTAAGAAATTCGGTCCCCGAATTTAAATTAAAACTCCCCCCAATTACTAAAACATTCAGCCAAAACACTTAAATCGTCGGGGCTCCGAAATCATCAATACATAACTAAAATCAACTCCGTCAAGCATAACACAATCATCGGAGTTATGGCGAAAATAAAATACCAAAACCCAATACGAAAACCAACATAATATACATCAAAACTACAACTTATATATTGTGCGCATCATAGTAAAATCGTCCAAACATCTGGATAAAGAAGCATGCAAGAACCCCTTCTGAAAATCGCCGTGTGATGCACGTGCCACGGCATAAGTAGCGGACGTTTATTTTTAAAAAAATAGCTATATATATATATATATATTTTTTATTTAGCATACACGTCCCGCCTGGTTACCAAATCAATAGTAATGATTATAAAAACATACTGATCAAACTGAAATCAATCCCAATCACATCATAAAAATATCATGTGCGTCCGGTGCGCACTGAAATCGAAACCAAATACAGATGCCATGAATTCACACAAATACAAAACTGAGTGCAATAGGTGTGCACCAAAAACATTTGTCAAGTGCAACGGGCGTGCACGACTCTAATATCAGGTGCATCTAATCTGCACAAAACCACGATTTAGTGCATCTGGTGTGCACAAATCGTATCAGGTGCACCGAATGTGCGCAAGAATCTCAATCAGGTGCACATGGTACACGAAAACATACACCAAATATCAAAATCGAAATCACAGTATGAAAATGCATGAAAACTAGGTCGAAACATATGTCAAAATCATGTGTAACCCATATGCACGAAATCAAATCAAAATCTCAAAATGTATAAAACCAAATCGAGTGTACTGGGTATGTACAAAACAACATAAATACAACTGATATATGAAGTACGAATAGAATGTAATGAATGCACACATAAGAAATACCAATCGTAGAACAAAATCCTCAAAATACCAAAAATAAATCCAATCAACGGAAATATGAAAATCAAATAACCAAATCACAATCGTAAACACTATCGTCAATGTGCGCCTCTTTCCCCCTTTCCTCTGGTGTGGACTGCTTCGAACTTGTCTCTTCATAGGTGTGCTGACTGCGCTACCAACGGCAATACTCATATCTAAAGTCTCCCACGTAGTCGATCCCTTCACCTGATATCCGGACTACATTAAACTTTTCGATCGATCCATCAAAATCCCATAATTCCCCGAGAGCTCAACACTCAAGTACAGTTTAAAAATATCCGGTACATACCCCAGCATCGATGGTCCAGCCGTAGAAGGGCAAACCCAAGCCTCACTAATGGCACCGAGGAACTGCCGTAAATCTTAAGGTTCAAGGGCGTTCTTGTGGTCATTATGTCGAGTTAGGGTTTCATTCTTCTAGAGGGTCCATCGAAATACCTGCATGTTCTTCCAAATACTTTAAACTTGGGAAAATGGGTTTCTGACAATCGTTCGAATCCTTTAACTTCGTCTGGACGGCATGTGAATACCCTTCTCCCGCACGCTAAACAATGCTTCAATCCTCAAGAATAACCGATACCCTAATGGTTATCGCATTCGAGCCACAGCTCCTTCTGCCCGTGCGCCCGTGGTAACAGAAACCACCCTCCGATATCGACGAATATAGATCAAAGGAACGAATGAAATGCGGTGCAAACAAATGTACATCCTAAGGCTACTTAAGAAGAGTAGCGTATCGTAAGTATGCCGCGGATCATACCCACGGTATGTCACTCTACCTAAGTCACCTATTCCATTAACCAAGGGTCACCCTAGACATATACAAGGTTAAACCTAGCGCTCTGATACCAACTTTGTCACGACCCGAAAGTACGGAACGTGACCGGCACTTAGATTACGAAGCGTCTAGAGGCGCAACGTAACGTAAGTAAGCCGAAACCTAGAAATCTAAACCATAAAAAGAAGAAGAAGTAAAGGAAAACATATAGAAAACAAGTTTAAAAGCAACATCCAATTTTCTCAAAAATTTCGGCAGAGTCTACTTTGTAAAAACTGGCCCAAAACAGGTACAAACAAGAATAATATATATACAAACAATAAAAAGCATCCCCAAACGGGAGCTAGCTCTACGCCAAAAGGCGGAAACAACCACATCAATGCACAATAGTATACAACGCCAAAGGGCGAGGCTCAAAACTCAAAAGAAAATAAAACCACCAGATATCATAATAATACAAGCACGACTCTAAGGTCTAAATAAACAACTGATCCAGTAAACTATCAAGTAATACAGGTTTGGTTGATGGAGTTTTCTAGATACAAATGAAATAATAAAAGTACAATGGCGGTCCAGATACAAGTGAACCGACCTACCGTGCAAATCACCCTGAATGAAAAGATGTGCCAGCAAGCTGCCAGGAAAACCTGTATATCGAACCTGTAATAAAATTTAGCGCAATGGGGGTGAGTTGCCAACTCGTGAGTAGAAGATATCTGCGAAAATAAATCGAATGCACGACGCTGTCCTAGGTCATAATAATATACTAATATACTACTAGTCATCAAGTAAAGACAGGATAATAAGCTACGTGTAAGTGCAAATGCTCCGTGCTCGTATCAGTGCCTCATATAGAACTATGTCATGTGAATGAGTATGCATGCACCATGAATGTGAAATAACCAATCCTGAAATCTAGATATATCTGTATAAGAAATCTTTAACTTTTATCATGATAAAATGTGTACAGAAATCTGAAATATCAACGATGAAATGCATAGAAATCCGTGTCAAGTATCGACACAAACATGTAAATCTCAAGTCTCAATACCTCATAATCTCAATGTCTCATAGTCTCAATATCTCGGGCACCGTCAGTCCAGATCGGCCCATATCATCAAATCTCACGACAACGGTCGGTATCCTCCGGATATCCGCCGCGCCAGACATCACCGATAGGTAGTCCTCCCCTGCCAGGCTCATCGTCTATAACTCGATCTTCTTGCCCCGGGGTACCATACCGGGCCCACCATGTACCCGAGACGGTTCATCCACTCCTCGAATCGGGTCTCGAAATCCAACAGAAAACATGAAATCTCATGGTGGACGACACATACATCACGAGAAAACCACATCTTATGTTTTAAGAAGAGAGGAGGAGAGAGAGAGAAGTTTTTATATATTCTTGCGATTTTTCCCAAAAATCCAGAAATCTCATAGAAATCCAAAATCCCAAAATCATGAGTAAGTATATGATAAGTGTCGGCATATTCCCCATAATACTGCATGATAACATGAAAATGTGAATGCATGAAATGTCTAAATAATAAATACCATATCTATACTAACACCAGAGAGTAATCACAATATTATATCGATCTAGCTGTTAGCTGATTGTATCAATAAATGATAATATGATCTAAAGTGTACGTGACATAGCAATTACCGACGATGATGTGTGTGAGCCGGCAAATAAGTGTGCGTGGAATATGCGCATCATCGGTAATGGTGCCGGTGTCCTAACAGGCAAGTTTTATACTAGTTACAGAAACATATGTATGAACATGCAACATTATGATTACGGAATGAATGTAAAGACGGATGTGTAATAACCACTCATCTGCGATATACAAGTACAACTACCACTATATGACTCGAACCTAAACTAGTGTCCATCTAACCTCCTAAGGAACTAAACCGAAGAAACTAGTCGATAAGAAATAAGAGTACACCTAAAATCTGAGTCTGTATCTCTAATAGTCGGCGATCCAGCCTCAATAGCGTCACGTACATAGTACGGCTTCCTCAAAACAAGAGTGCGGATCAATCATCATATCTATGCCTCGTACGGTAAAATCCATCGTACGGCATCCCAATATCGGGGCACGGGTCAAGTATCACCTACGTGTCTCATCATTCGTATGATATCATCATCAACACATGTCAAGATCAAGGTGTTATACTGTAATCACATACATCAATCATATATCATTGTCAGCATAAATATACATCGTTAATTTATCTTCAGAAATATCATGTCATATGTATCATATTGTGATTAAGTCGTACTTAGATCATATCGTAATCAAGTCACACCTATATGATATCGTAATCAAGTCACACATATATGATATCGAAATTAAGTCACACCTATATGATGTCGTAATCAAGTCACACCTATATGATATCATATCAGAATTTTAGGCAAAGGTTACGGTCCGGGTTCTATTTTAGAGTCCCATATATTTCAATATCATCACCACCCTTTATTATTGTTCAAGTATACAAATCCATTATCTCATTTTCTAATGATCCGCTAACATCATAACACGACTGTATAGCCAATGATCACGGCATCAGCCCAGTTATATTGTTTCATCCCCGTGTATCATATCACATCCTTGTATCACATATACATATTATGTATATATATATATACCAACACCTAGTCCTATATATATATATATATATATATATATATATATATATATACATACACGTATACACCACGTCGAGTCTTAGTGTGTGCGTGTGTGTATCTACCTGAAACCTACGAATCTCTTCCAAGGTATTCATCCTCTGGTATGGTCTTTCTAAATCAGTCTAGTCCAATCTAAGGTCATTACTAGGGTCCTACTCACCGAAATTCTAAGGTCACGTATGGCTTCCTAATGATAATAAGTACTATCCCTATTCTACGTTTGCGGGGGTGCTAAACGCCATCGACCCGACTTCGCCCCGTAGATATACATCTACTCACCTGGTCCTTGTATGCCGAAAATGATGCCGCCATCCTCTTCTTCATCGCCCGCAGTCCACGTGAGGGGTACCTATACACAAACATATATATAGTATCGCAAACTGAATCATGGACAAAAGTCAAAACGACGCACGGAACGCGCATAGGTTAAAACCTATGTCTTGCTCATGCAAAAGAACCAAATATCGCTCGATGTCGGCGTACAAACGCCTATTGATCGAGATAAACATCAGCAAATAACTTGTAGTTTAAAAACTCATTACTTATAATCTAAAACATGATTTAATCCATCGAAACCCTAAAAATCGATCAAATCGTCCGATTCCGTAAACCTGAAAACACCAATTTGTCGTTTTACTTCAAAACTTGATGTTTAAAAAAAACTAATAGTCATAGTATTCATTTATTAGCATAACTAGACTATATAAACCATCACTATATTTTTAACACCCTACGTTATATTAGTTTGAAAATTCTAGTTTGCAAACTTACCCGATTTCGATACTTTTAAGGAAAATTTCACAATATCACATCTAAACTGGATTTTGCATGAATTAATGCATTAAACTACAATTCATGATGATAATGATATAATGAAACCACAAATTATATTTTAAATTTCATTTATTTAAGAATTTTCAAAATCTAGTTAGCAAAATCGCATTTTTATTAGTATTTTTCAATTATCAATAGAAACTAGTAACCAATTTATGTTTTTCATTTCACCAACAAGTTAATATCCTCATTAAAACCACAATCTAGTGTTACAAACATTAATTGGAATTTTATCTCACCAATAAATACAATATATAGAAATCTAGTTTGCAAAATGGATTAATTTAAACAATTTTGGATAAACAATTTACAATATATCATCCATACAAGATTTTCCACTTCTAAAAATGTTACACTAGTTATTATAACCCTACTTAATTTATAAAAACCATAACTTAATTTTATAAACCCTAACTTGAATTTTAAAATATGTAGATAGAAATTATTTATTAAATCTAATTATGCTTAAATGAAATATCTAATAACAATAAATCAAAAGAAGAAGATTTATACCTCCACAACATGAAATCCAAACATGAAAATAAGCCTCCAAAATGAATGATTTCCATCTCCAAAATCCATGTAAAGATGAGCAAAGAATATAGGGTAGGAATTTATTAGGATTTTTTATTGAATTTTTGATGAATTTTGATGATTTTTAATGCAAAAATGATGGGGGGGAAATTTTGGGACAGCCCATAGAGGTGAGGCCGGCCATGAGGTGAGGAAAAGAGAGGAGAGTGAGAAAAGGTGAAGAAAAGTGTAGAAGGTTTCAGAAAAATTTCACACAATTAAGTCTTTTCATGAATTTATTTAAAAATTCTTTATTTTCTTCACTCCATTTGACCTAGAATGGTCTAGAACCGTTGTAAAATTTTGAAAATAAATTTTGCAAGAAACACACTTGATTATGAGATGAAATGGTTCATTTTTGCATATTTAACCCATTCAAATTTGTAATTTACACTAATTTAGTGTAAAAATAAAGCTTATGTTAATATTTAAAATAATTAATTTAAGAAAAATATTTAATTAAAATAAAAATTTATAAGTGGCTAAATAAACACCATTTACTAGTAATAACATAATTAAAATAGGTATTTTTAAATTTATAGTGAAAAATAATTATGGTTTAGTTTTATGAAAACTACGTTTTACTTTACCGAAAATTATAAAATTTACTTAAACGATTTTATTTATTTAATTAATTATTTAATTATTTTTAAAATGTTACACGTTCTAAATCATACCACGGTTCAAAATATATAGAACACACACAAGATGAGTAGTTCGGAAATGAACGAATCTTTATTGTGGCATTATAGACTAGGTAATATCAATGCGACATGACCATCTAAGTTACATAAGGATGAATATGAGAATCTGTTCGAATTTTCATCTTATGATACTTTCCAGTCTTGTCACAAAGGTAAAGTGACCAATACTCCGTTTTACTCAAAACAAAGAAAGAGTTAATGAACTCATGGGACCGATACATGATGATGTATATGATCCTATGTCTACAAATGCCATGGTTGGTTCTTCGTACTTCTTTATATTCACCGATCATCTCTCAGGATTCGGACATATGTTCCTGTTGAAACACGAGTCTGAAACTTTTGAGAAATTCAAGGAATATAAGCTTGAAGTTATGAACCAGACGGGTAAAAGTATTAATGTCCTACGATGTGATCAAGGAGGCGAATACTTGGGCATGGAGTTCCTGGATTTTCTAAAAGGAGAATGTGATTCTCTCTTAGCTTACTCCTTCGAATACACCATAGCACAACGGTATATCGGGCCAGATGAATCGCACCCTATGAGATATGGCATGCTCTATGATGAGTATTGCTGAGTTACCTATTTCCTTTTGGAGTTATGCACTTGAGAAGCTGCATACCTATTGAATGGGGTTCCAACCAAATCAGTGCCTACCATTCTATATGAGATATGGAATGGGATGAGACCATGTCTTAAACGAGTTAAGATATGGGGTTGTCCGGCCTATGTTGAAAAGAAAAATCCGGACAAACTCGAGGCAAGGTCGGTTCTGTAAGTTTGTTTGATATCCCAAACATTTGCGAGGGTATATCTTCTACCACACAGAGGAGCAAAAGGTGTTTTGTTTCTCAGCATGCCGCCTATTTAGAAAAGGAATTTCTTGTGAAAAAATTTATGGTCATGAGGTAGAACTGGAAGGAGTTCCAGCTGGACAAACTAACAGCTGATGATTTGGTGAACCTAAAGGATTCGATAGTCTCCAACGAACCACAGCCTCTCCGCGAATCTGGTAGGGTTCCTCATCCACCGGAGAGATACTACAGTTTCCTCGGTGACAGTGGGAGCGAGGATTGCATCATGGTAGATGATGACCCAACCAGGTTCACGCAGGCCATCATGAGTGGGTACTTTGTGAAATGGCTTGATGCTATGCAATCAAAGACGGAATCCATGTACACCAACAAAGTATGCATTTGAATGTTGCACCTGAAGGGGTAAAACACATTAGGAGCAAATGGATATTGAGAAGATTCTTGGTGTAGATGGAAAAGTTGAGACTTTCAAAGCTAGACTTGTAGTAAAAGGCTATCGTCAATAACCAAGTGTGGTTTATGATGAAACCGTTTCTCCAGTGGCTATGCTTAAGTCCATAAGGATTAAAGCACGCATCGCGGTGTTAGAACATCTGTTTTGATGTTGCAGTTAAAGAGTTTAACTTCATCAAAAGGTAGATGAACCTTGTATATACAAGAAGACTGTAGAGAGTAAGGTTGTCTTCCACGTATTGTACGTAGATAACATACTCTTGATAGGAAATGGTTTCCTATGCTACAGTCGGTCAAGCTCCTCTTATTATGAGGATTCTCCAAAGAAGATCTGGATAATACCTACTACATCTTGTGGATTATGATCTATGGTGATAGATCTAAGTGGATGTTGGGAGTGTCCCAAATCCAGGTACATTAACACCATACTAAAGGGGTTTAGTGTGGAGGATTCTAAGCGTGGTGGTTCGACCACTTACTCATGAATCACTCTCTCCAAAAAGCTATCTTCTGATACTGATTTGGAGAGAGCTCGCGTGCAAGGGATACCCTATGATTCAGCAGTAGGCTTTATCATCTATACAATGTTATGTACCAGATCAGATGTAGCTAACTCACTAGGTGTAGTGATCAGGAATCAATCGGATCTTGGGAGAATCACTGGACAGCTGTGTAGGACATTCTTAAGTACTTGAGAAGCACTAAAGAGATGTTCTTGGGGTTTTGGTAACGGTGAACTCCAGTGGGAGTCCTTTACCAATTAGAGTTTCCAGAGTGATAAGGTCGACTGAATGTCAGTCACAGGCTTTGTCTTTACCCTCGGTGGAGGGACGGTATGTTGGAAGAGTTCCAAGCTAGATACGGTGGCATACTAGACGATAAAGGCTAAATACATCGCTACCAACGATGCTGCCAAAGTGGCTGTCTGGGCATTTCTTGTTCATGAGATGAACAAGATTCCTACCATTGAGCGTCCAATAACTATTATTGTGACAACAAAAAGAATTGTGGCTTTGGCCTTGGAATGCCGGTCCCATCAGCGTTCCAGACATATTCTGAGGCAAGTATCACCTGATCAAGAAGATGATTGATCTCTAAGGGATCGAGGTCAGGAGAGTTGATGCGACGGATAACATGGCGGATCCACTCATAAAAGCCTTTCCCTAGAGAGACTTCTATAGGACGTTGAGTATGAGATACTGTAACAAATGGCCTTAGTGCAAGTGGGATATTGTTAGTTATATGTATGCCCTAAAGGCCATTGCTGTACATGTGATGTATATTGTAGTGGATGCTTAGAAATATATAGGGAGGACTTTCTTGCTCGACATGATAGTTTGCTATCTGCTTGCCCTTTATCTTAACATGTAAACTTATTGTCTCTCTATTACCTTTTGATAAAGCCCTTAGGATTAGTACTTGACTACCAGGATTATGATGTAGATCATACTAGTGGGAACAGAGTCGGTAAGTACATATCCACTGGTGTTTGACATCAGAGAAGGTATACAGGTGCTCAGTGGAGACTGGGTACACTGAACGGACTCGCCGAGAACTCCTAGATGGTATTATACCTATCGTCAGATAGCAGTTCTCTGATGACACTGGTACAGGTTAGTTTGTCGACCCGAGATCATCATAGAGTCTTGTATGATTCCCACTGTGCTTTGATTTCCACCTTACCACGTTCATGAGATCATACAAAACGGTGGTTTTGGGTATAGTCCTGAGTCACATGGAAGCAATAAGCGATAGGAGGGGATTCGTCTCTCCCGGTATTGGGGGTTGATGTTGCGCTATGCTTGATTGGCCATAACAGGAAATCCCTGGCCAAGGTTGCTGAGATCTACTGGTAAGTGTTATCAGTAGTTTCTCAAACCTTTATGAACCTTGCATCGGCATGACTTATCAGGCTATTGGGGTCTTACGATTACCACCCCCAGGTTGTGATATGCGACATATCAGACGAAGAGACCGGATTGTATGGTAGTGTTACTTATTGGAATCGCAGGAGTATGAGCAGGCTTGCCTGTTGATTTTCTAATCGCTCAATACCCGTATGGCCGTTACGTTTAGCAGACCGCTTGCGGCTTGTGGGTGACTGATATGATCACTACCTACTATCGGCATATTGACGAGTCTTTAGAGTCCTACACAGAGGTTTCCTGGCTCAAGAGAAATGAAGTAGGAGCACATATGTGATATGTTCGGAACCCAGATTAACACGTGTATGTGATACCGTATTCTATTCTCGCGATATATGATATCGGACGGTCGTATGTGATATAGCCGGGTTATCGGATCAAGTGTTGATTCGATAAGTTGATACATATGATATTAGTCGGTTATATGTGATATAGCAGGATTATTAAATCAAGTGTTGATTTAATAATTTATTATGTAATTATATATATATGATATATTAATTTACATTAACTAATATTTGCTCACTTAAACATTTCTTTTTCTCACTTGTGTACACTTAGTATATATGTGATATATATTAATGTACATTATTTTGTGTCATGCTTGATGCCACACATGGGTTTATGAGACTCACACCATGCTTATGTTAATGTTAGGTTTTATTTATTTAAAGTTAATCAAAATTTGTTGGAAATTAGTCACAAGGTTCAAGCTTGTAGAAGCTTGTGGAACCATTGACCAAGTCCACTAATTTTGTTTTACTTATAGATATTTATTAACCTAACCATTATTGTTAGCCATGGTTTATTCTCTACATGAGTTAGTGTATGACACTAACTCACCCATGGTTTCTATTCTCACTTCATGAGTTTCATTCTCTTCTCTCTTCATCTTCTTCTTCATCAAGAGCTTAGCTCTCTAGGTTTAAGGGAGATGAAGAAAAATAGTGAGTAAAATAAATCTAAAGTGAGAAAAATTCATACTTCATCATCCTCTACTATATTATCCATTTAGTTTAGGGTGTTTGCTTCACTAAATCCTAATTTAGTGAAGAGGTAGCTTGGGTTGGTGTCTCCTCGACGTAGATCATCTTCGGCTTCGAAGACTTCAAGCAAGCTTGTTCCGTTCATCTTATGGAGCCTTTCTAGTGTCCGAGAGTTCACTACTTGGAGCAAAAGGACTACTACATGGAGCTATTGAAGTGAAGGACCGGTCTACAAAGGTTGTATTCCTTGTTCACTTTGGACGTAAAGTTGTTTACATTGTTGTTCCGTCTAAATCTGTAGTTAAGATTCTAGGTTAGGGTTCTTTAGTACGGTAATTTTTTGAAATTGGTATGGACGATACCTCCCGAAACCTTGCTATCGTGCTAGGTAACCCTACAAATCATACTAATGGGGCAAGGGTTGTTAGTAAGTACATCCTTCAATTATTCCAAGTCGTGGGAGTATCGAGACGGGGCATCGATATTCCAGAGTAGACTAGCATATACGCTTTTTGACCCATATGATGGACGATGGATGATCCCACATCCATTGGTGTTTAACATCAGAGAACTTATACGGGTGCTCAGTGGAGACTGGATACACTGGACGGACTTGCCGAGAACTCCTAGATGGTATTATACCTATCGTCAGATAACAGTTCTCTGGTGACACTGGTACAGGTTAGTCTGTCGACCCGAGATTGTCAAAGAGTCTTGTGTGATTCCCACTGTGCTTTGATTTCCACCTTACCACATTCAAGAGATCATGCAAAACGATTATTTTTGGGTACTGTCCCAAGTCACATGGAGGCAATGAGCGATAGGAGGGGATTTCGTCTCTTCCGGTATTGGGGGTTGATGTTGCGCTATGCTTGATTGGCCATAACAGGAAATCCCTGGCCAGAGTTGCTGAGATCTACTGGTAAGTGTTATCAGTAGTTTCTCGAACCGTTATGGGCCTCACATCGGCATGACTTATCAGGCTATTGGGTTCTGACGTTTACCACGCCCAGGCTGTGATATGTGACATATCAGACGAAAAGAACGGAATGTATGGTAGTATTACTTATTGGATTCGCAGGAGTATGAGCAAGATTGCTTGTTGATCTTTTGATAGCTCAAAATCCTGGTGGCCGTTACGTTTATCAGACCGCTTGCGGCTTGTGGGTGACTAAAATGATCACCACCTACTGCCGGCGTATTGACGAGCCTTTAGAGTCTTACACAGAGGTTTCCTGGCTCAAGAGAAATGAAGTAGGAGCACATATATGATATGTACGGGACCGAGATTAATGAGCGTATGTGATACCGTATTCTATTCTTGCGATATGTGATATCGGTCGGCTATATGTGATATTACCGGGATATCGGATCAAGTGTTGATTCGATAACTTGATACATAAGGTATTAGTCGGTTGTATGTGATATAGCCGGATTATTAAATCAAGTGTTGATTTAATAATTTAATGCATAATTATATATTTGATATATTAATTTTCATTAACTAATATTAGCTCACTTAAGCATTTTATTTTCTCACTAGTGTACACTTAATATATATGTGATATATATTATTGTGTCATGCATGTAGCAACATGCTACATGGGTGTATGAGACTCACGCCATGCTTATAATAATGTAAGGTTTTATATATTTAAAGTAAATCAAATTATTTAGAAATTGTCACATGGTTGAAGCTTGTGGAACCATTGACCAAGTCTACTAATTTTTTTTACTTGAAAATATTTATTAACCCAACCATTATTGTTTAGTCATGGTTTAGTCTCTACATGAGTTAGTATATGACATTAACTCACCCATGGTTGACCACTTGATTCATTCTTCGCTTGTTTCATTCCGTGGTTGCTTTCTTCATCTCCTTCATCAAGCTTTTTAGCTTCATGAGTGGTGAAGAAAATTAGAAAAATATTTCTAAAGTGAGAAAAATTCCTACTACATCATCCTTAACTAGATTATCCATTTAGTTTAGGGTGTTTGCTTCACCAATTCCATATTAGGGGAGAGGTAGATTGAGTTGGTGTCTCCTCGACGTAGATCATCTTCGGCCTCGAAGAGTTCAAGCAAGCTTGTTCCTTTCATCTTGTGGAGCCTTTCTGGAGTCCGGGAGTTCACTACTTTGAGCGAAGGGACTACTACACGGAGCTATTCAAGTGAAGGACTGGTCTACAAAGGTTGTATTCTTTGTTCACTTAGATGTAAAGATATTTACATGCTTTTTCATCTAATTCTCTAGTTTAGATTCTACCGTTATGGTTCTTTAGCGCGCCATTTTTTTGAAAACGGCATGGTCGATTCCTCCCGAAACCCAGCGGCCACCCTAGGAACCCAACAGTGGTATCAGAGACAGGCTAGAAAATTAGACGATGTTGTAGTATTACGAAACCGAAACAACTCCGAAACACTGGAAACAAAAATCTAGTTTCTGTCGAAATTTTCAGAGTGTCTAAAATTTTTTAAGCAATTGCAGAATATTATATGAGATTTAACATGAACACCACAGAAAATTTAGCCCCCCCTCGCCGGATTTTGGCCAGCCACATGAAGGTAAAATCTGGCCTGGTCGGTTTTTCTGCATTGTTCTGAGTTGAATTTTTTATGGTGTTCTGGTCTCTGGGCTTTGGTATTTCAGGTGTTGCTAGTTTTTACAGAAAGTGCATGTGATGTTATCTTTTAGTAAAGGCAATTCGGATTATTTCGTAGTCGTAATTCTAACATCATTTCGAGTTATTTTAGACGACGTTGAAAGGTTTGAACGGATATCAATAACGCATTTTCTCCCTCGCTGGAAATTTTCTAAGAGTTGGATTTTTCCATGTTTAAAATCTTCAGGAAATCATGCAGGTGTTTTCTATGGACCCTTTAGAAGAACGAAACCCTAACTCGATTTTGTGACCATCGGAACCGCCACCAAACCTTAGAGTTTGAGGTAGTTCCGCAGGGCCATAGGTGAGGCAAGGGTTGACCCTTCTACGGTTAGTCCATAGGTGTTGTGGCATGTTCTGGGTATATTTTAAACTCCGCTCAAGTGTTGAGCACTTTAGGAAATTTTGGGTATTTGTTGATTCGATCGAAAAGTTTAACATCGTCTACTTATCTGTGATTGTGATACAATACTTGGAATCCACGATATTTAGTTTTATGAAAACTAATTTGAATTTTATAAATCTTGCAATTTAGTGTCAAATGATCGGTTGCCACGGAATTTTGATGTGGACCAAAAGTCTGTCGCAATCATGAAGTGTACACGGATACTCGTCGGGTAACCTTACTAGATAGGCATGCCTATAGCCCCAACCAAGAGGCTGTAGGAGAACCCCGTGGCCAAAAGCATCCGTTCGGATGCTCGCGGACGCGGTGTTCCGCCTTATTGCACTTCATCGACGGCATCGGGGGTGCGGCCGTCTACTAAAGTTTCCGACAAGCATTCGATCAGGTTGTCGGGAATCTTGTTGGATTACCCGACTGGTTATTGGAAAGTGTTTTCAATATCGAGACTAAAATACGGGGTTTATAATTGTTAGGCATGTGATGTCTAAGGAATTCATTTGGTTAGGTATGAAAGCCAAAGTTTGTGATACATTGGGCTTATGATGTCTAAGGCGGTTGCGGATTCCAATTGTTGTAGTTTTTTACTTTCTTTTCTCTGACCGTAAGTGTAATATGTGGTGTATCACCGGTTTCGTTGCTATATGTCAATGACAATTTGGATACGCATATTTACTTACGTTGATGACATGTGATGTTATGTGTTGCTGTGATATGTTATATTGGATCGTCGTGTTTTGAATAACTGGTTTTTTTTATGTGAGATGAGAGTTTTTCGTTTTCATTCATGTAAAAACTTTTATGTAATATTCCTTTATTGGGGCAGTTCAGGGTTGAGGATGATGTCACCATTGATGTATATTATTTACTTTTCCACATTAGGATAGACCTAAGGTGGGGAGCATAGGTAACCAGGTTCTAGGGTCCAGTAGGAGACCATCTTGAGGAGTCAAGACTGGGTCTCCTAACTTTAGAATTTGTAGGGTTGCTTGCCACTCTCGTAGGGGTCTAGGGATGTGGGTTTGGCTATTCATCACGACCGTGGAATCCACGTTTTTTACTGGCTTAAATTAAAACACGGAATTCCTAGTATATCCAATATTTCATATGTGTTCTTCTGCTACTGATATTCTGTGATGTGATCACTTGATATTTTGAGACAAATGCTTATATTGTATATATGATATATAATAACTATTGCTGCTTTCGTTTCTTCTGTAATGCTTAGGAAGCATAATTGATGGGACTTCATTAATGAGATTAATGAATAAAAGAAACCTAAATATGTTGTAGAATCTTGTTTTAAAAAAAACTGGTAGCTCTAGTTCTTGCTTTGTATGGTGGTATTCCTTGTAGAATATCCAGCACCTTATTCGATAAGGAAAGAGACGAGATCCCTTCATCAGGATTGACGTCATTAGCGAAACTAGCAGATGCTACAACCCACTCGGTTTTGTCTTTTGATTGCTTTTTTAGTTCATGCTTTGCATAGTGGTATTTGTGAAATATCCAGCACCACATTCGATGAGGAAAGTGCCGAGATCCCTTCACCGGGAGTGACCTCTTTAGCAAAACTAGTAAAAGCCTCAAAAACACTCCTTTTCAAAATCACTCGATTCTACAACGATATCAAGTTCATTACGGAAATGTTTTTCTTAAAAACCTGTCGTAGCCCTCCGTCATTTCAGATAAGGACTATTTAGTATTCGTGCTGCGTTTGTTGGCCTTTGTCAAGGCATAGTGTGAGGTAGTTGACTAGTGCTTATCTGCTTAAGCATGTGATGAGATCGGATTAAGGTAGTCATGCGACCTTGTTGGCCTTTGTCAATGGTCGTACGAGTAGGTTTAATTCAATCAGGAAATGATGGGTTGAACTTTACTAGCATCCTATGGTTTGTTGGCCTTTGTCAAGGTTATAGGAGGCTAGGGGCAAAAATATTATCCGGAATTTCAAATGTTGAAATTTGCAATGAGATTGCATACCTTCTATGAGATAGTTGGATCCCGGTACCCACTCCGAGTAAGAGTTACTCCTGGGAGAGTTTTGCACATTACAATTAGCCGATCAAAGTAGGTCTCTAGAAAGGTGTTAACGGGGTTACAGCCCTGGGAAACGAGGTTTATTTTGATTAGGTCCATGCGAAAGCACGGGGAACCTCCCTCAAAGTACCGACACTGGCCTGGCCGAAAGATTGGCGAACTTGTAGGGTGTAATTAATTCCGGCTAGTCTTACCTTTTAGAGTTTGAAGGAAGATTTGATAAAAACAGTGGGAGCCATCCTGATTAGATAAAATAATAACCAATCTAATCTTGCAAAAGCATACACTGAGTGTTTTCTTCTCTCTTTCTCCTTGTAGAGACTGTAACATGCCTTAATCAAGATAATAATATGGACGCATTGACCGAACCTGCTTATTATACTGAGCTGGGGAACATTGGTTCCGCTCTATCTTATAATTGTTATAAGTCTGAGCAGGAAATAAGGGAATATCCAGATTCCATGCGACCCAATCGAGGAATATGCATGTTGATGCATCTTCTTCAGGTATGATTATTACCAAGAACTATTTCTCAGTATCCTCTACGTCCTAGGTATGAGATACCGGATCAGGATCCCATATATGTAATATGTTACGTGGGCTACAGAAAGGTAGAGAACTGGGATTGGGTGATATGTCACTAAGTGTTAGAGAATGGTGCAATTATTGCAGCCAAATCAGTTGGCAAATATCACATTGTATTACCAAGTGGTAAATACATTGATTCTGAACGGATGTTATTTTATACAGAACCAGATATACAACATTACATCAGATTCTTTATTAAGTTAAAGAAGGATATAATTCTGTATTGGAGGATATTGTTGTGAACATTTTCCTGAATCAAGAGTTGATTGGATCAGGCACGTTACGTAAATGCATATAAATCTAAATCAAACCACAGTTCAAAGTAAATAGAACACACATAAGAAGAGTAGTTCAGAAATGAACGAATCCTTATGGCAATGTAGACTAGGTCATATCAATGCGACACGACCAGCTAAGTTAAATAAGGACGAATATGAGAATATGTTTGAATTTTCATCTTATGATACTTGTCAGTCTTGTCTCAAAGGTAAAATGATCAATACTCCATTTACTGGAAACAGAGAAAGAGTTACTGAACTCTTGGGACACATACATGGTGATGTATATAGTCCTATGTCTATAAATGCCAGGGCTGGTTCTTCGTACTTCATAACATTCATCGACGATCTCTCAAGATTCGGACATGTGTTCCTGTTGAAACACGAGTCCGAAACTTTTGAGAAATTCGAGGAATATAAGCTTGAAGTTATGAACCAGAAGGGTAGAAGTATTAAGTCCTTCGATCTGATCGAGGAAGAGTATACTTGCGCATGGAGTTCCTGGAGTTTCTAAAAAGTGAATGAGATTCTCTCTCAGCTTACTCCTTCGTATACACCACAACACAATCGGGGTGGAGGTATCGCACCCTATGAGATATGGTGGACTCTATGATGAGTACTGCTGAGTTACTTGTTTCCTTTTGGAGTTATGCACTTGTGAAGCTGCATACCTATTGAATGGGGTTCCAACCAAATCAGTGCCTACCACTCCATATGAGATATGGAATGGGAAGAGACCATCTCATAAACAAGTTAAGATATGGGGTTGTACGGCTTATGTTGAAAAGCAAAATCCGGAAAAGCTCGAGGCAAGGTCAGTTCTGTAAGTTTGTTGGATATCCTAAACATTTGCGAGGGTATATCTTCTACCCCACTGAGGAGAAAAAGCTGTTTTGTTTCTCAGCATGCCACCTTTTTAGGAAAGGAATTTCTTATAAAGAAATTAGTGGTTATCAGGTAGAATTGGAAAGAATTCTAGCTGGACAAACTAACAGCTGATGGTTTGGTAAAACCAAAGGATTCAATAGTCTCCAATGAACCTCAGCCTCTCCGCGAATCTGGTAGGGTTCCTTATCCACCTGAGAGATACTACGGTTTCTTCGGTGACGGTGGGAGCGAGGATTGCATCATGGTAGATGATAAACCAACCAGGTTCAAGCTGGCCATCACGAGTGGGGACTCTATGAAATGGCTGGATGCAATGCGATCAAAGATGGAATCCATGTACACCAACAAAGTATGACTTTGAATGTTACACCTGAAGGGTAAAACCCATCGGGAGCAAGTGGATCTTGAGATGATTCTTGGTGTAGATGGAAAAGTTGAGACTTTCAAACCTAGACTTGTAGTAAAAGGCTATCGTCAATAACCAGGTGTAATTATGATGAAACCTTTTATGTAGTGGCTATTCTTAAGTCAATCAGGATTAAAGCACGCATCACGGAGTTGGAACATCTGTTTTGATATGGCAGTCAAAGTGTTTGACTTCATCAAAAAGGTAGATGAACCTTGTATATACAAGAAGGTTGTAGAGAGTAAGGTTGTCTTCCACGTATTGTACGTAGATGACATACTCTTGATAGGAAATGGTTTCCTATGCTACACTCGGTCACGCTCCTCTTATCATGAGGATTCTCCATGAAAGATTTGGATGATACCTACTACATGTTGTGGATTGTGATCTATGGTGATAGATCTGTATGGATGTTGGGAATGTCCCAAATCCAGGTATATTAACACTATACTAAAGGGGTTTAGTATGGATGGTTGTAAGCGTGGTGGTTCACCCATTTACTCAGGAATCACTCTCTCCAAAATTATATATCCCGAGACTGATTTGGAGAGAGCTCGCATGCAAGGGATACCCTATGCTTCGGCAGTAAACTCTATCATGTATGCGATGTTATGTATGAGACCAGATGTAGCTGACTCACTAGGTGTAGTGATTAGAAATCAATCGGATCTTGGGAGAATCACTTGATAGTTGTGTATGACATTCTTAAGTACTTGAGAAGCACTAAAGAAATGTTCTTGTTGTGTGGTAACGGTGAACTCCAGTGGGAGTCCTTTACCAATTCCAGCTTTCATAGTGATAAGGTCGACTGAAAGTCAGTCACGGGTTTTGTCTTTACCCTCAGTGGAAAGACGGTATGTTGGAAGAGTTCCAAGCTATATACCGTGGAAAACTAGATGATAAAGGATGAATACATCGCTACCAAGGATACTACCAAAGTGGATATCTGGATATTTCTTCTCCATGAGATGAACATGGTTCCTACCATTGAGCATCCAATAACTGTTATTGTGACAACAATGGTGTTGTGGCTTTATCCTAGGAACGCCGGTCCCATCAGCGATCCAGACTTATTCTGAGGCAACTATCACCTGATCAGGGAGATGGTTGATCATCAGGGGATCGAGGTCAGGAGAGTTGACGCGAAGGATAACACGGCGGATCCACTCACAAAGGCCTTTTCCTAGAGAGACTTCTAAAGGACGTTGAGTATGAGATACTACAACAAATGGCCTTAGTGTAAGTAGAAGATTGTTAGTTATATGTATGCCATAGAAGACATTATTATATATGTGATGTATATTATAGTGGATGCTTGGACATATATAGGGAGGACTTTCTTGCTCGACATGATAGTATGCTATCTGGTTGCTCTTTATCTTAATATGTAACTTATTGTCTCTCTATTACATGTTGATAAAGCCCTTAGGATGAGTAATTGACTACCAGGATTATGATGCAGATCAAGTTAGTTATATGTATTCCCTAGAGGCCATTACTGTACATGTGATGTATATTGTAGTGGATGCTTGGACATATATAGGGTGGACTTTCTTGCTCGACATGATAATATGCTATTTGGTTGCTCTTTATCTTAACATGTACACTTATTGTCTCTCTATTACATGTTGATAAAGCCCTTAGGATGAGTACTTGACTATAAAGATTATGATGCAGATCATACTAGTGGGGAAAGGGTAGTCAGTAAGTACATCCTTCAATTGTTCCTAGTCGTGGGAGTATCGAGACGGGGCATCCATATTCCAGAGTAGACTAGCGTATACGCTTCTTGACCCATATGATCGGCGATGGATGATCCCACATCCATTGGTGTTTGACGTCAGAGAAGGTATATGGGTGCTCAGTGGAGACTGGGTACACTGGACGGACTCGCCGAGAACTCCTAAATGATATTATACCTATCTTCTGATAGCGGTTCTCTGGTGACACTGATACAGGTTAGTCTGTCGACCCGAGATCGTCATAGAGTCTTGTATGATTCCCACTGTGCTTTGATTTCCACCTTACCATGTTCAAGAATCTTGCAAAACGGTGGTTTTTGGGTACAGTCCCAAGTCACATGAAGGCAATGAGCCATAGGAGGGGATTTCGTCTTTCCCGGTATTGGGGGTTGATGTTGCGCTATACTTGATTGGCCATAACAGGAAATCCCTGACCAGGGTTGCTGAGATCTACTGGTAAGTGTTATCAGTAGTTTCTCGAACCGTTATAGGCTTCACATCGGCATGACTTATCAGGCTATTGGGGTCTGATGTTTACCACACCCAGGCTGTGATATGCGACATATCAGATGAAGAGACCGGAATGTACGGTAGTGTTACTTATTGGATTCGCAGGAGTATGAGCAAGTTTGCTTGTTGATCTTCTGATCGCTCAATACCCGGATGGCCGTTACATTTAGCAGACCGCTTGCGGCTTGTGGGTGACTGATATAATCACCACCTGCTGCTGGCGTATTGACGAGTCTTTAGAGTCCTACACAGAGGTTTCCTGCCTCAAGGGAAACAAAGTAGGAGCACATATGTGATATGTGCGGGACCGAGAATAATGCATGTATGTGATACCGTATTCTATTCTCGCGATATGTGATATTGGTCGGTTATATGTGATATAGCCGGATTATCGGATCAAGTGTTGATTCGATAAGTTGATACATAGGATATTAGTCGGTTATATGTGATATAGCCGGATTATTAAATTAAGTGTTGATTTAATAATTTAATGTATTTGTAACATTTCCAAAAAAAATAAAATATTATTTTTGGGAATTTTTATATTTAAATAATAAAATATTGAAAATTTTAATAAGGCGGTATAATTAAATACCGATAAATTTGTGAAAAATTTGGAAAATTATAGAAATTACTTTAAAGAGGGTGTTTTATGTGAATTATGCAAATTTTAAGTTTTTATGGTTAATTATACACTAATTGTGTGCTAATCGCGATTAAAAATCGCGAATCGGATTTTAAGCTTGTTTTGTGCAAAAACATGCACCATGTCTTTTTTCCACTTATTACATTTTCCTACATGATTTTGGGTGAAGGGTTAATTGTTTTGGGGTTACTATTGAGGAGAGAAGGAAATAGAATAGAATAAGAAGTATGGATAAGAGAAAGAAAGAGAGGGTGAGGGGTCAAACATGGGTCTTGAGCCATCCCTCTTCAATTATTCACACATTTCTCTCCTCTCACTCTTCCCTCTAGCTGCTGCTGCTGCTGCCCCTTTATTCCTCCACCATAAAACCCCCCAAAACTCCATGAAAAACACCTCAAAACCCAAGTCCCATTTCATTAAAAAGATGCATGAGCTCACTAGCTACCCCATGGACCAAGAAAGCAAGGATTTTGGACACTTGGGGCAAATCAAGAAAATTCTTGAGTTTCCAAATGAAGTATTTTCTGAACCTTTAGCTTAGTATTTCCATTGCTTTTACCCCCATGTTAGATTCGAACCGATATTGTGTGGTTTGGGTAAACCTTGAAAATTCTAGTTAAGGGTTTTGGAATTATTGAGAGGTGATGGGTAATTAAGCTCAGTAGAGGCCATACAAACCCCTTAGTGCTAGAATTCAGACTTAGACCAGCGACTAGAACCCCGGAATACGGATTTAGAAAACCCGATATCGAAAAATTGTGGATTCTGTGGTTGTAAAATGAAATCTGCTATCACTCGAAGACTCTGAAAATTATTTTGTAAGGACAGTGATACATGCAGGTGATTTAAAACATACCCAAAAAACCATGGCCCCTAACTCCCAAACTTGGCCGCAGATTTATTCTTTCTAGACGCAAATTACGGCCAGACCTAGAGCTTTGTGGCTCGTTCTTGTTCTGTAGCTCCTGCATCTGTAGATTAGAACCTTGGCATATGCAAAATTG
Source organism: Agapanthus africanus (assembly GCA_030015575.1). Taxonomy (NCBI): domain Eukaryota; kingdom Viridiplantae; phylum Streptophyta; class Magnoliopsida; order Asparagales; family Amaryllidaceae; genus Agapanthus; species Agapanthus africanus. The sequence goes on along the minus strand of CM057350.1, from coordinate 394,950,971 downwards.
ACCAATTTGACCAAGGGTGAAATCTGGGACCATTTTCCTGAGTTGCTGTTTTGATTCGAAGTTTTGTTTCTCATATTTTAAATTCTGGATTTGCGTATTTGTGTTTTACCTCCATCACTTGACGTTTGTACGACGATATCGAGGGTTGTTTGATGGTTTTGAAAGCGTAGTCCATAGGTTATAACCTATAGGCTTTGGCGTGTCGTTTGGTTTTCCGATGTGAGTTAATGTGCATTGCGGTTGTGTTATCTTGTAGGTACCTTCATGAGGGTTCCATATGATGAAGAATATGAAGGCGACATCGACACCGACATGCTGGATGTAAGGTGAGTAGATTATATCTACGGGGAAAGTCGGGTGGATGGCGTATGGCACCCCCGTAGTTCGATTTTTAGTATACTATATATATGTGTATGATAGCGTTAAGTGTGATATAGATATTCTAGATGTGATTAGGTGTACTATGGATAGATTAGGGTTTAGAAGTAAACTAGCATAGTTTCCTAGTTGCGAACCCTAGAATAGGTTTACACCCACATGCACACACATGCTTATCTGTTATACTTATACCTGGACGATGATGTCACGACCCAAAGTTTGGCCCGTGACCGGCACTTAACCACGTAACGTCTACAGGCGTAACGCGGCTAAGTAAGCCGAAACCCAGAAATCAAAACCAGAACAAGTATAGAGTGTTTTAAACAATTAATAGAATCGTTTGTTAAAATGTATTGAAAACCTTAAGTAAACAACCACCACGATAACAATATACGACGCCGTAGCGAAGAAATGAGCAATAAGTGGAAAACATCATAGACAGATAAAACTGCATAAGTAAATTCGGCTCACATGAGCTCGACACCAGAATACAATAATATACATCATCGTCCTCACATTAGTCTCTGAGTCAAATACATAAAAGTAGATGGAGAGTACTAGATACAAAAGCATGTACAATGGAAATAACCGGATACCACAACCCACCTAACAGCAAAACAGCTCACGCACCAACTGCGGTGGCATCCGTAGCCAAAAAGATACAAGAAAGCATCCTGCCGCGACTACTCCGAAGGGCAACCTGCAAACACTGTAGCACAATGGGGGTGAGTTGCCAACTCATGAATAGAAGATAACATATAAAGGTAATCGCGAGTATGCACGTGCCGTGATACTCTAACTTATGCCAACAGATAACATCTATATGATGAGCTACAGGAGCAATAATCATGCATCAAGTGCGATCTAATAACATCTCTATATGATAAGCAGGGTATGCAATAATCGTGCATAGCAAATGCAAACTAATGACATCTCTATATGATGAGCAGGGTATGCAATAATCGTTCGTAACAAATGCAATTGATTAGTCAAAAATATTGTATATTTTAGCCGGCAATTTCCTCATCATTTGCATTCATATAGAAGTGTTCGGCATTCATATTTCACATATTAGCAAAACTGTCGCAAAATATCAGATTGCATGTATTAGACTCTGAAACCGACACTATAGAGGAAATTGACCACATTTCATGGCATCGCATCATCCCTACATTTGCGCAACACTTGTTTTGAGATCTGTGCAGGAAAATCCAGAAGAAAGGCCAAAATGTACATGGTACCGATCAAACATGACGCCAACTCAATGATTTCAATTCTGGTATCAATACAAAGGGACAAATAAAATTTAACATATCAGATAAAGCCCAAAATGGCATTCCAAGACCACACCAGAGAGACCATAGCCCAAGCTTCCAACATGGCCGCGGAATCGCGGCCGGAGCCTGCTTGCGCCGCGGTTCCGCGGTGGTATTGCCCCTTCATCACCTCAATTTTGGTGCACAATGTCAATCTCAGCTCCCACACTTCAGAAAACCTATGCAAATTCCAGAAGACTCCAAAGACTTCTGCCAGATCAGCAAGCTTTGGGATCAACACTAAACTAGCCTATCATTCTAGAAACTTCTTCCTAAACCCTAGCTTAAACCCTAAGCTAAGCCTAACAAACTCTTTCTAGAAGTCTTTCAACAAACTTTTGGAGGGAACTCAAAGGCTTAGGGTTTGGGGTGCTCTATAAATAAGACCCTAAGCTCACTTGTAAATCATCTTGGAACCTTGGAAAAATCAATCCATTAGTTCATTTTTAGAGCCATTCTATCTCTTTCTTCATCTTCTTCTTCTTCCACAAGTCTAGTGAGAGGATTTATGTGAAACCCTAACCCTAATTCCAACCAAAAGCCAAGATCCCGAGTACCCATCAAGCAAGAAGCCTTGCAACCTTTTCTGAGCCGAGCCAATCTTCAACAGAGCAAGTGGTCCGAGCCGATCCGCGACTCACGGAGCCGAGTGACGCCAATTCAACAATTTAGTTCTTCCTCTTGTAGTTCTTGAGCGACTGTAATCAAATTGTTGATATAAATAAAAGGTGATATTCTTTTATCTTGTTTTCTTTAAATTCTCGCATCATGATATCTTTTCAATTCTTGAATACTTTCTGTGTGATGATGTTTGAGTAATACTCCGCTCGTCAAGGAGTCGAGACGATTAATAGAATGATGACGTAATATATCTTAAATCGATTCTTGAGTCCTACGAGTTTTGTAAACCCTAGCAAGTTCAAGAATCGACGACCCAATTCGTTGCGATGCTTTCTTGATTGATATCGCTCGAGATTGGGGAGTTACGATCGTTTCTTGAAATTGTTAGAGGCTAGAATGCAAATGATATCAACGAAAGAACAAGGGTTAAACGATGAAACCCTAGTTTCATCAAGAAAGCCCTAACTCTCGTCAATCATCATCAATCTAGTATCAATCCTTCGAAGGACAAGAACACGAAATCTTGAAATTACATCACGTCTATAGATCCGATCGATTCCTACGAGCCTCATTTAGATTCTTGACATTTTGGTTGGAAATATTATCGAAACCCAATTCTTGATTGTTTATCAGTTTCTTGATTCTTGATTAAACTCGTGACACCTGAATCAATTGATAAAATTCTTGAATCATGTTTTCTTTTCTTTTCGATTAACTTTTCGATCCAAACAAATTAAACATAGAAACGAATCGCACAATCCCTGTGGACGATCCGCACTTGCTAACGAAATCTACATGACACCGTTATTGATTGCGGTCAAATCTAATTCTTTGGTTGTGATTTCTTTATACAATTTTCTAAATACCGATACAAGATACTGTTATCAATCAAACCAAACCGTTATCGGGAAACAATTGATTCGATACTTGCTTTTACATCCAATCGAGAAAATATAAATCCAAATGTCAATCAAAATGGCGCCGTTGCTGGGGATCGCGCGCTAATTCGTTTCATATTATAGTTTCAATTGAAAGAATTATTCCATTGTTATTCTGAGATCAAAATTCGTGCAAACCCTAAACGATTTGTTGTGGTTCATTGTAAGGAAATCTGGAGCTGTTTGGAAATTGAAGAAAATTTTTGGAATATACCAGAGAGTTGAGGGAGTCTACAGAAGCTCCCTGAAAAAGTTTGGTGCAGTGTTCTCACTACCCTACCGCGGAAGCGCGGCCTAAGTGCCCATATGCGGCGGAACCGCGGCAAGCTTGGGGGGTCTCTGTGCAATTTTTGCTTCAGGTGATTTCTTACCTTCTCCTCTCTCCTCTTTTAGCTCCAACTAACAAACTTCTGTAGGATTCTCTGCAAATAATCGCAGCACCGCAAAAGCAAAAATTAAATTTGTGCGTGATTTTGTTTCTTGGTTGTTTGCATTCTAATACGGATATTAAGGGGCAAGGCCAAATCCAAATTAGGTGGGGATTTCATTACCCTTCCTAGGCCCCGAAAACCACAAAACTTGCATCCGCATTGACCCATATTAACTAAAAGAAATCTAAAGAAGACTCTAAGGACTGTCGCGCTCAATTAGGACAAGAGAAGGCCGTAGGTAATTCATTGCTTATCCGCGTTTTCTTGTGGTGCCTAAGGCGAGTGTGTCTAAGGCTAGTGGTTTTTAATTAGGCCCACTACTTACGTAGTGGAGTACCTTCCCACTTACCTGGCACTTATCCGGCCACAGGGGGATAAAGAGGCAGTGGAGGATTCTATCCTGCGACTTGTCTTTTGGCAGTTAGGAGCGGTCTAGAGCCGGACCTAGGTGACCACTAGATTCTAGGGATTGTGTGCTGCATTTGTTTTGTCGCATCATTTTTTCAAAAATCCGTCCCTTTTTCAAAAGCAAGCACCGCATTCATTCATTTACCCCTAATTATAAGTCAACGCTGCCACTTGTACTAACCCTTTTTAGTGCAAGATAGGCTAGACACGGGATTCTAGTGCCCGTTTAGTCCGCGTACCCTTTATCGACTCCGAAGTCGATATTTCTCCATTTACCTTTCCTTTACCTACTACCACACCCACTCCGATGGATCCGAATCCATCAAACTTCTTTAACCCTAATCTGCCACCGTCCGTTGGTGCGCAGAATCCACCCCGCATCTCTCTCCAGGAGAGGTGCTACCCTATTCGAGGTCCTCTTTCGACCTGCTTATCCACACCACCAGCCAATGGGGATAACTTTGAGATTAAGCCCCAGCACATCAACCTTTTACCCAAATTCCACGGACTCGAGACTGAGGACGCTTACGTTTTCATTACCAAATTTGAAAACGTATGCGCAATGATGGATATGTCACAACTTTCAGTGGATGCGATGCGTCTACGACTTCTTCCATTTACTTTGTGCGATATATCCGAGAAGTGGCTATATAACACTACCGCACACTCTATTACGAATTGGGAAGAATTCGTAGCGGCATTCCTTAAGAAATTTTACCCAATCCAAAAGACAGCTCGAATTCGTAGCGAACAGAATCAATTTGCCCAGCTCCCTACTGAAATATTTTCAAAATGCTTTGAACGTTTCAAGGATCTATTGGTTCAGTGTCCTCATCACGGCATCCCGAGATGGGAATTGTGCTGAATCATTTATGAGGGCATTAACCTAAGCACTAAACAGAGCCTTGAAAACATGTGTCAAGGCACTTTTATGACCAAAGATGGTGGGGAAGCTTGGAAGTATTTAGAAGAGTTCGCTGAAAAATCACTACAGTGGGAGAGTGGAACCCAACCATTGAATAGGGGTGGCGTACACCAAATAGATGTGTCCATAGGCGTTCGAGCTGAGATGGCAGCAATGCAAAAGAAGCTCGATGCTATGGAACACAAATTTGCAGCAGCCTCCCTAAACCCAGTGTCGCTCCCCAAAACTGTTTGTGGGTGCTGTTCTTTTCCGTCTCATTTAACGAAAGAATGTCTATTAAACTCTACGTTTCAAGGTCACGAGCATTCTAATGCCGCATTCCAACGACCTAGAAACGATCCTTATTCTTCCACGTACAATCAGGGTTGGAGGAATCACCCGAATTTCGCTTGGAACCAAAACCAATCTCAAAACACGGTTCCAAACACGAATAATTTTCAAAGGGCTCTTCCTCCACCACAACAGCAACCCCTTCAACTCACTCAACACCCCTATCAGTCATAAAATTTCCAAAACCAGGGCAACACTCCTGCACAGTCTAATCCTATGCAGTCCTGTTCTGACGAGTTCTCTCAATTCACTCAAACCATGAAATCACTTTTATCAAATTTCATAGAGGTTTCGACTGAGGTTAGATCTTCCTTCAGTGAGATAAAGAAAAACTCAGCGTCCCAAGCTGAGAGTATCAAATCGATGGAAGCTGAAATCACACGCCTCAAAGCCGAAATGAGTGCGAGAGAAAAAGGAAAACTTCCCTCTCAACCCCTACAGAATCCTGGGCATTACAATGTAAATGCCATCACAACGTTGAGATCGGGAAGAGTGCTGAACAATCATGTCGGGGAAGGTATTGATGATACTGAAAATCATATAACACCCCGGCTGAGACCTTTCCACACACACACATTTCTCCTTCTGATCCTTCTTCTTCTACCTCACCATCTTCTCGCGAGCCTATTCTCCATTTCCCATTAGGCTCAACACCTTCTCCCAACCCTTATAGTTCTCCACAGATGGTCCCCACACCTCTTTTGGGACCACGTCTACCCCCTCTTCCTTCTCCTGTGATGGACCCTGCGCTTATTGCGAAAGTTTCTTACCCGAACCGGTTAAGGGCTAATAGAACGAATCCTCATATGGAGAAAATTTTGGAAACGTTCAAACAGGTTAACATCAATATTCCTCTCCTAGATGCGATTCAACAAGTCCCCGCTTATGCGAAAATTCTTAAGGACTTGTGCACTAGGAAGAGGAAGACTCAAGTGCCGAAGAAGGTCTTCATGTCTAATAATATTAGCACTGCTTTTATACCCCAGCTTCCAAAGAAAAGAAAGGACCCAGGATGTCCTACAATATCGATTTCGATTGGGGGTAAAAACATAAATCGTGCTCTTTTAGACCTTGGCGCAAGTGTTAACCTGCTCCCTTATTCTGTCTATGAGCAATTAGGGATTGGAGAGCTGAAACCTGCTCACTGCACTCTCCAGATGGCAGACCGATCTATCACCAAACCAAGGGGTGAATTAGATGATGTATTGATAAAGGTCGGGGAATTTGTTTTCCCTGTAGACTTCATTGTGCTCGACACACATCCTGTAGCAAACCCCCGGGGCCAAATTCCGGTGATTCTGGGTCGTCCTTTCCTTGCCACTTCCAACGCTGTTATAAATTGTAGAAATGGTTCAATGAATTTATCATTTGGAAATATGACCATTGAACTAAATATTTACAAAGTTGGAAGTCAGCCATCAGAACCCTCTGCTCATATTTTAGATGTGTGCTATGTCCATGAGATCGCTCCCGATAGCTGTGGAGCTGAGGAACTTTGCTTTACTGATCTCGATGACATTACCACATCTCTGTTTGATCATACACATGATCTTAGTGAGGACACTTTACCTACACTTGAGTCCTGCACTCCTGACTTTTCTCCACCCGAGTCTGTATCCTTCACAGGCTCTGAGCTTCTGTGTAAATCCAAAATCACTCAATGATCCCTCCTTCTATCATTTCTCCGCCTGAGTTAGATCTCAAAATTTTACCTTCTCACCTTAAATATGCATATCTAGGTGAGAATGAGTCTTTACCGGTTATCATTTCCGCTTCTCTAGCATTAAAGCAAGAGAATGCACTTTTATCGGTATTGAGATCTAACAAAAAGGCGTTTGGTTGGAGTATGGCGGACATCAAAGGGATTAGTCCTTTGATAGTTGAACATCATATACATGTGATGGATGATGCCAGACCGACCCGAGAACCACAGAGACGGTTGAATCCCATCATGAAGGAAGCGGTCATGAAAGAGATCGTCAAATGCTTAGATAATGGTATTATATACCCCATCTCCGATAGCCAGTGGGTGAGTCCTATACATGTCGTTCCTAAGAAATCTGGCATCACTGTTATAACCAATGAGGCAAATGAGTTGATTCAGACACGCGCCCAAACTGGGTGGCGTGTATGTATTGATTATAGAAAACTCAATGCTGCCACGAGGAAAGACCACTTTCCTCTACCATTCATTGATCAGATGCTGGAACGCTTAGCAGGACGAGAGTATTATTGTTTTATGGACGGATACTCAGGCTATAATCAGGTCCCCATCGCCAAAAAGGATCAAGATAAAACCACTTTTGGTACCTTTGCTTACAGTCGCATGCCCTTTGGGTTATGCAATGCTCCCGCTACCTTTCAGCGGTGTATGATGGGGATATTCTCTGATATGGTAGAGAATTTTCTGGAGATCTTTATGGACGATTTCTCGATTTTTGGAGACTCTTTTTCTGATTGCCTAGCGAATCTTGACGCTGTTCTTACTCGTTGCAAAGAGAAGAACTTGACTTTGAACTGGGAAAAATGCCATTTTATGGTCCAAAAAGGAATAGTACTTGGACATGTTATTTCACAGAAAGGCATTGAGATTGACAGAGCTAAGATAGATGTCATTCAAAACCTCCCTCAACCCAAAAGCGTCAAAGATATTCGATCTTTCCTTGGCCATGCGGGCTTTTATAGGAGATTCATTAAGGACTTTAGCAAAATTGCTAGACCTTTAACTCTTCTCCTGGCCAAGGATACGACCTTCCATTTTGACTCGGACTGCGAGACAGCTTTCGACTCACTTAAACACTCACTCACTTCAGCCCCCGTTTTATCATCACCAAACTGGGACTACCCCTTTGAGCTGATGTGTGACGCATCTGACTTTGCAGTAGGTGCAGTCTTAGGACAGCACATCGAAAAGATGCCACACGTGATATACTATGCAAGTAAGACCCTGAATGATGCGCAAATCAATTATACAACCATAGAAAAAGAACTCTTAGCGGTTGTATTTGCATTAGAAAAATTCAGGCCTTACTTAATTGGCTCACCTATAGTTGTGTATACTGACCATTCCGCTTTAAAACATCTTCTGGCAAAGAAAGACGCAAAAGGTCGACTAATACGTTGGATCCTTCTGTTACAAGAATTCGATCTTGTTATCAAAGATAAGAAAGGATGTGAAAACGTAGTAGCTGACCATCTTTCACGCATCATTTCTTCCCCTGTGACCCTGCCGATCAATGATTCATTCCCTGATGAACAACTCTTGAGCATATCCGCTGAACCATGGTTCAGGGATATTGTGAACTATCATGCCACGGGACTTATACCGAGCGATTGGTCAAAACAGGACAAAAATCGTTTTCTATCCCAAGTAAAACACTTTTACTGGGACGAGCCCTATTTGTTTAAATATTGTCCTGATCAGATCATTCGCCGGTGTGTCAGTTCAAGAGTGTTCTTTCATTTTGTCATGATCAGGCCTGTGGGAGTCACTTTGGTCCTAGAAAAACAGCGGAAAAGGTTTTGCAATGTGGATTTTATTGGCCTACCTTATTCAAGGACGCATTTGACTATTGCAAAACCTGTACACAATGTCAGTACACGGGTAGAATATCCCAGAGAAATGAAATGCCTCAGCAACCCATCTTGGTTGTTGAAATATTTGATGTTTGGGGCATTGATTTTATGGGTCCCTTTCCCAACTCCTTTGGGAATTTGTACATATTGCTGGCGGTTGATTATGTCTCAAAGTGGGTAGAAGCCATTCCATGTCGCACTAATGATAAGAAAGTTGTCATTAAGTTCTTGAAAGAGAATATCTTTTCGCGATTTGGACACCCACGTGCTATTATTAGTGATAATGGGACACATTTCTGCAACAGGTCTTTCGAGACTCTGATGCGAAAATACTCAATCAACCACCGACTTTCTACACCTTATCATCCCCAAACAAGCGGGCAGGCTGAAATCTCAAACAGACAAATCAAACTTATCCTGGAGAAAACTGTTGCTAAAAATAGAAAAGACTGGTCGACCAAACTGACGGATGCTCTTTGGGCATTCAGAACTGCATTTAAAACCGACCTAGGAATGTCTCCATATAGGATAGTGTTTGGAAAAGCATGTCATTTACCCGTCGAGATAGACCATAAAGCATTATGGGCTATAAAAGAAATAAATTTTGATCTAAACCTTGCTTGCAACTTTCGGAAGCTGCAACTTAATGAGCTAAGCGAACTCCGCGATGAAGCTTATGATAACGCTGTAAACACAAAGAATAGGACTAAGGTTTTTCACGATAAAAACATTTTGAGGAAAACATTTTCACCTGGTCAACGAGTCCTTCTTTATGATTCACGATTACACCTTCACGCGGGTAAGCTCCGATCTCGATGGAAGGGACCTTTTGTTGTGCGGTCTGTATATCCGCACGGGGCAGTAGAAGTAGAAAATATTAAAAAACGGCACCTTTTTCAAAGTAAATGGACATAGACTTAAGCTGTATTTTTCCATTGACCCCACGGAGGAGCTCTTGTTCTTACAAGAGCCAGTTTATTTGGATTAAAATTCCTCCATCTCACCTTCATGTCCAGTATATCACTGCATCATCTTTTGAATGAAGGTAAGTGAAAAGAGTAAGTTTGGGGGAAGTTCTTCACTTATATATTTTTGCCCCCACTAATAATTCCTCCCAGACTTACAGTTTCTGTAGGTATAGCGATTGACAACAGTGAGGACACTGTTGAAAACAAGTTTGGGGGAGGTTTGTGCTTATTTTTGCATCATTTGCATATCATTTGCATAAGCACAAAACATAAAAATCTATAAAAAAAAATTGAAAAATTTTCAAAACCCATAAAAATATAAAAATTTCCAAGTATAAAAATAATTTTAATGATAGTGAACAATTACATCCATGAGATTAGAAAAATTTAAGAAAACTAAGAAAATTAGAAGTTTTCTTATACGAACTAGTAATAAGTAGTTATGAGCCGTTGTCCCAAGGGTTAGTAAGATGAAGGACGTCACTAATCTGAGGATAAAAATAAGTCTGAAAAATAGTTTCTATTCTGGAAGCCAAACATTTTGAACGTTGATACCCTGCTATTCGCACTTACACACGTCTTGAAACCTGGGATAGTAGAGGATACCTTGAAATACTCTTGTCTTAAAGCCGATGTATGAAGGAAATAAAAAGAAAAAAGTGAATAAAAAAAATATAAAGTGGTGAGAAAAATGGACACTGGTTTTGTTATCACCGAGGGCAATAAAAAAATATATAGCGAGGGTGCTTCTTCACCTAGTGCCCTAAGGCCAACTGGTCTGGGAGTCACTGCTATGCCTGAGGTGGTGCAAGACGAGGAAAATACACCAAGTAAGCAAGCACAGGAGTAATCGGTCGGTTAGTACCCCAAGAAGTATTAACGGTCGCATGAAAGTGTGTGAGCAATCTCATCTAAATATTCATTAATTAAAAAGTACTGAGGCTGATGGGCAAGAGTATGATAGCTTGAATTGAATTCTCCGGGTGTAGGGATGTCTTTACACACACGCAGGGTTATATGATCGATGTTTGGACGACAGATAGGAATGAAGAATAAGATGATGTTTTATTGAGGGAGGACGTGATTTCTAACATCTTTTCATGACCATTAAGATAGGGCTCATGACAACCGAAAAGCTAGCTTAGTTGGAAACCCTAATTTTCAAAGCTTTTCTTTTACAATTCTTTTCTTTAAATGTAATATTCATGATCTTTCTTTTATTATGGGATTTTGTGGGTGCAATTCGCTGAAAACTCTCAGGAGACAACACTCCTCCCCTAGGGACACCTAGAGGTTTAAAGGCATGCTGCACGTGCTCAGTGCAATCGTGTTGCCTACGAAAGTGTGCTAGTTAGTTTTTCTCTTTCTTTATTTTCTCCTTCTCTTTTTAATAAAACAGTTCGCTCGAGACGATCGAAATTAAGATTGGGGGAATTTGATTAGTCGAAAATATTTTATATTTTAGCCGGCAATTTCCTCATCATTTGCATTCATATAGAAGTGTACGGCATTCATATTTCACATATTAGCAAAACTGTCACAAAATATCAGATTGCATGTATTAGACTCTGAAACCGACACTATAAAGGAAATTGACCACATTTCATGGCATCGCATCATCCCTACATTTGCGCAACACTTGTTTTGAGATCTGTGCAGGAAAATCCAGAAGAAAGGCCAAAATGTACATGGTACCGATCAAACATGACGCCAACTCAATGATTTCAATTCTGTTATCAATACAAAGGGACAAATAAAATTCAACATATCAGATAAAGCCCAAAATGGCATTCCAAGACCACACCAGAGAGACCATAGCCCAAGCTTCCAACATGGACGCGGAACCGCGGCCGGAGCCTGCTTGCGCCGCGGTTCCGCGGTGGTATTGCCCCTTCATCACCTCAATTTTGGTGCACAATGTCAATCTCAGCTCCCACACTTCAGAAAACCTATGCAAATTCCAGAAGACTCCAGAGACTTCTGCCAGATCAGCAAGCTTTGGGATCAACACTAAACTAGCCTATCATTCTAGAAACTTCTTCCTAAACCCTAGCTTAAACCCTAAGCTAAGCCTAACAAACTCTTTCTAGAAGTCTTTCAACAAACTTTTGGAGGGAACTCAAAGGCTTAGGGTTTGGGGTGCTCTATAAATAAGACCCTAGGCTCACTTGTAAATCATCTTGGAACCTTGGAAAAATCAATCCATTAGTTCATTTTTAGAGCCATTCTATCTCTTTCTTCATCTTCTTCTTCTTCCACAAGTCTAGTGAGAGGATTTGTGTGAAACCCTAACCCTAATTCCAATCAAAAGCCAAGATCCCGAGTACCCATCAAGCAAGAAGCCTTGCAACCTTTTATGAGCCGAGCCGATCTTCAACAGAGCAAGTGGTCCGAGCCGATCCGCGACTCACGGAGCCGAGTGACGCCAATTCAACAATTTAGTTCTTCCTCTTGTAGTTCTTGAGCGACTGTAATCAAATTGTTGATATAAATAAAAGGTGATATTCTTTTATCTTGTTTTCTTTAAATTCTCGCATCATGATATCTTTTCAATTCTTGAATACTTTCTGTGTGATGATGTTTGAGTAATACTCCGCTCGTCAAGGAGTCGAGACGATTAATAGAATGATGACGTAATATATCTTAAATCGATTCTTGAGTCCTACGAGTTTTGTAAACCCTAGCAAGTTAAAGAATCGACGACCCAATTCGTTGCGATGCTTTCTTGATTGATATCGCTCGAGATTGGGAAGTTACGATCGTTTCTTGAAATTGTTAGAGGCTAGAATCCAAATGATATCAACGAAAGAACAAGGGTTAAACGATGAAACCCTAGTTTCATCAAGAAAGCCCTAACTCTCGTCAATCATCATCAATCTAGTATCAATCCTTCGAAGGACAAGAACACGAAATCTTGAAATTACATCACGTCTATAGATCCGATCGATTCCTACGAGCCTCATTTAGATTCTTGACACTTTGGTTGGAAATATTATCGAAACCCAATTCTTGATTGTTTATCAGTTTCTTGATTCTTGATTAAACTCGTGACACCTGAATCAATTGATAAAATTCTTGAATCATGTTTTCTTTTCTTTTTGATTAACTTTTCGATTCAAACAAATTAAACATAGAAACGAATCGCACAATCCCTGTGGACGATCCGCACTTGCTAACGAAATCTACACGACACCGTTATTGATTGCGGTCAAATCTAATTCTTTGGTTGTGATTTCTTTATACAATTTTCTAAATACCGATACAAGATACTGTTATCAATCAAACGAAACCGTTATCGGGAAACAATTGATTCGATACTTGCTTTTACATCCAATCGAGAAAATATAAATCCAAATGTCAATCAGCAATCTAATAACATCTCTATATGATGAGCAGGGTATGCAATAATTGTGCATAGCATGTGTACTCTATCAGGTACAACAGATATAGGATGAGATGTAAAATACTGAATACTGAGCATGGGAATAATTAATATCTACACGGAATATCAACGTGGTAAATAATCGGTGTCCATCCATATGACCAAATCCTGTAAATCTTATAGAATCATGGGTGCCTAGTATCGGCACACTAAAATATCATGAATCATCGTGTCTAGCATCGACATGCAAATCCTCAAGTATTAGGCTCCGTCTGCGGAATCGGCACTCAGCCCAGGCAGTACGTGTCGTCCTGTATCCATCTCTCATCTCTGGTCAGTATCCTCCGGATAACCGCCAGGTCTAACCAATCAACGGTAGGTAGTAGTCCCTCTGCCAGGCTCACCGTCTACTGCACAGCGATCCGTTCTCGACCCGGGTGCCATACCGGGTCCACCATATACCCGCAATCGACCTCATCCAACTCCTCGATTCGGGTTCACATATCACACGTCTGAGAACCGAGAAAACACAAGGTGGACGCACTGAAATATCATATCAAGAGAAACCGGATTTTTAAATAGTGCATATTTTCTTAAAAGAAATACCTCGGTTCTCAAATCCAGAAATCATATGAATCCAAAACTCAATGCGTAAATCCATGCAAGTATGAAGATATCAATATATGTATGCACTGGTATGAATATACAGTGTGCATGTGAGCAAGTATGAAGATATCAATATATGTGTGCACTGATATGAATATACAGTGTGCATATGCGCAGGTATGAAGATATCAATATGTTAGGTTTGCCTAGCACCCTATAATGAGTTTGGAAGCATCACATGTCACAAAGTTCAAGTTTTTATGGTGCTAAGCAAGCATGCAATGGAATCGATCCTAGAAAATTAGGGTTTCGGAAAATTAAAGCGAACTAAACTAGGGTTTCGAGACTACAACCTTTGTAGCTCCCTTTCGCTGGACTCTTTGGTCTCTTGGGTGTTGAATGGAGGTCCTCTTGAAGTCCTCTCGCGTCCACGACGATCCACCACGGAGTTCTCCGTCCAAGCTCGCAACTTCGTAAAACCGAAGAGAACACTCTAAACAAGTCAGCTAAACTTATGTAGAATGAAGTTGTGGTTAAGGTTCTCACTTCAGAAACCTTTCTTTAAGAGTGTATTACTCACTAGAAAAAACTAGAGAGCAAAAGGAAGAAGAAGGATGAAGATGGAGGCTTTCTTTGAACAAGGGTTAATATGATAACCATAGAAAAGAAATGAAATATATCTTTATATATTTTATTTCTTCTCATGTCCAACCATGGTTAAGTGATGGAGAGTTTATTTAACTCAAGTTTTAAATGATAAAGAGAAGGATAACCCAAGGTTAGAGGTAGGTGAGCTTGGTTAGGTTAAATGAAGAGTGTAGAAGCTAGAAATGATTATCCTTTTCTTTTCATTTTGTTTTGAATCCAAAATTAAATAAAAAACCATCACTTAATCTATGGTGTGAGTCTTATATTGCCACCATTTCTATGTGCTAACAACCATGATAGATGGGTGTATGTGTGTATGCATGTATGCACATCCACATGTGCATGAAACTAGATAGAAAGAAAGAAACATATACACACATGCATACATCCATCACGTCCATGAAAGGTTTTAAGTGAGAAAACTAATGGTTAAATGATAAATCAACACTTGATTTATCAATCCGGTCATATCTCATATGACCCCACCAAAAGAAGGCCGCCCGATCAATGTCCGATATCATATACGCACATTTTAATCGGGTGCATGCGCATATCGCATACGCGCACCACAACGTTTCGCCTGGACTGGGTAACTCCTTTGTGGGACTCTAAGACTCGTCAATACGCCGGCAGAGGGTAATGATCATATCAAGTCCCCCAAGCTGCAAGCGGTCAGCTAAACGTAACGGCTACCCGGGTATTGAACGATCAGAAGAAAACAAGCGAACCTGCTACAACTCCCGTCGAGCCAACCGGCAACACTACCGTACAGTCTGGTCTCTTCGTCAGATATGCTGCATATCGAACCTAGGGATGGTCACGTCGACCCTAATAACTCAATAAGTCGTGCCGGTGAATGGTCTATAACAGATCGAGAAACTACTGATAACACTTATCAGCAATTCTCAGCAGCCCTGGCCAGGGACTTACTGATATAACCAGTCGGGCACAGCACAGCATCAACTCCCAATACCGGGAGAGACAAAAACCCTTCCTATCACTCATTGCCTTCGTGTGTCTCGGGACTGTACCCAACGGCCACCTGTTTGCACGACTTAGTAGAGCCGTGGTAGGGTGAAAATCAAAGTACAGTGGGAGAACACACAAGACTCTATGACGATCTCGGGTCTACAGACTAACCTGTACCAGTGTCACCTGAGAACTGCTATTCGACGATAGATATAATTCCATATAGGAGTTCTCGGTGAGTCCGTCCAGTGTACCCAGTCACCACTGAGCACCCGTATATGATCTTGATGTCAAACATCGATGAATGTGGGAACATTCATCGCCCATCGTATGGGTCTAGTATCATATACGCTAGTCTACTCTGGTATATCAATGCCCCGTCTCGATATACCTGCCACTAGGGACGTTCCGGGATATGCTTATAGACTACAGATGTCCCACTAGTATGATCTCCATCATAATCAGAGTAGTCAAGCCGATATCCTCAGGGCTTTATCAGCATGTATGAATGAATAAAAGCATGATCAAATCAACATGTCAGATAAAGAATAACCAGATAGCATACTATCATGTCGAGCAAGAATGCATACTGAATATATATATATACATGTATAGATACATCCACTATCATATAATGGCCTCTAGGGCATACATATATCCAACAATCTCCCACTTGTACTAAGGCCAGTTATTGGCGTATCTCATACCCAACATCTCAAAGAGTCGCTCATGCTGCGGCTGAGGGAGGGCCTTGGTGAATGAATCCGCGGCGTTATTCTTTGTGTCTACCCTCCTAATCTGGATCTCGCGGCGATCTACAATCTCCCGGATCAAATGAAAACGCCTCAGGATATGTCTGGACCGCTGATGGGATCTGGGCTCCTTGGCTAACGCCATAGCCCCATTATTGTCACAATACAAAGGTATTGGATCAATAATGGTTAGAACTACTCCTAGCTCCGAGACGAACTTCTTCATCCAGACGGCTTCCTTGGCGGCATCATTTGCAGCAATGTACTCAGCTTCCATCGTAGAGTCTGCAACGGTATCTTGTTTGGAACTCTTCCAACTCACCGGCCCTCCATTGAGGGTAAATACAAACCCAGAAATAGATTTGCTATCGTCCTTATCACTCTGGAAGCTCGAATCGGTAAAGGCCTCCATTTGGAGATCTCCATTACCATACACCAAGAACAATTCTTTAGTCCTTCGCAAGTACTTAAGAATGTTCTTCACAGCTGTCCAGTGATTCTCCCCTGGGTTGGATTGATACCTGCTTACTACACTAAGTGCATAAGCTACATCTGGGCGTGTACATAACATCGCATACATTATAGATCCTACTGCCGAAGCATAGGGTATAATACTCATGCGAGCTCTCTCTTCATCGGTCTTTGGACAAGAATCCTTGGAGAGAGTGACCCCATGGCAAGCGGGTAAGGCACCCCGCTTGGAGTCTTCCATACTAAACCTTTTTAGGATGGTGTCAATGTACTTGGTTTGGGACAATCCCAATAACCTTTTGGATCTATCCCTATAGATCCTTATGCCCAGAATGTACGTGGCATCACCCAGGTCCTTCATGGAGAACCTCAGTGATAAGAAAGATTTAACCGACTGTAGCATAGGAATATCATTTCCTATCAGAAGAATGTCGTCCACGTACAATACGAAGAATGTGACAGCTCTCCCTACAGCCTTCTTATAAACACAAGGTTCATCTGGATTTTTGATGAAATCAAACTCTTTGATAACATCATCGAAACAGATGTTCCAACTCCGTGATGCCTGCTTTAACCCATATATGGATTTAAGCAATTTACATGCTTTCCCGCTGCTCCCACTATCAATGAAGCCCTCTGGCTGATCCATATAAACGCATTCTTCCAAATTTCCATTTAGAAATGCGGTTTTAACGTCCATCTGCCAGATTTCATAGTCGAAGTGAGCAACAATAGCAAGTAGGATCTGAATGGATTTAAGCATGGCTACGGGAGAAAAAGTCTCGTCATAGTCCAAACCTGGTCTTTGACGAAAACCCTTCGCCACAAGTCTTGCCTTATAGGTCTCCACCTGCCCATCTACACCAATCTTTCTTTTAAAGATCCATTTGCACCCTACAGGTTTTACCCCAGGGGGTACAACGTCCAAAGTCCACACTTTGTTGGTGTACATAGTCTCCATTTCGGATCTCATGGCATCCAGCCACTTCACAGAGTCTTTACTCGTGATAGCTTGCTGAAAACTGGTAGGATCATCATCATCCATGATGCAATCTTCTCCGTTACCATCAATGAGGAAACCGTAGTACCTCTCCGGTGGGCGAGAAGTCCTACCAGACCTACGGACTGGCCGAGGTTCTTCAGTTTCTGTTGCAACAGCTGGTTCAACCAAATCGTCATTTGTAGTTTGTGTCTCTAGATCCTCTTCTAGATCTACCACCTCGCCATTATCTTTATCTGTGAAAAACTCTTTTTCCAAGAATGTGGCATACTGAGAAACAAACACTTTTTGTTCCTTTTTGTGGTAGAATAGATATCCATAAGAATTCTTTGGATATCCCACAAAGTTACATAAGACTGACCGTGTCTCGAGTTTGTCCGGATTCTGCTTTTTAACATAGGCCGGGCAACCCCAAATCTTAATTCTCTTAAGAGATGGTCTCTTCCCATGCCATATCTCATATGGTGTGGTAGACACGGCTTTGGTTGGAACCCTATTTAGTAGAAACGCTGCAGTCTCCAATGCATGCCCCCAAAATGAGACGGGTAACTCAGCGTCACTCATCATGGACCGGACCATATCTAATAGGGTCCTATTCCGTCGTTCTGACACACCGTTGTGCTGTGGTGTGTAAGGAGGAGTGAGCTGAGAGAGAATCCCATTCTCTTTTAGGAAGTGTGCAAATTCTGTACTGAGATACTCACCACCTCGATCTGATTGAAGCATCTTGATACTCAAGCCGGTTTGTTTTTCTACTTCTTGTTTATATTCAATGAATTTCTCGAAAGCTTCGGACTTGTGCTTTAATAAAAATACATGACCGAATCTTGAGAAATCGTCAGTGAACGTAATGAAGTATGAAAAACCGCCTTTAGCCTGTGTAGACATTGGCCACATACATCACTATGTATGAGGCCCAGGAGCTGAGTAGCTCTTTCTCCGTGTCCGGTAAACGGAGTTTTGGTCATATTACCCTTGATACAAGACTGGCAAGTCGCATAAGATTTATATTCAAAAGAGTTTAAATATCCATCTTTGTGTAACTTGTTTAGTCTTGTTTCGTTAATATGACCAAGTCTACAGTGCCAGAGAAAAGCTTCATTTAATTTTGAAAATTTTCTTTAATTAGTGTGTTGTATACTGAAAACTGTGTGTTGATTTAGGACATATATTCTGTTGTTTAGTGTACCATACCCAACCAACTTTTGATTCAGGTTAATGTTCATAACATTGTTCTGCAATACAAAATTATACCCTTCATTGTCCAACAAAGAAACGGATATTATATTACATAGCATACTTGGTACAAAATAACATGGATTTAAAACCAAAATACATCCAGATGGCAACCCCAAGTGATACTCTCCCACTGTGACTGTATGTACATTGGAACCATTTCCAACGCGGAGAGTATGGTCACCTGTCCTCAAAACCTTGCTATTTCTCAGCCCCTGCATAGAATTGCAAATGTGAGAACCTGAACCGGTATCCAATACCCAGGAAGCAGAATTTATAGAAAAACAGTTTTCAGTCACAAACGCACCTCAAGCAGAAGCATCACCATGCTTCTTCTTGAGACTTAAGTACTCCGTGCAATTGCGCTTCCAATGTCCTGTCTTGTGGCAATGAAAACATTCGCCCTTCCCCGAGTCTGCAGCCTTGGACTTTCCCTTTCCCTTCACCTTTTTAACTCCGCCCTTAGGATTAGTGGGTTTCTTCTTTTTCTTTCCCTTGGCCTTGGCTTTCGGGCGAGAATATGAAGACTGTCCAATAGTCATAACGGGAGTTTTTGCTAACTTCATAGTGCTCTCTGCACTCCTTAACATGTTAAGGAGTTCAAGGAGGTCCTTCTCCATGCCATGCATGTTGAAGTTCACTATGAACTGAGCAAAGGTGGAGGGGAGGGACTGCAGAATAATATCTATATATTGTTCATTTTCCATCGTCCATCCAAGGTTCTCAAGCTCTTCTATAAGAGCTATCATCTTCAGAACATGGTCTCCTACTGGTGTTCCAGGGGCCATTCGCATCTGAAACAATTTCTTTGATGCTTCGTATCGTAATATGCGGGATTGCTCCCCATACAACTCCTTTGTATGGAGCAATATACCGTGAATGTCCATGTCCTCGTGCTGCTTTTGATGTGTGTTATCCATCGATGCAAGCGCGAGGCATGTGGCCGTGGCACAGTCAGCGTCCCACGTCTTGCGGACTTCAATGTTCGCAACTGAGGATTTTGGACCAGGGACGGGCGGGGCTGAAGCCGTGAGGACATATGATACTTTATCATAAGTCAAGGCGATTATCATAAGTCAAGGCTCAGATTCCTCAGCCAGTCTTTATAGTTGGTCCCATTCAGTTTGTTTTTATCTAGTAAAAGCTTGAGTCCAGTCATAGGTGTCTGCCATTAAGAGAGAGAAAAGAATACACTCAGCGAAAGCTCTTGCATAGATCAGATTGGTTATTATCTTGTCTAATCGATGTTTCCCACTGCTTTTATCGAGTTTTTCTTTCAAACATTAAAAAGAAAAACTAGCCAGGATTAATTACAGTCTACAACTTCGCTAACCGTTCAGCCAGGCCAGTGTCGGTACTTGAGGGAGGTTCCCCGTGCTTTCGCACGGACCTAATTAGAGTAAACCTCGTTTTCCCAGAGGCGGAGCCCCGTTAACACCTTTCTAGACACCTAATGAGTTAGCTAATTGTAAACTGTAAAACTCTCCTAGGGGCAACTATTGCCCACAGTGGGATCGGGATCCAACCATCACATGGAAGGTATGCAATCTCATTGCAAATTTCAACTCTTGAAATCCCCGATGTAGTTTTTACCCCTAGTACCTATGACCTTAACTAAGGTCAACAAATCATAAGTACCAGTCAAGCTCTACCCGTCATTTCTTGATTAATTAGACCCACTCATATGACCCCTAACTATGGTCAACAAAGTCATAAGAATGTCCTAATTAATCTGCATCATATGCATTGTAGGAAGACATCACTTAGCTACCGTACACTACGCCTTAACTATAGTCAACAAACGTAGCACGAATACTAAGTACTCTACTTCCTAAAATGACGGAGGGTTGCGGATTATTTTTAAGAAAATCTTTAACGCTTTGAGCTTGATATCATTGTAGAATCAAATGGTTTTCAAAAGGAGTGGCTTAAGCTCCGCAGTTTTGAAATATAGCTTTTTCATAAATAGCCGAGTGGTTTTCAAATCCGATTCTACAACATCTTTTTAGGTTTATTTTCTTTAAATTAATCACATTAATGTAATCCCATCATTTAAGTCCTTAAGCCAATCACAGAAAAAGAAACGAAAATAACACGTATGCTTATGCCATCCGCATTCGCCGCAATGTTCCGTTATGCACCGTTAGGTTACTTAACTAACGGCATACCGGGACGGGACTAGCGCGGGTGTAAAACATAAGCAGCGTCTACTATATATCATATATATAATATGTCATTCGTCTCAGATATCACAGAACACAGGCAGCAGAAACATAGATATAACGTGGGATATACTAGGACGTCCGTATTTAGTATTTAGCCAGAATAGAAAATACGGATTCCACAGTCGTGATGAATAGCCAAGCCCACACCCTGGACCCCTACGAGAGCGGCAAGTGACCCTGCCAATTCTGGAGTTTAGGAGACCCGGTCTCGACTCCTCGAGATGGCCTCCCACTGAACCCCAGAACCCGGTCACTTGTGCTCCCCACCTTGGGTCAATCCTAATGCGGAAAAGTAAATAATATACAACACTGGTAACACAACCTCAACCCGGAAGTGCCCCAAATAAAAGAATATTACATTACATTTGAATTTACATGAATGAAAATATAAAACTCTCATCTCACATAAAAACCCCCGGCTATTCAATCGCGACAATCCTGCACATCATATCTCAGCAACACATAATATCACATAGCATCAACGTAAGTAAGTATGCATACCCCAATTGTCGTTGACGTATAGTAACGAAACCGGCGATATCGAACATACTACACTTACGGTCACAGAAAAGAAAGTGTAAAACTACAATATTTGGAATCCAGATTCTCTTTAGACATTATAAATGCGAAATATCACATATTTCGTATTTCATGCTTAAACTATATGAATTCCACATATTGTATCACATTCCAGATAAACAGACAGTATTAAATTTTTTGAACGAACGATCAAGTACCCAAGATTCACTAAAGCTCAACACTTGAGCAGGGTTCAAAAAATCTGAAGTGTGACACAGTAGTAGCGGTCCAGCCGTAGAAGGGTCAAGCCAACGCCTCACATGTGGCACGCCGTACTGCCCCAAACCCTAAGGTTCAAAGGGCAGTTCAAGACGGTCACATAATCGAGTTAAGGTTTGTTGTCTTCTAGAGGGACCACCACAAAAAGACTTGCACGTATCTCCAAAGCATTTAAACCCCGTGAATAGTGAGTAAATGATACTCGTTCAAACACTTCAACACTTTCTAATTTACCCGGAAAAGCTACGAAATGAAAATACCGATAAAAACTACGCGTCCAAAACCATCTCCAGAAAATACAGTACTATATTCAGATTAAACATACCTAAAACAGTATACTAGCAGAACTAGGAATTATGGTGCAATTTTTATAGCAAGATGCCACTGTACGGCCGCGGATCCGCGGCCGTAGCAAGGAATTGCCGCGGTTCCGCGGTCATATGAACAGTTCACTTGATCGTATTTCACCATTATTCTTAGTTTTCCCTGCTGCATTTTTTAAGTATTTTTAATTCTGAAAAATGTCAGATTTTAAAATTTGTCCAGAGAGGGTCCAAAAAATCGTATTTTTTGTCCGATCGGGATTTTTACTTCGTAAAAGCGTCGCCTAATGTTCTAGGTCGGCTCTGATACCAATGTTAGGTTTGCCTAGCACCCTATAATGAGTTTGGAAGCATCACATGTCACAAAGTTCAAGTTTTTATGGTGCTAAGCTAGCATGCAATGGAATCGATCCTAGAAAATTAGGGTTTTGGAAAATTAAAGCGAACTAAACTAGGGTTTCGAGACTACAACCTTTGTAGCTCCCTTTCGCTAGACTCTTTGGTCTCTTGGGTGTTGAATGGTGGTCCTCTTGAAGTCCTCTCGTGTCCACGACGATCCACCACGGAGTTCTCCGTCCAAGCTCGCAACTTCGTAAATCCGAAGAGAACACTCTAAACAAGTCGGCTAAACTTGTGTAGAATGAAGTTGTGGTTAAGGTTCTCACTTCAAAAACCTTTCTTTAAGTGTGTATTACTCACTAGAAAAAACTAGAGAGCAAAAGGAAGAAGGAGGATGAAGATGGAGGCTTTCTTTCAACAAGGGTTAATATGATCACCATAGAAAAGAAATGAAATATATCTTTATATATTTTATTTCTTCTCATGTCCAACCATGGTTAAGTGATGGAGAGTTTATTTAACTTGAGTTTTAAATGATAAAGAGAATGATAACCCAAGGTTAGAGGTAGGTGAGCTTGGTTAGGTTAAATGAAGAGTGTAGAAGCTTGAAATGATTATCCTTTTTCTTTTCATTTTGTTTTAAATCCAAAATTAAATAAAAAACCATCACTTAATCTATGGTGTGAGTCTTATATTGCCACCATTTCCATGTGCTAACAACCATGATAGATGGGTGTATGTGTGTATGCATGTATGCACATCCACATGTGCATGAAACTAGATAGAAAGAAAGAAACATATACACACATGCATACATCCATCACGTCCATGAAAGGTTTTAAGTGAGAAAACTAATGGTTAAATGATAAATCAACACTTGATTTATCAATCCGGTCATATCTCATATGACCCCGCCAAAAGAAGGCCGCCCGATCAATGTCCGATATCATATACGCACATTTTAATCGGGTGCATGCGCATATCGCATACGCGCACCACAACGTTTCGCCTGGACTGGGTAACTCCTTTGTGGGACTCTAAGACTCGTCAATACGCCGGCAGAAGGTAATGATCATATCAAGTCCCCCAAGCCGCAAGCGGTCAGCTAAACGTAACGGCTACCCGGGTATTGAGCGATCAGAAGAAAACAAGCGAACCTGCTACAACTCCCGTCGAGCCAACCGGCAACACTACCGTACAGTCCGGTCTCTTCGTCAGATATGCTGCATATCGAGCCTAGGGATGGTCACGTCGACCCTAATAACTCAATAAGTCGTGCCGGTGAATGGTCTATAACAGATCGAGAAACTACTGATAACACTTATCAGCAATTCTCAGCAGCCCTGGCCAGGGACTTACTGATATAACCAGTCGGATACAGCACAGCATCAACTCCCAATACCGAGAGAGACGAAAACCCTTCCTATCGCTCATTGCCTTCATGTGTCTCGGGACTGTACCCAACGGCCACCTATTTGCGCGACTCAGTAGAGCCGTGGTAGGGTGACAATAAAAGTACAGTGGGAGAACACACAAGACTCTATGACGATCTCGGGTCTACAGACTAACCTGTACCAGTGTCACCTGAGAACTGCTATTCGACGATAGATATAATTCCATATAGGAGTTCTCGGTGAGTCCGTCCAGTGTACCCAGTCACCACTGAGCACCCGTATATGATCTTGATGTCAAACATCGATGAATGTGGGAACATTCATCGCCCATCGTATGGGTCTAGTATCATATATGCTAGTCTACTCTGGTATATCAATGCCCCGTCTTGATATACCTACGACTAGGGACGTTCCAGGATATGCTTATAGACTACAGATGTCCCACTAGTATGATCTCCATCATAATCAGAGTAGTCAAGCCGATATCCTCAGGGCTTTATCAGCATGTATGAATGAATAAAAGCATGATCAAATCAACCTGTCAGATAAAGAATAACCAGATAGCATACTATCATGTCGAGCAAGAATGCATAATGAATATATATATATATACATGTATAGATACATCCACTATCATATAATGGCCTCTAGGGCATACATATATCCAACACAATATATGTGTGCACTGGTAAGAATATACAGTCTGTATGTGCGCAGGTATGAAGATATCAATATATGTGTGCACTGGTATGAATATACAGTGTGCATGTGCGCAGGTATGAAGATATCAATATATGTGTGCAGTGGTATGAATATACAGTGTGCTTGTGCGCAGGTATGAACATATCAATATATGTGTGCACTGGTATGAATATACAGTGTGCTTGTGCGCAGGTATGAAAATATCAATATATGTGTGCACTGGTATGAATATACAGTGTGCATGTGCGCAGGTATGAAAATATAAATATATGTGTGCACTTATATGAATATACAGTATGCGTGTGCATGTGCGCAGGTATGAAAATATCAATATATGTGTGCACTGGTATGTATATACAGTGTGCATGTGCGCAGGTATGAAGATATCAATATATGTGTGCACTGGTATGAATATACAGTGTACATGTCCGCAGGTATGAAAATATCAATATATGTCAATATGCGACAAGTCATGACAATCATCAATGATGCAACAATCAAAAATATGTATAATGCGTAGCAATCCTATAGTGCGAGTGTCATGGCAATCACTAACGGTGTGGGTGTAACATACAAATAGTGCTCGTGCAGCTTGAACCGTTAGTGACAGTGCAGTGTTCTATGCTATCATTTCTATATGCAACAATAAGGTGGGCTACTATAGCCCATATGAATATCTACGACTAAATATCCTAACACGCCCTGACGCTTAACGCCATACGGGCGATTTCCCCGTAAATGTTAAATCTACTCACCTGGTCGCGTGCTAAGTGTAGCCGACCACCTGCTTCCCCTTCTTTGCGGCGTCCGACGTACCCGCCTGCGAACCTGGAATTTACACAAGGAATTCGTATATGAGCAAAATATCTCGCAAAACGCGATATCGAAACCAAACAAGAAACTCGCGCCGCGAACTAAACGCGCATGTGTGCGATACGCTGGAACGTGTGAATACGCGTCTAAAACTATCCCGACACGTCGCGATACGCAGAAAACCCCAAACCAACACACGTATCGCACGTGTCGCGAAGGTTAAAAGTATACGAAATAGGGTAATTGGCTCCAGATTTTTCTACAGGTAAAAGTTTATAAAATTGCATATACCATAAGTCTTCAAATAGTAGCAGACACCTACACCACAAACCCCAGCACCCAGATCCTCTATCTGGCCGCAAATTGCTGGCGGAATGAATATTCCGGCGGCCCGATGAGGGAGTTGGCCTCCCGTGCTTCGTGCGTGTTCCCTAGACCTAGTGTATATGCTCCAGTCATTACAATATTTTCCTGAAGCAATCGGGTCACAAGCAGATCACACAGAACCCAAAAACCTAGTTAAAAAGCTAGTTTAACACTAAATCGATACATTAAGGTATTTTTGTGAAACCTGAAATAAACCCTAGGTTAAAACAACACATATAACACATAACTAAGCTAAACAAACCATAAAAATACCAATTTAACATAAATTTCACCATTTCCCCTTCAATATCACAAAAAAGCACTAAAATACGGTTTTTAGTTATCAAAACTACAAGTTACGATCTAGGGTGTTAAGGGTGAGTTTGATACCTTCCAAAGACCCTAGGGAAACCATAAATTCTAGCCCTTGCCCTTATATGCACTGACTTGCCACCAAGGTCCACAAAGAAGCCATTTTCCAATGTTTTTGTGAAGTAAAAAGGGGTTTTTGTGTAGGGTTTTGTATATGGATTCAAAGAGAAGCAAGAGAAGAAGAAAAAGATGATGTTGCTGCTGCTGCTGCTGCTGCTTTCCTCTGCTAGAATTCAGAATGAGAGGGAGAGAGAAAAGAGAGAGAGAGAATGCTCAAAAGTCAAGCCCAATACCTAACCCCCATACTTCCCATTCTCTCATTTTAAAATAAAAAGGGTTTTAAATGATTTAGAGGGGAAAATAGGCCATGCAAGAAGGAAAAGAAATGGTTACACTAACCTAAGCTACAAAAATGATAAGTGTGTAAGTTGTACACTAAACCTTGCTTAAGAAAATAATTAAGTAAAATTCTAATTAAGGTGAACACAAGTTAAATTATAATTAATAAACCCTAAATATATATATATATATATATATATATATATATATATATATATATATATATATATATAAACACCTCTCAACACAATTAGAACTAGTTAAAAAGGAAAAAAAAAGATTTACGGGTTTTTATGAAAAACACGCATATTACTAACTTACACGAAATTAATCTAACTGAATTCGAAGCGTTACAGATGAGGATAGCGGATGATAATTGGAGATGAGTCGATGAGATTGGGCATAGTGCCATGAGATCGGTGATATGATGTGATTCGTATTTAGGATACGACATGAGAGTTTAGCGGGCCTTTGGACGTGTGTTTTACACACGCATTTATATAGATGGTATCAGTTGTACTAGACTTAGATCAGTACCCCAGTCATGAGATATGATGTTAAGGATACCAGATAATTGATGAGATGAATGTGATATTGACCCATACCCAGATTTGGGATGCCGTACGATGATTTACCGTACGAGCTTTATTTCATGATAAGATCCCCACTCATGACTTAAGGATGTCATATGATATTGTATAGTACGCGGTACATTTGAGGTGGGATCACCGACTATTATATTTATATATATATATATATATATCGACTCAGATTAAGGTGGTTTCCATACCCCTCCTGATTAACTTGTTAGTTAGATCCGCAGTTTGCACAGTAGATGCTAGACTAGACCCGAGTCATACCCATTTCAAAAACTAACGAATCGGGAGTATTTTAAAGACAGACAAAGGGATTCTACGGATATTTTCAAAAGACACATCTTTTCTTAAAAACATCGTAGCCCTTATTTTCCTAAAAATCCCGATTCGTTTTCTTTCAAATGGCAAAACAGTATGACATAGCCTGTGCAATGAAATCCTAGACCTCTACGGGCGCGATAAGTTACCCGCCAAAACCTGAAGCAAGGCAGCCCCCTTCAGCAACGTGAATGGACCACCCAGCACTTCACGGAATCCGGTAACTTGGGCACCCCTCCTTGGGTCAACCTATACCCCCTACGAGTGCGGCGAATAGCCCGCCAATTCTAGAGTAAAGCCCCCTCCGTCTCAACGCCATGAGATGCGGGCCCGTTGCCCTCTAGAACCCGGCTATCCGTGCACCCCTCCGCGGGGTAATCCTAGTACAGAAAATAAAATATACATACAATGGGTTCATCGACCTCAGCCCGGTCATGCCCCATAAGAATAATATACAAACAGGCAGTGACGGCAGTCCATATGTCGGACGCTCGCCCCGCAATATCAAATGTACATATACAACCAAACTGTACTAACATAGCATCCAGGCTATCCCCACGATAAATCCGCAATATCACAGCACAACACAGAACATCAACGTGACAAATCCGTCTAAAAGGGCTATAGCAGTTTGACAGGATTTACCGATCAAATGACATTCACGGTCGCAGATATAATGTAAATACTGTGAATTAACATGTTTAAAATATTCGATCGACTAAATTTCCCAAAGTGGGCCCCAAGCACAACTGTAGCACTCAAAGAAAATCTGGGCCCAAACAGAACGTACCAAAAGCCCTATTTCCATGTCAGAAGCCCACTGTAAAAATTTGGTACAGTGAGGCTACAGTATGGCCGCGGATTCGCCGCCAAAACATGGTTTTGGCCGCGGATCCACCGCGCTACAGTAATATCAGCCGATCAAATTTTCACAGAATTCTCAAAAAACCCTGCACGTATTTTTCCAATATACCAACTAATTTTTAGAGCAAGGAAAAAGTCGACAGAAAGTGCGACATGGAAATGCGGTTTTTGGAAAATCCGTTCGATCGAACTTGTAAACACGTTAGAGCAAGCTAGACTAGGTTAACGGTGTGGCTCTGATACCAGTGTAAGTGCACGGCAGCGCCCCGGTCGTCATCCCGAGGCCAAAATGCGGAAACGAAACTTTTACAGAACTTGTAAACCGGCGCTACCGCGCACTATAAAACCCGGATCGAGCCATTAACCTAATTCTAGCAAACTAGAGAATGGGTAGAAAGCTATACCGAGCGATCCGTGTCCTTCGGTCTTCGGCCTCCACTCCGATCTCGTCGCGGAATCTCCGGTCTTCACCTCCTCGTCGGAAAGGGCACCACATAGCCGAATTCTTTTACGGGCTCCTACCTCTGGAACGAGGCAACTCGGGCACGAAGTTGGCAAGCCGACGTGCCCAAGGATGTTGTAGGCTAGTGTAGAATAGTTTGTCTCTTAGGGTTGTCAAGTTGCCATGTTTTGATGGAAATGAAAAAGAAGTTGGGAAGAAAATGGTGCTCTCATTTTTCTAGCAAAGAAAATGAAATGAGATCAAATTACTCTCTCCAAAAATATCACCCCCTCACCTAAAATGTGGCCGGCCCCTTACCAAATGGTGGAGGAAAAATTCCATCATGAAGCAAGTGGGAAATGTGTGATAAAGAGGAATAAAGATCACATCAAGGTCTAATATAATTCCAACTCAATCCCATCTCATTTAATGCATACCATGAGCAAAAGAAAAGCATCAAAAGATGCTAGAATTATCATGAAGCCTCATATCACAAATAAACCCTCCACAATTGCTAATTTGCAAATATGCAAATTAGCCCCTCCATCAAATATCAGCCAACGAAAAGAAGAAAGGAAAACTTGCCGAAACGGAATGCAAACTGGCAACTTCAGAAAACTGATCCCGTAATAAATTACAGGAAAATCCCGCGACTGTATATACATACCCGCATTTGTATTCCGACCGAATACAAATGCAACGAGACAAAATCTACACTGTACAATACTAGGATCCGGCTTAAACCAAAGCCCGCTAGTATTATCCGTCCGATCATGATCCGTGCAATGCCGCATGTATATGATCGAACCCTGCCATATCTCCATATGGCCTCTACAGCGTTTCGCCCGAAACTTGAGCAACTGTCTGTGGGGGACTCTAAAGACTCATCAACACTTTGGCTATGGATTTAACCACTAGCACGTCAGAGATATTAGCCATACGTAACGGGCTAGCAGGTATTGACCAAAAGGGACGTCGATGAGCGAACTCATCCTGACACCCTACTGAGCCTGTCAGTGACAATATCCGTACAGTCTGGTCCGTTTGTCTATGAGCATTGCATGGTGTTAGTTATATGTATGCCCTAGAGGCCATTGCTATACATAGGATGTATATTGTAGTGGATGCTGGGACATATATAGGGAGGACTTTCTTGCTCGACATGATAGTATGCTATCTGGTTGCTCTTTACCTTAACGTGTACACTGATTGTCTCTCTGTTACATGTTGGTAAAGCCCTTAGGATGTGTACTTGACTACCTGGACTATGATGCGGATCATACTAGTGGGGACATGGTAGTCAATAAGTACATCCTTCAAGGTCCCTAGTCGTGGGTGTATCGAGATGGGGCATCGATATACCAGAGTAGACTAGCGTATACCTTCTCGACCCATACAGATGGGAGATGGATGATCCCATATCCATTGATGTTTGACATTAGAGATGATATACGGGTGCTCAGTGGAGACCGGGTACACTGGACGGACTCGCCGAGAACTCCCAGATGGTATTATACCTTACGTCAGATGGCAGTTCTCTGGTGACACTGGTACAGAGTAGTCTGTTGACCCGAGATCGTCATAGAGTCTTGTGTGGTTCCCACTGTGCTTTGATTTCCACCTTACCACATCCAAGAGGGCGTGCAAAACGGTGGTTTTTGGGTACAGTCCCCAGTCACATGGAGGCAATGAGCGATAGGAGGGGATTCGTCTCTCCCGGTATAGGGAGTTGATGTTGCGCTGTGTTCGATTGGCTATAACCGGAAATCCCTGGCCAGGGTTGCTGAGATATACTGGTAAGTGTTACCAGTAGTTTTTCGAACTGTTATAGACCTCATATCGACACGACTTATCGAGCTGTTGGGGTCTGACGTTTACCACCCCTAGGCAAGATATGCGACATATCAGACGATCAGACCGGACTGTACGGTAAGTGTTACTGGTTGGATTCACAGGAATATGAGCGGGATTGCTCGTCGATCTTCTGATCGCTCAATACCCGGGTGGCCGTTACGTTTAGCAGACCGCTTGCGGCTTGTGAGTGTTTGATATGATCATCACCTGCTGCCGGCGTATTGACGAGTCTTTAGAGTCCTACACAGAGGTTTCCTGGCTCAAGCGAAACGAAATAGGAGCGCATATGAGATATGTGCGGGACCGAGAATCATGCGTGTATGTGATACCGTATTTCATTCTCGCGATGAATGTATCGATTGGTTATATGCGATATAACCTAGTTATCGAATCAAGCATTGATTCGATAAGCCGATACATAGGATACTAGTCGGTTATATGCGATATGACCGGATCGTTAAATCAAGTGTTGATTTAATGATTTAATGTATAATTATATATTTGATATATTACTTTGCATTAACCAGTATTGGTTCACTTTAAATGGATTTTCTCACTTCATGTGCACATTGTATATGTGATATAGTTTTGTGCACTTGTATGTATCATGTTTGATGATACATGTATACTTGAGTTTGTATAAAGATTGAACCATGGTTATTTAAATGGTTAGGGTTTTGTTTTTCATACTTATTTATTTATTTATTTATTTTGGAAAAGATTAAAGAGAAGAATGGTGACTTTCTTTGTTTGTAATTGAAGCTTCATGAAGGTTTGACCAAAGCTACCATTCTTGTCTTCTTCTCATAACCCTAACCATTCAACTAACTTTGGTTAATTCTCTACACATCACCATGGTTAATATTATGATAAGAATGATTTTATTATTCTTTTAAAAATAACCTTATCATAATATTCTTTTCATTCATCTTCTTCTTCTTCTTCTCCTTCAAGAAGAAAACCAAGTTTCCATCAATGGTGATTGATGAAAAAGAGTGAGAAATCCAAATCTGAAGTGAACCCACCTCCTATTTCTTCATCCTCTACCTCTTGCCAAGTAGTATAGGGTGTTTCCTTCATAAGTTTTCATGGCTTGGTGAAGGTGGAGCTTGATCTTGTGATGCCTCGACGTAGATCATCTTCGGCATCGTTGTCGATGACCTAGCCCGCTTTTTCTCCGATGAAGCCGACGCTAGAGCCCGGGATCCGATGATCGCAGCGAGGAGACATCATCACGGAGCTATGGAGGTGGAGCACCGGATCTACAAAGGTTGTATTTCCGTTAACTCATAGTTAAGTTGTTAACTTGTTATCGGTTTCGCCTAAATATCTAGTTAACGATCCGTATTAGGGTCTCTCGGCACTTGTAAAATTTGAAATTGGCATGGTTGATGCCTTGTGAGACTTCATTAGAGTGCCTAGGAACCCTACAGTGGTATCAGAGACTAGCTAGAGCCTTAGGCGATGCGTAGACGATGTTAGAAACCCGATCGAACCCCGAAACCCTAACTTTTAACCCTCTCTGGACTTTTTCTGAAAAGGTGTTTTTTCCAAATTAAAAAGGCTTAGAAAAATCAGTAGGGAATCCTAAGAATTACTGTGCAACACGTGTCTATGATTCCTCCAAAGTGCGGCGGAACCGCGGCAGAAGCCTGGCTTCTGCGGCGGTTCCGCGGCCTTATAATGACGTCACCCACCAAATTTTGCACAGTAACTTCCTTTATTCAGTGCTGAGTTCTCTGGGTATTTTTAAATATTATTCAAGAGTTGAATTTTCTGGGGTTGTTTTGGGAATCGTTGATTCGATCGGATTGTCAAACTTTGTCTATGTGGTTTTCCGGATAATTTTTTGAATATGTTAAAAAGTTCGACCGGATATAAATACCCAATTTTTCCCCTGCCGGAAAATTTCCAAGTGTTGGACTTTTTCCGTGGTTTAAAGACGTTCTAAGTAGTGCAAGTAACGCGATGGTCCCTCTAGAAGACAAGAAACCTTAACTCGATTATGTGACCGTCTTGAACTGCCCTTTGAACCTTAGGGTTTGGGGCAGTACGGCGTGCCACATGTGAGGCGTTGGCTTGACCCTTCTACGGCTGGACCATTGGTACTGAGGCACGAACTGAATGTTTTAGACTTGTTTCATGTGTTGATCTGTTTTGAGAAAACTTGGGTGTTCGACTGTTCGATCGGAAAGTTTAACATTTTCTGTTTATCTGGAATGTGATACAACAATTGGAATTCACAATAAGTTATGAGATAACTGAATGAATGTTATAAATCTAGCGGTTTAGTCTCACTTGATCGGTTGCCACGGAATTTTGATGTGATCAAAAGTCCATCGCAATCACGTAGCGTACGCGGATACTCTCCGGGTAAACTTAATAGACAGCCTCACTCTATAGCCCCGACCAAGTGACTGTAGGAGAACCCCGTCGCCAAAAGCATCCGTAAGGGTGCTCGCGGTAGCGGTGTTCCGCCTTGGTGCACTTCGTCAACGGTATCAGGGGTGCGGCCGCCTACTAAAGTTTGCGACGAGTATTCGATCAGGATGTCGGGAATCTTGTTGAATTGCCCGACTTGATATTGAAAAGTGTTTTCGATAATGAGACTAAAATGCGGGGTTTATAATTGTTAGGCATGTGATGTCTAAGGAATTCATTTAATTAGGCATGCGATGTCTATGGAGGATGCGGATTCCAACTGTTGTAGTTTTACACTTTCTTTTCTGTGACCGTAAGTGTAATATGTGATATCGCCGGTTTCGTTGCTATATATCAACGACAATTGGGATGGACATATTTACTTACGTTGATGACATGTGATGTTATGTGTTGCTGGATATGTTATATTGGATCGTCGTGTTTGAATAGCCGGGGGGTTTTATGTGAGATGAGTGTTTTTCATTTTCATTCATGTAAAAACTTGTATGTAATATTCTTTTATTGGGGCACTTCCAGGTTGCGGAAGATGTCACCGTTTGTAAATTATTTACTTTTCCGCACTAGGATAGACCCAAGGAGGGGAGCACAAGTAACCGGGTTCTGGAGTCCAGTGGGAGACCAACTCGAGGAGTCGAGTCCGGGTCTCCTAACTCTAGAATTGGTAGGGTTGCTTGCCGCTCTCGTAGGGGTCTAGGGATGTGGGTTTGGCTATTCATCGCGACCGTGGAATCCGTGTTTTATACTGGCTCGTATTGAAAACACGGACGTCCTAGTATATCCAATATTTCATATGATTCTTCTGCTGCGATATCTGTGATGTAATCATGTGATATGTTCTGTGATAGATACTGTATATAGTATATATGATATATTATATAGACGTTACTTATATTTTATACCCGCGCTAGCCCTGCCTAGCTCTGCGGTTAGTTACCTAACCTAACGGTGCACGAGGAGACATCGAGGCGAATGCGGATGGCATAAGTGTACGTCGTATTTATCTGTGATGTTTAGGTATTTAAATGATGGGACTTCATTAATGTGATTAATGAAATAAAAGAAACCTAAGATGTTGTAGAATCGAATTTCAAAATAAAAAGGGTAGCTACAGTTCTTGCTTTGCACAGCGGTATATGTGATATATCCTGCACCTTATTCGATTAGGAAAGGACCGAGATCCCTTCACCGGGAGTGACTCCTTTAGCAATAACTGGCAGATGCTACACACTCGGTTTGTCTTCTGATTGCTTTTAAGAGTTTTGCTTTGCACAGTGGTATATGAGATATGTCCTGCACCTTATTCGATAAGGAAAGGACCGACGATCCCTTCACCGGGAGTGACTCCTTTAGCAAAACTAGAAAAGCCTCAAAAACACTCCATTTTAAAATCATTTGATTCTATAACGATATCAAGTTCATTACGCAATAGGTTTTCAAAAAAAAAACCTGTCGTAGCCCTCCGTCATTTCAGATAAGTGCTAGTTAGTATTCGTGCTACGTTTGTTGGCCTGCATCAAGGCGTAGTGTGCGGTAGCTAACTAGTATTTATCTGCTTATGCATATGATGCAGATTGGATTAGGGTAGTCGTGCGACTTTGTTGGCCTGCGTCAAGGGTCGTGCGGGTGGGTTTAATTCAATCAAGAAATGACGAGTTGAACTTTACTAGCGGACTATGGTTTGTTGGCCTGCGTCAAGGTCATAGGACGCTAGGGGTAAAATATTATCGGGAATTTCAAGTGTTGAAATTTGCAATGAGATTGCATACCTTCTATGAGATAGTTGGATCCCGATACCCACTGCGAGTAAGAGTTACTCCTGGGAGAGTTTTACACATTACAATTAGCTGATCAAGTAGGTGTCTAGAAAGGTGTTAACGAGGTTACGCCTCTAGGAAAACGAGGTTTACATTAATTAGGTTCGTGCGAAAGCACGGGGGACCTCCCTCAAAGTACCGACACTGGCCTGGCTGAAAGATTGGCGAACTTGTAGTGTGTAATTAATCCCGGCTAGTCTTTCCTTTTAGGTTTTGAAGGAAGATTTGATAAAAACAGTGGGAGCCATCCTGATTAGATAAAATAATAACCAATCTATTCTTGCAAGAGCGCACGCTGAGTGTTTTCTTCTCTCTCTCTCCAGGTAGCGACCATATCACGCCTTAATCAAGATAATAATACGGATATTTGACCGAACCCGCTTGTTATACTGAGCTGGGGAACGTTGGTCCCGCTCCAACTTATAATTGTTATAAGACAGAGCAGGAAATTGGGGATTACCAGAATTCCCGTGCCACCCAAACGAAGAAAGTGCATGCTGATGCATCATCTTCGGGTGTGTTCATTACAAAGAACTGTTTCTCAGTATCCTCTACGTCCTGGGTATGTGATACCAGATCAGGATCCCTGATATGTAATCTGTTACGTAGGGCTACAGAAAGGTAGGGAACTGAGAACGGGTGATAAGTTTCATGAGGCAGAAAACGGGGCAAGAGTTGCAGCCAAGTCTGTTGGTCACTGTCACCCTGTATTATCAATACATTGATTCTGAACGAATGTTATTAGATACCGAACCTGATATACAAAATCATATCAGTCTCTTGATCAGTAAAGAAATGATAAAATTTTGTATTGTTGGATAATGTTTTGAACATTTCCTATATCAAAAGTTGATCGGTTCAGGCACGTTATCTAAAAGCATTGATGTTCTAAATCAAACTACAGTTCTTAGTATACTGAACACACACAAGGGGATGAGTTCAGAAATGAACGAATCCTTCTTGAGGTATTGTAGACTAGGTCATATCAATGCGACCCGACTAGCTGAAGTTACATTTAGATGCATATTTAAATCAGTTTGAATTTACATCTTGTGAAACTTGCCAGTCATGTCACAAAGATATAATGACACCAGCTCTGTTTATTGGAAACAGAGAAAGAGTTAGTGAACTCTTGGGATGATACATGTTGATGTATGTAGGTCCCCTGTCTACACATGCCAAGACTGGTTCTTTGTACTTCATTACATTCTCTGATGATCTTTCGAGATTCAGACCTATGTTCCTGTTGAAACACAAGTCCGAACCTTTTAAGATATTCACAGAATATAAGTTAGAAGTAGAGAACCAAAATACAGGTAAAAGTATTATGTCCTTTGATGTGATCAAGGAGGAGAATACTTGAGCATGGAATTCCTGGATTATTCTAAAGGAGAATGAGATTCTCTCTCAGCATTACTCCTCCGTATACACCATAGCATGATGGTGTATCGGGGCGGAGCAATAACACCCTATATGATAAGGTGTGCTCTATGATGAGTACTACTGAATTACCTATTTCCTTTTGGGAGTTATGCACATGAGAAGCTGCATACCTATTGAATAGGGTTCAAATCAAATCAGTTGCCTACCACTTCATATTTGATATGATAAGGGAAGAGCCCATCTCTTAAGTTAGTTAAGATTTGGGGTTGTCCAGCCTATGTCTGAAAAGCATAATCCGGACAAGCTCGAGGCAAGGTCTGTCATGTAGAACTGGAAATGTTCCAGCTATACAAAAAATAGCAGTTGATTTGATAAAACCAAAGGATTCAATAGTTACCAACGAACCTCAGCCTCTCCGCCGATCTAGTAGGGTTCCTCACCCACCTGAGAGATACTTCGGTTTCTCTATGGCAGTGGGAGCGAGGATTGCATCATAAGATGATGACCCAACTAGTTTCGAGCTGGCCATCAGGAGTGGGACTGTGTAAGAATGGCTGGATGCTTAGTGATCTGAGATGGAATCCATGTACACCAACAAAGTATGGACTTTGGTTGCTATATCTGAAGGGTTAAATCCCCATCAGGAGCAAGTATATCTTGAGAAGATTACTTGGTGTAGATGGAAAAGTTGAGACTTTCAAAGCTAGACTTGTTAAAGCTTTTCGTCATCGACCAGGCGTGGAAAATGATGAAACCTTTTTAAGTGGCTATGCTTAAGTCCATCCAGATCCTACTTGCCACGGCTACATACCATGACTACGATATCTGGCGGTTGGGTGCCATGACTGTTTTTCTAAATGATGTTTTAGAAGAAAACGTCTATAAGTACACAGCCAGAGGGCTTCGTAGACAGTGGGAGCAGCGGAAACGTGTACAAGATGCTTTAAAGGATAAAACAGGTATCGCGGAGTTGGAACATCTGTTTTGATGAGTTAGTCAAAGAGTTTGACATCATCAAAATGGTAAATGAACCTTGTATATACAAAAGATAGTAGAGAGTATAGTGATGATCCTCGTAGAGTACGTGGATAACATACTCTTGATGGGGAAGGAGTTTCCTATGCTACACTCGGTCAATCTCCGCTTATCACAAGCATTCTCCATATAGGATCAAAGTGATACCTCCTAAATCCTGGGTTTTGGATCTATGAGATAGATCTAATTGGATGTTAGGATTCTCACTAGTTGTAGTGAGATGGTATCAACCGATCCTGGGGAGAATCACTGGAAGGGTTCCAGGGTGATAAGGACGACTGAAAGTCAGTCACAGGCATTGTCTTTACCCTCAGTAAAGGGACGGTATGTTGGAAGAGTTCCAAGCTAGATACCGTGGCATACTAGATGATTAAAGGCTGAATATGTCGCTACTTAAGATGCTACAAAAGAACCTGTCTGGGTGTATAATAGTTCATGAGATGTACTTAGTTCCTCCCATTGTGTGACAATGGAGTTGTGGCTAATGGCAAGGAACGTCCGTCCCATCAGTGATCCAGACATATTCTAAGGCAGTACCACATGATCATGAAGATGGTTGATCTCCAGGGTGATCGAGGTTAGGAGAGAAGACTCAGAGGACAACACGGCGGATCCACTCACAAAGGCCTTTTCCCAGAGAGAGACTTTTATGGGATGGTTGAGTATGAGATACTACAACCACTGCTACAGATGGCCCTAGTGCAAGTGGGAGATTGTTAGTTATATGTATGCCCTAGAGGCCATTGCTATACATAGGATGTATATTGTAGTGGATGCTGGGACATATATAGGGAGGACTTTCTTGCTCGACATGATAGTATGCTATCTGGTTGCTCTTTACCTTAACGTGTATACTGATTGTCTCTCTGTTACATGTTGGTAAAGCCCTTAGGATGTGTACTTGACTACCTGGACTATGATGCGGATCATACTAGTGGGGACATGGTAGTCCATAAGTACATCCTTCAAGGTCCCTAGTCATGGGTGTATCGAGATGGGGCATCGATATACCAGAGTAGACTAGCGTATACCTTCTCGACCCATACAGATGGGCGATGGATGATCCCATATCCATTGGTGTTTGACATCAGAGATGATATACGGGTGCTCAGTGGAGACCGGGTACACTGGACAGACTCGCCGAGAACTCTCAGATGGTATTATACCTTACGTCAGATGGCAGTTCTCTGGTGACACTGGTACAGAGTAGTCTGTTGACCCGAGATCGTCATAGAGTCTTGTGTGGTTCCCACTGTGCTTTGATTTCCACCTTACCACATCCAAGAGGGCGTGCAAAACGGTGGTTTTTGGGTACAGTCCCGAGTTACATGGAGGCAATGAGCGATAGGAGGGGATTCGTCTCTCCTGGTATAGGGAGTTGATGTTGCGCTGTGTTCGATTGGCTATAACCGGAAATCCCTGGCCAGGGTTGCTGAGATATATTGGTAAGTGTTACCAGTAGTTTCTCGAACTGTTATAGACCTCATATCGACACGACTTATCGAGCTATTGGGGTCTGACGTTTACCACCCCTAGGCAAGATATGCTATATATCAGACGATCAGACCGGACTGTACGGTAAGTGTTACTGGTTGGATTCACAGGAGTATGAGCGGGCTTGCTCGTCGATCTTCTGATCGCTCAATACCCGGGTGGCCGTTACGTTTAGCAGACCGCTTGCGGCTTGTGGGTGTTTGATATGATCATCACCTGCTGCCGGCGTATTGACGAGTCTTTAGAGTCCTACACAGAGGTTTCCTGGCTCAAGCGAAACGAAATAGGAGCGCATATGAGATATGTGCGGGACCGAGAATCATGCGTGTATGTGATACCGTATTTCATTCTCGCGATGAATGTATCGATTGGTTATATGCGATATAACCTAGTTATCGAATCAAGCATTGATTCGATAAGCCGATACATAGGATACTAGTCGGTTATATGCGATATGACCGGATCGTTAAATCAAGTGTTGATTTAATGATTTAATGTATAATTATATATTTGATATATTACTTTGCATTAACCAGTATTGGTTCACTTTAAATGGATTTTCTCACTTCATGTGCACATTGTATATGTGATATAGTTTTGCGCACTTGTATGTATCATGTTTGATGATACATGTATACTTGAGTTTGTGTAAAGATTGAACCATGGTTAGGGTTTTATTTTTCATACTTATTTATTTATTTATTTATTTTGGAAAAGATTAAAGAGAAGAATGGTGGCTTTCTTTGTTTGTAATTGAAGCTTCATGAAGGTTTGACCAAAGCTACCATTCTTGTCTTCTTCTCATAACCCTAACCATTCAACTAACTTTGGTTAATTCTCTACACATCACCATGGTTAATATTATGATAAGAATGATTTTATTATTCTTTTGAAAATAACCTTATCATAATATTCTTTTCATTCATCTTCTTCTTCTTCTCCTCCTTCAAGAAGAAAACCAAGTTTCCATCAATGGTGATTGATGAAAAAGAGTGAGAAATCCAAATCTAAAGTGAACCCATCTCCTATTTCTTCATCCTCTACCTATTGCTAAGTAGTATAGGGTGTTTCCTTCACAAGTTTTCATGGCTTGGTGAAGGTGGAGCTTGATCTTGTGATGCCTCGACGTAGATCATCTTCGGCATCGTCGTCGATGACCTAGCCCGCTTTTTCTCCGATGAAGCCGACGCTAGAGCCCGGGATCCGATGATCGCAGCGAGGAGACATCATCACGGAGCTATGGAGGTGGAGCACCGGATCTACAAAGGTTGTATTTCCGTTAACTCATAGTTAAGTTGTTAACTTGTTATCGGTTTCGCCTAAATATCTAGTTAACGATCCGTATTAGGGTCTCTCGACACATGTAAAATTTAAAATTGGCATGGTTGATGCCTTGTGAGACCTCATTAGAGTGCCTAGGAACCCTACACATGGCGGGCCTAGGGGGTTGGTAAAAGTCAGACCCCCAAAAGTGGTACAAGTCGTGTCGGAGTGTAGCCCAGAACACCCTGAGATACTACTGGAATACCTACCAGTAAATCTCTTGCCTTGGCCAAGGACTTCATGTAATGGCTCTCCTAGACACAGCGCGACCTCACCCCCAATACCGGGAGAGACGAACCCCTGAAGATAAGCTCACTCCCTCCATGTGGCTCGGGACTGTACCCAACTAAAACCTGTTTGCACGACTCCTTTGAGCGTGGTAAGGTAGTAATCAAAGTACAGTGGGAACTCACACGAGACAAATGATGATCTCAAGTCGATGAACTAACCTGTACACATGTCACCAGGGAACTGCTATCTGACATCTGGTATAATCCCAACTAGCATGTTCCCGGCGAGTCATGTCCGGTGTACTCATAACCCAATGAGCACCTGTATACATCTTAGGTGAACCAACTGACACCAATGGCTTATGAGACCGGCCACCGCCCCTCGTCGGGGTATCGACTGTATACACTAGTCTACTCTAGAGTATCGATGCCCTATCTCGAAACTCCCATGACTAGGGACCTTTTAAGGATGTGCTTATAGACCCCAGCTCCCACGTATATGATCGCCCTCATACTGCTGGTAGTCAAGCAAGAATCCTAGGGGCTCTATCAACGTGCAATAGTGATCAGTATTGTCACCTAAAGCAGTACACGATGATAAAGATAAACCAGATAGCATACTATCACCTTGAGTAAGACTGTCCTACCGGCATAGGTCCTCCCTCAATCAATGCTATCATGTTCCTGTGATCGAATAATTGACTCTGAGGGCACTAAATCCAACAATCTCCCACTTGCACTCAAGGCTAATTATTGCGATGTCGCATACTCACAGCCCGTGTGATACCGAACACCCAACTCTTCTACTGCTCAGTCTCACAAAGCTCGTTTCCGAAACTATTGCGTTCGAGGAATAGCCTCAGTGAGTGGATCCGCTCTGATGTTTCTTTCTATGTCTCTCTTTATCTCAAGTTCACGGAGAAAACCATCTCCCGAAATGAGCAATACCTGTCTTAGAATATGTCTGGATATCTTATGGGACCTAGTTCATAAATGAACTCCAAATCTAAACTTCTTAGACTGTATCGTCAACTGAACTTAATCGGTATCATGCGCCATGACTCCCTCAGTATCCGCTTGGCCCACCTGTCCAAACTACTGCCCCTCGTCAGAGGGAAAACTATAACTCTGACAGTCACTTTGTCATCCAGGTCACCTTGGAAGCCTGGAATGATAACCGTCTCCCAAAAGAGGCTGCCGTTATCATATCCCTAGAACATCAACTTATGTTCTAAAACTGCTTCCGAATGTTTCTCCAGGATTGGATCAATATCAACTTATTGCATCTGGTGCAAAAACAATATCTGGTGTGGTACTTGACATCTCATGATTGACTCAATTGCCTAAGCAAGTGATCTGCCAATCATGTACATCCTTCTCCCCTTTAGTCTATAAGACACCTTTAGAGAGGGTGACTCCATCACCTGCAGGTACACTACCGTGCCTGGAGTCGTCCATTCTAAATACTCTTAAAATGCTGTCTAAGTACCCTGATTGGGACACTTCCCAAATATAGATCTAAAACCATAGATCTAGTAACCAGAATGTATGATATAATATCCAATTCCTATGTGGAGAAACCACTGTGTGACAACCAAAGTATAACCGATCGTAGTATAGGAATATCATTTCCCACTCTGTGTATATCATCCAAATACCAGGACATCACACCCTACTACCTTCTTAACAGATCCATCCCCTATTCTGATGAAGTCAAACCTATAACTGTCACATCAGAAATAGATGATCTATCTCCGCTATATCTGCTTTAGTCTATAAATGGACATAAGCCACTTGTCCACTATGCTTCCGCTGCTCCCACTGACTACGACAACCCTCTGGCAGAGTCATATAGACGTACACTTCTAAAGCTAGTTCAGAACAACTCTATACTCATCCTCCTGCCGGGTCTCACAGCCTGGAACAACAGCAATGGCAAGTCTGGGTAAACAAGAACCTCCCTGTCACCGTCCTTGAGGCTACCGGAGTATCTCTCGGGTACCTGAGGTTACCCACCATATCTACGGAGTGGCCAATGGAATGTCAAATCAGATTGAATCTTTAGGTTCTTATCAAATTTTCAGTAATCGTTTGCGGTTCTGGAATCACTTCCAGTTCTACCATACTCCCACTACTGTTTTCTGAAAAAATCCATTTTTATTAAAACTGTAGCGAGTCAAGAACAATATC
The DNA here is from genome assembly GCA_030015575.1 of Agapanthus africanus. Lineage (NCBI taxonomy): Eukaryota > Viridiplantae > Streptophyta > Magnoliopsida > Asparagales > Amaryllidaceae > Agapanthus > Agapanthus africanus. The sequence goes on along the minus strand of CM057350.1, from coordinate 394,908,360 downwards.
ACTATTGATCTTCCTGATGGTAGAAAATCAACCCTCGTCATAGCCCGGGTCAACCCTCAAACAGCCATTACAGAAACGTGCCTTGAGTTGTCCAGTGTCTGGTTTTAAGCATAAGCTGGACAACTCCCCGTACCTTAACAATGTCAAGATGTGAACTGTTCTATATCCAATACAGAAACAGAGGCACTAATTTAATTGGAACCAGATTCAAATCATGCAGCTGTGTGCATGTCAACTAAATGGAAGGAGGCCGATCAGCGTTACTCAACTTAGGAACGCCTCCAATTATGAGTAACCTGAAAGAGAAGCAAGTTCTCTTAATCATTACTATCAACTGAATACCATACACAAGTATCTACATCTTCGATCACCTTGAAGAATCCTGATACTTGCAATACCTGGTTCTCTACTTTATTCATATACCTATAATTTCTCAAAACTTGGACCTTGTGTTTCTTCGAAACACTTGTCTAAAAACTAGAGAAGTCATAAGTAAACCGAATATAGTATGAGGACCAACCCCTCTGTCCTAATGGACACTGGACAATATACAATACTCTGTATAAGTCCCCTGAGTCTAGTGACTCATTCACTGTGTGTTGTAGGTTGAAAACTGTACTTATGGTTAAAAAGAATTACACCGCTGTTCAATGCTCCTTATCTAACCATCCACTGATATAAGTAAATGTCATAAACATAATTTCAAAAAGGTATATCTCACTCTATAAAAATAGACGTACAGATATATCAATTTGAAATTGGTGCATAGCAACGGATATTCAAAACCAAATATTTACCGTCCGGCAAACAACCCAGGTGACTTCCTCAAATAACACCAATTACAACGAATCCCGATATAATGAGGATGATCACCTAATTCCCAATAACTTACTCCAACTCATCATCTGTAAAACCATACAGATGTGAGAATCAAACCTGGTAAATACATACCCTAGAGTAAGTGTCTAATTGGAAAATCAGTTTTCTTTTAACAGTACACAGTGAAACTGAAACATTGAAATGTTTCGATGGGGTATCCGGGTATTCCTAGTAATGCCTCTTCCATTATCCAGATTCACAACTGTAACCGTATAATTCTTTGCCATCTCTCCAAATCCCTTTATATGTCTTTAGTCATTACCTTCTGTACACCCTCTTAGGCTAAATGGTTTTCTTCCTTCCCTACCGTTCAGCACCAGCCTATGGTTTGGAAGAAGACTATCCAATAAGCATAATGGGTGTACTGTTCTAATCCTAGGAGCACTCGCAATGCGAGAGAAGGTGAATATAAAAGACAACCGAATAAACCTTATTCCTATTTCTCCCGAACCAGAATCCATCCCCGAACTGGAACAAGTTCTTTCGAGTTCGTATATAACCATACGATGGAGTATCCAAATAAACTGTGGATCTTCATTGTGATACGGAGTGTTCTGGAGAAATACAAAGGTGATTTAGGATTGGCGAAGATATACTTGGTTTGGTCGTGAATAACAGTCGAAGTTTACTTTGCCCTCTTACTAATCCCTTTATTTGTCTTAACTTAATACCTTCTGTACACCATCGTTATGCTAATTTGTTTTCTTCATTCCCCACCGTTCGGCACTAGCCTAAGGTTTGGAAGAAGACTATCCAATTTGCGTAATAGGTGTACTATCTCCTAAACCAAGGAGTACTCGCAACCTGAGAGAAGGTAGAAGGAAAAGACAACTGAATAGTCCTATTCGTTTTCTCCAGAACCAGAAACCATCCTCGAATAAATTCCTTCGAGTTCGTATATAACCATACGATGGTTTTGTCTAATGTAAGTGTACGTTCGTAGTAATACGGGGTGTCCTGGAGAAAAGGGTAAAAGTAGGAGTGGCAATGAGGTTTGCAACTCTGACAATCCGAAAGCCAGTGTTTAAGAAGGTTCGGTTAATTTTGGTCACTGAGTCATAGTCAACGGTCGGGTCATGGTCGCTGCTAAAGAGAGAGAGAAAAGAAACACTCAGCGTGCACTCTAACCTAGATCAGAATGGTTATCAATTTATCTAATCAGGAAACCTCCCACTGTAACGTCAAATTCTTCCCCAAACCTGAAAGAAGAATTAGTCGGGATCACCCGAGGAGTAAACCAACTCATCAGTGGGAATCGGGATCCAACTATCATCGCATGATAACGTGACAGAATCCGCTCACGTTATCATACTCTAGAAGGTATGTGCATATCTGGCAAGTTTCGGTTTCTTTAGAAACTCCCGATATGATTTTTGCCCCATGCTCTTATGACCTTGACGAAGGTCAACAAATCATAAGTCACATGTCAAGTTCTACCCGTCATTATCCAGGTTAATTTGAACCCATCAGTACAAGCCCTTGACGAAGGTCAACAAGGCTATACGACTGTCCCAAACCAACGCATCTATCTATGCAGCAGAAAGGTAACAAGCAGCTACCATACACTATGCCTTGACGAAGGTCAACAAACATAGCATGAATACTATGTGCTACCCGTCTGAAATGACGGAGGGCTACGAATGGTTTCTGGTGAAAAACCTTTAACGTAATGAACTTGATATCATTGAAGGAACCGGATAGTTTTTAGAAAAATATAGTGACGAAAACCTTTGCTAAAGAGGTCACTCCCGGCGAAGGGATCTCGACTCTTTCCCCGTAGAATGAGGTGCAGGATATTCCAACTGAATACCACGATGCAAAGTAAATGTAAACGACTATAGTGAAGTTATTGCGCTGACGCAAACTTCTGTCCAAGGGGTCACTCCCGGTGAAGGGATCTCGGCCCTTGCCTCGTCGACTGAGGTGCTGGACATAACCGAATACCACTATGCAAAACAAAAGAGAACGCCCTTACAATAACAGCTTTTTGAAAAATTGTTCCAACAACATCAGAATAGGTTTGTTTAGCTTGCATTGATCCGAATCAACGCAGTCCCATCAATTGATCACACCAATAAAGAACGAAAATAATGATATACGTACATGCCATCCGCATTCGCCACTGGGTCCCGTCATCACCCGTTAGGTTACTTAACTAACGACAGAGCGGGGACTGGACTAGCACGGATGCAAAACATATACAACATCTACAAGTATATATATCAATATATAATATTTGCTCAAGGCGTGATAAATGCAACATCTCAGAAATGTAATAAGCATTACAGAACAATACAGATATCTGGGATCCACGGGTTTCATAGAGCCGCTACTGAAACCCGACGTTCCCCTGGTCGTGTGGATAGCCTGTGCAATGAAATCCTAGACCCCTACGGGCGCGGCAAGTTACCAGCCAAAACCTGAAGCAAGGCAGCCCCCTTCAGCAACGTGAATGGACCACCCAGCACTTCACGGAATCCGGTAACTTGGGCACCCCTCCTTGGGTCAACCTGTACCCCCTACGAGTGCGGCGAATAGCCCGCCAATTCTATAGTAAACCCCCCTCCGTCTCAACGCCATGAGATGCGGTCCCGTTTCCCTCTAGAACCCGGCTATCCGTGCACCCCTCGGCGGGGTAATCCTAGTACAGAAAATAAAATATACATACAATGGGTACATCAACCTCAGCTCGGTCGTGCCCCAAAAGAATAATATACAAACAGGCAGTGACAGCAGTGCACATGTCGGACGCTCGCCCCGCAATATCAAATGTACATATACAACCAAACTGTACTAACATTGCATCCAGGCTATCCCCATGACAAATCCGCAACATCACAGCACAACACAAAACATCAACGTGAATGTCACGTTCGCAAATCCGTCTAAAAGGGCTATAGCAGTTAGATAGGATTTACCGATCAAATGACATTCACGGTCTGAGATATAATGTAAATACTGTGAACTAACATGTTTAAAATTTTCGATCGACTAAATTTCCCGAAGTGGGCCCCAAGCACAACTGTAGCACTCAAAGAAAATCTGGGCGCAAACAGAACGTACCAAAAACCCTATTTCCATGTCAGAAGCCCACTGTAAAAATTTTGTGCAGTGAGGCTACAGTACGGCCGCGGATCCGCCACCAAAACGTGGTTTTGGCCGCGGATCCGCCGCGCTACAGTAATATCAGCCGATCAAATTTTCACAGAATTCTCAAAAAACACTGCACGTATTTTTCCAATATACCAAATAATTTTTAGAGCAAGGAAAAATTCGACAGAAAGTGTGACATGGAAATGCGGTTTTAGGAAAATCCGTTCGATCGAACTTGTAAACATGTTAGAGCAAGCTAGACTAGGTTAATGGCATGGCTCTGATACCAGTGTAAGTGCACGGCAGTGCTCCGGCCGTCATCCCGAGGCCAAAATGCGGAAACGAAACTTTTACAGAACTTGTAAACCGGCGCTACTGCGTACTATAAAATCCGGATCGGGCCATTAACCTAATGCTAGTAAACTAGAGAATGGGTAGAAAGCTATATCGAGCGATCCGTGTCCTTCGGTTTTCGGCCTCCTCTCCGATCTCCTCGCGGAATCTCCGGCCTTCACCTTCTCATCGGAAAGGGCACTACATAACCGAATTCTTTTATGGGCTCCCACCTCTGGACCGAGGCAACTCGGGCACGAAGTTGGCAAGCCGACGTAGCTAAGGATGCTGTAGGCTAGTGTAGAATAGTTTGTCTCTTGGGGTTGTGAAGTTGCCATGTTTTGATGGAAGTGAAAAAGAAGTTTGGAAAAAAAATGGTGCTCTCATTTTTCTAGCAAAGAAAATGAAATGAGATAAAATTACTCTCTCCAAAAATCTCGCCCCCTCACCTAAAATGTGGCCGGCCCCTTACCAAATGGTGGAGGAAAAATTCCATCATGAAGCAAGTGGGAAATGTGTGATAAAAAGGAATAAAGATCACATCAAAGTCTAATATAAATCCAACTCAATCCCATCTCATTTAATGCACACCATGAGCAAAAGAAAAGCATCAAAAGATGCTAGAATTATCATGAAGCCTCATATCACAAATAAACCCTCCACAATTGCTAATTTGCAAATATGCAAATTAGCCCCTCCATCAAATATCAGCCAACGAAAAGAAGAAAGGAAAACTGGCCGAAACGGAATGCAAACTGGCAACTTCAGAAAACTGATCCCGTAATAAATTACAGGAAAACCCCGCAACTGTATATACATACCCGCATTTGTATTCCGACCGAATACAAATGCAACGAGACAAAATCTATACTGTACAATACTAGGATCCGGCTTAAACCAAAGCCCACTAGTATTATCCGTCCGATCATGATCCGTGCAATACCGCACGTATATGATTGAACCCTGCCATATCTCCATACGGCCTCTACAGTGTTTCGCCCGAAACTTGAGCAACTGTCTGTGGGGGACTCTAAAGACTCGTCAACACTTTGGCTGTGGATTTAACCACTAGCACGTCAGAGATATTAGCCATACGTAACGAGCTACCAGGTACTGACCAAAAGGGACGTCGATGAGCGAACTCATCCTGACACCCTACTGAGCCTGTCAGTGACATTATCCGTAGAGTCCGGTCCGTTTGTCTATGAGCATCGCATGGCGGGCCTAGGGGGTTGGTAAAAGTCAGACCCCCAAAAGCAGTACAAGTCATATTGGAGTGTAGCCCAGAACACCCTGAGATACTACTGGAATACCTACCAGTAAACCTCTTGCCTTGGCCAGGGACTTCGTGTAATGGCTCTCCTATACACAGCACGACCTCACCCCCAATACCGGGAGAGACGAACCCCTGAAGATCCGCTCACTGCCTCCATGTGGCTCGGAACTGTACCCAACTAAAACCTGTTTGCACGACTCCTTTGAGTGTGGTAGGGTAGTAATCAAAGTACAGTGGGAACTCACACGAGACAAATGACGATCTCAGGTCGATGAACTAACCTGTAGACATGTCACCAGGGAACTTCTATTTGACGTCTGGTATAATCCCAACTAGCATTTTCCCGACGAGTCATGTCCAGTGTACTCATAACCCAATGAGCACATGTATACATCTTAGGTGAACCAACTGACACCAGTGGCTTGTGAGACCGGCCACCGCCCCTCGTCGGGGTCTCGACTGTATACACTAGTCTACTCTGGAGTATCGATGCCCTGTCTCGAAACTCCCACGACTAGGGACCTTTTAAGGATGTGCTTATAGACCCCAGCTCCCACGTATATGATCGCCCTCATACTGCTGGTAGTCAAGCAAGAATCCTAGGGGCTCTATCAACGTGCAATAGTGATCAGTAATGTCACCTAAAGCAGTACACGATGATAAAGATAAACCAGATAGCATACTATCATCTTGAGTAAGACTGTCCTCCCTCAATCATTGCAATCACGTTCCTGTGATCCAATAATTGACTCTGAGGGCACTATATCCTGCAGTATTATGGTTTTCATGATGTTTTTGAGTTTCTTTATGAGTTTTGATCCTCGCCCTTCGGCGTTGTATATTATATTGCTGCTAGGTTGTGACCGTCGATTGACGAAGAGTTAGCTCACGCTTGGGGATTCCTTTTATCTTTGTATATATATTATTCTTGTTGTCCCCCGTTTGCGGCCAGTATTTACAAAGGAAATTTTGCCGAAATTTTCAGAAAAGACTAGAGATTTTAAAAATGCATATTCGGCTCACTTATTTAAAAACCTTGTTTTTAAACATGTTTTCTTTACCTCTTAAAAACTAGTTTTCTTTATTTACTCCTTAAAATGGTTTTAGATTTCTTTGATTTTGGCTTACTTGAACTAGATGAGGTCCTAAAGACTTCATATGATTCAAGGGCCAGTCACGAGCTATTTCGGGACGTGACAAAGTTGGTATCAGAGCGCTAGGTTAACCTTGGTCCGAGTCTAAGTTTGACTATGCGGAGCCTAGAGCGTTTATATATATACGAAACTTAAGCTTGACCTTACGGAACTTAGACTTAGTCGAGGGGGTATTATACCCGAACTTTCGTCATGTAGGATGACCCTTGGTTGATGGAGTACGTAGCTTGAGTAGAGTGACGTACCGTACGTATGTTCCGCGGCATACTTACGATACGCTACTCCGCTTAAAAAACCTTAGGATGTACATTTCCTTGCATAGTATTATATTCATTCCTATGATCTATCCTCATCGATATTGGCTATGATTTTGCTGCCACAATTGCACGGGTAGAGAGAGCTACGGCTAGAGTTGCGTCAGCATTAGCTCGTCACAGACGAGGACTGACCAAGGCGTGATTCCAGGGACATACGAATGCATAGTGGCTTCGTTTTATTGTGTTTTCACGCCATGAGCGTTTGACAAACCGCTTTTACGAGATTTCTCGGACGTGCAGATCAGCACCAGAGGATCAAGCTACTGCTAGAGGCCAGCCAGAATGTGATGACTATTGATATATCGCTTATTCATGATGATTGAGGCGCTATTCAGCGTACAGACGAATGAATCAGTTGTTGCTGCAAATAACGAGGTATCGCCCAGATGTCGAGCTACCGCAGCATAAGTATATACTTAGAGATATGATGGAAGGTCGCTAGTCACCCGAGGATGAATGACTAGACGTATGGTTCATTCGCTTACCCCGATGCGAGGTCATCAGATTGATTGATTCCAGCTAGAGACGACTTCACGCAGATTCGTTGAGAGTCGATAGAGACGATCGAATGTCAAGAACCCATTTCCAAGTTTAAAGTATTCGGAAGACAATGCAAGTAATGCTATGGACCCTCTAGAAGAATGAAACCCTAACTCGACATAATGACCATGGAACGCCTTCGAACCTTAGGGTTTACGGCTGTTTAGCGGTGCCATTTGTGAGGCTTGGGTTTGCCCTTCTACGGTTGGTCCACAGGTGCTATGGCATGTACTGGGATACTATTAAACTGTATTCAAGATGTTGATCTCTTGGGGGATTATGAGGTTTTGACAAATCGATCGGATGGTTCGACATCATTCGGATATCATGTGATGGGATACATTGCTTGGGAGACTCCAGATACGAGTATAGCCGTTGAAGCGCAGTCCATGCAGCCACGAGAAGACGAGTCCGAATCAGTCGACATTGGAGCAGAGTGGAGTAAAGAGTTCGCACGAGATTTCGACAAGATGACGTTCCACTCCGCTGACATCAGAGATGCGATACGCATGCAGAGGCGTTGTATATGGATATACCTTCCAGAAGGAGTCGCGATGAGTATGCAGCCGTTCCGGAATAAGAAACAGATATAGTAAGGATGGTAACTTCAGGGCAATTAGGCAGAAACGAGATCTGAGAGAGACTTCGACATGACATCTCTGGAATACTATACGAGAAGACTTGGATCCAGGAGTGTTCATATTCCGCACACCCGGCAGGCCAGAGTTCGGCATCGTCGACGAGATAGTTGACCAGGTTCGAATAGAGGACCTCATCCAGATGCGTTGTGCGTTGATCAAGAATGGACGCGTATGGAGTATACCTCCGCGGGTTGGGACGAGTTCCTGAGGACGTGTTCGGATAGATATCTTCCAAAGAGTAATGAAGATACCTACTTCGTGATTTCGAGTTCGTGTGAGAGACTTCGAATGGACCGTTGCCGAGAACATTTGCAGTGCGCAGATAGAGAGGTGACGTCGAAGTGGACGATGATACAAACAAGTGGGACAAGAACTTCGTACGAGATGCTGACGAGCTGTTGTTACTCCCCGTTAGGATTGAAGGTCGGATATGTTTACAAAGGCGTTGGGATGCGACCAGTTTTCGAGGAAATGCTGTGCTGAGGACGCAGATGTCCAGAGAGCGAGAAAATATTATGCAAGAGTACCAGCCTCCGTACAGTTCGGTATAGGCGAGATCGGAAGAGACCTTGAGCAGGATTCTTTCCAGGACACAGCTGCGATAAGATTTACACCCAGGATCAGATGTGTAATGTGTATTCAGAGGACCACAGGTCGGGGCCAGTGACGTGCTGCTTTACGAGTGGCCGTGAAGATTGACCGAGAAATTGCCAGAGAAGTGCCAGGACGGAATCGTCCCCGTTAGCACACCTAACAGGGCCGATGAGCCGATGGATCGCGAAATTGGTAACCCTCAGAGAAGATAAGGGCCCGGAGGCATAGGACGCCAAACCGTCAGCAGGAGGCAAGTAAATACCTTGCTCTGCTAGCATTGGATGCACCGACACCTTCCCGACTTGGAAGGAGGATGTATCGACGACGGTATTTATGATTTGTGATTTGGTGATTTGATTATCACGTATCCCTCACCTTGGATTTCGGTATTTTGGGCGGTCTATTCACATGATTTAGTCTTGATGATGTCACGTCCCGAAATAGCCCGTGACTGGCCCTTGAATCATATGAAGTCTATAGGACCTCATATAATTCAAGTAAGCCAAAATCCCAGAAATCTAAAACCATTTTAAGGAGTAAATAAAGAAAACTAGTTTTTAAGAGGTAAAGAAAACATGTTTAAAAACAAGGTTTTTAAATAAGTAAGCCGAATATGCATTTTTAAAATCCCTAGTCTTTTCTGAAAATTTCGGCAGAGTTTCCTTTGTAAATACTGGCCCCAAACGGGGGACACCATGAATAATATATATACAATGATAAAAGGCATCCCCAAGCGGGAGATAGCTCTTCGTCAATCGACGGTCACAACCAAGCAGCAATATAATATACAACGCCGAAGGGCGAGGATCAAAACTCATAAAGAAAATCAAAAACATCATGAAAACCATAATACTACAACGCGTGACTCTAAGATCGAAATAATACACAACTGGTTTTCTAAGTCTGAAACAATATACAAGTTTGGTTGATGGAATTACTAGATACAACTGAATAAAATAAATACAAGGATGGTCACGATGCGAGTGAACCCGCCTACCAATGCAATAACCCAGAATGGAAGCAGTGTGCCAGAAAAGCCGCAATGAAACCTGTACGGCAAAACCTGCAAGATCTGTGGCACAATGGGGCTGAGTTGCCAGCTCGTGAATAGAAAACATCACAGACTAGAAATCGTATGTATGACACAATCCTAGGTCAAGTAATAATAATGTCTTCAATATGAATAAGTCTGAAGCATGAAAAGGTGGCCAGGGTAAACAGCTATACATAAGTGTAATACCAAGTGCTCGTGCCAATGCCTCAGGTAACAACATATTATAATATGAGGTATGATCAATGTAATTAGTGTCAATTATATCATAAAGTCTATGAGTATGTGGATATCATCCAACTATGTGATCAATGTCATCAATGTCAACTATATGTATGTGGATATCATCCAACTATGTAATCAATGTCTGTATGTATGTGGATCTCGTAAACGTGTCACCTAATGACAATAAGCATCATGCATGTAAATATCATAAAGCATATGCATGGAAGTATGAGGATGTAAATCAACATGTGTTGCTCGCGACATATCAAAATCATGGAACCTGAGTGTCTAGCATCGACACTCGAAAACATCATGAAACCTGTGCCTAGTATCGGCACGTAAATCCTCATATATATATAGGGCTCCGTCAGTCCGGATCAGCCCGTCTCATTTCTCAACTCCGGTAGGTATCCTCTGGATATCCGCCGAGCTCAAATACTATCATAGATGGGTAGTGCTCCCCTACCGGGCTCACCGTCTAACATATACGAGTCTTCTTGCCCTGGGATAACTCACCGAGTCCACCATGTACCCGCAGACGGTGCCTACCGCTCCTCGAATCGGGTTTCACATGCCACTCTCAGAACCGAGAAAACACATGGTGGAAGCACTGAAATATCATATCAAGGGTAACCGGGTTTTTAAAACAATACATGCTCTCTTTTGAAATACCCACGGTTCCCAAATCCAGAAATATCATGGAAACAACATATCTCAATGTGTATAATCATAAAGCATGATGTATACGACATGTAAAGGAAATGCAAGCATATCAGTATATCATGCAACATGGAATAATAATATGCACATATTAAGGGAAACCGCTCTTTGGAAATGAATCAGTTGTAAAAGTATCTTGCGGTTCCCAAATCTCTAATCAAGCCAGAATCATCTATGTATGTGCAAATATTTATGTACAATATGTATGTGCACAAGTATGAGTGTACAATATGTATGTGCACAAGTATGAGTGTACAATATGTAAGTACACAAGTATGAGTGTACAATATGTATGTGCACAAGTATGAGTATACAATATGTAAGTACACAAGTATGAGTGTACAATATGTATGTGCACAAGTATGAGTGTACAATATATAAGTACACAAGTATGCCATGCAGGGGATCATATCCTGATGCAATAATCCTACTGTGTAGTGACATGGCAATTATCGATGATGAAGTGTGTGAGCCAGGAAGCAGGTGTATGTGGAACATATGCATCATCGATAATGGTGCTGGTGTCCTAACAGCATGGTTTCAATATAACAATAAACATATTTAAACATGCGATGCGATGCGAATAGCAAGAATATGCGGCAAATGAATAATAACCACAACAGTGCAAAATCTACATCAATGTATCTATGTCATACTGTTTTGCCATTTGAAAGAAGACGAATCGGGGTTTTTAGGAAAATAAGGGCTACGATGTTTTTAAGAAAAGATGCGTCTTTTGAAAATATCCGTAAAATCCCTTTGCCTGTCTTTAAAATACTTCCGATTCGTTAGTTTTTGAAATGGGTATGACTCGGGTCTAGTCTAGCATCTACTATACAAACTACGAATCTAACTAACAAGCTAATCGGGAGGGGAATGGAAACCACCTAAATCTGAGTCGATATATATATATATATATATATATATATATATAATAGTCGGTGATCCCGCCTCAAAGGTACCGCGTACGATACAATATCATATGACATCCTCGAGCCAGGAGTGCGGATCTTATCATCAAATAAAGCTCGTACGGTAAATCATCGTACGACATCCCAAATCTGGGTATGGGTCAATATCACATTCATCTTATCAATTATCTGGTATCCTTATCATCATATCTCATGAACTGGGGTACTGATCTAAGTCTAGTACAACCGATACTATCTATATAAATGCGTGTGTAAAACACATGTCCAAAGGCCCGCTAAACTCTCATGTCGTATCCCAAATACGAATCACATCATATCACCGATCTCATGGCACTATGCCCAATCTTATCGACTCATCTCCAATTATCATCCACTATCCTCATCGTCCAGGTATAAGTATAACAGATAAGCATGTGTGTGCGTGTGGGTGTAAACCTATTCTTGGGTTCGCAACTAGGAAACTATGCTAGTTTACTTCTAAACCCTAATCTATCCATAGTACACCTAATCATATCTAGAATATCCATATCACACTTAACGCTATCATACATATATATATAGTATACTAAACATCGAACTGCGGGGGTGCCATACGCCATCCACCCGACTTCCCCCGTAGATATAAACTACTCATCTTGCATCCTGCGTGTCGATGTCGCCTTCATCTTCTTCATCATATGGAACCCTCGTGAAGGTACCTACAAGATAACACAACCGCAATGCACATTAACTCACATCGGAAAACCAAACGACACGCTAAGGCCTATAGGTTAGAACCTATGGACTACGCATTCAAAACCATCAAACAACCCTCGATATCGTCATACAAACGTCAAGTGATCGAGGTAAAACACAAATACGCAAATCCAGAATTTAAAATACGAGAAACAAAACTCCGAATCAAAACCGCAACTCAGGAAAATGGTCCCAGATTTCACCCTAGGTCAAATTGGTCAATTTTGCATATGCCAAGGGTCTAATCTACAGATGTAGGAGCTACAGAACAAGAACGAGCCACAAAGCACCAGGTCTGGCCGCAATTTGCGGCCAGAAAGAATAAATCTGCGGCCAAGTTTTGGAGTTAGGGGCCAGGGTTTTTAGAGTATGTTCTAAATCACCTGCATGTATCACTGTCCTTGCAAAATAATTTTCAGAGTCTTCGAGTGATAGCAGATTTCATTTTACAACCACAGAATCCATAATTTTCTGATATCGGGTTTTCTAAATCCGTATTCCGGGGTTCTAGTCGCTGGTCTAGGTCTGAATTCTAGCACTAGGGGGTTTGTATGGCCTCTACTGTTCTTAATTACCCATCACCTATCAATAATTCCAAAACCCTTAACTAGAATTTTCAAGGTTTACCCAAACCACACAATATCGGTTCTAAGCTAACACGGGGGTAAAAGCAATGTAAATACTAAGCTAAATGTTCAGAAAAAATCTCATTTGACAACTCAAGAATTTTCTTGAGTTTGCCCAAGTGTCCAAAATCCTTGCTTTCTTGGTCCATGGGGTAGCTAGTGAGCTCATGCATCTTTTTAATGAAATGGGACTTGGGTTTTGAGGTGTTTTTCATGGAGTTTTGTGGGGTTTTGTGGAGGAGAAAGAAAGGGGCAGCAGCAGCAACAGCTAGAGGGAAGAGGGAGAGGAGAGAAATGTGTGAATAATTGAAGAGGGATGGCTCAAGACCCATATTTGACCCTTCACCGTCTCTTTCTCTCTCTTACCCATACTTCCTATTCTATTCTTTTCTTTTCTTTTCTATTTTCCTTCTCTCCTCAATAGTAACCCCAAAACAATTAACCCTTCAGCCAAAAACATGTAAGAAAATGTAATAAGTGAAAAAAAGACATGGTGCATGTTTTGCACAAAACAAGCTTAAAATCCGATTAGCGATTTTTAATCGCGATTAGCACACAATTAGTGTATAATTAATCATTAAAACTTAAAATTTCATAATTCACATAAAACACCCTCTTTTAAGTAATTTCTATAATTTTCCAAATTTTTCACAAATTTATCGGTATTTAATTATATCGCCTTATTAAAATATTCAATATTTTATTATTTAATTATAAAAATTCCCAAAAATAATATTATTTTTTTTTGAAATGTTACAGTATAATTATATATTTGATATATTAATTTACATTAACTAATATTAGGTCACTTAAGCATTTCTTTTTCTCACTAGTGTACACTTAATATATATGTTATATATATTATTGTGTCATGCATATTGCAGCATGCTATATGGGTGTATGAGACTCACACCATGCTTTTAATAATGTAAGGTTTTGTTTATTTAAAGTAAATCAAATTAGTTGGAAATTGTCACATGGTTGAAGCTTGTAGAAGCTTGTGGAACCATTGACCAAGTCCACTAATTTTGTTTTATTTGAAGATATTTATTAACCCAACCATTGTTGTTTAGCTATAGTTTATTCTCTACATGAGTTAGTATATGATATTAACTCACCCATGGTTGCTATTCTCACCACTTGATTCATTCTTCACTTGCTTCATTCTGTGGTTGCTTTCTTCATCTCCTTCCTCAAGTTTTCTAGCTTAATGAGAGGTGAAGAAAATTAGTGAGAAAAATATTTCTGAAGTGAGCAAAATTCCTACTTCATCATCCTCTACTAGTTTAGCCATTTAGTTTATATTGTTTGCTTCACTAATTAGATATTAGTGAAGAGGTAGGTTGAGTTGGTGTCTCCTCGACTTAGATCATCTTCGGCCTAGAAGAGTTCAAGCAAGCTTGTTCCTTTCATCTTCTGGAGCCTTTCTAGAGTTCGAGAGTTCACTACATGGAGCAAAGGGACTACTACACGGAGCTATTGAAGTGATGGACCGGTCTACAAAGATTGTATTCCTTGTTTACTTAGATGTAAAGATGTTTACATACTTGTTTGTCTAATTCTCTAGTTTAGATTCAAGCGTCAGGGTTCTTTAGCGTGCCATTTTTTTGAAAATGACATGGTCGATGCCTCCCGAAACCCAGCGGCTGCCCTAGGGAACCCAACATAAGTATCAAACCCAGAAGTTCTATCACCCTAGTTAGAAACGTCCAACCCTATTTTTCACTCCTCAAAATTTATTTAACATAAGCTTATACACATCTTTACGTGGTTGCGCGAGTGGTGTCGATAAGTTTTTAAGAATTCAATTAGGGTCATCATGTTATAAATATGGACCGGGATAGACTTCTTGTAACATTTTAGAAATCGTTTTGCAAATTTTCCATTTTTAGGGTAAAATAGTCGGTGTTTTCCGTTTTAACCCGATTGTGATCAAACTTCTGTATAGACTTGTGGCACCTATTTAGCTAGAATAAAGCTAGTGCGCGGATTTTGGTGGTCAATTGGAAGTTTTGGTTCACATAGAATTTTCCCAAATTAAATTAATATTTTAAGTTGTTATTTATGCTTTTAATTAATGGTTTCGTGTGTGCATTCTTTTTTGGGCCAAATCTTCATTCTTTCATTTTGGTCGAACCTTCTTTAATGGGCTATGGGATTTTTCATTTGGATTTAGTGAGGTGGAAATTCATTGTGATGAGTCATTTGGAACACTTTAATGAAGCATGGTAGTCGTGCATTCATTAATTGTTCTTGTTTTGCAATTGATATTTTTGAAAGATATTTGTGATGAGAATTTTTTTATGGTCACCTTGAAAAGTCTTGTGCTCACCCCTCCCCCCCCCACCCCAATTTATAAATCCCCAGTGGACTTTTAGTGGCCGGCCCCCATATAGAAAACATGCACACATAATTTCCAAAGCCAAGTTTTTCTCACTTGATTTCAAAAGGCAACTTCTTTAATCTTCGCCCGATTCGTTGGGTGCCTTGAGGCAAACTATTCTACATTCTCTCTACTTCAATCTTGGTCTTGTCGGCTAGCAAACTTGAGTTTCAAATCAAATTTGGAGGTATAAAACCCTAACCCTAATCTCTTTGTTGTTCTAATATTTTAATTAGCTTTTTAGTTGTTAAAATTAAGCTATTTACTTGCATGTTTAAAATTCTAGAAATGGTTTTTGGATAATTAATTAGGGCTTTGATTAGTGAATAGGTTAATTGTTAGTTTAATCAAAAGAAAACTTAATTTACTTGCTAAATTTGTTAAATGATATTTTCCTAATTATCCAATTAGCCTAATTACAAACTAGACTTTTACTAAATCATAATTAAGTGAGATTAAAATTCAAGTAAGGGTTTGTATGATTTAATCTTGCTAATTAGTGATATTTGTAAATTCTAGTTTGGTAAAAGGTAGTAATTTGGTGCTAAAATGATATATATTGCTTACTAAGTTTCGGTGAATTTTAGGCGTGGCTTTATTTTGACGTTGCGACGTTAATTATATTGATTCCACGCTATATCTAGTGTTGTGAATACGCGATCGGTACGATCAGGGTCTAGACTTGGTAGTTGTGTCGCTTTGCGTTTCTAGCTAGGGCCGTACCGATGTCGTTCGTGTCTTCGTGTAGTTTTTTCTCTTGAGTTAGTTTCGTAGTGTCGTAACGCGCGTTAGGCACTTGACGAACACTTGAGAGTATGATTAGAGTTGGTGCGTCGGTTAAACGCAGTTGGTACGTGTTATTGGTCGATTGCTAATATATACTTGTTATATTGTTATATGCTTTCAGGATCGCAGGCAGGGACTTCGGACGCTGGGAACAGGGGAAAGCGAGTAGTTGGCTTTACTTAGCCAAGAACGTTGGTGAGTAGATTTAACATCTACAGGGGAATCTCCCGCATGGCGTTATGCGTCTGGGCTAGAGATGACATGATATTGTCGCATATTCTATTTCATATATAGAGTTGCGCATACACCTTATTGCTTAGTTATTTGTTGTGCTTGGACTTGTACCCTTAGAAAACTGCACTATTATTGACGGCTCATGTTGCACGAGCACTGATTGTATACCACACACACCATCAATAATTACCATGACACGCACAACACACATACCTATATGATATTGTTTGGTTAGGGACATTGAGACATTGATTCATATGTCCTTATGCATATGACATATAGCATACATGTATACCTACATTCTTACAGATATGCCTTGACATGCTTACATTCTAGTTACCATTAGTGATAGGTATATTTCACACATAATGATATAGCTACATGTATACCTTGCATACATACTTCACCTATACCTGGAGGGTATATTATATCATTATTGATAGGTAGATACATATACCTTGCTATACCTTCATGTTTACACACATATCTGGTTATAGCTACATGTTTACCTATAGTTGATATTATATAGACTTGGAGAAATTAGGAACCATATATATATATATATATATATATATATATATATATATATATATATTTTAACTTGTTGCACTTAAATAGCGGCTTTTCCTTTATATGCTTACATTACAGTTTTCTGTTGCATATATTATATTCATGGATTTTCGCATTGAGATATGGATTTTTCATGATATTTTCTGGATTTGAGGACCGTGGTAGTTTCATGAAATAATGCATTATTTGAAAAACCCGGTTTCTCTTGATATGATATTTCAGCATCCACCATGAGATTTATCGGTTCTGATATAAATATACTCCATGCGAGGAAAGGAGAGGGCTGTATGTGGGTACATGGTGGGGCCCGGAAGTACCCGGTGCAAGAATTTCGTGGAGCTAGACGATGAGTTAGTGGGGGAACCATACCTATCGGTGACAGTACCTTTGACTCGACGGGTATCGTGGGGATACAGGCCGGGGTTATGTACGTATGGATACGTCGGAAGACGAAGGTCGAAGCTGGGCACTCGGGTTTTCGAAATAGCGTATGCTACGTACCTATCAGGGGCCAGTCGTGCTGACAGCACCAGATAGATCAGTATTTTTGTGTCGATACTTGACACATTGGTTTCATGATATTTTTACTTCTAAGTATATATAACAGTGGAATGGGACGCTGTTATATATATATATTAGTAGAATGGGACGCTAATATATATGTATACATATCAATTCATATACATCATCATAATTATTCATGCAAACATACTTAGGATATTTGAAATTCACTTGATATTGGACTTAGGATATTTGAGATTTACTTGATATTGGACTTAGGATATATGAGATTTACTTGATATTGTATATTCAGGATTTGTGAGGCTTACATGATATGGGAGCCAATTTGGGGGCTGATTTATGGAAATTGGGATTTGGATTGTCTCGATCGACTTTGGTCCTACCACGATGTCAGGATTCCGTGGAAATGACAAGTTTCATTCCATACTCCACATTTATTATTTATGCACTGCTTCATGTATTTGTAGTACCTGATAAGGTATCTTCCATGACTGTTGCATTTACATACCTTATTTTATATGCATTGCTTCATGTATTAGTTGTACCTGCTAGAGTAGCTTTCATGACTGTTGCATATATACATTGTCATATCATCGCTTCATGTATTAGTTGTACCTGATAGAATACCTTACATGATTGTTGCATACAGATTGTCATATTATTGCGTCATGTATTAGATGTACCTGCTAGAGTATCTTTCATAACTATTGCATTCATATGACCATTTATTGCTTAGCTTACCTATGTTAGATTCGCGCTGTACGTGCATACTTACGATAACCTGCATATGTTATTTACTATTCACGAGTGTTAGTTGTATATATGCCTTAGAGGCCATTGTTGTACATATGATGTATATTATAGTGGATGCTTGGATATATATAGTGAGGACTTTCTTGCTCGATATGATAGTTTGCTATCTGCTTTCACTTTGTCTTAACCTGTTGACTTGTATTTGTTTACTGTCTTGCTCTCACATGTTGATAAAGCCCTTAAGATATGTACTCGACAGCTAGGACTATCATGAGATCATACTGGTGGGGCCAGGGTAGTCAACAAGTTCATCCTATAACTGTTCCTAGTCGAGGGTGTATCGAGACAGGGCATCGATACACCAGAGTAGATTAACTTATACGCATTTTGACCCATATGATGGGCGATGGATGATCCCATATCCATCGATGCTTGACATCAAAGATGGTGTGTGGGTGCTCAGTGGAGACTGGGTACCCTGAACGGACTCACCGAGAGCTCCTAGATGGTATTATACCAATCGTCAGATAGCAGTTCTCCGGTGACACTGGTACAGGTTAGTCTGTAGACCCGAGATCGTCATAGAGTCTTGTGTGATTCCCACTATGCTTTGATTTCCACCTTACCACGTCCAAGAGAGCGTGCAAAACGGTGGCTTTTGGGTACAGTCTCGAATCATATGGAGGAAATGAGCGATAGGAGGGGTTTCGTCTCTCCCGTATAAGGAGTTGATGTTGTGCTGTGTTCAATTGGCTATAACTAGAAGTCCCTGGCCATGGCTGATATGGAGTGCTACTGTTAAGAGTTATCAGTAGTTTCTCGACCCATTATGAGCCTCATATCGACACGAGTTATCGGTTACTGGGGTCTGACGTTTACCACCCCTAGACTTGATATGCGACATATCAGACGAAGAGACCGGACTGTACGGTAGTGTTACTGATTGGATTCACAGGAGAATGTACAACCTTGCTTGTTGATCTTCTGATCGCTCAATACCTGCGTGGCTGTTACGTTTAGCTGACCGCTTGCAGCTTGTGGGTGTTTGATATGATCATCACCTACTGCCAGCGTATTGACGATTCTTTAGAGTCCTACACAGAGGTTTCCTAGCTCAGGCAAAATGGAGTAGGAGCATATATGTGATAAATGCGGGCCCGAGAATAATATGATATGAGATACCGTATTCTATTCTCGCGATATGAGATATCGGCCGGGTATATGCGATATAGCCGGGACATCGGATCAAGTGTTGATTCGGTGAATTGGTACATGTTATATTAGTCGGTTATATGCTATATAGCCGGATTGTCGAATCAAGTGTTGATTCGATAATTTAATGTATAATTATATATGTGATATATTACATTACATTAACTAATATAAGCTCGCTTTATTGATTCATTTTCTCACCGGATAATACATTGATATATATGCGATATATGTTAATTGTATTATTTTCTTTTTGTTACAAAATATATTGTATTTGTGATATATAATATTGTAACAAGTTAGGGTTACAAATGCAACAATGATTTAGAGATTAAACCTAGTTAGGGTTTGGATTAGGGTTAACTTTTGGGTTAGCTTTTAGGTTAGCTTTTCATGAAGCTTCATGAAGCTTTCCTTTTGTTTTCATACTTAGATATTTTGTGAAGATCTTTGTTAACCCAACCCAAACCCTTAACCTTAGTTTATTCTCTACATGAGTTAAAGCCTTCATTGTTAACTCATGGTTGCAATTGTAACAACAACAATAATTCATTATTCATCACAAAAGAAAAGGCTTCATCTTCTTCTTCTTCTTTCTCTTACAAAAGCTTTCTAATTTTTTGAGTTGTTGTGATTATTAGTGAGAAATTGAAAACAAAATAGAGAAATATTCTTACTTCATCATCCTCATCTATATTATCCACTTAGATTAGGGTGTTCGCTTCTCTAATTACTTCATTAGTGAAGTGTATGCTTGGGTTAGAGATTCTTCAAGGTAGATCATCTTGGATCAAGAAGACTTCAAGCAAAATGCATCATTCACTTCTTAGAGCTTCACGAGAGTCGGAGTTCATGATGATCGCACCGAAGGGACCTCAACACGGAGCTTATGAAGTGAAGGAACGGACTACAAAGGTTGTAATCCTTATCTCTTTATTTCTTTGTATGTGATACAAACTTTGTTACCCTAGAAATTCTAGCATGATTCATGGTTTGCTTGCTTTGCACCTCTCTAAATTTTAAAGTGGCATACCAAACCCTAGACTAGGTGCAAGGAAAGCCCAACAGTGATATCAGAGCCAAACTAGAATTCTAGATACGGTGTTATAACAATTACGAAAAGAAAATCCACTCCGAAATACGATATTATGCTAACCCCATTTTGCTCTCTGTAAATTTTCCAAAAATTCCTTTAAAAATTTTCCCAACAAGTGCAGAATGATCAATGGACCAAAATTTGAACATTGGTGAAATACGGGGGGGAGGGTGGGTGCTCGGATTTGAACCGAGCACCAAGGCTAAAATTCAGGCCAGGCCGTCCCCAGTGCCTCCTCTCCCCTCCGTATTCCATCTGTGCTCTTTTGGGTTTCCTAGTATTGTTTATTTGGCCCAATTTTCATTTGATGATTAGATTGACCTGGGGCTAATTCGTAGTGCTTCGTAGTCGTATATTTTAACACTGTATTGGTAACCTTCACTATTTTTAGCAGTTCGATCGAATTTCGCACACCACATTTTGTACCCCGCTGAAATTTCCATGTGTTGTAATTTTCTGAAGTTGATTGTACTCGTAAATCGTGCAAGTACCCCTATGGACCCCTTAGAAGACTATAATAACCTTAACTCGATTCTATGCCCACGGAACCGCGTTCGAACCTTCGGGTTTGTCGTAGTTCTGTGGTGTCATAAGTGAGGCATTGGTTAACTCCTTCTACGGCTGGTCCATAGACACTGTGGCACGGTTTTTGAGTGTTTTAACTTTGCTCAAGTGTTGAGCTCACGGGGGTAATTTGTAAGTGTATGTTGATTCGATCGAAACGTTAAACATCATCTTGATATTCTGTGATTGTGACACAATATATGGAATTCATTTAGTTAGGCATGAAATCCGTAATATGTGATATTTCGGGTTTACGATGTCTAAGGAGATTATGGATTCCAAATATTGTAGTTTTTCACTTTTCTTTTCTGCGACCATAATCGTAGTATGTGGTGTATCGCCGGCTTCGTTGCTATACATCAACGACAATTGGGATACGCATACTTGCTTACGTTAATGATATGAGATATTATGTGTTGCTATGATATGTTATATTGGATCGTCGTGTTTTGAATAGACGGGGTTTTTATGTGAGATGAGGTTTTTTATTTTCATTCATGTAAAATTCGGTGTATGTAATATTCTTTTATTGGGGCACTTCCGGGTTGAGGTTGATGTCACCATTGTAAATTATTTACTTTTCCGCATTAGGATAGACCCAAGGAGGGGAGCACAAGTAACCGGGTTCTAGGGTCGAGTGGGAGGCCATCTCGAGGAGTCGAGACCGGGTCTCCTAACCCTAGAATTAGCAGCGTTACTTGACGCTCTTGTAGGGCTCTAGGGATATGGGTTTGGATATTCATCGCGACCGTGGAATCCGTGTTTACACAAGATCGATAAAAAACATGGACCTCCTAGTATATCCAATATTTCATATGTTTCTTCTGCTGCTGATATACTGTGATGTGATCATATTATATGCGTGAAACGAATGCTTTATTATTGTGTCACGCCCCGCTTCCTAGAGTACGCTAAAATGGGCATGTGACATAGCCAACCATGCTACCTGTGGGTAGGAAGTATCCATCCACAGTCACATTACGGCTGTAGAGATATCAAGAACAAAATAAAACTATCTAAAACATGTCCATAATCCAAGATAACAGGAGTCAATAATAAATAAATGCGGAAGCGAAGGATCCAATACAAATAACTGGAATGTATGTCCCATAATGCGGGCTCACATCAGGAATAAAAATGCAGGAAAGAAAACTAACTACTGCCAACACTCACAGCTCAGCCTGTCGGCTGAAGTACTCCTGCTCGGACTGCGACAGCGGTACAGAATCTGGGCCATGCAAAACCCAGACGTCAGCGCGTCAAGTCATCAAGTAATATAATATGAACAGTGTAGCAGGAAATGCAATATAAACATGAATAAAACAAGAGTAACAATAATATAGGTCATAGTAGTGCAGGGTAGTGTGTTGTGGGTAAACTAAACTGTGCTATCAGGTTCTCTATTCTAAAGTCTTTGAAATCAAATTGATGAATCATCGATGTAACTCAATAGTATCCCGTGCATGCTCGGGACCACGGTCTAAGACTCTCGGGCTGAAACCGAGACGTGCCGCTAGGCACTAACAGGGAAAGGATAAAGACCAACGATGTCAGCAGCATCGTCACGAGGCGGGCCTGGCCTCTAAAACTGATCAGTACAGATAGTGAACTGTTGAGTTACAAGTCAGGTTTCACCTTTGATTTCCCCATACCCCCAAGTTATATGTGCAAGTCAAGTCAGGTATCCCGAAATCAAGAAACTAATGCCAACACAGGATCAGGTAAACAGGTTTGTCTGGATAGACAACAGGAACGGTCCATGAGGACTACATATCAGGTTTGTTGGCATTAGACACAAGATCAGGTAACGGATCAGGTCATGGTACATCAGGTCAAGTCAAGCAGAATATGGTACCATGTCGGGTAGAACAATATATATGTAACAAGGCAGGTCAGGATGTAAACAATATCATGGGTGTGCTCACAATCAGTTATACAAGCAAGCATGGTTATCATCACATGATATAAGCAATAAATTAAGCAATAGGCAAATTTACTCAAATTGCAATACAGTAATCAGTCGTGTCATAGAGATGATTTCAATGTTATGCGAATGCAGTATGACTATTATGGCCTTTTAATCATGTTAACGAGTTTAAGCACTTTAGAGGTGCAATGATTTATATAAAGGTTCAATACAGCTATTACAGGTTAAAATGCATACGAGTGTCCGAATGGAACAAAACTATAGAGATAAATTCCATAAGCTATGTTAATATTAAAAATGTATTTAAACAGGTAAATGTGGTTATTAGGTTCAATTGCAGGCTGTAGGTTCCAATTTTAAAGTTAAAATGATATATAACAATATTGTACATGAAAATGAGAAATTATCGTACCAAAGTTAAATTTACAGGTTTAGGGTGTCATAATATATCTGTAAATATTATATAGCATGTAGCAAGGAGTACTTGGCTCGACGGGTCACGAACCGGGAATACGGAACGATAAACGTCGGCGGGAAAACTCGCGACGGGCGCTCGGTTCACGGAATGAACCCAAACGACGAACAATGGAACCACACGGGTCGGGGTACCTCGCTGGAACGTCGGGTCATGTCGTCGGCATAGTCGGATTCCGACCAAAAATGTAAACAGTAAAGATCAGGACATGGAATCAAGAAAGGAAAAGAAAAACAGAGAAGAAAGTAGGTAGTATCAGAGAAGGGGTGCTCACGATGATCCGTGGGACGGGAGGTGACGGTCGACCTCGTCGACGGAGCTCCGGCAGCCGGCCAACAGTGACCGCGAAGACCTGCAGATCACCAAATGAACACAGAAAAGAAGGAGGGAAGAAAAGGAGAAGGGAGGTGAAGGAGAAGCTTACTAAGGGGATGTGTGAGGCCGGGGAGGCGGATTGAGATCGCCGGCGGTGACTCAAGGCGGTGCGACGGGTGTTCAGGGGTGTGTGCAGGTGTGCGCGGGTCTGGTCGGGGGTGCACCGGAAGAAGGGAGAAGGAGGAAGGATGAGACGAGGTTGAGGAGGCGAGGATCCCGGCGGTGCTGGCGCCGGCGTTGGGGCTGCGGTGGCGAAATAGGGACGAGGGGGCTGGGACAGTTGCGATGGGTTAGGGTTCTGTGGTTTTTAAAAAAAAAAGAAAGGAGGGGAGAGTATATAAGGGAGAGAGAGAAAGTTAAAGAGAGATACAGGATAGAGAGAGAGATACGGGATAGAGAGTGGAGAGAGAAAGATAGAGAGAGAGGAGAGAGAGAGAGACGGGAAATAGAGAGAGAGAGGAGAGAAAGAGACAGGAAATAGAGAGAGAGGAGAGAGAGAGATTTATGGGGCCCATGAGGTTAAAGGAAGAGGTATGATTGGCTGGAGGGATTTTATTAAGGGAAAAAATTTTAATTGAGGATTTAAAAGATTTGAAAATATAGTGTAAGGTTTAAGAAATTTCGACGGTTTAAAATACTAAGATTTGGGATTTTGGGCGCAAAGTAAAACATTTCCAAATCGCGCCCGGGTCTGGTCCAAAAATTCGAAATTGAAATAATAGAATTTTTAGTGGGATCAAAAAGTGAAAATGAAGTATTTTATGATCAAAAAGCATACCCCCAAAACGGACACACATATGTGCACGTAGCCATCCAAACTCGCCCGTTTCACTGAACGGGACGAGAACACGATGCACGGACGCTACAACGGGGTTAGGGGTGTCAAGCACGCCAAGACGAATATTTTTAATTTTATTTTAGATGCCAAAAATTGCTATATGCTGAAATGAATTTGCCGGGTAAGTAAAAATCAAGCAAGATAAATGAAATGAGTGCCACACTACGTTCAAACGGTAACTGAAATTAGTAGCATTGGGCTCGGGTGTTACGTTATACCCAACTACAAAAAGAATTTCGTCCTCGAAATTCCAAGAATACAAAGATAGAAAACTACAAGAAAAGGTGTGGAAATTTCTACGGATTTCATCTTCTCGTTCCCAAGTGGACTCTCCATGCGAGCGATTACCCCAAGAAACAAGCACAAGTGGGATCACCTTGTTCTTAAGAACCTTTTCCCTTTGATCCACGATTTCAATCGGTCGTTCCTCAAAAGTCAAGTCCTCTCGTACTGTCAACTCCGAATGATCCAATACATGCGTTTCATTTCGAACATATCTTCGTAGTTGAGATACGAGAAACACATCATGCACATTCGCCAAGGACTGTGGTAACGCCAAACGATACGCTACCTCACCAACACGCTCCAAGATCTCAAAGGGTCTGACGAATCGAGGACTAAGCTTTCCTCGACTTCCAAAACGAATCACCCCTCTAGTCGGTGATATCTTCAAGAACACCAAATCACCCACGGCGAACACTAGAGGTCTTCTCGACGTATCTGCCCAACTCTTCTGCCTGTCTTGTGCTACCTTCATATGATTTCTGATAGTGTTAACCTTCTCAACTGTCTGCACAACCAAATCTGGTCCCAATAATCTTCGTTCACCAACATCATCCCAACAAACAGGTGAACGGCACTTACGACCATACAAAGCTTCAAATGGAGCCATCTAGATAGTTGCCTGAAAACTGTTGTTGTAAGAAAACTCCACCAAATGTAGATAATCCTCCCAAGAACCCTTGAAATCCAACATGCATGCTCTCAACATATCCTCAAAAGTTTGGATCGTTCTCTCCGACTGACTATCAGTTTGAGGATGATAAGCTGTGCTAAACTTCAATCGAGTCCCCAAACTTTCCTGTAAACTCCGCCAAAAGTGTGATAAGAACCGAGTGTCCCGATCGGACACGATGCTCACCGGTACTCCATGCAATCTTACAATCTCCTGCATGTACCGCTCCGCCAAAGCCTCTGTTGATTGACCAATCCGGAAAGGAATGAAGTGAGCTGCCTTGGTCAATCGATCAACAATCACCCATACAGCATTATTGCCCTTTGGACTCCGCGGTAAAGCCGTCACGAAATCCATGGTTACATGTTCCCACTTCCACTGAGGAATCGGAAGTGGTTGCAATAAACCAGCAACCCTTTGGTGTTCAGCCTTAACTTGCTGATACACCAAGCACTTAGCCACAAAGCGAGCAATCTCCTGTTTCATACCTTCCAACCAAAAATGCTGTCGAATATCTCGGTACATCTTTGTGCCCCCTAGATGTACAGAATAAGCTGAACTGTGTGCCTCCTTCATAAGCTCTTCACGAATACCTCCCTTTGGCACACACAAACGGCTACCATACCTCAATGAACCATCTTCGTGGATCAATAAATCTGTTCGTAGTCTGGCTTCAACCTGTTCTCGAAACTTTTGCAGTCTAGGGTCCTGCGATTGTGCTGCTTTAATATTCTCGATCAACGATGGCTGTACTTGTAGCTGCATCAACTGTCCCGTAGAATGCGGTAGCACAACCTCCATGTCAAATCTTCGAAAATCTTCAACAAGCTCTTTCCGCATAGTTAACACCTGAATTGCTGGTAACCGACTAAGTGCATGCGGCACGACATTAACCTTCCCCGGATGGTACTTAATATCAAGATCATAGTCAGCCATCAGCTCCAACCATCTACGCTGCCTCATATTAAGCTCCTTCTGTGTGAACACATACTTCAAGCTCTTATGATCAGTAAAAACATCGACCCTTTTCGCCCAAAAGGTAGTGTCTCCAAATCTTCAAAGCAAAAATCACAGCCGCAAGTTCCAAGTCATGAGTTGGGTAATTCTTCTCATGGGTCTTCAACTTTCTCGATGCGTACGCTACAACCTTACCGTGCTGCATCAAAACATATCCCAGTCCTTTCCCCGATGCGTCGCTGTGAATCACCAATCCTCCGAAATTGTCTGGGACGGTCAGAATTGGGGCGGTTATCAACTTCTGCTTCAACGTCTCAAAAGCTAACGCCTATTTATCCGTCCATACAAAAGGTACCTCCTTGCGCGTAAGCTTGGTCAACAGCTCTTCCAGACGAGCAAAGTTCTCCACAAATCTCCTGTAATATCCGGCGAGTCCAAGAAAACTTCTTATCTCCGCAACATTCTTTGGAATCGGCCAATCTCGAACTGCTGCAATCTTTTCTGGATCAACGGCAATTCCATTGCCAGACACAACATGCCCCAAAAATTTTACTTCCTCAAGCCAAAACTCGCACTTACTCATCTTCGCATATAACTTCTCATGTCTCAACGTTTGCAATGCGATCTTCAAATGCTCGGTATGCTCTTCAAAACTCTTCGAGTAAACCAGAATATCGTCAATGAATACCACAATAAACTGGTCCAAGAACGGTGAAAAGATTCGGTTCATCAAGTCCATGAATACTGCCGGCGCATTCGTTACTCCGAAGGGCATCAATAAATACTCGTAATGTCCATACCGAGTTCGGAACGCCGTCTTGCAAATATCTTCTGCTTTCACTCAGAGCTGATGATATCCGGATCGCAAATCCAGCTTCGAGAATACCCTCGCGCCACTAAGCTGCTCAAAAAGTTCTCCAATGCGAGAGATATGGTACTTGTTCTTAATAGTCACCCGGTTTAATTCTCGATAGTCGATGCACATCCTTCTTGTGCCATCCTTCTTCTTTACTAGAAGAACTGGAGCTCCCCAAGGCGAGTTACTGCTTCGAATCCAACCTTTCTCAAGCAATTCAGCAACCTGTTTCTTGACTTCTTCTAACTCTACGGGTGCCATTGGATAATACGCTTTAGATACTGGCGCTGCACCAGGAATAAGATCAATTGCGAACTCCACATCTCGCTTCGGCGGTAAACCCGATATATCTTCAAACACGTCCATAAAATCGTGAACAACAGCCGGCTCTTCACTATTATCAACTTCCATTGCTGCAAGATTATGGTTTGTCGGCCTAGCTCTGAACTTGACTGGCCCGACAGAACTGCTTCCTCCAGTGAAGCTAAACTCGGGATGTCCGGGAATCTGGAAAATTAACTTCCTTGCCCTACAATCAATGTGAGCGTGGAAAGTGCCAAGAAAATCCATTCCCAAGACGACTTCATAGCAGCCCGTATCAATCACCAAGAAATCTACAAAAAGCTCCCGTCCGCACACAACAACTGTACAATATTTACATTCCCTACTAGTTATGATTTTCCTATTTCCAGTGTGTATGTCCCAGAAACTAGACAGGGTCGTGTAGTCAATCGAGTGTGTAGTTATAAACTTGGATGACATAAAACAATGGGATGCACCAGAATCAAATAACGCTAATGCGGGAAAACCATGAACGAGTAAAGTACCTGAAACCACTTCTCCTGACGCCTTAGCTTCTTCAGCTGTCATGGTAAAAGCTCGAGCCTGATTAGGTCCTTGAGTCAGCTGCTTCTGTCCCTGAAACGGTTTCTGAGGAGGCTTTTGAATATCATCCCTTGTACGAAGCTTTGACGGACAAGAGTTAATAGTGTGATATGCCGCTCCACAAACTAAACAGAGTCCTTGCATCTTGCGACACTCCCTTTGCAAATGTCCAGGTAAGTGGCAATAGCTACAGACCACGCGCTTCTTCTGATCAACGACAGTAGGCTTCTTCATCGGTGTTACGCCTCGACGGTCCACTGGAATACCTCTGCGACCATGAGCTCGGTTGGGTAAAAATGCCGGCTTCCTTACCGCAACTGCTGTCTGCTGTGAACTCCCAGTTTTTCCCGATAGGCTCTGCTGTTCTCGAGCTGCCGTAAGAACTTATGAGAAAGTGGTCAAACCCAGGGAGACAATCTGCCTCTGGATGTCCACGTCCAAGCTGCGCATGAACCTTCGTGCCCTGTCTGCATCGTTGGCAACTAAAGGTCCAGCGAATCTGCTGAGTCTTGTCCATTCTGCTGCATGCACAACTACGGGTGCTCCATTCTGCTTTAGCCCGATGAATTTCTCTTCCATTTCCTCCCGTGCGGTCTGTGGGAAGAACTTCTCTAGGAAACTCTTTGAAAAATCCGCCCACTTGATCAGCTTGGGCAAGCGGTTCTCCTCCACAAGCCACCATTCTCGGGCGTAGTCCACTAACTGAATGCGTACCACATCAACTCTTTTCTCATCCAGAATCTGGGCCGCAATAAGCAAATTCTCTGTGTCAACTAGCCACTGCTCCGCTGGAAATGGCTCTTCCAAACCAGTAAATGTAGACGGACCCAAACGTTTGAAATCTGCTACGGTCCCTACTCGATCAACTGGTTTAGCTCCAACATTGTTCACAGACTGCTGAACGATCTGCAAACCTTCCTGAAATGAGTCTGCTTGCTGCTGGATCAGCTCGGTCTGTCTCTTTTGATTCTCTAGCATTCCCCTTATCACTCCAAACATGGCGGCTTCGTCCACACGCCTTTGGTACGTCTTCAAATTTTTATCTGCCATATTCCTAAAATCAAAACACCCAACATTAGCATGATGATAGATTCAATATATAGATCAAGGCTAGAACCCCAAGATACTTAAATAGAGTGCTGCATTGTAACTATGCCGCGGTATCATAGCCACAATTACATAACTCCACTCAAGTCGCCTAAGTCCTAGAGATAACAAGGAATCAGGTTTCGAGTCGATATGTAAAGGAAGTTTGCATATCGTAAAAGATATAATCAGGAAGAATGTGATTCAAGAATGGTAACGGCAAGGTGGCAGGACATGTTTCCTAAATACGGGTATTCTGATTCGTGTATTGGGTACAATACCCAACTACAAAAGAATCAACCCGACTAACCTATGGCTCTGATACCAAAAAGAACCATGTCATGCCCCGCTTCCCAGAGTACGCTAAAATGGGCATGTGACATAGCCAACCATGCTACCTGTGGGTAGGAAGTATCCATCCACAGTCACATTACGGCTGTAGAGATATCAAGAACAAAATAAAACTATCTAAAACATGTCCATATTCCAAGATAACAGGAGTCAATAATAAATAAATGCGGAAGGGAAAGATCCAATACAAATAACTGAAATGTATGTCCCATAATGCGGGCTCACATTAGGAATAAAAATGCAGGAAAGAAAACTAACTACTGCCAACACTCACAGCTCAGCCTGTCGGCTGAAGTACTCCTGCTCGGACTGCGACAGCGGTACAGAATCTGGGCCATGCAAAACCCAGATGTCAGCGCGTCAAGTCATCAAGTAATATAATATGAACAGTGTAGCAGGCAATGCAATATAAACATGAATAAAACAAGAGTAACAATAATATAAGTCAGAATAGCGCAGGGTAGTGTGTTGTGGGTAAACTGAACTGTGCTATCAGGTTCTCTGTTTTAAAGTCTTTGAAATCAAATTGATGAATCATCGATGTAACTCAATAGTATCCCGTGCATGCCCGGGTCCACGGTCTAAGACTCTCGGGCTGAAACCGAGACGTGCCGCTAGGCACTAACAGGGAAAGGATAAAGACCAACGATGTCAGCAGCATCGTCACGAGGCGGGCCTGGCCTCTAAAACTGATCAGTACAGATAGTGAACTGTTGAGTTACAAGTCAGGTTTCACCTTTGATTTCCCCATACCCCCAAGTTATATGTGCAAGTCAAGTCAGGTATCCCGAAATCAAGAAACTAATGCCAACACAGGATCAGGAAAACAGGTTTGTCTGGATAGACAACAGGAACGGTCCATGAAGACTACATGTCAGGTTTGTTGGCATTAGACACAAGATCAGGTAACGGATCAGGTCATGGTACATCAGGTCAAGTCAAGCAGAATACGGTACCATGTCGGGTAGAACAATATATATGTAACAAGTCAGGTCAGGATGAAAACAATATCATGGGTGTGCTCACAATCAGTTATACAAGTAAGCATGGTTATCATCACATGATATAAGCAATAAATTAAGCAATAGGCAAATTTACTCAAATTGCAATACAGTAATCAATCGTGTCATAGAGATGATTTCAATGTTATGCGAATGCAGTATGACTATTATGGCCTTTTAATCATGTTAACGAGTTTAAGCACTTTAGAGGTGCAATGATTTATATAAAGGTTCAATACAGCTATTACAGGTTAAAATGCATACGAGTGTCCGCATGGAACAAAACTATAGAGATAAATTCCATAAGCTATGTTAATATTAAAAATGTGTTTAAACAGGTAAATGTGGTTATTAGGTTCAATTGCAGGCTGTAGGTTCCAATTTTAAAGATAAAATGATATATAACAATATTGTACATGAAAATGAGAAATGATCGTACCAAAGTTAAATTTACAGGTTTAGGGTGTCAAAATATATCTGTAAATATTATATAGCATGTAGCAAGGGGTACTTGTCTCGACGGGTCGCGAACCGGGAATACAGAACGATAAACGTCGGCGGGAAAACTCGTGACGGGCGCACCGTTCACGGAATGAACCCAAACGACGAACAATGGAACCACACGGGTCGGGGTACCTCGCTGGAACGTCGGGTCACGTCGTCGGCATCGTCGGATTCCGGCCAAAAATGTGAACAGTAATGATCAAGCCATGGAATCAAGAAAGGAAAAGAAAAACAGAGAAGAAAGGAGGTAGGATCAGAGAAGGGGTGCTCACGATGATCCGTGGGACGGGTGGTGACGGTCGACCTCGTCGACGGAGCTCCGGCGGCCGGCCAACAGTGACCGCGAAGACCTGCAGATCACCAAATGAACACAGAAAAGAAGGAGGGAAGAAAAGGAGAATGGAGGAGAAGGAGAAGCTTACTGAGGGGATGTGTGAGGCCGGGGAGGCGGATCCAGATCGCCGGCGGTGACTCAAGGCGGTGCGACTAGTGTGCAGGGGTGTATGCAGGTGTGCGCGGGTCTAGTCGGGGGTGCACCGGGAGAAGGGAGAAGGAGGAAGGATGAGACGAGGTTGAGGAGGCGAGGATCCCGGCGGTACTGGCGCCGGCGTTGGGGCTACGGCGGCGAAGTGGGGACGAGGCGGCTGGGACAGTTGCGATGGATTAGGGTTCTGTGGTTAAAAAAAAAAGAAAGGAAGGGAGAGTTTATAAGGGAGAGAGAGATTTATGGGGAGAGAGAAAGTTAGAGAGAGATAGAGAGAGATACGGGATAGAGAGTGGAGAGAGAAAGATAGAGAGAGAGGAGAGAGAGAGACGGGAAATAGAGAGAGAGAGGAGAGAGAGAGATTTATGGGGCCCACAAGGTTAAAGGAAGAGGTATGATTGGCTGGAGGGATTTTATTAAGGGAAAAAATTTTAATTGAGGATTTAAAAGATATGAAAATATAGTGTAAGGTTTAAGAAATTTCGACGGTTTAAAATATTAAGATTTGAGATTTTGGGCGCAAAGTAAAACATTTCAAAATCGCGTCCGGGTCGGGTCCAAAAATTCGAAATTGAAATAATAGAATTTTTAGCGGGATCCAAAAGGGAAAATGAAGTATTTTATGATCAAAAAGCATACCCCTAAAACGGACACACGTACGTGCATGTAGCCATCCAAACTCGCCCGTTTCACTGAACGGGACGAAAACACGATGCACGGATGCTACAACGGGGTTAGGGGTGTCAAGCAGGCCAAGATGAATATTTTTAATTTTATTTTAGATGCCAAAAATTGTTATATGCAGAAATGAATTTGCCGGGTAAGTAACAATCAAGCAAGATAAATGAAATGAGTGCCACACTACGTTCAAACGGTAACTGAAATTACTAGCATTGGGCTCGGGTGTTACATATTGTATATATGATATATAATAAACGTTGCTTATGTTTTACACCCATGCTAGTCCTGTCGCGGTATGCCGTTAGTTAAGTAACCTAACGATGCATAACGGAACATTGTGGCGAATGCGGATGGCATAAGCGTACGTTTTATTTTCGTTTCTTCTGTGATACTTAGAAAGCATAAATGATGGAATTTATTAATGAGATTAAAAAAAGAAAAGAAACCTAAAAAATGTTGTAGAATCAAAACTTTATAAAAAAGGGTAGCTACAGTTTTGCTTTGCATAGCGGTATATGTGATATACCCTGCACCTTATTCGATGAGGAAAGAGCCGAGATCCCTTCACCGGGAGTGACCTCTTTTGCAAAACTGGCAGTTGCTACAAACTCACGGTTTAGTTTTTGACTGCTTCTATAGTTCTTGCTTTGCACCGCGGTATATATGATATACCCTGCACCTTATTCGATGAGAAAAGAGCCGAGATCTCTTCACCGGGAGTGACCTCTTTAGCGAAACTAGAAAAAGCCTCAAAAACAATCCTTTTCAAAAATCACTCGTTTCTACAATGATATCGAGTTCATTACGCTCATGGTTTTCTGAAAAAACTGCGTAGACCTCCGTCATTTCAGATAAAGACTATTTAGTATTCGTGCTGCGCTTGTTGGCCTTTGTCAAGGCGTAGTGTGCGGTAACTTACTAGTACTTATCTGTTTAAGCATGTGATGCGATTGGATTAGGATAGTCGTACAACCTTGTTGGCCTTTGTCAAGGGTCGTACGGGTGGGTTTATTTCAATCAAGAAATGATGGGTTGAACTTGACTAGCTTCCTATGGTTTGTTGGCCTTTGTCAAGGTCATAAGGGGTTAGGGGTAAAAGAATTATCGGGAATTTCAAGTGTTGAAATTTGCAATGAGATTGCATACCTTCTATGAGATAGATGGATCCTGATACCTACTGTGAGTAAAAGTTACTCCTGGGAGAATTTTACACAGGACAATTAGCCGATCAAGTAGGTGTCTAGAAAGGTGTTTACGGGGTTATGTCTCTGGGAAAACGAGGTTTATTTTAATTAGGTCCGTGCGAAAGCACGGGGAACCTCCCTCAAAGTACCAACACTGGCCTGGCTGAAAGATTGGCGAACTTGTAAGGTGTAATTAATCCAGGCCAGTCTTACCTTTTTGGGTTTTAAGGAAGATTTGATAAAAAGCAGTGGGAGCCATCTTGATTAGATAAGATAATAACCAGTCTAATCTTGCAAGAGCATACGCTAAAGTGTTTTCTTCTCTCTCTCTCTAGGTAGCGACCATATCAGGCCTTAATCAAGATAATAATATGGATGTATTGACTGAACTCGCTTGTTATACTGAGCAGAGGAACGTTGGTCCCGCTCCCACTTAGAATTGTTATAAGTCCGAACAGGGAATAGTAGATTATCTGGATTCTCACGCCACCCAAACGAAGAAAAAACATGTTAATGCATATTCTTCAGCTGTGTTAGTTATCGAGAACTATTTCTAAATTCACTCTACGTCCTGGGTATTAGATACCGGATCGGGATCCCACATATGTAATATGTTACATGAGCTACGGAAAGGTAGGGAACTGGGAGAGGGTGATCATTCCATAAAAGTTGGGAATGGTGCAAATGTTGCAGCCAAAGCAGTTGGCGAATATCAACTTGTGTTACCAAATGGTAATACATTTGTTCTGAACGAATGCTATTAAATTCCGACCCTGATATGCAATCTTATATCAGTTTCTTTATTGAGCAAAGATGGATATAATTTTGTAGTATAGGATAATGTTATGAACATATTTCTGAATCAAAAGTTGATTGGATCAGGATCGTTAAATAATGACATATACGTTCTCAACCAAACTACAGTACTTAATGTACAAAACACGCACAAGAGGAAGAGTTCGGTAATGAACGAATCCTTCTTGTGGCATTGTAGATTAGGTCATATCAATGCGACATGGCTAGCTAAGTTACATAAGGATGGATATTTGAATTCGTTCGAATTTTCATCTTATGATACTTTCCAGTCATGTCTCAAAGGCAAGATGACCAAAACTCCGTTTAGTGGACACGGAGAAAGAGTTACAGAACTCTTAGGGCTGATACATAGTGATGTATGTGGTCCAATGTCTACACATGCCAAGAACGGTTCCTCATACTTCATTACATTCATTGACGATCTCTCAAGATACGGACATGTGTTCCTGTTGAAACACAAGTCTGAAACTTTTGAGAAATTCAGAGAATATAAGCACGAAGTTGAGAACCAAACATGCAAAAGTATTAAGATCCTTCGATCAGATCGAGGAGGAGAATACTTGAGCAATGAGTTCCTGGATTATCTAAAAGAGAATGGGATTCTCTCTCAGCTTACTCATCCTTATACACCACAGCACAACGGTGTATCGGAGCGGAGGAATCGCACCCTATTAGATATGGTGCGCTCTATGATGAGCAATGCTGAGTTACCTATTTCCTTCTGGGGGCATGCGCTTGAGACAGCAGTATACCTATTAAATCAAGTTCCGTCTAATTCTGTACCTACCATGCCATATGAGATATGGAGTGGGAAGAGACCATGTCTTAAACGTGTTAAGATATGAGGTTGTCCGGCCTATGTCAAAACACAAAATCCGGACAAACTCGAGGAACGGTCAGTTCTTTGTAATTTTGTGGGATATCCTAAACATTTACATGGATATCTTTTCTACCACAGCGAGGAACAAAAGTTGTTTGTTTGTCGACATGCCACCTTTTTAGAAAAGGAATTTCTTGTAAAAGAAATTAGTGGCGAAGCAGTAGAGCTGGAAGAAGTTCCAGCACGACAAACTACAACTGAAGATTTAGTGGAACCAGATAATTCAGTAGTTCCCAACGAACCCCAGCCTTTCCTCCGATCTAGTAGGGTTTCTCATTCACCTGAGAGATACTACAGTTTTCTCATTGACGGTGGAAGCGATGATGCATCATGGAAGATGATGACCCAACTAGCTTCGAGCAGGACATCACGAGTGGTGACTCTGTGAAGTGGCCGGATGCAATGCGATCTGAGATGGAATCCATGTACACCAACAAAGTATGGACTTTGGAAGTTGCTCCTGAAGGGGTAAAACCCATTGGGAGAAAGTGGATCTTTAAGAAGAAACTTGGTGTAGATGGAAAAGTTGAGACTTTCAAAGCTAGACTTGTTGCAAAGGGTTTCGTCAACGACCAGGTGTGGATTATGATGAAACCTTTTCTCCAGTAGCTATGCTTAAGTCCATCCGGATCTTACTTGCCATTGCTACATACCATGACTACGAAATCTGGCAAATGGATGTAAAGACCACCTTTGTAAATGGTGATTTAGAGGAGTGCGTGCACATGACTCAGCCAGAGGGCTTCGTAGATAGTGGGAGCAGCGGAAAGGTGTGCAAGCTTCTTAAATCCATCTATGGGTTACAGCAGGCATCACGGAGTTGGAACATCTGCTTTGAAGTTGTAGTCAAAGAGTTTGAATTCATCAAGAACGTAAATGAACCTTGTATTTACAAGAAGGTTGTAGAGAGTAAGGTTGTCTTCCTCATATTGTACGCAGATGACATACTCTTGATAGGAAATGATGTTCCTATGCTACACTCGGTCAAGCTCTTCTTATCACATAGATTCTCAATGAAAGATCTAGGTGATGCCTCCTGCATTTTGGGAATCAAGATCTATAAAGATAGATCTAAACGGATACTGGGATTGTCCCAATCCAGGTACATTGACACCATACTAAAGAGGTTTAGTATGGAAGAATCCAAGCGTGGGAACCAACCCACGATCTCTGGACTCACTCTCTCCAAAGAGATGTCTCCCAAGACTGATTCGGAGAGAGCTAGCATGCAAGGGATACCCTATGCTTCGGCAATAGGCTCCGTCATGTACGCGATGCTATGTACAAGACCCGATGTAGCATACTCACTAAGTGTAGTGAGTAGGTATCAAGCAGATCCAGGAGAGAGTCACTGGACAGCTGTGAAGAACATTCTCAAGTACTTGAGAAGGACTAAGGAGATCTTCTTGGTGTATGGTAACGGTGAACTCTAGGTGGAGTCTTTTACCGATTCAAGCTTCCAAAGTGATAAGGATGACTCTAAGTCGCACTAAGGATTTTTCATTACCCTAAATGGAGGGGCGGTTTGTTGGAAGAGTTCTAAGCAAGAAACCGTGGGAGACTCGACGATGGAGTCTGAATACATCGCTGCCAACGATGCTGCCAAAAAGGCTGTCTAGATGCAGAAGTTCATCACTGAACTTGGTGTGGTTCCTTCTATTGAGCATCCAATACCTTTGTATTATGATAACCATGGAGCTGTGGCTTTGGCCAAGTAACTCAGGTCCCATCAGAAGTCCAGACATATTCTGAGGCGGTATCACCTGATCCGGGAGATAGTTGATCGCCGCGAGATCGAGGTCAGGAGAGTTGACAGAAAGGGCAACAATGCAGATCCACTCAGGAAGGCCATTACCCATATACAATTTGAGAAACTCTTCGGGATGTTGGGTATGAGATACTACAACAACTGGCCTTAGTACAAGTGGGAGATTGTTAGTTGTATATATGCCCTAGAGGCCATTGTTATACATATGATGTATATTATAGTGGATGCTTGGATATAAATGTTCCTTGTCAAGGGTGTATCGAGACAGGGCATCGATACACCAGAGTAGACTAGCGTATACGCATCTTGACCCATATGATGGGCGATGGATGATCCCATATCCATCGGTGTTTGACATCAAAGATGGTGTGCGGGTGCTCAGTGGAGACTGGGTACCTTGAACGGACTCGCCGAGAACTCCTAGATGGTATTATACCAATCGTCAGATAGCAGTTCTCCGGTGATACTGGTACAGGTTAGTCTGTGGACCCGAGATCGTCATAGAGTCTTGTGTGATTCCCACCGTACTTTGATTTCCACCTTACCACGTCCCAGAGGGCGTGCAAAACGGTGGATTTTGGGTACAGTCCCGAATCACATGGAGGTAATGAGCGATAGGAGGGGTTTCGTCTCTCCCGGTATAGGGAGTTGATGTTGTGCTGTGTTCGATTGGCTATAACAGGAATTCCCTGGATAGGGCTGATATGGAGTGCTACTGGTAAGACTCATCAGTAGTTTCTTGACCCGTTATGAGCCTCACATCGACACGACTTATCGGTTACTGGGGTCTGACTTTTACCAACCCTAGACTTGATATGCGACATATCAGACGAAGAGACAGAACTGTACGGTAGTGTTACAGATTGGATTCACAAGAAAATGTATAGGATTGCTTGTTGATCTTCTGATCGCTCAATACCTGGATGGATGTTACGTTTAGCTGACCGCTTACAGCTTGTGGGTGTTGGATATGATCATCATCTACTGCCGGCGTATTGACGATTCTTTAGAGTCCTACACAGAGATTTCCTGGCTCAGGAAAAACGGAGTAGGAGCACATATGTGATATGTGCAGGACCGAGAATAATACGATATGAGATACCGTATTCTATTCTCGCGATATGAGATATCGGCCGGGTATATGTGATATAGCCGGGTCATCGGATCAAGTGTTGATTCGATGAATTGGTACATGTCATATTAGTCGGTTATATGCTTTATAGCCGGATTGTCGAATCAAGTGTTGATTCGATAATTTAATGTATAATTATATATGTGATATATCGCATTACGTTAACTAATATAAGCTCGCATTATTGATTCATTTTCTCACCGGATAATAAATTGATATATATGTGATATATGTTAATATATTGTATATGTAATATATAATATTGTAACAAGTTAGGGTTACAAATGCAACAATGATTTAGAGATTAAACCTAGTTAGGTTTTGGATTAGGGTTAGCTTTTGGGTTAGCTTTTCAGGAAGCTTCATGAAGCTTTCCTTTTGTCTTCATCCATTGATATTTTGTGACGATATTTGTTAACCCAACCCAAACCCTTAACCTGTTGGGTATAGTGCCCTCAAAATCAATTATTGGATCGCAGGTACGTGATTGCAATGATTGAGGCAGGACCTATACCGATATGACAGTCTTGCTCGAGATGATAGTATGCTATCTGGTTTGTCTTTATCATCGTATACATGCTTTAGTTCACTATTGCATGATGATAGAGCCCATAAGATTCTTGCTTGACTGCCAGCTGTATGATGGCGATCATATACGTGGGAGCTGGAGTCTATAAGTACATCCTTAAAGTGTCCCTAGTCGTGGGAGTTTCGAGACAGGGCATCGATACTCCAAAGTAGACTAGTGTATACAGTCGAGACCCCGACGAGGGGCGGTGGCCGGTCTCACAAGCCATTGGTGTCAGTTGGTTCACCTAAGATGTATACAGGTGCTCATTGGGTTATGAATACACCGGACAGGACTCGCCGGGAACATGCTAGTTGGTATTATACATATCGTCAAATAGCAGTTCCTAGGTGACATGTGTACAGGTTAGTTTGTCGACCTGAGATCGTCATTTGTCTCGTGTGAGTTCCCACTGTGCGTTGATTTCTACCCTACCACGCTCAAAGGAGACGTGCAAACAGGTATTTTTTGGGTACAGTCCCGAGCCACATGGAGGCAGTGAGCGGATCGTAAGGAATTCGTCTCTCCCAGTATTGGGGGTTGATGTCGCACAGTGCATGGGTGGCCATCACTAGAAATCCTCGGCCGAGGTAGTGGAGAATTACTGATTTGGATCAGTAGTTTCTCAGGTGGTGATGGGCTTCATACTGACACGAATTATCGCGTTATTAGGGGTCTGACTTTATCCACCCCCCTAGACTCGATATGCAATACTCTTTAGACGAACGGACCGGACTGTACGGATATTGTCACTGTCAGGCTCAGTAGGGTTTATGGATGAGTTCGCTCGTCAGCTTCCCTTCCAATCAATACATAGGCAAACGTTACGTACAGCTCGTACCTCTGACGTGCTAGTGGTTATACCCAGTGCCAGTGTGTTGATGAGTCATTAGAGTCCCCCACAGACAGTTTCCCAAGTTCGGGTGAAACGTTGTAGAGGCCGTATGGTTTTATGGCAGGGTTCGGAAAATGCACGTGCGTTTATGCACGTGTCATATTTCGGGCAGATAATACTGGTAGGCTTTGGTTTAAGCCGGATCCGAGTATTATACTGTGTAGATATAATATCTTTGTCTCAGTTGCATTTGTATTAGGTCGTAATACAAATATGGGTATGTTTATATTGTTACGGGGTTATCCTGAAATTCGTTTCGGGATCGCTTTTAGAAGTTGCCAGTTTCCAGTTTTCTATCACCCGTATTTAGCATTCGGTTAAATGCGGATTTATTTTTTCTTGATGAGTGTGGATGGTACTAGAAGGTTCTAGATGGTGACTAGGATGGTGAGGTGTTATGTGACTCATTAGTGCATTTAATGATTCATTTAATGAAAGGGTGACTAGGTTAATGAATCACCATTTTGCATTAAATGTATTAAGTGAGTCATTCTTTCATTAAGTGTTGTGATAAGTTTTCATATCTTATGGTCACCATTTTCCTCTCATACACTCACCCCCCCTCTTGATAAATGGCCGGCCCCTCTCTTGAAATGAACATGGTTGTTCATTTGGAAAAAGACTATGGTTTTGGTTCATGAAAATTAACATATTCATATCTCATTTTCATCCGATCCAAAAGGCAACTTCATTAACCGTTCGTCCATAGCTTTGGACGTAACGAGATAAAGTGTTCTACTCATTCTCTACATCAATCTTGGTCATCTCTTTTGGCAAACTTGATGATCGAGTTGCCTCGGTTCAGAGGCGGGAGCCCGTTTAAAGATCCGTCGACATGGTGCCACCTGGACGAGAAGACTGGAGATCGAGGAGATCGGAGCAGCCGCAACAAAGCGTGGGATGATGGTTGAAGACCGAAGGACTCGGATCGTTCTGTATAACATTTCTACCCAGTTTGTAGTTTGTTAGTTTAGCTTTAATGGCAGATCCGGGTTATAGTACATGATAGCGCCAGTTTGTAAAAAGTTTTTGTTCCGTATTTAGCGTCTGTTAGACTGCCGGGGCGCTACCGTGGACTTACAGTGGTATCAAAGCCTCACCATTAAGCTTTACTAACTTGTGCTAACACGTTTAAAACATCGATCGAACGGATTT
Source organism: Agapanthus africanus (assembly GCA_030015575.1). NCBI lineage: Eukaryota > Viridiplantae > Streptophyta > Magnoliopsida > Asparagales > Amaryllidaceae > Agapanthus > Agapanthus africanus. The sequence continues at coordinate 394,867,351 of CM057350.1, read as the reverse complement.
TCAAAAATCGCAATTTTCTGTACAAAAGTTTCTGTCGATTTTTAAAAGGGTCTAAAAATTATTTTACATATCACAGAAAACAAAGCAGGCTTTTTTAAGCATTCTGCGAAAATTTGGGCACGTGATCCCACAGTACCGCCGCGGATCCATGGTCAAAGCTAGGGTTTGACCGCGGAACCGCGGCCAGTATGTGGGAATGGTGATCCAATTTTTTCCAGTATGTTAGTCTTGGGAAATTGTGGGTTTTGGTATATTTCTTTTGGACCCAGATTTTCTTACTGTACACTAGATGTACGTGGGGCCCACTTCGGGAAGTTTTGTCGATCGAAATTTTAAACTTGTTAGTTTACAGTATTTACATTATATCTCCGACCGGGAATGTCATTTGAGCGGTAAATTGCGTCTAATTGCTATAGTCCTTTTAGACGGATTTGCGAACATGGCATTCGCGTTGATGTTCTGTGTTGTGCTGTGATGTTGCGGATATGTCGTGGTGGATAGCAGTGTGCAATGGTAGTGCTGTTTGGATTTATTTGTACATTTGATATTGCAGGGCGAGCGTCCAACATGTGGACTGCCGTCACTGCCTGTATGTATAATATTCTTTTGGGGCACGACCGGGCTGAGGTCGATGTACCCGTTGTATATATTTTTTTTCTGTACTAGGATTACCCCGCGACGGAGTGCACGGATAGCCGGGTTCTGGAGGGCAACGGGTCCGTATTTCATGGCTTTGAGAGGCAGAGGGGCCTCACTCTAGAATTGGCAGACTGTTCGCCGCACTCGTAGGGGGTACAGGTTGACCCAAGGAGGGGTGCTCGAGTTACCGGATTCCGTGAAGTGCCGGGTGGTCCATTCACTATGCTGTAGGGGGCTGCCTCGCTTCAGGTTTAGGCGGGTAACTTGCCGCGCTCATAGGGGTCAAGGTTTCATTGCACAGGCTATCCACATGACCAGGGGAATGTCGGGTTTCAGTAGCGGCTCTGTGAAACCCGGGGATCCCAGATTATCTGTATTGTTCTGTGATGCTTATTACTTTTCTGTAATGTTGCACATTATCACGCCTGGAGTGATTATTGTATATTGGTATATATACTATTAGATGTTGTATATGTTTTACACCCACGCTAGTCCAGTCCCCGCTCTGTCGTTAGTTAGGTAACCTAACGGGTGATGACGGGACCCAGTGGCGAATGCGGATGGCATATACGTACATTATAATTTCGTTCTTTTCTGGTGTGATTGATTGATGGGACTGAATTGATTCTTATCAATGCAAGGATAAAACAACCTATATTTGATGTTATTGGAAAAATTTTTAAAAGGTGTTATTACAAGGATGTTTCCTTTTGTTTTGCATAGCGGTATTCAGCTGGAATATCCTGCACCTCATTCGATGAGGCAAGGGCCGAGATCCCTTCACCGGGAGTGGCCCCTTGGGTGGAAGTTTACGTCAGGGTAATAACTTCACTATAGTCGATTACAAGTTGCTTTGCATAGCGGTATTCAGTTTAGAATATGCTGCACCTCATTCCACGAGGAAAGAGCCGAGATCCCTTCACCGGGAGAGACCTCTTTAGCAAAGGTTTTCGCCACTATATTTTTTATAAAAAGCTATCAGGTTCCTTCAACGAGATCAAGTTCATTACGTTAAAGGTTTTTTCGCCAAAAATCAGCCGTAGCCCTCCGTCATTTCTTATGGATAGTCAGTAGTATTCAAGCTATGTTTGTTGACTAAAGTCAAGGCATAGTGTTTGGTAGTTGCTGGGTATTCATCTGTTGCATAGATAGATGCGTTGGTTTGGGACAGTCGTATTACCTTGTTGACTAAAGTCAAGGGTATGTACGGGTGGGTTCAAATCAACTTGGATAATGACGGGTAGAACTTGACATGTGACTTACGATTTGTTGACTAAAGTCAAGGTCATAAGAGCATGAGGTAAAAATCTTATCGGGGGTTTCAAACATACAAGAAACTTGCAAGGCATGCGCATACCTTCTGGAGTGTGATAACTTGAGTGGCTTCCATCAAGTTATCATGCGATGATAGTTGGATCCCGATTCTCACTGATGAGTTGGTTTACTCTTATGGTGATCCCGACTAATTCTTTTTTCAGGTTTGGAGGAGAATTTGAGATTACAGTGGGAGGTTTCCTGATTAGATATAGTGATAACCATTCTGATCTAGGTTAGAGTGCACGCAGAGTGTTTCTTTTCTCTCTCTCTCTTTGGCAGCGACCTTTGACCGACCCTAGACTATGATTCAGTGACCAAGTTGACCGAACCTTCTTAAAATACTGGCTTTTGGATTGTCCGAGTTGCATAAGTCATTGCCGCTCCTTCTTTTACCCTTTGTATATCTCAGAACACCCCGTATTACTACGGATATCCACTTCCATTGGATAGATCCATCGTATGGTTATATACAAACTCGAAGGGACTTCCTCGAGGATGGATCCAGGTTCAGGAGAAATAGAATTGGTTTATTCAGTTGTCTTTTATTATCACCTTCTCTCAGGTTGCGAGGGCTCCTTAGTCTAGGAGAGTACACCTATTACGCTTATTGGATAGTCTTATTCCAAACCGTAGGCAGGTGCCGAAAGATAGGGAATGAAGAAAACCAATTAGCCTAAGTAGGGTGTGCAGAAGGTAATAACTAAAGACAAAATAAAGGGATTAAAAAGAGGGCAAAGTAAATTGCGACTGTTATCATTCACGACCAAACCGCGTACTTCATCGCCACTCCTATTTCACCTTTGCCTTTCTCCCCAGTTTGGGAGAAATAGAATAAGGTATTATTCAGTTGTCTTTTATCATCACCTTCTCTCAAGTTGTGAGTACTGCTAGGTTGAGGAGGGTACTCCTATTATGCTTACTGGATAGTCTTCTTCCAAACAATAGGCTGGTGCCGAATGGTAGGGAAGAAAGAAAACCACTTAGCCTAACAATGGTGTACAGAAGGTAACGAATAAAGAAAAATAAAGGGATTTAGAAAGAAGGCAAAGAAATATACGGTTAAAGTCATGAATTGGATTATGGAAGAGGCATTACTAGGAATACCAGGATACCCCTACGAAACATTTTCATATTTCAGTGCATTGTTAAAGGAAAACTGATTTCCCGATTAAATACTTACTCCGAAGTATGTATTTACCAGGTATGATTCTCACATCTGTATGGTTTTATAGATGATGAGTGGGAGTAGGTTATTGGGAATTAGGTGATCATCCTCATTATATCGGAATTCGTTAGAATTGGTGATATTTGAGGAAATCACCTAGGTACAGTTTTCAACCTACGACGCACAGGTTTTGAGTTATTCAACTCAGAGGAATTATACAGAGTATTGTATGTTGTCCAGTGTCCATCAGGATAAAGGGGTAGGTCATCGTACTATGTTCTGTTTACTTGTGACTTCTCTAGTTTTTAGACAAGTGTTTCGTAGAAATACAATGTCTAAGTTTTGAGAAGTTGTGGGTATAAGAATAAAGTAGAGAACCAGGTATCGCAAGTATCGGGATTCTTCAATGAGATCGAAGATATAGATTCTTGTGATTGGTATTCAGTTGATAGTAATGATTTTGAGAAACTAGTTTCTCTTTCAGGTTACTTGTAATTGGAAGGATTCATAAGTTGAGTAATGCTGATTAGCCTCTCTCCATTAAGTTGATATGCACTGGAGACAGCTGCATGATTTGAATCTGGTTCCAATTAAATTAGTGCTTCTATTTATATATTGTATATAGAATAGTCCATATCTTAACGATGTTAAGATACGGGGAGTTGTCCGGCTTATGCTTAAAACCAGACTCTGGATAACTTAAGGCACGTTTCTGTAATGGCAGTTTGTGGGTTAACCCGGGCTATGTCGAGGGTTGATATTCTACCATCAGGAAGATCAATAGTGATATTGTTCTTGACTCGCCACAGTTTTAGTAAAATGGATTTTTTCATAAAACAGTAGTGGGAGTATGGTAGAACTGGAAGTTATTCCAAAACCGCAAACGATTACGGAAAATTTAATAGGACCTATATATTCAATCAAGTTTGACACTCCAATAGCCACTCCGCAGATATGGTGGGTAACCTCAGACACCCTAGAGGTACTCCGGTACCCTCAAGGACGGTGATAGGGAGGTTCTTGTTTACCCAGACTTGACACTACGGTTGTTCCAGGCTATGAGACCCGGCAGGAGGATAAGTATAGCGTCGTTCTAAACTAGCTTTAGAAGTGTACGTATGTATTATTCTGCCAGAGGGTTATCGTAGTCAGTGGGAGCAGCGGAAGCATAGTGGGCAAGTAGCTTATGTCTATTTGTAGACTTCAGCAGTTATAGCGAAGATAGATCATCTAATTTTGATGAGACAATCATGGCTTTGACTTCATCAGAATAGGGGATGGATCTGTTGAGAAGGTAGTAGGGTGTGATGTCCTTGTATTTGGATGACATACACAGAGTAGGAAGTAAAATTCCTATACTACGATCGGTTGTACTTTGGTGGTCATACGGTTGTTTCTCCACAAAGGACATGGATATAATATCAGACATTCTGGTTACTAGATCTATGGTTTTAGATCTAGATTTGGGTAGTTTCGCAATATGGGTACTTTGATAGTATTCTAAAGGTATTTAGAATAGATGACTCCTGGCATGGTGGTGTACCTGCAGGTGATGGAGTCACCCTCTCTAAAGGTGTCTTACAGACTAAAGGGGAGAAAGATATGCATGATTGGAAGATCACTTGCTTAGGCAATTGAGTCAATCGTGAGAAGTCAAGTACCACACCAGATATTGGTTTTGCACTATGATGCGATAAGTTTATATTAATCCAATCCTGGAGAAATATAAGGAAGCAGTTTTACAGCATAAGTGCATCTTCTACGGATTTGATGACGACAGCCTCCTTCAGGAGACGGTTATCATTCCAGGCTTCAAAGGTGACAAGGATGACAGAGTGACTGTCAGAGTTAAAGTTTTCCCTCTAACGAGGGACAGTATTATGGACAGGTGGTCCATGAGGATACTGTAGGAGGCATGGTGCTGGATACTGATTAGGTTCAGTGATCACTACAGTCTAAGAAGTTTGGATTTGGAGTTCATTTATGAACTAGGTCCCATCAGATATCCAGATATATTCTAAGATAGGTATTACTCAATTCGGGAGATGGCTTTCTCCGCAAACTTGAGATTAAGAGAGACATAGAAAGAAACATCAGGGCGGATCCACTCACTGAGGCTATTTCTCGAACACAAGAGTTTTACAAACTAGCTTTGTGAAACTGATTTGTAGAGGAGTTAGGTGTTCGGTATCACACGGGCTATGAGTATGCGAGATCGCAATAATTAGCCTTAAGTGCAAGTGGGAGATTGTTGGATATAGTGCCCTCAAAGTCAATTATTGGATCGCAGGTACGTGATTGCAATGATTGAGGCATGACCTATACCGATATGACAGTCTTGCTCGAGATGATAGTATGCTATCTGGTTTGTCTTTATCATCGTATACATGCTTTAGTTCACTATTGCATGATGATAGAGCCCATAGGATTCTTGCTTGACTACCAGTAGTATGATGGCGATCATATACGTGGGAGCTGGGGTCTATAAGCACATCCTTAAACTGTCCCTAGTCGTAGGAGTTTCGAGACAGGGCATCGATACTCCAGAGTAGACTAGTGTATACAGTCGAGACCCCGACGAGGGACGGTGGCCAGTCTCACAAGCCATTGGTGTCAGTTGGTTCACCTAAGATGTATACAGGTGCTCATTGGGTTATGAGTACAACGGACATGACTCGCCGGGAACATGCTAGTTGGTATTATACATATCGTCAGTTAGCAGTTCCCAGGTGACATGTGTACAGGTTAGTTTGTCGACCTGAGATCGTCATTTGTCTCGTGTGAGTTCCCACTGTTCTTTGATTTCTACCCTACCACGCTCAAAGGGGACGTGCAAACAGGTATTTTTTGGGTACAGTCCCGAGCCACATGGAGGTAGTGAGCGGATCGTCGGGAAGAATCTCATTCTCCTTTAGAATAGTCCAAGAATTCCATGCACAAGTATTCTCCTCCTTGATCTTATCATAGGACATAATACTTATACCTATATTGGCTCTCTACTTCTGACTTATATTCTTTGAATTTCTCAAAAAGTTTTAGACATGTGTTTCAATAGGAACATGTGTCCGAATCTTGAGAGATCATCAGTGAATGTAAGGAAGTACAAAGAACCAGTCCTGGCATATGCAGACTGGGGACCTTCATACATCACTACGTATTAGTCCCAAGAGTTCACTAACTCTTTCTCTGTTTTGAGTAAACAGAGCAATGGTCATCTTATCTTTGTGACATGACTAGCAAGTTTCATAAGATGTAAATTCAAACTGATTTAAATATGCATCTAATATGTAACTTCAGCTAGTCGGGTCACGTTGATATGACCTAGTCTACAATACCTCAAGAAGGAATCTTTCATTTTTGAACTCTTCCTCTTGCGTGTGTTCTGTACGTTAAGAACTGTGGTCTGATTTAGAATGCATATGCTTTTAAATAACGTGCCTAAACCGATCAACTCTTGATATAGGAAATGTGCAAAACATTATCCAACAATACAAAATTATATCCTTCTTTATTAAATAAAGAGACGGATATGATGTTGTATATCAGGTTCGGTATCTAATAACATTCGTTCAGAATCAGTGTATTCTGGTAATACAGGATGATAGTGACCAACAGACTTGGTTGCAACACTTGCACCGTTTTCTGTCTCATGAAACTTATCACCCGTTCTCAGTTCTCTACCTTTCTGTAGCCCATGTAACAGATTATATATGCGGGATCCTGATCCGGTATCTAATACCCAGGACGTAGAGGATACAGAGAAACAGTTCTTTGTAATGAACACACCCGAAGAAGATGCATCATCATGCACTTTCTTCGTTTGGGCAGCATGGGAATCCTGGTATTCCCCTATTTCCTGCTCGGTCTTATAACAATTATAAGTTGGAGCGGGACCAACGTTCCCCAGCTCAGTATAACAAGCGGGTTCGGTCAATACATCCATTTTATTATCTTGATTAATGCGTGACATGGTCGCTACCTGGAGAGAGAGAGAAGAAAACACTCTGCGTGCCCTCTTGCAAGATTAGATTGGTTATATATTTTATCTAATCAGGATGGCTCCCACTGTTTTTATCAAATCTTCCTTCAAACCCTAAAAGGAAAAACTAGCCGGCATTAATTACACACTACAAGTTCGCCAATCTTTCAGCCAGGCCAGTGCCAGTACTTTGAGAGAGGTTCCCCGTGCTTTCGCACGGACCTAATTAAAATAAACCTCGTTTTCCCACGGGGCGTAACCCCGTTGACACCTTTCTAGACACCTACTTGATCGGCTAATTGTAAAGTGCAAAACTCTCCCAGGAGTAACAATTACTCGCAGTGGGTATCAGGATCCAACTATCTCATAGAAGGTATGCAATCTCATTGCAAATTTCAACACTTGAAACTCCCGATAATGGTTTTTACCCCTAGCACTTATGACCTTAACTATGGTCAACAAATCATAAGCACTAGTCAAGTTCTACCCGTCATTTCGTGATTAATTAGACCCACCCACATGACCCTTAACTAAGGTCAACAAAGTCACGCGACTGTCCTAACTAATCGCATCATATGCGTTGTAGGAAGACATCACTTAGCTACCGTACACTGTGCCTTGACTAAGGTCAACAAACACAGCACGAATACTAAGTACTCTACTTCCTAAAATGACGGAGTGTTGCGGATGGTTTTTAAGAAAACCTTTAACGCTTTGAACTTGATCTCGTTGCTGAATAAAATGGTTTTAAATGGAGTGTTTTTTAGGCTTTTGCTAGTTTCGCTAAAGAGGTCACTCCCGGTGAAGGGATCTCGGCTCTTTCCTCGTCGAATGAGGTGCAGGATATTCAAAATACCACTATGCAAAGCAAGAACTAGTAAAGCAGTCAAAAGACAAACCGAAGGTTGTAGCATCTGCTAGTAATTGCTAAAGAGGTCACTCCCGGTGAAGGGATCTCGGCTCTTTCCTTATCGAATAAGGTGCTGGATGTTCTACAAGGAACACCGCTATGCAAAGCAACAACTATAGTTACCTTTTTTTTTGAAATTCGATTCCACAACATCTTTTAGGTTTATTTTCTTTCATTAATCTCATTAATGAATGTCCCATCATTTAAGTCTACCTAAACATCACAGATAAATACAACGTACGCTTATGCTATCCGCATTCTCCTCGATGTCCCGTCTGCACCGTTAGGTTAGGTAACTAACGGCAGAGCGGGGCAGGGCTAGCGCGGGTGTAAAACATAAGCAACGTCTATATAATATATCATATATACTATATACAATATCTATCTGAAAAAATCACATGATCACATCACAGATAACGCAGCAGAAAATATCATATGATATATTGGATATATTAGGACGTCCGTGTTTTATTTTGAGCCTGTATAAAACACGGATTCCACGGTCGTGATGAATAGCCAATCCCACACCCCTAGACCCCTACGAGAGCGGCAAGCAACCCTACCAATTCTAGAGTTAGGAGACCCGGACTCGACTCCTCGAGATGTCTCCCACTGACCCTAGAACCCGGTTACTTGTGCTCCCCGCCTTAGGTCTATCCTAATGCGGAAAAGTAAATAATATACAATGGTGGCATCATCCTCAACCCGGAAGTGCCCCAATAAAAGAATATTACATACAAGTTTTTTACGTGAATGAAAATGAAAAAAAACTCATCTCACATAAGAAAAACCCCGGCTATTCAAACACGACGATCCAATATAACATATCCAGCAACACATAACATCACATTTCATCAACGTAAGTAAATATGCCCATCCCAATTGTCGTTGACATATAGCAACGAAACCGGCGATATCACATATTACACTTACGGTCGCAGAAAAGAAAGTGTAAAACTACAACAGTTGGAATCCACAACCTCTTTAGACATCGCATGCCTAATCAAATGAATTCCTTAGACATCGCATGCCTAACAATTATAAACCCCGCATTTTAGTCTCATTATCGAAAACACTTTTCAATATCAAGTCGGGCAATTCAACAAGATTCCCGACATCCTGAACGAATGCTCGTCGCAAACTTTAGTAGACGGCCGCACCCCCGATACCGTCGACGAAGTGCACTAAGGCGGAACACCGCTGCCGCGAGCACCCGAACGGATGCTTTTGGCGATGGGGTTCTCCTACAGTCACTTGGTCGGGGTTATGGGGCGTGGCTATCTATTAAGTTAACCCGGCGAGTATCCGCGTACGCAACGTGATTGCGACGGACTTTTGATCACATCAAAATTCCGTGGCAACCGATCAAGTGAGACTAAACTGCTAGATTTATAGCATTCAAATTAGTTATCTCATAACTACTTGTGGATTCCAAATATTGTATCACATTCCAGATAAATAGACAATGTTAAACTTTCCGATCGAATAATCAAACACCCAAGTTTTCCCGAATAGCTCAACACTTGAAATAAGTTTAAAAACATCCATTTCATGCCACAGTACCAACGGTCCAGCCGTAGAAGGGTTAAGACAACGCCTCACATGTGGCACACCGTACTGCCCCAAACCCTAAGGTTCAAAAGGCAGTTCAAGACGATCACATAATCGAGTTAAGGTTTGTTGTCTTCTAGAGGGTCCATCGCGTTACTTGCACTACATAGTGTAAGTCCATGCTACCTCTCCCGGTACTTACGGGCTTGCGGAATTTGGTGAAAAACGATTTTCTTAGAGGTGGTAACATGGACTCAAAACCCGGATCTTTGTTAAACTGCTAACTAACAACCTAACAAGAGTTTACCTACTCGGTTATGTTGGAGATAGTGCCCTCAGAGTCAATTATTGGATCACAGGCACGTGATTGCAATGATTGAGGGAGGACCTATCCCAGGAGGACAGTCTTACTCGAGATGATAGTATGCTATCTGGTTTACCTTTATCATCATGTACTGTTTCAGGTGACCTTACAGGTCGCTATTACACGTTGATAGAGCCCCTAGGATTCTTGCTTGACGACCAGCAGTATGATGGCGATCATATACGTGGGAGCTGGGGTCTATAAGCACATCCTTAAATGGTCCCTAGTCGTGGGAGTTTCGAGACTGGGCATCGATACTCCATTAGTAGACTAGTGTATACAGTCGAGACCCCGACGAGGGGCGGTGGCCGGTCTCACAAGCCACTGGTGTCAGTTGGTTCACCTAAGATGTATACAGGTGCTCATTGGGTTATGAGTACACCGGACAGGACTCGCCGGGAACCTGCTAGTTGGGATTATACCAGACGTCAGATAGCAGTTCCCAGGTGACATGTGTACAGGTTAGTTCATCGACCTGAGATCGTCATTTGTCTCGTGTGAGTTCCCACTGTGCTTTGATTACTACCCTACCACGGCTCAAAGGAGTCGTGCAAACAGGTTTTAGTTGGGTACAGTCCCGAGCCACATGGAGGCAGTGAGCGGATCTGCAGGGGTTCGTCTCTCCCGGTATTGGGGGTGAGGTCGCGCTGTGTCTAGGAGAGCCATTACACAAAGCCCTCGGCCGAGGCAGGAGATTTACTGGTAGGTATTCCAGTAGTATCTCAGGGTGTTCTGGGCTACGCTCCGACATGACTTGTACCGCCTTTGGGGGTCTGACTTTTACCAACCCCCTAGGCCCGCCATGCGATACTCATAGACGAACGGACCGGACTGTACGGATATTGTCACTGACAGGCTCAGTAGGGTGTCAGGATGAGTTCGCTCATCGACGTCCCTTTTGGTCAATAGCTGGTGGCCCGTTATGTATTGGCTAATACCTCTGACGTGCTAGTGGTTAAATCCACAGCCATAGTATTGACGAGTCTTTAGAGTCCACCACACTTTCAGTTACTCAAGCTTTCGGGCGAAACGCTGTAGAGACCGTATGGAGATATGGCAGGGTCTGATCAGATACGTGCGGTATTGCACGGATCAGGATCGGACGGTTTGTACTAGTGGCCGTATGGATATATGGCAGGGTTCGATCAGATACGTGCGGTATTGCACAGATCAGGATCGAACGGATATTACTAGCCGGCTTTGGTTTAAGCCGGATCCTAGTATAGTACAGTGTAGATTTTGTCTCATTGCATTTGTATCCGGTAGGAATACAGATGCGGGTGTGTATGCACAGTATCGGGGTTTTCCTGTAATTTATTACGGGACCAGTTTTCTGGAGTTGCCAGTTTGCATTCCGCTCCGGCCGGTTTTCCATTGTTCTTTCCCGGCCGGACTTTTCCGATGGAGGGTGTTATTTGCAAGTTTGCAAATAACATTTTGTGGAGGGGTTTCTTGCAAATGTATTGATTATGATAGCATCTTTTGATACCATTCTTATCTATCATCATCACTTGCTTTTTGTTGATTTGAGATGATTAGTAGTTGATGTGAGTTAGTTATGATGATGTTTGGATATGGTCACCCTCTCTCTTTTCCTACACTCACCTCCCTCTTGCTTATGTATTCTTTCCTCCAACATTCTCATAGGATAAGTTTTTTCATTTTGGAGAGAAGGAAAAAGATGAGAGCTTCATCTTGAGAGTTTCATTTTGATCTCATTTTCATGCTAGAAAAATGCAAGAACCATTTTTCTAATCTTGATTCCTCCATCATCTTCAAAGGCAACAAACCCCAAATGAGACATTGCCTCTACACTACACATTCTATAGCATATCTTGAGCATGTCGAGTTGCCGGCTTCATGCCCGAGGTGCCTCGGTATTGAGGCGGGAGCCCGTAAAAGACGCAGGCGATGTGGTGCCCTTCCGGCGAGGAGGCGACGATGTGGAGACAAGACTTTCCGCGGGAGATCGGGACGATGACGAGAAGACCGGAGGACTCGGATCACTCGGTATACTTCTCTTCCCATCTCTTGTTAGCTAGTATAGGTTAATGGTTAACGATCCGGGTTTTCATTGTCCGCGGTAGCGCCGGTTTCCAAGTAACGAAAAATTTTGATTCCGCATTTTGGCCTCGGATAGACGGCCGGGGCGCTGCCGTGGCGCAACATGGTATCAGAGCCACGCCATTAACCTTGTCTAGTTTGTTCTAATGTGTTTTGCATTTCCGATCGACCAAAATTCCAAAATCTACATTTTTGTTAGCATCAGTTTCTGTTGAAATTTTTTGGTCTCCAAAAATTTTTCAGGTTGTCTCAGAATGATGTGCAGGGAGTTCTAAGAACACTGGAAAAATTCGACAACATGATACCTCAGTAAGAGCGCGGATCCGCGGCCGTTAACCTTTCTCAGGCCGCGGATCCGCCGCAGTAATGAGGGATCATGTCGTCGTTTTTCTGCAGTAGGCTTGTGGGCTAAAAATAGGGGTTTTGGAATATTAAAATTGGGCCCAGATTTTCTGTGAGTGCTACAGTATTGCTTGGGGGCCCACTTGTTAATATTTGATCGATCGGATATTTTAAACACATTATTTCACAGTATTTACATTATATCTGCGACCGTGAATATCACTTGATCGGTAAATCCTGTCTAACTGCTATAGCCCGGTTAGACGGATTTGCGAACGTGATTTTCACGTTGATGTTCTGTGTTTATGCTGTGATATTACGGATTGGTCGTGGGGGATATCCTGGATGCAATGCTAGTACAGTTTCTGTTGTATTATGTACATTTGATATTGCGGGGCGAGCGTCCGACATGTGGACTGCCGTCACTGCCTGTTTGTATTATTCTTTTGGGGCACGACCTGGTTGTGGTCAATGTACCCGTTGTATGTATATTTTACTTTCTGTACTAGGATTACCCCGCGGAGGGGTGCACGGATAGCCGGGTTCTAGAGGGCAACGGGCCCGCATCTCAGGGCATTGAGACGGAAGGGGCTTCAGTCTGGAATTGGCGGGCTATTCGCCGCACTCGTAGGGGGTACAGGTTGACCCAGGAGGGGTGCCCAAGTTACCGGATTCTGTGAAGTGCTGGGTGGTCCATTCACGTTGCTGAAGGGGGCTGCCTCGCTTCAGGTTTTGGCGGGTGACTTGCCGCGCCCGTAGGGGTCTAGGTTTTCATTGCACAGGCTATCCACACGACCAGGGTAACGTCGGGTTTCAGCAGCGGCTCTGTGAAACCCGGGGCTTCCAGATATCTGTATTGTTCTGTGATGCTGCATATTTCTGTGATGTTGCATTTTTATTCACGCCTTGAGCGAAATAGTATATATTGGTATATATATTAGTAGATGTTGTATATGTTTTTTATCCGCGCTAGTCCAGTCTCCGCTCTGCCGTTAGTTAGCTATCCTAACGGGTGATGACGGGACCCAGTGGCGAATGCGGATGGCATATACGTACGTCAGTATATTTTCGTTCTTTGTGGTGTGATCAATTGATGGGACTGCATTGATTCGGATCAATGCAAGATAAACAAACCTATTCTGATGTTGTTGGAACATTTTTAAAAAAAAAGCTGTTATTGCAAGGACGTTCACTTTTGTTTTGCATCGTGGTATTCATTTGGAATATCCTGCTCCTCAGTCGACGAGGCAAGGGCCGAGATCCCTTCACCGGGAGTGACCCCTTGGACAAAAGTTTGTGTCAGGGCATTAACTTCACTATAGCCGATTACTTTTGCTTTGCATCGTGGTATTCAGTTGGAATATCCTGCACCTCATTCTACGGGGAAAGAGCCGAGATCCCTTCACCGGGAGTGACCTCTTTAGTAAAGGTTTTCGTCACTATATTTTCTAAAAAGGCTATGCAGTTCCTTCAACGATATCAAGTTCATTACGTTAAAGGTTTTTCGCCAAAAACCATTCGTAGCCCTCCGTCATTTCTTATGGGTATTATTTAGTATTCGTGCTGCGTTTGTTGACTCCGTCAAGGCGTAGTGTACGGTAGCTAAGTGGTGCTTGTTTGTTGCATAAATGGGATTGATTAGGACAGTCGTGCGGCCTTGTTGACTCCGTCAAGGGCACGTACGGGTGGGTTTAATGCAATCCAGCTAATGACGGGTTGAACTTGACTAGGACTCTTTGATTTGTTGACTCCGTCAAGGTCACTTGAGTCCTAGGGGTAAAAATCACATCGGGAGTTTCAAAAGAACTGAAACTTGCCAGACATGCGCATACCTTCTGGAGTGTGGTGACGTGAGTGGATTCCGTCACGTTATCATGCGATGATAGTTGGATCCCGATTCCCACTGATGAGTTGGTTAACTCCTCGGGTGATCCCGACTAATTCTTCTTTCAGGTTTGGAGGAGAATTTGAGGTACAGTGGGAGGTTTCCAGATTAGACAAAGTGATAACCATTCTGATCTAGGTTAGAGTGCACGCTGAGTGTTTCTTTTCTCTCTCTCTTTGGCAACGACCATTGACCCGACCCTGGACCATGACTCAGTGACCAAGTTGACCGAACCTTCTTAACACTGGCTTTTGGATTGTCAGAGTCGCTAACCTCATTGCCACTCCTACTTTTACCCTTTTCTCCAGGACACCCCGTATTACTACGAACGTCCACTTCCATTGGACAAAACCATCGTATGGTTATATACGAACTCGAAGGACTTCGAGGATGGTTTCTGGTTCTGGAGAAAACGAATAGGATTATTCAGTTGTCTTTTCTTTTCACCTTCTCTCATTGCGAGTACTCCTTGGTTTAGGAGATAGTACACCTATTATGCAAATTGGATAGTCTTCTTCCAAACCTTAGGCTGGTGCCGAACGGTGGGGAATGAAGAAAACCAATTAGCATAACGATGGTGTGCAGAAGGTATTAAGTTAAGATAAAGCAAGGGATTAGTAAGAGGGCAAAGTAAATTGCGACTGATATTCACGACCAAACCAAGTATTTCTTCGCCAATCCAAAATCACCTTTTTATTTCTCCAGGACACTCCGTATCACTACGAAGATCCACAGTTTATTGGATACTCCATCGTATGGTTATATACGAACTCGAAAGGAACTTGTTCCAGTTCGGGGATGTATTCTGGTCCAGGAGAAATAGGAATACGGTTTATTCGGTTGTCTTTTCTCTTCACCTTCTCTCGCATTGCGAGTGCTCCTAGGATTAGGACAGTACACCTTTTATGCTTATTGGATAGTCTTCTTCCAAACCATAGGCTGGTGCCGAATGGTAGGGAGGGAAGAAAACCATTTGGCCTAAGGGGTGTGCAGACGGTAATGACTAAAGACATATAAAGGGATTTGGAGAGGTGGCAAAGAATTATACGGTTATAGTTGTGAATCTGGATAATGGAAGAGGCATTACTAAGAATACCGGAATACCCCACCGAAACATTTCAATGTTTCAGTTTCACTGTGTAATGTTAAAAGAAAACTGATTTCCCGATTAGATACTTACTCCAGGGTATGTATTTACCAGGTATGATTCTCACATCTGTATGGTTTTACAGATGATGAGTGGGAGTAAGTTATTGGGAATTAGGTGACCATCCTCATTATATCGGGATTCGTTGTAATTGGTGATATTTGAGGAGATCACCTGGGCTGTTTGCCGGTCGACAAATATTTGGTTTTGAATATCCGCTGTTGTGCACCAATTTCAAATTGATATATCTGTACGTCTATTTTCATAGAGTGAGATATACCTTTTGATATTATGTCGATGACATTTACCTATATCAGTGGATGGTTAGGTAAGGAGCATTAAACAGCGGTGTAATTCTTCTTAACCATAAGTACAGTTTTCAACCTACGACACACAGTGAAAGAGTTGTTAGACTCGGCGGACTTATACAGAGTATTGTATATTGTCCAGTGTCCATTAGGACAGTGGGGTTGGTCCTCATACTATATTCTGTTTACTTTTAACTACTCTAATTCTTAGACATGTGTTTCGTAGAAACACAGGGTCTGAGTTTTGAGGAGTTATTGGTATAAGAATAGAGTAGAGAACTAGGTATTGCAAGTATCGGGATTCTTCAGGGTGATCGAAGATGTAGATACTTGTGTGTGGTATTCAGTTGATAGTAATGAGAACTTGCTTCTCTTTCAGGTTACTCATAATTGGAAGCATTCCTAAGTTGAGTAACGCTGATCGGCCTCCTTCCATTTAGTTGACATGCACTGGAGATAGCTGCATGATTTGAATCTGGTTCATTTAAATCAGTGCCTCTAGTTCTATATTGGATATAGAACAGTTCATATCTTAACGATGTTAAGGTACGGGGAGTTGTCCGGCTTATGATTAAAACCAGACACTGGACAACTCGAGGCACGTTTCTGTAATGGCTGTTTGTGGGTTGACCCAGGCTATGACGAGGGTAGACTTTCTACCATCTGGAAGATCAATAGTGATATTGTTCTTAACTCGCCACAGTTTTAATAAAAATGGATTTTTCAAAAACAGTAGTGGGAGTATGGTAGAACTGGAAGTGATTCCAGAACCGCAAACGATTACTGAAGATTTGATAAAGAACCTAAAGATTCAATCTGATTTGACATTCCATTGGCCACTCCGCAGATAAGGTGGGTAACTTCAGGCACCCGAGAGGTACTCCGGTAGCCTCAAGGACGGTGACAGGGAAGTTCTTGTTTACCCACACTTGCCATTGTTGTTGTTCCAGGCTGCGAGACCCGGCACGAGGATGAGTATAGCGTCGTTCTAAACTAGCTTTAGAAGTGCACGTCTATATGACTCTGCCAGAGGGTTGTCGTAGTCAGTGGGAGCAGCGGAAGCATTGGTGGACATCAGGCTTATGTCTATAGACTAAAGCAGATATAGCGGAGATAGATCATCTGTTTCTGATGTGACAGTCATAGGTTTGACGTCATCAGAATGGGGGATGGATCTGTTGAGAAGATAGTAGGAAGTGATATTCCTATACTACGATCGGTTATACTTTGGTCGTCACACAGTGTTTTCTCCACATGTAACTTGGACATTATATCAGACATTCTGGTTACTAGATCTATGGTTTTAGATCTAGATTTGGGTAGTTTCCCAATCTGGGTACCTTGACAGCATTCTATGAGTATTTAGAATGGACGACTCCTGGCACGGTAGTGTACCTGCAGTTGATGGAGTCACCCTCTCTAAAGGTGTCTTACAGACTAAAGGGGAGAGGGATACGCATGATTGACAGATCACTTGCTTAGGCAATTGAGTCAATCATGAGATGTCAAGTACCACACCAGATGTTGTTCTTGCAGTATATGCAATAAGTTGATATTAATCCAATCCTGGAGAAACAATCGGAAGCAGTTTTAGGACATAAGTGCGTGTTCTAGGGATGTGATAACGACTGCCTCCTTTAGGAGACGGTTATCACTCCAGGCTTCCAAGGTGACATGGATGGCAGAGTGGCTGTCAGAGTTATAGTTTCTCCTTCTGATGAGGGGCAGTATTTTGGAAAGGTGGTCCAAGGCAATACTGAGGGAGGCATGGCGCTGGGTACTGATTAAGTTCAGTCATCGATACAGTCTAAGAAGTTTGGATTTGGAGTTCATTTAAGAGCTAGGTCCCATCAGATATCCAGACACATTCTAAGACAGGTATTGCTCATTTCGGGAGATGGTATTCTCCACGAACTTGAGATATAGAGAGACATAGAAAGAAACATCTCAGCGGATACACTCACTGAGGCTATTCCTCGAACGCAATAATTTCGCAAACGAGCTTTGTGAGACTGACTAGTAGAGGAGTTGGGTGTTCGGTATCACACGGGCTGTGAGTATGCGACATCGCAATAATTAGCCTTGAGTGCAAGTGGGAGATTGTTGGAGATAGTGCCCTCAGAGTCAATTATTGGATCACAGGCACGTGATTGCAATGATTGAGGGAGGACCTATCCCAGGAGGACAGTCTTACTCGAGATGATAGTATGCTATTTGGTTTACCTTTATCATCGTGTACTGTTTCAGGTGACCTTACAGGTCGCTATTACACGTTGATAGAGCCCCTAGGATTCTTGCTTGACGACCAGCAGTATGATGGCGATCATATACGTGGGAGCTGGGGTCTATAAGCACATCCTTAAATGGTCCCTAGTCGTGGGAGTTTCGAGACTGGGCATCGATACTCCATTAGTAGACTAGTGTATACAGTCGAGACCCCGACGAGGGGCGGTGGCCGGTCTCACAAGCCACTGGTGTCAGTTGGTTCACCTAAGATGTATACAGGTGCTCATTGGGTTATGAGTACACCGGACAGGACTCGCCGGGAACCTGCTAGTTGGGATTATACCAGACGTCAGATAGCAGTTCCCAGGTGACATGTGTACAGGTTAGTTCATCGACCTGAGATCGTCATTTGTCTCGTGTGAGTTCCCACTGTGCTTTGATTACTACCCTACCACGGCTCAAAGGAGTCGTGCAAACAGGTTTTAGTTGGGTACAGTCCCGAGCCACATGGAGGCAGTGAGCGGATCTGCAGGGGTTCGTCTCTCCCGGTATTGGGGGTGAAGTCGCGCTGTGTCTAGGAGAGCCATTACACAAAGCCCTCGGCCGAGGCAGGAGATTTACTGGTAGGTATTCCAGTAGTATCTCAGGGTGTTCTGGGCTACGCTCCGACACGACTTGTACCGCCTTTGGGGGTCTGACTTTTACCAACCCCTAGTCCCGCCATGCGATACTCATAGACGAACGGACCGGACTGTACGGATATTGTCACTGACAGGCTCAGTAGGGTGTCAGGATGAGTTCGCTCATCGACGTCCCTTTTGGTCAATAGCTGGTGGACCGTTATGTATTGGCTAATACCTCTGACGTGCTAGTGGTTAAATCCACAGCCATAGTATTGACGAGTCTTTAGAGTCCACCACACTTTCAGTTACTCAAGCTTTCGGGCGAAACGCTGTAGAGGCCGTATGGAGATATGGCAGGGTCTGATCAGATACGTGCGGTATTGCACGGATCAGGATCGGACGGTTTGTACTAGTGGGCGTATGGATATATGGCAGGGTTCGATCAGATACGTGCGGTATTGCACGGATCAGGATCGAACGGATATTACTAGCCGGCTTTGGTTTAAGCCGGATCCTAGTATAGTACAGTGTAGATTTTGTCTCATTGCATTTGTATCCGGTAGGAATACAGATGCGGGTGTGTATGCACAGTATCGGGGTTTTCCTGTAATTTATTACGGGACCAGTTTTCTGGAGTTGCCAGTTTGCATTCCGCTCCGGCCGGTTTTCCTTTGTTCTTTCCCGGCCGGACTTTTCCGATGGAGGGTGTTATTTGCAAGTTTGCAAATAACATTTTGTGGAGGGGTTTCTTGCAAATGTATTGATTATGATAGCATCTTTTGATACCATTCTTATCTATCATCATCACTTGCTTTTTGTTGATTTGAGATGATTAGTAGTTGATGTGAGTTAGTTATGATGATGTTTGGATATGGTCACCCTCTCTCTTTTCCTACACTCACCTCCCTCTTGCTTATGTATTCTTTCCTCCACCATTCTCATAGGATAAGTTTTTTCATTTTGGAGAGAAGGAAAAAGATGAGAGCTTCATCTTGAGAGTTTCATTTTGATCTCATTTTCATGCTAGAAAAATGCAAGCACCATTTTTCTAATCTTGATTCCTCCATCATCTTCAAAGGAAACAAACCCCAAATGAGACATTGCCTCTACACTACACATTCTACAGCATATCTTGAGCATGTCGAGTTGCCGGCTTCATGCCCGAGTTGCCTCGGTATTGAGGCGGGAGCCCGTAAAAGACGCAGGCAATGTGGTGCCCTTCCGGCGAGGAGGCGACGATGTGGAGACAAGACTTTCCGCGGGAGATCGGGACGATGACGAGAAGACCGGAGGACTCGGATCACTCGGTATACTTCTCTTCCCATCTCTTGTTAGCTAGTATAGGTTAATGGTTAACGATCCGAGTTTTCATTGTCCGCGGTAGCGCCGGTTTCCAAGTAAGGAAAAATTTTGATTCCGCATTTTGGCCTCGGATAGACGGTCGGGGCGCTGCCGGGGCGGAACAGGTTAGGGGGTTATACCTTTCTTGAACTCCTTCGTCTTCAACTCGTCCCGGAGTTCGGATCGGCCTCACCTCGTCGTCTCCTTGCGTCGAAGATGGATCCACCTGAAAGCTTCTACCTTTGGCTTGTTCTTCGGACTTTGAAGAAACTAGATCACTTGGCTTGCTAGGCCTTGTGAGCTAGAATGAGTAGAGAAGAGTATGTTGGGATTTTGCTCTATGGTTCTTGCTTCTCAACACATGAGACAAGTGAACCATAGACTAAAGAGAGAGAGCAAGAGGAAGAGGGTGAGAGCAAGAGCATGAGAGCTCAAAACCAAGAGAGAGAAAGGTCAAGCAAGAATGAGCCTCTCTTTTGTCTTTCCCCCTCTCATAATCCAAAAACATCATTAGCCATAATGTCAACCAAGTATTATGTGATGGTTCATATCATGACAAAGGCAATATCATTTCCATGCACTCATTTTGCAAACTACAACAAGCAAGCAAAAGTCTTTGCATGAAAATGACAACCATTATGATGATGATGGTCAACTAGTCCAACCTAGTCAACCGGTCAACAAAGTCAACAAGTCAACAAAGTCAACCCTCCAACAACCATGTCACTATAATACTTAATTAATATTATTGCTAAATATATATATATATATATATCATATTTTCATTAGGGTTGAGCAAAAAGTCAATAGTCAACTGTCAACGGTCAACAACCCTAATGAGAATCCTCTGCCTCTGTCTCTCTGTCAACTGTGCATACACACCCGCATCCGCGTTCCGAGGAACACGGATGCAAACTGGATAAAACCAATCCCAATACGTACACTAGGATCTGGCTTAAACCAAAGCCCGCTAGTGTAAACTGTCCGGACACTAAACGTGCACAAGTGGACGGATGTGACTGAACCCTGTCGCAAAACCATGCGACCTGTGGCAAAACCATGCGACCTGTCGCAAAACCATGCGACCTCTACTCTTTTCCCTAAAGGCGAATAGCTTTCTGTGTGGGACTCTAAAGACTCGACACTACGCTGGCAGTGGGTTTAACCACAGACCGCAAGCGGCACTAGCTGTGCGTAACGGTCCCCAGGTAGATGCCGACAAGAAGACTGACGAGGTGAAACCCATCTGAACTCCTACTGAGCCTGAATGTGACATTCTCCGTACAGTCCGGTCTGTTCGTCTGATACATCGCATGGCGGGCCTAGGGGGCGGTAAACGTCAGTCCCCCAATAGCGGTACAAGTCGTGTCGGAGTGAAGCCCAAAACACCCTGAGATAACACTGGAAGCCTACCAGTATATCTCGATTGCCCTGGCCAGGGACTACTCGTGTAATGGCTCTCCTAGACACAGCGCGATGTCAACCCCCAATACCGGGAGAGACGAATCCTGTCTAACCGTCACTGCCTCCAAGTGCTTCGGGACTGCACCCAACTACCACCTGTTTGCACGACTCCTTTGAGCCGTGGTAGGGTAGTAATCAAAGTACAGTGGGAACACACTCGAGGCGAAGTGACAGTGTCAAGTAGGCGGACTAAGCTGTACTCATGTCACCTGAGAACTGATAACTGACGATAGGCATAATACCAACTAGTCAGTTCCCGACGAGTCCTGTCCAGTGTACTCGTAACCCAACGAGCACCCGCATACTATCTCAAGTACGACGTACCGACGGCTGTGGGACAGACCGTCTCCCACACTGGGATAAGAAGCGCATGCGCTAGTCTACTCCGGAGTATCGATGCCCTGTCTCGATAGTCCTGCGACCAGGGACCTGCATAAGGATGTGCTTATAGATTACCCAGCCCTACTAGTGTGACCGCCATCACAACGCTGGTAATCAAGCGAAGATCCTAAGGGCTCCACTAATGTGTATAGGCGATATACTAAAATAAACACATGTACACATTGAAGTAGAAACAAACCAAGTAGCATACTACCATTTTGAGCAAGATTGTCAATACAAGGTGAATATCCCAAGCTTCCATTAAGTAATATACATACTAGTATGATACAGTAATGGCCTCTAGGGCATATACACTAACAATCTCCCACTTGCACTAAGGCCATGTACTGGCGTATCGAAGACCTATCATCTCGATCAGCCGCTCGAACTGAGTCTGGGGTAAGGCCTTCGTTAGTGGATCAGCAGTGTTATCTTCCGTATTTACTCTCTTCACCTCGATCTCCCGGCGATCAACGATCTCCCTGATCAGGTGGTACCGCCTCAAAATATGCCTGGACTTCTGATGGGACCTGGGTTCCTTCGCTAAAGTTATAGCGCCGTTGTTGTCACAATACAGCGGTATTGGATCAACACTGGTAGGAACCACCTGAAGTTCCGTGAGGAACTTCTTCATCCAGACAGCTTCCTTTGCGGCATCGCAAGCAGCTATGTACTCCGCTTCCATAGTTGAGTCAGCAACGGTTTCCTGCTTGGAACTCTTCCAGCAAACCGCCCCTCCATTGAGGGTAAAGACATAACCCGACATGGACTTGGAGTCATCCTTATCACTCTGGAAGCTGGAGTCAGCAAAGGCCTCAATCTGGAGGTCTTTTCCGCCATACACCAAGAACATCTCCTTAGTCCTTCTCAGGTACTTGAGAATGTTCTTTACTGCTATCCAGTGTTTCTCCCCTGGGTTCGACTGATACCGGCTTACAACGCTCAATGCGTATGCTACATCTGGTCTGGTACACAACATCGCATACATAATAGAGCCTACCGTAGATGCGTAGGGTATTGATGACATGCGAGCCCTTTCCAAATCAGTCTTGGGAGACATCTCTTTAGAGAGGGTGATTCCGTGACAAGCCGGTAGATTACCACGCTTGGAATCTTCCATACTGAATCGTTTCAGTATGGTGTCGATGTACCTTGACTGTGAAAGTCCCAACATCCTCTTGGATCTATCACGATAGATCTGGATCCCCAGAATGTAGTTGGCATCGCCCAGGTCCTTCATGGAGAACCTCTGCGACAAGAATCCTTTGACTGACTGTAGCATAGGAATATCATTTCCTATTAGGAGAATGTCATCGACGTACAAGACGAGGAATACCACATTTCTCCCTACAATCTTACTGTAAATGCATGGTTCATCTGGGTTTTTGACAAAGTCGAATTCTTTGACAGTATCATCAAAGCAGATGTTCCAACTCCGCGATGCCTGCTTGAGTCCATAGATGGACTTGAGCAATTTGCACACTTTACCGCTGCTCCCACTCTGATTGAATCCCTCTGGCTGATCCATATAGACGCACTCTTCCAAATTTCCATTTAGAAAAGCCGTCTTTACGTCCATCTGCCAGATTTCATAATCGTGGAAGGCAGCAATGGCAAGAAGGATCCGAATGGATTTAAGCATGGCCACCGGAGAAAAGGTCTCGTCATAGTCTAAACCAGGTCTTTGACGAAAACCTTTTGCAACGAGCCTAGCTTTATAGGTTTCAACCTGCCCATCTACACCAATCTTCTTTCTGAAGATCCATTTGCAGCCTACGGGTTTTACCCCTTCTGGAGCAAAGACCAAAGTCCATACTTTGTTGGTGTACATGGACTCCATCTCGGTCCGCATTGCATCCAGCCATTTTACCGAGTCACCGCTCTGAATGGCTTGCTGGAAGATAGTAGGCTCACCATAATCCATGGTGCAATCCTCTCTATCCCCGTCTATGAGAAAATCGTAGTATCTCTCGGGCGGATGAGACTGCCTACTACTCTTGCGGAGTGGCGTAGGAATGTCCGGTTCCTTTGAACCTTCTGGTTTTACTAAGGTTTCAGTAATAGTTTGTGGTTCTGGAATTTCTTCCAGTTCTATTGTGCTCCCACTTATCTGATTTTCTAAAAACTCAGTTTCCAAGAAGCGGGCATGACGAGAAACAAGGACTTTTTGCTCCTCTGCGTAATAGAAAAGATACCCCTTGGAGTTCTTTGGGTATCCCACAAACTTGCACTGTACTGAGCGTGCCTCGAGCTTGTCCGCATGCTGCTTTTTTACAAAAGCTGGACATCCCCATGTCTTAAAGGATTTAAGACAGGGTTTCTTCCCACTCCACATCTGATATGGTGTGGTAGGCACTGTTTTAGTAGGAACTTGGTTCAAGAGATGTGCAGCTGTTTCTAGTGCATAACCCCAGAAAGATCGCGGTAACTCAGCCTTACTCATCATGGAACGAACCATATCTAATAGGGTTCGATTCCTCCTTTCCGATACACCGTTGTGTTGTGGTGTGTATGGAGGAGTAAGTTGAGAGAGAATTCCATTCTCTTTTAAGTAGCCCAGAAACTCGGCACTCAAGTATTCTCCACCTCGATCCGATCTTAGAATCTTGATACTTTTGCCGGTTTTTTTTTCAACTTCATTCTTGTATTCTTGAAATTTCCCAAAGGCCTCGGATTTGTGCTTCATTAAGAAGACATGTCCATACCTAGAGAAATCATCTGTGAAAGTAATGAAGTATGAATAACCACTTCGCGCATGTGTAGACATTGGACCACACACGTCACTGTGTATGAGTCCCAAGAGCTCGCTCGCTCTTACTCCGTGTCCAGTGAACGGAGTCTTTGTCATCTTTCCCATGAGACAAGATTCACAAGTGGCATAAGACTGGTACTCGAACGGATCCAAGTATCCTTCTTTATGTAACTTAGTCAACCGTGTCTCATTGATGTGACCCAGTCTACAATGCCATATGAAAGCCTGATTTAATTCTGGAGACTTTCTTTTAAGTGTGTTCTGGACACTGAATATCTGAGCTTGATTCAATACGTATATACCGTTATTTAATGTACCTGACCCAATCAGTACTTGATTTTGGTGGATGTTTACTACATCGCTTACAAAAGCAAAATCATATCCTTCCTTAGAAAGTAAGGATACAGATATGATATTACAAGTCGCACCTGGTACATACAAACAGTTACGCAGAATCAATATCTGCCCAGTTGTCAGTCCTAGGTGATATTCCCCTACGGATACAGCATCCATGCTCATTCCGTTAGCAACCCTGAGAGTCATATCACCTTTCCTGATAACCCTACGGTTTCTCAGAGCCTGTAACGAATTACAGATGTGAGATCCTGATCCGGTATCCAATACCCAGGAAGTAGAGTTAACTGACAAACAGTTCCCTATTACAAACACACTCGAAGCCGAAGCCACAACATGCTTCGAATTCTGGCTACTGGCTTTGCAAGCCCTGCAATCTTTCTGCCATTGTTCATTCCCATTACAATAGGAACGTCCTTCTTTTACTATATCCAGTCCTGAAACTTTTGCCCTTGCTTTTCCTTTTTCTTCCCTGGTTTCCTTCAGGGTATAAGCAGAGGGCAGGGACTGTAGAATTAAGTCAGTACTTGACCCATTCTCCAACGTGGTCTCCAGGTCCGTGAGCTCAAAATAGCTGGTCTCTGTAAGGACGTTGTCCCTCACAGATGACCCGACAGCCAACCTCGCTTGAAGCAATTCGTTCGAGGTCTCATATCTTGCGATACGAGATTGCTCTCCATATAAATCTTTGTTATGGAGGAAGATAGAAACTGAGTCCATCTTCTCGTGCTGCCCCTGGTTTGCACCATCAACTGAGGCTAACACGAGGCACTTGGCTTTCGCACAATCCTTTTCCGATGTCCTTTGGATGTAAACATCCGTGACAGGGGAAACTGGACCTGAGACGGCGGGGGTTTGATTAGTTAAGAGGTGTCCCAGCTTGTCATGGGTAATGGACATCTGGACAGACCTTTGCCAGTCATAACAGTCAGATTCAGTCATTTTATTATCTAGATGTAACCTAGGTGCGGTCACTTGGTCGCTGCAATTAAGAGAGAGAGAAGAAAACACTCAGCATGATGCTCTTGCAAGTTTAGAGTGGTTTTTAATTTGTCTAAACAGGATGGCTCCCACTGTCTCTCGAATCCCTCCTCAAAACCAAAAAGGAAGAATTAGTCAGGATCAATCTCACCGTACAATTCTTGCTTAACCGTTCAGCCAGGCCAGTGTCGGTACTTCGAGGGAGGTTTTCCAACGCTTTCGCGAAGTTCCTTAATTCAAGAACCTCTTTTCCCTGGGGGCGTAGCCCCGCTAACACCTTTCTAGGCACCTACTTGGTTTATAGCATTGATCGTTAAGTGAGAAATTTCCCGAGGAGTAGCATATACTCACAGTAGGATCGGGATCCAAATATCATCGTGTGACGAAACTGAAGGAATCCTACCAGGATCATCACACTCCAAATGGTATGCAACACTAGCAAGTTTCAGTACTTTTGAAACTCCCGATGTGGATTTTTGCCCCATGCTCTTATAACTTTGACTAAGGCCAACAAATCATAAGTCACATGTCAAGTTCTACCCGTCGTTGTCCAGGTTGATTTGAACCCACCCGTATATACCCTTGACTATGGCCAACAAAGTAATACGACTGTCCCAAACCAACGCATTCTATCTATGCAACATATGAATACCCACCAGCTACCAAACACTGTGCCTTGACTAAGGCCAACAAACACAGCTTGAATACTGTTGATTATTCATATGAAACGACGGAGGGCTACGGATAGTTTTGGCGAAACCTTGAACGTAGTGAACTTGATATAATCGAAGGAACGAAATAGCTTTTAAAAGGAGTGGCTCAAGCTCCGCATTTAAAAGTTAGTTTTGAAAAGAACCGAGTGGTTTTCAAAGTGTTCCAACGACTTGTACTTGGTTTATTTTCTTGCATTAGTTCTTTTAATGCGTGATATTCTTGCATTAGTTCTTTTAATGCATCCCATCAATTAATCCTACCATTGCAGAAAACAACCAAAATATGACGTACGCTTATGCCATTCGCATTCGCCACGGGGCCCCGTCATTATCCGTTAGGTTACTTAACTAACGACATAGCGGGGGCTGGGCTAGCGCGGCTGTAAAACATAAGCAACGCCTAAATAATATCATATATAGATATATTGCAATGATAGCCATTTCAGATCACAGATGAACACATTGGATATTCTAGGAAGCTGCAATTCGTACGAGCCTGTAACGAAAAGCAGATTACACGGTCGCGGTGAATAGCCAATACCCCACCCAAGACCCCTACGGTTGCGGCAAACTGCCCGCCAAGTACCCGAAGCGAAGCAACCTCCCTCAACTCCGTGAGTAGGCCACTCGGCACTTCGGCATACCCGGTAGTTTGTGCACCCCCTCCATGGGTCTATCCTAGGAGAAAAAACAGTAAAAAGAAATTATACAATGACGGTTACAACCCCGACCCGGTTGTGCGGCCATACAAATAATTATTACATCAATTTACAAATTTACATGAATTGAAAGAAAAGAAAACTCTCGTCTCACAACCCCCGGCTATTCACCCGCGACAATCCAATGAATTCATATACACATTCCAATAACATTACAGATCACAGATTTGTATAACCCCTACTAATCGACATATAGCGATTAGCAGACGTTCAATACAAATATCACATCACAGAAAAATCCGTCAGCTTAAGTCTTTTAGAAGTTCGATCAAAAATACGGATTTTCAGGACCCCAAAAATAAAATTTTCGTTCTGGAAAATTTGGGCAGAAAATATATATTCCAAAAATCCCAAAATACCCCTATGAGCAAACTGCAAAGAAGAAACCCCATGACCGAGTCAACTCGGCCGCGGTTCTACGGCGGGAGCAAGCTCCCGCCGCGGAACCGCTGCGCTTTGATCGAGTTAGGGGGTCAAATTTTTGCAGTTTCTTCAGAAAACCCTGAGTCGATTTTTGGTGTATCTCAAAAAAAATTTCCAGCACTTTTAAAATCGACAGAAAGTTTAAAAAACGGGGTTCATTTTGCGACTTTTTCTTTGATCGAACTTCTAGCTACTTTGCCAACATGTTAGATAGAGTTTAACTAGGTTCTGATACCACTGTAAGTCCATGCTACTTCTCCCGGTACTTACGGGCTTGCGGAATTTGGTGAAAAACGATTTTCTTAGAGGTGGTAACATGGACTCAAAACCCGGATCTTTGTTAAACTGCTAACTAACAACCTAACAAGAGTTTACCTACTCGGTTAGGGGGCTATACCTTTCTTGAACTCCTTCGTCTTCAACTCGCCCCGGAGTTCGGATCGGCCTCACCTCGTCGTCTCCTTACGTCGAAGATGGATCCACCTGAAAGCTTCTACCTTTGGCTTGTTCTTCGGACTTTGAAGAAACTAGATCACTTGGCTTGCTAGGCCTTGTGAGCTAGAATGAGTAGAGAAGAGTATGTTGGGATTTTGCTCTATGGTTCTTGCTTCTCAACACATGTGACAAGTGAACCATAGACTAAAGAGAGAGAGCAAGAGGAAGAGGGTGAGAGCAAGAGCATGAGAGCTCAAAACCAAGAGAGAGAAAGGTCAATCAAGAATGAGCCTCTCTTTTGTCTTTCCCCCTCTCATAATCCAAAAACATCATTAGCCATAATGTCAACCAAGTATTATGTGATGGTTCATATCATGACAAAGGCAATATCATTTCCATGCACTCATTTTTCAAACTACAACAAGCAAGCAAAAGTCATTGCATGAAAATGACAACTATTGTGATGATGATGGTCAACTAGTCCAACCTAGTCAACCGGTCAACAAAGTCAACAAGTCAACAAAGTCAACCCTCCAACAACCATGTCACTATAATACTTAATTAATATTATTGCTAAATATATATATATATATCATATTTTCATTAGGGTTGAGCAAAAAGTCAATAGTCAACTGTCAACGGTTAACAACCCTAATGAGAATCCTCTGCCTCTGTCTCTCTGTCAACTGTGCATACACACCTGCATCCGCGTTCCGAGGAACACAGATGCAAACTGGATAAAACCAATCCCAATACATACACTAGGATCTGGCTTAAACCAAAGCCCGCTAGTGTAAACTGTCCGGACACTAAACGTGCACAAGTGCACGGATGTGACTGAACCCTGTCGCAAAACCATGCGACCTGTCGTAAAACCATGCGACCTGTCGCAAAACCATGCGACCTCTACTCTTTTGCCTAAAGGCGAATAGCTTTCTGTGTGGGACTCTAAAGACTCGACACTACGCTGGCAGTGGGTTTAACCACAGACCGCAAGCGGCACTAGCTGTGCGTAACGGTCCCCAGGTAGATGCCGACAAGAAGACTGACGAGGTGAAACCCATCTGAACTCCTACTGAGCCTGAATGTGACATTCTCCGTACAGTCCGGTCTGTTCGTCTGATACATCGCATGGCAGGCCTAGGGGGCGGTAAACGTCAGTCCCCCAATAGCGGTACAAGTCGTGTCGGAGTGAAGCCCAAAACACCCTGAGATAACACTGGAAGCCTACCAGTATATCTCGATTGCCCTGGCCAGGGACTACTCGTGTAATGGCTCTCCTAGACACAGCGCGATGTCAACCCCCAATACCGGGAGAGACGAATCCTGTCTAACCGTCACTGCCTCCAAGTACTTCGGGACTGCACCCAACTACCACCTGTTTGCACGACTCCTTTGAGCCGTGGTAGGGTAGTAATCAAAGTACAGTGGGAACACACTCGAGGCGAAGTGACAGTGTCAAGTCAGCGGACTAAGCTGTACTCATGTCACCTGGGAACTGATAACTGACGATAGGCATAATACCAACTAGTCAGTTCCTGACGAGTCCTGTCCAGTGTACTCGTAACCCAACGAGCACCCGCATACTATCTCAAGTACGACGTACCGACGGCTGTGGGACAGACCGTCTCCCACACTGGGATGAGAAGCGCATGCGCTAGTCTACTCCGGAGTATCGATGCCCTGTCTCGATAGTCCTGCGACCAGGGACCTGCATAAGGATGTGGTTATAGATTACCCAGCCCCACTAGTGTGACCGCCATCACAACGCTGGTAATCAAGCAAAGATCCTAAGGGCTCCACTAATGTGTATAGGCGATATACTAAAATAAACACATGTACACATTGAAGTATAAACAAACCAAGTAGCATACTACCATTTTGAGCAAGATTGTCAATACAAGATGAATATCCCAAGCTTCCATTAAGTAATATACATACTAGTATGATACAGTAATGGCCTCTAGGGCATATACACTAACACTTAGACGTTCTTAAACTACGGAAAAATCCAACACTTGGAAATTTTCCGGCAGGGGAAAAAGTGAGACATTGATATCCGGACGAACTTTTTAACACGTTCTAAATTACCCGGAAAAACACATAGACGAAGTTAAACTTTCCGATCGAATCATCGAGTCCCCAATACAACCCAGAAAACTCAACTCTTGAGTATAAATTAAAAATACCCAGAAAACACAGGAATTGCATAAGGACATTACTGTGCAAACAGTGAAGAAAGAAGCCACATTATGGCCGCGGAACCGCCGCGCAACCTAGGGTACGGCCGCGGTTCCGCGGCTCCTTGATCGATTTGGGGTCACGTGCTGCACAGTAATTCCTAGAAAACCCTACATAATTTTTTGAGAATTTTTAATTAGGAAAAATCCACAGTTTTAAAAAATGTGCAGAGAAAGGTGTAGTTTAGGGTTTCGGGTTCGATCGGATTTCTAATTTCGTCTACACTTCGCCTAAATCTCTAGCTAGGCTCTGATACAACTGTGGGGTTCCTAGGCACACTCATGAGGTTCTACAAGACATCTACCATGCCAAAATTAAATTTTTATGTGCCGAACAACCATATGCAAGATCGTATACTAGAGATTAGGCGAAACTAAAAGCAAGCAAACTACTTTGCTACTAAGTGAAAGGGATTACAACCTTTGTAGGTCCGGTCCTTCACTTCTAAAGCTCTATGTTTACGTCCCTTCGCTGCGATCATCGGGATCCCGGACCCTAGCGATGGTTTCTTCGGAGAAATGAGCGGGCTAGGTCGTTGACTTCGAGGCCGAAGATGATCTACGTCGAGGAGACTCAAGCTCAAGCTCCATCTTCACTTGGTCATGAACTTTGTGAAGAGAACACCCTATACTACATGGCAAGTGGTAGAGGATGAAGAAATAGGAAGTGGGTTCACTTTGGATTTGGATTTCTCACTCTTTTTCTTCACTTGAAAATTTTCTAGCAAGGTTTTTCTTCACTTGAAGAAGACGAAGAAGAAGAAAAGAATAATGAAAATGAATAATCAATTAACAAAATGAATAATGAAGTGAAGTCTATCATAATGCAACCATGGGTGAGTTAACCTTTGTAGAGACTAAACCCAAGTTTGAGTTAATAGTTAGGTTAGTGAAAATCTCATGCAAAACAAAATGGTTAGACTTTGTCAAAGATGCTTAAAAGCTTCATGAAGCTTTAAGAAAAAAACAAAGAAAGCCACCATTTTGTTTTTACCAAAATAAATAAAATAAATAAAACCCCAACCATTAACCTAAACAAGGTGTAAGTCATACACACACCCAAGTTTGCATGTATCATCAATCATGATACAAACTAGTGCACAAACATATATCATATATACAACTTGTGCACATCAAGTGAGAAAATCAATCTTGAGTGAACAAATACTAGTTAATGTAAAGTAATATATCAAATATATAATTATATATTAAATTATTAAATCAATACTTGATTTAATGACCCGGTCATATCTCATATAACCGACTAATATCTAGTGTATCAATATATCGAATCAACACTTGATTCGGTAACCCGGCTATATCACATATAACCGTCCGATGATACAAATCGCGAGAATAGAATACAGTATCACATACTGGTATTATTCTCGGTCCAGCACATATCTCATATGCGCTTCTATTTCGTTTCGCTTGAGCCAGGAAACCTCTGTGCAGGACTCTAAAGACTCGTCAATACGCCGGCAGTAGGTGGTGACCATATCAATCACCTACAAGCCGCAAGCGGTCTACTAAACATAACGGCCACCCGGGTATTGAGCGATCAGAAGATCAACGAGCAAACCCGCTCACACTCCTGCGAATCCAATCAGTAACACTTACCGCATAGTTCGGTCTGTTCGTCTGATATGTCGCATATCTCGCCTAGGGGTGGTAAACGTCAGACCCTAGTAGTTTGATAAGTCATGCCGATGTAAGGTCCATAACAAGTATGAAACTACTGATAACACTTACCAGTAAATCAGTGCAACCCTGGCCAGGGATTTCCAGTTATGGCCAGTCGAGCATAGCGCTGTAAGTGCACGGCGGCGCCCCGGCCTCCATCCCGAGGCCAAAATGCGGAAGCGGTGATTTACTTTAATTTTTCAAACCGGCACCACCGCGCACTATATACCCGGATCGGGCCATTAAACTAGTCCTAGCTAACAACAAGATGGGGAAGAGAAATATACCGAGCGATCCGTGTCCTCCGGTCTTCTCGTCATCGTCCCGATCTCCCGCGGAATGTCCGGTCTCCACCTCCTCGCCGGAAGCGCACCACGTCGCCTGCTTCTTTTACAGGCTCCCACCTCTATACCGAGGCAACTCGGGCACGAAGCTGGCGAGTCGACGTGCCCAAGGTTTGCTGTAGAATTATCTGTAGAACTCTATGTCTCTTTGGGGTTCAAAGGAATTGCCATATGGTGGAGGTAAATGAATGAACTTTTTAGAGGAGGAGCTCTATCATTTTTCCAAGACAAATGAGAGTAATTCCCAAACCAAAAAATTTGGACAGCCCTTGAAGAATTGGCCGGCCACACAACATCAAGAGGAGAGGGTCAAAGTCCAAAAGGGGGGTGTGTATCATCATGCAAGAGTGAGAGAGGAAAAGGCTTATTATGAATCATGATCAAAAACCAAATCCAACACTCCAACAACCTTATCATAACCCATCATCATTACTCCAAAAGTCAAGTAATGATCAAGACAAGAAGTCAAAAGGTGGAGGAATTATCATGATACAAAAAAATGCAAAGACAACCCTCCAAAATGCCAATTTGCATAAATACAAATAAGCCCTCCTCCACCAATCTTCGGCCAATGAAAGATACAAAGAAATATGGTCAAAACGGAAAGCAAACTGGCAACTCCAGAAAACTGGTCCCGTAATAAATTACAGGAAAACCCCGATACTGTGTATACACACCCGCATTTGTATTCCGACCGAATACAAATGCAATGAGACAAAATCTACAGTGTACTATACTAGGATCCGGCTTAAACCAAAGCCGGCTAGTATTATACGTCCGATCTTGATCCGTGCAATACCGCATGTATCTGATCGAACCCTGCCATATATCCATACGGCCTCTAGTACTAACCATCCGATCCTGATCCGTGCAATACCGCACGTATCTGATCGAACCGTGCCATATCTCCATACGGCCTCTACAGCGTTTCGCCCGAAAACTTGAGCAACTGAATGTGGGGGACTCTAAAGACTCGTCAATACTATGGCTATGGATTTAACCACTAGCACGTCAGAGGTATTAGCCATACGTGACGGGCTACCAGCTATTGAAAAAAAGGGACGTCGATGAGCGAACTCATCCTGACACCCTACTGAGCCTGTCAGTGACAATATCCGTACAGTCCGGTCCGTTCGTCTATGAGTATCGCATGGCGGGCCTAGAGGGTTGGTAAAAGTCAGACCCCCAAAAGCGGTACAAGTCGTGTCGGAGTGTAGCCCAGAACACCCTGAGATACTACTGGAATACCTACCAGTAAATCTCCTGCCTTGCCAAGGACTTTTCATGTTCTGGCTCTCCTAGACACAGCGCGACCTCACCCCCAATACCGGGAGAGACGAACCCCTGAAGATCCGCTCACTGCCTCCATGTGGCTCGGGACTGTACCCAACTAAAACCTGTTTGCACGTCTCCTTTGAGCGTGATAGGGTAGTAATCAAAGTACAGTGGGAACTCACACGAGACAAATGACGATCCCCAGGTCGATGAACTAACCTGTACACATGTCACCAGGGAACTGCTATCTGACGTCAGGTATAAAACCAACTAGCATGTTCCCGGCGAGTCATGTCCGGTGTACTCATAACCCAATGAACACCTGTATACATATTAGGTGAACCAACTGACACCAGTGGCTTGTGAGACCGGCCACCGTCCCTCGTCGGGGTCTCGAATGTATACACTAGTCTACTCTGTAGTATCGATGCCCTGTCTCGAAACTCCCATGACTAGGGACCTTTTAAGGATGTGCTTATAGACTACCAGCTCTCACGTATATGATCACCCTCATACTGCTGGCAGTCAAGCAAGAATCCTAGGGGCTCTATCAATGTGTAATAGCGACCTGTCAGGTCACCTAAAGCAGTACACGATGATAAAGATAAACCAGATAGCATACTATCATCTTGAGTAAGACTGTCCTACCGGGATAGGTCCTCTCTCAATCATTGCAATCACGTGCCTGTGATCCAATAATTGACTCTGAGGGCACTATCTCCAACAATCTCCCACTTGCACTCAAGGCTAATTATTGCGATGTCGCATACTCACAGCCCGTGTGATACCGAACACCCAACTCCTCTACTAGTCAGTCTCACAAAACTCGTTTGCGAAACTATTGCGTTCGAGGAATAGCCTCAGTGAGTGGATCCGCTTTGTTGTTTCTTTCTATGTCTCTCTATATCTCAAGTTCGCAGAGAAAGCCATCTCCCGAAATGAGCAATACCTGTCTTAGAATGTGTCTGGATGTCTGATGGGACCTAGCTCATAAATGAACTCCAAATCCAAACTTCTTAGACTGTATCGTCAACTGAACTTAATCAGTATCCTGCGCCATGCCTCCCTCAGTATTGCCTTGGACCACATGTACAAAATACTGCCCCTCGTCAGAAGGAAAAACTATAACTCTGACAACCTCCTTGTCGTCCAGGTCACCTTGGAAGCCTGGAATGATAACTGTCTCTCGAATGAGGCTGTCGTTATCATATCCCTAGAACATCCACTTATGTTCTAAAACTGCTTCTGACTGTTTCTCCAGGATTGATTCAATGTCAACTTATTGCATCTAGTGCAAGAACAACATCTGGTGGTATGGTACTTGACATCTCATGATTGACTCAATTGCCTGAGCAAGTGATCTGCCAATCATGCACATCCCTCTCCCCTTTAGTCTGTAAGACACCTTTAGAGAAGGTGACTCCATCACCTGCAGGTACACTACCGTGCCAGGAGTTGTCCATTCTAAATACTCTTAGAATGCTGTCTAAGTACCCTTAATTGGAAAACCACCCAAATCTAGATCTAAAACCATAGATCTAGTAACCAGAATGTTTGATATAATGTCCAAGTCCCATGTGGAGAAACCACTGTGTGACGACCAAAGTATAACCGATTGTAGTATAGGAATATCACTTCCTACTCTGTGTATGTCATCCAAATACCAGGACATCACACCCTACTATCTTCTCAACAGATCCATCCCCTATTCTGATGAAGTCAAACCTATGACTGTCACGTCAGAAATAGATGATCTTTCTCCGCTATATCTGCTTTAGTCTATAAATAGACATAAGCCACCTGTCCACCAATGCTTCCGCTGCTCCCACTGACTACAACAACCCTCTGGCAGAGTTATATAGACGTGCACTTCTAAAGCCAATTTAGAACGACGCTACACTCATCCCCTGCCGGGTCTCACAGTCTGGAACAACAGCAATGGCAAGTCTGGGTAAACAAGAACTTCCCTGTCGCCGTCCTTGAGGCTACCGGAGTACCTCTCGGGTGCCTGAAGTAACCCACCTTATCTGCGGAGTGGCCAATAGAATGTCAAACCAGATTGAATCTTTAGGTTCCTATCAAATCTTCAGTAATCGTTTGTGGTTCTGGAATCACTTCCAGTTCTACCATACTCCCACTACTGTTTTCTGAAAAAAATCCATTTTTATTAAAACTGTGGCGAGTCTAGAAAAATATCACTATTGATCTTCCAGATGGTAGAAAGTCAACCCTCGTCATAGCCTGGGTCAACCCACAAACAGCCATTACAGAAACGTGCCTTGAGTTATCCAGAGTCTGGTTTTAAGCATAGGTCGGACAACTCCCCGTACCTTAACATCGTTAAGATATGAACTGTTCTATATCCAATATAGAACCAGAGGCACTGATTTAATTAAACCAGATTCAAATCATGCAGCTGTCTCCAGTGCATGTCAACTAAATGGAAGGAGGCCGATCAGCGTTACTCAACTTAGGAATGCTTCCAATTATGAGTAACCTGAAAGAGAAGCAAGTTCTCTTAATCACTACTATCAACTGAATACCATACACAAGTATCTACGTCTTCGATCAGTTTGAAGAATCCCGATACTTGCAACACCTGGTTCTCTACTTTATTCAAATACCTATAACTTCTCAAAATTCGGACCCTGTGTTTCCACGAAACACCTGTCTAAAAACTAGAGAAGTCATAAGTAAACCGAATATAGTACGAGGACCAACCCCTCTGTCCTGATGGACCCTGGACAACATACAATACTCTGTATAAGTCCCTTGAGTCTGATAACTCATTCACTGTGTGTCGTAGGTTGAAAACTGTACTTATAGTTAAGAAGAATTACACCGTTGTTTAATGCTCCTTACCTAACCATCCACTGATATAGGTAAATGTCATCGACATAATTTCAAAAAGTATATCTCACTCTATAAAAATAGACATACAGATATATCAATTTGAAATTGGTGCATAACAGCGGATATTCAAAACCAAAAATTTGCCGACCGGCAAACAGCCCAGGTGATTTCCTCAAATATCACCGATTACAACGAATCCCGATATAATGAGGATGATCACCTAATTCCCACTAACCTACTCCCACTCATGATCTGTAAAACCACACAGATGTGAGAATCATACCTGGTAAATACATACCCTGGAGTAAGGACTAATTGGGAAATCAGTTTTCCTTCAACAGTACACAGTGAAACTGAAACATTGAAATGTTTCGATGGGGTATTCTGGTATTCCTAGTAATGCCTCTTCCATTATCCAGATTCATAACTATAACCGTGTAATTCTTTGCCACCTCTCCAAATCCCTTTTTATGTCTTTAGTCATTACCTTCTGCACACCCCTTTAGGCAAAATGGTTTTCTTCCTTCCCTACCGTTCGGCACCAGCCTATGGTTTGGAAGAAGACTATCCAATAAGCATAATGGCTGTACTGTCCTAATCCTAGGAACACTCGCAAAGCGAGAGAAGGTGAATATAAAAGACAACCGAATAAACCTTATTCCTATTTCTCCTGAACCAGAATCCATCCCCGAACTGGAACAAGTTCCTTTCGAGTTCGTATATAACTATACGATGGAGTATCCAATAAACTGTGGATCTTCGTAGTGATACGGAGTGTTCTGGAGAAATACAAAGGTGATTTTAGGATTGGCGAAGAAATACTTGGTTTGGTCGTGAATATCAGTTGCAATTTACTTTGCCCTCTTACTAATCCCTTACTTTGTCTTAACTTAGTACCTTCTGTACACCATCGTTAGGCTAATTGGTTTTCTTCATTCCCTACCGGTCGGCACCTGCCTATGGTTTGGAAGAAGACTATCCAATTTGCGTAATAGGTGTGCTATCTCCTAATCCAAGGAGTACTCGCAACCTGAGAGAAGGTAAAATGAAAAGACAACTGAATAGTCCTATCCGTTTTCTCCAGAACCGGAAACCATCCTCGAATAAATTCCTTCGAGTTCGTATATAACCATACGATGGTTTTGTCCAATGGAAGTGGACGTTCGTAATAATACGGGGTGTCCTGGAGAAAAGGGTAAAAGTAGGAGTGGCCATGAGGTTTGCAACTCTGACAATCCAAAAGCCAGTGTTTAAGAAGGTTCGGTTAATTTGGTCACTGAGTCATAGTCTTAGGGTCAGGTCAATGGTCGCTGCCAAAGAGAGAGAGAAAAGAAACACTCAGCGTGCACTCTAACCTAGATCAGAATGGTTACCAATTTATCTAATCTGGAAACCTCCCACTGTCACCTCAAATTCTCCTCCAAACCTGAAAGAAGAATAAGTCGGGATCACCCGAGGAGTAAACTAACTCATCAGTGGGAATCGGGATCCAACTATCATCGCATGATAACGTGACGGAATCCGCTCACGCTATCACACTCCAGAAGGTATGCGCATATCTGGCAAGTTTCAGTTTCTTTAGAAACTCCCGATGTGATTTTTGCCCCATGCTCTTATGACCTTGGCGTGAGGTCAAAATATCATAAGTCACATGTCAAGTTCTACCCGTCATTGTCCAGGTTGATTTGAACCCACCCGTACATACCCTTGACGTAGGCCAAAATAGTAGTACGACTGTCCCAAACCAACGCATCTACCTATGCAACAGAAAAATACCCGGCAGCTACCAATCACTATGCCTTGGCGTGAGGTCAAAATACATAGCTTGAATACTACCGAATATTTAACTGAAATGACGGAGGGCTACGAATGGTTTCTAGCGAAAACCTTTAACGTAATGAACTTGATATCGTTGAAGGAACGGATAGCTTTTAAAAATATAGTGACGAAAACCTTTGCTAAAGAGGTCACTTCCGGTGAAGGGATCTCGGCTCTTTCCCCGTAAAATGAGGTGCAAGATATTCCAACTGAATACCACGGTGCAAAGCAAAAGTAATCGGCTATAGTGAAGTTATTGCCCTGACGCAAACATCTGTCCAAGGGGTCACTCCCAGTGAAGGGATCTCGGCCCTTGCCTCGTCGACTGAGGAGCAGGATATTCCAACTGAATACCACGATGCAAAACAAAAGTGAACGTCCTTACAATAACAGCTTTTTGAAAAGTGTTCCAACAACATCAGATTAGGTTTGTTTTAACTTGCATTGATCCGAATCAACGCAGTCCCATCAATTGACCACACCACAAAGAACGAAAATATACTGATGTACGTATATGCCATCCGCATTCGCCATTAGGTCCCGTCATTACCCGTTAGGTTAGCTAACTAACGACAGAGCGGGGACTGGACTAGCGCAGATGCAAAATATATACAACATCTACTAATATATACCAATATATTATATTTCGCTCAAGACGTGAAAAAAATGCAACATCACAGAAATGTACAGCAACACAGAACAATACAGATATCTGGGATCCCCGGGTTTCACAGAGCCACTACTGAAACCCGACGTTCCCCTGGTCATGTGGATAGCCTGTGCAATGAAATCCTAGACCCCTATGGGCGCGGCAAGTTACCCGCCAAAACCTGAAGCGAGGCAGCCCCCTTCAGCGACGTGAATGGACCACCCGGCACTTCACGAAATCCGGTAACTTAGGCACCCCTCCTGGGTCAACCTGTACCCTCTACGAGTGCGGCGAATAGCTCGCCAATTCTAGAGTGAAGCCCCTCCGTCTCAATGCCATGAGATGCGGGCCCGTTGCCCTCTAGAACCCGGCTATCCGTGCACCCTTCCTTGGGGTAATCCTAGTACAGAAAGTAAAATATACATACAACGGGTACATCGACCGCAACCTGGCCGTGCCCCAAAATAATAATACAAACAGGCAGTGACGGCAGTCCACATGTCGGATGCTCGCCCCGTAATATCAAATGTACATAATACAACAAAACTGTACTACCACTGCAACCAGGCTATCCCCCACGACCAATCCGCAACATCACAGTAATACACAGAACATCAACGTGAAAGTCACGTTCGCAAATCCGTCTAACCGGGCTATAGCAGTTAGACTGGATTTACCGATCAAGTGGCATTCACGGTCGCAGATATAATGTAAATACTGTGAACTAATGTGTTTAAAATATACGATCGATCAAATTTTACCAAGTGGGCCCCCAAGTACTACTGTAGCACATCAAGAAATTCTGGGCCCAAAAAGAATGTTCCAAAAACCCTATTTTCAAGTCAGGAGGCCTCTGTAAAAAAATTGGTGCACTGATCACTCAAAACAGCGGCGGAACCACGGCCCAAGCATGGGTTTGGCCGCGGTTCCGCAGTTGAATAATGAGATCTCGCGACCAAATTTTTACAGTAGGCTTATACTTCCATGCACAGTATTCTGAGACTACCTGAAAAAATTTTCGAGACAAAAAAATTTCGACAGAAAACTGTTGTTTTGAAAAACACGGTTTTGGAACATTTGTTCGATCGGAAGTGTAAACACGTTAGACAAAGCTAGACTATGTTAATGGCGAGGCTCTGATACCACTGTAAGTGAACGGCGGCGCCCCGGCCTCCATCCCGAGGCCAAAATGCGGAAGCGGTGATTTACTTTAATTTTTCAAACCGGCACCACCGCGCACTATATACCCGGATCGGGCCATTAAACTAGTCATAGCTAACTACAAGATGGGGAAGAGAGATATACCGAACGATCCGTGTCCTCCGGTCTTCTCGTCGTCGTCCCGAACTCCCGCGGAATGTCTGGTCTCCACCTCCTCGCCGGAAGCGCACCACGTCACCTGCTTCTTTTACGGGCTCCCACCTCTATACCGAGGCAACTCGGGCATGAAGCTGGCGAGTCGACGTGCCCAAGGTTTGCTGTAGAATTATCTGTAGAACTCTATGTCTCTTTGGTGTTCAAAGAAGTTGCCATATGGTGGAGGTAGATGAATGAACTTTTTAGAGGAGGAGCTCTATCATTTTTCCAAGCCAAATGAGAGTAATTCCCAAACCCAAAAATTTGGATAGCCCTTGAAGAATTGGCCGGCCACACAACATCAAGAGGAGAGGGTCAAACTCCAAAAGGGGGTGTGTATCATCATGCAAGAGTGAGAGAGAAAAAGGCTTATTATGAATCATGATCAAAAACCAAATCCAACACTCAAACAACCTTATCATAACCCATCATCATTACTCCAAAAGTCAAGTAATGATCAAGACAAGAAGTCAAAAGGTGGAGGAATTATCATGATACAACAAAATGCAAAGACAACCCTCTAAAATGCCAATTTGCATAAATGCAAATAAGCTCTCCTCCACCAATCTTCGGCCAATGAAAGATACAAAGAAAATATGGCCGAAACGGAAAGCAAACTGGCAACTCCAGAAAACCGGTCCCGTAATAAATTACAGGAAAACCCCGATACTGTATATACACACCCGCATTTGTATTCCGACCGAATACAATTTCAATGAGACAAAATCTACACTGTACTATACTAGGATCCGGCTTAAACCAAAGCCGGCTAGTATTATCCGTCTGATCCTGATCCGTGCAATACCGCACGTATCTGATCGAACCCTGCCATATATCCATACGGCCTCTAGTACTAACCATCCGATCCTGATCCGTGCAATACCGCACGTATCTGATCGAACCGTGCCATATCTCCATACGGCCTCTACAGCGTTTCGCCCGAAAACTTGAGCAACTGAATGTGGGGGACTCTAAAGACTCGTCAATACTATGGCTGTGGATTTAACCACTAGCACGTCAGAGGTATTAGCCATACGTGACGGGCTACCACCTATTGACAAAAAGGGACGTCAATGAGCGAACTCATCCTGACACCCTACTGAGCCTGTCAGTGACAATATCCGTACAGTCCGGTCCGTTCGTCTATGAGCATCGCATGGCGGGCCTAGGGGGTTGGTAAAAGTCAGACCCCCAAAAGCGGTACAAGTCGTGTCGGAGTGTAGCCCAGAACACCCTGAGATACTACTGGAATACCTACCAGTAAATCTCCTGCCTTGGCCAAGGACTTTTCATGTTCTGGCTCTCCTAGACACAGCGCGACCTCACCCCCAATACCGGGAGAGACGAACCCCTGAAGATCCGCTCACTGCCTCCATGTGGCTCGGGACTGTACCCAACTAAAACATGTTTGCACGTCTCCTTTGAGCGTGGTAGGGTAGTAATCAAAGTACAGTGGGAACTCACATGAGACAAATGACGATCCCCAGGTCGATGAACTAACCTGTACACATGTCACCAGGGAACTGCTATCTGACGTCAGGTATAAGACCAACTAGAATGTTCCCGGCGAGTCCTGTCCGGTGTACTCATAACCCAATGAGCACCTGTATACATCTTAGGTGAACCAACTGACACCAGTGGCTTGTGAGACCGGCCACCGCCTCTCGTCGGGGTCTCGAATGTATACACTAGTCTACTCTGGAGTATCGATGCCCTGTCTCGAAACTCCCACGACTAGGAACCTTTTAAGGATGTGCTTATAGACTACCAGCTCTCAAGTATATGATCGCCCTCATACTGCTGGCAGTCAAGCAAGAATCCTAGAGGCTCTATCAACGTGTAATAGCGACCTGTCAGGTCACCTAAAGCAGTACACGATGATAAAGATAAACCAGATAGCATACTATCATCTTGAGTAAGACTGTCCTTCCGGAATAGGTCCTCCCTCAATCATTGCAATCACGTGCATGTGATCCAATAATTGACTCTGAGGGCACTATCTCCAACAAGCGCAACATCAACCCCCAATACCGGGAGAGACGAATCCCCTCCTATCGCTCATTGCCTCCATGTGAATCGGGACTGTACCCAAAAACCACCTGTTTGCGCGACTCAGTAGATCCGTGGTAGGGTGTCAATCAAAGCACAGTGGGAGACACACATGACTCTATGACGATCTCGGGTCAACAGACTAAGTTGTACCAGTGTCACCAGAGAACTGCCATCTGACGTAAGGTATAATACCATCTGGGAGTTCTCAGAGAGTCCGTTCAGTGTACCCAGTCTCCATTGAGCACCCGCATACCGTCTCTGATGTCAAACACCAATGGATATGGGATCATCCATCACCCATCACATGGATCGAGAAGATATACGCTAGTCTACTCTGGAATATCGATGCCCCGTCTCGATATTCCCACGACTAGGATCATTGAAGGATGTACTCATTGACTACCTAGGCCCCACTAGTATGATCTGCATCATAGTCCTAGAAGTCGAGCACACATCCTAAGGGCTTTATCAACATGTAATAGAGAGACAGCAAGTATACATGTTAAGATAAAGAGCAACCAGATAGCGTACTATCATGTCGAGCAAGAAAGTCCTACCTATATATGTCCCAGCATCCACTACAATATACATCTCATGTACAGTAATGGCCTCTAGGGCATACATATAACTAACAATAAGGAATATGAATCAAAGTCTCAATGTCTCTAACCAAACAATATCATATATGTATGTGTGTGGTGCGTGTCATGGCAATTATTGATGGTGTGTGTGGCATTCAATCAATGCTCGTGCAACATGAGCCGTCAATAATAGTGCATTGTCCTAAGGGTACAAGTCCAAGCACAACAAGTAACTAAGCAATAAGGTGTATGCGCAACTCTATATATGCAATAGAAAGTGCGACAATATCATAACATCTCTAGCCCAGACGCATAACGCCATGCAGGCGATTCCCCTGTAGATGTTAAATCTACTCACCAACGCTCCTGGCTAAGTAAATCCTACCATCTGTTCTCCCTTCTTTGCAATGTCCGAAGTCCCCGCCTGCGAACCTAAAACATAACACAACAAAGCAAGTATATATTAGCAATAGACCCAAAACACGTACAAACTACACTGACAAACGTGACAACATAAAACTTACTCTCAAGTGTTCATATTGTGGGTAACGTGTATTGCGACACAATGAAACCAACTCGGAAAACCAGCAAAACAGAACACGAACCGTATCGGATAACGTAACGCGTGAAACGAAATACAAGAAATACGCAAAGTGGTCCCAGATTTTGCTATACTAACAATCTGTAAAAGTTGCAAGTACCATAAGACCACAAACAACCCCAGAAACCCCTACACCAA
This sequence comes from Agapanthus africanus, assembly GCA_030015575.1. Lineage (NCBI taxonomy): Eukaryota > Viridiplantae > Streptophyta > Magnoliopsida > Asparagales > Amaryllidaceae > Agapanthus > Agapanthus africanus. Next base: position 394,823,678 of record CM057350.1, on the reverse strand, counting down.
AATCCAAACCCTAACTCCCTAGTCTGGCAGCAATTTGCGGCCAGAAGCAATTTATTTGCGGCCTAAGCATGAGGAAATGGGCTTGTATTTTGAGGGTAGGTTCTAGGTCACTGTGATGGGAACTTTTGCAACAAATACCTGGTTTGATAGCAGATCATCCGAGACCCAAAACAACACTAAAAATACGATATTTGCACGAAACGATACAATACGCGATCTAAACTGAAACTAATAAGCTACGCTACACAATAAACACTTAATTAACAGAAAGATATCATTACCTAACCAAAAGAACTCAAAGATCCTAGCTTCCCAAGCTCCAAGGCATCCAAGAGGCAAATCAAGACACAAGATGTGATTTTTGTGAGTTTTTTTGAATATTTGAAATGGATTTGTGAAGAAATAGTGAAGTATTCAGTTTAGAAAGAGAGAGATGAAGAAAATGAGAAGGGAAATGAGTGTGAGAAAAAGAGAGAAGGAAAGATAAAGGGAAAGAGAGAGGTGAGTGCACCCATGCATTAATTCACCATTAATGCATTCACACTCACTTGTGCCACCTCCTCACAAATCCAAAAGACCAAAAAATATCTCACACAAATATCTAGGATTTAATCAAGCAAAGGATTAGGTTAAAGGTTAAGTTGTCATGGTTGCTAAGAACAAGATAACACAAAACAATCCATCACATTAATGTGCACGTATGCGTGCGTGCCATAAAAAATAATAATAAATTATTAATTAAATGTTATAAAATGTGAGGAACCCAAATTGGTAAACTTTTTACAGTAAACCCGCATTAACGTCTAAACTAACACTAACCGAAATCTAAGGCGTTACAATCTCCCCCTTATAAAAATTCGTCTCCGAATTTAAAATTCTCACTAAGCGTACCTTCAAAGAGATGAGTACAAAACTCTGAAATCTTGCTCGCAGCCTTCCAAGTGATCACTGTTGCGCCACGGCAGCGCCCCGGCCGTCTTACCGAGGCCAAAAGGCGGAATCAAAAATTTCCTTACTTGGAAACTGGCGCTACCGCGGACAATGAAAACCCGGATCGTTAACCATTAACCTATACTAGCAAACAAGAGATGGGAAGAGAAGTATACCAAGTGATCCGAGTCCTCCGGTCTTCTCGTCATCGTCCCGATCTCCCGCGGAAAGTCCTGTCTCCATGTCGTCGCCTCCTCGCCGGAAGGGCACCACATCGTCTGTATCTTTTACGGGCTCCCACCTCAATGCCGAGGCAACTCGGGCACGAAGCTGGCAAGTCGACGTGCCTAAGATGTGCTGTAGAATGTAGTGTAGATGATGCTTGTCTCTTTGGGGTTATATTGCCTTGATGGAGGAATAAGGTTAAGGAAAAATGGTGCTTTCATTTTTCCCAAAACTAGAAGAATGAGATGAAGAAATGTGTGCTACAACAAAATGGAAATTTCTCTCATCCCCCAAAACTAAAGTGGCCGGCCATTCTTCATATGTGGAAATGGTGGAGGGCAAAAACAAATCATGAAGGGAGGTGAGTGTAGGATAAAGCAAGAGGTGACCACACTCCAAAAGTAAACCTCACATCCAAACACAAATCAACTCTAATCAATCCTTTCTCAAAAAGCAAATGAAAAGACTAAGAAAGCATCTCATCATGAAGAACTATCATGATGCCACCAATAAGCAAGAAACCCCCTCCACAAATGTTATTTGCAAACTTGCAAATAACACCCTCCATCGGAAAAGTCCGGCCGGGAAAGAATAAAGGAAAACCGGCCGGAACGGAATGCAAACTGGCAACTCCAGAAAACTGGTCCCGTAATAAATTACAGGAAAACCCCCATACTGTGCATACACACCCGCATCTGTATTCCGACCGGATACAAATGCAATGAGACAAAATCTACACTGTACTAAACTAGGATCCGGCTTAAACCAAAGCCGGCTAGTAATATCCGTTCGATCCTGATCCGTGCAATACCGCACGTATCTGATCGAACCCTGCCATATATCCATACGGCCACTAGTACAAACCGTCCGATCCTGATCCGTGCAATACCGCATGTATCTGATCAGACCCTGCCATATCTCCATACGGCCTCTACAGCGTTTCGCCCGAAAGCTTGAGTAACTGAAAGTGTGGTGGACTCTAAAGACCCGTCAATACTATGGCTGTGGATTTAACCACTAGCACGTCAGAGGTATAAGCCAATACGTGACGGGCCATCAGCTATTGACCAAAAGGGACGTCGATGAGCGAACTCATCCTGACACCCTACTGAGCCTGTCAGTGACAATATCCGTACAGTCCGGTCCGTTCGTCTATGAGTATCGCATGGCGGGCCTAGGGGGTTGGTAAAAGTCAGACCCCCAAAAGCGGTACAAGTCGTGTCGGAGCGTAGCCCAGAACACCCTGAGATACTACGGGAATACCTACCAGTAAATCTCCTGCCTCGGCCGAGGGCTTTGTGTAATGGCTCTCCTAGACACAGCGCGACCTCACCCCCAATACCGGGAGAGACGAACCCCAGCAGATCCGCTCACTGCCTCCATGTGGCTCGGGACTGTACCCAACTAAAACATGTTTGCACGACTCCTTTGAGCCGTGGTAGGGTAGTAATCAAAGCACAGTGGGAACTCACACGAGACAAATGACGATCTCAGGTCGATGAACTAACCTGTACACATGTCACCAGGGAACTGCTATCTGACATCTGGTATAAGCCCAACTAGCAGGTTCCCGGCGAGTCCTGTCCGGTGTACTCATAACCCAATGAGCACCTGTATACATCTTAGGTGAACCAACTGACACCAGTGGCTTGTGAGACCGGCCACCGCCCCTCGTCGAGGTCTCGACTGTATACACTAGTCTACTAATGGAGTATCGATGCCCTGTCTTGAAACTCCTACGACTAGGGACCTTTTAAGGATGTGCTTATAGACCGCCAGCTCTCACGTATATGATCGCCATCATACTGCTGGTAGTCAAGCAAGAATCCTAGGGGCTCTATCAACGTGTAATAGCGACATGTCAGGTCACCTAAAGCAATACACGATGATAAAGATAAACCAGATAGCATACTATCATCTCGAGTAAGACTGTCCTACCGGGATAGGTCCTCCCTCAATCATTGCAATCACGTGCCTGTGATCCAATAATTGACTCTGAGGGCACTATCTCCAACAATCTCCCACTTGCACTCAAGACTAATTATTGCGATGTCGCATGCTCACAGCCCGTGTGATACCGAACACCCAACTCCTCTACTGGTCAGTCTCACAAAGCTCGTTTGCGAAACTATTGCTTTCGAGGAATAGCCTCAGTGAGTGGATCCGCTGTGATATTTCTTTCTATGTCTCTCTATATCTCAAGTTCACGGAGAAAACCATCTCCCGAAATGAGCAATACCTGTCTAAGAGTATGTCTGGATTGTAGGGTTCCTAGGCACCTTAATGAGGTCACACAAGGCATCGAACATGCCATATTAAAATTTTAACGGTGCCGAGAGACCCGACTACGGATCGTTTGCTAGAATTCTAGGCGAAACTAAAAGCTAGTTAACAGTTAACTACTGGGATACGGAAATTACAACCTTTGTAGATCCGGATATCCACCTCCACGGCTCCGCAAGGGCGTCCTCTCGCTGTCCATCTTGAAGCTTGAACTCTCGTGACGGCTTCATCGGAGAAACGTGCAGAATAAGTCGTCGGCTTCGTGTCAAAGACGATCTACGTCGAGGTTGCACAAACTCAAGCTCCGACTTCACAAACTTGTGAAACTTGTGAAGTAAACACCCAAAACAACTTGGCAAGAGGTAGAGGGTGAAGAAATAGGAGGTGGTTCACTTTAGAATTGGATTTATCTCACTTTAACTCAAGTTGCCATTGATGGACCTTGAGCTTGAAGAAGAAGAAGAAGATGAGCTCAAGAAAAGAATATGATAAGTCTTGTGATAAAATAAATTTTAAATCAAATACTTATCATAACTTGAACTAGGGTTAAGTGTAGAGAATTAACCATGGTCACTTGGATGGGTTAGGGTTAAGCATGAAGATAAGGATGGTTGCTAAAGTCAAAGCTTCATGAAGCTTCAACAAATGACAAAGAAAGCCACCATTCTCATCTTATACTTTTCCAAATAAATAAATAAACAAATAAATAAATAAATGAATATACAAAACCCTAATTATCATATTAACCATGGATTAATTCTATACACTTAACGAAATGATCAAGTATCATCAAACATGATACAAAAAAGTGCACGAAAGCATATCACATATACAATGTGCATCAAGTGAGAAAAATCCGTTTAAAGTGAACCAATACTAGTTAATGCAAAGTAATATATCAAATATATAATTATACATTAAATCATTAAATCAACACTTGATTCAATGATCCGGTTATATCTGTAAGTGCACGGCGGCGCCCCGGCCGTCAACCCGACGCCGGAATGCGGAAGCGGTGAATAACTTTAAATTTTTGCGGACTTTGCAAACCGGCACCACCGCGCACTTTAACCGGATCGAACCATTAACTAGTCTAAGCTATCTACAAGAATGGGAATAGAGATATACCGACGATCCAAGTCCTCCGGTCTTCATCTCCACTCCGATCTCCTCGCGGGATCTCCGTCCACATCGTCGCCTCCTCGCCGGAAAGGGCACCACATCGCCTTCGTCTTTTACGGGCTCCCGCCTCAATACCGAGGCAACTCGAGCATGAAGCCGGCAACTCGACATGCTCAAGATATGCTGTAGGTTATCTAGTGTAGTGTCTCTTTTGGGGTTTGTTGCCATTTGAGGATGATGGAGGATACAAGACAAGAAAAATGGTGCTTGCATTTTTCTTATCATGAAATGAGATCAAGAAAATGAAACACTCTCAAGGATGAAGATGAAACCCTCTTCTTCTCTTTTCTTTCACTCTTTCTTTTTCTCAACCATGAATAAAACTCTCTTCTAGTGAGAATGAGAATGGTGGAGGAATCAACACATAATGCAAAGGGAGGTGAGTGTAGGAGCATAAGAAAGGTGACCATATCCAAGGTCAAAGAAACAAAACACCATGCTTCATATCAAATCCAACCATACCCTTTCATGTCACAATGAAGCAAAAGCATGGTGGAAAAAAATATGAAAGCTATCATATCAATCTTTTACAAGAAAACCCCTCCACAATTGTAATTTGCAAAACTGCAAATTACCCCCTCCATCGGAAAAGTCCGGCCGGGAAAGAACAAAGGAAAACCGGCCGGAACGGAATGCAAACTGGCAACTCCAGAAAACTGGTCCCGTAATAAATTACAGGAAAACCTCGATACTGTGCATACACACCCGCATCTGTATTCCGTCCGGATACAAATGCAAAGAGACAAAATCTACACTGTACTAAACTAGGACCGGCTTAAACCAAAGCCGGCTAGTAATATCCGTTCGATCCTGATCCGTGCAATACCGCACGTATCTGATCGAACCCTGCCATATACCTATACGGCTACTAGTACAAACCGTCCGATCCTGATCCGTGCAATACCGCACGTATCTGATCGGACCCTGCCATATCTCCATACGGCCTCTACAGCGTTTCGCCCGAAAGCTGAGTAACTGAAAGTGTGGCGGACTCTAAAGACTCGTCAATACAATGGCTGTGGATTTAACCACTAGCCCGTCAGAGGTATAAGCCAATACGTAACGGGCCACCAGCTATTGACTAAAAGGGACGTCGATGAGCGAACTCATCCTGACACCCTACTGAGCCTGTCAGTGACAATATCCGTGCAGTCCGGTCCGTTCGTCTATGAGTATCGCATGGCGGGCCTAGGGGGTTGGTAAAAGTCAGACCCCCAAAAGCGGTACAAGTCGTGTCGGAGTGTAGCCCAGAACACCCTGAGATACTACTGGAATACCTACCAGTAAATCTCCTTGCCTTGGCCAAGGACTTTGTGTAATGGCTCTCCTAGACACAGCACGACCTCACCCCCAATACCGGGAGAGACGAACCCCTGAAGATACGCTCACTGCCTCCATGTGGCTCGGGACTGTACCCAACTAAAACCTGTTTGCACGACTCCTTTGAGCCGTGGTAGGGTAGTAATCAAAGTACAGTGGGAACTCACACGAGACAAATGACGATCCCCAGGTCGATGAACTAACCTGCACACATGTCACCAGGGAACTGCCATCTGACGTCTGGTATATGACCAACTAGCATGTTCCCGGCGAGTCCTGTCCGGTGTACTCATAACCCAATGAGCACCTGTATACATCTTAGGTGATCCTACTAACACCAGTGGCTTGTGAGACCGGCCACCGCCCCTCGTCGGGGTCTCGACTGTATACACTAGTCTACTAATGGAGTATCGATGCCCAGTCTCGAAACTCCCACGACTAGGGACCTTTTAAGGATATGCTTGTAGACCCCCAGCTCCCACTTATATGATCGCCCTCATACTGCAGGTGGTCAAGCAAGAATCCTAGGGGCTCTATCAACGTGTAATAGCGACGTGTCATGTCACCTAAAACAGTACACGATGATAAAGGTAAACCAGATAGCATACTATCATCTCGAGTAAGACTGTCCTACCGGGATAGGTCCTCCCTCAATCATTACAATCACGTACCTGTGACCTAATAATTGACTCTGAGGGCACTATCTCCAACAATCTCCCACTTGCACTCAAGGCTAATTATTGCGATGTCGCATACTCACAGCCCGTGTGATACCGAACATCCAACTCCTCTACTAGTCAGTCTCACAAAGCTCGTTTGCGGAACTATTGCGTTCGAGGAATAGCCTCAGTGAGTGGATCCGCTTAGTTGTTTCTTTCCATGTCTCTCTATATCTCAAGTTCGCGGAGAAAGCCATCTCCCGAAATGAGCAATACATGTCTTAGAACGTGTCTGGATGTCTGATGGGACCTAGCTCATAAATGAACTCCAAATCCAAACTTCTTAGACTGTATCGTCAACTGAACTTAATCAGTATCCTGCGCCATGCCTCCCTCAGTACTGCCTTGGATCACCTGTCCAAAATACTGCCCCTCGTCAGAGGGAAAACTATAACTCTGACAACCTCCTTGTCGTCCATGTCACTTTGGAAGCCTGGAATGATAACTGTCTCCTGAATGAGGCTGTCGTTATCATATCTCTAGAACATGCACTTATGTTCTAAAACTGCTTCCGACTGTTTCTCCAGGATTGGATTAATGTCAACTTATTGCATCTAGTGCAAGAACAACATCTGGTGTGGTACTTGACATCTCATGATTGACTCAATTGCCTAAGCAAGTGATCTGCCAATCATGCACGTCCCTCTCCCCTTTAGTCTGTAAGACACCTTTAGAGAGGGTGACTCCATTACCTGCAGGTACACTACCGTGCCAGGAGTCGTCCATCCTAAATACTCTTAGAATGCTGTCAAGTACCCTGATTGGGAAACCACCCAAATCTAGATCTAAAACCATAGATCCAGTAACCAGTATGTCAGATATAAAATCCATTTCCTTTGTGGAGAAACCACTGTGTGACGACCAAAGTATAACCGATTGTAGTATAGGAGTTTCTTTTCCTATTCTGTGTATGTCATCCAGATACCAGGACATCACACCTTACTACCTTCTCAACAGATCCATCCCCTATTCTGATGAAGTCAAACCCATGACTGTCACGTCAGAAATAGATGATCTATCTCCGCTACATCTGCTTTAGTCTATAATTAGACATAAGCTACCTGTCCACCAATGCTTCCGCTGCTCCCACTGACTACGACAACCCTCTGGCAGAGTCATATACACGTACACTTCTAAAACTAGTTTAGAACGACGCTATACTCATCCTCCTGCCGGGTCTCGCAGCCTGGAACAACAGCAATGGTATTTGTGGGTAAGCAAGAACTTCCCTGTCACCGTCCTTGAGGCTACCGTATTAGTACCTCTCGGGTGCCTGAAGTTACCCACCTTATCTGCGGAGTGGTCAATGGAATGTCAATCCAGATTGAATCTTTAGGTTCCTTATCAAATCTTCAGTAATCGTTTGTGGTTCTGGAATTACTTCCAGTTCTACCATACTCCCACTACTGTTTTCTGAAAAAAAAATTCCATTTTTAATAAAACTGTGGCGAGTCTAGAACAATATTGCTATTGTTCATCCAGATGGTAGAAAGTCAACCCGCGTCATAGCCTGGGTCAACCCACAAACAGCCATTACAGAAACGTGCCTTGAGTTATCCGGTGTCTGGTTTTAATCATAAACCGGACAACTCCCCGTACCTTAACATCGTTAAGATATGAACTGTTCTATATCCAATATAGAAACAGAGGCACTGATTTAATTGAACCAGATTCAAATCATGCAGCTGTCTCCAGTGCATGTCAACTAAATGGAGAGAGGCCGATCAGCGTTACTCAACTTAGGAATGCTTCCAATTATGAGTAACCTGAAAGAGAAGCAATTTCTCTTTATCATTACTATCAACTGAATACCATACACAAGTATCTACATCTTCGATCTCTTTGAAGAATCCCGATACTTGCTATACCTGGTTCTCTACTCTATTCAAATTACCTATAACTCCTCAAAACTTAGACCCTGTGTTTCCACGAAACACCTGTCTAAAAACTAGAGAAGTCATAAGTAAACCGAATATAGTACGAGGACCAACCCCTCTGTCCTGATGGACCCTGGACAACATACAATACTCTGTATAAGTCCCTTGAGTCTGATAACTCATTCACTGTGTGTCGTAGGTTGAAAACTGTACTTATGGTTAAGAAGAATTACACCGCTGTTTAATGCTCCTTACCTAACCATCCACTGATATAGGTAAATGTCGTAGACATAATTTCAGAAAGGTATATCTCACTCTATGAAAATAGACGTACAGATATATCAATTTGAAATTGGTGCATAACAGCGGATATTCAAAACCAAATATTTGCCGACCGGCAAACAGCCCAGGTGAATTCCTCAAATATCACCGATTACAACGAATCCCGATATAATGAGGATAATCACCCAATTCCTAATAACTTACTCCCACTCATCATCTGTAAAACCATACAGATGTGAGAATCGTACCTGGTAAATACATACCCTGGAGTAAGTATCTAATCGGGAAATCAGTTTTCCTTTAACATTACACAGTGAAACTGAAACATTGAAATGTTCCGATAGGGTATTCTGGTATTCCTAGTAATGCCTCTTCCAGATTCATCACGTCTGTAACCTTGTAATTCTTTGCCACATCTCCAAATCCCTTCATCTGTCTTTAGTCTTTACCTTCTGTACACCCCTTTAGGCCAAATGGTTTTCTTCCTTCCCTACCGTTCGGCACCAGCCTATGGTTTGGAAGAAGACTATCCAATAAGCATAATGGGTGTACTGTCCCTATCCTAGGAACACTCGCAACACGAGAGAAGGTGAAGATAAAAGACACCTGAATGTACTTTATTCCTATTTCTCCTGGACCAGGATCCATCCCCGAACTGGAACAAGTTCCTTTCGAGTTCGTATATAACCATACGATGGATTATCCAATAAAATGGGATCTTCGTAGTGATACGGAGTGTCCTGGAGAAATACAAAGGTGATTTAGGATTGGCGAAGAAATACTTGGTTCGGTCATGAATAGCAGTCGCAATTTACTTTGCCCTCTTACTAATCCCTTGCTTTGTCTGAACTTAATACCTTCTGCACACCATCGTTATGCTAATTGGTTTTCTTCATTCCCTACCGGTCGGCACCAGCCTAAGGTTTGGAAGAAGACAATCCAATTTGCGTAATAGGTGTACTACCCCTAAACCAAGGAGTACTCGTAACCTGAGAGAGGGTAAAAGGAAAAGACAACTGAATAATCCTATCCGTTTTCTCCAGAACCTGAAACCATCCTCGAATTCCTTCGAGTTCGTATCTAACCATACGATGGTTTTGTCCAATGGAAGTGGACGTTCGTAGTAATACGGGGTGTCCTGGAGAAAAGGGTAAAAGTAGGAGTGGCAATGAGGTTCGCAACTCTGACAATCCAAAAGCCAGTGTTAAGAAGGTTCGGTTAATTTGGTCACTGAGTCATAGTCTTAGGGTCGGGTCAATGGTCGCTGCCAAAGAGAGAGAGAAAAGAAACACTCAGCGTGCACTCAAACCTAGATCAGAATGGTCACCAATTTATCTAATCTGGAAACCTCCCACTGTACCTCAAATTCTCCTCCAAACCTGAAAGAAGAATTAGTCGGGGTCACCCGAGGAGTAAACCAACTCATCAGTGGGAATCGGGATCCAACTCTCATCGCATGACAACGTGACGGAATCCGCTCACGGTATCACACTCCAGAAGGTATGCGCATATCTGGCAAGTTTCAGTACTTTTGAAACTCCCGATGTGATTTCTGCCCCATGCTCTTATGACCTTGACTTTGGCCAACATATCATAAGTCACATGTCAAGTTCTACCCGTCATTCTCCAGGTTAATTTGAATCCACCCGTACATACCCTTGACTTTGGCCAAAATGGCAGCACGACTGTCCCAAACCAACGCATCTATCTATGCTGCATATGAATACCCCAATAGCTACCAATCACTGTGCCTTGACTTTGGCCAACATACACAGCTTGAATACTATTGACCACCCATATGAAACGACGGAGGGCTACGAATGGTTTCTGACGAAAACCTTTAACGTAATGAACTTGATATCGTCGAAGGAACGGATAGCTTTTAAAAATATAGTGACGAAAACCGTTGCTAAAGAGGTCACTCCCTGTGAAGGGATCTCGGCTCTTTCCCCGTAGAATGAGGTGCAGGATATTCCAAATGAATACCACGGTGCAAAGCAAAAGTAATCGGCTATAGTGAAGTTAATGCCCTGACGCAAACTTCTGTCCAAGGGGTCACTCCCGGTGAAGGGATCTCGGCCCTTGCCTCGTCGACTGAGGAGCAGGATATTCCAATGAATACCACGATGCAAAACAAAAGTAAACGTCCTTGCAATAACAGCTTTTTGAAAAGTGTTCCAACAACATCAGATTAGGTTTGTTTTTAACTTTGCATTGATCCGAATCAATGCAGTCCCATCAATTGATCACACCACAAAGAACGAAAATATACTGATGTACGTATATGCCATCCGCATTCGCCACTGGGTCCCGTCATTACCCGTTAGGTTAGCTTACTAACGACAGAGCGGGGACTGGACTAGCGCGGATGCAAAACATATACAACATCTACTAATATATATACCAATATATTATATTTCGCTCAAGGCGTGAATAGAATGCAACATCACAGATACGAATAGCATCACAGAAACAATACAGATATCTGGGATCCCCGGGTTTCACAGAGCCACTACTGAAACCCGACGTTCCCCTGGTCGTGTGGATAGCCTGTGCAATGAAATCCTAGACCCCTACGGGCGCGGCAAGTTACCCGCCAAAACCTGAAGCGAGGCAGCCCCCTTCAGCACCGTGAATGGACCACCCAGCACTTCACGGAATCCGGCAACTTGGGCACCCCTCCTGGGTCAACCTGTACCCCCTACGAGTGCGGCGGATAGCCAGCCAATCCTGGAGTGAAGCCCCTTCCGTCCCAATGCCATGAGATGCGGGCTTGTTGTCTTCTAGAACCCGGCTATCCGTGCACCCCACCGCGGGGCATTCCTAGTACAGAAAGTAAAATATACATACAACGGGTACATCGACCGCAACCAGGTCGTGCCCCAAAAGAATAATACAAACAGGCAGTGACGGCAGTCCACATGTCGGACGCTCGCCCCGCCAAATCAAATGTACATGATACAACAAAAACAGTACTAGCATTGCATCCAGGCTATCCCCACGACCGATCCGCAACAACACAGCAAATACATAGAACATCAACGTGAAAGTCACGTTCGCAAATCCGTCTAACCGGGCTATAGCAGTTAGACCGGATTTACCGATCGAGTGACATTCACGGTCGCAGATATAATGTAAATACTGTGAAAAATGTGTTTAAAAAATTTCCGATTGATCAAACAATTAACAAGTGGGCCCCAAAGAAAACTGTAGCACTCACAGAAACAATTGGCCCAACTTTAATATTCCAAAGCCCATATTTTAAGCCCAGAAGGCCTCTGTAAAAAAATGGTGAAGTGATGTGAATAGTGCGCGGCGGAAGGGCCGCACAAAGGGGGTTTTCGCGGCGGTTCCGCGCTCCAACTGTGGAGTCACTTCATCGAATTTTTACAGAGCTCTTAGATTTTCCAGTACATCAATATTTTACAACCTGAAAAATTTTTCGAGACCAAAATATTTCAACAGAAACTGATGTGAACAAAAAATACGGTTTTTGGAAATTTTGGTCGATCGGAAATGCAAACACATTACACAAAGCTAGACTAAGTTAATGGCGCGGCTCTGATACCACTGTAAGTGCACGGCGGCGCCCCGGCCGTCAACCCGACGCCGGAATGCGGAAGCGGTGAATAACTTTAAATTTTTGCGGACTTTGCAAACCGGCACCACCGCGCACTTTAACCGGATCGAACCATTAACTAGTCTAAGCTATCTACAAGAATGGGAATAGAGATATACCGACGATCCAAGTCCTCCGGTCTTCATCTCCACTCCGATCTCCTCGCGGGATCTCCGTCCACATCGTCGCCTCCTCGCCGGAAAGGGCACCACATCGCCTTCGTCTTTTACGGGCTCCCGCCTCAATACCGAGGCAACTCGAGCATGAAGCCGGCAACTCGACATGCTCAAGATATGCTGTAGGTTATCTAGTGTAGTGTCTCTTTTGGGGTTTGTTGCCATTTGAGGATGATGGAGGATACAAGACAAGAAAAATGGTGCTTGCATTTTTCTTATCATGAAATGAGATCAAGAAAATGAAACACTCTCAAGGATGAAGATGAAACCCTCTTCTTCTCTTTTCTTTCACTCTTTCTTTTTCTCAACCATGAATAAAACTCTCTTCTAGTGAGAATGAGAATGGTGGAGGAATCAACACATAATGCAAAGGGAGGTGAGTGTAGGAGCATAAGAAAGGTGACCATATCCAAGGTCAAAGAAACAAAACACCATGCTTCATATCAAATCCAACCATACCCTTTCATGTCACAATGAAGCAAAAGCATGGTGGAAAAAAATATGAAAGCTATCATATCAATCTTTTACAAGAAAACCCCTCCACAATTGTAATTTGCAAAACTGCAAATTACCCCCTCCATCGGAAAAGTCCGGCCGGGAAAGAACAAAGGAAAACCGGCCGGAACGGAATGCAAACTGGCAACTCCAGAAAACTGGTCCCGTAATAAATTACAGGAAAACCTCGATACTGTGCATACACACCCGCATCTGTATTCCGTCCGGATACAAATGCAAAGAGACAAAATCTACACTGTACTAAACTAGGACCGGCTTAAACCAAAGCCGGCTAGTAATATCCGTTCGATCCTGATCCGTGCAATACCGCACGTATCTGATCGAACCCTGCCATATACCTATACGGCTACTAGTACAAACCGTCCGATCCTGATCCGTGCAATACCGCACGTATTTGATCGGACCCTGCCATATCTCCATACGGCCTCTACAGCGTTTCGCCCGAAAGCTGAGTAACTGAAAGTGTGGCGGACTCTAAAGACTCGTCAATACAATGGCTGTGGATTTAACCACTAGCCCGTCAGAGGTATAAGCCAATACGTAACGGGCCACCAGCTATTGACTAAAAGGGACGTCGATGAGCGAACTCATCCTGACACCCTACTGAGCCTGTCAGTGACAATATCCGTGCAGTCCGGTCCGTTCGTCTATGAGTATCGCATGGCGGGCCTAGGGGGTTGGTAAAAGTCAGACCCCCAAAAGCGGTACAAGTCGTGTCGGAGTGTAGCCCAGAACACCCTGAGATACTACTGGAATACCTACCAGTAAATCTCCTTGCCTTGGCCAAGGACTTTGTGTAATGGCTCTCCTAGACACAGCACGACCTCACCCCCAATACCGGGAGAGACGAACCCCTGAAGATACGCTCACTGCCTCCATGTGGCTCGGGACTGTACCCAACTAAAACCTGTTTGCACGACTCCTTTGAGCCGTGGTAGGGTAGTAATCAAAGTACAGTGGGAACTCACACGAGACAAATGACGATCCCCAGGTCGATGAACTAACCTGCACACATGTCACCAGGGAACTGCCATCTGACGTCTGGTATATGACCAACTAGCATGTTCCCGGCGAGTCCTGTCCGGTGTACTCATAACCCAATGAGCACCTGTATACATCTTAGGTGATCCTACTAACACCAGTGGCTTGTGAGACCGGCCACCGCCCCTCGTCGGGGTCTCGACTGTATACACTAGTCTACTAATGGAGTATCGATGCCCAGTCTCGAAACTCCCACGACTAGGGACCTTTTAAGGATATGCTTGTAGACCCCCAGCTCCCACTTATATGATCGCCCTCATACTGCAGGTGGTCAAGCAAGAATCCTAGGGGCTCTATCAACGTGTAATAGCGACGTGTCATGTCACCTAAAACAGTACACGATGATAAAGGTAAACCAGATAGCATACTATCATCTCGAGTAAGACTGTCCTACCGGGATAGGTCCTCCCTCAATCATTACAATCACGTACCTGTGACCTAATAATTGACTCTGAGGGCACTATCTCCAACAATATCGCATACAACCGATTAGTATGTAATGTATCGATTTATCGAATCAATGATTCGATAATTAGGTCATATCGAATATAACCAATCGAAACATATATCGCGAGAATGAAATGCGGTATCACATACACGCATTATTCTCGGTCCCGCACATATCTCATATGCGCTCCTATTTCGTTTCGCTTGAGCCAGGAAACCTCTGTGTAGGACTCTAAAGACTCGTCAATACGCCGGTAGCAGATGATAATCATATCAAGCACCCACAAGCCGCAAGCGGTCTGCTAAACGTAACGGCCACCCGGGTATTGAGCGATCAGAAGATCGACGAGCTAGCCCGCTCACACTCCTGCGAATCCGACCAGTAACACTTACCATACAGTCCAGTCTCTTCGTCAGATACGTCGCATATCAAGTCTAGGGGTGGTATACGTCAGACCCCAATAACCCGATAAGTCGTGCCGATGTGAGGCTCGTAACGGGTCGAGAAACTACTGGTAACACTTACCAGCAAATCTCTGATCAGCCCTGGCCAGGGACTTCCCTGTTACGGCCAATCGAGCACAGCGCAACATCAACTCCCAATACCGGGAGAGACGAAACCCCTCCTATCGCTCATTGCCTCCATGTGACTCGGGACTGTACCCAAAGACCACCGTTTTGCACGCCCTCATGGACGTGGTAAGGTGGAGATCAAAGCACAGTGGGAATCACACAAGACTCTATGACGATCTCGGGTCTACAGACTAACCTGTACAAGTGTCACCTGAGAACTGCCATCTGACGTGAGGTATAATACCATCTGGGAGTTCTCGGCGAGTCCGTCCAGTGTACCCAGTCTCCACTGAGCACCCGTATACCATCTCTGATGTCAAACACCAATGGATATGGGATCATCCATCGCCCATCACATGGGTCGAGAAGCGTATACGCTAATCTACTCTGGTATATCGATGCCCCGTCTCGATACACCCACGACTAGGGACCTTGAAGGATGTACTTATGGACTACCATGTCCCCACTAGTATGATCTGCATCATAGCCCAGGTAGTCAAGTACAAATCCTAAGGGCTTTACCAACATGTAACTATAAGACAGTATAAAGAGACTAGTGTACATGTTAAGATAAATAGCAACCAGATAGCATACTATTATGTCGAGCAAGAAAGTCATCTCTATATATGTCCAAGCATCCAATATAATATACATAATCTGTACAATACTGGCCTCTAGGGCATACATACAACTAACAATCTCCCACTTGCACTGGGGCCAGCTGCTGTAGTATCTCATACCGAGCATCCCGAAGAGTCTCTCAAACTGTATCTGGGGAATGGCCTTCGTGAGTGGATCCGCCGTGTTGTTCTTCGTGTCAACTCTCCTGACCTCGATCTCCCGGCGATCAACTATCTCCCGGATCAGGTGATACCGCCTCAGAATATGCCTGGATCGCTGATGGGACCTGGGTTCCTTGGCCAAAGCCACCGCTCCATTGTTATCGCAATACAAAGGTATTGGATGCTCAATGGATGGAACCACTCCAAGTTCAGTATTGAACTTCTTGATCCAGACAGCCTCTTTGGCAGCATCGTTGGCAGCGATGTATTCAGCCTCCATCGTCGAGTCTGCCACGGTTTCCTGCTTGGAACTCTTCCAGCTAACCGCCCCTCCGTAAAGGGTAAAGACAAAGCCCGACTGCGACTTAGAGTCGTCCTTATCACTCTGGAAGCTCGAATCGGTAAAGGACTCCACTTGGAGTTCTCCGTTACCATACACCAAGAACATATCTCTAGTCCTTCGCAAGTACTTGAGAATGCTCTTCACAGCTGTCCAGTGACTCTCTCCAGGATCAGCTTGATACCTGCTCACTACACTTAGTGAGTATGCTACATCGGGTCTGGTACATAGCATCGCATACATGATAGAGCCTACTGCCGAAGCATAGGGTATCCCTTGCATGCGAGCTCTCTCCAAATCAGTCTTGGGAGACATCTCTTTGGAGAGAGTGACTCCAGAGTTCGTGGGTAAGTTCCCACGCTTGGACTCTTCCATACTAAACCTCTTTAGTATGGTGTCAATGTACCTGGATTGGGACAATCCCAAAATCCGTTTGGATCTATCTCTATATATCCTAATCCCCAATATGCAGGAGGCATCACCAAGATCTTTCATTGAGAATCTTTGTGATAAGAAGAGCTTGACCGATTGCAGCATAGGAATATCATTTCCTATCAAGAGTATGTCGTCCACGTACAATACGAGGAAGACAATCTTACTCTCTGCCACCTTCTTGTAGATACAAGGTTCATCTGGGTTTTTGACGAAATCAAACTCTTTGATAACGACGTCAAAGCAGATGTTCCAACTCCGCGATGCTTGCTTTAATCCATAAATGGATTTAAGCAGCTTGCACACCTTCCCGCTGCTCCCACTGTCTACGAAGCCCTCTGGCTAAGTCATGTACACGCACTCTTCTAAATCACCATTTAGAAAGGCGGTCTTAACATCCATTTGCCAGATTTCGTAGTCATGAAAAGCAGCATTGGCAAGCATGATTCGGATGGATTTAAGCATAGCCACTGGAGAAAAGGTCTCGTCATAGTCCACACCTGGTCTTTGACGAAAACCCTTTGCTACAAGTCTAGCTTTGAAAGTCTCCACTTTCCCATCTACACCAAGTTTCTTCTTGAAGATCCACTTGCTCCCAATGGGTTTTACCCCTTCAGGAGCAACTTCTAAAGTCCATACTTTGTTGGTGTACATGGAATCCATCTCGGACCGCATAGCATCCAGCCATTTCACTGAGTCACCACTAGTGATGGCCTGCTCGAAGCTAGTTGGGTCATCATCCTCCATGATGCAATCCTCACTGCCACCATCAATGAGAAAACCGTAGTATCTCTCAGGTTGGCGAGGAACCCTACTAGATCGGCGGAGAGGCTGGGGTTCATCGGGAACTACGGAATCCTCTGGTTCAACCAAATCTTCTGTTGTAGTCTGTATTGCTGGAACCTCTTCCAGTTCTACCTCAATGCCACTTATCTGTTTCATAAGAAAACTTTTTTCTAAGAAAGTGGCATGTCGAGAAACAAACACTTTTTGTTCCTCGGAGTGGTAGAAGATATACCCTCGCGAATGTTTGGGATATCCAACAAACTTACATAGAACAGACCTTGCCTCGAGCTTGTCCGGATTTTGTGTTTTAACATAGGCCGGACAACCCCATATCTGAATAAAATTAAGACATGGTCTCTTGCCATTCCATATCTCATATGGAGTGGTAGGCACTGATTTGGTCGGAACTCTATTCAGTAGGTATGCAGCAGTCTCCAGTGCATATCCCCAGAAGGAAATAGGTAACTCAGCTGTACTCATCATAGAGCGCACCATATCTAATAGGGTGCGGTTCCTCCGTTCTGATACACCGTTGTGCTGTGGTGTATATGGAGGAGTCAGCTGAGAGAGAATCCCATTCTCTTTTAGGAAGCCCAGGAATTCATTGCTTAAGTATTCTCCTCCTCGATCAGATCGAAGGATTTTAATACTTTTTCCGGTTTGGTTCTCAACTTCTTGTTTATATTCCCTAAATTTCTCAAAAGCTTCCGATTTTTGTTTCATCAGGAACACATACCCGAACCTAGAGAGATCGTCAGTGAATGTAATGAAGTATGAAGAACCATCCCTGGCATGTGTAGACATGGGACCGCATACATCACTATGTATCAGTCCCAAGAGTTCGGTAACTCTTTCTCCGTGTCCCGTAAACGGAGTTTTGGTCATCTTGCCTTTGAGACATGACTGGCAAGTGTCATAAGATGAAAATTCAAACGGATTTAAATATCCATCCTTATGCAACTTAGCCAGTCGTGTCGCATTGATGTGACCCAGTCTACAATGCCACAAGAAGGATTCGTTCAGTTCAGAACTCTTCCTCTTGTGTGTGTTTGTTATGCTCAGAACTGTTGATTGATTTAGAACATAAATGCCATTGCACAACGTGCCTGATCCAACCAACTTTTGGTTACGGAAAATGTTCATAACATTGTCCTGTAATACAAAATTATATCCTTCTTTGCTTAATAAAGAAACCGATATAATGTTGCATATCAGGTTCGGCATGTAATAGCATTCGTTCAGAACCAATGTATTACCAGTTGGTAATACAAGGTGATATTCCCCGACAGTCTTAGCTGCAACAATTGCACCATTTCCTACTCTAATGTCTTTATCACCTTCTCCAAGTTCTCTACCTTTCCTAAGCCCATGTAACTGATTACATATATGGGATCCTGACCCGGTATCTAATACCCAGGACGTAGAGCAAATGGAGAAACAGTTCTCAGTAACGAACACACCCGAAGAAAATGCATCAACATGTACTTTCTTCATTCGGGTGGCATGGGAATCCTGGTATTCCCCTATATCCTGTTCATTCCTATAACTCTTATAAGAAAGAACGGAACCAACGTTCCCCAGCACAGTATAACATGCGGGTTCGGTCAATACATCCATATTATTATCTTTATTAAGGCATGAAATGGTCGCTACCTGGAGAGAGAGAGAAGAAAACACTTTAGCGTATGCTCGTGCAAGATCAGATTGGTTATTATCTTATCTAATCAGGATGGCTCCCACTGCTTTTTATCAAATCTTCCTCCAAACCTTAAAAGGAAAGACTAGCCGGGATTAATTACACACTACAAGTTCGCCAATCTTTCAGCCAGGCCAGTGTCGGTATTTTGAGGGAGGTCCCCCGTGCTTTCGCACGAACCTAATTAATGTAAACCTCGTTTTCCCAGAGGCGTAACCTCGTTAACACCTTTCTAGACAACTACTTGATCGGCTAATTGCAATGTGTAAAACTCTCCCAGGAGTAACTCTTACTCGCAGCGGGTATCGGGATCCAACTATCTCATAGAAGGTATGCAATATCATTGCAAATTTCAACACTTGAAATTCCCGATAATATTTTGCCCCTAGCGTCCTATGACCTTGACGGAGGCCAAACAACCCATAGTCCGCTAGTCAAGTTCAACCCGTCATTTCCTGATTGAATTAAACCCACCCGCACGACCCTTGACGGAGGCCAAACAACGCCGTACGAATACCCTATTCCAATCGCATCATATGCTAGCAGATAAGCACTAGTTAGCTACCGTACACTGCGCCTTGACGGAGGCCAAACTACCGCAGCACGAATACTAACTAATACTTATCTGAAATGACGGAGGGCTACGCAGGTTTTTCATAAAAACCATGAGCGTAATGAACTTGATATCGTTGTAGAATCAAATGATGTTTTGAAATGGAGTGATTTTGAGGCTTTTCTTGTTTTGCTAAAGGAGTCACTCCCGGCGAAGGGATCTCGGTCCTTTCCTCGTCGAATGAGGTGCGGGATATATCATATATATCGCTGTGCAAAGCAAAAACGCAAAAGCAGTCAAAAGCAAACCGAGTGTGTAGCATCTGCCAGTTATTGCTAAAGGAGTCACTCCCGATGAAGGGATCTCGGTCCTTTCCTCATCGAATAAGGTGCGGGGTATATCATATATACCGCTGTGCAAAGCAAGAACTGTAGCTACCTGTTTTATTTTAAAATTCGATTCCACAACATCTTAGGTTTCTTATCTTTCATTAATCACATTAATGAAGTCCCATCATTTAAATACCTAAACATCACAGATAGATATGACGTACACTTATGCCATCCGCATTCGCCTCGATGTCCCCTCGTGCACCGTTAGGTTAGGTAACTAACGATAGAGCAGGGCAGGGCTAGCGCGGGTGTAAAACATAAGTAACGTCTATATAATATATCATATATACTATATACTATATCCATCACAGAATCACATCACAGATATCGCAGCAGAATAAACATATGAAATATTGGATATACTAGGACGTCCGTGTTTTCAATACGAGCCAGTATAAAACACGGATTCCACGGTCGTGATGAATAGCCAATCCCACACCCCTAGACCCCTACGAGAGCGGCAAGCAACCCTGCCAATTCTAGGGTTAGGAGACCCGGACTCGACTCCTCGAGTTGGTCTCCCACTGGACCCCAGAACCCGGTTACTTGTGCTCCCCTCCTTGGGTCTATCCTAATGCGGAAAAGTAAATAATATACAACGGGTGACAACTTCCGCTACCTGGAAGCGCCCCAAATAAAAGAATATTACATACAAGTTTTTACATGAATGAAAATGAAAAACACTCATCTCACATAAAAACCCCCGGCTATTCAAACACGACGATCCAATATAACATATCCAGCAACACATAACATCACATGTCATCAACGTAAGTAAGTATGCATACCCCAATTGTCGTTGACGTATAGCAATGAAACCGGCGATATGAACATACTACACTTACGGTCACAGAAAAGAAAGTGTAAAACTACAACAATTGGAATCCGCAACCTCTTTAGACATCACATGCCTAACAGTTATAAACCCCGCATTTTAGTCCCATCATCGAAAACTCTTTTCGATATCTTGTGAAACTAAACTGCTAGATCTATAACATTCATCCAGTTATCTCATAACTGTTTGTGAATTCCAATTATTGTATCCAATTCCGGATAAATAGAATATATTAAACTTTCCGATCGAACATTCGAACACCCAAGTTTTCCCGACACCGATCAACACATGAAATAGGTTCAAAGACATTCACTTCATGCCTCAGTACCAACGGTCCAGCCGTAGAAGGGTCAAGCCAATGCCTCACATGTGGCACGCCGTACTGCCCCAAACCCGAAGGTTCAAAGGGCAGTTCAAGACGGTCACATAATCGAGTTAAGGTTTGTGTCTTCTAGAGGGACCATTGCGTTACTTGCACTACTCGGAACGTCTTTTAACCACAGAAAAATCCAACACTTGGAATTATTCCGGCAGGGGAAAACCTGGGTATTTATATCCGGTCGAACTCTTTAACATATTCTACAGTTATCTGGAAAAACACTTAAACAAAGTTTGATATTCCGATCGAATTCATCGATTCCCAATATAACCCCAGAGCACTCAACCTTTAAATCAATTTAAAAATACCCAGAAAACTCACCAGAATTTATCAGGTATTACTGTGCAGAGAAAATTGGATGACGTCACTATATGGCCGCGGAACAGCGGCAGAAGCCATGCTTCTGCCGCGTTTCCGCGGCTCAAGTAACTGTTCATGGGAAAATTTTTATATTGTAATTCTTGTATTTCCTTGGTGAATTTTTTAGGCATTTTTAATATGAAAAAATCCCAGATTTATGAAAATGTCCAGAGAGCTCTAAAGTATTTGGGTTTCGTGTTCGTTCGGACTTCAAACTCCGTCTAGACTTCGCCTAAGGCTCTAGCTAGGCTCTGATACCACTGTAGGGTTCCTAGGCACCTTAATGAGGTCACACAAGGCATCGAACATGCCATATTAAAATTTTAACGGTGCCGAGAGACCCGACTACGGATCGTTTGCTAGAATTCTAGGCGAAACTAAAAGCTAGTTAACAGTTAACTACTGGGATACGGAAATTACAACCTTTGTAGATCCGGATATCCACCTCCACGGCTCCGCAAGGGCGTCCTCTCGCTGTCCATCTTGAATCTTGAACTCTCGTGACGGCTTCATCGGAGAAACGTGCGGAATAGATCGTCGGCTTCGTGTCAAAGATGATCTACGTCGAGGTTGCACAAACTCAAGCTCCGACTTCACAAACTTGTGAAACTTGTGAAGTAAACACCCAAAACAACTTGGCAAGAGGTAGAGGGTGAAGAAATAGGAGGTGGGTTCACTTTAGAATTGGATTTATCTCACTTTAACTCAAGTTGCCATTGATGGACCTTGAGCTTGAAGAAGAAGAAGAAGATGAGCTCAAGAAAAGAATATGATAAGTCTTGTGATAAAATAAATTTTAAATCAAATACTTATCATAACTTGAACTAGGGTTAAGTGTAGAGAATTAACCATGGTCACTTGGATGGGTTAGGGTTAAGCATGAAGATAAGGATGGTTGCTAAAGTCAAAGCTTCATGAAGCTTCAACAAATGACAAAGAAAGCCACCATTCTCATCTTATTCTTTTCCAAATAAATAAATAAACAAATAAATAAATAAATGAATATACAAAACCCTAATTATCATATTAACCATGGATTAATTCTATACACTTAACGAAATGATCAAGTATCATCAAACATGATACAAAAAAGTGCACGAAAGCATATCACATATACAATGTGCATCAAGTGAGAAAAATCCGTTTAAAGTGAACCAATACTAGTTAATGCAAAGTAATATATCAAATATATAATTATACATTAAATCATTAAATCAACACTTGATTCAATGATCCGGTTATATCGCATACAACCGATTAGTATGTAATGTATCGATTTATCGAATCAATGATTCGATAATTAGGTCATATCGAATATAACCAATCGAAACATATATCGCGAGAATGAAATGCGGTATCACATACACGCATTATTCTCGGTCCCGCACATATCTCATATGCGCTCCTATTTCGTTTCGCTTGAGCCAGGAAACCTCTGTGTAGGACTCTAAAGACTCGTCAATACGCCGGTAGCAGATGATGATCATATCAAGCACCCACAAGCCGCAAGCGGTCTGCTAAACGTAACGGCCACCCGGGTATTGAGCGATCAGAAGATCGACGAGCTAGCCCGCTCACACTCCTGCGAATCCGACCAGTAACACTTACCATACAGTCCAGTCTCTTCGTCAGATACGTCGCATATCAAGTCTAGGGGTGGTATACGTCAGACCCCAATAACCCGATAAGTCGTGCCGATGTGAGGCTCGTAACGGGTCGAGAAACTACTGGTAACACTTACCAGCAAATCTCTGATCAGCCCTGGCCAGGGACTTCCCTGTTACGGCCAATCGAGCACAGCGCAACATCAACTCCCAATACCGGGAGAGACGAAACCCCTCCTATCGCTCATTGCCTCCATGTGACTCGGGACTGTACCCGAAGACCACCGTTTTGCACGCCCTCATGGACGTGGTAAGGTGGAGATCAAAGCACAGTGGGAATCACACAAGACTCTATGACGATCTCGGGTCTACAGACTAACCTGTACAAGTGTCACCTGAGAACTGCCATCTGACGTGAGGTATAATACCATCTGGGAGTTCTCGGCGAGTCCGTCCAGTGTACCCAGTCTCCACTGAGCACCCGTATACCATCTCTGATGTCAAACACCAATGGATATGGGATCATCCATCGCCCATCACATGGGTCGAGAAGCGTATACGCTAGTCTACTCTGGTATATCGATGCCCCGTCTCGATACACCCACGACTAGGGACCTTGAAGGATGTACTTATGGACTACCATGTCCCCACTAGTATAATCTGCATCATAGTCCAGGTAGTCAAGTACAAATCCTAAGGGCTTTACCAACATGTAACTATAAGACAGTATAAAGAGACTAGTGTACATGTTAAGATAAATAGCAACCAGATAGCATACTATCATGTCGAGCAAGAAAGTCATCTCTATATATGTCCAAGCATCCAATATAATATACATAATCTGTACAATACTGGCCTCTAGGGCATACATACAACTAACATGGATATCTGATGGGACCTAGCTCATAAATGAACTCCAAATCCAAAACTTCTTAGACTGTATCATCAACTGAACTTAATCAGTATCCTGCGCCATGCCACCCTCAGTATTGCCTTGGACCACCTGTCCAAAATACTGCCCCTCGTCAGAAGGAAAAAATATAACTCTGACAGCCACTCTGTCATCTATGTCACCTTGGAAGCCAGGAGTGACAACCGTCTCCTAAAAGAGGCTGTCGTTATCACATCCCTAGAACATCAACTTATGTTCTAAAACTGCTTCCGACTGTTTCTCCAGGATTGGATTAATATCAGCTTATTGCAGCTACTGCAAGAACAACATCTGGTGTGGTACTTGACATCTCATGATTGACTCAATTGCCTAAGCAAGTGATCTGTCAATCATGCGTATCCCTCTCCCCTTTAGTCTGTAAGACACCTTCAGAGAGGGTGACTCCATTACCTGCAGGTGTGCTACCGTGCCAGGAGTCGTCCATTCTAAATACTCATAGAATGCTGTCAAGGTACCCAGATTAGGAAACCACCCAAATCTAGATCTAAAACCATAGATCTAGTAACCAGAATGTCTGATATAATATCCAAGTCCTGTGTGGAGAAACCACTGTGTGACAACCAAAGTATAACCGATCGTATTATAGGAGTTTCCTTTCCTACTCTGTGTATGTCATCCAAAACCAGGACATCACACCCTACTACCTTCTTAACAGATCCATCCCCTATTCTGATGACGTCAAACCTATGACTGTCACATCAGAAATAGATGATCTATCTCCGCTATATCTGCTTTAGTCTATAAATAGACATAAGCCTGATGTCCACCAATGCTTCCGCTGCTCCCACTGACTACGACAACCCTCTGGCAGAGTCATATAGACGCGCACTTCTAAAGCTAGTTTAGAACGACGCTATACTCATCCTCCTGCCGGGTCTCGCAGCCTGGAACAACAACAATGGCAAGTGTGGGTAAACAAGAACTTCCCTATCACCGTCCTTGAGGCTACCGGAGTGCCTCTCGGGTGCCTGAAGTTACCCACCTTATCTGCAGAGTGGCCAATGGAATGTCAAATCAGATTGAATCTTTAGGTTCCTTATCAAATCTTCAGTAATCGTTTGCGGTTCTGGAATCGCTTCCAGTTCTACCATACTCCCACTACTGTTTTCTGAAAAATAACCATTTCTTTTTAAAATGTGGCGAGTTAAGAACAATATCACTATTGATCTTCCAGATGGTAGAAAGTCAACCCTCGTCATAGCCTGGGCCAACCCACAAACAGCCATTACAGAAACGCGCCTTGAGTTGTCCAGTGTCTGGTTTTAATCATAAGCCGGACAACTCCCCGTACCTTAACATCGTTAAGATATGAACTGTTCTATACCCAATATAGAACCAGAGGCACTGATTTAATTGAACCAGATTCAAATCATGCAGCTGTCTCCAGTGCATGTCAACTAAATGGAAGGAGGCCGATCAGCGTTACCCAACTTAGGAATGCTTCCAATTATGAGTAACCTGAAAGAGAAGCAAGTTCTCATTACTATCAACTGAATACCATACACAAGTATCTACATCTTCGATCACCTTGAAGAATCCCGATACTTGCAATACCTGGTTCTCTACTCTATTCTTATACCAATAACTCCTCAAAACTCAGACCCTGTGTTTCTACGAAACACATGTCTAAGAATTAGAGTAGTTAAAAGTAAACAGAATATAGTATGAGGACCAACCCCACTGTCCTAATGGACACTGGACAATATACAATACTCTGTATAAGTCCCTGAGTCTAACAACTCATTCACTGTGTGTCGTAGGTTGAAAACTGTACTATGGTTAAGATGAATTACACCGCTGTTCAATGCTCCTTACCTAACCATCCACTGATATAGGTAAATGTCATCGACATAATATCAAAAGGTATATCTCACTCTATAAAAATAGACGTACAGATATATCAATTTGAAATTGGTGCACAACAGCGGATATTCAAAACCAAATATTTGCCGACCGGCAAACAGCCCAGATGATCTCCTCAAATATCACCGATTACAACGAATCCCGATATAATGAGGATGATCACCCTATTCCCAATAACTTACTCCCACTCATCATCTGTAAAACCATACAGATGTGAGAATCAAACTTGGTAAATACATACCCTGGAGCAAGTGTCCAATCGGGAAATCAGTTTTCTTTTAACAGTACACAGTTGAACTGAAACATTGAAATGTTTCGATGGGGTATCCTGGTATTCCTAGTAATGCCTCTACCATTATCCAGATTCACAACTATAACCGTATAATTCTTTGCCACCTCTCCAAATCCCTTTATATGTCTTTAGTCATTACCTTCTGCATACCCCTTTAGGCCAATTGGTTTTCTTCCTTCCCTACCGTTCGGCACCAGCCTATGGTTTGGAAGAAGACTATCCAATAAGCATAATAGGTGTACTGTCCTAATCCTAGTAGCACTCGCAATGCGAGAGAAGGTGAAGATAAAAGACAACCGAATAAACCTTATTCCTATTTCTCCTGGACCAGAATCCATCCCCGAACTGGAACAAGTTCCTTTCGAGTTCGTATATAACCATACGATGGATTATCCAATAAACTTGGGATCTTCATAGTGACACGGAGTGTCCTGGAGAAATACAAAGGTGATTTAGGATTGGCGAAGAAATACTTGGTTCGGTCGTGAATAGCAGTCGCAATTTACTTTGCCCTCTTACTAATCCCTTGCTTTGTCTTAACTTAATACCCTCTGTACACCATCGTTATGCTAATTGGTTTTCTTCATTCCCCGCCGTTCGGCACCAGCCTAAGGTTTGGAAGAAGACTATCCAATTTGCATAATAGGTGTACTATCTCCTAAACCAAGGAGTACTCGCAATGAGAGAAGGTGAAAAGAAAAGACAACTGAACAATCCTATTCGTTTTCTCCAGAACCAGAAACCATCCTCGAAGTCCTTCGAGTTCGTATATAACCATACGATGGTTTTGTCCAATGGAAGTGGACGTTCGTAGTAATACGGGGTGTCCTGGAGAAAAGGGTAAAAGTAGGAGTGGCAATGAGGTTTGCAACTCTGACAATCCAAAAGCCAGTGTTAAGAAGGTTCGATCAACTTGGTCAATGAGTCATAGTCTTAGGGTCGGGTCAATGGTCGCTGCCAGAGAGAGAGAAAAGAAACACTCAGCGTGCACTCTAACCTAGATCAGAATGGTTATCACTTTATCTAATCTGGAAACCTCCCACTGTAACCTCAAATTCTTCCCCAAACCTGAAAGAAGAATCAGTCGGGATCACCCGAGGAGTAAACCAACTCATCAGTGGGAATCGGGATCCAACTATCATCGCATGATAACTTGACGGAATCCACTCAAGTCACCACACTCCAGAAGGTATGCGCATATCTGGCAAGTTTCAGTTCTTTTGAAACTCCCGATGTGATTTTTACCCCTAGGACCCAAGTGACCTTGACACAGTCAACAAATCAAAGAGTCCTAGTCAAGTTCAACCCGTCATTATCCTGGATTGCATTAAACCCACCCGTACGAGCACTTGACACAGTCAACAAGGCCGCACGACTGTCCTAACCAATCCCTTTAATATGCTACAAACAAACACTACTTAGCTACCGCACACTACGCCTTGACACAGTCAACAAACGCAGCACGAATACTAAGTAATACTTGTAAGAAATGACGGAGGGCTACGTCTAGTTTTTGGCGAAAAACTTTCAACGTAATGAACTTGATATCGTTGAAGGAACTGCATAGCCTTTTATAAAAATATAGTGACGAAAAACTTTGCTAAAGAGGTCACTCCCGGTGAAGGGATCTCAGCTCTTTCCCCGTAGAATGAGGTGCAGGATATTCCAACTGAATACCACGATGCAAAGCAAAAGTAATCGGCTATAGTGAAGTTAATTCCCTGACGCAAACTTCTGTCCAAAGGGTCACTCCCGGTGAAGGGATCTCGGCCCTTGCCTCGTCGACTGAGGAGCAGGATATTCCAAATGAATACCACGATGCAAAACAAAAGTGAACGTCCTTGCAATAACAGCTTTTTGAAAAGTGTTCCAACAACATCAGAATAGGTTTGTTTTTAACTTGCATTGATCCGAATCAACGCAGTCCCATCAATTGATCACACCACAAAGAACGAAAATATACTGATGTACGTATATGCCATCCGCATTCGCCACTGGGTCCCGTCATTACCCGTTAGGTTAGCTAACTAACGACAGAGCGGGGACTGGACTAGCGCGGATGTAAAACATATACAACATCTACTAATATATATACCAATATATTATATTCGCTCAAGGCGTGATAAAATGCAACATCACAGAAAAGTACAGCATCACAGAACAATACAGATATCTGGAAGCCCCGGGTTTCATAGAGCCGCTGCTGAAACCCGACGTTCCCCTGGTCGTGTGGATAGCCTGTGCAATGAAAACCTAGACCCCTACGGGCGCGGCAAGTCACCCGCCAAAACAAGAAGCGAGGCAGCCCCCTTCAGCAACGTGAATGGACCACCTAGCACTTCACGGAATCCGGTAACTCGGGCACCCCTCCTGGGTCAACCTGTACCCCCTACGAGTGCGGCGAATAGCCCGCCAATCCTGGAGTGAAGCCCCCTCCGTCCCAATGCCATGAGATGCGGGCTTGTTGCCCTCCAGAACCCGGCTATCCGTGCACCCCTCCGCGGGGTAATCCTAGTACAGAAAGTAAAATATACATACACCGGGTACATCGACCGCAACCAGGTCGTGCCCCAAAAGAATAATACAAACAGGCAGTGACGGCAGTCCACATGTCGGACGCTCACCCCGCAATATCAAATGTACATATAAAACAAAACTGTACTAACATTGCATCCAGGCTATCCCCACGACCGATCCGCAACAACACAGCATAAACATAGAACATCAACGTGAATGTCACGTTCGCAAATCCGTCTAACCGGGCTATAGCAGTTTGACAGGATTTACCGATCGAGTGACATTCACGGTCGCAGATATAATGTAAATACTGTGAAATAATGTGCTTAAAATATCCGATCGATCAAAAATTAACAAGTGGGCCCCCAAGCAATACTGTAGCACTCACAGAAATTCTGGGCCCAATTTTAATATTCCAAAACCCCTACTTTCAGCCCACCAGCCCATGGGAAAATTTTGACGCATTGATCCCTCAAGACGGCGGCCGAACCGTGGCAACAAAGTGGGTTTTGCCGCGGTTCCGCGCTCTACCTGAGAGATCAATGTCTCGAATTTTCCCAGAACTCTTAGAACTTCTTGTACATCAGTTTTCTACAACCTGAAAAATTTTTAGAGCCCAGAAAAAATCGACAGAAAACTGATGCATGCAAAACGCGGATTTTGGAATTTTGGACGATCGGATAAGTAAAACGCATTAGAACAAGCTAGGCAAGGTTAATGGCGTGGCTCTGATACCATGTTGCGCCACGGCAGCGCCCCGGCCGTCTTACCGAGGCCAAAAGGCGGAATCAAAAATTTCCTTACTTGGAAACTGGCGCTACCGCGGACAATGAAAACCCGGATCGTTAACCATTAACCTATACTAGCAAACAAGAGATGGGAAGAGAAGTATACCAAGTGATCCGAGTCCTCCGGTCTTCTCGTCATCGTCCCGATCTCCCGCGGAAAGTCCTGTCTCCATGTCGTCGCCTCCTCGCCGGAAGGGCACCACATCGTCTCTATCTTTTACGGGCTCCCACCTCAATGCCGAGGCAACTCGGGAACGAAGCTGGCAAGTCGACGTGCCCAAGATGTGCTGTAGAATGTAGTGTAGATGATGCTTGTCTCTTTGGGGTTATGTTGCCTTGATGGAGGAATAAGGTTAAGGAAAAATGGTGCTTTCATTTTTCCCAAAACTAGAAGAATGAGATGAAGAAATGTGTGCTACAACAAAATGGAAATTTCTCTCATCCCCCAAAACTAAAGTGGCCGGCCATTCTTCATATGTGGAAATGGTGGAGGGCAAAAACAAATCATGAAGGGAGGTGAGTGTAGGATAAAGCAAGAGGTGACCACACTCCAAAAGTAAACCTCACATCCAAACACAAATCAACTCTAATCAATCCTTTCTCAAAAAGCAAATGAAAAGACTAAGAAAGCATCTCATCATGAAGAACTATCATGATGCCACCAATAAGCAAGAAACCCCCTCCACAAATGTTATTTGCAAACTTGCAAATAACACCCTCCATCGGAAAAGTCCGGCCGGGAAAGAATAAAGGAAAACCGGCCGGAACGGAATGCAAACTGGCAACTCCAGAAAACTGGTCCCGTAATAAATTATAGGAAAACCCCCATACTGTGCATACACACCCGCATCTGTATTCCGACCGGATACAAATGCAATGAGACAAAATCTACACTGTACTAAACTAGGATCCGGCTTAAACCAAAGCCGGCTAGTAATATCCGTTCGATCCTGATCCGTGCAATACCGCACGTATCTGATCGAACCCTGCCATATATCCATACGGCCTCTAGTACAAACCGTCCGATCCTGATCCGTGCAATACCGCACGTATCTGATCAGACCCTGCCATATCTCCATACGTCCTCTACAGCGTTTCGCCCGAAAGCTTGAGTAACTGAAAGTGTGGTGGACTCTAAAGACCCGTCAATACTATGGCTGTGGATTTAACCACTAGCACGTCAGAGGTATAAGCCAATACGTGACGGGCCATCGGCTATTGACCAAAAGGGATGTCGATGAGCGAACTCATCCTGACACCCTACTGAGCCTGTCAGTGACAATATCCGTACAGTCCGGTCCGTTCGTCTATGAGTATCGCATGGCGGGCCTAGGGGGTTGGTAAAAGTCAGACCCCCAAAAGCGGTACAAGTCGTGTCGGAGCGTAGCCCAGAACACCCTGAGATACTACGGGAATACCTACCAGTAAATCTCCTGCCTCGGCCGAGGGCTTTGTGTAATGGCTCTCCTAGACACAGCGCGACCTCACCCCCAATACCGGGAGAGACGAACCCCTGCAGATCCGCTCACTGCCTCCATGTGGCTCGGGACTGTACCCAACTAAAACATGTTTGCACGACTCCTTTGAGCCATGGTAGGGTAGTAATCAAAGCACAGTGGGAACTCACACGAGACAAATGACGATCTCAGGTCGATGAACTAACCTGTACACATGTCACCAGGGAACTGCTATCTGACATCTGGTATAAGACCAACTAGCAGGTTCCCGGCGAGTCCTGTCCGGTGTACTCATAACCCAATGAGCACCTGTATACATCTTAGGTGAACCAACTGACACCAGTGGCTTGTGAGACCGGCCACCGTCCCTCGTCGGGGTCTCGACTGTATACACTAGTCTACTAATGGAGTATCGATGCCCTGTCTCGAAACTCCTACGACTAGGGACCTTTTAAGGATGTGCTTATAGACCGCCAGCTCTCACGTATATGATCGCCATCATACTGCTGGTAGTCAAGCAAGAATCCTAGGGGCTCTATCAACGTGTAATAGCGACATGTCAGGTCACCTAAAGCAATACACGATGATAAAGATAAACCAGATAGCATACTATCATCTCGAGTAAGACTGTCCTACCGGGATTGGTCCTCCCTCAATCATTGCAATCACGTGCCTGTGATCCAATAATTGACTCTGAGGGCACTATCTCCAACAATCACCTCACTATACGGCTACGCCCAAGAAAACCCTCCACAGATGGTAAGACCCTTTGACCGAAGTTTCTCCACCTGCCGAACCACTAACACAATTGGCTGCCGGTGAACGAAAAGATCGCGTCCAAGCTAATTGGTCTGGTGCTGAATCATGTGAGAAAGGTCATGAAGGTATTTGCGAAGTATCGACACAAGGAATACGGGATGAATACTCAATAATCTGGGAGGAAGTGCCAAATTATAGGCAACGGAACTAACTCGCTTGAGAATCTCAAAAGAACTTACAATCCTGGGATAAGCTTCCCAAAACTCAACACGTCATTCATCGAAAAAAATCCATAGAAATACATGATCTCCCTATGCGAACTCAAGTCGGTGACCACCACGGTCGGATTAAGACCTCTGTCTGCACTGGGCTGTTCTCATCCTGACTTGAATCAACTGGATCTTCTCCGTGTTAGTTGTATGTATGCCCTAGAGGCCAGTATTGTACAGATGATGTATATTATATTGGATGCTTGGACATATATAAAGATGACTTTCTTGCTCGATATGATAGTATGCTATCTGGTTGCTCTTTATCTTAACATGTATACTTGTCTCTTTATACTGTCTTATGGTTACATGTTGGTAAAGCCCTTAGGATGTGTATTTGACTACCTGGACTATGATGCGGATCATACTAGTGGGGACATGGTAGTCCATAAGTACATCCTTCAAATTCCCTAGTCGTGGGTGTATCAAGACAGGGCATCGATATACCAGTGTAGACTAGCGTATACGCTTCTCGACCCATGAGATGGGCGATGGATGATCCCATATCCATTGGTGTTTGACATCAGAGATGGTATACGGGTGCTCAGTGGAGACTGGGTACACTGGACGGACTCGCCGAGAACTCCCAGATGGTATTATACCTCACGTCAGATGGCAGTTCTCAGGTGACACTTGTGTAGGTTAGTCTGTAGACCCGAGATCGTCATAGAGTCTTGTGTGATTCCCACTGTGCTTTGATTTCCACCTTACCACGTCCATGAGGGCGTGCAAAACGGTGGTTTTTGGGTACAGTCCCGAGTCACATAGAGGCAATGAGCGATAGGAGGGGTTTCGTCTCTCCCGATATTGGGGGTTGATGTTGCACTGTGCTCGATTGGCCGTAACAGGGAAGTCCATGGCCAGGGCTGTTTTAGAGATTTGCTGGTAAGTGTTACCAGTAGTTTCTCGACCCGTTATGGGCCTCACATCGGCACGACTTATCGGTTATTGGGGTCTGACGTTTACCACCCCTAGACTTGATATGCGACATATCAGACAAGGAGACCGAACCACACGGTAGTGTTGCCGGTTGGCTCGACGGGAGTTATAGCAGGTTCGCTTGTTCTCTTCTGATCGTTCAATACCCGGGTGGACGTTACGTTTAGCTGACCGCTTACGGCTTGGGGGTGCTTGATATGATCATCACCCACTGCCGGCGTATTGACGAGTCTTAGAGTCCCACAAAGGAGTTACCTAGTCCAGGCGAAACGTTGTGGTGCGCGTATGCGATATGCGCATGGACCCGATTAAAATGCGTGTATAGGATACCGTATATTGATCGGGCGGCTTGCTTTTGGTGGGGTCATATGTGATATGGCTGGATTGATAAATCAAGTGTTGGTTTATCATTTAACCATTAGTTTTCTCACTTGAAATCTTTTCTTGTACATGATGGATGTATGCATGCATGTATGCTTTCTTTCTTTTAGTTTCATGCACATATGGATGTGCATACATACATACATACAACATCATCCTTCATGGTTGATTACACATTGAAAATGGTGGCAATATGAGACTCACACCATGGATTAAATATATGGATTATTATTTGATTTTTGTTAAAACAAAAGAAAAGAAGAAAAGGATAATTCTTGGTTAGTTTCTACACTCTTCCTTAAACCTAACCATGCTCATCTACTTCTAACCATGGGTTAACCTTCTCTTTGTGATTTAACTCAAATTAAATAATATCTTAAATATTTAACCATGGTTTGAGATGAGAAGGAATAAATATATATACATATATTTTCTTTTTCCTTTTCATGAGTTATCTTTTTACTCTTGTTAAAAGAAAGCCATCATCTTCTTCCTCCTTCACCATTTGCTCTCTAGACTTTTGTAGTGAGCAATATACTCATCAAGTTAGGTTTTTGAAGTGAGAAAAGCCACCACAACATCATTCTACACAAGTTTAGCCCACTTGTTTAGAGTGTTATCTTCATTTCTTCTCTTGAAAAGTGAAGTTGCAAGCTGGGACTAGGAGCTTCGGGTGGATCGTCGTGGACACTGGGAGACTTCAAGCGAACCCTCCTCCAACCCTCATATGGCCAAGGAGTCTAGCGTAGGGAGCTACAAAGGTTGTACTCTCAAAACCCTAGCCTTTGTTACTTGTAATGTTTTGAAACTCTAATTTTTCTAGGAACGATTCTATGTTTGTTAACTTAGCACCCTAAAAATTCAATATTTGGTACATGTGATGCTTCCAATCTCTTCATAAGGTGCT
Organism: Agapanthus africanus; assembly: GCA_030015575.1. NCBI lineage: Eukaryota > Viridiplantae > Streptophyta > Magnoliopsida > Asparagales > Amaryllidaceae > Agapanthus > Agapanthus africanus. The sequence continues at coordinate 394,789,205 of CM057350.1, read as the reverse complement.
AGGTTAACCCAACATTGGTATCAGAGCCAACCTAGAACATTAGGCGACACTTTAACGAAGTAAAAACTCCGATCGAACCGAAATACGGCTTTTTAGATCCCTCTCTGGTCATTTTTCCGAACCTGGTTATTTTCAGAATTAAAAATATGTAAAAAATAGAGCAGGGAATTCTAAGAAATACTGTGAAAAATGAAACCCTAATTCGCAAATTCCACCGCGGAACCGCGGCCATAGGTTGCTCAGGCCGCGGCTCCGCGGCCGTACAGAGCCTTTAAGGCTTCATTTTTTGTACAGTGTTTTCTTGTATGCTTGTAGATGGTTTTGGGTATTTTTAATCTGAATTTAGTACTGTATGTTCTGGAGGTGGTTTTGGACTCGTCGATTCGATCGGAATTTTCATTTCGTGACTTTTCCGGATAAATTAGAAAGTATTGAAGTGTTTGAACGAGTATCATTTGCTCACTTTTCACGGGGTTTAAATATTTTGGAGATACGTGCAAGTTTTGTGGTGGACCCTCTAGAAGACAACAAACCTTAACTCAATTATGTGACTGTCTTGAACTGCCCTTTGAACCTTAGGGTTTGGGGCAGTACGGCGTGCCACATGTGAGGCGTTGGCTTGACCCTTCTATGGCTGGACCGCTACTACTGTGTCACACTCCTGGTTTTTGAACTCCGCTCAAGTGTTGAGCTTTAGGGAATCTTGGGTATTTGATCGTTCGTTCGAAAACTTTAATACTGTCTATTTATCTGGAATGTGATGCAATGTATGTAATTCATATTACTAGACATGAAATACGAAGTATGTGATATTTCGCATTTACGATGTCTAAAGAGAATGTGGATTCCAAATATTGCAGTTTTAGACTTTCTTTTCTGTGACCGTAAGTGTAGTATGTCGATATCGCCGGTTTCGTTGCTATACATCAACGACAATTGGGGTACGCATACTTACTTACGTTGATGATATGAGATATTATGTGTTGCTGAGATATGATGTGCAGGATTGTCGCGATTGAATGGCCGGGGGGTTTTTATGTAAGATGAGAGTTTTATATTTTCATTCATGTATATTCAATTGTAATGTAATATTCTTTTATTTGGGGCACCTCCGGGTTGAGGTTGATGCCACCAGTGTTGTATATTATTTACTTTTCCGCATTAGGATGGACCCAAGGAGGGGAACACAGGTAACCGGGTTCTGGGGTTCAGTGGGAGGCCATCTCGAGGAGTCAAGACCGGGTCTCCTAAACTCCAGAATTGGTAGGGTCGCTTGCCGCTCTTGTAGGGGTCCAGGGTGTGGGCTTGGCTATTCATCGCGACTGTGGAATCCGTATTTTCTATTGTTGGCTAAATACTAAATACGGACGTCCTAGTATATCCCACATTATATCTATGTTTCTGCTGCGATATCTGTGATGTGATCATGTGATGTGCTGTGATAGATACAGTATATAGTATATATGATATATTATATAGACGTTACTTATGTTTTACACCCGCACTAGCACTGCCCTGCTCTGTCGTTATTTACCTAACCTAACGGTGCACGAGGGGACATCGAGGCGAATGCGGATGGCATAAGTGTACGTCGTATTTATCTGTGATGTTTAGGTGACTTAAATGATGGGACTTCATTAATGTGATTAATGAAAGAAAAGAAACCTAAAAGATGTTGTAGAATCAAATTTTAAATAAAAAAAAGGGTAGCTACAGTTTTGCTTTGCATAGCGGTATATATGATATACCCTGCACCTTATTCGATGGGGAAAGAGCCGAGATCCCTTCACCGGGAGTGACCTCTTTAGCAAAACTGGTAGATGCTACAACACTCGGTTTGACTTTTGACTGCTTTTGGAGTTTTGCTTTGCATAGTGATATATATGATATGTCCTGCACCTTATTCGATGAGGAAAAAGCCGAGATCCTTTCACCGGGAGTGACCTCTTTAGCAAAACTAATAAAAGCCTCAAAATCACTCCATTTCAAAATTCACTCGATTCTACAACGATATCAACTTCATTACGCTCATGGTTTTTCTGAAAAGACGTGCGTGGCCCTCCGTCATTTCAGATAAGTACTACTTAGTATTCATGCTGCGGTAGTTTGGCCTCCGTCAAGGCTTGGTGTATGGTAGCTAACTAGTGCTTATCTGCTAGCATATGATGCGATTGGATTAGGGTATTCGTACGGCGTAGTTTGGCCTCCGTCAAGGGTCATACGGGTGGGTTTAATTCAATCAAGAAATGGCGGGTTGAACTTGACTAGCGTCCTATGGGTAGTTTGGCCTCCGTCAAGGTCATGGGACGCTAGGGGCAAAAGCATTATCGGGAATTTCAAGTGTTGAAATTTGCAATGAGATTGCATACCTTCTATGAGATAGTTGGATCCCGATACCCACTGCGAGTAATTGTTACTCCCGGGAGAGTTTTACACAGGACAATTAGCCGATCAAGTAGGTGTCTAGAAAGGTGTCAACGGGGTTACGCCTCTGGGAAAACGAGGTTTACTTTAATTAGGTCCGTGCGAAAGCACGGGGAACCTCCCTCAAACTACCGACACTGGCCTGGCTGAAAGATCGGCGAAGTTGTAGGGTGTAATTAATCCCGGCTAGTCTTTCCTTTTAGGGTTTGAAGGAAGATTTGATAAAAACAGTGGGAGCCATCCTGATTAGATAAGATAATAACCAATCTGATCTTGTAAGAGCATACGCTAAAGTGTTTTCTTCTCTCTCTCTCCAGGTAGCGACCATGTCATGCCTTAATCAAGATAATAGTATGGATGTATTGACTGAACCCGCATGTTATACTGTGCTGGGGAACATTGGTTCCGTTCTTTCTTATAAGAGTTATAAGACTGAACAGGAAACAGGAGAATATCTGGATTCTCACGCCACCCAAACGGAGAACATGCATGTTGATGCACCTTCTTCGGGTGTGTTTGTCATTGAGAACTGTTTTTCAGTTCACCCTACGTCCTGGGTATTAGATACCGGATCAGGATCCCACATATGTAAACAGTTACATGGACTACGGAAAGGTAGAGAACTGGGAAAAGGTGATCATTCCGTTCAAGTAGGGAATGGTGCAATTATTGCAGCCAAAGCAGTTGGCGAATATCACCTAGTATTACCAAGTGGTGATACAATGATTCTAAATGAGTGCTATTATATACCGAACATGATGTGCAACATTATATCAGTTTCTTTATTAAGTAAAGAAGGATATAATTTTGTAGTAAAGGATAATGTTATGAACATATTCCTAGATCAAAAGTTGATTGCATCATGCTCGTTACATAATGGCATATTCAATCTAAATCAAAATATAGTCCTCAATATACAAAACACAAACAAGAGAAAAGTTCAGCAATGAACGAATCCTTCTTGTGGCATTGTAGACTTGGTCATATCAATGCGACACGACTGGCTAAGTTACATAAAGATGGATATTTGAATTCGTTCGAATTATCATCTTATGATACTTGCCATTCATGTCTCAAAAGCAAGATGACCAAAACTCCATTTACGGGACACGGAGAAAGAGTTACGGTACTCTTGGGACTGGTGCATAGCGATGTATGCGGTCCCATGTCTACACATGCCAGAGATGGTTCTTCCTACTTCATTACATTCACTGACGATCTCTCAAGATTCGAATATGTGTTCCTAATGAAACACAAGTCTGAAGCTTTTGAGAAATTCAGAGAATATAAAACCGAAGTAGAGAACCAAATGGGCAAAAGTATTAAGATCCTTCGATCTGATCGAGGAGGAGAATACTTAAGCAATGAATTCAAAGATTATCTAAAAGAGAATGGGATTCTCTCTCAGCTTACTCCTCCTTATACACTACAGCACAACGGTGTGTCGGAGCGGAGAAATCGCACCCTATTAGATACGGTGCACTCTATGATGAGTACAGCTGAGTTACCTATTTCCTTCTGGGGATATGCACTGGAGACAGCTGCATACCGATTGAATAGAGTTCCAACCAAATCAGTGCCTACCACTCCATATGAGATATGGAATGGTAAGAGACCATGTCTTAATTTTATTCAGATATGGGGTTGTCCGGCCTATTTTAAAACACAAAATCTGGACAAGCTCGAGGCAAGGTCTGTTCTATGTAAGTTTGTTAGATATCCCAAACATTCGCGAGGGTATATCTTCTACCATTCCGAGGAACAAAAAGTGTTTGTTTCTCGACATGCCACTTTCTTAGAAAAAGTTTTTCTTATGAAACAGACTAGTGGCATTGAGGTAGAACTAGAAGAAGTTCCAGCAGAACAAACTACAACTGATAATTTGGTAAAACCAGAGGATTCAGTAGTACCCGACGAACCCCAGCCTCTCCGCCGATCTAGTAGGGTTTCTCGTCCACCTGAGAGATACTACGGTTTTCTCATTGACGGTGGGAGCGAGGATTGCATCATGGAAGATGATGACCCAACTAGTTTCGAGCAGGCCATCACGAGTAGAGACTCAATGAAATGGCTGGATGCAATGCGGTCCGAGATGGAATCCATGTACACCAACAAAGTATGGACTTTAGAAGTTGCTCCTGAAGGGGTAAAACCCATTGGGAGCAAATGGATCTTCAAGAAAAAACTTGGTGTAGATGGGAAAGTGGAGACTTTCAAAGCTAGACTTGTTGCAAAGGGTTTTCGTCAAAGACCAGGTGTGGACTATGACGAAACCTTTTCTCCAGTAGCTATGCTTAAATCCATCCGGATCATGCTTGCCATCGCTGCATATCATGACTACGAAATCTGGCAAATGGATGTTGAGACCGCCTTTCTAAATGGTGATTTAGAAGAGTGCGTGTACATGACTCAGCCAGAGGGCTTCGTAGATAGTGGGAGCAGCGGGAAGGTGTGCAAGATGCTTAAATCCATTTATGGATTAAAGCAAGTATCGCGGAGTTGGAACATCTGCTTTGACGTCGTTATCAAAGAGTTTGATTTCGTCAAAAACGTAGATGAACCTTGTATCTACAAGAAGGTGGCAGAGAGTAAGGTTGTCTTCTTCGTATTGTACGTGGACGACATACTCTTAATAGGAAATGATATTCCTATACTGCAATCGGTCAAGCTCTTCCTATCACAAAGATTCTCAATGAAAGATCTAGGTGATGCCTCCTGCATATTGGGAATCAGGATCTAAAGAGATAGATCCAAACGGATATTGGGATTGTCCCAATCCAGGTACATTGACACCATACGAAAGAGATTTAGTATGGAAGAATCCAAGCGTGGGAACTTACCCACGATCTCTGGAGTCACTCTCTCCAAAGAGATGTCTCCCAAGACTGATTTGGAGAGAGCTCGCATGCAAGGGATACCCTATGCTTCAGCTGTAGGCTCTATCATGTATGCGATGCTGTGTACCAGACCCGATGTAGCATACTCACTAAGTGTAGTGAGTAGGTGTCAAGATGATCCTGGAGAGAGTCACTGGACAGCTGTGAAGAGCATTCTCAAGTACTTACGAAGGACTAAGGAGATGCTCTTTGTGTATGGTAACGGAGAACTCTAAGTGGAGTCCTTTACCGATTCAAGCTTCCAGAGTGATAAGAACGACTCTAAGTCACAGTCGGGATTTGTCTTTACCCTTTACGGAGGGGCGGTTAGCTGGAAGAGTTCCAAGCAGGAAACTGTGGCAGACTCGACGATGGAGGCTGAATACATCGCTGCCAACGATGCTGCCAAAGAAGCTGTCTCGATCAAGAAGTTCATTACTGAACTTGGAGTGGTTCCATCCGTTGAGCATCCAATATCTTTGTATTGTGATAACAATGGAGCGGCGGCTTTGGCCAAGGAACCCAGGTCCCATCAGCGATCCAGGCATATTCTGAGGCGGTATCACCTGATCCGGGAGATAGTTGATCGCCGGGAGATCGAGGTCAGGAGGGTTGACACGAAGAATAACACAGCGGATCCACTCACGAAGGCCATTCCCCAGATACAGTTTGAGAGACTCTTCGGGATGCTCGGTATGCGATACTACAGCAGCTGGCCCTAGTGCAAGTGGGAGATTTTTAGTTGTATGTATGCCCTAGAGGCCAGTATTGTACAGATGATGTATATTATATTGGATGCTTGGACATATATAAAGATTGTAAGTCCATATTGCGACCCCCGGTTCTTACGGGGAGGCGGAAACGGTATAAAAAACGAATTTTTATCGCAAGAGGCAACATGGACTAACTTATGGTCGGGATCGTTACCTAAACTAAAACTAGCAAACTAAGCTAAAGATATTTAGCTACTCGGATGAAGATGGTTATACCTAAACTTGAACTCCTTCTCTTCAAGCTCCGGTGGTGGTCCGATGGCTCCTTCTCGTCGTCTCCGTACGCCGAAGATAGATCCACTTGAAAGCTCCAACCTTTAGCTCCTTCTTCGGTCTTTGAAGAAACTAGTTCACTTGGTTTGCTAAACCTAGTGAACTAGAATGAGTAGAGAGGAAATAGAATGGGATTTTATCTATGGTTCTTGATTCTCAACTCATGAGACAAGAGAACCATAGATCAAGAGAGGGAGCAAGAGGTTGAGGGTGAGAGCAAGGGGAGAGCTCAAGAACAAGAGAGAGAATGAGCAAGAAAGAATGAGGCTCTCTTTTCTCTCTCACCCTCTCATAATCCAAAGTGATCATAACTCATCATATCAAAAAAGTCTTTTGGTGATGGTTAGAAGCAACCATAAGGTTATCATATCATGCACTCATTTTACTCAAAAAGCAAGCAAGAAAAAAGTCTTTGGCATGAAATGATAACCATGGTCATCATGATGGTCAACTAGTCAAGCCTAGTCAACCGGTCAACAAGTCAACAAAAGTCAACAAGTCACCAAAGTCAACAAGTCAACAAAAGTCAACAAGTCAACAACCATATCACCATAATACTTAATTAATATAATAGTTAATCACAAAACATATTCTCATTAGGGTTGAGCATAAAGTCAAAAAGTCAACGGTCAACTGTCAACAACCCTAATGAGAATCCGCTGCCTCTGCCTCCCTGTCAACTGTGCATACACACCCGCATCCGCGTTCCGAGGAATACGAATGCAAACTGGATAAATCCAATCCCATAAGGTACACTAGGATCTGGCTTAAACCAAAGCCCGCTAGTGTAAACTGTCCGGACACTGTACGTGCACAAGTGCACGGATGTGACCGAACCCTGTCGCAAAACCATGCGACCTGTCGCAATACCATGCGACCTCTACTCTTTTGCCTAAAGGCGAAAAGCTTTCTGTGTGGGACTCTAAAGACTCGACACTACGCTGGCAGTGGGTTTAACCACAGACCGCAAGCGGCACTAGCTGTGCGTAACGGTCCCCAGGTAATGCCGACAAGAAGACCGACGAGGCGAAACCCATCTGAACTCCTACTGAGCCTGAGCGTGACATTCTCCGTACAGTCCGGTCTGTTCGTCTGATACATCGCATGGCGGGCCTAGGGGGCGGTAAACGTCAGTCCCCCAATAGCGGTACAAGTCGTGCCGGAGTGAAGCCCAATACACCCTGAGATAACACTGGAAACCTACCAGTATATCTCGTTTGCCCTGGCCAGGGACTACTCGTGTAATGGCTCTCCTAGACACAGCGCGATGTCAACCCCCAATACCGGGAGAGACGAATCCTGTCTAACCGTCACTGCCTCCAAGTGCTTCGGGACTGCACCCAACCACCACCTGTTTGCACGACTCCTTTGAGCCGTGGTAGGGTAGTAATCAAAGTACAGTGGGAACACACCCGAGGCGAAGTGACAGTGTCAAGTCAGCGGACTAAGCTGTACTCATGTCACCTGGGAACTGATAACTGACGATAGGTATAATACCAACTAGTCAGTTCCCGACGAGTCCTGTCCAGTGTACCCGTAACCTAACGAGCACCCGCATACTATCTCAAGTACGACGTACTGACGGCTGTGGGACAGACCGTCTCCCACACTGGGATGAGAAGCGCATGCGCTGGTCTACTCCGGAGTATCGATGCCCTGTCTCGATAGTCCTGCGACCAGGGACCTGAATAAGGATGTGCTTATAGATTACCCAGCCCCCACTAGTGTGACTGCCATCACAACGCTGGTAATCAAGCAAAGATCCTAAGGGCTCCACTAATGCGTATAAGTGATATACTGAAATAAACACAAGTACACATTGAAGTAGAAACAAACCAAGTAGCATACTACTATTTTGAGCAAGATTGTATATACAAGGTGAATATCCCAAGCATCCATTAAGTAATATACAAACTAGTATGATACAGTAATGGCCTCTAGGGCATATACACTAACAATCTCCCACTTGCACTAAGGCCATGTACTGGCGTATCGAAGACCTATCATCTCGATCAGCCGCTCGAACTGAGTCTGGGGCAAGGCCTTGGTGAATGGATCTGCAGTGTTGTCTTCTGAAGCGACTCTCCGAACCTCGATCTCCTGGCGATCTACGATCTCCCTGATCAGGTGATACCGCCTTAAGATGTGCCTGGATTTCTGATGGGACCTGGGTTCCTTCGCTAAAGCTATAGCCCCGTTGTTGTCGCAATACAGAGGTATTGGATCAACAATGGACGGAACCACCTGAAGTTCTTTCAAGAACTTCCTCATCCAGACAGCTTCTTTTGCGGCATCAGATGCAGCGATGTATTCCGCTTCCATCGTCGAGTCTGCAACGGTTTCTTGTTTGGAACTCTTCCAACACACCGCCCCTCCATTGAGGGTAAAGACAAAACCCGACATGGACTTGGAATCATCCTTGTCACTCTGGAAGCTGGAGTCAGCAAAGGCCTCAATCTGGAGGTCTTTTCCGCCATACACCAAAAACATCTCCTTAGTCCTCCTCAGGTACTTGAGAATGTTCTTTACCGCTATCCAATGTTTCTCCCCAGGGTTTGACTGATACCGGCTTACTACACTCAGTGCATAAGCTACATCCGGTCTGGTACACAACATCGCATACATTATAGAGCCTACCGCAGAAGCGTAGGGTATAATAGACATGCGATCCCTCTCCAAATCAGTCTTGGGAGACATCTCTTTAGAGAGGGTGATCCCGTGACAAGCCGGTAGGTTACCGCGCTTGGAATCTTCCATACTGAATCTTTTCAGTACGGTGTCGATGTACCTGGACTGAGAAAGTCCCAATATCCTCTTGGATCTATCACGATGGATCCGGATCCCCAGGATGTATGAGGCATCACCCAGGTCTTTCATGGAGAACCTTTGTGACAAGAACCCCTTGACAGATTGTAGCATAGGAATATCATTTCCTATTAAGAGAATGTCATCCACGTATAAAACGAGGAATACTACAGTTCTCGCTACAAATCTACTATAGATGCATGGTTCATCTGGATTTTTGATAAAGCCAAATTCTTTGACCGTCTCATCAAAGCAGATGTTCCAACTCCGCGATGCCTGCTTTAGTCCATAGATGGACTTAAGCAACTTGCACACCTTTCCGCTGCTCCCACTCTGAATGAAACCCTCTGGCTGGTCCATATAGACACACTCCTCTAAATTTCCATTCAGAAAAGCTGTCTTTACGTCCATTTGCCAGATCTCATAATCGTGGAAGGCAGCAATGGCAAGAAGGATCCGAATGGATTTCAGCATGGCTACTGGAGAAAAGGTTTCGTCGTAGTCCAAGCCAGGTCTTTGACGAAAACCCTTTGCTACCAGCCTAGCTTTATAGGTCTCAACCTGTCCATCTACACCAATCTTCCTTTTGAAGATCCACTTGGATCCTACGGGTTTTACCCCGTCTGGAGCAATGTCCAACGTCCATACCTTGTTGGTGTACATGGACTCCATTTCGGTCCGCATTGCATCCAGCCATTTCACTGAGTCAACGCTCTGAACGGCCTGCTGGAAGCTAGTAGGCTCATCATAATCTATGATGCAATCCTCTCTATCCCCGTCTATGAGAAAACCGCAGTATCTCTCGGGCGGATGAGACTGCCTACTACTCCTGCGGAGCGGCGTAGGAATGTCCTGTTCTGTTGAACCCTCTGGTTCCACTAAGCTTTCAGTAACAGTCTGTGGTTCTGGAATTTCTTCCAGTTCTATTGTGTTCCCACTTATCTGGGTTTCCAAAAACTCAGTTTCCAAGAAGCGGGCATGCTGAGAAACAAAAACCTTTTGTTCCTCAGCGGAATAGAAAAGATACCCCCTGGAGTTCCTTGGGTATCCCACAAACTTACACTGTACTGAACGTGCCTCAAGCTTGTCCGCATGCTGCTTTTTTACAAAAGCTGGACATCCCCATACCTTAAGATAATTAAGACAGGGTTTCTTCCCAGTCCACATCTCATATGGGGTGGTGGGCACAGTCTTGGTAGGAGCCTTGTTCAAGAGATACGCAGCTGCTTCTAGTGCATATCCCCAGAATGATCGCGGTAACTCAGCGTTACTCATCATGGACCGAACCATATCCAATAGGGTTCGGTTCCGTCTCTCCGATACACCGTTATGTTGCGGAGTGTATGGAGGAGTAAGCTGAGAGAGAATACCATTCTCTTTTAAGTAATTCAGGAATTCGGCACTTAAGTATTCTCCACCTCGATCCGATCTTAGAATCTTAATACTTTTGCCGGTCTGTTTCTCTACTTCATTCTTATACTCCTGGAATTTTCCAAAGGCCTCGGACTTATGTTTCATTAAGAAGACATAACCGTACCTTGAGAAGTCATCCGTAAAAGTAATGAAGTAAGAATGTCCGCTTCGGGCATGTGTAGACATTGGACCGCACACGTCACTGTGTACGAGTCCTAAGAGCTCGCTCGCTCTTACTCCTTGTCCAGTAAACGGAGTCTTTGTCATCTTTCCTTTGAGACAAGATTGACAAGTGGCATACGATTGATATTCGAACGCATTCAAATATCCTTCTGTATGTAACTTAGTCAACCTTCTCTCATTGATGTGACCCAATCTACAATGCCATAAGAAAGTCTGATTTATTTCCAGAGACTTTCTTTTGTGTGTATTCTGGACGTTGAAAATCTGTGGTTGGTTTAACACGTATATACCATTACTCAATGTACCTGACCCAATCAAAACTTGATTAAGGTGAATGTTTACAACATTACTTACAAACGCAAATTCATAACCTTCTTTAGAAACTAAAGATACAGAAATGATATTACAAGTTGCGTTGGGTACCAAAAAAACAATTACGCAAAACCAAAACATGTCCATCTGACATTCCCAGGTGATAGTCCCCCACGGCTTTAGCATCCATGCTAGCTCCGTTTGCAACTCTGAGGGTCATGTCACCTGCCTTCAAAACACTACGGTTTCTCAACGCCTGCAAAGAATTACAGATATGAGATCCTGATCCGGTATCCAATACCCAGGAAGTAGAGTTTATTGAAAGACAGTTTTCAATAACATACACACCTGAAGCTGAAGCTGCAACCTGCTTCAATTCCTGTGTTCTGGCCTTCCAGGCCCTGCAATCATTCTTCCAGTGTCCTTTCTTGTGACAATAGAAGCATTCTTCCTTATCCACAAGCTTCCCCGCTATCTTTGTTGCTTTGCCTTTTCCCTTCGTATCCACTTTACCAACACCGCCCCTTGGTTTGGCGGGGGCCTTCTTCTTCTTTCCCTTGGCTTTCGCCTTGGACCTAGAAGAAGATGATCCTCCTACAAACAAAGTGGATGTTTCCCTACCTTTCTGTAGGGTGCCCTCTGCGCTCCTCAGCATGTTGAGGAGCTCTGATAGTTCAACCTCTTTTTCTTGTAGGTTGAAGTTCAGTATAAACTGGGCGTAAGTGGAAGGAAGGGACTGGAGAACTATATCCGTATATAGCTCACTCTCCAATGTGATCCCTAGGTCAGCGAGCTCCTCAATGAAGCCGATCATCTTTAGCACATGCTCGGCTACTGATGATCCGACGGCCATTCTTGTCGAAAATAACTTTTTCGACGCTTCGTATCTTGCGATACGTGATTGCTCTCCATACAGTTCTTTTGTATGGAGCAATATGGACTCCATGTCCATATTCTCATGCCTCCTCTGATGTTCGTTGTCCATCGAGGCAAGCAGGAGGCACTTGGCCTTCGCGCTATCAATCTCCCAAGTCTTGCGGATTTCCTTATCCGCGACGCTGGAAGTTGGACCAGGGACAGGGGGAGCTTTGGTGGTAAGAAGATACCCCAGCTTGTCATAAGTGATTGCTATCTTGACATTCTTGAGCCAATCTTTGTAGTTTGGCCCTGTCAGTTTGTTTTTATCTAGGAGTAACTTAAGTCCAGTCATGTTGATTGGTCGCTGCAATTAGGAGAGAGAAGAAGAAACACTCAGCATGATGCTCTTGCAAGTTTAGAGTGGTTTTTAGTTTGTCTAAACAGGATGGCTCCCACTGTTTCTCGAATCCCTCCTCAAACCATAAAGGAAGAATTAGTCAGGATCAATCCCACCGTACAATACTTGCTTAACCGTTCAGCCAGGCCGGTGTCGGTACTTCGAGGGAGGTTTTCCAACGCTTTCGCGAAGTTCCTTAATTAGAGAACCTCTTTTCCCTGGGAGCGTAGCCCCGCTAACACCTTTCTAGACACCTACTAGGTTTATAGCATTGATCGTTAAGTGAGAAATTTCCCGAGGAGTAGCATATACTCACAGTAGGATCGGGATCCAAATATCATCGCGTGACGAAACTGAAGGAATCCTACCAGAATCATCACACTCCAAATGGTATGCAAATCTAGCAAGTTTCAGTACTTATGAAACTCCCGATGTGGATTTTTGCCCCATGCTCTTATGACCTTGACGAAGGTCAACAAATCATAAGTCACATGTCAAGTTCTGCCCGTCATTATCCAGGTTAATTTGAATCCACCCGTATGTACCCTTGACGAAGGTCAACAAGGTAATGCGAATGTCCCAAACCAACGCATCTATCTATGCTACATACGAATACCCAATAGCTACCAATCACTATGCTTTGACGAAGGTCAACAAACACAGCTTGAATACTTATTGAATATTCATACGAAACGACGGAGGGCTACGAATGGTTTTGGCGAAACCGTGAACGTAGTGAACTTGATTTAATCGATGGAACGAGATAGCTTTTAGAAGGAGTGGCTCAAGCTCCGCATTTAAAAGTTATTTTGAAAAGAACCGAGTGGTTTTTCGAAAGTGTTCCAACGACTTTAACTTGGTTTATTATCTTGCATTAGTTCTTTTAATGCGTGATATTCTTGCATTAGTACTTTTAATGCGTCCCATCATTTAACCCTACCATTGCAGAAAACAACCAAAATATGACGTACGCTTATGCCATTCGCATTCGCCACTGGGCCCCGTCATTACCCGTTAGGTTACTTAACTAACGACAGAGCGGGGGCTGGGCTAGCGCGTCTGTAAAACATAAGCAACGCCTAAATAGTAAGCAATGATAGACATTACAGATCACAGATGAATGCATTGGATATACTAGCAATCCGCAATCCTTTCGAGCCTGAAACGAAAAGCGGATAACACGGTCGCGGTGAATAGCCAAATACCCCACCCAAGACCCCTACGGGTGCGGCAAACTACCCGCCAAGTACTTGGTAGTTTGTGCACCCCTCCATGGGTCTATCCTAGGAGCAAAAACAGTAAAAAGAATTATACAATGACGGCTACAACCCCGACCCGGTTGTGCGGTCAAACAAATAATAATTATTACATCAATTTACATTTACAATGAATGAAAGAAAAACAAAAGCTCATCTCACATCCACCCCGGCTATTCACCCGCGACAGTCCAACACATTCATATACACATTCCAGCACATTACAGATCATGTATAACCCCGACTAATCGACTTATAGCGATTAGCCGACGTTCAATACATGCAAGCATCACAGATATAACCATTATAGTCAAAGTGCAGTGAAGTTCGGAAAAAATACGGAATTATAGGACCCCAAAAGGAAATTTCTTTTCTGGAAAATCTGGGCACATATAATATATTTTAAAAATCCCAAAACCAACACACAAACACACTGCACGAAAAACGATGCAGAGAAGAAACCAAGTCGCGGCGGTTCCGCGGCGCTCAAGAAGGATCACGCGGCGGAAGCGCGGCACTTTAGGCGAATCACTGTATCGTTTTTCTTGGGTGTTCACACAAAACCCTGAGCCGAATTTAGGAGTATAAAGTTTTTCATTTTGACCAGGAAAAATTTCAACAGAAACTCAGATTTTGTAAAGTTTGATTTTTGGATTTTTCCGGTTCCGAACTTCGTTACACTTCACTACCAAGCTAGTTTAAGTTTAGTTAGGCTCTGATACCACTGTAAGTCCATATTGCGACCCCCGGTTCTTACGAGGAGGCGGAAACGGTATAAAAAACGAATTTTTATCGCAAGAGGCAACATGGACTAACTTATGGTCGGGATCGTTACCTAAACTAAAACTAGCAAACTAAGCTAAAGATATTTAGCTACTCGGATGAAGATGGTTATACCTAAACTTGAACTCCTTCTCTTCAAGCTCCGGTGGTGGTCCGATGGCTCCTTCTCGTCGTCTCCGTACGCCGAAGATAGATCCACTTGAAAGCTCCAACCTTTAACTCCTTCTTCGGTCTTTGAAGAAACTAGTTCACTTGGTTTGCTAAACCTAGTGAACTAGAATGAGTAGAGAGGAAATAGAATGGGATTTTATCTATGGTTCTTGATTCTCAACTCATGAGACAAGAGAACCATAGATCAAGAGAGGGAGCAAGAGGTTGAGGGTGAGAGCAAGGGGAGAGCTCAAGAACAAGAGAGAGAATGAGCAAGAAAGAATGAGGCTCTCTTTTCTCTCTCACCCTCTCATAATCCAAAGTGATCATAACTCATCATATCAAAAAAGTCTTTTGGTGATGGTTAGAAGCAACCATAAGGTTATCATATCATGCACTCATTTTACTCAAAAAGCAAGCAAGAAAAAAGTCTTTGGCATGAAATGATAACCATGGTCATCATGATGGTCAACTAGTCAAGCCTAGTCAACCGGTCAACAAGTCAACAAAAGTCAACAAGTCACCAAAGTCAACAAGTCAACAAAAGTCAACAAGTCAACAACCATATCACCATAATACTTAATTAATATAATAGTTAATCACAAAACATATTCTCATTAGGGTTGAGCATAAAGTCAAAAAGTCAACGGTCAACTGTCAACAACCCTAATAAGAATCCGCTGCCTCTGCCTCCCTGTCAACTGTGCATACACACCCGCATCCGCGTTCCGAGGAATACGAATGCAAACTGGATAAATCCAATCCCATAAGGTACACTAGGATCTGGCTTAAACCAAAGCCCGCTAGTGTAAACTGTCCGGACACTGTACGTGCACAAGTGCACGGATGTGACCGAACCCTGTCGCAAAACCATGCGACCTGTCGCAATACCATGCGACCTCTACTCTTTTGCCTAAAGGCGAAAAGCTTTCTGTGTGGGACTCTAAAGACTCGACACTACGCTGGCAGTGGGTTTAACCACAGACCGCAAGCGGCACTAGCTGTGCGTAACGGTCCCCAGGTAATGCCGACAAGAAGACCGACGAGGCGAAACCCATCTGAACTCCTACTGAGCCTGAGCGTGACATTCTCCGTACAGTCCGGTCTGTTCGTCTGATACATCGCATGGCGGGCCTAGGGGGCGGTAAACGTCAGTCCCCCAATAGCGGTACAAGTCGTGCCGGAGTGAAGCCCAATACACCCTGAGATAACACTGGAAACCTACCAGTATATCTCGTTTGCCCTGGCCAGGGACTACTCGTGTAATGGCTCTCCTAGACACAGCGCGATGTCAACCCCCAATACCGGGAGAGACGAATCCTGTCTAACCGTCACTGCCTCCAAGTGCTTCGGGACTGCACCCAACCACCACCTGTTTGCACGACTCCTTTGAGCCGTGGTAGGGTAGTAATCAAAGTACAGTGGGAACACACCCGAGGCGAAGTGACAGTGTCAAGTCAGCGGACTAAGCTGTACTCATGTCACCTGGGAACTGATAACTGACGTTACGTTTAGCTGACCGCTTACGGCTTGGGGGTGCTTGATATGATCATCACCCACTGCCGGCGTATTGACGAGTCTTAGAGTCCCACAAAGGAGTTACCTAGTCCAGGCGAAACGTTGTGGTGCGCGTATGCGATATGCGCATGGACCCGATTAAAATGCGTGTATAGGATACCGTATATTGATCGGGCGGCTTTCTTTTGGTGGGGTCATATGTGATATGGCCGGATTGATAAATCAAGTGTTGATTTATCATTTAACCGTTAGTTTTCTCACTTGAAATCTTTTCTTGTACATGATGGATGTATGCATGCATGTATGCTTTCTTTCTTTTAGTTTCATGCACATATGGATGTGCATACATACATACATACATCATCCTTCATGGTTGATTACACATTGAAAATGGTGGCAATATAAGACTCACACCATGGATTAAATATATGGATTATTATTTGATTTTTGTTAAAACAAAAGAAAAGAAGAAAAGGATAATTCTTGGTTAGTTTCTACACTCTTCCTTAAACCTAACCATGCTCACCTACTTCTAACCATGGGTTAACCTTCTCTTTGTGATTTAACTCAAATTAAATAATAACTTAAACATTTAACCATGGTTTGAGATGAGAAGGAATAAATATATATACATATATTTTCTTTTTCCTTTTCATGAGTTATCTTTTTACTCTTGTTAAAAGAAAGCCATCATCTTCTTCCTCCTTCACCATTTGCTCTCTAGACTTTTGTAGTGAGCAATATACTCATCAAGTTAGTTTTTGAAGTGAGAAAAGCCACCACAACATCATTCTACACAAGTTTAGCCCACTTGTTTAGAGTGTTATCTTCATTTCTTCTCTTGAAAAGTGAAGTTGCAAGCTTGGACTAGGAGCTTCGGGTGGATCGTCGTGGACACTAGGAGACTTCAAGCGAACCCTCCTCCAACCCTCAAGTGGCCAAGGAGTCTAGCGTAGGGAGCTACAAAGGTTGTACTCTCAAAACCCTAGCCTTTGTTACTTTTAATGTTTCGAAACCCTAATTTTTCTAGGAACGATTCTATGTTTGTTTACTTAGCACCCTAAAAATTCAATCTTTGGTACATGTGATGCTTCCAATCTCTTCATGAGGTGCTAGGTTAACCCAACACTCCGAAGTCTCTAGACTAGCTGGGGTCCAAAAATCCTACTCTCGTGAAATCAGAAAAACAGAATCGCGATTGACACCACCTACCAAACAAAATCTAAAGGTTGCCAATTGGAATGTCTCCTGATAACTGCTATCGAAGGAGAATCCTAACAATGTCAAGTGACGATCCCAACTGCTGACAATAATTAGTACGTACGCACAAACATATTCTCTAGAGTCTGTATAGCCCTCTTTCACAAAACCATCATCCTGCGGATGGAAAAGCGGAGCTAAATCTCAACCAGTACCCAAGGCTTCCTGGAACCTCTGCCCAAGACAGCAAACGAACAGGGTGCCTCCATTGGATGCAAAAAATGAAGGAACTCCGTGCAAACGCACAAACTTAAAAAAGAACAACTGAGAAAACTGAGCATAACTGGATAACAAACACCCAAATAGAGTCACACCCTGACTAAACCTGGGTAGACACCATAACGAAATTCGTGGAGATCTGCTCCCATTCCCACTCCGGAACGGTTAAAGGTTGCAACTCTCCAGCCGGGTACCAGATCCTCAACCTTAGCTCACAACAAGACAGACACCTCGAAAAGAAATCCGAAACTTCATTACATCCCTGCCCACCCGTAACTATCTAACAAGTCACGCCACAAATTGGTGGAACTTGAATGAACATTAAAGTTGACTGGTATGCCTGCTCTAGGATTTCACGTCTTTACCCATCAATATCAGGTACACAAAAACGCATCCTTAAACGTAGCACACCCTGGTCACAAATCAAGGACTCTGAATCTTTACCCAGCCGAGTATGCTCAAGAATCTCTGACAAACAAGCATCGGCGGGCTGTGCCTCGCGAAAACGA